>CM060990.1:280855340-282105340 GCA_030765065.1 Deroplatys truncata
AATATTCTCATTATACATTAGGGAGAGTGCATCTGCAATACAATTGATTTCCCTACGTTTATGATTGGCTTTAAATTTGAATGCCGAGATGGTGACGGCCCAACTAGCAATTTGTCAATCTGACGGGGACTACCAAGTATCCAGGACAATGCGTGATTGTCCGTTTCTAGAATGAACTCTACACGCTGTAAATAAAATTTAAACTGTTGAAGACCTTAAACGCTCCTAAAGCCTCTAATTTATATGTGGAATATTTTCTTCTTGACATGAAAGCGCTCTTGAGGCATAAGCAATAACCTCCCTCCTCCATTATCTGACTGCGACAAGACGCTAAATACCGCATTGCCACTAGCACCAGTTTAGAAAATAAAGTCTTAGAAAACTCCGGAATAGCTAGAACCGGTGGCGAAATTAATGCTTACTTCCGACTATCAACTGCATTCTGTTGTTCCACGCCCCATCTAAACTTCACAGCCTTTTTACGTAAAAGATTAAGGTTAGCAGGATATTTTGCACAATAAGAAATATATTTCGCGGAATAATGAATCATCTCAGTAAACCTGGAAACCCGTTTCACTGTTCTAGGTGGCGGATAATTACGAATAGCTTCAGTACAAGTAGGATCCACGCGAATCCTGTCTCGAGAAATTATGACCCAAAAGTTTCAACTCCGACAATGCAAAACTGTCAGGGTTTACTGTTAACCCAGCGTTACGCAAACGCAGTAGGACTTCCTTAATATGTACTAGATGTTTCTCCAAGGCATTAGAATAAATGCATAAGTCATCCGAGTAATGGTATAAATACTTGTGCTTTATATCAGAAAAATATTATCTAGCAATCTGGTAAGTACCTGTGCTCCATTTGCCAAGCCGGATTGTAATACATTAAATTCAGATGTGCTATAATTGGCACATGGCGTATACTTCTTAGATCGCTCCTACAATGTAATCTGGTAATATGCTCTATTTAAATGGAGTGTAGTAAAATACTTTGCATTAACAAACCAACGGCAATTATGTAAAAGGGACAAGGGATCTTGATTAATATATATCTTTGATTAATTTTGAAGATTGAGAAGCTAGTAACAGTGATGTGTCATAATTTAAAATAGAGATTTTTTCTCTTTATTTTAAAAAACATATCTTTGAGTTTAGAACTCTATAATCTGCCACCATGCTAGCCTTATTTTCTGGCTTAGGTACTAAGAAAACCGGATTAGAGTAATTTGACGATGACGGTCTAATGCCACCCTTCTGCACAAATCGTCAACAAGTTCTTTTAATAACTCCATTCTTTGCGGACGTAATCGATAAGGTGGTAGTCGTATTGCACTACGATTGAGTAGTTATATCTCATTCAAGTACGCTAGTACATCCTAATTTAGGTGACAAAACATCTGAAAACTCATTTACCAACTCGCTAATTAAGCCCATTGACTACTGCTCAAGTTTGGTAAAGAATCATTTAAATCAACTCGCTAATTAAGCTCAATGACTACCGCTCAAGTTTGGTAAAGAATCATTCAAATCGACTGCATTCACTTTCGGTACATTTACTGAACTTAAGTCCTCTTTCATACTGCCTTGCACTACGTGTGTATTCAAGAACTGGAATGGCACGAACACATTGGGTTGAAATAGAAAGCAAATATTATTGGTATATCAATGACCATTCTGGTTTTATTAATAAAATCATCGCCCAAAATAACTTGAACTTATAAATTAGGAAGGATATGAAATTGCACATTTCATCCGAAATGTCCTATCCCTATAGGCAAGCAGCATTTCCCCAAAACCTGTAAGGATTCGGCAGAAACGCCAATACAGCTAAGCTCAGTATTACTAATAGGTAACCTGCGGTGACTTAACAAATTTTGCATTTACCAAAGAAATTACACTCCCGGTATCCAGTAAAGCAGGCATAGGAATCATATTACTTTTACCATAATACACGGTAAGCTGGTATTATTACAAGCTAATATATTATTATTATTATTATTATTATTATTATTCATATCAGACGTTTACTGACCCGGAAACGATGCAAATTGTCGGTTTTCAACCGATTCAGATCTTGTATCCACATTTTTTAATGCAGCTTTTCGTTTAAGGCAATCACATCTCAAGTACCCCATTTTATTACAGTAAGTAACCACGTAATGTTTTGGTTTAATTTGGCTGAACTGTTACTTTCTTGGAGCACAAGGATGTCACGAAGTGAATGAATTACTGAACTTAATCGTATTTTCCAATTGTTTAAATATGTTCGCTTTATCAAGTGCTAGAAATAACGCGCGAATTTCAGGATGACAATTCACAATTAGGAATTTCAGAATCTGGCACTGGTAATGCTAATGCTACATTACGTATTTCAGTCGCAAACTTTTATGATCACCTTTCATACGATAATACCGTAAATACTCAATAGGCGACATGCATAGTTTAATTACTTGCTCCTGAAACTACTGAATAGCCACATGTTCCGCAATAGCCCTTAATGCTAAATCAGCCACAGAAGATTGGAGATGTGGGTGAAAATTTTGCTAAAGCACATGGTCATTGGCATCTAAAAAACGTGTGCTGCTATCAAGTTCTGGGCTAGATCTCTCTCTCTCCTTCTCTTCTCTTTCCTCTTCCCTGCTTGGCAAATTATGTTTCAATTTTTGTTCTGGAATTCATGAAGGTTATCTCTAACAGTAAATATTTTGAATGAAATTTAATATATACAGTTAATAAGAAAAAGTATAAGCATAATATTATGATAAATTACAATTACTCATAAACTATACCTTTACATTTAAAAAGACCATGAAATATAACCACCTCCATGCTGTAATGCTAACACACTTAATTGTCAACCAAGAGGCCGCGGGTGCAATTCCCGACTGCACCACGAATTTAAAATCAGCCGGCATCTGGAATGGGTTCCACTGCGAGGGGATGTCAAAGATTGAACAAAAAGAAAGGAAACGAGCTGGCCATCCTATCTCCAGTAAACTCTTGGCCTAGTATGTTTGAATGATATTTCAACCAATCTCTGGATTGAGGACCCAACATAAAATGCAAGAAAAGTCATCACCACTAAAAATATAGAACCACCTAAGCTACATTATAATCTATAAAAATCATATATTTTTCTTCTTACTTGTACATCAATCCAATTCTCCTGGACTTTCTTGTGAACTTCTTGCAGACAGCCTCGTAAAACTCCTCAGGAGATGTTTTTCCATCACAAGAATGTCTTTCTCTATTGAAAGAACAGCAAGATTGCTTAGACGAATCTGACCGTGTGTAATTCGGAGATAAGTTTTGATTCGTCTTAAGGCTGAAAACTCCTCTCAACTGTTGCAGTTGTTGGTGAAAATGTGAGGATCAATGTGTGCTAGTTTATAAACTTCATTGAATACAACGTGGAGTTTATTTAGCTTTATATATGAACACACATCGTTTACTGATTTGTTTGCTTACTCCTCTTGGGCATATATAACTTTTAATTCATTTTTCAGACGAACATTGTCAAAGAAGTGGGCATGTGATTTTTTGAGTTGGCTAAAGGTATAGTCAGGGGAGGATTTACTGAAGCCACTAAATTTATCACAATCCAGCAAAGAAACAAATGTCAAATCTTTCTGAGCCTCAAATTTCAACTTCATTTGCAACAGTAAAGTGTCTACTATTTCATAAAAGATCCTTTTAAACTGTTCCTCGTCCATCGTTTGCCTCATAGGTCTACAATCGTTTTGGTTTGCATCAACAATTGAGGCAGTATTTTTAACACTTAAATGATTTCAGTCAAATTATATAATATAAAGTATAATAACAGCCCGCCTTAAAGCAATATGTGTATGTAACAATATATAAAACTGCATGTAACAGTCATTGTATTAATGTTTATATTATTATGTACATGTTCAATAATGTTATGTGAATGTATTATGTAATTTAATAATGTAGGAGCTGTGAGAATAATAGGTGAAAACTTGCTAACAATGAGGTAACAGTATGGTAACCTTGAGGCAATAATGAATTAGAAAGTTTAATAATGCTACTGGTAATTCTTGGAAACAATAATGTAATTTTTGAGACGGTTTAATAAATATCCAATCAACAACCAGAAAAAAGCTCAAGTTAAATAAAAGTATTCTATTGGAGTAGAATTAGCCAATCGGAAACTGAAACGGAGCAAAATTTACAAATTCAGAAGTTAGTTGCTTGTAGACAGCGCTCCTAACCGGACGCGAGACGCGTCCTCGAGAAGTTTAATACGTATCCAGTGTGAGACAAAAATAGTTTACGTGTTAAAAAGTGCAAGTAATTAATAAATAATCTCACAGCTCTGTCTATATCAGTGAAGTGTTATTTAAATCGCGTCGATCATTAATAAATGGAGCGAAGTAAAGACTATAATCTGCGTAAGCCTGCATTCTTCAGCCGCACCACACCTTGTTAAGAAATTCATGTCTCTACAAATAAATACTGACGCAGCCTAGGCAAACAAAATATATATATATTTAAAGAAAACATTAAAATACAAAGTGGATTCTTAAACATTGGGGCAAAGGCCACCGGAAACCGGGTACCATATGTACGGTTGCAACTACTTCAAGTTCGGCTCCCCAACATAAGAACTACAATACTCCTAAAATAAACATTCCTCGCAATATTTTCTGATTCTGCTCACAGTTCCTCACAATCTTGCTTTCTTATTTTCTGTAGTGTTTCAGAAAATCCTGCTACTTTGCTTTTACAGTATACCACATCCATACTTTTATTAAGAGGACATCATACAGTATATCAAAAAATGAAAAGATCCTGTTGAAAACAACAAGAAAAACTTTGTCTCACATTTCGTGAGAAAGCTAATAAAACCTGATGCTGCATTAACCTCTTCTGAAGTCCAACTGTCTGGTTCATCTTCAATGGGCAATAAAAAGTCACTGAGCTGCTGTCTGCACATTAGTAGGGTATTCCCTAATCTTATGACAAATTCCATCTTTAACAGCATTTGTGCGACTTGTAGAATGAGAAAAGAAATTTGATATGCCAGTCAAGGATAAAAAAGTTCCTACATTGCTTGATACAATTTGCAGACAGTGACAGCACTAAATTTAACTCATGACTATAACAATGTATGAAATATCATGGGGGATATTTGTCTCTAACAAGTTTCTGAAGTCCAGATATATTTCCTGACATTACAGCAGTTCCGTCAAATGTCTGTGCTACCCGATTATCTGCACAGTCCAAGTCCTGAACTACTCCAGTGACATGTTTGAAAAGCCCCTGGGCAGTTCTCTCTGAGGAAATATTAGAAAAATACAAAAACCTTTCCTGACAGTTTCCACCATCATCAACTTATCTTATAACTGTTGACATTTGGCTCTGATTAGAAATATCTGTTGTCTCATCTACATGATTGCTACAAACGGTGCATGTCCAATTTCAAATTTTATTTTGTCACTGGCAACAGCAATGGTAAGGTAGTTTTGGATAAGAGGGGAAGTACCCTTAAAAGCTATACTTCTTTTTAAGTGGTTTGCCAAAAGATGGTCATAATTAGCGAATAATTTAAGCAATTCGATGTACACACTCCTATTGTTTGAATTTTCTCGCTCTTTATTTCCTCTGAAGGCAGACCCCTGTTTGCAAAGAAAAGATAATGTGTCAATCAACCTCCTTAAAATCAATCTATTTTCTCTCAGCTTTTCATTGTGTAAGGAATCTGCAATTCGTTTTTGCTCATTTATAGCATGATTAATCCTTTGGGAGCGAAAAGTTTGCAAGGCTGAAAATGCCCTCAGATGAGCAACAGATTTCTGATGCTCATCGCAAGCAGTAACTACATTATTCAAATTGCTGAAACCTGAACTACTCCATGGATTTTCTTCAGAAGAGAGCAACAAGCAGAGCCAACATAAAGTTTATTTAACTCACTCGAACCAGCTAACCACACATATTTCTCATAATGGCTTGTATTAAATGGTCCCATGTAAACACGTGATTTTTCTCTCTGCTCACCTTTTAATTCACTGAGTACAGGTTTAGGCCTTTCATGTTACACAATAAGCAGTTTTGCCTCATAGTATGTCGCGAAAATGGTTTATTGAGAAAACTTTTCACATGCAAAACGCAACAACACAAGTGGCAAATATCTACTGAAAGGAATCTGTTGTGTTAGTGCAGAGTAGCCAACTCAATCACCCGTCAGTACATGTTGCATGTTTATCGGTATATGCATTTTAATTAAACAGCGCGACTTCCCTGTGACCGTACATGCGCTTTTAAGTTATTAAATTCCTATATTTGAAATAGATAACTTCTGATTTTGTGTTCATAAAGTAAATCAAAATTCCCTACCTTTAATAATAAAAATCAACAGACTGGCAATACCTAACGTATCGGGAGTTGCTTCGGCTATCTGCGAGTCTCATCGGCTAATACCTTCGCTGGCAGAGAAGACTTGAGAGGTTTGTTGTAGTGACTTCTCCCTTCACGTCTCGTTTCGAGAACACGTCTATTATACCATGTCTGTCAGTCATGTTACTCCCGCCTGAGAAGATAGACTACAATACATTATGAACGGAACCGAGTTTTATCGCAAGCAGCGTATTTTAGGCCGTAACAATAGGCAGAAAGCAAACCCTCAAAACACAAGGAATAATCTCTTTGTCATTTTTAAATTTAATACAGATGATTTCTTTAAAATTTACCGGGCTTAGCAGATAGCCCACAGAACACGCCCCGATTGACATATAGGCAACCGCCTGCTTTTGTATCATGACTAATTGAACTAAAAGTCATAATATATTTTCACGAGTATCTTTTGGAATATCTGCGATATTATCGAGTGTATTTTCCAGGGCTTTGGTAATTTCAAATTATAAAGCAATATATTTGCCATTGTTAACATCACCCAGACCAGAAGCTCCTTTTGACAAAGCTAACGCGCCCATGCTACTTACTGACAATGACAACGTACCTAATGGAATATTTTCCATCTCCGTAGCCTTGAATTGCTTAAGCTGCGTAAGCATTTGATTTATCTGTCCTAAAACTAGCTCTACTTGTTCTTTATTCACGGTTGAAATAATCGTTAACAATCCTAACATTCTATGTATCCAATAACGTATCCTAGCTTTTGCTCTACGTAACTAGGAAATTGTAGATCTTACCTTCATATAATATTGTACAATTTCCTGGAATGAATTACTACCTGCTTGTGACTCACTTAACTCATAAGTCAACGACAAAGTTCGAACACGGCAATGGCTCCCCATGTGCACTAGTCGAAATCCTCAATTTCTGAGGTTACTGCTGACTTGTATTGCCATCTCGCACTGATACGGCTCGCCTTCTCATCTCGAACTTCAGCTCAGGAACATTCAATACCTCAGGCTGAAACGGCAAGTCCATGTGTATGAATAAAGCAATGTTTCAATTTAATCGAACACCTGCCCAAGACCAGTTTTTCTTTAATAACTCATATACATGATGTTTCAGGACCTCTGCGACAAACTCTTAGGAACGATAGATCCTCCAGAGGGGAACATTTTTGTCAAGGATCCTCCGACGCATCGTTACGGGGTTATTCACCCCTGTTTGAAGCGTATCCGGTAGGAGGTTTGAGAGGCACAGCCAGTACACTTTGACTCTCTGTTTGTTTACAACCACTGCATCAAGTGACATCGCCTCTTTCTTGTCCCATATGTCTGGTTAGGTTTGGTAGGTCTAAGACGCACAATCCAATTTAACTCAGTGTTCGTGAACAGCTCCACGCATACCACCTCCAGAAAGTAACTGGTGCCGAACGACTTCGCGTCTTGTGTTCAGTTAATCCAGTGGTTTCTCCAACGGAATATCGCAGATCTTACATTTCCAGCGCACGCTTTGTTTACTGATGAGGCTTACTTCACACGAGAAGGATACTCCAGCAGCAAGAACAGCCACATCTGGGATGTTGAGAACTCTCATGCAGTTTTCGTTAGACATCACCAACAAAAGTATTCCGTAACATCTGGGCTGGAGTTGTTGGTGTTACCTGCTGGGACCGTTTGTTTTGCCACCCCGTTTGAGTTAAATTGAGCTCTGCGTCTCAGACCTACAAAACCCCTTCTCCAGACGCAAGGGACAAGAAAGAGGCTATGTCACTTGATTCAGCGGTTGTAAAGATATATATAAATATATATATATATATGTGTGTGTGTGTGTGTGTGTTCTTGTTTACACTTATATACTTTTGTAGCATTCACCATTTGCGTATTACATGGAACAATTTCATTTATTACGATTACGTAGTAAACAACACATCACCCTCCCTCTCAACGAGGAAAAAAAATCTACCACACAAAGGGATTTTTTTAAATGGAAGGCCATGCAAATACACAGATTTAAAAAATCTGCAAAAAATAACATCAGGCATCTCCCACGGACCTTAAAAGCTCTGCTACCCCTCTGCAACTTTACATTCTTTGTTATGTAATTTATTACATAATAACTGTAGGATCTTAAACAGCTCTATAATGCGTGAATGAGGAAAGCTTAGGACTGGTATTATCAGAGGCTTATGGGGGAGGTCCGCCAATATAATACACAAGTAACTGATATAAAACTATTATTCAAAAAATAATTATACAAATTTTTAAGAAGTTTAAAAATGAAAAGCTTCATAAATAAATAAATATATGCATATATACAAACAAACAAATTTGGCTGTACAGTTCAAGTCTGAAAACGGTAACTCTGCAACTTTAAACTCGTTGATCATTTATAGCAAATCGTAAATCACAAAAAACTTAAAAACCGTTTAAAATACATATGAATTGGACTAGGGACTTATATAATAATTCATTTAATTCCTTATAACTTCTGTTTTATAAGTTATGAATCTAACTCAGGCATTAAACAAATGAAAAACTAATGCTAAGCCGAAAGCTAACTTGTGCAATCAGATGCCCGATTCAATCTTTAAGGCCCTTTAATGTGCCAGTACAAGCATATCTAAGCAACGGTTACGTCCCATTCATTAAGAATTTAGACAATACTGTACAGAACGCATACTACCCTGATAAGACAGTTCTTTGTTTGTACGTAACGAGAAGCCTAAATAGAACGCAATCTCATACTGGTCTTGGTATGAGAGCTAGGAGAAGGTCCAGGTGTTTGCTTCGTAATGGCAGGAATCGTTATCTCTGAGTTCAGCTCAGCAGGTCAACAGCAAGCCAGAGTAGCGGAGGAGAGGCAGCTGGCATTTCCCCTTGCCACGTTGTATTACGATACATACAACCAAAAGTGGCGTGGTACTTAATACCGCCAAGTCCTTACATTTGGAGTTGAAAACTGATGCTAATACAGTGCGAGTTCGGAACTGAAACCTTCAGTGCTATAAACGGCGCTAGCGTGAATCAAAGTTTGACTGATGAAGAAGTCGAATCTTCAGCTGTAAATGATGAATATTATACACCAAAGAAATATTTGAGAAAACCCAGTGAAGATGGAGCAAAATATGTACGTATGTCCAGAAAATATTGTTTTGTGTTTGTATGTCTAAATTTCTCCTTGAGCTATTCAGTGTTGGTCAATCGTGTGGTGCACCTGTCACTGAAAGAAAATCTAACACACGAGGGCATTAATGCAAATTATAACATATTGTGTGAATGGGCGCACTTATGAGTGGTGCTCTGGGGTCCAAAGTGAAAGTCTGAAAATTATGTGAGGATAGCTTCTGGCATGTAACTTTGCGGAATGAAATTTTAACTTGTTTCTTTGCATTAGCAAAGGCAATAAGACTATTATTTTTTCTGAATCATTTTATAGACTTATTAAAACAGTATTTCTCCTTCTGTACACAAAGCATGTTTAAAACGGAAAAAAACGTAATTTATTAATTGTCATTAATGATTCAAATTTATGTTTATGTGAGGATGGACAGTATGACTCCTCAGGATTTTCTGCTAAGTATGTGACATATTCTATAATGAATTTGGCAACAAGTAAAATACTAGACTTCATAATTGTACACAGAGGAACTGTAAGTGGTGATATTGAGAAAGCTGCTTGCGAACATGTACTGGCTTCTTTGAATGAAAACCTGCCCAGAAAAAATTATCCTGACAGACACACGGGTATTACAGCTTTGAAGAAAAAGACATTTCGGCATATACACCATGAATTTGATTTTTGACATGCTAAATCGCTTATGAAAATCTTTAAAAAGGTTCCAATATCTCCGGTCTTTCATGAACGGAAGCATTCTGTTTGTAATCACCTGTGGTGGGCATCCGCTACTTGTTAAAGTGACAGTTTACTCCTAAAGGAAAATTTCACGACCATTCTGAATCACATTAATGTCCGCAATTGATAGATTTTGAGAAATTTCATTCATGTGCTCAAGATGTGTTGGTGAAGAAAAAATTAAAAACACAAGCAGGCTATGTAAGAATTCCATAGAATACAATGATCTGTACAGTATAATAAATAATGGAAGATTATAAGTGACATTACGCATATAAATCATTTTCTACATGCAGCAATCCTACCACAACTTGCCCAAAATAAACTCATTTTTCATTTCTAGGCATGTATGTCAGATAAAGATAGCTCCTCTAGATCAAAGTTTTCAACAAGGGAAAAAAGTAGTGGTGTATAAGAAGACGTACGAGAGAAAAAAGCTTATGAGCAGAGACAGAACCTTGTAACACAAATAGTGAGTGATTAGATTGGATTGTGAAGCAGAGGGACTTCGGCGGTGATCTAGGAATGATAATATTGTAGCGACGCCCCACGATTGGGCGCCTCCGGGAGGTGAAGGGAGACACCGACGACCGGAACCAGGAATGACGGCACAGCAATGCAGAGTTCCTACAGTTTCCCTATATAAACGCCCCGGCAGTCAGATAGGGGAGCCCACCCCACATACGGTCAACGCCCCACCATGGGGCGGTCCTTATCCCCGGCAACCAGCCGAAGCCGAGGGACGGAGAAAGTCCACAGAGAGCACCTTTTTTCCCTGCCACGCTGCACCGAAACATCATCGCCGACACTTCCAACGCTGAAACAGACCAATCGGGGTGAAGGATGAATGAAATGATTAATGGAACGAAGTGGAGAGACAGGGAATTGCGAGAGATGAAAGAAACCACTCCAACACTCACCTGACGACATAGTAAAATTCCCGGAAAAAAGAAAGGGCGCTCACCGAGGATCGAATTTGGGACCCTCAAATGCAGGTCATAGACGTTACCGCCTGAGTCATCCCGCTCGGTAATAGTGAAGTAATGAACAAACGTTTCAATACCAGTACGTTATACCAGGAGTTACTGATCGTGGTGATATTCCTTGTAATATTGGCTCACTCCAGAAAATTAAAACTAACAAACAGGAAATGGAAGCCCGACACTTCTATTGTTTGGATTACGTAAGTAAGAAAACGGCGAAAAAAACAATAAAATACGTAAATAATGAAACGAGTTCAAAAAGTTATACTTTAAAGCATGGATATCCAAGGCACTACAATGACCACACATTGTAGCTGAAACTTAACCCTATGACTAATCAGCTGCTCCGGCAGTAGATACTTGCTCAAGAATGCTGGTTAGCCGCATGACGCCCCATGGTGTGCAAAATACCCTGCAGATCCTAAACGGTAAGTCGTACATTGTTCCAGTTTTCAACATTATTTTGCACAACCCAAGATCTTGTAGAATATTAAATAAGATATAAATGTTTTAGTTCAGTCTTTCTTTAAGAACAAAGATAAAAGAGCCTACTCCTAGATTCTTAACTTCAGCATTTCAAAATTCCGAGCTGATGTACTTGTTCTGTTCCTACTTTTGTTCGTTGTCGTATTGAAAAAGCACGAAGTTCTTCATTAAATAGATCTTATGCTTCTTCGATTTACGTTATACTTGTAGACAATTAAAACAGGCTTTTGTCGTTATCAGTGGCTTTACACGCAGTTTCTATTGATCGGTTTCGCCATTGGCACCAATGCGTAGCAGCTTCAGGTAATTTACATAGTCCTCACCAGGTAACATTACTAAGCATTACACATTTGGTCTGTCTCCGGAAGCTGTAGCATTCCCAATGGTTACAAACTTTGGTCTTCTTTATCAAGTCCTGGGAATTTCCTCAGGTATAGCATAGCACAGCGGTCGGAAGGCGGACAAAAGTATTTGGGTGCCCTCTGCTAGCCCGGTGTCCACGCTCCACAAGGGGGCTAGAGAATCACCTGTTCAATTGTAGTGCAGCAGTGGCGTGATAGGCATGGCAGAGCAAAGGTCGGTAGATGGCAGCATTGTTAATGCTTCTGAATGTCAGGTCGCCGCAAGGCTGTTTTTCTGATTTTTGCCTTGATTTTGGTGTCCAGTTTTGTATGGGAATAAATGAGAAGTTAAATTGCATTTTGGGTCTTAGATATTTCGTGCTCTTAATACATTAAAAGAAGATGCTGAAAAATGAAATTGAGTTTTATTTATGGACGCTCTTTAACTACTATGGTTCTTAGGGTCCCATTCTATATTGGGCGTGAAAGACCGGAAATTTTGCTCAGAGGCCTCTTATCAGGCTTGAGGTTCTTTTACGTGCCGTAAATCCCTTCCGAAGGAAGCCGTGCTAAGGATTTTTACGCCCGAAAAAATCCATCGCCTTCCGCCGGGTTTGAACCCGCGACCTCGGGAACTAGAGGCTAGCACGGTACCACTAGTCCACGGAGGACGACGAAGATGCTGAAGAACGAGTTTTACTTCAGAAGATAAGTTAGGAGCTAAGGAATTCATAAAAAAATTACCTCAGTATAGGACTAGGAATGGTTCGGTACAAGTCCAGTCGGTTCTGACGTCACACGACTCGGTACACCGAGTACATAACTGGGTTGTTTATTTGGCGGCAGGTTTGAATACGTAGGAAGAATTATCGAATACAGCATCGTCCATTATACTCATTGTTTAGTTTCCCTTTTTGCTTATGGGTAGCAGAAGTTTCAGTAGTCAGTAACTTGCCTTATATATACTCAAACACACCATAATCTAGCAGCTTCTATAATCTCTATTGTGGCATCTTACCGAAGAAGCCAGATAGAGTATATTCTCTTGAAATTTGTTTATGGCTTTAGATAATTATGTTACCAGTAACAATTGTACAGAACTTTCTATATAATGCTATTAAAGTAAACAACGTATTCAGCAATTTATTTTCTTGGTGATGCAGTATGTTGTATGAGATGATGAAGTGAAGTTAGCAAGATTTTCCTATTTTTATTGCAAAACTGGCTGCATTGCAAATTGAGCCTATAGTGGGATACCAGAATTTCAGGAAAGTGGCAAAATGCGGGTTTCTTTTGCGACTGTTTCCCACTACAACGGAAGAAAGCATCAAGTTCCCTACTTTTGATGAATTCTGGGTTACGTTGTCTAGCAAGCACAACATATCAAGTTGTATCACACACAAAGATTTACACACACACGCACACCTATTTACGTTACAGGTATTTCTTTTTAATGTTGCTTCAAAAGGTTTCCTATAAGAGTTTCTTATATTCTCTAGAATATCACATTATTTGACTCTCCTTTGGGGCATAATTATTATATAATGGTTACATTTTGGAACTAAACTTATTAGCAAAACCCCGGCATATGTATGTGGATTCCATAATTAATAAACTAAGATGAAAGTTAAATAGTGAGTTAGTGGGCTATTAAGATCTACTACATCACATCGCCATATCAGCAAATACCAACACAACTGCAATAATAATAAAACCTGTAATATTGAATAAAACCGTTTATCACCCCGAAAAATATGTTTCTGGCCACACCATTATGTTTTCTGCTGTAAGCTGTTACTTATATGGCGGCAGGTTAGGAAAGGTTGTTTGTGTTGTTTGACAGGTTTCGGCAATGCGAAATGGCGATTTACATTAAGTTAAAAAGGAAATTTTATTCTTCCAAAAATTAATTCTTTTTTAAAAAATCACACTATCATGTACAAAATACATACGCATATTAAAATATAATCCTTTAAGGAAATTCATTTGTTTGTGCAGTGCAAAATTTTAAAAAAGGAAAATATAAAAATAAGAACTTTTATGTAAATTATAAGCATTTCTGCTCAACTTGGGCTGAGAGATGAGCTTCTCTCAGAGATTATCTGCCCTGCTGCACAAAACACTTCCTCAGCTGGCACGGAGACATCAATGTTGATTGAATAGGTATAGCATGTTACATGAGCTTTTCAACTACAGAAATGTTTTACAACATAATACTGAATGCGGTGACGTAGATGCTTCTATAGAACCGAAGAACTGGAAAATAGAGAAGAAGTATTAAAAAACAGGACCTAGATTTGGCAGCGCCATCTAATTCACTCTTCATTTGGGCAGTACCGCGGTTTACTCTGTATACTGTATAGAGGCACCAGAACCGGGCTACTTATCGGCTTTACTCGTACCATCCCCACTCCTACCTCACTATCAGTCGCCACAAGTTCTTTTAAGGAGTTTAGATTAAAAATGATCATATGGTGATGCCAAGGTTAATTAAATATTATCTCATTAGTGTACCACTTTTATTGGGTTACAATGGGTATTATTGGCGTATGTTTTATAAGCGTATCTGTCGCATTTACGGTTAAATACAGGTTAGGTGTTTCATATGTGAGGTACTTCTTGAGAAGTCATGTTTTGAAGGAGAGTTTACAACAGTGTTATATTAGTTGCTGTGTAATGAAAGTGACCATACGGCTGTTTCAAATAAAGCCTATCGTGCCAGAAACCCATTTAAATTTTACGCGAAATTCATTTGAGGTTATGCCATATTTTCGCAGAAAACCGGAGTGATGTAAAATTGAAGGAGTACAGTTAATTGAAAGTAATAACTAGGAGTACTAGTGCAGTATTAGATTACGGTCAAAATAGAGGCGTTATACTTACGAAATGCGGATTGTTTTTTTATATTCAGAGTAATCCTTGTTTAATGAGGAACGTTTTGGTGTAGTAGATGTTGCTGTGGCGGTAATGAAAGACCACCCACCCGCGCTTTTTTGGGGGCTGGCCCCCAAAGGGAGTATGCAGGCAGAATGGGGTTAGGTACAGGCCTTGGCAGGTAGCCCAGACCTGGGGCCTAAGTGTTAGTGGAGGCGTTGCATGCAGAAGGCAGGATATTTGAGGTGAGATGTTGTGTTTATGAAGGAGTTGCTTTACCTAAACAGTGGCTGCAGCCGGAGAGGGAGCTGCAGGGTCTCGGCGCAGCATATGCTCTCTGCCCTGAAACATACGTATAGTTCTTTTGTATTGTGTGAATTATAGTTAGGTATATTATGTACATGAGTATAGGGTATTCGCATTTGTATATATAGTTTTGCGTGTTTGTGTTTTTTTGTATTTTATTTATGTATATTTTTAAAATATTTTTAATGGTAATTAATATTCCCTGGCCCTTTTGGCTTACAAATTTGCTGACTATGTACAGGGTTAGTGTTCGTTTCGTATCCAAACGGATAGCGTGGATCATCAACATCGGGGTTGCCCATTCACCCCTGTCCGCCCTGGGTGGTGTCTATCAACCAACCGGGGACTCTGGCCTGAGGCGGTGTTAGGGTGAAGCTAGTGCCTTACGATACCGATCTATGTTTGCAGCGGTATCGGTAGTGTGTTTGTTGAGGGGGATGGTTATGTCAAAAAGGGCTAGGGGCCACTTATGCTTATTAGCATCTGTGGCATACTATCCCAGTTGTCTGAATAGTGCATTATGGTCTTTGAGGGTTGCTTCATACATATTGAAGGCTAACTGATGCATTCCTCCACTGTGTGCTTCCACATTTCGCTGTGGGGTATGTCTAGCGGAGCCGTTCGAGGGACTTTGGCTACGCTCCGAAGTACTTTGTTTTGCAGTATTTGTAGTTTTTGTATGTGTCTTGGCGCAGTGTCCCCATGCTGGGACCGCATAGGTGAATATGGGACGGATGAGCGTGTTGTAGAGTGAAAGTCCTAGTTGTTTTCTCAGTTTAGAGTTTCGGTTAAGGAGGGGTATAGTCTACCCAATTGGGTGTTGGCCTTTTGTCGTATAGTTTTTACACGTTCGGCGAAAGTAAGCTTAGAATCAAGCGTTACTCCTGGGTATTTAGCCTTGTTGGTCCAGTTTATTGTTTCCCCATGAGGTTTGAGGGGTGCGCTTCGGTTTGCGTGCTTTAGCCTTCTGGGGAATAAAATTGCCTGCGTTTTGTCCGTGTTCACCTTTATGCGCCATTTGTTAAGTCAGGGCTCTAAGTCGTCGAGGGCGGCTTGAAGTCTAGTCGTTACCACTTCTGGTTTTCAAGATTGCGCAGCAATGGCTGTATCATCCACGTAAATCGAGAGCTGTGTTGTTCGTTTTAGGAATGTCGTTGTTGTGTAGATTGAATAGGGTCGGCCCGAGTAGGCTCCCTTGAGGTACTCCTGCTCGGATGTCTCGTGTGTCAGAGGTTGCGTCCTCTATGGTTACCGTGAAGGTTCGATTCATGAGGGAATGGGCCAGAGGTTTAATCATGCTGTTGCATAAATTTAGTTGTTTCAGCTTGTATATTAGACCCGGGTGATACACTGTCAAATGCCCATTGAAATGCTAAAAATACTATGCCTGTGGATTTTGTTTAAGATCTGTGTAATATACTCGACATTTCTTGTGAGCTGTAGTGCGCATCTGTTAGGGGTTTAAGTATCAAATTTGGTGTTTCTTTTTCCTGGTCTGGGACTTTGCAATCCTGGAGGTGTTTGATTATCCAGCGAAGTTCACCTGGGTTAGTCCGCCTGCTCTTATTATGGGTGGGTTGTATTAGTACATTGTTCATATTATTTTCAAGTTCTGTGTCGTGATCATTATCATGCTTTGGGTTGAGGGAACATGCCGTTTCTAGCGTGTCTACCAATGCGTTCGCTTTGTCTAGGGCGTCTTCCGCGTATGTATTAGCTAGCGTCTTGAGAGGAGGATGTTGATTGGCTCGTTAATTGGCCTTTTAATTAACTGTCAGATTGCTTGGCCAACGGGTCGTAGTTGTGCAAGGGTCTGATCCCATTGCTGTTGTGCTATTTACGATATACGTGTTTTAACTTCGCTATTTAGGGTTGCCGTTTTGTCCTTATGGACCAGGCTTCTCATGCGTTGCCATTTCCGCCTTTCGTGGTCTCGCACCCTCATTAGGGCTAGCAGGTTCGGTGGGAAAACTAGTTCATGTCTGGGCGGAGGTTTTACTGGGACAGCTACTGCAATTGCATCCAGTATCGTATTTTCTAGGGTAAGGGTGGCTAGATCCGCATCGTCCTGGGAGAAGATAGCATGTCTGGGGGGAAGGCGGCATCTGGGTGCTGCGCGAAGGTTGCCCAGTTAGTACAGTTGAAGTTTCTGATTTGTGGTTGAGGTTTGTACTTAGGGGTATCCTCGATGTGAATTTCTATACCTAGGTGATCCGAGGTCAGCGCGTCTATCGCTTGAATCTCATATTTAAACACAGTATTTCTCAATATGGCAATGTCAAGGGTGTGTGGTGTATGGGCATGGTTTGTTGGTCTGTATGTAGGTGTGTCAGAGTGTATAATAAAATATTCATTCTTAGTATTAAGCATACGATTACATAGCGCGTTTCCCGCTGGGTTGCTGGTGCTGTTACCCTATGCCTGATGGATTGTGTTGTAATCCCCGCTGCTAGTATAGTGTTGTCGAGGCTTATGAGGGTATCAGTGTCTCAAAGATCAGTCTGGTTTGGGGAAATATATATATATATATATATATATATATATATATATATATTCTTACTACCGTTGCCTGTTGTTTTGATAAGTTTAGCCTAATTAGGGTTGTTTCCATAGTGTTTAGTGTGGGTATATGCTTTTGACAGTGTCGAACGTTGTTTTGTATAGCTATGGCTGTCCCTCGCCCGCCTGTTCTTCCTGTCTGCCCGATCTGTATACCTTGTATCCCGGGATGGATAACCGAGCTTTGGGAGTTATAAGTTTCGTTTAACAGGGCCACTGCGATATTATTGGTGTACAGGCAATGTTTGAGTTTGTGGGCTTGAGTGCGAGCCCTCCTGGTGTTCCAGAAGAGTATTTTATGTTTATGGGTGTTGTTGGGCGCCAGTTTTGCTCTTCTTTGATGGATGATTTTTTGCTTTTTTTGTTTTTTCTCTTTGCTTTGTTTTAGGCTTTTTTGGCGGAGTTATATTTGCCTTGGTTGCATCTTGCTGGCTGAATTTTGAGATGTGGTCACCATCAGCCCCGTGTGGGTTGTATGGGGTAAAAACGGTGGAAAACCCATCCAGAAGGGTTTAGCCCCACATTAAGCTTCCTTCCACTGGCCTGAGCATGTACCATCTACATTCGTGGTCAAAGATTAGCGAGGATTGCTTGCTTTGTTGGTGAGAAAGTACGCTGGATACCGGCTTGCAAAGGCAGCGATGGGAGTTATAGTTTGTGTTCTGCTGGCTTTGGAGAGGCCAGGCTGCTCCGGTGTTGGGGTGCTCGCTGTCTCGTTGCTGCCGGTTGGTTGGCTTTGGCGCTTGTGGCGTTCGAGGTGGTGTGGCGTTTTGACCAGCGTTTATTAACCGCGGGTCTCTTGTGGCTGTGTCTGGCTTGGGGCGGCTTTGCTTGCCGCTTGCAACCGCAGCATATATGCCTCTCTGAGGTGTGACTTGTTGCCAGGCGTTTGTAGCACGTGGGTTGGAGCGTGTGTTTGCTGTTGTGGGAAAGCTATGCGCTTATAGAACTGGGCATCTCCTCCATCTGACCCCGTGATTTGTTGCGTTTCAGAGAGAGCACCGGCGCGACGTGCTCTGCACACGTGCGCTTGATGCACCTTGGCACACGTTGCGCAGATTTGCGGTGACTCGCAGTTCCGCGTCAGGTGGCGGAATCTTAAGCATTTACTGCATTGCGGAGGGCCGTTTGGGGAGATGTATTCTTCAACTTTCATCCTGCAATGAGCTAGCTCGGTGATGCTTTTAATGGCTTCTGATGACTCAACATTTTGCATGTCTAAGATGAACATTGGTATGCGGGCCCTAAGTCTTTTAGAGTAGATTTGGGTCACCTTTGTGACATCAAGCCCTAATGCTCGTATCGCCTGCTCTACTTCTGTTGCGATCATATCACTATAGAGCCCCTCAATTACTACTTTGTATGTCCTTTCCTGTGGATAATCAGTTATGTGGAAGGGAACTGATATTCCTATAACGTTGGAAAGAATTGTTATAGACCGTGAGGTTCATGAACTGAAACCCGTGTAGTTGCTGCGGTAGTGGGTTTATGTACCTCATTGACTTGTGTACTTTATCAAAGTCGGAGGAAAATGCGTTTAGACTTATGCGGCAGTAATCGGCTATAAACACCTTAGACAGGTTGTGCCTTTCTTGTAAGAGAAAGTCTTCAGAGGTGCCCCGTGTTTGCTGCTCAGGAGCAACAGCAAGTGCCGCGGTGCCAGAAAATGAACCCTGCATTAGTGCAGCATTGTCTGACGCTTGGCTGTCAGTACTCAAGTTCATTTCCTCCAGCAGTTCTGACACAGCAGGCTGCATTTCTTTAATTGGGGATGGCGTTCTCTCTGATGCCGCCTTTTCGGTTTCGGGAGGAGATTTTTCTTTTCTCTTTTCTTGTTCTTTTTTGGGGGCTTGTCCTGTGACCGCTCAGGTTGTGGGGGTAACTTTGGGGACGTGTTGCCATACCTGGTTACAGGCATGTTTTTCTAAGCTGAGTGAGGAATTAAGCGAGAAGGTACAATAAAACCCTTTCGTCCTCCGTGGTGTAGTGGCTACCACGCTATCCTCTAGTTACCAAGGTCGCGGATTCAAACACGGTGGAGGGCGATGGATTTTTTCGGGCGTAAACATCCTCAACATGACTTCTTTCGGAAGAGAAGTAATGCCGGTGGTCCCGTGTCGTAGATTTACGGCATGTAAAAGAGCCTCAAAACCTGATAAAGAGGTCTCTGAGCAAAGTTACCGATATTTCACGCCCAATATAGAATTGGAAGCTAAGGACATAGCAGTTAAAGAGCGTTCCACAAATAAAACTCAATAAAATTTGGTTTTTACAATAAAATCCTAAAAGCTACAGCAATGCCCGAGAGTACACTGTGGCGCCTATCTTGTATGCTAACCTAACAGGGGACCTTTTAGCTAGGACAGAAAGAGCAGAAAAAGTATAGTCAGAGAATAGAGAGGTGGTTGGCAAGCGCTAAAAAGCTCGGAAAACAGAGGGTCGGACCTCAAGAGGCGCTTAAGCGAGTCTAAGACTACTTGGTGTGACCGTGTTGCCCGACGTGTCTTAAGCTGCAAGGAATTGCCGCTGGGCCTAGCTGCTGGAGTGCCGGCTGGTGTAGCTGCCGCTTCCGCGGATGGTGCTAGGAGAGCCGCTTGCCTGGCGTTGCTTTGCCGGCGTTTTCTTCCCAGACGTTGCATTCTCCGTCTTTTTTCTGAGTGGAGGAGAAAATGATTTAATCACTGACCCCAGCCCCGATGGGAGTCGGGACTGAGAGTGTGGGACTAACCAATAGTCGGCATACCCACTAAAACTCCTCCACCGGATGGAAAACGGAAGAAGGAAAAGTGGAATGTTGTGGCTTTTTGCGGTCCCGCATAGCACCCGCGTTAATATGTGAGAGATGGAAGCTGCCGCCCTATGGGCGGGTAAAGGTAATTACTAGGTTGCAGCCATGAAACCTGACTGCAACACTAGTGGGAATGGCGAGGGTTTGGAAGTGAATGGATGTTTAGGAATTAGGATGGTACTGACGATGCTGCTGTTGCTGCTGGTTGAACTCCTTACATTGCTGTAAGAAGTTCGCGACTCTCGCCGGGTCCGTCTTCGGCCGGTGACCAAGAGATGAGATCCGGATGGCTTCTGTGACAGCTGTAAGTCTGGATGAAGTGCTGTCGAACTGCCCAGCCAGGAAAGCCTGTTGAGCAGCTGATTAAGTTTGAAGGTTCCTGATGAGTTCCTTCAGGGCTGTCAGCTTCGTCGTCATGTTCAGGAACTCCGCGTGGAGATTCTGAACGGCGTCACGTAGGCCCTGGACTTCCTCGATGATCGGCGTGAGTGATGGTGCTGGCGTCGGCGCTGGTGATGGTGCTAGTTCTGCGCTGGTGTCGGAGGCTGTGGAGCGGTCACTGGCTGCGGCGTGGGTGCTGGTGGCTTCAGCGGTGCCTTCCTGCGAGGATACAGGGGGCAGAGCGCTTGGCCGGTGAAGTGAGTTGACCCTCCACAGGTCGCACAGTAGCGGTGTCGGCGGCGAAGTTCGTGCTAGGTGCACGAAAATGTGCTGCAGGAGGAACCACAATAGTGGCGCCTAGGTTGTGCAGAGCAGGTCGACTCCTCGTGCCCGTAGGCACAGCAGCGCCTGCAGGGTGCCTGGCGTTCTAATCTGCTAACCTCGATTCGTAAGCACCGCCCTAACAAGGGCAGGCCCGTCCTCAAGGCAGCTTCATAGTTACCAGGATCTGCGAACTCGATCCTCACGAGCGATGTGGGTCCCTGAGCTCCGAAGATTCGAGTGGCCTTCAGGGCTGAAGACCACTGCTAGTGAGCTGCGCTGGTGAGGAACCTGACAGGCAGGTCCCTCGGGACCCCACGGATGACAGCACTGTACCTTCCATGAAGTACAGGCCGGATCTGCGCTGGCTGGATGGTTTCCAGGATCGGCGGCGTTGGCACCGGTGAAGCTGGCGGCAACTGCGCAGGCAGTCGCGGCGAAGCTGCGCAGGCTGGCGGCGAAGTGGCGGTTGCGGCATAGGTTGCCCTAGGCTGCGGCGGCTACTGCGAGATCTCCTCGGCGGGTGCCGGAGGAGACGAAGAGGTTCCTGCCTTAGCAGGAGCGGCGACAGAGCGGACCTTCTTCTTCGCCATCTCGGAGCTGAGTGTAAATTCTCCGTCGATCTTCACTCCTTGGCGATTCTCAGTTGACTCTTGACAAGGTAAGCAGAGTAGAGGGAAGATAGGTCACTCCGAGGTGGGAAGCTGCCATTGACTGCCTGTCTGTGACGTAAGGGAGAGTGAAGTCGAGCGCGCGGAATACATACACAGTGCAGTAAACGCACTAATTCCTACCAATTGTTTATTATTAACACATTCTCCCACGTTTAGTTAAAAGGCATATTATTTCAGAGCTTTTCCTAACCATTGCGGATATACACTGGAAAGCAAACTGGATCAAAATTGCATTAAATTAGTAATATATTTACGTTTAAATAAACTACTGGGACACATGCGGTACTTGAGCGAAAATTGCTACAAGAAATCGAAACAATTCTGTAAGTGCGATAAGTGAAAATTTACACATGCTGTAAACAATACATGAAATGGACTCGCTAGCACAGATTTTTACTGTAAGAAATTAAAACTTACATGTTACTAGTGTAGACTCGTGATGTTTTGGAGGATGAAGCTGCTTATTGCTCATTCTTTTTTGCTGCGTTTTTTTTAGTGATTTTTGCCTAGTTTTTTAATTTAAAAATCTTATTCTTGTAAATGTTTTTGTTCGAAATAACTTTCGCTTAGATCTCAGGAAACTTACCTTTTAGAGAGGCTACTAACGTTTTTAACACATTTTTAAAGTTTTTTTTTGTAAAATGCACAAAATTCTGTTTCAAACTGCACAATGTTGTATCATTCATTCCTAACTTGAACATTTAGGGCCTACCTTGGAAGTAACCGATATCCAGTCCTCCTCACTTGCTATGGATTTGTGTTTGATCTGTGAGCTCATGCTACAGCTTTGTAAAACCAGCTTCAAATATAAGTTTCTTAATTTTCTTTTTAGATTCTTCACATATGAATGTGAAACAATATATTTTAATTAATTTTCTAAATTATTTTACCATAATTTTATGCGTACATTTTATACTTGTACAGCAGTTATATCTATACATAAATGAATAAACTTTCTGTATACTAATTCTAATAAACTACATACATTTCAATTTTAGGTCTATTTGTCTAATTGTTATGTCAATTTTAACGATTCTCGCGTCGTTTTTCAAACACTATTAGGTCTTCAAATCCGGGCCCTTTGTCTTTATTGCCTCTCGTATATTTACATTGATCTTCCCAATATATGCTCTCAAAATATTGATTTATTTCACATTTCGTTAAGTTTTCCGGCCGATCTGGGTGAAATGTGCCCATGTGTCACACAAAAGAATGAAAACTAAAATACCAGTAAGTGTTTGCATTTTCCTTGCGTAATACTAGCAAATACCAAATTGCAATTGACAAGATTCTTATAGTTATTTTGAAAAAAGCCAATGTAACATTATGTTTCAATGACTGGTAGTGTAGTATACCAATATTTGTACCTCCCTTAAACAACAATTGTTTTCCCGTCAGTGAAAACATTGAATATGTGTGCTTAAGAGTGATGGCTGCGAATGTATACTAAAATGTAGAGGAAATATCTCACTAAAAGTAATATCTGCCAAAATATTAGAGTTAGATAATGTTTGTTTTTACTCTTTTAAGTATGAAGAAATATATGGGAATTACATACAATTAATTTTATTTATTCATTAATTAAAAAGTAAAGAAACAGAGCGGTGTACTAGAAATAATACTAAACGTATGTTTATTTAAGCACATTTTCGGCCTAAATAGTGAAGTCAAAATATCCGAATGTGCACATTTGACTGAAACTTAGTTTATTTGAAAATTAAAATGTATTTGAAGACTTGTGCAGATAATTGCTTTTCCAGCACGTATTCAAAGTTTCATGTGAGTCAATTATTTTTTCGGATAAAAATGCATATGAAGTTCTTATCTGTAATGATTTTTAAAAATTATGGGCCGCTTGCGAAAACGATGTTTAGACAACGTTTAGCGCTAGACGTTAACTCATTGCAAAAATGATGTTTAGTGCTAAACAGTATCTAAATCGCGTCCATGTTTAGACACTGCATATCAGGTGGTTTAGGCAGTGTTTAACCATAAACGCCAGTATTATTTCACACGAGGTACGGAGCGAATGCAGAGAAACAGGTTGGCGATTATGCGATTCTTTAAATCGTTGCACGGTACTAAGGAGTTTTACACCCAGAAAAGAAAAGAAGGGTGATACAACCGTGAAGTATGCTCAGAGACCGTCCCTTGGAGCACTATACAGTAGGAGTATTCATAGCAAAATTTAGGTGTTAAATCCAAATACATATTTCATAAACGAAGCATGTGCCTCCGTAACACTATTTAACACAAATTAAACTAATAATTGTTCCTCTCGTACGTTGTTCCATTCTTCCTGTGGTTTTAAGAGATGTGTGACAAAAATACTCTACCATGTGATAAAATAATCTAATCTCCTCCGCTAATTTGATCAACACTCGGTGCATGTGGCTTATAGTAATATATTTCAGCGTAATTTAGTATCCTTCCTCCCGGTTTAATACATACAAGTTGGTTTATTATAGGTGCAGAATTTAATAGGAAGAAATGTGCTCAGAGTTTTTCTGTGTAATAAGCTAGACATTACCTAACCTCATTTAATGCGATTTAGTGCAGAGAAAGAAAATCCAATGTGAAGGTTATTAAGAAGTGCAATTCATTAATTTATTCTCCCGTTTGAAAATTAGTGGTCCTGTTTAGAACGCTGAATTCATGTATGCAGGCGTGATAATATATTTCTGCACCTGTATGAAGCAAGCATTTATTATTGCACGTACGGTTGGTTCATTCGTTCCTGGTGTTAGAATTGAAAAATAATTGGGTACCTTGTGTGATGGGCTTCAAGAACATTTCTTATGCATGTCCATAAAATATATAGCTTTATGAATCGAACATTATTCCCGAAAAATTTTGGAAATTTTCTGACGGAATAACACGTTTAATAAGACATACAATACACGGTCTTTTTTTCTTCCTTTTGTGAACTTGCATTTTGGTACCCAATAACCACATTCATATTGTATTTTTCAGGTCCACTAAAAAGCAACTACTTCAGTAATTGGCATTTTTTGTACATATTACACATTATTATAACAACAAAATTTGTGCCTTGTTAGCTGTGAAATACACTTTTACATTTTCTAAAGTATGTTTTGTTATGTTTTACATGCTTATTTTTAAAGCGAGCACTAGTTTAATGATCTTCTACCTCAAACTGTCTTAACATTTTCCAAAAGAGTTTCTTTTCCAGTAGTGTTCAAATTTCCTACTCGTTCAGACATTTTGCTTTTCTGGTAGAAAAAAGACTGTCGAAATTCCCCAAATTTTTCTTCCGCTACATCCGGAAACGTACGCTGCGTGGTGTCAAATTCGAAAGCTTTAAAATGCGTTGTGCCGCGTTCACCTTCGGGGTGAAGGTGAAGCTGCTTAGCAAAACACCGTCTAGATATGAATTTAACAGTGCAAAGTTAAACAAATTTTAGACGATGTTTAACTAAACAATGTTTTAAGTCCTTAAACAGCGCATCGTTTTTGCAAGCGGCCCGCTATGTTTAAACCATATTGCACAATAACGTGATCTACCGAGTTTCCCTAATTAAACTGCCTCCTTCATAATATATAAACTAACAATAGCAATGAAATTTACTTCGAACGGTGTGGGTTAAAATCAGATTGTACGAGAATATTATCTAAACATTCGTGTTGAAAAGTACGGGGCAGAATACTGACTACACCTCTTAACTTCACTGTCGATGACGTCACGCAGCAGGCGGACCGAAAGCAAAACAAGCTAAAGCAACGCGAGAAGGAACCCCACCCCTGGACTCTGGACCCCCGCCTTTTCTTTTGTTTTTCTCGAGTAGTCGGGAAGTCGGGATAGGGAATGTGGAGCTCGTTGTGATAGATGGCCATACCCACTAAAAACTCCTCCACCGAAAGGAAACAAGGAAGAAGGAAAAAGAGACATTCATGTGTGAGGGTGAGGCGGTACCGCGGTATGCACCTGTGTATTCAGGGTAGTGTTATTGGCCGACCAGTGCGGGCCTAAGCCAGGTGAAGGTAGGATGCCATGGGCACAAACATGATCGAGGTTCTGCTTGCGGCCTTGGGGATTCAGGGTGAGGCGGTATAGGAAGTGTTGTTTGTAAGAATGCTAGGGGTAAGGTGTGGATTATTTAGGTCCCCGACGTCCTCGAGGCTGATTAGTCGGAGCTTCCCATGAGTGCCTCCACTCGGACGCGTCTGGTGTTTTGGTGGTTTCGTGGAGAGGATGCCATCCAGCGTCGTTTGAAGAGCCGCTATGTGCTCTCTGAAGAGCCTTCTGACGTCCAGGTAGTGTTGGTGGAAGAACGTTGGTAATGTTATCTTGGTAGGAAGAAACGGAATTAGCTTGGCACCGAAGAGTATGGTGTCATTGTCCAACCGAAGCTCGAACAATACCTCCTCTAGATGGGTAAGTTTGGTCGTGATGTTGAGGAGTTCCGCCTGCACATCCTCCAGCTTGTGTATGATCTCAGGCGAAGGTTCGTTTGCTACTTGCAGCGGTTGCCGGCGTATCCCGAGTAGTTGAAGATAGCCGCGTTGCAGGGGGGTGGCTCCGCCCTGCGCGGTCATGTTACAGTGAAACCTGCAGCTGGCATGCAGCCACCTTGGCCTTCTTTTGCTGTGTACGTGTGGAGCGACTGTTGGGATGAAGCGTTCCCAGGTGAAGACATTCCCCGGTAGAAACTGCGTTGAGAGATGCTCTGACGTCAGAGACTTCGGCGTGCGATGAGGCGTTGCGTGACACATGATAAGTATTCTCCGGTGACGGTGAGTGTGGCGTTGGCGCCGGGCTGGCATTACCAGCTGCGGAGTTTGCGGTTCAGCTTCACCGGCGATTGCCAATGTGAAATCGGCGGAATTCTCTGCTGCTGCTGCTACTGCAGCTCTGCGCTGTGGGTTTTTTCTAGCCATGATGAGAAGAGCTCTTGTCTGCTCGAAGTGTGCCCCGACCACGCGCTTTTTGTGTTGCCCCATCTCCCCACACCAGGTGACGAGCATCCGAAAGAGATCTACATCGTCTCCCCTACCATGCACTAGACTACACTACAGAAATGGAAGGAAGAACGAAGGTAAAAGGGTGTTCGGTACCGCCGAAGCAAAGCGACGGTTAGTAAGTGATTACTACAAAGACGCCTGCTTACAAGAGAGTATTAGGCATACTCTTCTGCGGCTGAAGTTTTGTTATGGTGGTATTAGGTTATTTAGATACTCGCGGATTGCTGTATCACCGTCTGGGGTATGTCTGTTTAAAGGGATTTTAGGTCGAACAGTAATATTGGTCTTTTGTGTTTGTCAGTTGTTGTATTATATTGGCCGAGCTCACGATTGGCTGGGTTATCATTTTTATGGGCCTGCTTGTACATGTTATCTGCTAATGTTTTGATAAATTCTTCTACCCTGTGCATGTTTGTGTCTTCGTGTAGCAAGTCCAATGGGAGTTTCTTGGGGACCTTAAAAGTGATTGTAAGGGCTTTATTTTGTACTGTTTGTAGCTGCTTTATGTGTGAC
Organism: Deroplatys truncata; assembly: GCA_030765065.1. NCBI lineage: Eukaryota > Metazoa > Arthropoda > Insecta > Mantodea > Mantidae > Deroplatys > Deroplatys truncata. The sequence continues at coordinate 280,882,782 of CM060990.1, forward strand.
TTGGCGCAGTGTCGACAGACTGGGGCAGCATAAGTCATTACAGGCTTAATTAGGCTTTTGTATAGCGTGAGTCCCATCTGCTGACTTAAGGCGCCCTTGCGGTTTCAAATGGGGTAGATGACACCAAGTTGCTGATTTGCTGTTTGCCTTACTCCCGACGTGTGTGCCGCGAAGGTGAGTTTGGAGTCTAACGTTACTCCTATATATTTAGACCTTGTTTGTCCAATTTATTTTGTCACCAAATAAGGTTAATAGCGTGGTTTTATTTTGATGTTTGGTTCTTTTAGAGAAGGTATTGCTCGTGTTTTACTCGTATTTACCTTGATGCGCCACGGTTCTAGTTCTCTTAGTGCGTTTTGTAGGTTTCGTGCGATCGTTTCGGTTTCCACGACTGTGCTGAGATTGCAGTGTCATCCGCAGTGTCATAGCTGCGTGCCGCTTGTATTAGGGATGTCGTTAACTTAGAGATTGAAAAGTATGGGTCATAATAAACTACCTTGTGGGACTCCGGTTTCGAACTTATACATTACGGTGCACTTTTCTTATAGTGTGACCGTGAAGGTCCTGTTGGTAAGATCCATTGCTATCAGCTTTACCATTGCATCGCAGAATTTCATGCTTTTGAGCTTCGTATGAGGCCCGCGTAGTAAAAGGTGTTGAATGCGCGCTGACATCCTGAAATATTACTCTGGTGGATTTATTTTCATTGAAGCTTCTGATTATGTGCTCTACGTTTATGGTTAGCTGTGGTGTTGTGGAGTGATTTGATTGGAAGCCAAATTGTTAATTGACAATTAGATTGTACGTTTTTCTGTGGGCCATCAGGCGTTTTTTAATTACTTTCTCAGTTACTTTGCTGATTGTTTCAGGAGGCTAATTGGCCTATAATTATTTGGATCCGCTCTGTTTTTGCCCGGCTGTGGAAGCATGAGTACATTTGCCTGCTTCCAGCAGCTTGGGTAGTAGCTATTTTGGAGGCAGTAGTTGCAGATGTCGCATAGGTATTGTAGCGCTTTTTGTGTAAGGTGCTTTAGAACCAAATTTGGTATTTCATCCTGTCCTGGGGCTTTGTGCTCCTTAAGGTGTTTGATAATCCAGCGTAGTTCATCTGGGCAGGTTTTTCTGCATTTATTATGCGCTGTAATTTTTTAGGGTTTGGTGCATCTGTCGCTCCAGGTTTTCGCAAAGCTGGCGATCTATTGGACCGTGATTTAGCTTGCAGGTTTGTTGAAATGCGTCTGCCAGAACGTTGGGTTTGTCTTTGTTGCTCTCCGCATAAGTGTGGTGACTGGAATCTGGAGTGGTGGTATGTTAATTGGTTGCTTTTTTAGCGCCCGAACTAGCTGCCATACCTTGTGGTTCCCCGGTTGTAGGTGTGCGAGTGTTTGGTCCCATTAATGTCGGGCCTATGCATTTATTCGCGTTTTGATCGCACTGGTCAAGGTTGCCATGTTAACGCTATGGACAATGTTCCTTGTTCGCTGCCACTTTCGCCTTTCGTGGTATCTTTCGTGTATTAATGCTATTACATCTGACGTGTATGTGATTACGTGCTTGGCTTGTGGTTTGCGTGGGACTGCCGTTCTTATTGCCTGTTGTATCGCGCTTTCTATGACTTCTGCAGCCCGGTCCAGCGGTCGGTCGCTTGTTTTTGTCGGTGTATGCGGTAGCGTTTTGTCAAGATGCGTGGCAAAGGTGGCCCAGTTTGCTCTGTTGTAATTCCTTCGCTTAGGCGTTGGAAGATTGATATACAAGCCCCTTGTATATCAATTTGTATGTCAAAATTGTCTGAGGCTAGTGTGTCTACTACTTTCATGTGGTACTCGAATGCGGTGTTTTTGAAGAATGTGATGTCTAGGGTATGGGCCGCATGGCTTGTTTGATGTGGTAGGTATGTTGGATCTCCGGGATGGTCTATTGTGTATTCGTTTTTGAGCATGTGCGTGAAAAGAGCGTTTCCCTCCGTGTTCCCTATACTGCAGCCCCACGTTTGACGCTTCGCATTTAGGTCCCCTGCCGCTACCACAGCTTCGTCAAGATTTAGGATGGACTCGATATCTCGCTCGTTTAGTTATTTCGGGGGGAGTACACCCTTGTTAGTGTTACGGGAGTGTTGTATATATGTACTGAGATAGCCGTGGCTTCTATTGATGCTGGTGACGGGATCTGTTTTTGTGTGTGTACTATGTTTCCTGGATCAATATCGCTGTGCCCCTGTGTGGTTTCCCATCTGGCCTGTCGTTTTTGTAGATTTTGAAACCTGGTACATTGAGTCTGGCTTTGGGTGTTAGGAGGGTTTCGTTGAGTATGCAATTGTTGTGTCATTATTGTAAAGGTAATGTTTGAATTCGTGTAATTTTTGCATGATCCCCTGAGTGTTCCAGTAAAGTATTCTATAGATTGTGTGAGTTGCCATGTTGTATAAGGCTGTTTACTTTTTTGGCTTGTTTGTTTTGTTTTATTTTTCTTTCTTTATTTTTCCCTTCCTTTACCACCATTTTCTGGGTGTCTTTGGCATTGAGCGGTGTGTTTCTATGTCTCTTTGCCAGCCACTTTGTCAGTAATGACTTTAATGTAATTTAGTAAATGTGTCTGTGCACTCAGGTCGCAGCCTGTAGAAGATCTACCAAAGTGACTCTGGTGAATTTCTTCCATTTGTTCGTATCCAGGCAATATATTTCCATTTCCTATTGCACGTAAATGGCCTTAATGGTGTCTTTAATTTTAGGCATGGTTTTCCTCGGATGTCCTTGCCAAAGTGCAAAGGGTATATCTCCTGGTAATGTTCAATTAGGCCATCTTGCCCTGCGATATGGGCCTCTGCATCCTTGTTTGTGTGAATTGCCGCACCTGTTTTGGTGTGCTGTTTAAGTCTGTATCGTAGCATTTACCTTTCAAAGTGTTGCCTTTGGTTGGCTTATTTGCTCCTCCGCTTGAGGCAGAGTTTCGGGCCCTCTCCGCTCTTCTCGGAGGGACTGTTTGCTTTCGTCCATTGGTTACCGCTGCGTATGTCCCCCTTTCTTTCGTGAATATGGCTCGATATTGTGGGGGGCATGGTGCATGCTGTTTGTTGATTGGCAGGGAATGCCAGCTTCTGGTATGCTGGGCATCCCCTCCACCGCGCTCCATGCTGTGTGGAGTTGCATAGTGTGCATCTGCGCGTGGCTTTGTTGCATTGTCTGTATTGATGAGGTCCTGCACAGAAAGAGCAGATCTGCAGCGTCTTACTGTTCCGCGTCAGGTGAAGGAACCGGAGCCACCTTACGCATTGTTGGTGCCCATTTGGTGGTCTGTGTGGCACCACCTTAATCCGGCAGTGATATAATTCTAGAATACCGGTTAGGGCAACTGATTTATCTGCGTCTTCATGTTCCACTAGGAATATAGGAATATGTTCCCTGAGTCTTTTTGAAAAAGCCTACTGACTTTAGTTGACTCAATCCCCATATTTTGGAGTTCTTGGTTAATCTCTGAGGAGTCTATGCTCGGATGCAGTCCTTTTATTACTACCTTATATATGCGCTCGCTTTTCGGTGTTATATGGAAGGGCACTTTGGAATTTTTGCAGAAGCGCACGAAAGCACTGTAGTTTCCGAGAGTGGTGAAGGTTATCCCATGGTAGTGCTCGCGTAGTACTGCCTTGTATTGGGCAGGTTTGTAGATCTGGTCAAATTCCTTAACTATAGAAGCATAACTTCGAGTGCAATAATCGGCAATAAACATCTTAGGTATGTTTTGTCTTACTTGGGTCATGCAGCTGTTTGGCGCTATCGCTTGCGTTGGTGGGTCGGAGCTGCCCGTGGCATCGTTTGGACATACTTCCTGTTGCGTCGCCTTTGTACTTGGAGTAATGGTTACATCAATATTGCTTGCTGCCTTTTGGTGTGCCGTGGTTGTGCTAGATGCTATATCTACCTCTTGGGTGCTGGTTGCCTCCTGTGCCTGGGTCGCTCCCGGCGTCATGACTGCCCCCTCTCTGCTTCTGGGGATGTCTGGTGGCGTGCACTCAGTCTCCAGTACCATTTGTAGCGCATCGCTATCCTGGCTGCATGTGCTGCTAGCTTCGTCATCTGTTGGGTACTGACTTTCTGAAACCTTAGATTGTTCTTTGCCCTTACGTGTTGGATACCTCCTTGTTTTGGCCATTTCCCCCTATTCCCTACCTATTTAGTAATTTAGTTGTTTTTTTTTCTACTAGTCGCGTTTATAAAGGCTGCTTTATGTGGTTTTGCCTGCTGCCACCTTTAGAAAGGCAGTTAACAGGCTAATTGGATCTTGCTGTTCTCGAAGAAGTAGCTCCGTCAGTTGTTTATTTATGCTACTTACCTATTTATGCTAGTCTAATAAGAAGAGGGAATAAAGTTATAGCCTATGATTGGGGGCCTATCTGGGGCTTACATTACTAAGACAGAAAAGATGAATGATAGAGATATTCGAAGAGAAAGTGGTAGATAGCGAGCGCTAAACGGTGCGGCTAGCAGAGGGCCAGAACCGTATTGGCGCCTGTAAACCAGTCATAAAGACTGTTGACTTTGGCCGTACTAGCATACTCGTGTAAGCTACTTGCAGTTTCCACCGGTTTTCGGGGAGCCGCCGCTGCGCTACGTCGCTGCTTCACGATGTTTACCGTAGGAACTCCTTTGATCGAAAGACCCCCGTGCGTGCGTGCGTCATGATGGCAGGTTGAGGGCAACCCGATGGTGTGTTAGGCGTGTACCTGCCCTAATTAGGGTTTAACCACGTAGTGACGGGATATGGGGGTTATAGGATGGCGGTTTTTGTTTAGGTAGGGGAGAGAAAGGAGGTAACAAAGTTTGTTCCGCAACGGTAGCCGGTCAGGGTGCAACGGCCCTTGTGCACCGGTGGTGATATTAATTTAGTAATTTAAACATCTAGGGATTGTAATTTTTAAGTTCAAGCTACTCTTGAAGGGATTGTATTGGAGTTCAGCCTTAGCTGTTGGAGTCCGTGCTATTATGCGACCGTTCTTATATAGTCATTTTGGCGATATTTGAAAGTGTCGACAACGCAGTAGTGGAAAATGACGTAAAATGGCGCTAATATAGTGTCACCAACTTATCGAAATTATCGAAAATATGGCAATTAAGACTGAAGGGTGGGGTAAGGTAGCTGGGAATACCAGAATGCTGCAAGTGGGAGTAATGAAGTGGCCTGTAACGATTCTGAACACAAAATAACCACCTTTATTCTAATGCAGCAGCTGCCCTGTATCCACCACCACAATAAAAGGTAAGAATATTCGTTAGCATGAATCATTGAAATATAAATAGTGAATCATAAGCATAATTAAGGAACGCACGCTCGCGTGCTTTGCTGCAACCACTAATGCTAATCAACCTAAGTTTATATAAAAAAACTAAACCTAGCCTAACCTCCCGTGAATCAGAAACCCAAGCTAATAAAAAACTAAATCTAACCCCCCGTGAATCAAAAGCTAAGCTAACTAAACTATATAACTAAACCTAAAGTAATCTAATCTCCCGTGATTCAGAATCAGAAGCGTCGTTTAGGAACGCTCGCTCGCTTCGTTCGCGTGTTTTGATGTAATCATTGGTTGCTATTAAAACTAAACCTAACATGACCTGCCGTGAATCAGAAGCCTTAGCTTATATATAAACCTAACATAACCTCCCGTGAATCAGAAACCTAAGCTAAATAATGAGTACCCTCGTTCTTGTGCTTTTGTTCATTTCAGATGTTGGCTGTTCCGCCGGGTTTTGCTAGCACCACGCAATGTGGCTAGATAACTAAGGTGAGCCACTCCGGGGTAGGAGCTGCCATTGGCTGCCCGCCTGTGACGTAAGTGAGAGTGAAGACGAGCGCGCGGAATACAAACACAGCGCAGCGAACACACTAAATTCCTCCCGATTAACTCCAAATTGTTTATTATTAGCACTTCTTCCAGTTTTTTTAAAAGGTATACTATTTCAGGGCATTCTACAAACATTGTGGGCTAGACAGAAAGCAAAACGAATGGAAACTGCATTACATTAGTAATATATTTACGTATAAACAAAACTACTGGAACACATCCAGGACTTCAACGTAAACTGTAGGCGCTACAAGAGATTCAAACATACATTACTTTAGTACTAAAGGAAAATTTACAACTACTCTAAAGGAATCGCTAAATGGATATGCTGGTATATTTTTTTACCGTAAGAAATGAAAACAATAATTCCAGAATACATTATTCTGTTACAGGATGTAAAAATGAAAAAGACATACCTGCAACATTCCACTCGTACTTGGACCTTCACTAAGTGCATATCCATGCCAATCGGGAATGAACTGCTACGGAACTGCATCTGGGAGCAGAATTTTCTTAACCGGCAAACCTAAAAGTTCACTCTTCAAATCCCGTTTATAGTTACTAGGAAGAAAGTGCACTGAACATACACGTGAATTATCAGCGTTAAATTTGTCAATACGCTTACAGCGAGACACCCACACGCGCTTTAATTGCTCATTTTTTTTGGAAATGTGTGATAATTCACACCAACCGTTTTAAAACCGTAATTACGGTATTGTGCTACAGCACAATACATTCTACTCTTAACGTTCTTACTCACTGCACACCGACTTAAACACTTCACCAAAGCAGAGAAAACTGAATCTATACTCAAGATTCTAGTTTAAATATGTGTATGCAACTTATTTGTTGAAGTGGGGGGGTATATGACTGAGTGATAAGGAACAATGTACTTTCGTACATCTGTTGTTAAGTTGTGAAGTTTCCGCCAACATAGCGAGATAAAGTAGGATAATTGTACGTGACTTTTAAAGCGAAGAGAAGCTCAGATTAATATCTGTTGCCTTTTACGCAGTTGAGCGGCATAATTATTTCAACGGAAATGCTGTTTGCTCTTACAGCCAAAGTTTAACAACCTTTTTCCGTTCACTGTGGTTCTGTAAAGAATTATATACCTGGAAAAGCTTGCCATTTTCAGGGAACAATACCTTTGGCCCGCATTACATCTGTTTTCATGTTATGAGTCGGCCTACCTGCCAAAAAGTAAGTTCTTTATATTCTTCAGGAATGCGTATTAAACAGTATATTATTGTGAGCAGAAGCTATTTGAAGACCAAGTATCATATAAGCATGATCCGGATTCAGATGACATGCCATCTTTTAATTCTTGCAATAAAGGTATTGCTTAAGTGTACATAAATCCTTATCATGGGTCCCATATTAAGAAATATATATTAGGTCATTTTGGTAGTTTCAAGTTTTCTATTTTGGATAATGTTTTTTTCGATATTACATCATTAATTTGTAATTTCTTTTTCCTTTGCCGCTTTATTTGGTAACTTCCTTGCATAAGTATAGAGTATATAAAGATTATTGGTTGGTCTGGAAAGAGTTGATTGTGGGTGGAGAGATGGTTATTATCAGGGAAACAGGTATAACTACTGTTCTGAATTCATGTTCAAAATTAGGGATGAGGAGGTCAGTTTTCCCGTTTTTGCTTAATAAGTGCGTATTGCTCTTATTTATGTATGACATGGACTGTGAAATCCTCTTCATTCGCAATAAACATTGCATATTCTGAGTTCTCAAAAGAGTTAATGCTACACTTTTGTAAGACCTGTTTAAAAACACAACAAGTTAGAAAATTAATTGAAAATATATTTGTTCTATGTTCTTGTTTGGAGAATCTGAAAAGCAAAGAAAATAATGTTCTTACTTGTTTGAAGAATCTGAAAAGGAAAGTAAGAAAATGTTCTTTTCTTTTCAGATTCTTTGAACAAGAACATTTTCACTGCTCTTTTACTTATTTTTTCTTCTTGTATAGGAGTTATATCAATATATAGATTAATTTATAACTTTCTGTACACTAATTTTAGTAAATCAAATAAATCTCATTTTAGATAATTTTTTGTAATTACAAAGTCATTTTGAAACAAATGTAGTCATTTTAAAAACAAATTAGTCATCAAAATCCGCACCCTGCTTATAAAACACCGCTCTGACATTTTCTCTCATGTATTTACGTTCATCTCCTCTGTATTTGCTCACATAATATTGATTTGTTTCGTAAAGCCTCTCCTTTCAGTTTGGCGTGAAATGTGTCCATGTTTTATACAAAATAACAAAAACTAAGATACGAGTAAGTTATTGCACTTTCCTTGCATAAATACTAAATAATATAGGCACCTAATTACAATTGGCAAGTTCCTTAGATCTACCTCCTTTTAAAAAGATCAGTGTAATATGTTTCAATGATCGCCAGTGCAATACACTAATACACCTCCTTTTAACAACACCCACTTTCCCGTGGGTGAAAGCATTACATTAGTGTGCTTTTAAGGGTATTGGTTGCGAGCGTATACTAAAGCATACAGGCAAGGTTGTTCTAAAATTAATATCTCCAAAATATTAAGGTTAGACGCATCCTTGTTCTTACACCTTTCAAGTAGGAAGGATCAAATGGGAACTATGTACAATTAATTATTCATTAATTAAAAAATTAAAACAACTTTATACTAGAAATAATTAAGAAACTAGGTTTATATAAGCACATTCTCAGCCTAAATAATGAAGCCAAAATATCCAAATTCTGAACACATCATTCGAATGTACACCACTCTGTAAATTCGGTTTATTTGAAAATTGGAGGATATTTGCAAGACTTGCTGTGCAGATAACTGTTTTTCAGCACGTGTCCATTATCTACTTCAAGTAGTGGAATGTTATGTGAATTTAATTCATTTTGTGGAGTTACTCTCTTCTGCCAAAATAGTTATATTAATAAAATTCTTTTTAAAAAAATTATTTTAAATATGCATGTCGATTATTCATGCTTTTACCTAGACGCGAAAAAAAAGTCTCGGAAAACACGCACATATATCAAGTTTTCAGCTATCATGACTTTTAAAACTGCTATGTTTAAGTCATATTACATAATAGCATGATCAACTTACAGTTTCTCTCATTAAGCTGCGTTTTTCACAATCCATAAACAAACAATACAATTTAATTTCGAATCAAAGTTTAAGACCCGATAGCGTATAACGTTGAATTTTATATAGCGTATAACGTATTTTATTTTCGTTGCTAAAATTGGCCGAATAATGTGTTATTGGTTTTCTTTAACATAATATAATTAAAGTCAAGCAATAGCATAAACTAAGAAAATGGTTTTAAAGCTTGCAACTTAGAGCTTCTGAACAACTTTAATATAACAAATATCTGCTTTATATCTACATATCCCTCTTTCTTTGAATAACATGTATGCTGTAAGTCATCCCTCAAGACCAAATTTCATATATCGACAGCGTTTTAGTGAATATTTCAAGGAGAAATGAAATTGGCTCCAGTTGGGTATTTAGCTGTAAAAAGACAGGTTTGTGTTTATTATTTCCAAGACTAAGTCTAGTTATAGATGCGATTTTGTTTCAAGTAGTATAGGGTCGAAACAGATCGTATAACGAGAATATTATACGAACTTTCATGCCGAAAAGTACGGTGCAGAATGCTGGCTAGCTAAACTTCACTCTCGATGACGTCATGCAGCAGGCGGACCGAAAGCAGTACAAGCGAAAACGGTGCGGGAAGAGACCCCCCTGAGCACCACGCACTTTCCGCTATGTTTGGAATGCAAGTGTTGGCTGCACAAACACAACGCAAGCAGCGCTCCTATGATGCCTCGGGTGAACTGTGTATGACGCACAGGGGTGGAGCCTAGATACGGAAACAGTGACAACACAAGGTACTAACTCCCCCATGAACATGGTGTGTTGCTAGTTGTACTTTTGCGGGAAACGCGCTAGACATTATTCCGTATTCGAGTAGAAGGTATTAAATTTCACAAAACTTACGAATTCTGTGTTTTTATATGTACACTCTATTGTGTAGCTGCTCACTTCTTAAAGTACACAGGAGTTGATAATTTATTCATAATATTGGGCCCTTCTTGACGACCGCTTAGCGATGGCTGACATCTTGTAAGGTGTTAGTGTCAACGTGATAAAAACAATTGTGGCTAACGGAATGTCGCGAATCGATGAAAAAGGTAGTCAAAGTGAGGTGATAAGGGCATATTGTATAAGATTTGCAGGAATACCATATTACGTAAACAGTGAGGAATAACATGGTGTTCAACGAATGTCATCTCCGATTCTCGACTTTTTACTTCATCACGAACACAGGTAGAGAAGGTAATTGCATTCCACCCAAATATTGGATACCGAGATTTCAATGGAAATATATGTTTTGAAGCACCCTGAATCCAAAGAAAGCATTTTTAGTAAAGGTCCGGGAGTGTCTGTGAACACCATAACTCAAAAACAAAAATTTGAATAAATACCAAAGCTGGTATTTTGGTTAGTATCTTTTAAAGATGCGAGTCAAAGATTTTCAAGAAAATCCCCATACTCAAACTACCCTTTACTTGGAACATTTTTCGAATTTTTTTTATTTTCTAAACCATGATTCTAACGATTTCGATTAAAATACCATATATTACAGCTTTTTACATGACAAATAAAATGTATATCTTGAATCTTCTGGAAATAGTCTGTGAAGTCCTCATTATTCGGAAAGAATTATCTATAATCTTGTGTAACGGTAAACGTTAAGCGATAGACGAAAACACAGTAAACAAAAAAAGAAACAAAATCAAATTTCTTTAAAACTTACGTTTTATTTCAAATAACTTTTTTATGGCATCAGCTGTTTGCGAAATATCTGTTATTAATGTTTGGAATTGTTCAATACTTTATTATTTTTAAGTTCTGCCCATTTTCAGACCTTAAATACGTTAAGAATAGTGCATTAAAATTCATTCTCCTTATTAGTACCGTTAAAGTAAATAAAATGACTTTGTAAGTGCTCCAGTACCCTGTGGCAGTATCTCCTCCTGTCCGATGTTGTTTTGGTTTGTAATGCCCGTAGCTCGCGGCTTACCTTTCTGCAGCCTCCGCGAAGACTCTGGGTGTTCGAAGTGTGATGATTCTCTGCATGTTTTTATCCTCAGCTAGCTGAAGTTATTACTGAAATATATCAAAGCATGGACTTTTCCTTGGTAAAGGAAACGTAGGGTGTGGTAAAGGAGAGAAAACAGACGAGCTTTAGTTAGAAAAAGACGACACCACTGTTTCTTTTATTTTGTTACTTCGAGTAGTTCACAACATTGATATTGTCGCCGTTAAAACACTGTCCACTGCTGTTGATACACGGCGCTGATATGACGCGAAATTTATATACTTAACAGATCTCTTTACTCGTAGCGATTCTTATGTGTGTAGCGAAACCTGTCTTAGTTCACTAACTTTTGGCGCGACATCTCTCAAATATCCGACAGCATCCTTCTCTGCCTGTAGTTTAGAAGTAACTCCCGATTTTGGTCTTAGCAGATCTATTTATAGTCGCGGGCTTCTTGGGCTACTTAATTTCCTATTGGTGCATTTTTAGCGCCACGCAACGCGTCTCGCTATTTCATATCGATTTACTTTATCTCATTGGTCAATTTTAACATAAATCGCGGCTTTTCCTAATTTTACCATTAAGCTTGTTGTCTTCCTCATTCCGGTCACGGCGAATTACTGTACAAAAGGACAAAAGCTCTACGCCCTCGCTGTATGAACAATACTCTTGCTACCAGAGCGACATTGTAAAACTCACTGGTTGCTTTCGAAGACACTTTTCCTGCAGCTAAAATATCTCGTCGAGGACAGTATTTTAACATAGCGCTTAAATTATTTACATTAATCAATTTATTACTCGTCTAACATTAGTAACCTAAATACAAACATATCATTAAATCACTCTTCTTAAGCTACACAGGCAGTAAATAGAAAATAGCTGTACATAGCATAATTTAATTTCACTAAAAATTAATTACTCAAATTATTAATAATTACATAGCTCGGGCTCGGCCTAGAGTTGCCGTTTCAACCCTCACCTTCAAAAAAAGAAAAAACATCCCTCGGTTACGCTTTGCCGCTTAGAGCCCTAAATAAGTAGTAACCGACAAGTTCGTTGCTTGCAATCCATTTCCCTTTCAGATGCTGGCTGTTCTGCCAGGTGTTGGCAGCACATATTACCTTCCGCAAATTTTTCATTGTAATGTTGGCATAAGATTTACGACAACCACGCCACCGTGGTTGACACGTCTGAGATGCGTGTTCTGCAAAAAGTATGTTGCTTGTGAAAACTTAATAAAACTCGCAATATATTTCATAAAGGGGAGTCGCTGCCGAGAAGTGAGAGGAGACGGACGTGTGTGACGAGCTCTAGCGCGGATAAAAAATGCGAGTACAGCTGGGAGCTTATAGAGCCAGAATAGGCTTATTTAATGGTGGAGGACGTACTTTGGGAAGAAAGTGTTTGGGAGAGTTAAATGCAACGGTGGAGTGGTATGTGTTGGTGATAATTGTTATATTAGAAATTGGAGGAGGACCAAAAATGGAACAAATTATGGAAATGTTGAAAGGTATCGCAGAGGAAATATCAAACCTCAAAGGAATGGAGAAGAGAATTGAGAAGAGAATTGAGGATAAAATAATAAAGCAATTCGACGCGATAAAATCAACATGGGTGAGTTTCGAGCACGAGGTGAATAAGGAATTTATAGAATGTGATAGACGAATGGTACGGTTGGAGAGAACCGAAGAAAGGAGGAGTAGAATGAATGTTAAGCTAAATAGTTCAAAAGTTAAAAGAAACAATAAAATGGAAGCTATAAGGAATGAAAGTATGGAGATAGTTGAGGGTAGGTCAGCTCTTACAGATTATAATATAGATGTAGATTTACAACAAGAGCATCTAAACTTGTCACAACAAATTATGTACTGTTTAAAAATAGTAACTTAAACGAGAAATGACTTTAATAATAAGTTAACTGAAATCAGAGGAGAGTTAAAAGAAGATAATGCAAAGTTAAATAATAAGTTAACTGAACAAAGTAATAACCTTACTGAACTGAAAAAAGAGTTAAAATTAGGCAATACACAGCTAAAAGTAGGGTTAAGTGGTAAGATATCTGAAACTAGTAATTTGATAGGGGAGATGAAAGTGGAGTTAAGTAATAAGTTAACTGAAACCAGTAAAGAGTTAAATAGTAAAGTAACTGAAACTAGTACAGACACATGTAATAAAGTTACTGAAACTAATACCGAGCTGAGAAAGGAAACTAATAGTAAATCAAATGAAACTAATACAGAACTGGGAAAGGAAACTAATAATAAGTTCAATGAAGCTAATACAGAGTTGAAAACAGAGTTAAATAAAGTACAAGAAACTAGTCAGGAAACTAAAGAAGTAGGAAAGACAAATGTAAACATTATACAGACACGAATAGATTAACAGTGCCAAAAGTAAATACAAATGTACGAAAGGTAAATACAGATGTAACTAGTTCTATAAATGCTAACCAAATGCATGTCAGTAATGCAAGTACAGAGAGAAATGTATCACCATTGCTAATGAACAAAACCAGAGATACAATTGCTTTTTCCATGGCATCAACATCTCAAACACGCAACATGAATGACACACATAAACAAAAGCATGTACCAAATTTCATGTCAAACACAACTGTGCAACATAAAACTAGGGCAAAGCTAAAACGTCTGTGGCATAAGAACAATGTAAACAGTCTGAGAAGCAAAAAGAAAAGAAAAGTAAAATATGTAGATTATATGTTTCACAAAAAGAGAGAGAAAATAGTAAACAGTCTGAGAAACAAAAATAAAAACAAAATAAAGTATGTAGGTTGTGTGTTTAACAAAAAGAGAGAAAATAAATGTAAACAATCTGAGAAACAAAAAGAAAGAAAAGTAAAGTTTACAGGTTATGTGTGGCACAAGAGAAAAACAAAATAATGTATTTGGAACATTCATTCATTATCTGTTTACCCTCCTCTTATGTAGGACTTACACCCCCCAGGACTTACAAGCGGGTGCCTGGGGTCAGAGGCCCGTCGAGGAGCAGACACTCATGGATCAGACAGAGCATCCAGGATGGGTGATCAGCCCGATGCCTGGTATGGGATGAAGGAAGTTGATGAAACGAAATGTTGGTGAAATAGATGAAAGGAAAGGTGATGATGGAGCAGTTGGTGGAATGAATGGCGGGGGAAACCGGAGAACCCGGAGAAAGCCCGCCCAGACGCCGCTTCGTCCACCACAAATCCCACATGCAGGTCCCTGGGATTGAACCCGGGTCGCCTCGGTGGAAGGCGAGCGGTCTAACCACTCGGCCACGGCGCCGCGTGTATTTGGAACATAAAAAGGGAAAATCAATGTCATTTAAAATTGTAGATATTTTTTATTTTTTACTAAATATAGCAAGTAATAAGTATCTAAGGAAAATTTTTAGAAACAGAAGCATTAAAATTCCATTGTTAGTAGAAAATCTAAATAGCAATTACATTTATTTTATAAATTCAAATTTAGAAAACAAAGGGTAACAAATGTTAACATGTATAATTGTATGTAAAGCATATAAAGTGTTTATTAGTGAAAGTGATAGTAAATGAGCAAACTCAGCTCAGGTCATTAATCTTATACAAGGTCATTAACCTTGAAAAGTGCTACGCAAGTGAATAGGAAGTGTTCAGCTATACACGACTGTTGTGACAAACGAGTGTTAAAGAAAAAGTAAGAAAGTGAAGGTGAAAGATAGGAAGTGCAAAATAAAAGTTATGTTTCTTTCTTTCAGGAGACTTTTAGAAAATATTTGAAAATTTAAAAGAACAAATCAAAAGAGTAAATTTTAAATATTTCTAAAAGGGGGCAATTTGAGGCAGTATTTTAATGCCTAAATGATATTAATTGTATTTTTTATTAATTAAATTCAATAACAGCCCACGGTGAAAACAGTATGTATATAATTATTATTTATATTGTATGTAAACTCATTGTAAATACTTATTTTTATTGTAGACGTATTTATGGGTGATATGTAAATTTATATATACTCTAATAGAGCAAAAACTGTGAGAATACTATGTTTTAGGATGTTAATAATGAGGCAATAATGTAATTTTGTGACAATAATGTGTTTGGAATTTTAAAAGTACTGGTTATGAAAATGATCGGTAATAACGTAATTTCGTTTACAGTTTGAAATTAGCCAATCAAAAGTAAAGAAAGGTTTTTAGTTTGAATACTTAAATTCTATTGGAATAGAATTAGCCAATAAGAGACTGGCATTACCGAAGCTAAAGGTTTACACCGTTGAATCTAGCCAGTCGCGGACATGAAGTTGTAGAGAACAGACGTGAAAGTCGTGGGTAAAAATGTTATAAAGTACGAATGATAAAGTTTGTGTTCTCCGCCAAAAGTGTATTAAGTGCTCACAGTTTTATTTTATAAAGTGTTGTGTTTATAAAATGTGCAAAAATAAAGTGAAATAAAAAGAAGTACAAAATTAAAAGTAAATTGTGTGGCGTCTTATAATTTGAGTCTTATCACAACCCTGCAAGAATTCGTGTTTCTATAGTGCGACTGAAACCAGCCGAGGCAAATAACTTTAATAATATTACGTAAAAACAAGCATCATCTTCACTATAAAGTTTGGCGTCCTAAAAATCATACAACATCAAAGTGTATCTTCATTACGTAACCGTAATAATATTTACGTAACCAAAAACCTAACCGCAAATTGGTCTCCAAAGTGTGGGGTTTAAAATACAAAAAATCAAGTTGAAGAACAATACATTCTTCATCTTCGGAGATATTAGTTTTATGTTTCCTGCCATTATCATCTCTCCTGTAGTTGCTAATGCGTTTATCGAGTAATACAAGCACACAATTGTAACATACTGCATGAGTTCGCCGTGAGTTATTGAATTTACTACCAAATCCATTGGTGGATTAATAATGATGTACAAATAGTGATAGTCCGGTTAGCACTGACATGCTTAACCGTGATTATCAACAAAGCCTTGGTAGCAATATTAAAACATGAAATAGCCTTGAAAGGCTTTAGAGTTATCTGTCCTGACCTTTCTGAATTGTATTAATCTATGCTTCAGTGTCGTTTGCCATTTAGTCGTCGACTGAAGGGTCTACCCTCACCAGTTTATTTTCTGCAAGCAGCCTCAGTTTAGGGTATTTAAATCCCACAATGCCCAACCTTCGTGAACTGTCGTATCACCTCCTCGCTCTAAGAGAATATGGTGTTTGGCAAACACCTAAGACACAGCCGCACATACCAAGTCCGCCTCCCTTAATGCTAAATCTATCATGCCATTCCCACGGCCGGCTGCCTATCCCTACATAGATCCCGATATTTTTAATGGTATACGTGGACAGTAAGACTCAGGGGCAAAAGCGCCCGCCGAACTATGGAAGGCGTGCGCCATCGGAGGAGCTCTACAACCCCCGAAGGCTTTGCCAGTAGGCCGGCACCCGAAAATTTAAACCGGCCCCCATTACAGGGTGGAAGGGGATACACAACTTACGTGCTTCAATCCCCAAAGTGGAAGACTAACGAACAACCTTGGCGGTGCCCACAGCCCACTAACGGGACGCCTACCGGCTCTCCAGGGCGGTACCTGAGGTTCTTGAGGCATCTCACAACCTCGCCTAGACGGAAAACCGCCCAGACGTACCGAATTTCCCATGGGTATCGGAAACCACTACCCCACAGGGTCAGCCCAATCCAAACAACACCCTCAAGAGAAAGACTCGGATGTTTGGCTCAGCGTACATCTAGTAACTTCAGAAGTACCACGAGGACTCAGATTCCGATGCTCCCGCATCACATCAACTGAAGGAGTCGAAACCCAACCCTTACGGGGTACACTTGGTCACGATATTGTGACCTACCTTTATAACTTTTAAGGTATTTTGGTACAAACTTTTGGAACAATGATTACAAACAACAAGTCCTCTCGTGCTCCTTAGAAGATACTACCTCTAATTGATATAGGCATTATAACTTTTCTCAGCTGGACTTTAAATCTAGTTTATGGTAAGCCTTCGCGCACGTGGCACAAGAAGACGTTTTGGAAATTCATCTTCGGCAGAGAATACAGAACATATGTGAACCCAAAGAGCCGCATGTATATGACATACCTGCTCTGTGTGATCAAGTAAACCCTACTATGTCAGAAAGTATATATATTAGGTATGTTATGCAACGACTTAAACCTCCTCTTTTGAAACAGAGTTTTCCTGTTAACCGTCAGTCGGTAGAACATATGAAGTATGTGCGGAGTATTGAAACTGCTAAATGTTTATCATAACAAAGGGTAGAAGTGATAGCTGCCAAGGTATCTAATGTGGTTTCCTCAGCCAATAATGCTCCCCGTCATATTCCCTACAAAATTTGGCTAAATGTATTAGAGATCTTAAACAACACTTCCACCAATTGCAAGTAAGGCAAGGCACACCTTAGCTGTAGGAACAAACCGAGACCCTCAGGGTCGAGAAACAGGCGCGGTTGAGGAAATTTCAGTGGAAATCTCCGAGGTATGAACCGCGGTCCAGGTAAACTCGGGCGAACTATAACTTTGGGGATCGTACATCTCATGTCAGCCAAATGTGTTTTCATTGTGATAGAACGGGGCATATAGTACTTAATTGTAGGATTTGAAATCACCCAAACGTCCAAAATCAGTCAAATTAAATTCCGTGAAGGCTAATGATGTATGCTTTCGTAGCATAGTGAATTAGGGTTCTAATACGAAAAAACAAACATATGCCCTCCATAATTAGCCTCATAACGGAACTTTACACAGAAAGGACCCGCAGATCAATATCGTTCACCCGGTTAATGTGCCAACTGCTAAATGCGTTTCGGAGGACAAGGATTTGGTTGATGTTTTGTTTGATTTAAGGAGTTAAGTAAGCATTGTTAACTATAGACATGCTCATACTTTTATGCTTCCAGTGTCTAACTCTTTAATGTTAAGAGAAGCCAATAAAAAGTTTTGGACGTATCCTACTCCTCTATAATAAAATTTCAGCCAAGGGAGTTCCAGGTTTCGGAGCCAGTTTTAGTTGTTAGGGACTTTGAACATGACCCTCCTTTATTCATGGATTATCTTAGGTAGTATCATGCCATAATTAATTTGGCGCAGTTCACGATTTTATTGAGGACGGCAAATAGTACACAAATATATATCAGGTGTAATGATCGCCCTTTAGCACAAATATTATTGAGACCCGACAATGTGAAAAAGGCGTTGCGAGGCATACCTCTGGCAGGTTATTCAAATCTACCCTTTACTTCATTAAAATAAATGTTATAATTCCGAGTGACTGTGCAGGTCATATTATGTTGGAACCCTCAACGGCAACTAGGCATGAAAGAATCTTGATATCCCACCAATGGTATGTGTAGTGAAAACCGAATGAATGATATCCGTTTTAGTAGTACAGCGAACCTAAAGCTATCTTTGCCAATACAAGCCTTTCTTACATTTGTGCAGTAGCATTGATGGCAACTCAGTAATTGGAATTGTGGAGAACCTTATGACATTGAGATGGAACCACAAGGTTTCATGTAAACATTGGAACTACACTAGTGCAAGGAGCAAATTACAACTTCTCTTGGGCAAGTACAAAATGTATTTGCTACCAAATTACTAGAGTTAGGAAGTATAGACCTTGGAGAAGTTGAAACATAACTTAAAAATTCCAAACCAATTAAACAAAGACCTTATCGGAATCCACAAAAACAACAATGTCAAATCATTAATCAATACGTTAAAGAAATGAGTCATATGTGAATCACGCAACCCCTGGAATCCTCTGTGGTATTCGCAAAGAAAAAGAATGGGAATTTTGGTTTTGTGTAGAATACCGTAAACTAAATGCAGCAACAAAGACATCTTATTTCCCATTGCATTTAGTGGATGATCTTTTATGTTACCTGAAAAAATCCAAACGATATGCTTTTTTTATTATCAAGTGCTTATTTTCAGGTACCGAAACTTAAAAAAGTAAACCATAGGCAGGGCAGGTAATCTTGAACGGCTTTCTTTTGACCTTGCCAATGTCACAAGGAATTTTTCTAAAGAATTGAAACACTTTACTAGTTGACCTGTTGCAAAAAGTCTTTAGTGTATTTAGATGATATCCTGGGATTTCGCTCCACTTGCCCAGAACTTCTTAGTAACTTGGAAGATGCATTGCAGCAGTTGCAGTAGCATCATTTTAAATTAAAACCAAAAAAATGCTACTTTGCCATTGCTGCGGTGAGCGGGCGGGCGGACGGGCAGATCGTTTACTTTGCTGTACCTTCCCTTGCCAGCCACATTTTTCTCGACTCATGACAGTTAGGGGCAGATATACCTTAGGAGGTAAAGTACCCTACCTTGTAATGACGAAGGTACATTCTCAGTTACAAGAGTAAACATATAATATTGAATTTACTGAATAATAGAAATGTTGGAAATAGAAACTATTAAGTTTTAAATTCATAAATAAACCCTTAGTGATTGTAGTAAAATTTGCGAAACGAAAAGAACTCTGTATGTGGTGCGTTCCTTAAGCACTTTCTGAATAATAGCAAAACACATTAAAAGCTTTCCGGTAACACGGAACATTACTAGCTAAGTGACTGCTCCTTAAAATTATTTTTCTCATACACCCAGTACTGCCGCTTAGTCCGTTGTCTAAGCAACCTCTAAAAGTGCTGAATAACGAATGAAATGTATATTACCGCTTGTATAAAAGTTCTCTTCTCTTCCCTTCATGAGCACATACTGGAGATTCCGTGTTATGTTAATAGCTCTGGCCTAGTACTGGATCCACATTAGATGATACATTTTCTATGGCTGACCTAGCGAGCGAACATGGCGAGCGACGTCGATCCCATTCTGCCGTGTAGATGTTCATATGCGAAGAGCTTGTTCCAAATGTCAAATATTCCTTTTTTGTGGCGCGCTGCCTTCGCCACATATGATGACGATCATCCTAAAGGGATCTACATCTCTTCCCCTACTGTGCACTAGCTATGCTAGTGGAATCGATGGGGAAATGGTAACTGGAGTCAGGTACCGCCGAAACAAAGCTGAAGTTAGTGGGTAGTTACTAAAATTTGCGCCTGCCTACAAAGGAGTGGGCACAGAGATTCGGGCTATGCGTTGGCCTTTGTAAAGCCCAAGCCAAGACCTCACTGTTAATAGAGGTGTTCGTGCAAGGGCTGGATTCGGGGCGAGGTACACGAGAATTGAATTGGGATAATACTGTACCGTGCACTGTGGTTTCAGCCGGAGAGAGAGCTAACTGTCCTGCCCTCAAACATGCCGATGGTTCTGAAAGCTAATTTAAAATAGGCGGTTTATTAATAAATACAGCTATTTACAAAATAGGGAGTTTTATGTACAGGTCTCATAAATGTCTGTATTTTTTAAATTTATTCTACCACTAATCTAATTATTGTCCTTCATGTCCATAGTTGCGCCTGTTTTGTCATTCTATGGGACGCCAGCCTCCCAAGTTTAGTACTTTGCAGGGTTGGTTATGTGGGAACGCGACTTGTGAGGTTTTTTGAGGATTTCATAATCTGTTATGGTGTCGTGTTTGTTGTGTGGAGTTCTTCGGCCGAAGAGCGAGAGAGGACGTTTGGATCTGTCGCCTGTCCTGGTCGTATTTTCCCATTTGGTGAATGAGGGGATTGCGGTGCTTTTCGGCTTCTTTGTACATGTTGGAAGGAAGTCTGTTGATGAATTCCTGAACCGGTGTATGCGCAGGTCCTAATGAAGTAAGTCCATTCCAACTGTTCTGGTCATTTTCGCAATTATTCTGAGTGCCATGTTTTGAAGTAGTTGTAGTATTTGTAGATGCATTTTCGCACAACGTCCCCACGCTGGAGCCGCATACGTATAGACAGGTGGTGTGAGAGGTTTGCATAGAACTAGGCCCATTGGCATACTGAGGCCGCCTGGCGCTTCAGTACTGAGTATAGACTGTGCAGTTATTAATTTGCTTTACTTGTTACTGTGACTACGTGTTCGGAGAAAGTCAGCTTTGAGTCGAGTGTCACGCCCAGGTACTTAACCTTGTTTGATCAACTACTGTTGTTGCCATAGGGCTTGAGCGGTGACGTTCGGTCGGCGTGTTTCGAACTTTTGGTGAATAGCACCGCTTGGGATTTCCCGGTGTTTACTTTTATTCGTCAATTAGTCAGCCAACTAAAATATTATTGATAATACAAATATTAAAACTAAATATTGAATTAATCATCAACCTTTATTTATAAAACATCGGCTCTGCATCTGAAGGGGCTGCCTGTAGCCTACGTGTTACTATCTCTAGCTTCCATTATTGTGCCGCGATGGCTGTGTCATCTGCATGGATAGACAGCTGTGATTTGGGGATGTCATTGATGTAGAGGTTATATAAGACCGGTCCTAGTAGACTTCCCTGAGGTACTCTACCTATTGCGCGGTTCATAGATGTTGTGTCAGGTATGCAGACGGTGAAGATTCTGTCTGTTAGATAGTGAAGACGAGTTTGGCTAAAATGTCACTGAATTTTATGTCTTTTAGTTTGCGTATGAGGCCTGGTTGGTACATTGTGTCAAGCATCCATTGGACATCTAGAAAATAACTGGTGGAGTTGTTTTCGTTGTAGCCGTTTGTAGTGTGTTTTACGTTTCTAGTTAGCTGCAGCGTGCTGGACTGCTGAGCTGAGAATTCAAATTTTTTGTTAATGAGTATGCTGCGCTTTTCTATGTAGGCAGTGGTTCATTTGAGTGTCACCGTTTCTGCTTCTTTGCTGGTTGCCTTTAATAGGCTGATGGAACTATAGTTATTTGGGTCTGCCCGGTCATTGTCCGGTTTGGAAAACATGAGGATATTGACATTCTTTCAGCGTTTAGGGAAGTAGCCAGGCTGGAGGCAGTAGCTACAGACCTCAGTTTAATTGTTCACATATTTTCTGCAAGGTGTTCAAGTACCAAATCGGGTATTTGGTCAGGCCGCGGTGCTTTGCGGTCTGGAGGTACCGTATTATCCTTCGGAGTTCTCTTGGATTTGTTTTAATGGTGTTGTGTATCTGGTCTGTTAGGTGGCTTTCATCTCATTTTCTCATTTTCATTTGATGTACCTACATGCCCTAGAACATCCGCCATAATGTTACGATAGTTATATGTGCAGTTGTCTGCCTTACGCTGTGTAGGAATACTGGGTGGTTCTTTGATCAAGTGCCGGGTTAATTGCCATACGCTTTGGCCGCTGGGATGTAGTTGGGTCAGTTTTTGTTCCCATTGGCGCTGTGCCAGGTAGCTTATGCCAGTTTTGTGTCGCTATTGAGCAGGTTGGCCCGGTGACTAGGTTTCTTGTTCGCTGCCATTTGCGTTTTTTGTGATCACGTTCGCTTATAAGGTCAATGACTTCTGGTGTGTACGTCAGCTCATGTTTTAGTTGCACTCTGTATGGAACAGCAGCTTCTGTGATCTTCTGGATAGCTTTTTCAAGGTTGGTAGTCATTGTGTGTGTTTCCTGCTATTTATCCAGGAGGACTGCTGGCTGTAGATCTGTGTCAAGGCTTTGGACGAAGGCTTCCCAGTTTGTCACAGTCTCTGCGCAGTAGCTGTAGCTGGTAATTAGTGGGAGCTTATTGACCATTTGTACCGCCATGTGGTTGGATGCTAGAGAATAGATGACTCGTATAATGTGCTTAAATGTGGTATTCTTGAGTAGGACGATGTCCAATGTGTGTGGGGTATGGTGGGCACGCTACGGTATGTAGTGTGTTCGTCAGGATGCACGTTGATATTTCGTTCGTCATGTGATTGCAGAGAGCATTTTCCTCTGTGTTGCATGTATTGTCACCCCATGATTGATATATCGCAGTATTCTGTGGTCAAGTTCAACAGTAGTGTCTAAGTCCTGTAGGTCTAGCTGCGAAGGAGATCTGTATATGCTGACGATGGTGATGAGTTGATTGTGGATAGATTTAGTGATAACGGTGGCCTCGATTGTGTTTTGGGTGAGGATGTGTTTCTGCGAATGTTCTGCGTTTGACTATATAGCTGTAGCTGTGGCTCCTTCCACTCGTCATTTCGGTCTGTCGGTACGATATATTTTATAGAGCGGAATTTTCCGTTTAGGAAGGTTTCTATGAGAAGGTTGATGGTCATGTGTTTGTTGTATAGATAGTGCTTAAGCTCATGTAGTCTGTCTCTGTCTCCCCTGGTGTTCCAGAGGAGGATTTTGTGTATGGTTTCGGTTTACCTGCAGTTGTTGGCAGTGTGTGGTTGTGTGTGTGTGTGTGTGTGATAGAGAGAGAGGGAGTGTTGGCTAGGATAGTTGTGTTACGCGCGTGGTTTATGCTACAGCGCCTTCGCACTCCGTCGCAAATCCTGTTAGTACTTTAATGAAGCGCGCTGTGTTTGCTACCGCTGTTCCTTGGAATTTGAAGCCTTGGAAAAGCGCACTGTAAACCTGCTTCGGTAGCAGCCGAAAGTCCTGTCTTTACCAACTAGATGGAGGAGCCATTTGCTGTCCCACTAAGGTTGAGCCTGATCTGGCCGTCACTCTCTTGTCTGAGGTGTCATTTTGGCTTCGCAGCTGTGGTGGTGCTAAGCGCGAAACTTGAAGGATGGTGGGCGGCACCGCATGTTCTTGTGTTGTGGGATTGGTGCGCGTTGGAATGAGGGGCGCGGTTTCGGCACGTGGAGGTACCGCTGCTGTTTGTGCCTGCTGCACTATCTCGGTTACATCCTACTCTGGGTTGGTTTAGCTCCACTCACTTGGTCGGGTTCCCTTTGTGTGTTAGTTTGTGATGTGTGTCCACTTGCCATTTGAACTGCGATAAGACAGGGGCCCATTGTCTTGTTTGTTCCTGTAGTGCTGGCCTGCTTAGAAAGGCTACCGTCTGGTATGTTGGGCAGACTCACCACTGGGCACAAATGGTTTAGAATTGCATATTGCGCAGTGCCATGTGTTGCTTGATAGGTCCGTACATGATGGTTTCATGCGTACCTTTGCAGATCTGTGCTGCTTCAAAATTTACAGTGAGATGCCTAAACCTGAGGCATTGGCCACATTGGGAAGAGCCTTTGGGTGCATTGTATTCCTCTTTCTTTACATGGCAGTGTGCAATGTTAGGCAGGTTTTAATTGCAGATGAGCTGATTTACATTGTGCACTTCTACTAGGAATATCTGTATGTGAGCTCCAGTTTGCTGGAGAATAGTTTAGAGAACTTTAATACTTCTAGTCCCAATACCAAAATGGGCTGTTGAACCTCAGGCTCATGCCTATTGGAGAATAAGTTCTTTACGACCAATTTGTATGAGCGCTCCTCCGGCTGAGCCGTTATACGATACGATAGCTTCTCTTTCCTGCAGAGTCACACAAACTTCTAATTTCTCAGTGTTGTAAATTGCAAACCGTAAATAAGATATATTGAACTTGCTGATAGTAGGTTGCGTAATTATTTGGAGGAGTTTACCCCACAGTTGCACGCCAATTTGCAGAAGGTTATTTAGCGATGTTGTATTTGTTGCCAACTTCGAAAAAATTATTTATCTGGATGCTGCATATGAGATGTGAGAATTCCCCTGTATGTGCGTCACTTACGAAAAAGTTATTTAGGATAGGTAATGAAGATAAACTTTGATGTTGTATGATTTTTAGGACGCCAAACTTTATAGTGAAGATGATGCTTTTTTTACGTAATATCATTAAAGTTATTTGCCTCGGCTGCTTTCATTCGCATTATAGAAATACGAGTTCTTATAGGGTTGTGATAAGACTCAAATTATAAGACGCCACACAATTTACTTTTTAATTCTTTACTTCCTTATATTTCACTTTATATTTGCACATTTTATAAACACAACTCTTTATAAAATAAAACTGTGAGCACTTAATACATTTTTGGCGGAGAACAAAAATTGTATCATTTATACTTTACAACGTTTTTACCCACGACTTTCAAGTCTACTCTCTACAACTTCATGTCCGCGACTCTTACGTCTGCTGTTTACTACATCTTGCCCGCGACTGACTAGATTCAACGGTAAAAACCTTTAGCGTTGGTAATGCCATTCTCTTATTGGCCAAATTCTAGTCTAATAGAATTTAAGTATTCAAACTAAAATCCTTTCTTTACTTTTGATTGGCTAATTCCAAACTGTAAGTGAAATTACGTTATTACCGATCTTTTCATAACCAGTACTTTTAAAACTCCAGACACATTATTGTCAACAAAATCACATTAATACCCCAATATTAACATCCTAAAACATAGTATTCTCACAGTTTTTGCACTATTAGAGTATATTAACATTTACATATTACAAACAAATACATTTACAATAAAAATAAGTATTTACAATGACTTTACATACAATACAAATAATAACTATATACATACTATTTTCAAGGTGGGTTGTTAATGAATTTGATTAATAAAAATGCAATTAATATCATTTAGGCATTAAAATACTGCCTCAAATTGCCCCCTTTTAGAAATATTTAAAATTTACTCTTTTTGTTGATTCATAGAAATTTTCAAATATTTTCTAAAAGTCTCCTGAAATAAAGAAACATAACTTTTATTTTGCACTTCCTATCTTTCACCTTCACTTTCTCACTTTTTCTTCAACACTTATTTGTCACAACACTCGTGTATAGCTGAACACTTCCTATTCACTTGCGTAGCACTTTTCAAGGTTAATGACCTTGTATAAGACCTTAACAATTTTACATACAATTATAAATGTTAACACTTGTTACCCTTTGTTTACAATTTCTTTCCTAAATTTTAATTTATAATATAAATGTAATTGCTACTTAGATTTTCTACTAACAATGGATTTTTAATTTAATGCTTCTGTTTCTAAACTTTCTTTTGTTATTTATTACTTGCTCTATTTATTAAAGCAAATTATTATTTACATATTACTTTACAATTTTAAATTACATTGCTTTCCCCATTTATGTTCCAGATACATTATTTTGTTTTTCTCTTGTGCCACACATAACCTATAAACTGTACTTCCCCTTTCTTTTTGTTTCTCAGATTGTTTACATTTATTTTCTCTCTATTTTTGTTAAACGCCTAACCTAAATACTTTATTTTCTTTTTGTTTCCTAGACTGTTTACATTTATTCTCTGTTTCTTTTTGTGAAACATATACCCTATATACTTTACATTTCTTTTCTTTTTGTTTCTTAGACTGTTTAAATTGTTCTTATGTCACAGACGTTTTAGCTTTGCCCTAATTTTATGTTGCACAGTTGTTTTTGACATCAAATTTGGTACATGTACACGTGTGTCATTCATGTTGTGTGTTTGAGATGTTGATACTATGGAAAATGCAATTGCATCTCTTGTTATGTTTGTTAACAAAGTTACTACATTTCTCTCTGTACTTGTATTACTAACATGCATTTGGTTAGCATTTACACAACTACTTTTACTTGCGTTTACCCTTGGTACATTTGTATTTACCTTTGGTAATGTTACATCTATTTGCATTTGCACAATATTTACATTTGTATTTTCTGCTTCTTTAGTTTCCTGATTAGTTTCTTGTGCTTGATTTAACTCTGTTTTCAACTCTGTACTAGCTTTATTGACTTTATTATCAGTTTCCTTTCTCAGTTCTGTAATAGTTTCATTTGATTTATTATTAGTTTCCTTTCTCAGCTCTGTATTAGTTTCAGTTACTTTATTACATGTGTCGGTACTAGTTTCGATTACTTTACTAGTTAACTCTTTACTGGTTTCAGTTAACTTATTACTTAATTCCACTTTCATCTCATCTATGAAATTATTAGTTTCAGATATCTTACCACTTAACCCTACTTTCATTTCATCTATTTTATTCTTAGTTTCAGTGAACATATTATTTAAATCTTTTCTCAGCTCTGCTTTAATTTCTTTTAATTCTCTTCTCATTTCTTCTATCTGTTCGCTGTGTTCTGTGCTAGTTTCTGTTATCTTATTGTTAGTTTCAGTTATCTTATTGTTTAAGTCTGCACTAGTTTCAGTTATCTTATCAGTTATTGCGTTTAGAAGCCACATACATTGTTGTTTTGAGAAGTTTAGTTGCTCATGTTGGCTAGGTGTGTATGGGATAGCATCTGTTTCTTTTGTTTCTTGCATTAACATGTGTAAGGGTGATTGACCTTGTATACTATTGCTATCTCTTTCTACATTTACTTCTGAATTTTCGGATAACTGCTCATCCACTTCTAAATTACAATCTGTAATATCTGACCTAACCTCAACTACCTCCATACTTTATTTATAGCTTCCGTTTTATTGTTTCTATTAACTTTTGAACTATTTAACTTAACTTTTCCACTTCCTAACAACATGCATTTTATTTAAATTTTACAATACTTTCAAATTTTATATTTACAACATAAAAATTGAACTTTCTGACCTTTAATTTGTAGTTGTTATTTAATTTCAGTACTCAGTGTTCCTGCGTAATATGTTGTTAGGAAGTTTACCACGTGCTCCTTACTCCTGAAGAATTGTTGTTATCCTGGATTCCTTTGTCATTTTGGTGCTGATCTTGAAGTTTCAAGCTGCAGTTTCGCTGTATGTTTGTTGTTTCTGGCCGCCCTGTTGGATTCTCTTCTGTGACGTCATCAATTCTCATCGTATTCATATCCACCATGTTGCGGCACCAATTTGCTGTAGGTTTTTGCTTACGTAAATATTATTAAGGTTACGTAATGAAGATACACTTTGATTTTGTTTGATTTTTAGGACGCCAAACTTTATAGTGAAGATGATGCTTGTTTTTCCGTAATATTATTAAAGTTATTTGCCTCGGCTGCTTTTAATCGCACTATAGAAACACGAGTTCTTGTAGGGATGTGATAAGACTCAAATTATAAGACGCCACACAATTTACTTTTTAATTTTTTACTCTTTTTATTTCACTTTATATTTGCACATTTTTTAAACACAACACTTTATGAAATAAAACTGTGAGCCCTTTAAACATTTTTGGCGGAGAACACAAATTTTATCATTTATACTTTACAACATTTTTACCCACGACTTTCACGTCTACTCTCTACAACTTCATGTCCGCGACTCTTACGTCTGCTATTTACCACATCTTGCCCGTGACTGACTAGATTCAACGGTAAAAACTTTAGCGTTGTAATGCCATTCTCTTATTGGGCTAAATACTAGTCGAATAGAATTTAAGTTTTCAAACTATAATCCTTTCTTTACTTTTGATTGGCTAATTCCAAACTGTAAGCGAAATTACGTTATTACCGATCTTTTCATAACTAGTACTTTTAAAACTCCAGACACATTATTGTCACCAAAATTACATTATCTCCCCAACTTTAACTCTAATGATGGAAAAAAGAGGATAGATAGTTATATTAGGAGATACAGAATATGTATCGGATACCAAAAAGCGCAGGTAGCAGAAGAGCGGACCCATGAGGGTGCATCGTAACCAGTGTGAGATCTGTTGGCTGTGGTCTTGTTGGCTTACCCGTGTAGTTTACTGGTGTTCTGCAGGCTCTTATCGGTTTTGTTTATAATTTTGCCTCCATTGTACAACCCCACATACTAACTCGTAAAGACCAAATTTTTGAATGGATGGCAACACATGAGGTTGGCGTTTGATAGACTCAAACGCGTTTCACCCACGGCTAGAGTATTAGCACATCACATACCTGGAGCTTATACTGAATTGCATACTGACGCCTCTGGCGCAGGCGTGTGTGTCGCTTTACTTCAGAAGATTGCGAGAACGAGTGGTGTGTTATTGTTGACAACACCTCTCACAGCACCTCAAGTGTGCTACTTAAATCTGCACATTGGAATTCATAAAAGAGTGGTTATCTATGTGAATTGGTTGTCTGCACTTTTATTCTTCTTTTGTTATTATTGCCTTTGCCTAAGTACTATATTCTTACTTGAGAGCTTTTAGAGGTTGCAGCAACGTAGTTGCTCTTAGTGATAGCAAGCAGTTGTCCGCTTCCTGTTGTTCCACTCTCGGCGAAGATGGTGTGTCACCGGAATATGTTGATATGAATTATCATTTAAGTCAATTTAAACATAGGTACGGGAACCTTGCAAATCTGAGGATTCCAACTTAGTGTACCTATATTATTTCACCACACTGTTGCTAGGATTGTTTCTTTGAAACCCGAGGAAGCATTGTTGTTGTTGCTTTACACGGCGGAATTTTGTAAACAAATAAATGTTGTATCCGTTGAATATATCGTAGAATTCCCAGATATCGTATTTTGTACATTTATAAGACTTATAAGACATATAAAAGTACACACTGTTTGTCTTTCTCCCCAGTTTGTTTGCTATTGGCGTGCGAATCACCCTAGCAGTTGTTTCTTATTATTCCTTGAAAGGCGCTTGGGAATAGATTCACAGCCTCTGAGCCACTAGCTCGATGTACGTATTTGGATCCTATGGGATTTTTACATGTTTTTAAAAAGCTCGGATTAATAAGAGGGGTTACAGACCATATACGGGTGAAGACAAGACGCTATATTTTTATTAGCACGCTTAAGAAGTACTTGTGGCATGATAGTACAAAGCACGAACACGATGATTCTTATAGCTATCTTCGTTAGCATCCTCATATCTGGTACTAAGTAAGATGAGCTTGGTGACACACCACCAATGATGGTAACATCTGGAATTAATTTCCAAGTTTTTTCTAATATGACGCTTTATTAGTACACTGTTCAACATTACTTTTCCTACCAGCACAATTCTGGGTCAATTAACCAGTTACAGCTATTGCAAAGTTAACGCTAATACGTCGACCTTTGCAACTGGCTGGTATCGAAATTTGAAAACATACAGGATGTTCACCCTTCACTGTTCAAATCAGCTGACAATTCTTTGAGACGAGATGGGTAAATATTTGCTTTACCATTCGGATTGGCTGATAAACAGCATATCTCAAATGCATTTATATATAATGGCAGCATGTACCAAATTATTCAAAGAGCTAAAAATACAAACATTTTGTCAACATATTTAATATGTCATTGTGTAATCAAATGTTCACTCTTCAAGACATCATGGCGTTGAGTGCATCTGGTGCTGGTCCCCTATTTGAATTAATGTTACAATCCTACTGCCAGAATTAGTATACAGAATGTGTATAACAGATCATACTGGTCCGTGCAGTATTATGCGCTTTTTGCTAGCTAAATCATTAAATACTGTTTCAATTAACTACTGCCTGCCGTTTAGTTTGACCTAAATAAGACATGGGTAAATATTATAGCGCTCCAATTGCGGATTCTTTTTATTTCTAAAGAAACTATCTCGGTAAGTGTTCAGGTGCCCTTCATAGGCGTAGACATTCCACAACATTGGGACACCTGTTTTCTTCCACTGCTTTTGCCTATTATGAAAATATGTATGAAATTTGGACGAGCAAGCGTTAGCAATAATGTATAGTCACGACAAAGTATGTATTCTTTTACCTCGTTGCGAGGTATGCATTTCCGTGTTGTGTTTAGTAACTCCAACTTACGGAATGTCGGCTTTGATGACGCATGTATATATGCAGTATTAGTCGGGACTTCTGTCTCTAACCTGTCTAAGGTTTGCCTTATATCCTTCATTAACAGTAACAAAGCTATTGTTATTCAATTATATCCTTTCACGTTTATTCTTTCAGATATTCCTTCTCTGCAGATTCAGTGTCGAAATTTTAACCGCACGTTATTACTTCTTAGTCATATCGCGGCGTTCCAGCTTATGTTCTCGTGTGCCTGGCTAGCCACAGCAGAACACTATTTATTACTTACGCAGATGCAATGCTCATGCAAAGCAATTAACTCAAGCAGTCTAGTCTTCGATCGAAACTGTTATTTTACCCTCTTATTATGCTTCGGCATACCCTATATATATGTGAGGGTTGGGGCAAAAGTTGCGGGAGTATTTGTTCATCAATATTGCTTATGTAAATATTATTACGTATATTTGTAAAAGTGTTGTTATGTAATTTTTAAGCTCCACGTTGAGGAACGCCACTTTGAGAATGTTATTGAGCCTCGTTGTATTTGTTGCCAACTTTGAAAAAGTTATTTACCTGGATGCTGGATATGAGATGTGGGAATCCCCGCGATGTGCGTCACTTTAAAATGTATTTACGTTACGTAGTGAAGATACACCTTGATGTTGTTTGATGCTTGGGACGCCAAACTTTATATTGAAGATGATGCTTGTTTTACGTAATATTATTAAAGTTATTTGCCTCGGCTGCTTTCAGTCGCACTATAGAAACACAAGTTCTTTTAAGGTTGTGATAAGACAAGAATTAAAATACGTCACAGAATTTACTTTTTAATTTCACTTCTTTTTATTTCTCTTTATACTTGCACATTTATAAACACAACATTTATAAAAAGCAAAACTGTGAGCACTATATATATATATATATATATTCTAGCGGAGAACACAATTTTTACCCTCCGTACTCTACTGCATCTTACCCGCGACTTTCACGTCTGCTTTTTACATCTTGCCCGCGACTGACTAAATCCAACGGTAAAAATCTTATAGCTTCGGTAATGCCAGTCTCTTATTGGCTAATTCTAGTTCAATAGAATTTAAGTATTCAAACTAAAACCTTTCTTTAATTTGATTGGATAATTCCAAACTGTAAGCGAAATTACGTTATTACCGATCTTTTCATAACCAGTATTTTTAAAACTCCAGACACGTTATTGTCACCAAAATTACATTATTACCTCATTATTAACATCCTAAAGCATATTATTGTCACAGTTTTTGCACTATTAGAGTATATAAGCATTTACTTAATGTTAACAAATACGTTTACAATAAAAATAAGTATTTACAATTACTTTACATACAATATAAATAATAATTATATACATACTGTTTTTCACGGTGGGCTGTTATTGAATTTATTTATAATAAAACACAAGAAATATCATTTAGGCATTTAAATACTGCCTCAAATTGCCCTGTTTTAGAAATATTTAAAATTTACTCTTTTTGTTTTGTTCTTTTAAATTTTCAAATATTTTCTAAAAGTCTCGTGAAAGAAAGAAACATAAATTTTATTTTGCACTTCCTATCTTTCGCTTTCACTTCCTCACTTTTTCTTCAACACTGGTTTTTTTACAACACTCGTGTATAGCTGAACACTTCCTATTCACTTGTGTAGCGCTTTCTAGGTTAATGACTTTGTATAAGATTAATGACCTGAGCTGAGTTTGCTCATTCACTATCACTTTCACTAGTAAACACTATATATGATTTACATTTGTATATATAGTTATGCAGGTTGTATTTGGTTACCCTTTGTTTACAATTTGTTTCCTAAATTTTAATTTATAATATAAATGTAATTGCTACTTAGATTTTCTACTAAAATGGATTTTTAATGCTTCTGTTTCTAAACTTTCTTTTTTTATTTATTACTTGCTGTATTTAGTACAAAAAATACTATTTACATAGTACTTTACAATTTTAAATTAAATTGCTTTCCCCTTTTATGTTCCAGATACACTAATTTCTTTCTTTTATTGTGCCTCAGATTGTTTAGTTTTATATGGCTTTAACATTTGTTTGTGGAATTTTCCAATTATTTTGTTTGTGTTATTGTTTCTAAGTTCATATGTATCTGTTACAAATACATTTATTACTTCATAAGGACCATGGTAGCTGAAAAATGATATCCAATATTCTTTACAAAGTTTATTTGATAATCTTTTGTTCTTCACTAACACTTGATCTCCTAATTTTATTTTCCAAATTCTTCGTTTTCTTTCTTCATGTTTTTGTTTTCTCTTGAGGGCTTTTGCTTGTAATTTTGAAAATGCTAATTTGAAGATTTCTTCTTTCTCTGCTAATTTAGCTGTTTGGTCTTCTATAACTTTTGGTATATTAGAGCTCAATGTGTTGTACAATTTTCCATGGTGAAGTTCAATTGGTTTAAATCCTGTAACTGCATTTATGGATTGATTTAATAGATTTTGGGTAATACTGATGTATGAGTACCAACTGCTCTGTTTGTTATGACATACTACACATAGATAATTTGCAATTTCTTTAATTTCTCATTCTGGATGGGCGTTTGGTCTGTATCTTGATGAAAAATACTGTTTGACTCCTAAATCTTTAATTGCATTCATAAATTTAGAACTAGTAAACGCTGATGCATTATCACAAAGTATGGCCCCAACTATTCCTGCCTCTGGGAAATATGATTTTGTTAGCTTGTTTAAGCATGCTATGCTAGTTGCATTCTTGAGTACATAAATTCTAACCTATTTACTAAATACGTCATAGCATACAAATAAAAATTTGTATCCAAATGTACTTGCTGGCATCGGACCATGTAAATCTAAACTCAATAAACATCTCGGTTTATCTCTAAGTATTGAATTCCACCTCTTTATTTCTTTTCCATGTTTCTTGTAAAGTGCTCCATCTTTAACAGCGATTGTATTCTTCTGTGCCTCTTCTATCGTTGGAGCTTTTTCTTTTAAACCTACTAGTTTAATATCTTTGTCTTGCTCTTCTTTAATATTCTTGAATTGATTCTTCAATTCTTTCCTCATTGGAATGTGAATTGTAAGCACTTTAATTTCGTATTGTTGTCTTGAACAACTTTCAGGAAATTGTTTGTTGTGATTGATCCTTGAAATTAAATCACTAAATGTATTTTGTTTTCCTGGAATATGTACAATTTCAACATCAACATCCATTATAGCAAGAATCATTCTAGCTAACTTGCCACTATATAACTTACATTTCTGAATGAAAGTTAAGCTAATATGATCTGTATATATTTTCACTTTCTTCTGAAATATATATGTTTTAAATTTTAGTAGTGAAAAATATAATGCTCCAATTTCTAACATTGTTACTGATCCATTCCTTTCAATATTGGTAAGGCCACGTGATGCAGTACTAATAACATGAAATGTGTTGTCATGTTCTCTTTGTCCAAGTATTCCTGCATATCCCTGACAAGATGCACCCACGTACAACTCGTAATCTAACTCATCTCTTGGACGTTCCAATAATGTTGCATTTGCAAACAGCTGTCGGATATTTTCAAAACATTCTTGTAGCTCTGCTGTCCATTTCCATTTATTTGTCTTCTTCAGCAGATGTCTTAAAGGTTCTACTTCTAAAGCATATCTTGGTAAGAATTTACTTTCATAATTCCAAATTCCAAATAAACGTCTTAGCTGTCGAATATTCTTAGGTGGTGGTATTCTTAATATGGCTTCTATTCTTTCTTCATCTGGTCGAATGACTACTTCCTTTATCACATAATCTAAAAATTTGATTTCAGGTACACAAACGTTTGACTTTTTGATGTTTACTGTCATGTTCATGTAATTGGTTAAACATATAACTTACATTTTCTAAATGTTCCTCAAAGGTTTGACTTATAATTAGGAAGTCATCAGTGTATCTAATTAAGAAATCATCTGCGGTGTTACCAAAGATACTATATATTGCTCTTAGGAATCCACTAGCACTATTCTTCAATCCATATGGATTTACATAATACCTATACTGTAATCCACAAACTTGAAAAGCTGTGTAATCACTAGAGCTCGGATTTTTGCATATTTGCATGTTTTATTCCTTGATAGACGTATGCAAGTGAGTAATAAATTTATTCCATATTGTAAGGAGCTTATCACGGAAGTTTTATAGTGCATATAAATGCATATTTAAGGGGTTAGTGCATATTTAACTAATTTCTGCATATTTTTGCATATATTTTACTTTTTCAGCAATTATTCATGAAATACGAATTTGTGTTTCTCTTTTGTTGTTCTCTTTGTGTAGAACTGTTAAGCTATCATGTTTCTAAATGCATTACAGGTCGCCGAAAATGAGAACTTAGCTATCAACAACCAGCGCTTCCTGACATAAAAATGTGCCGTCAACAGATAAACTAGATAGCGTTCAACAATCATGTGACAAATCTGTAAAGTTCGGTGAGGCCATTGTTACTAGATACGGTTTGTATTAATGTTACACAAACGAAGCCGCCTGACCAACGATAACATTTCCAAGAAATAAAAGGTGCCGTTTTCAGTCACTCTAAACTTGTAACTAGTGTGTATTCTGAACTGTGTAAGCAGTAGGAAACGGAATATTACAATGCCTAAGGAGAAAAACAGTAAAGCTTACTTGCTTCGAAACTGGATTGATGGAAATCCTACTCTAACAACAGATGGAAATATAGTATTGTGTCAAGTGTGTGAAAAACATGTAAGTTTTATTGTTGTATTTTCAGAATATTTTAAAAATCAACGTGATTTTGTTACTGAGTGTTGGTTTTATTTAACTAAAATAACCTCATACTATTTTTATACAATTGTTATAGGTATCCTGCGACAAAAAATTCCAGATTATGCAACATCTATAAACAGCTACTCCTATGCTATCAATAAAAATGTCTCCAAGATCCAAACAACCTTACCAGCAGCATTTTCTGCAAGCAGAAGTGGAAACGATGTCAGTAATAATTTTTCGAAAGATATCTGCAAAGCATTAGTTTCAGCCAACATTCCTTTGAATAAGTTAAATAATATGGAATTTCGAAATTTCCTGAAAAAATATTCCGGACGAAAAGTTCCTGACAAATAAACAATAAGGAAAAACTGCCTTGGCAAAGTTTATGAAGAGGTAAGTTTAAAAATTTATTAAACAAAGTTAGTTTGTGTATAACTACCCCAACACCCTCCCCAATATTTTGTGCTTTATAAAAATTTGTCGTTTATTTAAAACTTTTAAATGCATTATAGACAAATATTTTCAAATGGAAACAAAATTACGTATGTCCCGTAGTGTCACGGAGTTTTGATTTCTTTAGTTGTTTATCAAGAAACACTTTTTTAATATATTTTTAAACTTGTTTCCCCTAAAACTGATCCTCCAAATTACCGCCTTTATCTTTACTAATTTTCAACATAATAATTATTTTTTCAGGTAATACAAGAAATAAGAGACGATATCAGCGACTCAAACGTGTGGTTATCTGTAGACGAAACAACCGACTCTTGTGGGAGATTTACTGCCAATGTCGTCGGAAAAATGACTGAATCTGAACCAGGAACGCCACATCTCATTGTCTCCAGGGTACTGGAAGTAACAAACCATTCAACGATTGCTAGAGTTGTTCGTGATGCATTACGTGTTTTGTGGCCTGCTAAAGAAAATGAGGAAAAACTCTTCGTGATAGTTACAGATTCAGCAGCATACATGCTTAAGGCACTTAAAGCTTTGCAGGTATATTATCCTAAGGCAGTTCATATGATTTGTTTAGCACTTGTTCTCCACCGGTTAGCGGAGGAAATTCTAGCGAATTTTCCAGAAGTAAATGCCTTAATTACCTCTGTGAAAAAAGTGTTTGTGAAGGCACCATCAAGAGTGAAATTATTTACTGATATGATACAAGATACTGGTTTACCCCCAGAGCCTATCCTCGCGAGATGGGGAACATGGATTGAAGCAGCTCTATATTACAGTGATCATCTGGAAGACGTGAACAAGGTGCTCGATGTGATGGACAAAAATGAAGCTGCAAGTATCCCTGCTGCCATGAGTGCTTGCAATGAGAAGGGTCTCCAGAGTAAATTAGTGTTTATTAAGACCTACTTTAGTAAAATACCAGCCGCAATCAAACATTTGGAAAAAAGGAATGTCTTTATCTTCTGCCCTGCAAGTATACGAAACAGCTGTCGCCGAAGATATACCTGGAGAAATAGGAAACTGTCTTCGTAACAAAATTGAGAAAATTGAAGCAAGAAATCCAGGTTTAATGTTTCTTCGGGATGTGAATAAGGTGCTACAAGGAGAATGTGAAAAAGAACTTAATGCTTATTCTGTAAGTGACATAGCCTCTTTCCGACACTGTCCTGTGGCTTCGTGTGAAGTAGAGAGATCTTTCTCTTCATATAAAAACATTTTAAGCGTCAGAAGAAAGTCGTTTCTTCCTGAAAACTGTGAAAAATGTTTAATTGTTTATTGCAATAAAACGACTAATGGTATACTAGACTGAAAGAAAGACTAACAAATATTAATTTTGTTAATGTCCCTGTTTAAGACTGAATTTACAATCTGATTACTTCATCAAGATTAATAAATGTGAGAAAGTTAAAATAATATGCTTTATTTTAAGTGCATATTTTAAAGCTTTTAGAGCATATTTTACAGATTTTTAGTGCATAGATGCATGCATATATTCATACTTTATACTGCATATAAATCCGAGCTCTAGTAATTACATACCTTAGGATCTAGCTCAACTTGCCGAAATGAAGCTGTAAGATCTATGGAAGAGATATATTTGCCACGTGATAATTTGCAATGGTTTGTTCTATACTTTCATTTTGAAAGTGATCTGGTAGCATGAATTTGTTTAAAGTTATTCTTAAACTATTGTCTTTCTTTACTGTCCAACAAACTCTATTTATATATTGTGAATTGCTAAGTTCTATGATGTTGTTTTCTAACATACTAGCTATTAACTGTTTAGCTTCGTTTCTTAAATTCCTTGGTAGATTATTATACTTTCTCCGAAATGCTGGTACATATTCTACTGTGAATGTGTGAACATATGATGTACACCATCCTGGAATTTCACTGAAAACATGTTTATTGTCTTCTAACACCTTCTCCATTATTAACTTTTCATTGTCTGTCAGTATTGGATTTGTCATCGGTGTGTCTGTATGTATCTTCTTGTCTTCAATCTCTGTTACGTAATTATGTTCTACCTGCTCTAAAATATTTTCTTCTACATTAGATTTCTTTACATGAGGGTTCCATTTAGTAAGGTCAGTGTTTTGTTCTTGGAAGTTAAGGATCAATAACCTTTCTTTGTTTTCCCTGCTCGCTTGGATATTAATTATCTGTATAAAGCACTCTTCTTCATATACTGCATTTTCTCGCTTCATTCTTTGTACTTTACATACTTTATCTTTAATAAATGGCACAAATATCTTCTTTTCTTCTTTATTTAATATACGTATGTCCATTTTAAAATCAACTATTGCAGAGAATTCTATTAAAACATCACACCCAATTATAACTTCGCATATCAAGTTTGGAACAATTAAAA
The DNA here is from genome assembly GCA_030765065.1 of Deroplatys truncata. Taxonomy (NCBI): domain Eukaryota; kingdom Metazoa; phylum Arthropoda; class Insecta; order Mantodea; family Mantidae; genus Deroplatys; species Deroplatys truncata. The sequence goes on from CM060990.1 coordinate 280,920,813, forward strand.
ACATAACCTCCAATGTAATATCTGCTATCTGTACAGGTATCAATGCTTGTGATTTGACGGTTTGTGTTATTGTACCTATAGCTACCCTACATATTAAGTTGCTGATTGGTGCAATCATGAGTTGTATTCCTTCATTTAGCAATTGTTCAAAAAGTTTCTTCGAGCAGATAGAGCTTGATGATCCTGAATCTACTGCAACATTTACTTCTTTTCCTGCTATTATAGCTTGTATGTACGGTGAATCATATTTATTTTCACAATTCCCGGTGTTTGTGCTTAAACGATAACAATCAAAGTGTGTAGATATTTTACTTTTGCCACTAAGAGCAGAAGGTACTGTATTACCAGAATCTACGTCAGGCAATACACAATTTAGTTTTCCTGGTAAGTATCCTCAGTATTTACCGGATTGCCATTTTGTCCCGCAGTTACAATTATTTCATCATCAATATTTGAGTACGAGCCACGCCCTCTAGCTCTCGTTCTTCCTCTGAAATTGCTACGTCCTCCGCGTGTATATTCTTCACGATGATCGTTGCTCGTCTGATTATAGTTATGGAAGTTTCCCCTGTTTTGCATATTTCCTCTATGCTGGAATCTGTTATTACCCCTCGGTGAAGTAGAATTTTGCTGATTCGTTCTCTCAGTTCTAACATAATTTATGTGTTCCTGTCTCCCTTGTTGTCTTGAATCTCTGATCTGTGTGTTGTAGTTAAATCTATTCTGACCCTGAAATTCATTATTTCTTCTGTTTACATTTTGGTAGCGTGTATTGTATGGCATATCATTGCGTCTTTCTCGCCTGATTTGTCTATCTCACCTATGTGGGCTCCTCATTTCATTACCACAAACTTCCTGTTGTTCTAGTGATGATATAAGTTCTGTCATCTCGTAGATTGTTTTGGGTCTAGCAATGAGGATGTAGTGTTGTATGTGTAGAGGATAGTGTCTAGTAATTAAATTACTGAAATCCTCCTCATGCATGGCTGGAGTTAAATATCTGATATATCCTACATATTTAATCAGATAATCCGTCATTGACAAATTGTCGTCCCTATTGTACTGTGAGTAGCTTAAGCTCGCCCTAGCCTTATGTTTACAGCGGTATTCCAAAATTTATTTATGAATAAAATTCTGAATGTTTCAAAATTCATTTCACTATCCGCAACCATATGTAACCATTCTGGTGTTTTGTTGTCTAGGCATTTTCTAACTAGGATCATTTTTAATGCTTCTGGCACATTTTTCAATTTAAAATACTCTATGAGATCATTAATAAACTGCACTGGACTTGAGGAAGCATTAAAATTGGGTAATGGTAACTCATTAAGCAGACTGATAGTTTGATGCCTGGTTTGGTACATGCAAATGTGTGACGTCAATGTTGCGTGTTTGAGAAACTGATGTTATTGAAAAAGCATTAACGTCTCTTGTGTTGTTTGTTAACAATGGTGATATACTTCTCTCTGTACTTGTATTATTTACATGCATTTGGTTAGCATTTACAGAACTACTTGTACTAGCATTTACCCTTGGTACATTTGTACTTGGATTTTCAAAGCTATTTCTAAGCTTATCAATTTCCTTACTACTTTCTTGTACTTTATCTTTTATTTCGTCTATCATTAACCTTACTTCTCCTTGCCCTGTACTTGCTTCTTTAACTGCAGCTGCATTTCTTTTACCATTTCATGCATTTTACTAATTTCCCCAGTTAATCTATCTGTACTTCTAGGTCTGCATTAGTATTTTCTACCATTGTTTTCAATGCTTCACCTTATTTATCTAATTTATAACAAATACTCTGATTAGTATCAGCGAGTTTTAACTCCATTTCAGTTACATTTTTGTCAATATGACTTGACAATTTCTGTTCTAGCTCTTTACAACGTTTGTTTACTTTTATATCTATGTGTTTCTGAAATGCTTTGGAAGATTGTTCTAGCTTTATTTCTAACCTCCTGCTTTCAGCTTTACATTCTTTCATACTGTTTTCTATTTGTCTAGCTAGGTCAATTTTAATACTAGATAACTCTGTATTAGTTTCAGTTAACTTACTATTAATTTCAATTATCTTATTACATAACTCTACTCTTAGCTCTGTATTACTTTCAGTTATTTTATTACTTAAGTCTGCACTAGTTTTAGTTATCTTTTTATTAGTTTCTTTTAATTCTCCTCTCTTTTCTTCTATCTGTTTACTGTGTTCTCTACTATTTAATTTTATCACTTCTACTAACTTATCATTATTTTCAGTCATTGCTTTTAAAAGCCTCATAATATTTTGTTGTGATAAGTTTTCTTGCATATTTTGGCTAGATGTGTGAGGAATAGCATCTGTTTGTTTTGTTTCTTGCACTGACATTTGTAAAGGTGATTGACCTTGTGTAAAACTGCTATCTGATTGACTTTGCATACTATTGCTATGTTTTCAACATCTACTTCTGAATTTTCAGATAACTTTTCATCCATTTCTACATTACAATTTGTAATAGCTGACCTAACTTCAACTACCTCCATACTTTCTTTGTTTATATTTTCCATTTCATTGTATCTATTTACTTTTGAATTATTCAGTTTAAGTTTTCCCCTTCTCAACAGCATGAATTGTACTTAAAATTAACAATATTTTCCTAAACTTTACATTTACAACATAAAAAAATTTAATGTTCTGACCTTTGTGTTTGGTGGTTATTTAATTTCTAATACTAAGTGCTCCCGCGTAATTTGTTGTTAAGATGTTGACCACGTGCCCCTTACTCCTGAAGAATTGTTGTAATCCTGAATTCCTTAGTCAATTTGGTGCCGATCTTGAAGTTCCAAGCTGCATTTTCGCTGTATGTTTGTTGTTTCTGGCAGCCCTGTTGAATTCTCTTCTGTGACGTCATCAATTCTCGTCGCTTCGAAGCCACCACGCTTGGGACGCCAATTTGGGGGAGTATTTGTTCTTCAATATTGCTTACGTAAATATTATTGCGTATATTTGCAAAAGTGTTGTTATGTAATTAATAAGCTCCACGTTCAGGAACGCCACTGAGAGAATGTTATAGAGCCTCGTTGTATTTGTTGCCAACTTTGAAAAAGTTAGTTAGCTGGATGCTGGATATGATATGTGAGAATCCCCGCGTATGTGCGTCATTTTAAAATGTATTTACGTTACGTAATGAAGATACACCTTGATGTTGTTTGATGCTTGGGACGCCAAACTTTATATTGAAGATGATGCTTGTTTTTACGTAATATTATTAAAGTTATTTGCCTCGGCTGCTTTCAGTCGCACTATAGAAACACGATTTCTTGCAGGGTTGTGATAAGACTCAAATTATAAGACGCCACAAAATTTACTTTTTAATGTTTACTTCTTTTTATTTCACTTTATATATGTACATTTTATAAACACAAACCTTTATAAAATAAAACTGTGAGCACTTAATAAATTTTTGGCGATAAACAAAATTTTATCATTTATACTTTACAACATTTTTACCCACGACTTTCACGTCTACTCTCTACAACTTTATGTCCGCGACTCTTACGTCTGCTGTTTAATACATCTTGCCCGCGACTGACTAGATTCAACGATAAAAACTTTTAGCGTCGGTAATGCCATTCTCTTATTGGCTAAATTCTACTTCAATAGAATTTAAGTATTCAAACTAAAAATCTTTCTTTACTTTTGATTGGTTAATACCAAACTGTAAGCGAAATTACGTTATTACCGATATTTTTCATAACCAGTACTTTTAAAACTCCAGACATATTATTGTCACAAAATTACATTATCACCCCAATATTAGCATCCTAAAACATAGTATTCTCACAGTTTTTGCACTATTAGAGTATATAAACATTTACATTTCACTACTAAATACGTTTACCATAAAAATAGGTATTTATAATGACTTTACATACAATTTATAAATAATAATTATATACATACTGTTTTCAATGTGGGCTGTTATTGAATTTAATTAATAACAAATACAATTAATATAATTTAGGCATTAAAATACTGCCTCAAATTGCCCATTTTTAGAAATTTTAAAATTTACTCTTTTTGTTGATTCTTTTAAATTTTCAAATATTTTCTAATAGTCTCCTGAAATAAAGACATAACTTTTATTTTCCACTTCCTATCTTTCATTTTCACTTTCTTCAACACTCGTGTATAGCTGAACACTTCCTATTCACTTGCGTAGCACTTTTCAAGGTTAATGACCTTGTATAAGATTAATGACCTGAGCTAAGTTTGCTCATTCACTATCACTTTCACTAGTAAACACTTTATATTCTTTACATTTTTACATATAATTATACATGTTAACATTTGTTACCCTTTGTTTACAATTTGTTTCCTACATTTTAATTTATAATATAAATGTAATTGCTACTTAAATTTTCTACTAACAATGGATTTTTAATGCTTGTGTTTCTAGACTTTCTTTTGTTATTTATTACTTGCTGTATTTAGTTAAACAAATTATTATTTACATATTACTTTACAATTTTAAATTACATTGCTTTCCTTTTTACGTTCCAGATAAACTATTTCGTTTTTCTCTTGTGCCACACATAACCTGTAAATGTTACTTTCCTTTTCTTTTTGTTTCTCAGATGGTTTACATTTATTTTCTCTTTCATTTTGTGAAGCATATACCCTACGTACTTTACTTTTCTTTTCTTTTTGTTTCTCAGACTGTTTACATTGTTCTTATGCCACAGACTTTTTAGCTTTGCCCTAGTTTTATGTTGCACATTTGTTTTTGACATCAAACTTGGTACAAGTATTTGAGTGTTATCATTCATGTTGCGTGTTTGAGATGTTGATGCTATGAAAAAAACAATTGCATCTCTTGTTTTGTTTGTTAACAAAGTTGCTACATTTCTCTCTGTACTTGTATTACTGACATGCATTTGGTTAGCATTTACAGAAGTACTTTTACTTGCATTTACCCTTGGTACATTTGTATTTATCTTTGGTACTGTTACATCTATCTGTATTTGCACAATGTTTACATTTGTGTTTTCTACTTCTTTATTTTCCTGACTAGTTTCTTGTACTTTATTTAATTGTGTTTTCAACTCTGTACTAGCTTCTGTAACTGCTGCTGCATTTGTTTTAACCATTTCATGCTTCTTACTAACTTCCCCAGTTAAATCTATTTGCACTTGTACAAGATCTGCATTAGTATTTTCTACCATGGTTTTCAACTCTTCACTTTGTTTATCTAGTTTGTAACAAATACCCTGTTTAGTATTAGCAAATTTTAACTCCATTTCAGTTACAGTTTTGTCAATATGACTTGACAATTTCTGTTCTAGCTGTTTACAACTTTTGTTTACCTTTACATCAATGTCTTTCTGAATTGCTTTGGAAGATTGTTCTAACTTTATTTCTAACCTCCTGCTTTCAGCTTTACATTCTTTGATAAAAGTTTCTATTTGTGTAGTTAGATCAACTTTAATCGTAGATACCTCTTTATTTGTTTCTGTTAACTTATTACTTTGTTCAGTTAACTTGTTATTAATTTCAGTTACCTTATTACTTAACTCTACTCTTAGCTCTGCATTACCTTCAGTTATTTTCTTACTTAAGTCATTTCTTAGCTCTGTACTTGTTTCTTTCATTACTTTTAGAACACACAAAAATTGTTGTTGTGAGAAGTTTCCTTGCTCTTGTTGGCTAGATGTATGAGGGATAGCATCTGTTTGTTTCGTTTCTTGCACTAACATTTGTGAAGGTGATTGACCTTGTGTACAACTGCTATCTGACTGACTTTGCATACTATTGCTATCTCTTTCAACATCTACTTCTGAATTTTCAGATAACTGCTCATCCACTTCTACGTTACAATTTGAAATATCTGACCTAACCTCAACTACCTCCATATTTTGTTTATTTATAGCTTCCATTTTATTGTTTCTATTAGCTTTTGAACTATTTAGCTTAACTTTTCCACTTCTTAACAGCATGAATTTTATTTAAATTTTACAATGTTTTCTAAAGTTTGTATTTACAACATAAAAAATTATACGTTCTGACCTTTAATTTGTAGTTGTTATTTAATTTCAAGACTCAGTGTTCCTGCGTAATTTGTTGTTAAGATGTTTACCACGTGCCCCTTACTCCTGAAGAATTGTTGTTATCCTGGATTCCTTTGTTAATTTGCTGCCGATCTTGAAGTTCCATGCTGCAGTTTCGCTGTATGTTTGTTGTTTCTGGCCGCCCTGTTGGATTCTCTTCTGTGGCGCCATCAATTTGAAGAATGTATTTTTCTTCAACTTGTAGTTTGTAGGTTACGTAATTATTTGGAGGAGTTTGCCCCACAGTTTTACGCCAATTTGAAGAAGTATTGTTCTTCAGCTTGCATTTTGTAGGTTACGTAATTATTTGGAGGATTTTGCCCCACAGTTGTACGGCAATTTGAAGAAGGCAATTTAGCGATGTTTTTGATGTGAGATGTTCCTTGTAACTCCCACGTTTTGCGTCAATTTGTGTTAGGTTATTTTGTTTACGTAAATATTATTAAGGTTACGTAATGAAGATACACTTTGATGTTGTTTGATTTTTAGGACGCCAAACTTTATAGTGAAGATGATGCTTGTTTTTACGTAATATTATTAAAGTTATTTGCCTCGGCTGCTGTCAGTCGCACTATAGAAACACGATTTCTTGCAGGGTTGTGATAAGGCTCAAATTATAAGACGCCACACAATTTACCTTTTAATTTTTACTTCTTTTTATTTCACTTTAAATATGTACATCTTATAAACACAACACTTTATAAAATAAAACTGTGAGCACTTAATACATTTTTGGCAATGAACACAAATTTTATCATTTATACTTTACAACATTTTTACCCACGACTTTCACGTCTACTCTCTACATCTTTATGTCCGCGACTCTTACGTCTGCTGTTTACTACATCTTACCTGCGACTGACTAGATTCAACGATAAGAACTTTTAGCGTCGGTAATGCCATTCTCTTATTGGCTAAATTCTACTTCAATAGAATTTAAGTATTCAAACTAAAAATCTTTTCTTTACTTTTGATTTGTTAATTCCAAACTGTAAGCGAAATTACGTTATTACCGATATTTTTCATAACCAGTACTTTTAAAGCTCCAAACACATTATTGTCACCAAAATTACATTATTGCCTCGTTATTAACACCCTAAGACATAATATTCTCACAGTTTTTGCACTATTAGAGTATATAAACATTTACATACCACTAATGAATACCTTTACAATAAAAATAGTATTTATAATGACTTTACATACAATTTATAAATAATAATTATATACATACTGTTTTCAATCTGGGCTGTTATTGAATTTAATTAATAACAAATACAATTAATATAATTTAGGCATTAAAATACTGCCTCAAATTGCCCATTTTTAGAAATTTTAAAATTTACTCTTTTTGTTGATTCTTTTAAATTTTCAAATATTTTCTAAAAGTCTCCTGAAATAAAGAAACATAACTTTTATTTTCCACTTCCTATCTTTCACTTTCACTTTCTTCAACACTCGTTTGTCACAACACTCGTGTATAGCTGAACACTTCCTATTCACTTGCGTAGCACTTTTCAAGGTTAATGACCTTGTATAAGATTAATGACCTGAGCTAAGTTTGCTCATTCACTATCACTTTCACTAGTAAACACTTTATATTCTTTACATTTTTACATATAATTATACATGTTAACATTTGTTACCCTTTGTTTACAATTTGTTTCCTACATTTTAATTTATAATATAAATGTAATTGCTACTTAAATTTTCTACTAACAATGGCTTTTTAATGCTTGTGTTTCTAGACTTTCTTTTGTTATTTATTACTTGCTGTATTTAGTTAAACAAATTATTATTTACATATTACTTTACAATTTTAAATTACATTGCTTTCCTTTTTACGTTCCAGGTAAACTATTTCGTTTTTCTCTTGTGCCACACATAACCTGTAAATGTTACTTTCCTTTTCTTTTTGTTTCTCAGATTGTTTACATTTATTTTCTCTTTTATTTTGTGAAGCATATACCCTACGTACTTTACTTTTCTTTTCTTTTTGTTTCTCAGACTGTTTACATTGTTCTTATGCCACAGACTTTTTAGCTTTGCCCTAGTTTTACGTTGCACATTTGCTTTTGACATCAAACTTGGTACAAGTATTTGAGTGTTATCATTCATGTTGCGTGTTTGAGATGTTGATGCTATGGAAAAAGCAATTGCATCTCTTATTTTGTTTGTTAACAAAGTTGCTACATTTCTCTCTGTACTTGTATTACTGACATGCATTTGGTTAGCATTTACAGAAGTACTTTTACTTGCATTTACCCTTGGTACATTTGTATTTATCTTTGGTACTGTTACATCTATCTGTATTTGCACAATGTTTACATTTGTGTTTTCTACTTCTTTATTTTCCTGACTAGTTTCTTGTACTTTATTTAATTGTGTTTTCAACTCTGTACTAGCTTCTTTAACTGCTGCTGCATTTGTTTTAACCGTTTCATGCTTCTTACTAACTTCCCCAGTTAAATATATTTGCACTTGTACAAGATCTGCATTAGTATTTTCTACCATAGTTTTCAACTCTTCACTTTGTTTATCTAGTTTGTAACAAATACCCTGTTTAGTATTAGCAAGTTTTAACTCCATTTCAGTTACATTTTTGTCAATATGACTTGACAATTTCTGTTCTAGCTGTTTACATCTTTTGTTTACCTTTACATCAATGTCTTTCTGAATTGCTTTGGAAGATTGTTCTAACTTTATTTCTAACCTCCTGCTTTCAGCTTTACATTCTTTCATAAAAGTTTCTATTTGTGTAGTTAGATCAACTTTAATCGTAGATACCTCATTATTTGTTTCTGTTAACTTATTACTTTGTTCAGTTAACTTATTATTAATTTCAGTTACCTTATTACTTAACTCTACTCTTAGCTCTGCATTACCTTCAGTTATTTTCTTACTTAAGTCATTTCTTAGCTCTGTACTTGTTTCTTTCATTACTTTTAGAAGACACAAAAATTGTTGTTGTGAGAAGTTTCCTTGCTCTTGTTGGCTAGATGTGTGAGGGATAGCATCTGTTTGTTTCGTTTGTTGCACTAGCATTTGTGAAGGTGATTGACCTTGTGTACAACTGCTATCTGACTGACTTTGCATACTATTGCTATCTCTTTCAACATCTACTTCTGAATTTTCAGATAACTGCTCATCCACTTCTACGTTACAATTTGAAATATCTGACCTAACCTCAACTACCTCCATATTTTGTTTATTTATAGCTTCCATTTTATTGTTTCTATTAGCTTTTGAACTATTTAGCTTAAATTTTCCACTTCTTAACAGCATGAATTTTATTTAAATTTTACAATGTTTTCTAAAGTTTATATTTACAACATAAAAATTATATGTTCTGACCTTTAATTTGTAGTTGTTATTTAATTTCAATACTCAGTGTTCCTGCGTAATTTGTTGTTAAGATGTTTACCACGTGCCCCTTACTCCTGAAGAATTGTTGTTATCCTGGATTCCTTTGTTAATTTCCTGCCGATCTTGAAGTTCCAAGCTGCAGTTTCGCTGTATGTTTGTTGTTTCTGGCCGCCGTGTTGGATTCTCTTCTGTGACGTCATCAGTTCTCGTCGTATTCGTAGCCACCACGTTGCGGTGCCAATTTGAAGAAGGCAATTTAGCGATGTTTTTGATGTGAGATGTTTCTTGTAAGTCCCACGTTTTGCGTCAATTTGTGTTAGGTTATTTTGTTTACGCAAATATTATTAAGGTTACGTAATGAAGATACACTTTGATGTTGTTTGATTTTTAGGACGCCAAACTTTATAGTGAAGATGATGCTTGTTTTTACGTAATATTATTAAAGTTATTTGCCTCGGCTGCTGTCAGTCGCACTATAGAAACACGATTTCTTGCAGGGTTGTGATAAGGCTCAAATTATAAGACGCCACACAATTTACTTTTTAATTTTTACTTCTTTTTATTTCACTTTATATATGTACATTTTATAAACACAACACTTCATAAAATAAAACTGTGAGCACTTAATACATTTTTGGCGATGAACACAAATTTTATCATTTATACTTTACAACATTTTTACCCACGACTTTCACGTCTACTCTCTACATCTTTATGTCCGCGACTCTTACGTCTGCTGTTTACTACATCTTGCCCGCGACTGACTAGATTCAACGATAAAAACTTTTAGCGTCGGTAATGCCATTCTCTTATTGGCTAAATTCTACTTCAATAGAATTTAAGTATTCAAACTAAAAATCTTTTCTTTACTTTTGATTTGTTAATTCCAAACTGGAAGCGAAATTACGTTATTACCGATATTTTTCATAACCAGTACTTTTAAAGCTCCAAACACATTATTGTCACCAAAATTACATTATTGCCTCATTATTAACACCCTAAGACATAGTATTCTCACAGTTTTTGCACTATTAGAGTATATAAACATTTACATATCACTAATAAATACGTTTACAATAAAAATAGTATTTATAATGACTTTACATACAATTTATAAATAATAATTATATACATACTGTTTTCAAGGTGGACTGTTATTGAATTTAATTAATAAAAGATGCAATTAATATCATTTAACACTGCCTCAAACGTCATTCTTGCTTCTCCAACCTCCTTTCTGTTTCTCCTCATTCATCTCTACCCTCTTGATTAGTAACGCCTGCTTTATTCTGTTTCACATTCTCCCTGTACAGCTCTCTCTCTCTCTCTCTCTCTCTCTGTGGCAATTGTCGATAGTCTTCCACATGGCTTATGAGGATTGCCCAAAACAGCACCGTAGGATGTAGTAATGAACACACAAGCTTGAACTCAGCACCCCTAGATGGAGAGCTATACTTCTTTGTACATTTTGAAGGCCAGTCTTTTTATGAATTCCTAAAGCATGTGCATGCGCAAATCCTAATGCAGTAAGTCCAGTGGGACTGTTCTGTGCATCTTCACGGATATTCTGAGTGCCTTGTTTTGCAGTAGTTGTAGCTTATGTAGATGCATTTTCGCACAATGTCCCCACGCTGGAGTCACACTCGTATAGACGTATGAGAGTTTTGTATAGAACTAGTCCCATTGGCATACTGGGTTATAGACGGCGCAATTGTGCATTTGCTTTACTTCTTACTGTGACCACGTGTTCGGAGAAAGTGAGTTTTGAGTCAAGTGTCACGCCCAGGTACTTAATCTTTTTGGACCAATTAATGTTGTTGCCACAGAGCTTCAGCGGTGACGATCGGTTGGCGTGTTTCGAGCTTTCAGTGATTAACACTGCTTGGGATTTCCCGGGGTTTACCTTTATTCCCCATTTAGTCAGCCACGATTCCAAGTCTGAAGGGGCTGCCTGTAGCCTGCGTGTTATCATCTCTAGCTACCATTAATGTGCTGTGGTGGCTGTGTCATATGTATAGATAGATAGCTGGGTGTTGGAAGTTTTGCGGATGTTATTGATATAGAGGTTAAATAAAGCCGGACCTAGCAGACTTCCCTGAGGTACTCTACCTCTTAATGCGCGGTTTGTGGATGTTGTATCGTGCATGGATATGGTCAAGTAGTATGTTATGTTTTACTATGTGGGCATTGATTCGTTTGAGTGTTACCTTTTCTGCTTCTTTGCTGGTTGTTTTCAATAGGCTGATGGACCTATAGTTACTTGGGTCTGCTCGGTCTTTATCCGGTTTGGGAAACATGAAGATATTGGCATTCTTCCAGGTTTCAGGGAAATAGCTGTGCTGGAGGCAGTAGTTGCAGATCTCTGTTAAATTGCTCAGAGCTTTTTCTGCGAGGTGTTATTGTGTATCCGGTGTTCATCCTTGCAGAGCATTCTTCAAGCATTAATTATCTGTTGAGTTCTCAGGTGACGTACGAACCAGAATCTTCCGTTTTACATTCTTATGTGCAGTGGATATGAAACTCATTGCGTGCGTTCACTTTAAATCTTAATGTATATGGTTCTACAGATGTTACTATATGTGTTACATGGCGACTTCTGTCTTAAGTGACAATTTGGTGCTCTTACACAGCCGTTGTGTTGTGACTGCTCCATTCTCCCTCCTTGCAACTTAGATATCCCCGCTTTTACTTTATTTTCGTTTTAAGTGCCCATAATGGAATGAATATATGTAGGCGGTTATATGAATTTATGCTTATACATTTATAATTTTATTATTTGGTATCTCAGTGTTGCATTACCGTTTTTCTTCTTTGTGGTGATAAGGTTAAGTGTAGCATGTTGAGTTACTTCAGCGAGTGATACATTTGACTTAATATGCGATTTTGTTCTTGTTGAGATGTGCGCTTTTGTAATGTTACTGATTTGTTTACTCATCACATGTGAATATATACGCTGTATACTGTATTATTGAAGTTTTTAACTAGGAGTTAACGTTTATTTTTACATCCATCACTGAGAGCAGTGACCTTTTTCTGCCGTCGGAGGTGTGACGGATACACAGCTTGGTGAGCCAATAATTGGAATACCTAGCAATTATTTTCATTATTTCGTTTAGTAAAGTATTATTTCTTAAAACCTTAGCAACCATTGGCTTGGATTTGCATTAGTTAATGGATTAGCGGTTTACTACTTCCTTAGAACTTTACCACGAGATAATACTTCCTGTTAGCAACAACTAAGTCACGACATCCCCTCAATAAGCTTGCCACTTTTGCCCTTCTCATTTATTAGATACTTTAAATTAAAAAAATCGGGGTGTAACATGGCATGTATTGTAAAGATAATTTCGTAATCCAGAGATCTCTCTAAGAATTGAAAATCTTATTTAAGAAGACAGAATTTCCGGTTTGTGGGCTCATCAAGGTGTTCTCTGGTCATATGAATCCACGAGCATGTAGCTCGTGTGACACGTTAGTTGTGACTACTTAGCAGTTTTTTTGGGTGCAAACACGCCTCCAAGCTTAGCTTAAACTTTCACGGTAGGACTTTAAGAATCTACTGTAACCACCAAGCTGCGCTTGCCACATGCCTCCAAGGTAAGAAGCAGTGTTTCTAATTGTGTTAACTCACCTATATTAGCATCGCAAATGTTTGTGCTCAATAATTTGCCAAATAAATAACTTGTTTCACATTAAGCTCTACTTCCTTAAGTTACGTCCCCCTCTCGCGTCCTACTAGGTGCACGATAATATTATACATCACCTTAACACGCTCGAGATACCTTTCTCGCTCTTTTGGAAGCTTCAAGTTACCAAACGAAAATGCTGTGTTGCCATTCTTTATAGCAATCCAATGGGCACCTTCCTTTTCAGATGTGTCGAGATTTACAACTCTCTCTTTGTAACGCGGATTTAAAGGTAGCTCGACTAGCTAATATACGATATACAGCTCTATTTCTATGTTATTCAGAGTTTTATCCCAGTATTAGTATAATCCTCTGAACCTTTGAATTCCTCTACTTGCTCTACTGCTGCTTTTTGCTTATGCATTTTGTGTTTATATTGTTGCTTTTATTTCCCATATTTTTAATCTTCCTACAATTTTAGAATAGAAACTAAATATACCATCATCGGCATCATTGGTACAAACCATCCTTATCTCTTATTCTTCTTTCTCCGAAGTTCCCATCTTTAGACTCCATCCCCGTATTATGTTTTATCATTTCTGCATGCTGTCTATCAACAGCTTTATTTTTGTTTACAACAGAGGCACTTTGAAAAGTGCCTCCAACCGCAGCACCTATTAGTCGCAATAATATGTATAAGAGGCGAAAATTCTCTGCGTTTTTTCATCTGGGAACCAGGACCAAGAGCAACCTTGCTATTCATAATCGCCATCACCAGTCTCGCAGATGTCTTTTCACCGTTGCCTGAATCACATGACAACATGATTCCAGGCCTACACTGCAATAATTGTATCAGCAGCATTTCGTATAGCAGCGCCCTTGTGTTCAGCGTAGAATATGTTGTGTTGCTCACAGGTCTCGTCTAATGATTTGATTTTTGGGTGTCCTCTCATTAAGCGTTTTTCTAACTTAGTGCCAGGTCCACAAAACCTTACAGAAGAAGCTCACTAAGAGACGTGTTAACGTTGTGTCTTGAACACTCCGGTCAACTTTAAACGGAGAAGTAATTAGGTACTCTATAATCTCATCACCGCATCCTAATTACTAGATCAGGTACAATGTTAGCGACAAACAATAGAATATTGAAAGATACGTGACTCTTGTTTTAATAGGTGATGTGTTTAAAGATCACAGCTCTAGGCAGTCAAGCGAAGGATGGTCATATTCTAAGTACTGAATTGAAAAACTCCTATAAATTACAAACAACATATTGAAAACAACCTATAAATTGAAATCACAAGATAATTTCGAATAATTTCAAATGGATAGACAGAACATAAGGCTTGAAACGTATTTAGCCAGACATGCCAAAGCTATAAGGGAAAAGTTACTTGCACATAAAGGTCAGAGATTTGAAGTCAGGAGGTTGATAAGTGAAGCTCTTTAACGAGTAACAGAGCTTCTTCACGATGTATTGGAAATACAGAAAAAGAAGAATGCTACTCCTAATGTAGCTAAAAGTAGAAAAAATGTAAACGTATCGACATAGCTGAAGCAAACCCAAAAGAAAAAGCAGAAGAATGAAGTGGATACATCATTTGATTTACGATACAAAGATGGCAACTACATGTTAGGAAGTGAGAACAGGGACTTCATAAATAATCACGTTCCTTTAGGCAAAGAAACATACGAAACTACACCAAGATTGAATGAACCCATTTTCAAGAGGATACATGAAATGTATGCATATGCAGATGATAGATTTGATGCTTATAGCAAAATATTGAGACAATACAAGTTCATCGTCGAAACCACACCAGGTAAAGACACCTGAAATTAAGCAAATCCTTACAAGTGTAAAATTATTATACGTCCTCTTCTGAATAAACACAAGGGATTACGCTTGGGTTAGCAGAAATATCGTCCTGACGAAAAGCAAGATTGCACGTACTGGAACGATCCCTATACACTAGTGCATCGCAGTAGTTTACTCATTCCATCCGGAGGTGCCGGAAATAACAGCCATAGCAAACAATCAGGGAGATTATACAAGGGCTAAAGCCGTCTAAGTTATAGCATGACGACTACAAAGCAAAATATAGCAAAGGAACTTAACACTCCCGCTCGGAGAAACTTCTTACGTAGTGAGATTATCAGCAAAGGACTCAATAATTTCCTACAAACTTATTTGGTTAAAATGAAACCGTATGCAAAAGTTAACAAAACCGTGAGACACATCCTGATCGCAATCAATTTATACTCATAAATGACATGTACAGGACCTTTAAAGGAGAAGTCTGAACTTCAGGTTGCAAAGGCTGTGGAAGATATACTGCAAGCAATGAGAACGCCGCCCAGGAGCAATCAAAATGATAATGGGAAGGAACTGTACAGTTAATACTTTAAAAGGTTAATGTTAAAATACGATATTAATCACTAAAAATAATATAGGCATGTGAAGGCTGCAGCTGTTGAACGTTAATAAGAACCTTAAAGAATATAATGTATCGCGAGCATATAACCAAAGAGTCATACAAGAGGAATCATAGATCTTTTACCTAGAATCATTGCAAAATACAAAGATATTTTACATTCAACCATCCGCATGAAACCTAATTAGGTAGAAAACCCTTATCATCTTCTGACTGAGTGTAATTGTAATCAGCCCAAAGAGAGGAGAAGAGAGTAAGGAAGCTTAGTATTTGTGATTGCATAAGTATATCCGTATAAATACATTTTATGAAAGGTTTGACGCCAACTGGAACGTTGAAATCTTCAAGGTACTTGTGTGAGATGTTACAAATCCTACTATTTACATACAGAAAAATAAGAACGCTGTGGAGATACAGGCCTTCTTGCACATGAACATAAAATTTAGTTTTATTTACGGAAGCTCTTTAAATACTATGGTCCTTAGCATCCCATTCTAAATTGGATGTGAAAGATCGGCAATTTTGTTCAGAGGCCTCTTTATTAGACTTGAGGTTCTTATACATGCCGTAAATCTACGACAAGGGACCATCGGCATTACTTCCCTTCCGAAGGAAGCCATGCTAAGGATTTTTATGCCCGCAAAAATCCATCGCCCTCCGCCGGGTTTGGACACGAGCTTCATAATATTATGGACTTTAATACTTATATAACTGAAAAGATGTTGTGGCAGCAATAAACAAGCTTTCTTGTGAAATCCTGTGGATTCTCAACAAGTCAGAGGATTCAAAGGAAGAAATTGTAATAAAGTAATGCTGAAATAAACTTTTCATTTCCCATATTAATGTGTTTTATTTGTTAATCCCAGTTCCATTTTCCCTTCACCAAAATCTATATAAGGTATATGAATAAAAATATATAAAAATAAAATGAATCCATAAAATATTTACAAAAAATAAATTAGAAAATAAATATTTACAAAATATACAACTAAGATGGTGTGAGGCATCCAGGAAGGTCGAAAAGAATTATGAAGCCGTAAGTGAATAGTGACTACATGAAGGAGATGCATAAGGCCCCTCAAGCATCTTATACTTACTATCTCTTCGATGAAGTGCCATTTTGTTCATTTGAACAGTCGAAACGTCGTGCTCAGGGGGTTCTAAAGCAAATCTGCTTATCCAAAAATAGTTTGTTTAAATAATGTAGACAGTTTAAATATTTTTCAGTCTGCATCCCAGTCTTTGCAATCGCTTTATTGTATTAGCTGCAGGGCAGTTGTAGTTACGCAAACAGAGAGGAAGATCATTATGGGTGTAATGAAGATGATCAGGATAGAGTAGATCCATCTTAAGAACATATCCTGTCTTGGATTCTTCAAGGATTACGGAGAAGTTGATGGTGTGTACATCACCCCTCTCAGACCACGTGGCGTTCCCATATGGTATGGAAATGTCATGCTCTTGCGGTATAAATTGTTTATGTCCCATAATGATGGACGGTTCAAGGCTTCCTCAGGATTGTAGTCTATCATCTATTAGTGGTTTTCCTTAGAGCATCGCTTTGATTACAAGGCCCACCACGAATGCCCTCCTCAAGAAATTCTATCATGCTGGAATCTCTGATGAAGTGAATATGTGCTTTGGTGGTCTTCAACATGACGTCAAAGGCTAATGATGGCAGCGTGTAGTACCAGGCCGGGTCCAAGCTGTATGCGTTCAGCGACAGGCCTCTGAACTTCTCGAAGGAGTATGCTAAAAGCAGAACACCTGAATTTAGATACAGATCACCATATTCTCCAAGATTCTTTATCTTGAAAGTGTTCCACATTTTATTTGAATTGGTATATAATTCTATTCTATGCTGCCATCAAAAAGTTCGATGGGTGCCCTTTTCTCTTCTTTGAGGTTTTTGACGACATGCAGATATGTATATGGCAAATATACCCTTACACTTCATCAACTACAAGTAGGCAGGATCAGAGTAATCGGTATTAGTGATCTTGAAGTTTTCATCAATTAGCATATATGCCAAATTCGATAACTTGTCATCCTGAAAGTTGTAGCTGTCTACGAACTTGAACAGCATAATCCTGTACCATTTGCTGAATGCTAGATAGCATTCAGAAGATTGGGCTCTGCATTATATAGGTCCAGTGTTATATGTCATGTGCCTGATTAAAAAGTGGCTGTTATAATAAGTTAAACAATGAAATAATATCGGAATGAATCAGGACAATTTTCGTTTCAAATTGTATTGATTAGGAGGCGCTCCGGGGCATGTTCAAGTATTACGACAGCGGCCTACACTCTGTTGTCATGTATAGTAACATTTCTCCTGTATATGTGACAGTGATCAGCATTATTGAAATCCATATTGTTTCAGGTGACATATGCAATCGCTCAATACGTGAATATATTGCATTGACTTTATCAGCCATCAGCTTAAATTCACTGAAGAAGGTATTGATTGGTTGTCGTTTCTAAAGAGCTTGAATCTCGATAAGGTTTGATAATTCCTGCATACAATCCTTAACACTATCGATATCGCTTCATGTTCCTGAATGGGTCGGGTCCATCTGTCTGCATCTGAAGGTTCACATGAGTGCACCTTCTCAAAACGATTGGATATCCGCATATATAACCAAAGGAACAGGACCATACTCTGAATATGCATTCAATTCAGGTACCTCGCGCTTCCGAAGTATTTTGAGGACCTGGAATGTATTGCATTTCAGTTTATGCAATCTCAAGGCATCCTCGTTACCATACTTTATCAATACCTGCCTCACATAACCACATTTTTCTGTGATGCCTTGATAGTTGACGTCTAATCAGCCTGGAGAAGTTGGAGATGAGGCAGTATTAGAATCCGGCTCCATCTTTGATTGCCAGCAGATTCACCTGGTGTCTATTCCTCTCAGATGGTTTGTGTATAGACTGCATATAGTTGTTGACATTCAGAGCAAATACAGTTACAGATACGCACCAGTTTTCTTGACAAAGAACTCAATGTAATCTAAAGAAATTGGAAACGTAATCCATTCATAATTGAACCTTCAAGAACCAATTCTAAAGGGTAAGAACTACTCATTGCAGAATTTTTCTTTGCGGGATACCGTGATACCAGCATGTAGCAAGCGAAACAAGAGTATCATTATTCTTAATGTTTACTATAGCTTCCTTTCGCTTACTGCATGCAGGCAACTCAATATAGTCTGAAGCGCAAAGTGGATTACACTCTACGGCATTATTCACGTGGGTGGTTGCAAACAAGGACTTTTAATTAGCTTACTCTTCAAAACTAGCTCAGTTTTACAGAATTTCATCTTTAATTGAATTGAATATGTCCTGAAGGTTATACGACCGCTGGATCTCCTTTGTGTTGGAATTAAGGTCAAAGGTTTCCATTTGTTCCCTTTCAGGCGTTCAGATTCAATATCAGACATTCAGTGAACTGCTCATCTTTAACGTAGTCATTCTCTTCTTTACTGTGCTAACCAATTTGTTAATAACTAGAACTCAGCATGCATTAATTAACTCCCTGGGGTCAAGTATTCCAAGACGTATTTTCAAATTTAGTGTTGAAAATCCAACCTTTGGATGCGAATTCTTTGACTCTGGATTCCAAGGCACCAATCATTTCGAAATATCCCTTTTGTGCGATGACGGTGGTGATAATGTTTCAGCCTGGTAACTTTAATGGGAGGGTCCATTCGGTGTGATGGACCAGGTTGCACTTCTGTTGTCTTTAAGGATGCATTATGCTCTTCTTCATGTGGCCTCTTGCAGCCGCGGGGCATTGCTAGATTTAATGCCGGGCTCTGCATTGGCCCCACCTGTAGAGGCATGGATGTTGGCACCACTAGATCCTCTCTTAAATTTCGTGGTAGATGCTTGTTTCACCGACATGTCCAGCAGTTCGCGTTGTACTATAACAAAATAGGATTAACCATTGTAAAAAGTCCTTGCAATAGTACATATATTCATTAGCGAAAATGAAGAATAGTTATTAATAACAGACCTGCAATCCAACGCACAAAGGGTTTTCATGGAGCATAATGATACATGCGCAGTCTGCTTAGGCGCAAAACCCTGCTGGCGGCATAGTATGACAACCGTTCCAAGTTCCATTGACGCAGTTCTGCAGCCTTAAATGGATCCTGCCACGCTGGGTCCAAAATCTGCTGGGCCCTATCATGTAGATTCCAATTGCCGTTATTTTCGTTTTACCTTACATAATAATCCAAGTATATTAAGTCCTATTGAATATAGAGGCAACTTCTTAATGTGATGTAAGCCATATACAACCTATTTGAAAGATTTTTAGTACTTTGTCACAGTCACTCAATTGTTCATAATTAGCGTCGTAATTACCTCTTTGCGACGAGTAACGCATTATTTATAATTATTGTTTTGTGGTATAAGTTAAATTCCAATATTTTCGCTTCAAATTCTAAAATTCAGAATCCCCGTTTAACTACAATTTTCTATCAACCTTATTCACCCTTTTTTTGTACTAGTACTCACGTAGTATCTGACTACTCATGTGCTAAGTATTTTTCTAACATTCACGTACAGTATTTTCAAGTATTTTTAATGGGTATTGAATCTATTTGGACTTGTATTATTGCTTTAACACTGCAATCTTCTTGGAATGTTATTCGTTTCTACTTAATTTCATCGTTTTGACGTTTTAAGTGGGCTTTGTGTTACACGACTCATTTGTAGTATTCTTTTAAGTTTCGTAACTGCTTCGATATATACTTTTAAATATTAATGTCTTTTGCATTCATTCTAAACTGGTTTGTAAAACGTGTTCGACTTTTTATCATCTAGCATCGCCAAGTTAAACAGTGAGGTATTTTTAGCTCTTTCTTTCGTACTTTAAAGCTCATATGCGTAGCTATTTAAACTCCTGTTGTGCTGAACCTCTTAAGTGCCTTCATTGTGTTCTCAAATACTATTAACTTCTCAAAATATTGCCCTTTGTCTCACTTTCTCAACATAGGCATTTTGGAATAAAGGAACTAAGTTTATTCATAAGTTTGTATATACAAAGTGATGATATATTTGCTTTAGTTAATATGTTTTTCCGATAAAGCATAAATGTTTAATGCTTAATATATAGAAAAAAACTTAGTCTTTTAAACGATATACTGCTAGTACGTTCGTTCTTTCTCCCTGCTTGACTCTGTGATATAACGACTTGTTTTTTGTTTAAATACTAGCGTTAGGGAATGAATGGTTTGGCTTTAAAATGGAGGGTATTTAAGCCATTAACAGCTATTATTTTTACTCGTGTCACATGAATTTTCAAGAAACAATTGTAATTATATACTTCACTAATAATGTTATGTAATTGTGTGAAGATATTCTTATCTTTTAAAAGGTATAATAATGTATAACTCATTAATAAACGATTTTAAGGTGCAAATGACTGCTATGTCTGGGAAAGAACATTGTTAGTTTTTCCTTATTTCATTTCCAACACAAGTTTCTGTGATACAGCAAACTTCTCGATTAAGATTCTTATTATTGCATCACACAAAGAAAGTTCAGATTTAGGCAGTTCTAATACTAATAATATGAGCTGAAACGTAAACTATCTATTTATAGTCCGTTAGGCGCTTGTGTTATCCTTGCATCAGCATACGGAAACCTTCGTGTGGCGCAACAGCTGTGACATTGTTACTTTTGTAATAGTAAGCAAGCGTCTGCCACGTGTAATATTTGATTCCTACAGGCACTGTTGTTTAAAATAAAAGTGAACTGGTGTTTAACAGTACCTATTGTATGTGTTCTTTGAAGGGAGAATAACGTCTAAGTACATTGATTTTATGTTGTGCAGTTATTTCAATGTTTTAAGAGCTAGTTATAAACAGATGATCATTGCGATAATACGTGAAGTTCATTAGTTCATTTTTTTCCTCTTTAAGTTTTAGATTGCATTCACAGATATAGCATCTAATTTTTATGACGTATTCAAAGAAATCACATTAGAGAAAGCAAAGGATATTATGTGTGATGATAACTTCCCATTGCGATAGATGAAGAATGTGATACAGTTGATATTGTGGTACTGCCTCCTGATCCAGATAGCCTGACTGATGAAGATGAAGCACATAGTGACGCAACATGTATAGTAAATATGAACGATGTTCCTAGACCAGTTGAAGTTAATTTCTCTGTTTCTGAAGAGACTGGCCTATCAGAAACAACTAGCTATAGGGCTGAAAAATCAACCAGAGAAAGAAAACTCTGTAACCAAGTAGCAAGATACGAAAAATGTGCGCTCACGTACACAAAAATTCAGAAAATGAGCATGCTAGAAATTCTAAATTTTAAAGAATTTTGTATTTATTGCTAAAGGAACTGTATTGTATGCAGTCTCGTATACAAAGACTTTTGACTTCTCTTTCGATCTTGATGAGATCAGTTTTCTTGGACATATTACTACTTTCAGGATATCATAGATTTTCTTCTGAGAGCACTGCTGTTCAGAGTAGCCAGATTTGGGATTAGATATTGCAAAAATTCTGTCACGAAATCAGTACCTAAAGTGAAGAGGTTTATTCATTTTAACAACAATGCTCTTGTTAATGATCAAAAGAAAGATAAAGGATTTAAAATGAACCCACTTATTTCTATGCCAAATGCTTCCTTCTAGCAATTTGGTATGTTTTCAGAACACCTTGCTATAGATGAGATGATCGTAAAGTAATATTGCCACAATTCTCTCAAACAATTCATTTGAGGAAAACCTATACAATTTGGTTACAAGGTGTTGGCTTTAAGTGGTTCTAATGGGTACTGCTACAAATTTGACTCATACTATGGAAAAGATACAAACAGAAGTGTAGCCAATGATAGATATGGCTTAGCTTTAGGTAGCAGAGTTGTACTGAACATGTTAGATTGCATTGCAAACTCTCATTCTCATGACATTTATTTTTAAAACCTTTTTACAAGCAGAGATCTTTTGCTGCAGCTTAAAAATCTTGGTTTTCGTGCTACTGGAACTGTTAGAGAAAACTGACTTGGAATTTGCCCTCTCCAGCTTACAAAATCATTGCAGAAATCAACAGGGGGATCTTAGGACTGTACGTTTGACCTTCAAGGTGAAGTTGTTTTTGTGAAATGGAATTATAAGAAATGTGTAACTGTTGCAACAAACTTTGATAAAACAGAACCAGTAGCATCTTAAAAATGGTGGAGCAGAAATGTAAGACAAATAATAAGTATTCAACAACCACTAGTCATAAAGCACTACAGTAAGAACATGGGTGCAGTGGTCCATCATGACTGTTTGGCAGGGAAACGCGCAGCTTCAATCCCCGGAAAAAGTGGTACTGGTCCGTCTTTATAAGAATACTGGACATGTCTGTTGAAACGTTTGGACTCTCTGTAGAGAAGTACATGGTCAAGATTCCCTGGACTTACTAGAATTTAAACAATACTTCTCAATCTAATGTCTGAAGTTGTTTTCCAAGAGGAGAAGATAGGCACCCTCGTTTGTTACAATTTCATTTTAAGTTTGATGAAAGAGACCACTTTATGGATAGACGTTCTTCACAGAGGCATTGTCAGATGTGAAGCTGTAAAGGCAAACCATTCAGATTCTGAAAAATGTGATGTATCACTGTCAAGTCAAAGATAGTTTGAAGATTACCACAGTCGGTAACATCTTTGAAAACCAAAAGGTATTTCAGTTATGTGGATGAACTTAAATGTTGGATTTGAACATAAAATACATTAAATAGGCAGAAACGTATTTGCTCAATGTTACACTATGTTTTCATAGCGCTAACTTCAAGTGGTCTAGTTATAAACAGGGTGATTTTCGGCTACAGGATACATGGCGATGAGAACGGAAAATGTTGTTGGCATAGTGTAGCCCGAATTAATATACTTTATATGTTTTTTAATTTTTTGAAGAAAAAATGAAGATGGCCGTTAATGAGCTAAATTCTTATTCACCTAAAGGCGGCGGCTATGGAGTATAGCTCATCCTAGCTTGTATAATAAGAGAGGTTCGTAGAGAGGGGTGTAACTATTTTAGACATCGCATCACTGCTTTAAAGAATGTCATTCGCTCTAGAGTTTATTTAAGGGGAAGCGCCATATGCATAATTTAGCTAACGAATATACGATCATGTGCGCTCGATGACGGGTTTCATATAACATGCGTAGAATAAATCGCTCCATATTCGCAAGTATTATTATTAAATTTAAGTATTGGGCGTATGTATTCGCTGCAATACTTTTAATAAATAATTCAATTGTGATTTTTGCCGTTTTCCGGTATTCTCCCTCTCTTTCTCCTGTCTCTCTGTCTCTCTCTGCTTTGAGGGGTTTACTTAAGCTTACAAATGGCATGCATGTCACTTGTCTCCTATATCACCGTAACACTCACTTATTCCTGAATCATTTTGGTTAGTGGGAAACTAATAAGATCATTGAAACCACGAGAAAAAGGCCCTATTGTTTTGTTATACTGAATGATATGTTACGTTTCTAAATTACGACTAATAAAAATGAATGTTTGAGAGACGCGCAGTAGGAAAGTGTACTGTTTGAAAGGTATAGAAATGCAAATTGCCGAAAAGGTTGATCTATATAATACGTAAATTAAATAGGCATAGTAGACCGGCATGCTTTGTCATTTTGAAAAATGCAATTTTTTTACCCTGTAATTACGTAGGTGAGGTGGGCGTGTCAGAGGTAGCATTTTGTTATTTTAAAAATGCAAGTTTTTGATCTAGTTATTACGCACATGATGTGGAGGTGACAGAGGCGACATTCTTTGTAATTTGAAAAATGAAAATTTTGTTCCAGCTATTATGCAGTTGGAGGGCGATATGCAAATTGCACGCCGATACTCTTTGAAATATTAATTTTATGCTCTATGCATCGTGTAGATGGTTGGTTTGGGTATACAGACAAGTTTGTCCGCTCCTTTGAATATTTTACTGTCATCATAATTCACAATGTATGGCCTACTCACGTAAGAAGATTTCTTGATGGGACCCAAAATGTCATTCAGTTTTATAACCCTAGTTTATTTTGGGACCTACACTTTTATAACCCTAATAAATTATTTTAATGGGTTTTCATAGGCAATTAACTGTGCTAATGAAGACGTTATTTATATTCTACTCACGTTGTCGTGTAGACCTTTGATGAAGGGATACTCTCTTCTAATACCCTCACTAAATGCTAACTTACGTTTCGGCATGATGTAAGCTATGTCCAACACCGAGTAGCAACTAACCTACAATATAGCTACGCCGGCACTGTATTGAGGCCACGTGAAATACAACCGGGAATCGTATCAAGGATTTTTATATATATGGCATAAATCTCATAAGATAATGCATCTTATTTAGGAAGGATACTTACAAAAGAAAACAGCGGGTCATTTGGAAAAACCTCGCGAGACCGAAATGTTCTATAAAATGAAGAAGTACAGGACGAATGGAAAATCTACTTTAGTGGCTAAAATTCTTAATTCGGTGAAGTGCAAAAGTGGTACTAGACTAAACTAGACATATTGCGGGGTACTAGACTTGCTCCATTGTGTTTCATCTGCATTTTCAACGCCCTATTGTATTTTCTTCATAGAGTCAACGCCACTACCACAGAAACTTAGAGCGCAGGAAGTGGTCTGTTACTTCCATCTGCTATTCGTCCAGTGTGCAGTAGCATATTCTGATGGTGCTTGCTTTTATAATTAAACTAAAGGTTTTATGCTCAAAGATCTTACAATAGAGGTATTGCGTTTACTTTATCTTGTGACGGTTATATTTGTATTTTATGTTTGTGGTGAATATAATTTTATAAAACTAGAATGTTCAAAACAAAATTTGTTTAAGGGGATCGGTGAAACTGCTTAAAAAATTCTGGCAAGTCATATCGGGATGCCTATTTAAGCAGGCATTACATCGCATGATCTTAAGAAAAACGTCTTCCAAACATTCGCGAATGTATCAATACGTGTGTGGATTGTGTAAATCATACTTACACCGCTTACGTCAGTGCTTGGGAAGCACTAGATCCGTATGCCTGCTGGTATTTAACCTTAGGGTTCTTGACGGCTGTCTCTCTCTCTGCCTATCACGTGCCTAGCCGAATTCTGAGGCGCTCGACTCCTTAAATTATTTTGTGCTAAGTTTTCATTTTTGTCGCCATAGACACAATCAAGATGCAATGCCGGACACCCGTCGTCAACCAGGTAAGTATCCAGTTGTCCGAAGCAGCCCCTTCATTCTGTGATCAGTAATGTAATGTGGCATAGTGCATAGAGAAATTAAAATAGATTTTGGGACTAGAGTTACACATCAATAATTCGCCACCCTTTACCCCTGCTTCTTCCCGGCCACCCCTATGCCAAGCTTAGCTCTCCCGTATGATAAACTTAACTACAATTTTACTTGGTCCCATCCAGTGAGGGCGCAGATGGCGTCGTCAGGTCTAGCTGCAGGTGCCAGTTTTGTAAAGTGACGCTACCTCACCCTCACATCTGGTGGAGGCACCAGTTCCATGCTCTGTGGATGTGCCCGCCCTGGCTTCCTTGCACTACGTATGTGGTTCGCTCTCTTCCCTATCTGAAGAGTAGTATTGATGTTTTCTTTTTCCCCGTTTTATGTTTCCTGGGTGGTGAAGATGCGTGGTTCCTATATTTATGTTTCTACGAGTTTTGGCCTTATGTGCGCTACCTGTGTGCTGTTTTAGTGAATAATGTCTCCCCTAAAATAGCCAAGAGCCTGTAATTCTGGTTCCAATATAGGGTGCTCAGATGTGGGGTTATATATTCTTTCTTTTCAAAATTTATTCTTTACAGTTCTAATGTTGGTACCGCAGTCCATATTTACTTGCTTTTCTTTCTTATAATGTTAATTGCTTCATGTATTTGTGGTCTATGGACTTTCTTAAGAATATAGACCCCGATGGCCCCCGGGAAAACCTGCGACTTTATGAGAACTTTTGTAATAACTTAGATAGGACTGTGGTTATGTATGAACAAGAGGTTACTTATATTCAGGTCCTGTCCAAACATCTTACTGAATTGTATGACTATATCTTACGATCGCTTAAGATGGGGGAAACTCTTTTTTCTCAGGCGATTGTTTTACAGCTGCTTGAAACTGCTGCTGACAACCTATTTTCCTTCCATGTCATCACATCCCCCTCTGACCCCTAAACCGGTTCAGCGGACTTTGCTTTTTAGTCCTACCCCTAAAATTTCTCAGAAGGCAAATTCCGTGCCCGCCATGCCGCGGGACAACAGCGGTTTGTCAGCTTCACCCTCCCTTTACTGACCCGGGGACCTTTGATGGTAAATCGGCGTAAGACATCCGTTTCTTTTTTATAATTTTGATATGTTTGCCATGATAATGTTTAGGATGAGCCCCATAAGCAAACACTTTTACCCTATTTTGGAACGATCAGTGGCAGATTTTTCTAACAAAGTGATATGCATAAAATGCTCGCCTTCCACCCTTTAGTGTCACATACATTCCTGTAAGATTTCACCCCATCCTACCTAAACAAATTTTGTTTGAACCAGCTAATGCCATTATGCAAAAGAAGCATATTCACATCCTGTCTATTTTTTTGCCATTGAAAGAGAGAATTTAATATCCCTGTACGCAACGATGCTGTCGAACCCAATACTTTGTTTGCAGGAACAGTTTTAGCACACGTCCGTGAGGTAGTTTTAATTCAGTCTACACATACAATCTGCTAATAACGTCACAGATGCTGTCGTAGGAGTGTGTTAATTTCCGCGAAATTCTTATCTTTCCTTGAAGCACAAAACTTTATTGTTGGATATCTTCAAGGGTTTTCGGTACATCATTGCCACAAAATTTACAACTCGGCACTACAAGCTTACAGGAGTTTCATATTGATTATATAGATCCTAAGCTTATTAAACAACGGCCGTATTGTGATTCTCAAAAGCAATGTGAAATCATTAACATGCAGGTTGACGAAATGTTACAAGCTGCCATAAGTTGGTAATCGTCTAGTCACTGGTCCTCACGTGTTATTTGCTTTAAATGTCGGGATGGTGGTTATCGCTTTCATGTTGATTATAGTATAGGATTGACTACGAAGGGGAATCAGCACCCATCCAGATTGGATATTGTACCTACGTCCCACGAGGAGGTGTCACCGGGAGGAAGGATAAGACGAGAGAGACACCGGGCGGCCGAAACCAGGAGCGACGGCACAGGAATGATAGATTCCCTGTTTCCAGATAGAGGCACCCGACAGACGGACAGGCAGACCGAACACCTCACTCCACACAGAAATGACTTAACGACCCTCAAGAGGGTTCGGATACCCCAGAAGCCAACCGAAAGCCGAGGGACGGAGAGAGTCACAAAGAGAAGCCTTTTTTCCCTGTCACGCTGCACCGAAACACAATCGCCTACACTTCCGACCATGAAAGAGACCAATGAAATGAAAGATGAATGAAATGAAGAATGGAACGAAATGGAGGGACAGGAAATTCGGGGGATGAAAGAAACCACTCCAGCGTTCGCCTGACGACCCGGAAGAACCCGAAAAGACTCATGGGTCAGAGTGAGCGGTCACCGGGATCGATCCCGGGACCTTCTGAATGGGGGCCACAGACGTTGCTACCTGAGCCATCCCGCTCGGTTCATTATAGGAAGTTCAACAAGTCACTGTGTTCTCGTCGTTTTCTCTTCCCGTAACTGAGGATATACTCAGCTACTAGTGAAAGCTGGATGGTTTTGTATGTTAGATATTCTCAGTGCCTATTTTCAAGACTTCGGTTGGAATCAAATAAAAAGGTCACCTCCATGATTACTACGAATAGACAATTTGAATTTTAAACTACTTCTTTGGGCCCAGTGAAAACTTTTGGACATCTTTCTCACATAGCTGAGTAGCTGTTGTGGGAGTTTAAATACAAACTAGCCATATTCTGTTTAGATATTATTCTCCTATTTTATTTTACATCTATATAAATATGTCGTCCTCCGTGGACTAGTGGTACCGTGCTAGCCTCTAGTTCCCGAGGCCGCGGTTTCAAACCCAGCGGAGGGCGATGGATTTTTCGGGCGTAAAAATCCTTAGCATGGCTTGCTTCGGAAGGGAAGTAAAACCGGTGGTCCCGTGTCGTAGATTTACGGCACGTAAAAGAACCTCAAACCTGATAAAGTGTCCTCTGAGCAAAATTACCGGTCTTTCGCGCCCAATATAGAATAGGACACTAAGGATCATAGTAGTTAAAGAGCGTCCATAAATAAAAAAAATCAATTTAATCTACAGAAATGCTGGATAATCTAACCGCTGTTTTTGCTGTCTAGAACGCTTTAACTTCAAATTAAACCTCCAAAGTGTCATTTTGCATTCAAGAATTAAGCTGCTGGCTTTTACATGTCGCTTCGGAACATAGAACGGAATGAAAAAATAACTTAAGGCAATCCGAGCTTTGTCCACCGCTAAGTCAGTTAGAGATATTAGAAAACTTTTAGGTGTTTTGAGTTTTGATAGACGCTTTATACTCAATTTTCGTCTATTGCGCACCCTCTTTAACTCGTTACTCGCAAGAACCGGTCCTTTATTTGGTCGGTGCAGCAACAACAAGCTTTTGAGGAACTCAAATTACTGCTTACTTCGAAACCCGTTCTGGCTAATTATACCACTGGAGCATATTCTGAAATTCACGTGGGAAGTTCTAATATTAGCATAGAAGCCATGTTTATTAAAAAGGACCTGATGATGCTTTACATCCAGTTTCCTATATTTCACGGTCACTTAATAAACATGAGCAACGATACAGTGCCACTAATTTGGAATTGCTGGAGCTTGTTTATGACTAAACGCACTTTCTACTACTTCTATTCGGCTACCCTGTACACGTAGTCAGCAAGCACTAAGCTTATGTTGCCATGAAAGATGTCACAGAGGAATTCCAGAGTTGGTATTTGAAACTGAAGGAATTCGACATTACTTCATTCATAAGGCAGGCAGGCTGCAAAGGGATGCTGAATGTTTATCTCGCTTTCACGTGGGTTCCTCCACACCCCAGGAAGGTACTCAAATGGAGGATGCACCCACATGTTTGTTATTGCCGACAGAGGTAGCGAGTGAACTAAGATGGGATCCAAGATTACGTAATCCAATGCAAGACGTAGAGGAGCCTGATATGGCTTTACCTGCAAAAAATTAATTTTATTTATGGATGCTCTTTAACTGCTGTGCTCCTTAGCTTCCCATTCTATACTGGGCGTGAAAAACCGGTAGTTTTGCTCAGAGGCCTCTTTATCAGGCTTGAGGTTCTTTTTTCGTGCCGTAAATCTACAACACGGGTCCACCGGCTTTACTTCCCTTCCGAATGAAGCAATGCTAAGGATTTTTACGCCCAAAAATATCCATCGCCCTCCGCCTGGTTTTGAACCTGCGACCTCGGGAACTAGAGGCTGGCATAGTAATCACTACACCATGGAGGACGACCAGGCTTTACCTGCATTACGCCGGTAGGCGTCATGTTGCATTTTGAAATCAGGTGCTCTTTACGACAAAAATGCTGGTGCATCAGTGATTTGCATCTCTTAGTCATCCCAGAAGCTGTTAAAATGAGCTCACCCTTTTATTCAACTGGTATGCATAAAAATATTGAGGGATTTGTTAAGGTTGCCCTTTCTGTCAGTCGAGGAAAGGGGCAAAGCATTGGAAACCTGTTAGATTTTTGCAACCAATCCGTGTTAACTATGTTTGTGAACGATTTGGCATAGATATTATGGGACCTTTACATAAGACTAAGAATGGAAGTACTGTTATCATTGTGGCTACCAACTACTTCAGTGAATTTCTTGAAACCGGAGCCGTTCCCTCTACTTTGGAATTCTATGTGGTTAGGTTTGTGTTGGAAAATATTCTCTGTCGTCATGGGGCTCCTGCTTTGCTGTCTGATGGAGGCACGGTATTTTTGGTGTAGTCTTCCAGGAACTTTTAAAACTAATGGGAGTTAAGCACAACTTAACGACGACTCATAACCTTGCAAGTAACGGCTTGGTGGAATGCTCTACGCTGGCCGTTATTAATATGAGTAATTATTTTAGTTCTAACCATGACGATTGGGATGTCTGCTTTACTTATGTTACCTGGACATATATCACTTATAAACAGAATCCACTGGACACTCAACTTATTTTCTGATGTATGCGAAAAATGCGACACTGCCTACGGAACTACAGCTACACACACCACTCCTAATCCTTTTGTTCAATCCACTTAGAACAGTATTCTTCAGGCACGTGACATTTCACGGGCAAAAATGAAACCGCACAAACTAACAGAAGCGTTTTTTTTGACATGTCAATTAGAACCCGTTAGTCTTTTTAAATTGTTTACTCCTATACTTACGCAAGAAAGATTTAACTACCAAATTACTAATTCGCTACCATGACCCTTGCGTGATTGTACAGAAACTCTCGCCCATTTCATAATCAATTCGCGACATTCGTCACCGCAGTACATCAGATTGCACCGTGCATATCAAGAGAATCAGCCATTATTATTTACCACATAGACACAGTTAACCGAGTATACTACTTTGTTGGTAACATGGAACTGCGGCGTGGACTGCTGCAGTTCCTCCCCAGCTCGGCAAGTGTGTATTCCCACCACCGCTTCTACATCCTGTCCAAAGTCCGGTCTGCATCGCACTCTTGTTATGTATATTACTTGGCAATCTGTCAAGTGCCTTATGGGGTTTTCCAACCGTTGTAATTTCTATGCTTTTTCCTCATTTCTTACGGCTGATCACAATGTTGCTGCTTATACTCCCTTTATGCCCACACCTGACCATGAACCTTCTTTTTGTATATGTGCAACATTTAGTGTTTTATATATGTTGTTGTGTTTATATGTAATTTTTTATATTGTATAATATAGGTAATGTAAATAATGGTAACGGTTATACCTTCGCGGAAATCACATGCCCTAACCGGGATTCGCCATCTAGGTTGCTAATGTTTACAACTGCGACAGTTAAAGAGAAGTTACCGGAGACTCTTGCATACCGGGGTCCTGAGCTCCTTTCTTGTTTCGGTATTATAAAGACCTGATTATTTTATAACACATCACGGCCTTCAAGATGAGATACGGCCCAGCATACTGTACATGTACTTATGACTACTTCGACCGCGCGACCATGTTTCATTGCTACAGGAAATGCAGTATCTTCCTGTTCTCATGTTTCATTTTGCTGTTACTGTTCGTTGTGCGTCGTAAAACAATGCAATCATTGAAGTTTCGCTGCTTATGATTGAAACTTCTTTACTTTCATTTTAATTTTCTTATATGTTACTTATGTAAGCTTTAAATTCTTTGATACAGACTTTTGACTCCGTAACCACGTATAAAGCTTACGCTCCAGTGAAATTCCGTCTCTACTCCTGGAAATGGCCTCTTTGCCTTACGTCATCTCTTCGGCAACCCTGTCGACTTCAACCATCGACAGAGCCAACGGCAGTCACGACTTTGACTACCGCCTGTTTAACTTTGAAGATCCAATAACGAATTTTACTTTTTTATTAAGGTATACAGAAGTTATTATCTACAGGTCATGATTTAATTCATTTTTTAAATTTATTTTCGTTGACTTTGCGTGCCAACACCTTTTCCACTTCTATAGGATTATGAATTGTGTATGTTAAATCTTTATCTGACATTATCTTTCTCTTCTTGACTAGGTAATTACATTTTTGTAGGTTTAAGGCGTGACCTATCAGACACTCGATCATTTTTATGTGTTTCAAACGCCATAAGCCTCACGGTCCATGCATAAGGTTTATTGAGGAACAGTTTTTGTTGACGTCCTACGACCTGAAATCTCGCATTCTCTGGTAATGTGATTTGTTGTAATATTGAGTATTACGATTATGTTCAATACTAGTGTTAATGTTGTAGCATTCAAAGAAGTGATGGTACATTAATTTTTTTCATTTCACACAAGTTAAGACGTAACGGTCTTGTGTTCTGATATTCCCATATGTGTGTACGGAAGTAGTGTACGAGCACTATCCTTACTAAATAATTTTGGTTTGAAGGTGAAGTATAAGGCAAGATATGCTATATTCAGCTCATGATCAAGTATATTTAATGCTAATGATAGTCATCACATGGATTTTTAATAATTTGGTATACCATCTCTTGTTATTAGATTGTACTACCTTGGCATTATAAGTAAGATTCTTTATGTTACATACCTTCTATTTTTATGTTTTACATATGTTGACTACACAGCAGTACACTATAACACTGTGATACCTAATGAAAACACACAGATCCTGTATCTCAATTTAGAAGTGATGACTCATCAGCCCTGTCTTTACACCACACTTGTTTTAGGTTAACCAGAGATCTTGGTCGAACATTTCCGTAAGTCCTTTATGAAAATTATGCGTTACTGATTCACACCTCTGCCATGTTACTATAATTTTATTGCTAGTCTATCCTGATTTCTACTCAGCTCTGTTCTCCGCAGTATTTACAGTTATTTTAGATAGTGTAATTACAGTGGTTTCATTCCTCGTTACGTGTCGTACATTATATTAGTTCTGTCTCTACTGCGAAAAACTCGCCCTTATTATTGATCTTATCGCTTTTTCCCTGCACCCTAACCTTACAACTTCCCACATTTTTGTTCCCATATTGCCTTAATTCTACGTTTTATTATTCTGTTTATTTTTCCTGAGCTATCCATCGATCGTGCAGTCTTTCGGATTCCTTCCTATGAAACCGAATACTCGTCAGAGCCGATCGGTTCGCTTCAGATAACCTTTTGGAGGGATTTATTTGAGGACACACACCCAGAACGCAGCTTCGGCACTGAATTCTCCTTCGCTTCAAGCGCGAAGGGAGCTGATTTCCCTCGTGAACATTTTCGGGCGAGATGGTATGTGTGCACTCGATGGCCGTCGACTATGGAGGATGGACCTTTGTGTTTTGAGGTTATACAGGGTCATCAGATTAAGCGGCAACGTTGCTAGCGGCACTTGGGTTGCGGGCGTGAGCCATTGGGTTGCGGGCGTGATTCATTCACCTGCTGACACTTCATCCCCGCACGAACCCTCATATGCATCGAAACAAATAGGATGAACGGACAAGGCCAACTAGTGCCATTATTATTTCACAAATTTCAGTGACGAGTGTCCCTTATCTGCTTAGGTTTTCAGATATGATTTGGAAACGTTCTTCTTGTGCTCAAAGACAGGCATTACTGCGGCTTAACATATTATGATTCACACAATGCAGCTGTTCTTGGGAAATCTTGGCTATTTCTTCCGTGTTGTTTACAGTTCTTGTAATTTTGGGGGACTTTTGTTATACATTTTGTCTTTGAAATTGCCCCACAAGTAAAACAGCCACAGGGCATGAGGTCCAGGGATCAAGCGGGCCACATATCTACATTGATCACTCCGTCAACAAAGACGTCAGCAATTGTATTCAAAGAAGTCCGAGTGTATGACCTGTAGCACCTTCTTGTTGAAATACGGCGTGCATTCGCTCATCTGTCAATTGAGGTGAGAACTGCACCAAAATTACGGATTGGTACACACGGTACAATGCAGAATTAATTATTCCGTGAAAGAAAATAGGGCCAATTATTCCAGCCGCACTCACAGCACACCAAACATCGAACTTAGGATCATGTAGTGGACTTCGATGGAGGCGCAATAGGAGGGACTGCGGACTCAGGAGGGACCCGGCGCGCGACCACGACCCAGTGCCGCCAGCAACGTTGCCACTTTATCTGATGGCACCTACCTGTGCCAAGTG
Organism: Deroplatys truncata; assembly: GCA_030765065.1. NCBI lineage: Eukaryota > Metazoa > Arthropoda > Insecta > Mantodea > Mantidae > Deroplatys > Deroplatys truncata. Next base: position 280,955,143 of record CM060990.1, read on the forward strand.
ATCGACGACTTAAGGGATCCCCATCTACGTTTCCATTCCTGCACAGTGGCTTCAGTGGCGACATCTACTTTTCTGCTCACCTGTTAGGTGCGTAGGGTCAGAATTGTACGTCAGAAACTTTCTTTGAGTATTTATTTTATGTTGTATACAGTGTATACATTAAGCAAAATTACTACATATCATAATAGTATTTTTAGGACTATCATGACGTATGGAGCAGGACTATGGGCATTTCGAATGAATGATGTACAAATTAAAACCTTACTGAGAAGAACACAGCGAAAACTTCTACTAAGACTCACAGGGGCAGTTAATACTACACCTACAATGGCATTATTAGTTTCCACAGGAATTTGGCCAATAGACTTACTGATAAAATTGAGGGGTACAATTTTTTGGCTGAAGAAAGGTGAATTAGATAAGGTCAAAGATATCATTGGGAAAATATGTAAAACCATAACAGAAATAAAATATAATTTACAGTTAAGTTGGCAGCAAGAATGGGAAAGCATTGTTGAGGAAGGAGAATATTTTATTTATTTAACAACATTTCGGAACGGTTAAGGTTAAAACACACCCAACCAACAATAGGACTAATACACTATTTAACCGGTCATGGCCCCTATAAAACATATTGGAAGAAAATTAATAAAACACAGAACGATATATGTAAATATTGCAATCAGCAAGGAACCCCAGAGCATGTATTGTATGAATGTATACATTATTATAATGATACAATACAAGAAAGGCAAGCTTTAAGTGGGTATCAGATAGCGTATATTTTAAGAAACAAAAATTTATACACACAACTGGATACCTTAGCTAAAAACGTTAGCAAAATAGCATGGGGACAAGATATTGAACAAGATGAAAGTATAATATTAGCACCTGTAACTAATGAAGAAATAAGAAGATCGGAGAGAATTCAAGTATTATGTGCAGAATAGAGATTGATATCAATATCTGACATTGATAATTGTGTTTAAGAAATAAAGCATAAAGTAATGAAAGAGAGGAAATAATTTAAGCTGACTAAAGGAAATACTTTGGGATAATTTTATGAAGAAAATTAGGAGGGTAAAGGAGGAAATTGTTGAAATGAAGGAGAATTGGGGAAGAAGAAAGAAGAACAGAGGAGAAGGAGATGAAGTTTTTAGTAGAGAAGAGGAAAATGGGCGAACAGGATGATGATGAGGGGGAGGAGCCAACTGTAAATAGGAATAGAAGTTTGGAGCAGGAGGTGGTGAATGGAGCAGTTATGGTTTTTAGGGAGGGGAAGAAGAAGATGGTAGAGGGAAAGTGGAGTAAATGGTGGTAATTGGAGATAAAGTGAATGTAGTGTTAAGTGAAGTGAAATATGATTGTTAAAGAGAAAGTGAATTAATGATTTTATAGCAAAGTGATAAATATAGTGATCATTGTGTTAATCGAAGTGAAAATTAAAGTTAAGTTTATCTCAGAGTGAGTGATAAGTTTAATAAAATTATTAAGTACTGTAAATATTTAAAGTATATTAAGAAAACTGAAAGGTTAAAGTATATATGGTTAGGAAAATGTATTGAGAGCAGTAGTTTTTTTAAAAAGAAAAATAGCAGATCGAATTTTGAATTTTGTTAAAATTGTTAGTAGGGATAAGTAGAATAAGTAATAGTATACATAACACTTAGAACTTTGTATGATATTAAAAGAAATTGTTAATTGTTGCCATTAGTTGAACATTAATATTTATATTAAGGTAGTTGGGTACTGGTTACCAGTATCGTAACCACTGGGTACCAGGGTTAGAGGATAGTTTAGTTCAGAATAGAGATTTGTCATCCTTATTTTGTTTAGGTTAGAAATTAGGGATAGCTGGATACGAGTTATCTTATGTTGCCGGTTACCAGTAACAGTAGTTGAATGTATAATATTGATTTGAAATTTAACTGTAATGATTATAGCTTTGATTTAATTATTATTTTAGCTTAATTATTGTATCCATTTGCTTTTCTTTTTGTTTTTACTTTTATTCACTAGAATATAAGCAAAATATGTACAATAATAATGTATAAATTGAAAGAAATATTTAAATAAATAACAAATTTGTAATACACGTCCTGGTGTAGGAAACAAGATACCAGGATGGCGTATTGCTAATTTTATTTTATTTTCATTTTAATTTATACAGTGTATCAAGGACAGACTTATGTACATGATTTTGTGTAAATGCAGGCGATAGATAACGAAAGCAACTAAACAAATAAAAAACACTCAATCCCACCCTTGCACTTACAAGATATTGTTAGTGTGCTTAGGTGTGCTGCTTAGGGACTTCCCTTTGTTTGGTAAAACAGCATCAAGACCGTCCTTCTCACTTTGTCACAGCGAGTACTACTATGTACCCTAATATCATTCCCTTTCTCTTTCCTCGTCCTCCCACTATTTATCTTCAATACTTACACCCCTTCCGACTCTGTTCTTTCCCCTCCTAGGCTATCTGTTCGCCTGGCCCATTAAACGCAATTTTAGTATTTAGCTGTAGTTTTTCTCCCAGATTGGGGCCAAACTCCTTTGTATTACTTTTTCATATTGTTTTTTATTATAGCTGCGGATAGCTGATTTTCCTGGTACGGCGGTAGTTGCGACGGTTGTTTCTATTTTACAAGATTGTGATAAATATTATTTTATAAAGCTAGGATATTCAGAACAAAAATTGTTTAGGAGAAGTGATGAAATTTCTTTAAAAATTCTGGCAAGTCATTTTTCGAATGCTTATGTAAGCACGGATTATATCGCATAATCTTAAGGGAAACTTTTTCCGAATAGGATAAGTGATGTCGATAAGTGTGTGGATTATGCAAATGCTGACACCGCTTACGTAAGTGCTGGGAGAAACACTCAATTAGAATTGCCTGCTGGTATTTAAATTTACAGCTTTTGTCGGCTCGCTCTCTTAGCTGTCATTTGTGTAGCATGACTCTGGCGCTCGGCTCTTTAATTTTTTTGGTGCTAAGTTTTCAACCTTGACATCGGTCATAGGCACGACGGAGATGGAACGTCGGACATCCGCCGTCAACCAGGTAGCTATCCAGTTTGTCCGAAGTAGCCCCTTCATTCTGTGATCAGTAATGTATTGTGATGTAGTGCACATAGAAATGTAAGTAGATTTTGGGACCAGAGTTACACGTCAATAATTTGCCACCCTTTACCACTGCTCCTTTCTGGCCACTCCTCTGCCGAACTTAGCTCTTCCGTCTGGAAACCTGAATTACATCCCCGTAATTATGCATTCCAGTGAGGGGCCGAATGGCGTCGTTACAAAATGAAAACCGTTTCCTATACTATCCCTGTACAGCATACGAGGTAAATTTTGATTTCAAATGCAATGTAGGGAGGTTCTTTAAAACCTCAAACAATTTTACTGTTATTTCTGAAGTTCACCAATAATTTAATCCTTTTTTCTTTGGTGTTTTATAGATGCCCAAGAGGTACAGTGTTCTTTGCAGCGATTCATATTATGATAGCGCTTTTAAAAGCGGCGGTTCTGTACTAAGAGTGTTTCATTTCTTCGGAAGCGAAGGGGTGCATAAAAACTGGATGAAGGCCATTCCAAGGAAAAATTGGAAACCCAAAAACTACCTACTGTTTGTAGCAAGCACGTTGAAGATGAAAATGCAATTTCTTATCAAAATTTAAAGTTTGGAAATGGTTGTGTTCAGCAAATATAATGTAGTGATCAGGAAGTCAGAACGTCATTGGAAAAATAGATAAGGTTAAGTGATGAAACAAAATTAGGGGAACATAATATTTGGTTTTATAGGTCAAATATTGATGAGAAGGAAGGAGAGATTGCCAGTGCGTCTGTATACTTTGAATATAAGCGAGAGTCTGTTTTTGTGGTTGAGGGCGCACGATGGCAAAGGTCAGTAGTGCACGAATAAAAACCCTACGTGATAAAATTTAGACGGAAGGCTAAAATCGGTTTGTCCTTAGAAAATACCGATTTTAGCCTTCGCTTTTATGAAACCGATACAAGATTAAAAAGGAAACGATTCAGTTGCCAGTTAAAAGTTGCATACGACGGGCTAAATGTAGCGCCAAGGATAGGATAAAATATGTTCAATAGCCAAGAAAGTGTTCGCTTAAACACCAGAAAGAGAAGCAGTAATCTCACAGGCATAGCGTGCTGCTGTTAAAATCAAACAGTGAACTAAAATGCGGCGGACAGTGAGAGACTGGCCTCGAGCAGAAGATAACAGCTTGAGAGGGATTACGGTTTAAAAAGTAGATGTAGCTAAGGCAGTAACGTTCTTTATGCTGCCACCCTAAAACCAGCTCCTCGCGACAACAGGTAGGAGAAAAGGTAGCCCAGGCCGTGGGAAGGAGCTTTATCTCATGCAGCTTATTTCTCGGGATACCAATTTTCGTGCTACCGCGAAGAAATGCAAAGCCATAAAGAGAGACTAACATTTCTAAGGGAACCACTATAGAGCGTCGCATATAGCGTAAGCTTCAGCGGCAAAAAATAGAACTCTGCAACGGAAGGTTAAATATATGCAGGTTGGATTTGGCACACCCCATGCTTCGGTCTCTCATAGATCCGTCTGTATAATTAAATAGTAATTGATAAACTTCTAGCGGAGCTCTGCAAAACAATGACGGAGGACTGAGCTAGCCCGAGGTGAATGTAGGATTAGGATGTTAATCAAGGTTGAAAATGCCATTCGCCCCTACGGTGGATGGGGCAGAGAAATATCTAAATAACGCAAAAGCCTGCGAAAACGAACTCCTGAGTGTAACAACACCTGGGAGTTAGCTTCACAATGACGGTCCTTAGAAAGCAAAAGAAAGATAGTGGGGCATTGAAAGTAGACGATAGTCGTAACTGCAAAGGGTAACGTCACGCTGAAAGGTAGCGATGGTTTAAAAACCTCCACACAGATGCTGATTAACGGGTAGTAGGAAAGGCGGGCTGCGCAAAATGCACAGTTACGCCGAAGAATTGACACTGCACACATAGTCAAGCTTAGAACGGATCAACGCTCGGTCGAGGCTCAGGAGCATCGTCTGACCAACTCCACTCAAAGAAAGTGCCGCATAAAATGCGCATAACGTTTTTTTTAACCCTTTGCGACGCATAGCGTAGTAAAGCGTAGTGACATGATAAACGCCCGGCTGCGCATAGCGTAGTAGAACGTAGTAAATGTGTTTATCGTTTCATATAGGTTCTGCTTATGCTGACCTCAGCTTTTAGGAGCTGTGTTGATGTAAACATACTCCTGCTGCATTGTTTCAGCGATTTAGCAACCCAGAATGTAATAGAAAACCATAAATAGCACTGTTTGCAGCCAGGTGCAGTTGTGTAAGTAAGCAGTTTCCTGTCGCATTTATAGCCATATCAGTACCATGGAGGCTGTTCCAAGTACATCACGGTCTAGAAAACGTTGTAGTGAAAAGGTATTGGTAACAGACGAGGAAATACTTGCAGCAGTTTACGAGGAATTAGTTCGCGAAAGTAGCTCCGACGAATCCTGGTTTGGCGAGTTAGTGGAAGACAGTGATGGAACAAAGTGACAGTGAGAGTGCTGAGATACAGGAAGCAGACAGGGGGCTAAATCTAGTGAAAGACAAATTAAAACTAAAGCAGTACCGGCACAGTGGACCTCCAATTTGGCTTTCAATAAGTTAGAAACATTTTCATTCCCTACAGGTGCAAATCATTCTATTCCTACAGGAAGTCCAGAAATAGATTTTCTTGAACTTTTTATAGATTCCAATTTTTGCGGAAAAATTGTGGAGGAAACCAACACATATGCAACTCTGATTCAAGCTAAAAAGGCGGATCCAAAATGGGAAGTTACAAATTCAAGGCAGATATAGGCCTATTTAGGTATTTTTATATATATGGGGATGGTGGATTTACCTGAAAACAGAGCTTACTTTTTGGGGAATTTTTGCATTTGTCCAATTGTAAGACAAGCAATGATGTTGCTCCGCTTTCAAAAGATATTGCAGTACCTTCACCTGAATGACGAATCTGCAAGGCCACGATTGGGGTAGATTCTTACGATTATCTGTATAAAGTTCGACCTGCTTTAGACATAATCAAAAAGTTTGCGAGTGTCTACAAATCAAATCGTGAACCTTCTGTTGACGAAGCGATGATAGGCTTCAAAGGACGCTTCTTTTTAAAACAATATATGCCTGCTAAACCAACAAAATGGCGGATAAAGGTATGTGGTATTGCAGATAGTAAAAGTGGGTATTTATTGGAATGTAAAATCTATCTGGGAAAAAAAGAGGCGAGAAACAGCGATCTTCTACTTGGGGAACAGGTTGTTATAGACATGTGTGAAAAATATACGGGGTTTTGGCATCACGTATATTTTGATATTTTTTACTTCCACGTGGCTAATGAAGTTACTTTTGTACAGGAAAATGTATGCGTGTGGTACAACTCGTGCTGGAAGGAAAGACTGGCCAAAGCAATTTTCAAAGCCAAAACAACTGAAATTGAAAAGGGTGAATCTTGAAAACTGCAACATGAAGGTGTAACTGCGGTTGTTTGGCATGATAACAGGGACGTTCTTTTATTAACTACAAACTCGTAATATGGCAGGGATTGATCTGGCAGACCAAAGGAGGGAGTATTACGGTGTCGGCCGACCCTCAAAAAATGGTGGAAATACATTGCGTTGTGTAGAATTGGGTGCTTCCTCAGTTATCATGAGGCAAAGGGGTGGAAATTCAAAACTAATACAAAGGTGTACATACGAAAGCATTAATAATCTTAAGTGTATATATAACATTTGTATGGTGCAAGAGAATAGTCTAGCTAACATGTTATGGTCATGCTGCAATATCTTCGCTGCAATAATGGCAGGAATGTAAACATTTTAAGGGTGAGTACCATAATCATTTTGCAGAAATTATTGTATGTATTTTATTTAAGTATAGCAGATTGTATTGCGGTTTTTAATATCCTAAAGTAATGAATTCCATTGTCATTAATATTGCGGAGTTATAAAGATGCATTGCAAAGGGGTGCATGTATATAAGTGTTGTTTGTCTACAAAGGGGTTGATGTTTGCAGTTATAAATTATTGAAATAATATTTAATTTTATTTACTTCAAACCAATTTTAAATGAGTTATTAATTAATCAATTTAATGAAGCTACTAAAAGATATAATTATGCGTGTATATAGTCACTTTTGGTTTAACATCTGTAGTAGCAGCTCAGAATTTAAATGGACACAATTCTGCTTGGAGAACAACTAGCTAATACTCTATGCGTAGCAAAGGGTTAAAGTTTCCTTGTTGTACCCAGTTTATGCTACTGTGTTTTACTGTTTTCATACCGCTTATTTCCGCAACACACATACACACACAAACACCCATACCCGTGGCGGTTCTCGAACCCGCGACCCTCAGCTTGACGGAGCGCCGGAGCAACCACTCCAGCGACCACGGCTACGAGGGCCGGCCATGTTAAAAGCTTGGTCACAATGCGCGTTTAGATAGATAATACAAGAGGATCAGCTTAGCTTTCTATCAAACCCAGAAATTCTTTGAGGAACTGCAATCAAGAGTGAACTGAATATGCCGTTCTAACAGACCGGTGCGCCGAGAACTATAAAATAATGCAAAATCGTCAAAAAAGACGGCGATATTCCAGAATGTACGCAGCAAACAATGCGATTAAGTGCGATAGAAAATAGAGAGACCCACTACGGATCTCTGTATACTCCGTTCTCTTGAATAAAACAATCCGACAAAACCGAGCCCACGTGAACTGTGAAGTGTCACGAAATCTTGCGTAAATATCGTCACACTCCCATGAATGGTCTATTAACGCAGTTTGTACATAGCTCCTCTAACGGGTATCATAAGCATTCTCCAGGTCAAAGTACGGCAACAGTTCCAACTTCAATAGAATACCCGTCCAAGATGGCGGTGAAAAGTGAATTAAGTTTATCAACTGCGCTGATATGCCGTCGTAAGTCTTACTGTACGTTGGAGGGAAGGTTCTGGGATTTATCTTTGCCATACCGATCGCCCATTAATGTTGTTTTCATCACCTTGAAAATGTAACTAGTGAGAGAAATCGGGCGTTGATTAACAGGTAAATTGTGATCTATCCTGGTTTTATGTAATAGTATCACATTGGCTTCACTCCAGGAAGAGGGAACTGTGCCTTCACGGTAAATACGATTAAAAACCTCAAGAAGAATCTTACTCGCAGGATCGAAGTGTAACATCAGGAGATGGAGATCATCAGGACCAGGAGCAGAGGAACGCGAAGCATTACGTGTACACTCCAAATCCCGCAAACGGGACACTGTATTGTAACACTTACATTTGTCAGAATAAAAGTGAAGATATGGGCCTTCACCTTTGCTTTTGTAGCGATAAACAATGGGTGATATTTGGCAGAGTTAGCAACCGCCTAACACGCTCGCCCAGGACACTAACAGTTCGAGGGAGTCGATGAAAATGTCATTACTTATCTTGAGTCCCAGAAATTGGGGATTGATGGTATCCATCGGTGGAGCTTATCCCAAAGACACAAATGAGGTTTACATCGAGTAAAGGAAGAGACAAATGTTATCCAAAAAAACTTTCTTGCTATCCATTGAAGAGATATTCAATATTCTCTTGGGTATTCAAATTTATGAATTGAAAAGAAACACGAAGTCGCTTTAGAACCTCATTTAATCACCTGCATTTGCAAGTGCATTGTGTAACCTCACTTTCATGTCTGCAACAAGCGCAGAATAGGTTCATTGCATAGTAATTAGGAGAACGGGACCTAACTTATACGGCGGTGGAAGTAGATTTTAAATTATTTTGTGATATTTATACAAACTATGGCATAAAGCGAAGAATAAGCTCACAGTAATATGCACTGTGAGGAATTGCGTCCAATAGCTACTACACAGTTTCCTGCACGTATTCCCTCTGTAGAAGAACGTATAAGGTTAATAACCTGCATCATCATCATCACCGTCATAGTTTTTAATGTATATCTGCATCCTCCGTATTCTCAATCTCCAAGCTTCTCTAACCTCCTAAAGGTTCTCAGGAATGTTTTTCTCCTTTATGTCTTCTTGGACTCCACAAAACATGTCTGCTTAGGTCAGCCTCTTTTCTTTAAGCCCAAAGGACTCCATTTAGAATATTTTGGCAGTCTTTCCTTCCGCATCCTTCACATGGCCATACCATACAAATTGTTTTTTCTTTAATGTACTGAACTGCACATAGTGTGCTTTTACTTTCTTGACAGATAGTACGGTGCTATACTGCTCAGACAGGCAGTAATACTTCTCTGCTAACGACATCCACTTTGTTTTGTAAGTGATATAACATTTTCTGGCATAAAGACGTTTCCAAATACTTTACCAAAGCCAACCCTGTACTCGTAATCTAAGTTATCGTCCTATCACTTAGCGCTCCACTTCGAAAGGTGACTGGACTTGCATAAAATGCTGAATGATGTAGCGGCTTTATTACAGAAGCAAACTAACAAATTATGTTTTCGCTTATGTCGCTCCGCTGCTTAACTTCTGGTTTCTCTCTCCCTCTCTCTCTCAAACCTCAGTCATAAATCGTTTTGAAGAATATGGTACACCGTCACTGTTACCTTCGACCTGCAGAATGTGTGTAGTGTCTACTGTGGGACTGATATCCTTTAAACTCCACATTGAATTGAGTTTCACGTCTTTTTACGGCATTTCAAGAAGTTTTAAGGCAATACCTATCGCATTTTAGCGTTTCGTTATTTCACATAGCGGTTATCCATCATCACACTATTAGCTATCACGTAAGCTATATAGACGATTGTTGATAGTCTCCTTCCTGAAATTCCCTTCCTGAAATTATACTCTTTCCAATATGAATGTTATCCTATCGCTATTGCACTTTTGTGAGCTACCGAAAGAAATACTGCGGTCCTACTGCAGCTTTCGAATGCGAGGCTACTATTATTATGGTCATTATTATGGAAGTATTAGTCATCACTACAAAAGCCATAAAGTTTGTAAATTTTATTTTTTCACCAACCTGAAGTAAAAGGATTGTTACATTCTGAAAACGCTGGCAGAAATGGGAAGAAAACTCAAGAGGAATATGATAAGTGAATGGAAGGAAAATGCTTCAACAATAACAACATCATTAATAATAATAATAATAATGTTTCCTTTGAATTTATTGTTTAAGTCTGCATGAAAATTGGCATTTTCTCTAACAATTCATGTTGTTTGGTTGCACAAATATTATAAAATTTTAGAAGCTTACATCCTCACAGGAGTACTTAAATACTGTGGGCTTTCATTCATTATTCGTGAATTCCTTTGTACTTCATGAAGACATTCTATCAATGGTCGTTTAGTTTCTACTGCATTCTCAAGAGCTTGGCGCACGGAGTTGCTGTCCATTGTGCGTAGTCCACTTGCCCAACCTAATGCAGACCAGACACGTATTAGAGATGTAGTACAGCCAGTACCATAAGTTCCATATTCTCCTGATTGATAATCCCAAGGAAGCAGATAGTGGTACTGGGGCCAGTAGCTCCTTGTAAGGAAAAATATCAGGTTACTGCTTGCAGGGTTTCTGAAAATCAAAATGACATCATCAGTTAAATCAGGTAGTATAAGAATTGCAAGAATGCATACTGCAGAATATCTAATTCTAAATTTGGAAATTAGTATCAGTAGATAGTAGAAATTCATGTGACTCAATTATTAACATATTCGTTCACGGTTATGTAATACACCGAGCGCATATTCTCCAAAGTACCACTGCTTTAAATACATTATGTTATTTGAATATTTTGAAGTGGTAAATTTTATAATTACAGTAAAGCAAAAACTAACAGAGCAAACGTAAAAGCTTCTTCAGAGAACACGATTCTTAATGGTTCTTGCAGCGTGGCAATTTATTACATGGTTAATGAACCACACACATTTATAAATCACACCCCGTGCACGAGTGTTCAATGCGCATCTGCATATTAAGTTCAGTGTTATGATCTTGGAGAAGAGCCACGTGTATCACGGCGTTCTCTTATTGGCTAGTAGTGGGTAAAGTTTCGAAGTATTTAGACTCGTTGAGCAATTAGGGCACTGGCTCAAGCTTGATTATATGTAGAAATACGACGACGAAAGAATGCTGGTAGTGCCTCTGAGTATTTCCCCTATAACACTGAAAAAGCAGTTTTGTGTATGTGTTCCTTTATCTGTGTTTCCCGAATATTTTACACTTACCAAGGGTATGTATCAGTTTATTTATTTTTGGGCTTGCCTTATATTTTTCTAAACAATATTTATTAATGAAATAGAATAATTGGTCATAGCTGGGTTCAGTATATTAACTTCAATCCTGAGTTGCATCCTCAATATCCGAGATGTGATTGGATTTCATCACTTAAACTGCGTAAAGTCTCCGGAAGGTCAACTCTATTTGACATCCTCAAGCAATGCTGTAGCCGCTCTCTATAAGCTAGAGGAATTAGAGTAAAAGCATAAACAAACTTTCAACTGTCCAATCTTAAGTATTACTCTTAGCTATAAATACATACTTTGAGTCTTTTTTGTTCAGGTTATTTAATTCTTTGTGGCTATGAAGGATCTGAATAATATTAATAATAATAATAATAATAATAATAATAATAATAATAATAATAATAATAATAATAATAATAATAATAAAGACTCTTGTTTTCTTCCGCAGTGCCCTTCAAAGTCCGAATTTCCGTTCATTATCTTCCGAAATAAACGGCACTTAAAGCAGTGGAATGGAGGACTGTTTAATCACAAGCTAACTTGAGGTATACCAGCTGGTTGTCGGAACATCAGAAAAATTATAACATGACTCGGAATTTTCCCCATAAATAAACAGTGCAGTATAAGCAAAACCACAGACTACAAATTGAATACTGAATTATTTAAGTAGTTATTTAGAAATGACCTTAGTTTGTGCACGACTCAATCAAATAAAGTATTTATGTAATTGACATATGATGCAAAGTGTTCTGACATGACCATACAATAAATATTCACAATATTAAGATGATTTAAGTAAGGAGGCATTTAAATCTAAAGGCCAACAACGTGTTTGCGAGCACAATATTTCTACTCTTGCAAGGTTTTCCTTATCTAAGACTATAGACCCGTAATGTTATCCCTAATACTTCCTCCATTTTGCGCTTCCGACCTGTCATTTACAGTGAGGGTACAGATACCGTCATTGGTAGAGGTTCCAGGGACTGACACCTTTTAATCTTCGTGACTCATTGGTGGATGATTGCAGGATTAAACTCTTCAAAAATAAAATGTTATTGATGGAGACACCATATTTTATTGGCTAATGAGAGCCATAATGACACGAAGAAAAGGTGCTTTGTCTTCCAAACACTTAATTATTCCCTTCCGTAATAATGTCACAGTAAATTTGAGTAGTAGACAAACAGGAATTTAAGCGCACTTAAAATTCAAAAATAACAATAGGGCAATAGCAGCAGCAATTACCCTCTCTTCGAAGGGCGTTTCCACACCCTCTGCTGTGGTCTCCCTTTGTAAATGACCGCCCCATCTCCTAACTGCAGTGGGGTCATCCCTTGACAGTGAAGTTCAGTAACCTGTCAACACCTAATTAATTACGGTAGCGTGACATCCATTATAAATGCCGCACTAATCACCTATTAATACCTCATTAATGAAAAGTTGTCGGTCTCCCTTTGCAATAAGCCACTGTCTCTCTACCATTTCCAAGACGCGTGCCATCACCTTGACAAAATTAACCCCATAATTAACATAACACTAATCGACATAAAACATCGATCCTATGTTGTACCACAAAATACATTTCCCTCGTGGAATTTGCTTACTGGCACATCAAATATCCTGCGCTGAGTGTAATGGTAGGAAAACGTTGAGAACCCCTGATCTACAGGATTCTAATGGTGGATCCTCCCCTTTATGTCTTATAATTGTAATTACGCAAAGCCCCGTGAAATTCTTATCAACTGATGAAAAAATCCTCCTATATACTTGAAACGGGTAACATCGCCGGATGTTATATTTCTGATTTCCTTAACGTTCCAAGTTCTGAAAATGTTATACAGGATGTAACGCAAATGTACGGCACAAATTGCAGGACACATTCTCACACGTAGACAAATAAATTATGTTATATGAACATGGGCCTGGAAACGCTTTGTTACCATATTACAACTCATTTTCTCCAACTCATTAATCATGGGAAACACACAAGAATAGAATGTATCAGCAAACCACATGCAACTCTTTCTCACAGAAGGTGTTCAATATGCCCTCCGTGAGCATTGATACATGCATCAACCCCCCGTCGTAGTGAATTCCAGATGCACTGATGTATCCCTGGAGTATTGCGTATGGTTTCACACCATTTCCATAATACGGGCACGGAGACTCTGAACATCTGGCACTGGGGTTCGATAACAAGAGCTTTCAAATGCCCCACAAGTAAAAGTCCAGTTGGTTTAGGTACGAGGAGCGTGAAGGCAGGCAATTGGTTTACCTCTACCTGTCCATCTGTCACCGAATCTGTTATTTAGACATTAAAACTAAAATGAGGAGGTGCTGCATCTGCATGAAGTACATGTTTTGTCATATAGCTAAAGGCATACCTGCTAACAGATCAAGTAGAACATTCTCTACGAAATGATGGTAACTTTGTCCGTTGAGCCTGGGTGGAAAAACGTGCGGCCCTACCAGTCACCAACAATGTCGGTCCAAACATTGACAGAAAATCTTTGTTGATGACTGGCTTCAACAGTTGCGTGAGGATTGACGTTAGCCCAACATGCCGATTGTGGCAATTTACAATCTGATCTCGCTGAAACGACGCTTCATGTGAACAGCACCGTTGCACTAAAACTAGGGTTGATACTTTGTTGCATAAACCACTCGCAGATAGGATACACTCGCCAGACAGGCATGTGATCAACATTCATTATTGCAGCTGCTTGTCTTGTACTGACACTAGGGTCGTCGTCAACTGCCTGAAGAATGGCCGTCTCCCGTTGCGGTGTCCTCGTCCCTCTTGGCCTATCCCGGTCGCGAGTATCAGGCTGAAATGTCCCATGTTCCCTAAGACGACGATGAATGGCTTCAAACGTTTTCCTGTCGGCACACATTCGCCCTGGAAATCTCTCCCGGTACAAACGTTAAGCGCGAGCGCTATTGTCATCTGCTAATCCATACATCAAATAGGCATCTGCCATCTCTGCATTTGTGTACACTGCCATTGCACGAGCCAAGTCCGTGATCACCTCTACTAGTACGTAGTAACCCGCGTGCTTGCCATGGTCGTACTGCTCACTGGAAAAGTTTATGTTACCTGTAAACAAGCAATGACGTAAGTCGCATGGCAACAGGAACATGCAAAACAAAACACTATCAGTACACCTACAATAATGACAACGTAACCAGACGTAACCAAGAGTGCATATTGCCCATGATACTAACGTTCTGTTCGTGTGTGCTTCCCATGATTAACGAGCTGGGGAAAATGAGTTGTAACATGGAAAAAAAGCGTTTCCAGACCCAAGTTCATATAACATAATTTCTTTATCTACGTGTGGGGAATGTGTCCTGCAATTTCTATGGTACATTTTTGTTACATCCTGTATAGCCTAAAAGTTAATTTTGTGGATGAAACAATTACCGGAATGGTAGAGTAATTGTATAGCCAATCATACTAGGTGAAGCTCACAACTGTTCTATTCTCTTTGAATCAATAGTTATATAATAGCATAAAGACTACATAGCTTCACGTAATAAATAACGCCCTAATATCAATGTAAATCAAAGCAGAGGAAAAACTGGTGAATATAATGACTCCTCTCACCCTGGCTACAAATTTAAATGTTTTAAAAAGGGTACATAGTCCCTAATCGTCTAGTAAAATAATCTTCTTATTTGTTAATTGCAAAATATTTATATTTTCTAATGTTATGCTGGACAATTTTTCTTACATACATACACACATGCATACACACACACACACAGAGGGTAAATCACCTAAAACTTGCGCCGCAAATATTTCGGAAATGAAAAGTGCTTTAGATGTGCAGTTTTCACAGCATTGGTTGGTAATCAGGGGCTCGTACATTTAGCCTATAAACAGATTTTAATGATACCGAGAAAGTGTATTTTTTGAGGAAACATATAATTTTTAAATAGAACAATGCACAGTTAAATAAACAGAATAAAGATAGCGTAAATTAAAATGTGAATGGTCTTTGTTGCAGGATTTTAGTGCAAGTGGTTTACGAGAAATCGTATTTTGAAAAGTTTCCAGTCCGACAATTGTTTGTCCCATTCAACCTGCTTAGGCACTAAGTACGATGTTGTTATGTTTGTTTGCATTGTGTTTTCTGTTCATTGATTGCATTGCGAATTTCTGGTTAGTTCGGCTGTGACAATTCAAGCCGTAAGTCGTGAGTGGAAGATGGGGTTTACTAATGCAGAAAAAGCCGACATGCTCATGGTGTATGGAGAGCGTATGAAGAATGCAGTTCGTTCCTGTACGGTGTATGAGGAAACGTATCCCAATACACGTCAACAATCTCGGCAAACATTTATCGACCACTTCAACTAATTACGTGAAAATGGCAATATAACACCTAAAAAACGTAACAGAAACAAACAAGTGGCTGGATAAGAGTCAGAAATTAATGTTTTGGCTGCCGTTGCAGTAGATCCGCAAATTAGTTCCTGGGGCGGAGCATTATAAGTCTGTAGGTGTTCCTCGCGGGAGTGGCTGAGGATATGATACTGAGACTGAATGCCCTCAGGAGCCACGAGGCGACGATTGCCGTCGACAGGAGGTCCTAGTGACGCGGCTGAGATGAGGTGACACTCCGGAGCCCAAAGGAACATTTGAGAATTTGCAGGAGGATGTGGTCGTGCCCGTAAAGAGTGAAGTGTATTTTAAGGCGTTCCTGGAAGGTCAGCGGTCTAGAAACATGTTTTTGGACCGGAAGACACCATTGAACGGATTATATTTTGCCAGGGCATTGTTGCCTTGCCAGGAGGAACACCCTGTCAGACTGCTAAACCTATCGGATTCTAATCATGACATACAGGCCGGAAAGGAATAAGAAACATTTGAGCCAGTTGCGAATGTGTTGCCGTACGACGGATCCGTGGAGCCAGCACCATCGCAAGCTCTGGGGCCACGGATGAGAGACTTGCTGAAGAGAGCGACCTGCCATCTGACCGCGGCACAACTGGAGAAGGTCCGACGTTTACTTAGAAAATCCCAGTCTGTCTTCAGCCAAGCGGACGAAGCCGAGTCACGGCAACACCGACAAAATACTCTACCAAGTCGACGCCGTAGACGCCTAAAATATCCGGCAACCACCAGCACGTGTTCCTCTGGCGAAGCAAGCGAAGGTAATGGGACATGTTGAGGGACAAAGGACCCCGGGAGATTATTGAATTGTCCGATCCGCATTTGTGCTCCCCTGTAGTTTTGGTGAAGAAAAACGGCAAGCTACGCTTCTGCATGGACTATAGGAAGCTGAATGCTCTCCCTCGAAAGGACTGTTTTCCCTTACCTCTATTACATACACCCTGAACATTCTTACTGGTGCCCAGTGATTCTGGACCTTGAACCTGAGATCGGGATACTGGCATGTGGGATCAGATCTCAAAAACAAGGAGAAGAGAGCATTTTCGTCGGGCCAAGGGCTTTGTTAGTTTACGCTTATGCCCTTTATCCTCTTCAACGCGCAGGCCAACCTTCCAGCGCCTCATTGTATCAGCGATGAGGGGGTTGACTTACGACATCTGCCCTTTATACCTGGATGACGTCATCGTCATTGACAGCGCTTTTGAAGTCATCTCGAGAACCTGATCAAAGTATTACATGGACTGCAAGCAACCACCCTGAAGGTGAACGCGAAGAAGTGCCAACTCTTCTACAAGGAGGCTAACCGCTTGGGCCGCATAATCTCACAAACTGGTGTGGTTACGGACCCGGAGAAGGCATGGGCTGCCAGGTATTGGCCTCGCCCGAAGGATAAACGAGAGCTGCATAGCTGTTTGCCTCTGCAGCTACTACCGCCGTTTCATCAGAGGTTTTCCAAAATTGCAAAGCTCCTGACTCGTCTGAGGGAATAACATTGGCCTTAAATGTGGACAAAAGAGACCGATTACGCGTTCCAGCCGTTTACGTCAGCACTCTGCAGTGCGCCTGTTTTAGGTTTTCCACACCCAGCCGGCGATTTCATCGTGGACACCGACGCTAGCGATAGTGATATTCGTGGAGCACTATACCAGCTCCAGGAGGGGCAGAAGCCGGTAAAAAGTGTATTACCGAGACGTTGTACACGGCGAAAAATAACTACCGCGTTAAACGGCGGGAGCTCCTGGCAGTAGTGAAGGCGCTGAAACACTTCCATAAGTACCCGAGTTCAGAGGTTCCAGGAGAACATCTTCACATCGGAGAGGAATGATCCACTCCAATGCGGATGCCATGTCAAAATCACCTATACAGAGGAGTACGGATACTGCGCTAGGTTGGAGGAGATGGAGAGTAGTGCATCTGTTCGTGTGATTTCGGCCCTGCCTGTATATGAACGGGATAGCGTAGTTCTGAGGGGTTAGCAGCTGGCGCACGGAAACTTGGGGCTGCTCCTAAGAGAAGTGGAGGCAAGAGATAGGTGGAATTGGGAAGACATCGCATCCAGGAGTAATGTGTATAGGTCCTACTGGGTCAATCGGACTGACGGAAGACCAAGGGAGGTATGTTGTTCAGGGTTTGGGGGTCACCCGACTAGACGATACAATGGAGCAGTTGATTCCTCCTCGGTGTAAGATGGCAGAAGTGCTGGAGAAAGTACATGCGGGGACCTCGAGAGGACTTCTTGGCCCCAACCGAACCATTGACAAGCTCCAACAAAGTTACTACAGGTTGAGGCTACGGACAAACGCTGAAAGATGGTGGCGCCAATATCAGGACTAGGAGTCGGAGTCGCATACAGCAGTATAACATGAGAGCACCTTAGTATACTTCAAACGCAATCGCCATCGATGTAGCTGGACCGTTCCTCGTGGTAGGACCAGGGTGACAAGTATCTGATGGTAGTAGTGGATTACCTCACCAAATGATCGGAGGTATACACCGTTTCTAACCAGGAGGCCAAGACATTCGCGGACTGCCTCGTAGAAGGATTGGTCTGTCGCATTGATATATCATAAGGGCTAAACAATGACCAAGACAAAACCTTCGAGTCGAGCCTGATTAGGGAAGCACTGCACAGGAGAAACTTGAAGCGCACAAGAGGCGCATAACCTCTCTGCACCGCATTCAGACGGCATAGTTGAGTGGTATGAAACATCAGGGTACTCTGCTGTCACGCGACCCTGGGAGGAAGGCATCATTCGTGTGACTCTTCCTCCTCCGAGAGCTTCTCCTGTGGTACCTGAAAAAATTAATCCGGCCCCCATTACAGGGTGGAAGTGGTTATGCCACTTACGCACGTCAACCCCGAAATGGGAAGACCACCGACAAACCTCGGTGGGGCCGATAGCTACCTAGCAAACTGTCTACCGGCTCTCCAGTGTGCTACTGGAGGACCTTGAGGCCTCGCACAACCCCGCCGGTACAGAAAACCGCACGGACGCACACAATCTACCATGGGTATCGGGAACAACTTTCCCACCGAGTCCAACCCAATCCAAACGTCAACCTGACGGCTGGGGCTCGGACGTTTGGCCCAGCGTACTTCTACTAATGCCAGAAGTACCACAAGTGCGCAGGGTCTGCAGTGCCCGCACTACGGCAACTGAAGAGGTCGGAACCCCCCTACGGGGAGTTGAGTGGTATATCAAAACTCTTGAAGAACAGCTGAAGGAGGTCGTGGACAATCACCAGAGCGAGTAGGAACTAAAGCGTGTCCACTTCCAACCTGTAATGGGGGGCCGGATTTAATTTTCAGGCATCGGCCCGATGGAAAAGCTCTCGTGGGAGGGAATGTCACTCAGATGATGCCCTCCTCCCAGGGTTGCATGGGGCGTAGTCCCCTGGTGACTGTTCCAGTCTGGCAAATAACCCCCTGCACAAATTGTTCAGTTCACGAGTGTGAAACGACTAGGTTATTTGTGTGTACACGGCTCTTGCTGAAAAACTGCACTGTCAAAAACATTTGAGGGTTTTAATGTAAGAAGAAGTACAATGGGTGATTCTTATTGACTATTTTATGCTGATTTCGAATCTTTTTACAGAAGTTTTCCATCATCCATAGTTTTTGAGGAATTGCACGTATAACATTTCTGGTAGCCAAACATTCTAATATGTGTAACACCTTAGCCAGACTCCTTTAACGCACTTAAAATGAATGTGAAGTAGATTTTCGACTGTACTTTGCTTGAGGAACATCTCTCTTGAGTGTCGAACAGTGTCTGCCAAACATATTTGGAATCCATTTTCCCTGGTAGCGTCTTTCTATTTCAGTGATATCCTGATGGAAATGCTCGCTGTGTTCATCGCTGACAGCACCAAGGTTCTCAGGGAAGAAGTCAAGATGGGAGTCCAACATGTGTATTTTCAAAGGCATATTACAGCCCATGACCTTGCAGTTCTCAATCAGCTCACTGACAAGTTCTCTGTAATGTTCAGACCTATAGTTTCTTAGAAAGTTTATGACAATGTTCTGTTAAAGAGAACCATGCAGCTCGTTCTTGCATATTTAACAGGCTTTCAAACTGTGAATCTTTCATACGTTCTGTAATTTGAGGGCCAACAAATATTCCCTCTTTTAGTTTTGCTTAACTGATCTTAGCAAACTTAGTTTTTGGGAACAGAAATGCACTCCAGTTATGATCCATTGCTTTCACAAAGCTCTTAATGAAACCTAGTTTGATGTGTATTGGGCCAATAACATTTTGTCAGCACTTACAAGTGGTTGATGAACAACATTTGCCTGTCCTGGGTTGAATGACTCTCTCTTTGGTCAGCTTTTTTTTTTTTACATAATGATTGCTTTTATCTCCACTTTCCCACAGGCACAAGAAACAGCAAAAAATTGGTATGGGCAGATTGTAATCCAAGTAACGTAGCTATCAGTTTAAAATCTCCACATATCTGCCATAAATATTCATAATACCATTAACTGGATAGCAAGAGATGCTTGTTCACGTAACTCTCCTTCATACCAACTGCATGTGGATGGAAACTTCTTCGCATCATGTAGCAAAACTCCTTTCAAGCTTGTTTTCAAGGAGCCAATGAATAATTGCCAATCTTCAGGTTTAAGTTGAACACCCAGGGACTCCATCAAAGAATCAACATTATTACATAGAATGAGGTCCTGCTGTTTAGAAAATAAGTGCTCAAATTCCTTTTGGCGTTGATAAAAAGAACTTACTTTGGTGCCATTCTGCAGGAGGTGCCAGCCTTTCAATCTTGAAACAAGTAACTCAGCATTACTTTTGGATAACCAAAGACCATGAATCAAATCATTTAGTTCCTCCTGTGTTAGAAAGTGCGGTTCGTTTATGTTAACTCCTTCCACAAAATCTTGGTCACTGTTGTAATTCACCAATGTCATCAACACTTTCAAAATCTTCAGTCACATTTCTGTTGTCTGGTGGAGCTGGTATGGGAAGGCCTGGTCCATGAGGTACTGGTCAAATTGCTGATTCTAAAGATGGGTATGTTTGGATTTTTAATTTATTCCAAATATATTTGTGAAGCAGAAGTAACAGTCTGTTATATGATTCTTAGGTTCCCTCCATATCATAGAAACTGCAAAAGGCATATGACGTGACGCTTTTAGCCAGTCGGTTAATAGTGTTACACATTTGGCACAACAGATTTCCAGAGCCCAAAACTTATTCTGGTCTATTTTATTGTCAAAATAATGCTTATAAGCTCTTTTAATTCGAGCAGTCAAATTTTGTCTCTGCAATTTTAAAGTGAACTCACATTTGTAACAAGAATTGCTTTTATTGTTTACACATTTGCGAGACATTATCCTCCTTGTAATTCACAATGCTTAAGAAAACACACTATTAGCAGACACTACACTTGTTAAGTCACAACTGTGGATGCACAGGATTAGCTTCTTTCACCAAACAAAGCTTCTACTCCTCTGGCAGTTATGCAGGATCCTTTCTACCTGTAACAGACCTTCCTTATGTGTTGGAGTTAACATTGACTTGGACGGGAAAGCCATAGTTTTGTGAGAAGAAGCTCATTGTTGCTCCTTGTCATTCCTGAAGTCACAGACAACAATCACCTAAAGCAAATATATCATTTGTTGACTTATGAAGTAAATGTATTTTCTTTTAATCAGTAGATTTACCGCTCTATGCCAATTACATGAAAACAGTATTTTTAGAATTACAGAAAATTGGTGGGAGATGGAACATTTCCGGCTTCATTTTTGGATTTGGCAGATGAAAATACATAAGAATCAGCATAAATTATTTATTTAATGTTTTCATTGTTGAACCAGTGTTCCCAGATAGCTGCTAGGTCCTCTTCCCCTGATCCTGAACAAAAGAAAGATGGTTTACTTTTCTATTGGTGGAGAGAGTAAAAGTGAAAATGGATAAATTACTTCTAGATAAATTGCTTCCAAAACATGATATAGAAAATGATGAGGAAATATATAAGGAAACAGGAAAAGAATTTAGAGAACTACTACTGGAAAATGGAGTATTTTTTCCTTCAGATATATCTGAAATTCAGTTAATTTTAAGAAACCTTAAAAAGAAGAATGCTGCATGACCAGATGGAATTAGTAATGAAGTCTTAATGTGACTGGAGTATCACATTTCCTTCTTAGTTTGTAATTTATTTAACGAGTGTTTATAGCAAGACACACTTCCTTATTGTTGGAAAGAAGTGAGTATTCTCCTAAAGAAGAGATAGTAATAATGACTACAAGGAACCGAATTCATATAGATGATTTGTTGTTAAATACACTAGGAAAAGTTTTTGAACACTTAATTCACAAAAGAATTAAGGAATATAGGATGATAAAAGGAATGAATAGGAACCAGTTTGGCTTTAGTAAAGCAAGCTCAATGGAGGGTGCCATAAGTATGGTAATAACAACTGCAAAAAGTTTTAAACAAAAGGGGAACTTTTGATAGTTTATGGTGGCTTATCTTATTTGAAAGACTAAGGGAGCAAAGCTTTCCAAAAT
The DNA here is from genome assembly GCA_030765065.1 of Deroplatys truncata. NCBI lineage: Eukaryota > Metazoa > Arthropoda > Insecta > Mantodea > Mantidae > Deroplatys > Deroplatys truncata. Next base: position 280,977,328 of record CM060990.1, read on the forward strand.
GTTGATATTTAACACTAAAACGCTATTGTAAAGAAGGAAGAATTTATGTTATTGGTGATAATTATAAAGTATGAAGGACATAAATGAAGAATGCCCAGAAGAATCTCTGCTTCGGTCATAATTTTGGAATATTATGTTGAATTTACATTGAATTTTATTCATGGATGCCCTTTAACTGCTGTGATCCTTAGCGTCCCATTCTATATTGTGCAAGAAAGACCGAAAATTTTGCTCAGAGGCCTCCTGATCAGGTTTGAGGTTCTTTTATGTGTTGCAAATCTATGACATGGGACAACCAGCTTTGCTTCCCTTCTGAAGGAAGCCATGCTAAGGATTTTTATGCCTGCAAAAATCCATTGCCCTGAGGTGTTTTTAGAGATAAATGATAACTGTGAAGAATTGTTGAAAGTTTTAGCATACAAAGATGATTTGATATTAATGATCGAAGGTCAAAACAGAAACAAGCCAGAAAAAAAGCCCTAGTATTAACAGATAAGTTATATCAGTGATGTAAAGAAGTTAAATTTTCAATATTACACCCTGAAAATAATTTTATATGCTTTTAAAGGGAAGTTTGAAAAGAGATCCCATAAATAAAATACACAACCAAAGTATTAGAAGACAGAAGGATGTAAAATATATAGGAATTGTATTCGATGAAAAGTTTAATTTTACATATCATACGGAACATGTAAGAAATAAAGCAGATATTGTAATTTTAAAATTAACAAATTTGGGGATTGGATTTTCACTATTACTTACAACAAAAGTATTTTTACACCAATTTTGGCACATGGAGCAGGTGTTTGGGTGGAGAGGATGAAGGTTAAACAAATTGTATGCCCATTAAGGAGTTACCAAAGAAAAGTTATTTTATGGCTTACGGGATCTGTGAATACCACACCTTCTCTTGCATTATTAGTTTTTATATCCATCTGGTCAACCAACTTACAAATTAAATTAAGAGTAGCAGTGTATTTTAAAAACAGGAAAAGGAGTATGTAGCAAGTTTAATAGGAAAGTATTGTATAAGAGAAAAAGAAGAGAACTCATTAAAAGAATGCCGAAAGGAATGAGAGGAAGCAGAGGAAGGAAGAAGAGTTTTTTTCAAATATAAAAGAAAGAATAACATTAATTGGAATAAAAGTGACAAAGAACTTGTGCACTTTTTGACAGAAAATGGTCGGAATAATACCTATTAGAAAAAAAATCAAGAAGATAAATAATGATCTATGAGATATTTGTAATAAAAGTGATACTCCTGAACATTCCTTATTTGAATGTAATAAATACAATAACAGGACTAAGTTACAATGACAAGCGTTAAGAGGACATTACATTTATCACATTTTAAGACAACAACATTTATATCAACACCTGAAAAGTTAGCTTGGGAGGAGCAAGTAACACAAGTTGCAATGATTCGATAAGAGAATATATTAAATGTTCAAAGAAAACCAGAAGGAAGTTTAAACAGAGATGGTGAAGAAGGAGGAAATAATATTGCTACAGTAGCCAATTGAGAAGATATAGTTCTAAATAATATTGAACCAAGCTTTAATAGAAGAAAATTTTTTGGATATTAACCGGTATTTCCAAATGGAGTGGGAGGGAGAAGAATTACAATATGAGTAAAAGAAAGAAGAAGAGAGAGGGCATTAGCAGTGGTACAAGAAAATGATGCACATAATGGAGAATGAAGAAAGAGGAAGAAGTAAAAGAGAGGCTTGTATTTCTTTCAATGTTGAGAATGCTTGGCTGCCAGGATTCCAGAGGAGGAAGATAGCCGAGAAGAGAAGTTTATGTACATTAGTGAACACTCTATGTGAGTGATTGTGAAATTAGTGTTTATGTGAATTTTTAGTTAAACTATCTGAAAATAACTATATTTGAATATTCGTTAACTACAATTAAACAATGGTTGTTTTATAAAGAAAAGAAGAGAATGTATAATACAGTGAAATATAATTAAGTATTGTTACATAAAGGTTAAAAAAAGAATTATTTTTCAATTTGTATTTAAATCTAAATAAGGTAACTTGCTTTAGAAAGGAGAAGAGAAGATTTATATAGTGAAATTTTAAATTAATTGTTATAATACTGTTAGAGTGTAGGTTTAGGTTACAGGTTTGCTTTAAATTTACCTTTGGTTTCCAAAAGTGTAATAGTGGAATTTAGGTTTTACTGTTGGATTCCAGTGTTTGTTTTAGAATTTTAATAATTCATCAAATTGTAATTTGGTAGTTATTTTAAGTTTAGTTATAGTTTTTTATCTGCAAAAAAATCTGTATAGTGATTTTAATTCAGAAAACAAATGAAAAATCTGCAAATAATACATTCTGATATAGGCAAACAGGTATCAGGATGACAGTATAACAGATGTTATTTATTTATTTATGTATTTATTTATGTTCTAGTCTGGCAGTTAATCCCCTGCCCAAAGTATTCAGTTCAACAAATGTGAAATGACCAGAGTATCAGTTGTGTGTACACAGTCCTAGTTGTAAAATTGCCAGACAGCTCCTGGGTCCTTGTCCCTCGATCCTGGACAGTAGAAAGTTGTTTTGCTTTTCTATTGGAGGAGAGGAGTAAAAGCAAAAATGGATAAGGACAAAGAAAAAACTACGAGTGAGAAGGAAGTAACTATGTGTACATCAAACCATGCTCTTTTGAAGTCACTGGATAGAGAAGAAAGAAATAAGGAAATGGAAAGTAGGAAACCAAAATAAGATAAGGAAAATATGGAAGGACCACAAATCTCAGAATCAATTGTATTGATGACTGAAATAAATGTTATAATAAGTTCAGACAAAAATATGGTAACAACAAGTAGATATGTTAAAAGAGCAATTTGATAATTTGACATTGGACCTTACCAAATTGCAAAATAAATGAAGAATCTGAAAATAGTGGAAACACCTGTGACAACATATGCCCAAGTGGCTGCAACACCTAAATTGAATGTGAAAATAGAAAAGGTATGAAGGACAATGCAGAAACCAAAACACACACTATTCATAAATTCAGAAAAAGGAGGAAATCGCCACTAAACACTTAATACCAGCACAAGAAAAATGTTGTATAAACCAAATAAGAACTACAAAAAGGGACCTACTTGTGGAAAAAGAAACAAAGAAAGACTTACAGAAAATTGTTAACAGTGCTAACCTATTAGGAACTCATCTCAAAATGAAAAATCCAAAAAAGGGGAATCCTTTAGTAATATTATGTGATGTTTTAGAGGGAGAGAAAGAGGTAGACATAAAGAATAATATATATACTCCAAATTTTGAAGGAAGAAAGTTTAAAACAGGACAAAGGAATTGTGGAAAAGTACATCGTGTATTAGCAGTAACACCTAGAGTGAGGTCAATTTTGGTGCAATGAAGTAAAATAAATTTAGGATTTCGATCAATTTCAGTTAAGGATTTCATTGCAGTTGCTAGATGCATGAAGTTTCAATATTTAAGTCATGTAGCAGAATTTTGTAATAAGAAGAAAACTGTTTGTTACTATTCTAGTGAACAAAATCATGCTAAAAAGGATTGTGGAAAGAAAGATCAAGCAGAGGTACGTATACGTTGCCTCAATAGAAAAAGGAAAATGTTTAAGGAAAAGGCTAGAGTAATCTCAGAAGGTGAAAACATGAAGGCAACCATGATAGTAAACAACAGAGAAATTCAAAATTTAAAAATTACTTAATTCTGTGATGAATTTATAAAGTGCATTGAACTAATATATTAAGGCATTAAATGTAACTAATGTTACCTATTTATGGACAAAATTGAAATTATTTAAGCAAAAACCAAGGAAGTTTTGGACATTTGAAATAAAGCTATAATATTGACAATGGTTGCGAACATGAAGTCTCATTGATGATGGAGGAAATGATAACTAATCACCAATTGGAGATAAATCCATCTAATGATCCATTCACTTTTGAAAACAGAGCAAGTATGTAGGAAAATGTAGATTTAACCCTAGCAAAAGGATAAATTTGTAGGAAGATTAAAAATTGGAAAGTGGCACATCTTAGTACCAGTGATCATAATTTAATTCACTTTGATTTGGAAACTGTAATGGAAGACTTGAGTATATTAAATTACAAGCCTAAGAAATATATTTTAAAAAACGCGGACTGGGAAAAATTATTCTACTGGAGTTTTGGAATATGCAAATGAAGATACCAACATGTTTAAATTAACCAAAAATTTTCAAGATTCAATGGATAAGACTTTGTATAAAGCTAGATATATTGATGATGGTAATACTACTACTACTACTACTACTACTACTACTACTACTACTACTACTACTACTACTACTACTACTACTACTACTACTACTACTACTACTACTACTACTACTACTACTACTACTACTACTACTAATAATAATAATAATAATAATAATAATAATAATAATAATAATAGCTTTGGTATGAGAAATTACAAAAATTAAGGAAAAAATGCGTAATGCTAGGAGAATATATCAGAATTTCAGAAGTGATAGTGAAAGAGAAAGGAATCTTTGAATTTATAGTGGAATCAAACATCAATGGAAGAATGAACTGGAGGAGACAATGTATGGGGACTACCATTTAAGATCGTGATGGAAAAGATAAGAGCACCAGAAGTTATCTCTACAATAGAAAAGGATAATGATGGGAAAATCAAAACTTGGGTGGAATCAATGAGTTACTTCAGAAATTATTAACAGCAGATTAGTATTCAAAAGGATGAACAAGAATATCGGTTAAAGAGAAGGGATTATAAAGAAGAAATAAATAAACAAATAATTAAAAAGTAGTTTACCCCTTTGATGTGTCAGAAGTTAAATTAGCTATGTGTGGACTGAAACGTAGAAAAGCACCAGTATCAGATTGTAATTTAGCTGAAATTCTTCAAAACTTTGAAAAAAGTATTTCACTATATTTGTGCAAATTATTTAATGAATGCTTAATTTTGGAAAGAATAGGTACCACACTGTTGGAAGAAAGAAAATGTTGTAATTTTAAAGAAATCTAAAGACAAAGAACCAGTTCATGGAAAATTGTATAGGCCTGTCTATTTCTTAATTGTAATGGGTAAAATTCAAGAGAAATTGCTGTATGAAAGAATAAGTAAGTACAGATTATTAATAGGAACAAGACAAACAATATGGCTTTAGAAAAGTTAAATCAACTGAAGATGCGACAAGTTTAGCAATTCAAATGCCAGAAGAATTTATAAAAAATGTGTAATTGGAATTTTTTTTCGACACAGTAGCGACAATATGTTGCAGCCAAAATTCTTTAAAATTGTGAAGCAGAAGGAATATCCAAAAACCTTCTACAACAGTATAAAAGATTACTGTAAGTATCTCCGAGTAGAAATAATTGGAGAAGACAAAGTGTTAACAAGAGACATTAGTAAAGCATGCCGTCAGAGATGTATGTTGGGACTGCCCTTTTGGAACATATTAAATGAACCTATTGGAAGAATTAGGGCATTTAAATGAGTCAAAAGAAATTATTGCTTATGCAGATGATCTGCTAATAGTGAGTGAGGTAGATAATAGGAGAAATTTGGAAAAGAAAGCTCAGGAAGTAATTAAATAATGTGAAATGTGGTGTAAAGGATGCAAATTCGATATTGCTCCAGCAAAAAATCTGCATATATGGTAGTAAAAGGTGGAATAAACAGGAACCTTATAATAAAAATTAATAATCAGAGTGCAAGTAGAGTTAAGGACTTCAATTAGAATTGAAACTTGGAATTCAATTAGATCAAAAACAAAATTACAATGTATATGTACAGAAGGTTAGCAACAAAGCAGGAAAAATTATGATGAATGTAGCTTCAATTGCACAAAGAAACTATAAAATTCCATTGGAAGCAATGAAAGTCTATCATACAAGTATAATGGTAGGAATAATAAGATATGGTGCTGGTGTATGGGCATATAAATTAAAACAGAATAAAAATAAACACTTTTTAGATCAATGCAAAGAAACATTTTATTAAGATGTATAAACATGACTAACACTACACCTACAATGTCGCTTCTAGTTATACTAGCTCTCTGACCAATTGATTTAATAGTGAGACAGTGAGCTGCAGGTGTTTGGTTGAAGAAAATGAACTATTTTAAACTTAATAAAATTATGGGACGTCAGTGTGAAAATAAAAAAGAAATGCGCCAAGTGTTAATACAAGAATAACAGAAAGAATGCGGTGAAACACCAATAGGAAGACATATACATGAATGTTTTCCCAGTACACAAGAAACACTCAGACTTGAACCCATAAAAACAAATAGAGGTACGATGCATTTTTTTTGACAGCTCATGGCCCGTTTAAGATTGTCTTAAGAAAATTCATAAAATTGAGAGTGGCTTATGCAAAATGTGTGAGGAACAAGATACACCTGAACATGTTTTCTTTGAATGTTTAGAACATCATGATTTACTTAGAGGAGAAAGAAGTAAGTTAGCAGGGAAGAGATTATGAAATATTGTAAGAAAAGTAGAGGATTTTATGTTATTACAAACAGATAGCAGAAACATTATCATGAATAGCGATGGAGGAATTTATGACTACAAGAAGGACTAGAGGACGTATGAGAGAATATAGCGATAGAGAAAGATCGACATAGAACTTAAGAAATCAGTAAGGATAATGCAACAACACAGACAGCATTTGGAAAACAGACAAAGTGCAAATGATACATTAGAGAATAGTGAAGAGAATATGAATTTAGATGATGTACTACCAGAGAGATGGAATAGGAGGAGATAGTACTGGATTTCTACAGGAAGAGAGGAAGCGGTAGAAAGACGTGGAGGAGAAGAATAGAAGGAAGACCTAAAGAATAATTTAGAGGTTACAAAGCTAAGGTGGTGTTACAGTAGGATGCATAGATGAGGATGAGTGTGTAAATTATTGAGAACAGCATGTTAGTTGAGTAGTTAGAGGTTTGTTGTTAACTTAAAGGTTTTAGTTAAAACTTAAGACTCTGTTTTAAAGCTTTTAGAAGTTTGATAGAATTTTATTACAATATGTTGATAAATTGTTTGGTAGAAATGGTTGTATTATATTTCAGTTAGAATTTGACTTTTGATTGTGTGTTAGTTTAGTACATGGATTTGTAAGCTACTTGTTTTCGAGTAGCAGTAGGTTAGAGAGATAGACAGTAGCATTTATACCATATCTGTAAAACTAAGACTTATAAAACTTGTAAAAATTGAAGAATAAAGTTAAATAAAATCAGTGGATACTACATCCTGGTACAGATTCTAGGTGCTAGGGTTCTATTAATGCTGATTCCTTTTGGCATGTTCTAGTAGCCTACCTTTCTTAGCATTCCTCTTTGTATGTGGGATCTATATAAGGGGCTGCTATTGCCTGGAAGTTAATTAAGAAGTTACAAAATAAAAGGTGGACAGTGAAAGTGTATACTGGCAGTGCAGTTCAGTTGTGATTGGATTTGATGGATCAGTTGTGTTCTATTCTAAGTGTGTGTCAACATTGCCTCAAATTTAAAGTTTGTGCTACCCTGAGTGCCTGAGTGACAAATAAAGTTTGTCTAGCAGCAACTGATGTTCTCATTTGTTGCAACAGTTCTCTTACACTAGGGTTACTGAAAACTTTTTGCATATTATTGCATACATAACGTGCCATTATAAGCAGATCCGAGTATCTTTAGTTTTGTAGTGTCTTCTGTTTTCTTAGCTGCTAAATATTAAGCATTTACATGAATAGGTTATTATAGAGAGAGCTAGGCCACTTTTTTGGGCATATATGGGAAAGGATAGGGAAAACGAGGCTAGATGCGGCGGTTCAAGAAGGAAAATGGGTTTATATGGGAGAGATAGGGAATACATTGACCAATACTATGCTAGACAGAGCTAAAAGGAGGGAAATACCTTTATACGGAAGAGATAGTGGTGAGGTGTAAGACTAGTCAGGGTTGAGGAGCAAAGTATGGTTTATATGAAAGGCATAGGAAAACGAGGAGAGGTGTTAGGATAGACAGAGTTGAAGGGTAGAGTATGTCTTTTGTATGGGGGAAGTAGGTAATATGAGGAGAAGTGCTAGGCTAGACAGAGGTTGAGGAGTAGAGTATGCATTTATAGGGGGAAGATAAGGAAAACGAGGAGAGCTGTTAGCATAGACACGGCTTTAAGGCTAGAATAAACCTTTTATATGGGAGAAATAGCAAATCGAGGAGAGGTATTAGGCTAGGAGAGTTTGAGATTGTGTTTATAAGGAGAGACGAGGAAATGGAGAGAGATCCTATGCTAGGATAGACAGGTGTTAAAGGTAGAATGTGTTTTATATAGGTTAGATAGGAAACCGAGGAGAGATACTCAGCTAGACAGGGGCAGGAGGGAATGCGCTTTATGAGAGGTAGGGGATACGGGGAGAAGTGCCAGTCCAGACAGAGGTTGAGAGTAGAGTATGCGTTTATATGTTGAGAGGTATAGGAATCGGAGGAGAGGTGTTACGCTAGACAGATACTGAAGGAGTAAAAATATGAGCTTATATACAGAAGAGATAGGGAATACGAGGGGAGGAACTAGACTAGTTAGGACTTGAAGGGTAGAATATGGCTTTTATGTGGAAGAGATAGCAAACCGAGGAGGGGTATTAGGCTAGGGGGGTTTGGGTATGCGTTTATAAGGAGAGACGAGAAAACGGAGAGGGACCCTATAGTAGGATAGACAGATGTTAAAGGTAGAATGTGTTTTATATAGGTTAGATAGGAAACCAAGGGGAGATACTCAGCTAGACAGGGGGTAGGACGGAATGCGCTTTATGAGAGGTAGGAATACGAGGAGAAATGCTAGACCAGACAGATGTTGAGGAGTAGAGTATGTGTTTATATGGGAACGATAGGTAAGATGCTAGACTAGATAGAGGTTGAGAGTATAGTATGCGTTTGTACGTATGAGAGGAATAGGAACGGGAGGAGAGGTGTTAGGCTAGACAGATACTGAAGTAGTAGGAATATGGGCTTATATACAGGAGAGATAGGGAATAGGAGGATAGGAACTAGACTAGTTAGGACTTGAAGGGTAGAATATGGCTTTTATATGGAAGAGATTGCAAACCGAGGAGGGGTATTAGGCTAGGAGGGTTTGGGTATGCGTTTATATGCAGAGACGAGAAAACGGAGAGGGACCCTATGGTAGGATAGACAGATGATAAAGGTAGAATGTGTTTTATATAGGTTAGATAGGAAACCAAGGAGAGATACTTAGCTAGACAGGGGGTAGGAGGGACATGCGCTTTATGAGAGGTAGGAATACGAGGAGAAATGCTAGACCAGACAGATGTTGAGGAGTAGAGTATGTGTTTATATGGGAAAGATAGGGAAGATGCTAGACTAGACAGAGGTAGATGGCTGTGTAAATCGTGAAGTTCTGCAGGATACTCGATATCAACTTATTATATGTACCCATGAGGATCATCTTCTTTTAGTCTTTCTAAGTTGATTTCTTCAGGTGACACCCCCTGAAATCCACCAAAAGGAAGGGCGTCACACATTGCCCAACCATATTGGTGATTAGCGTCCTCGTATGTGATAAATTGGGTTGGTCTCGACGGACCAAACTTTCCCATATAAGTGTTATTAGCCTCTGCATACCGATGATAAACTAGACATAAGCCTTTCCTTTATACCTGATTCCACCATGAGTAGTTAATAATAATCTTGTAACCGCTCCAGCTTAATTCCAGTATACAGTAACATGGCGCCCCATGTAAGTCCTGGAGAGGTAAAATAACGTGAAGGATCAATTTTATGTGATTGATTTAAAAGGTTAGTGCTACATCTATAAATAGGGTGATCCAGGGCATTTGACTTCATTGTGCTAATTAGTCTTGAGGTGTTAACATCGTGTTCTCTCCAAGAATAATCGGCTTTCTAAAGTGTTATCAAGGTGAAGAGGTCTATATTTCCCTTGAAGAAGGAATAATACGTTATTACATCATGAATAAAGATGAATAACTCAGCGTATAAGGATATTATTCCAAGCGCTACTGGATACGCTTGCGGAAAATGTGGGAAGAAGTTCCTCCGAGGTAATCACAAGAGAAGACACGAGATGAGCTGCAAGAAGCTCTTTAACTGTAAACATTGTAGCTTGACCTTCAATGACGGTTACAAGGGGCAGCCACACGAAGATATATGTGAAATAAGCAGTCCTCAGAAGAAAAGCAGATTGGAGCCTACTAAACATCAGTTATTATCAACAATGGAGGACTGTGATATGAAAGAATACGAAACTTCATTCGAAGGACGATTGAAATCCTATTTTATACGATGTGAATCACCTAAGGACTTGATTATGTATCTGCACGAGGTAAAACAACGCATAATCCAGGCTGTGCATAAAGAGCTTGGTATTCACAAAAGTGTTAAAATTAATCTGCTGGCTGAGTGTCGATTTGTTAACAGTATTGGAGAAACCTGTGACAAAACATTTAAAACACGGAATCAGCCTGTTTTCCTAGAAACAGATCTCGACTCAACACTGGAAGTGAAATTTAAGAAACTGGTGACTGAAATGGAGGAGTCTCAGCTTAAGGGTAGCAACTAGGCTTTGCTTGCTGTGGAAGGAGTTCGACTTCGTATCAACAAATAAAATCCGTTACGAGGAGGTAGCTACATACCACTACCGTCATCTGTCGGAGCTAAAGAAGCGTGTATAAACATTCAGAACTTTAGTGATGAGAAATGTTTCATGTATTCTATACTGGCCAAATTCGTCAGTACCAAGCTTCAACGCGTCAGCAAATACAAACAACTTCAAGATAAGTACGACTTCAGCTGCGTTTCCTATCCTACTCCACTTTCTCATATACCTACATTTGAGAAGCTTAACAATATGTCTATTAACGTTTTCGGGCTGGATGAGAAGCATGAAGTGTATCCAATAAAGGTTGCTAGCACTGAACTAACCTGAACATCGTGACCTGCCACTATTGAGTGACAGTTGTGGAAGACATCACTATGTGTATAGAAAGAATTTTGAGAAGCTCGTTCGACGTCAGAAAACTAAACGTAATGGACGTGTTTATACCTGTAAGCGCTGCTTTACACATTTTGATGATCAGAGCGGGCGAAGTTGACTGGAAAAACTACAAAAACATGCAGCCATCTGTATTCAACATGGTGTCGCAAGGGTAGTTATGCCTACCAAGGATAAATCAATTGTAAGGTTTAAAAATGTTGAAAGAATGCTCAAAGTACCTTATGTCATGTATGCTGATTTTGAGAGTATTTTCACTCCATGCGATACGTCCATACCCGATCCTGAAACTTCCTATACAACCCCTTAACAAGAGCAGACACCAATGAGCTTCTGTGTTTACGTGAAGCCGTCATGCCGTGTTGAACATCTCGAAACTGGTCTTCCTAAGTAACCCTATGTATACCGTGGTGTTGATGCTGTTCAGAATTTTATGCTATATCTGGCATCTCTTGCAAAAATGATCGATAACATATACAAATCTGCCAAGGCTCCGATTCTTACGGATCAACAGCAAAAGGATTTTGAGTCTTCTACGGCATGCTACTTGTGTGGAAAACCCCTTACAGAAGAGAACTACAAAGTACGCGACAATGATCACATCAGCGGTGAGTATCGTGGAAGTCTTCATAATGAATGCAGTTGAGCCTGCAAAACACCTAAATATATTCCTATCTTCATGCATAACCTTAGTGGATATGACTCTCATTTCATTGTTAAGGGGTTGGAGTGTAAAAGTGAATCTGTAGAGGTAATTCCTAACTCTGAAGAAAGCCATATCTCATTCACCAAGTATGTAGGAGATATAAAGCTTCGATTTGTGTACAGCTTGCGATTCCTCAGTAAAAGCTTGGATAAGTTGGTAAAAAAATCTAGCTTCATATCCTGAAACACTAAAGTACTTTGGAGAAGACAAATTGAAGTTGATGACACGTAAGGGTGTATTTCCATATTATTTTGTCACGTCATGGGATGTCCTGAACGAGACCTGCTTGCCTTTTAGGACTCCTTCTACAACAGATTAAACGCAGAAGAAATTACTGATACTGACTACGATCATGCTAGAAATGTATGGGAGGTGTTTAATGTCAGAAAGCTGGACGAGTAGAGCGATCTCTGCTTAGCTTCGGATGTACTTCTTCTAGCTGATGTCCTTGAGACATTCAGAGAGCAAACCCTCAAAACACACAAAGTTGATCCTGCACATTATTTTACCTCTCCAGGACTTACATGGGACGCCATGTTACTGTATACTGGAATTAAGCTGGAGCGGTTACAAGATTATTATCAACTACTGATGGTGGAATCAGGTATAAGAGGAGGCTTATGTCTAGTTTCTCATCGGTATGCAGAGGTTAATAACACTTATATGGAGAAGTTTGTTCCGTCGAGACCAACCCAATTTATCACATACGAGGACGCTAATCACCAATATGGTTGGACAATGTGTGACGCCCTTCCTTTTGGTGGATTTCAGTGGGTGTCACCTGAAGAAATCAACTTAGAAAGACTAAAAGAAGATGATCCTCATGGGTACATATAATAAGTTGATATCGAGTATCCTGCAGAACTTCACGATTTACACAACCACCTACCTTTCCTGCCTGAGCGTATGAAACCGCAGGAATCAGCTACAAAGAAACTGATACTTCATCTTGGACCTCGAAAGAAGTATGTAGTGCATTACATGGCTTTGAAGCAAACTCTTGGCCATGGACTACGACTAACAAAAAGATGTATGCCTTAGATATTCAAGGCTCGATGACAAAAAAGATAAAAGGTATAAAACGTAGCGCTATTAAGTAGTACATTACGTTTGACAGCTATACAGACTGTCTTAAAACCTGTGAAATCATCAAAACGCCCATGAATCCAATACTATCACGAAAGCACGCTGTTACCACAGTGCGAGTGAATAAAATTACATTGAATTCCTTTGATGATAAAAGAGTTGTTGCCGAGGATGGAATAAGTACCTATTCGTACGGACATTACAGTATTGTTAACGGTGCTTAAGAGAATGTAAGTCGAAGATGAAGATTTTCTCCGCGAGTCTACAACCTTTAAAAATTGAAGTTTATCCGTGTGCTGTGTATGCAACTAGCAGACGCCTGATGAAGAAAGAAGATGGAAGGGAAGGTGGTAACCCTGCCATTAGGAGCAATCCTAGTGCTAGTCTCATGCCTAGATAAAAGGGGAGAGCCACCTACGGCGAAATAAAATAAAGGTATGTTGACCCAAAGCTTTTCAATTTGTAAACCAATATGCAGTTTATCTCTTCTCCACCTCGCACACTGGCTGTTCAAAATATAAAAAAGCCTGTAAGATTTAGAATAAAAGTATATAAAGTTGGATGAGAGATGTTTATAATCTAATTACTCTCTATATTACCATGAATACCCGAGATACTATCTAAATTACCTGCTAAAATGACTTAAACACCTGTGATACTACCCGAATCATGTGAAATTGACTTAAATAGCTCTGATACGAATACCTGCTCGACGTTAGCATGACACCCTGTGATACTTTCTGGTTTACCCTAAATACCAATGATGCTAGTTGAATTATCTGTTAAAATGACTCAAATACCTTTGATACAACCTGAATCATCTGCAATTATCTTAAATAGCTGTGATACAAATCGCTGATCAAAATGATCACGAATATCTGTGAAACTATGCTGATTACCCAAATACTTACGATATTACTCGAACTATCTGTGAAATACGAAACTATGTTATAACCGACCCCTGGAACCTACCCTTCTATAATGCTAGTTGAATTACTCTCAATAGCTATGATACTTGAATTATTCTAAATACCTATGAACTCTCTGAATTACATGTGAAATACGAACTATGCTATACCCAACCCCTGGAATCCATCCTCCTGTGATACTAGCTGAATTATCCTAAATACCTACGATACAAGCTGAATTACTTACCTTTTAGCGTGAGTGGGTCACCTTTTTGCGTCAGTGGGTCACCTTTTTCCGTTAGTGGGTTACCTTTTTCCTTGTGTGGGTCACCTTTTTAAGTGAGTGGGTCACCTTTTTGCGTGAGTGGGTCACCTTTTTCCGTAAGTGGGTCACCTTTTTGCGTGAGTGGGTCTCCTGTTTACGTGAGTGGGTTACCTCTTTACGTGAGTGGGTCACCTTTTTTCCGTGAGTGTGTCACCTTGTTTCGTGAGTGGGTCACCTTTTTGCGTGAGTGGGTTACCTTTTTACGTGAGTTACCTTTTTGCGTGAGTGGGTCACCTTTTTATGTGAGTGGGTTACGTACTGGAGCTACCTAGAATTATAGCTCTAACATTGCATGGAAACAGGTTCCTGTGACGATCGCGTTTAAAGTCTCTTTCAAAGTCTAGCACCTGCCCTCCTATTCCCTATCTCTCCTGTATATAAGCCCATATTCCTACTCCTTCAATATTAATCTAGCCTAACACCTCTCCTCCCGTTCCTATACTTCTCATTCATACAAACGCATACTCTACTCTCAACCTCTGTCTAGTCTAGCACCTTCCCTATCTTTCCCATATAAACACATACTCTACTCCTCAACATCTGCCTGGTCTAGTACTTCTCCTCGTATTCCTTCCTCTCATAAAGCGCATGTCCCTCCTACCCCCTGTCTAGCTGAGTATCTCCCCTTGGTTTCCTATCTAACCTATATAAAACACATTCTACCTTTAACATCTGTCTATCCCAGCATAGTGTTCCTCTCCGTTTTCTCGACTCTCCTTATAAACGCATACCCAAACCCTTCTAGCCTAATACATCTCCTCGGATTGCTATCTCTTCCATATCAAACCATATTCTACCATTCAAGTCCTAACTAGTCTAGTTCCTCCCCTCGTATTCCCTATCTCTCCTATATATAAGCTCATATTTTTACTCCTTCAGTATCTGTCTAGCCTAACACCTCTCCTCCTCTTCCTATACCTCTCATACATATAAACGCATACTCTAGTCTCAACCTCTGTCTGGCCTAGCACTTCTCCCCGTATCCCCTACCTCTCATAAAGCGCATTCCCCTCCTGTCCCGTCTAGCTGAGTATCTCTCCTCGGTTTTCTATCTAACCTATATAAAACACATTCTACCTTTAATACCTGACTATCCTAGCATAGGATCTCTCTCCATTTTCTCTTCTCTCCTTATAAACGCATACTCAAACTTTCTTAGCCTAATACCTTTCCTCGATTTGCTATTTCTCCCATATAAATGTTTATTCTAGCCTTCAAGCCCTGTCTAGTCTAACAGCTCTCCTCGTTTTCCCTATCTTCACCCTATAAACGCATACTCTACTCCTCAACCTCTGTCTAGCCTAGCACTTCTCCTCGTATTACCCACTTCCCCCATATAAAAGACATACTCTACCCTTCAACTCTGTCTATCCTAACACCTCTCCTCGTTTTCCTATACCTTTCATATAAACCATACTCTGCTCCTCAACCCTGACTAGTCTTGCACCTTATCACTAACTCTTCCATATAAACGTATTTGCCTCCTTCAACCTCTGTCTAGCATAGTATCGGTCTACGTATTCCCTATGTCTCCCATATAAACCCATTTCCTCCGCATCTAGCCTCGTTTTCCCTATCCTTTCCCATATATGCCAAAAAGTGACCTCGTTCTCTCTATAATAACCTACTTACGTGTATTATTTGGTATGAAGTATATGTGTCGTTTGTGTTATTTTTATCCCATTTCTGTGCAGTAACCGCGACTATTTTGTACTTCATGGCATTCCGAACGTAAAAAAGCAAACATTATTTTCTTTTGCACTGAAAACTGAAGGTTATCTTTGCAAGTATGTTATTTTATCCCTGCAATATTTTCGCATTCATATATTCATGCCTTGTAAATCCATTTTATCCTTTTAGTCAATTAGGAATTTAAGTTAGAAGCTGTCATAACCTTTGCCTGTAAGGAAGAACACCACTTTTCAACAATAAAACCAAAATCGGTTGAGCGATATCCAAGATTGCCCTGCATATGCAGACATACGCCTTCTCTTTTTCTAATATTAGTACGGGCGGTGGGAGGGTTGGGTGGATGGACGGATGGACGGACGGACGAACGAATTACCATTTTCCGTTATACCATCTCCCGACAGATTCTTCGAGTAGGTGCTTTAAACAACATGGTGTGGTCAGTAAATAAGGAAATGGTTACAAAGATACCGAAGAGAGGAAGTATCTGCTTTCTCTCCGTTAGTGTGTCTGCGCATCAGAATGCCGTGGAATTATACACTGGTATTATACCTGACACTATCACGTAGTATTATTATAGCACACAAGAGTGCATTGTTACGGATTTCTGTATACTAAGAACACGGTGGGAGTTGGGTGGGAGGTGTTCTCCCGCTTTTAAACTTGAGTAAATTATACATATTAATTGGAGGCCAGTTTTGCTTAAAGTTCCATTGCAAAGGCTCATCAATATTCACGAGGGTTAAAAGGGACACGTTTTTCGTGCTTCGTGGTAATTGCTTAGCAGTAACAGAATTTACGGGTACCTCAGACCTCAAATATCGTAATTGTATTGTTGCCATGAAAAAACTGTTATTTGGAGTAAAAACACTCAGCATATGTGAGTTGTTGGTTCATTCTTTTAATCTTTCTTTCTTAAAGTATTGTGCGTGTGCAAGTGACTACGCTTTTCATTAGGAATAAATCACCAACGATAAATAAAATGTTAACAGTGGTGTGTCATAATCCAGAGTTACCAACTTTCAGCAGATCTACTCCGTACAAAGTGATAAGAAAATATGCCATTTCAAATATTCTAATTCGAAAGCGCACGCTATTTGGTTTGCTGCTCCTCTGGATTTTTTATCATGGGCGTTTACGTGTTGCATCACAAAGGGCCACTAATTGTATAACAGGGCTAAACCGGTGAGCCCCTTATCACTGATTTAGATTCTGCCATAAAAGGAATTATTGCTGCACTACCGATAAATCTAAAGATATGAATAGTCTTTACTAATGCTTCTGACAATTCATTTGTGTGAATACAATATTTTGTTACATTTCACTCGGAATATTTCTCTCGCCCCTTCCTCCATCTGCTAGAGGCTCACTCAAGGTGAGAGCAGTTTCGCCCCCTGTAGAAGACAACACGAATGAACCAGAGGCAGCCTGCCAAGTAAAGCAGGTGAACAGCTTTTCACGTAAAATTTCCTGTTTACTCCATTTCTTAATTTGCTTTAAATGGAGCATTTAGTATAGCATTCAAACTTGTCAGTAGTTGTTAATATTTGGTACAAGTAGGTAGACGTTGAAGTTACCAACTTTCTCTTCTTTAGTATCCTGACTTCGAAGTCAAGCCCTGGATCTCTCTGTCTAGGGCTGGGGAGGCTACAACAGCTCAACCCTCCAACAAGAGAAATATTTCGGCACGTCGGAATCATCAGTTCTCGTTTGGGAAGGTTACCATGGAAACGTGACGTCATTATTGCTTGTCTAGCTATAACTTCTGTCTCGACACAAGTACTTCTTTTGCACCCTCAGGTAGCATACTTTAGGAGCTAACGTAAGAGATTTAGACGAATAGTCAGTCAATGACTAGGTGTGAGCCTGTGAACACTGAAAAAAGTCAATTTGTGTGTTGTTTGGTTCCTTTTTTGTTTGTTTATGTTTCCAAAAGAGTAAAAAAATATGATGTCATGTGTACTTACGACTAGTCTGTAAGCAGTGCGAGCGTGTGACTGCTGAACACAAGTAAATTTGTGCCGTTTCTCTTTTTGTTATGTTTCCAATAAATGTCGTGTGTATTTTCTTAGAAACTCCTTTTAATACATGAAGATGATGAGAACAAGAAATACCTTATAATTACTGGGCGGCCAATTAATTCACTGCAAATTTACAGAAGGAAAGAAGTTGAAAGCTCCGGGAAGTTACATAATATAAAATTGAAAGGCTTCTTTTGGTTTTCTGAATTTTGTTGGTTATGCACTAGTGTATAGTTTCAAATAATAGATAACTTTGCTTTCTTAAATGACAGGAGGATTGGCTTAATCTATAAAATTTAGGGTTAATAGGTAAAATAAATAGTTATTTAATTTTGATCAAGCACCTTCTTGTTCATTTATCTATCGCTTATAATCCGCCATTATCACTAAGCTTTTAACAGAGCAACACAAATTATACCTGTAATGCAGACACAGTCGCAGTGATTACTACTGCTACCAGGTACTACAAAACAAGCCGGGTATAAACGTCCTTCATGTCAGCATAGTTACATCTCATAGTTACTTGTTGTAACCGTTAATGAAGTGTAAATACGAAAGTGATAACCTTTAAGCCGCTAATAACGTAATCCTTAATTTGTAACTGCTACTGTAACCGTTAACGCAATGTAACTCTTATAGTTTATAACCGGTACATTAGGGTATATTATGCAACAAGACTATAATATAGTAATTAGACGCGAATATGTTTATGAAACGACCAGTAGAGAACTTCATAATTTTTATACGAGGTCTTAATTACTATTATAGTCAAGTTGCATACGATTGATTTTGGTCAACCACACTATAATTTCAAAACTGAGTTTTTACAAAAAAAAAGTCCTACCTTGTTAATGGTGCATAATTAAATGCTGAACGGATGGCAGCACTGATGGCAGGACCCTGTGAGTGTTTACGAGTTGTGCCATAGATGGCAGTACTATTGAGTCCACGCCGTATTTATTGATTTGTTTGCAGGTAATGTGAAAGCAAGACATATTGATGCAAAAGAAATGAATTCAATTTATTAGAATATTAAAATTACAATGAACAGGATTTATCACATTTTAAATACACGTATTTCATTGTTTATCTGGGGAACGGACCCCACTGGAATATTTGAAGTTAGGACTGCTGCTTTGAAGGTGTTAAAAGGTATGGGGATAGGAGAGCTGCGCCCGCCGCCGAATAAGAACATAATGAGTCGATCAGCATTTAATTACACACAATTAACAAGGTAAGATGTTTTTGTAAAACACAAAGTTTTAACATTATAGTGTGGTCGACCAAAAACAGTCGCATGCAACTTGACTATAGCGGTAATTAGGACGCTCGTATGAAAATTGTGAAACTCGTAGCTGCCTGTTTCATACATATACTCGCGCCATAATTACTACCATTATAGTATTGTTGCATAATATACTAAACTGAATGCATTTAAAGGCCAGTAGACACATTCGAGGTTGAATGTGTATATGCATAGTTGAAGAAGCGAGAGACTTTTGTTTCTAACTGTGAAAGAAAATTTCTAATTTTAGTATGCCTTAACATAGAGTTAATCCCTTTAGAGTAGTCGAATTGTGACTTACTCATACTTCTGCCGAAACTTTACTTTATATATTGTATTATTTATGCTCGGTTAAACTGGGTCTTTAAAGAAAAGCTGACAATGTCATATTATTTCAGAAATTTAACCGTGGTATTCTATAATCAAAGGCACAGCCACTGGTAGTATTAAGCATCTCCTTTCAAATTGTTATTATTAGTTTCTTACTCATCTCCTGGACCTATACCCCAAACTTGTACAGCACTGTTGATTAGCCATGAAAAATGCAGCACTACTGTATAACGAAGCATGCCTACTATCATGCATGAATTCAAAATTGATTCTCCCCAGTATTCAACTGGAGCGTTGACAGGTAGTAGAAGGCAAAACATGGGCATCAGAATCCAATAAAACCTGAAAAACAAGAAAGCAACAAATCAATGTGGCAAGAAAATCTAAAGTGAATAAATACAGACTATACTGACTGCTAAATACAAAATTTGAAATGAAAATCGTCTGGTGATAATCGTCAACTGTATGTCATTTTCTATGAATTCGATAAGAGAGAAACCTATCATCTGACCAAAATATGCCTTTTTGAATTGTATTGATCTTAATTTGTGACTGGGAGATGCAAGGATGGATTTCATGCTGTTGCCGTTTAATTTTATTTTCTATTATTTCATTTGGTGTTTCTTTAGTTTTACCTTGTTTCATTGCAACAGTTTTGTCTTACATCAAATTTTTGCAGTTCAACTCTCTATTCCTCTCTGATGCTATGCATTGATTACAAAACAGTAAGCCCCTTCAAATTCTTATTGATTTTTACTTTCTTCTTTTCTGTTCTATGTTTGTAGCCTTTATTGAAATGTTATCCAGATTTTCTTTTTATATCCCCAGCTCTCATTTCAAACATAATTGAGCGTTTCATACTCAAAAGACTTTGGTAAAGGAAATTCCCAGCACCTTTATTTCAAGAAGAACTGGCAGACCTTTTCCTTTGCTTAACTTCTTGCTAGGTGGAAGAATGCCAGCAATTTCTGTCCAGTTATCCTCCGTGATCTATGGGGTACCATACTAGCCTCTAGTTCCGAGATCGCGGGTTGAAACTCGGCGGAGGGCGATGGATTTTTTCGGGCGTAAAAATCCCAAACATGGCTTCTTTCGGAAGAGAAGCAAACCCGGTGGTCCCATGTCGTAGATTTACGGCACGTAAAAGAATCTCAAGCCTGAAAAAGAGGCCTCTGAGCAAAATGTTCGGTTTTTCATACCCAATATAGAATTGGAGGTAAAGAACCATATCAGTTAAACTGCGTCCATAAATAAAACGAAAAAAAAAAGAAAGAAAGAAAAATTACGTCCACGTAGTGTTGGAAATGTATTCATATAATTGATAGCATCTTCATGTATCCTCTTAGTAAAAGTTATATCCTACTGGTGAATAATACGCCACCCTGACGAACTAGAGTAGACATGTCAGTGCACATCCATTTGCACTGGGGGTATTTTAGCTCTGAATTGGATCTAAAGCTTTGCCAGTAGAGCACAGAGAGCGAGAGAGAGAGAGAGAGAGAGAGAGAGAGAGAGAGAGAGAGACGATTAGTGACGTTTATCGACAGAGTGATGCAAAGTGGTGGACAAATGTTTGTCATGGATAAGGGAAGGAGAATTTCTAATGGATTTAGTGAATGTTGAAACTGTTATTAAACGTGGAAAGTTGTATAAATGTTCTAAGAAAATAGGTATATAGTAATGCTTTTAAAAAATCAAGTTTACCATACGTTTAGAGCTGATAACAGTTACATTTGCGTTAGGAAAATGCCGATCAAACAACCAAAAGAAGGATGTTTCTTTCTGTTATGCCTTTTCTTTACTTTTTAGAGTTTATTTTGACTTTAGGAAAGCTGTGTGCTCTAAAACGTTTTGTTCAAGAGTAATAATTCAAATAAATATTTATATGCCTTTACTTTTTTTCCAAATTAGCGAATTAGGTGCATTGTTTACCTTCTCTACCACGTACCTAGCAGGTAGAGGAAGTATTGCATTCCACCTAAAAATTCGATATCGAGATTTCACCGGAAGTAAACTTTTAAGATACCCAAAATAAAAAAAGTGTTTAGAGAAGGTCCGTGTGTATATGTCTGTAAACGGCCTAACTCAACAAATAAATGTTGGATAAATACCAAACTTGGTAATTAACCTTAGTACCTTCCATACGGAGATTTTTAAGAAAATTCCTCACCTTTTACTCTACACAGAAAATGTTTCGTTGTATTCGATTTTGTTACAAATTGCTCTTTTTTCAAAATTAAGTTTTATCAAATGAAGTAATTTTAAGATACTTACGTTAAACGTTGTGTATCTTGAATTTTCTGGGAATAGGTTTTGAAATCCTCTTCATTCGGAAAGAATTTTATATAATTTCGTATAACTGGTAAACCATAAGAGATAGAAACAAAAACTCACTACCCAAAAAAGATAGACCTCTTTAAAATACACATATTTTTTAAATAACTTTTTGTGCTATTAGCTATTTCCGAGATATCCGCTGTTAGGGATGGGACATCGATACCGTCGATACCTCAAAACTCTCGACACTTGGTGGTATCGAAGTATGTCTGATACCTTGAGATAAATCTTCGATACCTTTAAGTTTTTACGGTTTGCGGTACTGAAAGTTGTTGCGCTTAACTATAAGCTAGACTGATAAGGAATGAAAGGAGTCGAGAACTTCACGTTATTGCCTCGCACATATCCCCAAAGAGTTGCCAGACTACAGTTCTTGATAGACTTTGACTGCGTTTCCTGTGGATGAATAAAGACAACATTCCATAGACTCTCGTGTCTAAATGAAAAGATGCAAAACAATGGGGTAAGAAGTGGAGATACTCATGTAACATGCAGCGTTAACTGAGTTGTGAATGAAGTTGATTTAGCTGACACACTAAATCACGTTTCTGGTTTGGTGACTCGCTCTTAGCCATTATCTACCCCGGTGATCAAAACCTGTGAATCTACCAGAAACAAATCAGAACTTAAGACGTAAGATAATACAGCGCATGGAAATATTTGTTCTTTCCTTTCATCTGCTAGTTTGTGTTTACGCAAGACAAACTCTGGTCACGAGTGTAGCTTACGGGTATACCGTACAACTACTTTCCATAATATGGACCGAAATTCCTTTAAAAGAATGTTTTCAGTACAAAATATAGTTACATAAAAAGAGAAGCAAAGACATTATATTATTATGATTATTATTATTATTAACTAACAATACAGGATACATAACTTGGGTCATCATCAAGGTGAAAGGTTGCTGTCAATTAGAGAGTGTTAAACAGGAACAATTTCGGAATTAAATACAGTTCAAAATTGGTTACTAGCGTTTATAAACAGAAAACACAATTCAGTCAACAAGTTATCGCCTTTACAGTTTTTATAAAGTGAGTATCGAGTATCGGTACTCAAGAATCAGTACCGGTATCGAGTATCGAGAAATATTGGCATCGTCCCATCACTATCCGTTGTTATTGGTTTGAGCTTTTGAACACTTTTTTCAGTGACCACTTTTAAATAATTTATGTATCGGTTCGGTTTCCTGTAGGTATTCCCCTTGTATGTACCTACAACGAAATGTGTCATGAAACTACTTCTGCAAACGTTTATTTCGTTTAATGGGAATTAGAATAAAAAGTAAGCTTTTGTAAGAGTGTTTTGTAGAGACTATATAAATATATAGTGGGTAGAAAAATTATGTGAATGTAACACTTCAGAGTTTTACTTAACTAATCGATATTCCAGATCCTTTTCGTCAATGGTATGCGTGATGATCACCTCAGGTCAGTATTAAAACCTGCTTCTGCCGTTAATCTGTTCCCAAATCAATGGAATTTAGCGCAAAATACAATTCACTATCACCAAAACGAATGAATTACGTATACTGAAACCAATATAGGATGTTAAAAGAATGACAACAGCGGATCAGTGTGGATACTTATTTCTGTCGTTAAGTTTTTCCACATATATTTAAGTTACACAAAAAATACAGTTTCTTACCCAAGTATGTAACTAAGAGTTCCAGAGTTCGAATCTCGGTTAGGTTGATAGAGGTAAAGGCACATATCACGGAGAGGTCCATGAAACCGGGGCAAAGCATCGCAAGTAGGCCGTAACGGTCCTTTTTGCTTCCAACGTGACCCTTGGAAGGGGGAAACGAGGGAAGAGACCCGAAGGGCGACCAGATCCGGATGCCGACGAGCGCAAGCATGGACGGAGTCCCTAACGTTTCCAGATTGAACACATCCGGTACCGCACGGTCCTACCTACAAGCAAGTAACCCTCGGCAGTTTCCTATCGGATGCAATCCACTCTGGGAAGATACTCACTGGGAGGCCCGCAGCGACGCCAGGGAACAAACCTCTACAGAGCGCAAGTCACCGACTCAGCCAAAACCCGCCGAACACCGTCGCCTGGTCCTACAACCCTGAAACAGATGATAAAGAAGCTGATGCATACAGGAAATGAGGGGCAGGAAAGTCGTGATAGAAGATAAACCACCCCAACATTCGCCTGCTGACCAGGGGAAACCGCGAAAAACCACGGGCCAGAGTGGGCGGTCGCCGAGGATCGAAGCCGGGACTCCCCGAATGTGGGCCACAGACGTTACCGCCTGAGCCATCCCGCTCGGTTCGGTTAGGGTAAGTTGCTCCGCGGTTTTGCTTCATTTTGAGAAGACGAATGTTGGGTAGACCCCGTATTCATTTGAGTATAATTTCACCTATTCCGTTCATCGTTTGATATGACCTACCAGGTTAAAGGACGTTAAACTTAAAAAAAGGTATGTAACGAATTTTGTGAACCTATACCAATATAATACATACTAAGTGAATGATAGCTTAAATAGGCGTTATGACTTCTGTCTACCATTAATATTTTTAAACATATTAAAATTATTGGGAAAGAGGAAATTTATTGTTACAAGTACCGACAAGGGTGGCCGCGGTTAAGACGTGGACTCGTGAATGGGTGGTCCACGTTTAGGATAGGATAGGAGTAGAAGCGGATGGGGACTTAGCACCTCAACCTACGCAGATCTTTTGTATCTAGGCCCCTGACGGGGCGCCCCCGGGAGGTAAGGATGAGGTGGGAGGAGACAGAGGGCGTCTGGACCAGGAGGCACGGCAGGCAGAGGGCAGGGTCCTTACCATTTATATATTTGAACTCCCCGAGTGGGGCTGGTGCTGCCGGTTCCCTTCCCCTGTGGGCTTACATATCCTGGGAGGCCTGGGACCCGGAGACCTCTCGCAGTCCGGGAAAAGAAGGTTTACAAGGAGCATCATTTTCCCCTGCGTTGCAAACACCAAGACCTCCCGCAGACACTTGCAACCCTCAAAGGAACCAAGCAGATGAAAGGTGAAGTGAAATGAGAATGGAATGAAGTGAGGGGCAGAAAATTCGACGGATGTGATGATCCTTCCCAGCATTCGCCTCGACTCGGGGAAACCCCCGAAAAACCCCGTGGGTCAGGAACGTCGGCCATAGGAATTGAATGCGGGTCACAGACGTTACCGTCTGAGCCATCGCGCTCTGGGTTGTCCGCGGATATCCCACTAGGACCATCCTCCCTGTTTGAGGTTTTTTCCAAGTTTTCATCTGTCTTCATAAGTCTTCATAATGCCGAGTAGGTACCCTAAACTTAGGCCGGAAACGTTTCCTTTCCCAATTGTCATTTTTTAATTTTATGTATCATCAGTGTCCATTACCTGTGGTGCCATATTTAGTAAGAACGAGCGTTACACGTTACTAAAACATTGGTTACGTTCGACCACACTATAATACGCTGATTACGTGTGACGTAACTGAACTAGAATGGCATGCATTATGCCTCAGCGACTATTATGATCTCACTGGGCCAGCGCGCACCTCTTCCATACCTTTTAACACCTTCAAAGCAGCAGTCCACTGGGATTCCTTCCCCAAATAAACAATGAAATATGTGTATTTAAAATAAAATCAATTCTGTTCATTGTAATTTTAATATTCTAATAAACTGAGTTCATTTTCTTTGCATCAATATGTCTTGCTTTCACTTCAAGTACCACAGCAGTTAAAGAGCATCCATAAATAAAATTCGATTTATATATCTCTTTATTTTGGAAAATATCAAACAATACGGCGTGGACTCAACAGTACTACCATCCGTTACACCCTCGCAAACACGTTCAACATTCTGCCATCAATCAGTATTTAATTGCACACAATTAACAAGACAAGATCTTTTTGCAAAAACTCAAAGTTTTGAAATTACAATGTAGTCCACCAAAACAGTCGCATGCATTAAAATTAAATTGGGATTTTTATTTATGGACGCTCTTTAACTACTATGGTTCATAGCGTCCCACTCCATATTGGGCGCGAAAGACCGGGAATTTTGCTCAGAGGCCTCTTTATCAGGCTTGAGGTTCTTTTACGTGCCGTAAATCTACGACAAGGGACTACCGGCTTTACATCCTTTCCGAAGAAAGCCATACTAAAGATTTTTATGCCCGAAAAAAGCCCATCTCACTCCGCAGAATTTGAACCCGGTACCTTGGAAACTAGAGGCTAGCATGTTACCACTAGACCACGGAGGTCGACGTGACTATAATGGTAATTAGGACGCTCTGAAAATTATGAACGTTGCTACCCCCGTTTCATAAACATACTCGCGTCTTAATTACTACCATTATAGTCTTTTTTCTTCTAATTTACTATTCAAGTATGTACATAAGTATTAAAGTATGTGTACTTAAATTAATATTAGAAATACTAAGTGTATGTAGTGTAATATAGCTGTTTACAGAAGTGGGTTTTTACATTTTTATTTGCCCTAAACATATTTCATAAGGTTTCTTCATGTGCTTATAATTAAATATCTGGATAGAGTAAACATACATTGCTAGTGTCACCGAACAACTTCAGAATTTATGTGCTCTTCTCTTCCTAACTGGCCAGCGCTACCATCGCTATCCCATTTCTGCTGTCAGTCATGTATAAGCGCGAACACGTTGGAGTTGACTTTGTCACCATTGTGGCATTAATAGCGTGCACGTTCCACCCTTCCTAGTGTAGCATATGAAGTTTTAGTAAGCAAAACGTGCGTATTTATGTTCCTCTCTGGTGTTAACTCTTATATTTATTGTTTGTTAATGAATTATTGAGAATATTAAACACATCTGTCACAATGATCATACAAAGTAATTTAGTGTCTAGTTTCAATCCGATAAACAAATTAAGTTTCTATTTCCACAATATTAGCTGAGAAATATGAGGAAACTAAACGTTAACGTCAATATAAAACTCCATAGCCTCAACACTAATCACCTCCGGAATATCCCTGCAGTTAACTGCCATCTTCTGCACAAAAAGAGGGGGCGCTATAGTTTATCTTTTAAATTGAACAAACTTTTTTGATATTTCATTAAACCTCCTTATTTACTCAGTACTGCCATGTTAAAGACCTGTTTAACTGCAGGACATATTGTATAGTTGATCAACGCCACTTTTGGATTGGATTGACTACGGAGGGGACTCGGCACCGATCCAGAGAGGACATTGTACCTACACCCCACGAGGAGGCGTTACCGGGAGGAAGGATGAGGCGAGAGGGGACACCGGGCGACCGGAACCAGGAGAACAGCACAGCAATGACAGGCTCCCTAAGTTTACAGCTGAGGCACTCTGGCAGACAAACAGGCAGATTGGGGCCACTATCCTACATAGAGGGGGTCCAACACCCCTCAAGGGAGCTCGGATACCGCGGCAGCCAGCCGAAAGCCGAGGGACGGAGAGCGTCACAAAGAGCATCCTATTCCCCTGCCACGCTGCACCAAAACACCAGCGCCGACACTTCCGACCGTAAATAGTCCAACAGGATGAAAGATTAATGAAATGAAAAATGGAACGAAATGGAAGGACAGAAAATTCGGGAGATGAAATATACCACTCCAGCATTCGCCTGACGACCGGGGAAACCCTCGAAAAAAATCATGGGTCAGAGAGGGCGGTCACCGGGTATCGATCCCGGGACTTCCCGAATTCGGGCCACAGACGTAACCGTCTGAGGCATGCTGCTCGGTAATGCTCCTTTTAGTAAAAGCATCTCTATCATTTTTAGTGCATGGGCAAATTAGTCTGGGATCAATGTCCTAAAATAAGAACCGTGAATCATATTAATTGCACAGCACTGGGATTGAGGTGCTCAATTTACATACCTAGAAGTTTATGAGAAAATAATACTTAGCTTTACAGCGTCTAAAATCAAATTATAATGATTTGAGGATGGCATAATTAAATCATTTGGATGTTAGTTTCCTGGGATTAAGTACTTTATCCAAACTTTCTCATTACCCAGATCCTTAAAGGTTCATAACTTTAAAATCCCTTATTTTTATTAGTCAATTGTTTGAGAATGTACTTCTAGTACTGTCCGAAGTTGTTGGATCTCGAAAATGGCTTCCTTTCCTGGAGTGGCACAAGTAGAACTTTTATGTGTACTTAACATTGTTTCTTTTTCACGTAAATAAAAATAATATGATATATTCTGAGGGTCACTAATACCGTTTAAACATATCCATGTTCTACCACGTTCTCACATACTCTGCATAGGAGTGTGGCGGGAGAGTTCGTTTGGCGCATACGGGAGGTGTATATGTTACTCGCCACTGCATGCATTTTTAGGAAACTCTTCTCGGAAGAATCTCAGTCTTTTCAATAAACTTTTTGGGTAAACACCAACTACTCGCTTTCCAGTCAGCAAATTATACGAGGAGTATTCCAAAACTAAGGTCTGGTGAACAGTATTTAACGAATGGTAGGCCTGAATGACGTTTCACGCCTGCAGCGCTGTCTACCGACTCCTGAGGAACCTACCGCAATGTTGGTGTGACGCAATAGGCGTTTGCTAGTCGGTGAGGGCAGATCGCAATGGCCGCGACAATCGTAGATCCCGGCAGTTGCGAAGTGCGCGGTGTGATTAAATTTTTTCTGGCAAAAGAATCGTAAGCTGCGGACATCCATCATGATTTATGCCTCGTGTATGGACCAGACATAATGAGTGACAAACAGGTTCGACACTGGTATCGAGAATTTCGAAATGGCCGCACCAATGTGCACGATGAACAGCGGAGTGGTAGGCCCAGTATTCGGACCGGCATCATCGTTGAGCAAGTGAACTAAAAACTTCGAAGTGATCGGCGTTTGACGATTAGTGGTCTGGCTGATGAATTCCCAAATGTTACTCGAACCCCACTTTACAGGATTGTCACTGAAAAGCTTGTATATCGGAAACTTTGTGCGAGGTGGGTGCCAAAACTGCTCACGGTCAGCACAAAGAGCAACGCATGTGTAGTGCACGACAGTTTTTGGAGCGCTATGGACAAGATGAAGATGGTTTGTTTTCCCATATGTTATGGCGACGAGACATGGATAGCGTACCTTAACGCACAATCGAAATGACAGTCAATGCAGTGGCGCCGTTTCGGTTCACCCGAACCAAAAACGTGTAAGCAATCGGCGTACAGGAATTGTAAAATGATGTGTACCGTGTTTTGGGACGAAAAGGGCGTCCGTTTGATTGATTTCAAGGACCGTGGGTCAACAATTACAGCTGACGTGCACTGTGCAACGCTTATCAAACTGAGACGTGCGATCCAAAATCGACGCCGCGGGAAACTGTCGTCTGGTATCATCCTCCTGCACGACAATGCATGCCCGTACACCGTTGCCAAAACCAAAGAGAATATTCAAGAGTTTCGTTGGGAGCTCTTTGACCACCCTCCGTACAATCCCGACCTGGCACCAAGCGGCTATTTCCTCTTGTTGCATTTGAAACATTGGCTGGGTGGACAACGATTTCAAACCGACGATGAACTCAAGACGAGCGTTACCAACTGGTTCAAGTCCCAGGCGCAGATTTCTATGCCGAGGGGTTAAAGAAGCTGGTGCAGCGTTACAGCAAGTGTATAGATGTGAACGCCGATTATATGGAAAGGTAGAGCATATATGTAGGCACATATTACTGTCAATAAAAAACCTTGTCTCATGAGCGATGTTGTTACTATGACCAAACAGATCGTAGTTTTGAAATACGCCTCGTATTATGTGGCTTACATATTTTGACTCCATTTCCTGTACCTTTAAATCTCGCCAAAGCTTTCACTTAAAGACGTGTACTTTTAATGACAAAGTCGTCATTGTCAACTTTAATGACTCTGTAGGGGAAAAAGCCTCTCAGAACTACTGCAGTGATAAAATATGTACTTATTTCATAATTTTCACGTACTTAGGTTAGGTGAATTGAATTTTGATTGAGCAGGTAGTTGCTAAGAAACACAATTCATTATTACCAACTCTAGATCCTCTCTGCAGCACGTAGCCGAATATTTGAGATCTGTTTTATGCATCAAAATTGCCTCTGTTGCGGATAACAGGAAACAGCGGTACTTCGAAGTAAAAATGCTACTAAAACCCATGTTTTTAACACGCTTTCTCAGTGTGTTAAATTAATTATAAATCTGTAGCAGGTCAGGGACGACATAGGCTCAGTGCTCCGCATATCAGTAATGGCATTAATGTTATTGTTACAGCTTGCACTACGCTATCAAAATATTTATTGTTCTATGTCACTTCGGATTATCTGTGTTCCTAAACTCAGAATAAAATGGCCATGAACGAATTATTACTCGAACCTTGCTATTGTAACGAATTATGCCTCCAATTGGCGCCGAACAGCATTTTTCTCGCATAGACGCTCAGCGTAGCACCACTTCTTCGCTGCTTTTAGCTATCGACTGCACTCGACTGTCTCTCTGACGGAACTCAAATCAAAACCTCACTCCACTCCACTCTGGTAAGCTCGTGGTGAGCCTAAGTAATGCTACTGTGTACCTGCCCTGGGTAGGGCGTAACCACAGAAATGTTAGGATGGTTGTGGGATGGTGATTTTTTAAGGTGGTGGTTTGATAGGAGGTAACTTCTATAATCTTATAGGTCCCTCAACGGTTGCCGTTTCAGGAGCAACATCCATCCGCTGCTCCGCTGGTGTTGATTGTTCCAAATGGATTGAATGTTTTAAATTTTGAATGACCACTCCAATGGTAAGGGGGAGTACTTACAGTCAGCATTATGCTGTAGGCAGTTAATAACCCGACGACGACATGATGGCAGGCTGGGGGCAGCCCGCAGATGTGTTAGACGTGCACTTGCCGTAATTAGGGCTTAGGCACGTAGTGACGGGATGTGAGATCTACAGGGTGACTGGTGAAATTTATGTAGGGGAGTGAAAGGAGGTAGCAAGTTTTGCTCCTCAGCGGTTGCTGGCCATGGCACATCGGCCCTTGTACACCGCTAGTGTTAACTATTTTCCAGATTTTTTAATTGGGGGTTGTAATTTTGAAAATCCAAGGTACTCTTGGAAGGATTATAAAGCGGCTCAGCCATAGCTGCTGTTGGAAGTGTTCCGTTGTTTCTGGATGTGCCCGCCTGCCATACGGGGAAGCCGGCGACGCCTCATGTGGCATGTTTTGGGGTTATAGTCCCCAAGAGACCGAACGAGACGGCTCTGATGGTGTGGCAACTGGTCGTAGAATTTTGCGGCCCGGCGCCTAATTTCATCCTTCATGTAGAGAAGAGATGAGGCTTCGTGAAGCAGTCTCACGGGAAAGGAGCGGTATACAGAACAGATAGCCTGAAGGCCGCTGTTCCTGGTATCCCAGGGCAGCAGCATCACACCCATGTAACGAAGGGTCGAGTGCTCAGGACGGAAGCTGAACTGGTGTCTGGAATGACTTGAATGTCTCTCAATGTGGGGAACAAGCGGGCGATTAGTATCCTCTCGAAGACCTTCGAGAGAACTGACAGAAGGCTGATGGATCTATAGTTGGCAGAATGGACCGAATCCTTCCCCGGATTCAAAATGCAGATCCCCGGGCCTCCCTTCACTCGCATGAAAAGTACCACAGGGCGAAGCACATGTTGAAGGCCTTGGTCAGAAAGAGCACGGCCCTGAAGGGAAGGCAGCGTAGCATGGCGGATGTGAGCCCACCAAGCCCTGCTGCCTTTTTGAGGTAGAGACGCCGGTGTGTGCCCTGGAGTTCGCTAGATCTTATGACCGGAAGTCGATCCGCATCGTCGGGGAGCGTCGAAGATATGGACGAATCGCACTCCGAGTGCGTTCGGAGAAG
The DNA here is from genome assembly GCA_030765065.1 of Deroplatys truncata. Taxonomy (NCBI): domain Eukaryota; kingdom Metazoa; phylum Arthropoda; class Insecta; order Mantodea; family Mantidae; genus Deroplatys; species Deroplatys truncata. The sequence continues at coordinate 281,008,844 of CM060990.1, forward strand.
GCATCATCCTGTAGGTTATCTCGAGGCCGTATAGTCCTCTCAAGATAGTCAGCAAACACACCGGCTTTGCCTTGGAGAGGGAAAGAGTGTTGTCCTCCGCGATTACGGAGTCTTTTAGCGATCTTCCACACGTCGTCATCCACGAGATTCATGCCATTCATCGTATTCTCTCACACGCGCACCCTGTGCTCGCGTAGTTGGCGACCGAACTCTCAGCGTAAACGCTTATGAAGTGCTCTATTATGTGGCGTGCGGTGACGCTGTTAAAGTCTGCGTACATCCCAGGATCGACGGATGAGTTGGGAAAGTTCGAGGAAGAGTGTCCGGTTGTAAGGGAGCTGGGGTGTGGTCAGTGAGGTTGTGAACTGTTCGCATCACAATGGCTGTGAAGGCGGTGAAGGAGGACACCGCCCCCTCCAGGGTTGGGATGTTTGTGATTCTAGGATTGGGTTGGATGGAGTCGTTAAGACAAGCTTTGACGCAGTCCCAATCGACTTCCCGGTGTTGAACCTGGACGTCATGGTTGGCAACTCTTGTGTTAAACTCGGCTAACACGGGATTATGATCTGAGTGTAATGAGTTGAGTGATGTGAGTGAGAGATCGAAGGAGAAATGTTTAGTGATTTCGAAGTCGATAACGGACGTCCGTCCTCAACCTCGTGGATGATGTGTGGGTTTCCAGGGACCCTCCACTCTATAATTTCATTGCCTCGCCTATCTGCCCTGGGCCGCAATGCCAACGCGCATGTTTGGCAATGAAGTCCTCAGCCATGATAACGTTGGGACGTAGGGAGAGGATGGAAACATAATCGTTAAGTACAAACAGCTTTCAGGTGGGCGGTATACAGACACTATCATAACTTCCGTTCCGCCAAGGTCGACGCAAGCGGTCCTGGCCTTCAGGGTTTGAAGTAGTGGGAGCGGGATTGCGCGATGGACTACACTGTTCCTCACGAGAACCGCGGTGCCTCTTGCTCGGCGGCCCACGCGGTCAGTCCTGAGGCAGTTGTAGCCTGGAAGACGGAAGGAGGTGTTTGGGCGGAAATGTGTTTTCCAGACTAGTACGAGGTCTAGGACATGTGAGCCGGCAAAATATTGAAGCTCATTTGCTGATCGGCCAGGCCACACGCGTTTCCAGAACGCGAACCGAAACGAGGTACGAGAACTAGTTCCATCCACCATTTTGGGCGGTCTGGATGACGGTGGTCAGAAGAGTGAGCCCCTTCATGGCAATTACCATTTTTGCGGCTGGTCGGTAGTTGAAATGAATCTGACCAACAGGTCACTTATGCGCCGGCCATGAAACTGCAACAACCTTGCAGCCACCCCAGCATATTTGAGAGCTGTTGGACAGAAGGGTTTGGGGTTCGTCTTGGGAGAGGGGTGGGAGGAGTGGTCAAGGGCGCCGCTACGCCGCTCGCCTTGTCGGTTCTTGACCGTCGTGAGGGCATGGAAGTACCACGCTCGCACAGGGTTTCCGAATCCAAGTCCGGGTTGCGGACTGGGAGACTCCTCTTAGTCCTATTGGGACGGGGTGGAATCTTGGAAGCTGGAGTTGAGGATGTTTTGTGTTGAGCTTGTGTGTGAATGGAGGCACTTAATATTACATGACCATCCGTTCTACCCTTCAGTACCGCAGCGTAGGACGGTACTTGGCGGCGTGCTGGTTGCTCCTGTAAGCATGGTGGCTTCGACGTGGAACGAGCCGGTGGCTAACTGGTAACTGGTAAGAGCAGGCTTCCCCTCCCCTAGGGGCCGGTGGTGGTTGTGGACGACGGGAGGCGATGACTGCCTTCCTTGTAGGACATCCTCCGTAACAAGTTACATGTTCCCCCTGGCAGTTAGCGCAGGTGGGAACCTCGGCGACAGTTCGGGGACAGACATCTTTGGGGTGAGAGCCTCCGCAGCTTACGCAGCGTAGATGTCGAATGCAAAATTGACTGGACTGGCTAAACCTCAGAAACCTGAGGCATTGAGGGGGCCCGCAAGAGCCCTTGGAGGGCTCGATATGTACCCGGGGGTAGCAGATGGTGGTGACACAATCTATCCTCACCTCCGGGTTGTTGGCCCGCTCTATGACTACTAAGAAGAGTGGGAGGGGTGTAGAGCCTTGGCCATTTTCAGCGGGTCTAGTGAGCAGCGTGTGTTACCCTGGCGCGTGAGGTCAGCCTCAATGTCTTTCACCGAGGTGTCCGTTTTGGTAGGCCACGAATGACCCTGCGAATATCACGTGCCTTATCAAGGCCGAAGGTGAAGTGAGGAATGTCTTTCCTCCCCAGATGCTTAAGCAGGAGCGAATAGTCTCCGGCCTGCTTGACTTGGAAAACAAAGCGGTTTTTGTTCCGCCGCACCGTACATGGCCCCGACAGGATCGGCATGATTTCCTTTAGGAAGCTGACCGACCCCGATAAGTCATCCATGATGATCTGCGGGACATCAATCCTCTTGCCGCCGTTCTGTGCGGAGCCAGAAGCGATGGGCAGGTTGAATGCTTCTGACTGGTCAGAGGGCACGCCCCTGCAGCCAATCGGGAAGCACGCTTCCTCTTTCGTGATAGTATTTCACGAAAGTCGTCATTTCCGGCCGTGGAGAGCCCGGGGAGCTATCCTTATCACCCTCCATGGAGGAGTAGATTAAAACATCCGTGCCTAAGTCGGCATGGTCAGGATGCTCCGTAATTTGGTGTACCCAAGAATTGCTGCCTCGAGGGAGGTCCTCATTGCTAGAAAGCTCAGACTGGTCCAGACATCGCATTTTGCCTTTCCCGCTTTCGCGTTTCTGGGCCAATGCCTGTTTTTGCCCTCTAAAGCCCCAGTGCCGCTTGAGCGCTGGGTGGCATCACCACTACTGTTGCTGGCAATGGCAGTTGCCGCCTGACTGGCAGACCTGCTGTGGGCTTTGCCTGAGGTTCGTGTACCCTTACCTGCAGGCAGCTGGGGGTTCACTAGGATGACAAAACAGAGGGCCGGACACCAAGAGGTACCCGTACCGTTCCACGGGGGAAGGTGTCTGTGGCCTTGTTCGCCTTTCCGCTGTCTGATGTTGCGACCTCACGTTGGGTTGAGGCCAATCCCTGAAGAAAGTGACCCGGTCACCGGAAGCTGCTCAGGGGATCGCTTCCAAGTAGTGATGATCGACTAGCTGGATTCGGGTTGGGCAGCTTGCTTTAATAAAAGCAAAGCGGACCTGATGATAATCGCAGAACTACTGCTCTCAAGGGTTGCTTAACCGAAGTTGAGCAGCATTGAGCGTGGTCACCAGATTGTTGCGTGACCCCGGAGCGAAATTTTTTCTTGATTGAAATGAAGTCTACGATGCCAATGAAGAGCAGCACCCTCGGGTGTTTTCGCAATAGTTTGGCGTCCATGATGGTCAGAAGGTAGGAGCTTGCTGCCATCCGTCTTCGCCGAGATCTCAAAGCAGAATCCGCAACTCGTTAACAACTGGACGACGACATGATGGCGGGCTGAGGGTAATCCCAAGGTGTGATAGGCATGTACCTGCCCTAATTAGGGCTTAGCCACGTAGTGGCTGGATCTGAGGTTTGTAGGATGTCTGTTGAGATTTAAGTAGGGGAACAGCAAAACATGTAGCAAGTTTTGCTCCTCAACAATTGCCGGTCATGGTGCAACGGCGCTTGTGCGCCGCTGGTATGGAGTAATTTTCCAATTTTTTAATGTAGGGATAGTAATTTAGAAAGTACAAGCTACTCTTGTACCGATTGTATAGGACCTCAGCTTTAGCTATTGTGTTAACAACTCCACGCCAGCAGTTCCCTTATATACCTCCGCAACAAAGCGGAATGTTCTTATGGAGCGGTTTCTCTAATCTTGCTTCCAATGATATTTCCAGAAAGGCGGAGAGCGCACATGAAGAGTTTGTTGCTTGGGCCATTATTGTGCGGGGCCGACCGAATATGCTAACAATCCAGGCGGCTAGGTAAAGGAGCTGGCATGCTCTCACACTAGCGTAACCGGCCGACAACTTCTCATACGTGGTTACACTATCATAATGTTTGTCAACGAAAATACAATCTTTTAAATGTCGCGGTTGGCATGTACGATCTGGTGGCGTTTTATATTATCATCTGAGCATTAAAACGAGCAATTAATATAATGTGTAGTTTCTGTTTCCAAAGGAAAGGTGATTGTGAAGGTTTGCACAAACCATATTGCATTCGAAAAGTGCATTTTAATGGCGACAAATGTACCAATGCATTAAGTATCAAATTGTATTAAAGTGCTAGATTCCTGTACCTAACAGAAAAATGTCTTTTGATCGTACTATTGTGTTTAGAGTAACGCTTTATCGGAAAATCACGAGGACTGCGGAAATTCCATATAAAAACGAAATTAAACGATTTGTTATTTAAGTGCACAAAGCTATAGGACATGTTTGTGCGCCATCCAGTTCTAATTTTTCTACAGCAAAATTTGAAAGCATAAAAAGCTAGCTGGAGATAAACGCAAGAGCAGCTCACACTTTTGACGCACAAATCAATAAAATGCAAATTGTCCTTGTCCATGCACTAAGCTGAAGTTCTCTGAACTCTATGTAGGATACCAGACAATATAAATCGCGGCCCGCTAAACTGCATGAAAGCACTGGGGTTAAAGGTGAGGAATTAATTTGCAATTTGTGCAAAACTGCTAAGGAAATGTTATTTTCACTCAGAGACAGAGAGTGAAAGATAGAGTTAAACGTTATATTGCGCTATCTTTACTCATACTTTTAGTGACGGCGCGAGATACGCAAACAGAGAGAAAAGTGGGTAAGGTTGGGTTTAAACCCAGTGCTACCTTATCCATCCTATTATAATACACTCACAGTAAAGCAACACCAGAGATAGCTCTATAGCTGTTAGGAAACTGCACAACCTTTAGTTGGAGTATATACGCTCAAAAAAAGAAGTACATTTTGGTTTAAACTGATACACTTAGCCGCTGATGTATGTACTGGGTGGCTCGGATAGATACTAAACAGTAGATTGGGTGGCCTACTCGCCGGTCGCTGCAGGGCTTGCATTTTGATGTACTGGAAACTCAAATAAGATATTCAAAAATGATCCGTCCTACATATGTGCAACACCTGTGCGGCTGTTTTGGGGATTTGCGGCAAAAGCTTCTCATAAAGCGTTTGTAACCACCATGCCTTTCTGTCGCATGCTAGTGATCGATTTGACGCTTGCAGCCGACCGTGGTTCTTCAGTCGTTCCAGTTGATGGGGAGAAAAGAAAAGAAACAAACAACTAAAAACTGTCTAATCGTCCATGTGGAAAGCTTTGGTTATAAAGGGCTCGTGCTTGTCTGCTATTATGTTGGCTCTCTCCAAACACTAAGAACATATTAACAAATTGTTTTCGTGTCGCATCATGATAACATGAATGAAGATCCAATCACAATAACGGAGCGCAAGTCACATATTTACCAAACCCAGCATGAATTCACCAGAACGTTGTGTTGCAGCTGAGCAGTAATACCCATTCCCGAAGACGTAAAAGCCCTGAAGAAGTAGGCCGCCCAATCTACTGCCAGTATCTATCCGAGCCACCCAGTACTATTTGTTCACTCCTAGTCAGTGGGGAGGAGATCAGTAATCTAGCCAGTGGCGTAGCCTGATTATGAGACTCGGGTATGTACCCCAACGTAATTGTAAAATTCGTTAAAATATTACCCAATCTAAACAGAATTACCCAAATCGGCATACTTCATCTCAACTAGACAACATGTAGTGTAAACAAGGTGTTCTTCATTAATTCAATTTCAATTAATTCAATTCAATTGGAGTTTTCATTTTTTACCATTGTCTCAACAAATGTTCGATATCAATTTTGTGTTCCTTCACTGTCCGAATTAAACGACTTTGGAAATCCCATCGAGTCTAAGGAACAGTAGGAATTAGTTGCTTCACATGCATACCCAAAGCATGAACTCTCTTTGTCGATTTAGAAAAGAATGATCCAAAACCTGCTAGAGAGATAAAGAAGCTTTTAACTTCTTTGATAAAACTAGCTGACTGCGACAGCACACGATTTAACTGATGAGCATAGCCGTGAACGAATATGGCAGATTTACAATGTTCTCTCAGCTTCGATTGCAGTCCATTGTGTTCCCCTGCCATGACTGCTGCCCCATCATATGTTTGGGCAATTAGTTAATTGAACAAGAAAAGTCCTTAAGAATACTGAGAGCATGGTTCCAAAGAGAATCTGCTTTCCTGTCAGAACTTACATCTGTAAAGCAAATAAATCCCTCGTCGACATTTCTGTCAACAGTCATGTATCGCAAAACGGTGGAAAGTTGCTGTTTACTACTTATGCGAAGAGTTTCATCTTATATCAATGAAACAAAGAAGGCGCCATAAATTTCCTTCTTAACTTCACACGTCATGACGGCACTCACACTTGAAATTAAGTCATTCTGAATATCAGGTGAAGTTGCACGAAAAACAGTGGACATTTTCAAGTGCTATTTCAGAGATGTGTCATATTCTGCTAATTCATTTAAATATTCAATGTAGTTGCCTCTGTTTGAGGACCCTTCATTCTCATTGTGACCACGAAAGGCAAGTGCTTGCTTTCCTAAAAAGCATACAGCCCGTACCACATGAGAAAGTAAAGTTCTATTCTTTTTCACTTTATTGTTATGTTGTTCAACTGGAAGCTTATACTGACTATTCCTTGAAAATTCTATTCTGGGGTTTTCCCCAAAATTTTTAGTTGTTTTCACATATTATATGTTTAAAATAATAGTTGCTTTTTATGGCTGCTTTATAAATGATATTTAAATCTTCGTAACCGCTGGAATTCCAGACGCACTTTTCATTTGAAAACAGGAGACATGGCCAACAAAACAGGTTGTTTAAAGTTTTACATCGGCACAGTCCTGACTCGCTTTCACAAACTTTGATGATGAAATGCCTTACACAATTTTAAATATTAGTTGTAATACTGAGTATGGACTTTGGAGGACCTGCATTAATTACAGCTTCCTTTTCAGAGAAATTTAATGTCTGGAAGCTTCTCATCTTGTGTTTGTCGATCACACAATAATTTATTTCCATTTTCGTTGCCACATCCGCAATGAAACAATGTATCGTTTGCTATTGTAGCTATTATTCGCTTCGTGATCTCTCGGATGTAAGTACACTGCCTGTGTACATACCTTCCTCCCGGAAACCGCGGAAATCTTAATCTACGTTTGCTTTGATAGTTAGTAACCAAGTGTTCAAAGCGCGCTCAAATTTTCACAATTGAAGAAACACACATACAAGAGACAAAACAACTCGTGAACTACTCTCTATTCACGTCTATAAATGCAATAGTATGAGCACGATTTTTAACACGAGATTTACTCCAACTCAGTACATACCATGGGTCAAGCACACAACGTCAGTTTCCTCCAGTTGACGGTAGGTGCCGTTGATCCGAGCTTTGTTTCGATACAGACTGGCGCAAATCATGGCGCAAATTCAAATCAGAATATTTAGGAAAGCTGATTTTAATGATACTAAAACGGCCGTCTATCACAAAATTACAATGAACACAATTTTGCCACGAGTTTGAGAAAAATTACAGGGTATGCAAGACATATCTTACTTCCATTGACGCTACGCCCCTAAATCTAGCAATCCAGCAATCGAGAGCAGCTTAGCTAGGTTTACCTGGCCGGGATGTCAATCGCCACAGTACCTAGCCGCAATGCGGCTTTACCTGTGCGATATAGAAGGGAGGTGCTAAGGTGCTAAGGTTATTTATTCAGAAAGTGACCTGGTGCCGGTACATTAGGCCCGGCTTACAGGCTTATATTTACATATTTTATTTCAATTTGCTTGTTAGCGTTAGACAATAGTTGCTTTTGTATTAAACGAAACCCATGCGGTGGCGAGCCTTAGGCCACCGAGAACAATTTTTGTATGTAGCTTTCATCAGTTTTTCTTTTCTCAGTTTTGTTTTGAAAACATTTTTTTCATTATATACATATGTACACACACACATACACACGCACACACACGCTCTCTCTCTCTCTCACACACACACACACACATCTGGCCATGCGAAGCACGTCCCAGGACTAAAACTAAACGCTATCACACGAAATATATACACTATTTACACAAAACTTGCACTATTTACACTTTTTACAGTCCGCGGTTTGGCTATGCGGCAGCTTGTAGCAGGATGGGTGTTGCGTGGTGACGGCCTCTGCAGTAGTTAGGGGTGGCCTGGGACCTGGTGTGATGGGCGCGGTTAAATGGCGAGCCGTTGTGCCGTTAAAACATTTTGATGCGGCTATGTTTCCTGTGTTTCGGCTCGCCACTGCCGATGCTGGAGATTAGGGGGTTCTGGTGTCCCCGTATGCGTGCCCATACCGAAGAGGCACGTTTTGTAATGGCATCAGGGATGGAGGGCATGTTGGTTTCATGTAGGATGGTTTGATCGGATGTCAGGAGAGGAACACGGAGGACTTTTCGGAGGGAGCGGTTTTGAAGGATTTCAACGTGCCTTTTTGCAGATGCCGATGCATTTGCCCAGGCCACACATGCGTAAAGAACCACCGACAGAATGAAGGATTTGTACAATATCAGTTTTGATTTTAAGTTCAGCTGTTTGCTGCGGAAGACGGGGGCGCGTAACTTTAATCGCTGCCGCCCTTTGTTGGCGCTATCTTTTAGGTGGGCAGTCCACCGCAATGTTCGGTCCAAGGTGACGCCAAGGTACTTAACTTGCTGACGGCAGTGCAATCTTTGACCACCGACCGTTAGGTCCATAGCCGGAAGGCGCAGCTTACGTGAAAAATAAATCAGGTGTCATTTGTTTCCATTAATTTCTATCTTCCAATCGTGGAACCACGAGAGGAAGCGGTCAATATACCGCTGCATTTCTAAAAGGCCGAAACGAGGATTTTTGTGGTGGTTGTAGATTGCAGTGTCGTCAGCATACATTGCGATTTTGCATCTGGCGTCCACGGGAAAGTCGTTGGTAAATAATTTATACAGAAAGGGGGACATTATAGCCCCTTGAGGGACGCCAGCCCGCATAACTCGCTCCCGAGAAGAGGAGCGGCCCACTTGGACGTAGAAGCGCCGGTTTTCTAAAAAGCTCTGAATTAGGTACATGAAATTTTGAAGGCCGGGAAAATTGTGGTGCAATTTATAAAGTAGGCCATTGTGCCAGCACCGGTGGAATGCGGCTTCTACGTCCAAAAATAGCGCCAACGTTGAAGCCTCATTGTTGAACTGCTCAGTGACGTCATCCGCAAAGCGTAATAGTTGTAATTCTGTGGAGTGACCTTTTCTAAAGCCAAACTGAGATTTTGATAATTCATGTATTTCCGAAACTTGTTTTTGGAGTCAACAAAGTATAAGTTATTCGAGCAGTTTTCCAATACCCGACAGGAGACTAATGGGGCGGTAATTTTGTGGTTGCCTGGTGCTTTTCCCTTGCTTCGGGAGCATGATTACCTTGGCTCGTTTCCAAGTGGTGGGGAAGTAATTATGCCTCAAACAGGCGTTGAAAATCTTTGTGAGCTGCACCAGGGCTTTTCTCGGGAGATGATTGAGTTCCTCATTAGTCACCTTGTCTGGGCCGGGGGCTTTCCCATTAGGCAAATGCCTAATGAGCTTGTACACTTCCAGCGGCGTTATGATAGGCAGTTGTTGCTCATGCTTCTGCGCCACCCAATTTTGTACCCATGTCAGAACCTCCCGTTCTTGTGCTGGGTTCGTTGTAGGATTTTCAGAAAATCTGTCTTGGAGACAGTCGGCGAAGACCTCGGCTTTCTCCTCACCGGAGAAGTGCAGGCCGAGGGGAGTGTGAAGCGGCTCAGTGCTGGAGTTGACGCTAGAGGAGACCTTGAATGCCCTTAGTAATTTCCATAGAGAATTGTCCGAATGTTTGGTACTTAACATTTTATTTTCCCACTGTTCAATTTTGTTAAGTTGAATTTGTTACCGAATGATGTTGCGTAGCCATTTTGCTGCAACTTTGTATTCGGGCTGGCGAGTAAGCCGCCACAGTCTCGTCAGGCGCCGCCTCCGAGCAATGAGCTGCTCCACCTCCGGGTACGTGAAAAACTAGGTGGACTTGTGGTGTACGTGGTAGCGTTTCTTTTGGCCGTGCGTAGCGAGGCAGTGAAGTTTTCAATGGCGGCATCAATGTCTGCCTCGCTGTGGTATGACAGCTTAGGCTGAGCCATCCTGTGCATGTCCGTCGTAAAGTTTGGCCAGTTTGTCTCTGCTGTGCGCGGCGGGCCGCTCCAACCGGCCGTGACTGCGCCGCAGATTTCAAAATGCACAGGTAAATGGTCAGAGTCTAAGCTGTGATACACTGTAAAATTTTGTGAAAGAGCCGCATTTTTTGTCAGCACGAAGTCCAAAATTTCAGGGTCCCAGTGTCCCGATTTATGCCAAAATGTGGGTTCTGGGGGGTAATGAACCTCAATATCGTCATTTTCAGTTATAAGTTCAACCAGGAGATTTCCAGCCGCGTTTGCTCGGCGAGAGTGCCACCATGGGTGCCGAGCGTTGAAATCTCCTGCAATTATAACGTGCTCCTCTAAATTGAGGATCTGTTCGAGGTATGGCAAAAAATATGGGGAGTCAGGGGGCCTGTAGAGCGCTACCAGCATCACCGTTGTGTTGTTGATACGAGTTTTAAGAGCCGTACACTCTAGCGCTGCCAGAGCTGGCAGCGTAACAGGAGCATGAACAACTGAGTTTTTTTAACAATATGGCGGTGCCACCCCCCTGTCGGCCAAATCTGTCAGTCCGAAAAATTTGGTAACCCCGGAGCTTAAAAGTGTACTCCTGTTTTAATTTTGTTTCGCAAATGAATGCGACATCAATTTTGTTACCCGCAGGTAGTTTTCAAGTTCGTGCTGCTGCCGGTAGATGCCATCGGCATTCCACAGGAGCGCGCGAGTTAATGTTATACCTCCCCTTACATTGGCCATTTAATCGAAAATAGTTGAGAGGAGGCATATCACAGCTTCTAACTTATCCCGGGTGCTAGTGCAGCTTTTAAACTTGGCAATGAAAGGCTGCACCTTCGGCAAAAGTGCCGGGAGATTGAAGGATTTAAAAAGGTCGATGAGATCTTTTAGCCCACCCAGGTCACCGGAGGGCGCCTGGGAGGGGGAGGTAGTAGAGGGGGGACCACTTGGTGGTGGCACGGGTGCCTTTTGCCCCTTGGCGGCGCCTACAAAGGAGACGCCTTCCTTGACCAGGGCCGGGTTGAGAATGGGGCGTGGCCCTGGCTGAGCACCTGGGGGGGGCTCCTGGCCATAGATGCCAGTTGGCGGCGGTGGCGTTCGTTGCGAAACGTCTCACAACCGCGATAGCTGGCAGGATGCGTCTCCCCACAGTTTGCACAGTGGGGTTGAACGTCCTGCGTGGCCTTTTTGGGGCAGTCAGCTAAGCGGTGGAGGCCACCGCAGAGGACGCACCGGGAGGTCATATGACACATTCTGAATGTGTGCCCTAATTGTTGGCAGTTGTAACACTGGGTGATATGGTTGTTGGTTTTTAAGACCTTCACGGTAACCATCATGTGACATACCTCTTTTTCTTGTAGTAGTCGCTGGTTGCCGGTGGTTCTTTCCAGAGAGATTTGGAAGTTGGGCAGAGGCCGCCCATGGGATTGCATCCGCCTGACCTGGACGCCGGTGTAGCCCTTCGCCTCGAGGTCGTCCTTGATGTAGTCCTCCTCGAGGTCCTCGGGCAGCCGCTTATAGAAGGGAATAGAATGTTCGCAAGCTTTTGTGTTTTCGGTCGATGGGCGGAGTTTAGCTTGCTGCACTACCATTGGCTGGGTGTCAGCGAATCACCTGGGAAGATATGCGTCCAAGTGGTGACTGAGTCCAATGCTGCTTAAATTGGACGTCCGCTTGCGTGACTGTCAAGCTAAACAGGCCGACTGGCGGCGAAGCAGGATAGAAATGGGATATAGGTTTCAGAAAGCGTCCAAATTCGCAGACGGGCGGGACACTGCTGAGCGGTCACTCGTCCAGCTAGTGACCAAGCTCGATGCTGCTTAACCTGGGGGATTGTGATAGATAGGAGTGGTAGCCTTTAAGTCTGGGAGCCCAAGGCGTCCTTAGGTAATCCGTAACTCTTCCGTCGTCTTGGTGCCCTGTGGTCGTAGTGACCCAGAGTGTGCACCAGCTTGTTGGTATGCTAAGTGAGTTTCGTGTACATCTATTATGTTACTTTCAATAATAATAATAATAATAATAATAATAATAATAATAATAATAATCGCACTAATGCTTTCTGAGAAGAGTATAATATAAGCTCGTATTATCCACAGCTATCCGATGTGCGGACACATGATGTGCTTCCCTCCTGATGGTGTATTTCGCAGAACTGAAAATGAGTTGAGTAGAAAAGAGAACACCTTAATCCCTGAAGAATGCCACCAAGTATTACAAAATCACGGTCCTGTGAAAGTGTCTTAAAGACTGGGAAGTTAAAGATTTGAAAGAAGGAGCACAGAAAGTACTGAAGACGAAGCTTCCTTTCAAGATGAACGCGCAGCGAATCATTTAAAGAAACTATCAAAATAAGAAAGAAATGTGCCGGCGGTGGTTCAACCTAGGTATACAGCCCCTCCTGTGGAGATGGATGTGTTGAAATCTTGGAGGAAATCTTACAGCAAGGCAATGTCTTTTATGACAATCTTTCCCAAGACCAATATAGTAACAAAAGAAAAGAAACATAGCTTTTAAGATCGTATGAGGTTATTCGAAATTCCAGAAGATGCAAACTAATTTTATAGGTATGTGCTAGGAGAGATATGCAGCTACTGCATAGAACCTGAAAAAAGATTCAGTGAATGGAATATAAACAGCTTAAGATGGATTGCTGCTTTTTACCGAGCGAGATGGCTCCGCGACAACGCGCGAGGCTCGCATTCCGGGGGGGGGAAGTCAATCTGAACATAGATACTTTTTCGTGGTTTACCCCGTCCTTAGACGAATGCTAGGGTGGTTCCCCTTCTACAATGAATTCCCTGTCCATCATTTTCTGTTCCCATCATTTCCTTTCATGTGCTTCAGGGTTGAAGGACCAGGCGTAGGCATTCGATGTCTTACAGCTGGGCGGTGGAGGTGCGCTTTGGAAAGGTTTCTCCCTGGCGTCGGTTGGACTGCTGACAGACCTACTTTCTGGAGCGGTACTTCTGTGCTCTAGGGGCTCCAGGGGGCTCGGGACTTGCTGACAGGGTAAACGGCGTCGGATGATTTCAACCCAGAATCGTTAGAGACCCCGTCCATGCTTGTGCACATCGTCGTCCGGATATGGTCACCCTTCGGATCGCCCCCTCATCCCTCTCTCCAAGGGGACAAGTTAGAAGAACGGTGCTCTTCCCGGCTTTGGGAGTACCTCCACGTATGAACTCCTACTCCTACTTCTTGCTGCTTTTTCTGTTTTGAATAGTGTATTAATTTAGTTATTTGATGTATTATTGTTTCTATATCTCAACGTCATTTGCAATTATATACTCAAACTGTGGAAAATATGCACAGTCTTTGGTATATACCTAAGAGGCATGTAGCTAAACGCATGGACCTCAAAAAAATTGACTGGTGTACTATAAATGCATATTTCAAGATATAATGATTTTTGGTTTGGTAACCCATATTTAGATATAAATACACTAATTATTGTATGTGCATTACTATTTAATTTGTAGGTTCCTACTTAATAAATGAACATATAAGTATACAATAAAAATGTGGTTTCTGTAGTGTAGCGAAGTTCACGTGGTTAGCAAGTAAAAACGTAATATTAAAATGAAATAGAGTTCACAGCCAGTACTACTAAAATATTGTTACACTAAACTTCCAAAACAGACATTATGAAAATACAAATAATAATCATGAAAATAATAGTAATAATAATAATGATGAATAAAAATATATTAATAAAATAAACATACAACGCTTGAAATATACAAGTAATAAGAATATCTTTAGATTATTCTACGATGAACAAATTTCAATTAATGCATTAAACTAACAAACAGACAGTAATAATAAACTATATAGTTCACAGCAAAGGTGAACATCAATCAGCATCAATAGGGCTTTGAAAAAAACTGGAATTTTCAGCCCCATTATTTAATTATTTAAACAGTACAAACCATCTCTTTTTTTCAGTGCACCGAAACTGTTTGAGGAGGAAAATTGAGGATAAATAAATCTACGGCTGTGAAAAACTGTGCTACAGTTTGTGTGCATTTTTGGAATGCTCAACTTATTTGTGCCTATTTAACTCTATATGCAAACGAAGCGTTCACTGCATTTTTCATGTCAATAAATATGATAAATTTAACCTCAATATTCCATGAAGAACAACTCGCTTCAGTATCTGAGTCAGAATTACTGGCTTAGATTATTTAAACGTTTTTTTTTTCAAATCACAACATAAGTTGCATTCATGAAAACAGGTCATTTAAAAAGACCAGTACTATAGTACTTATTATTAGAGTTTTACCTTCTCTACCAGTATACAGTAGGTAGAGAAGGTAGGTACTGCATTCCTCCAAAAATTCGATACCGAGATTCCACTACAAATGGATGTTTTGAGACCCCTGAATCCAAAAAAGAGCATTTTTAGAAGTAGGTCCCTGTGTGTGTCTGTGAACAGCGTAACTCAAAAACGAAAAGTCGGATAGATACCAAAATTAATATTTAAGTTCAGTATCTTGCAAAGATGAAACACGAAGATTTTCAAGAAAATCCCCCCACCCAAACTACCCTTTAAGTGCAACAGCTTTCAAAATTGTTGATTTTGGCAAAAATGGCTCTAAGAATTTTGATTAAAACAATATACATTAAAGATGACAAACAAAATGTACATCTTGAATTTCCTGGAAATAGCATGTGAAGTCCTTTTCATTCGGAAGAAATTTTGTATAATCTTGTATAACTGGTAAACGTTAAGCAAGAGAGGAAAACTGATTATACAAAAAATCTGATGTGACACATTCACATGACTTTCTCGACCCTCTATATTTTATTGGTGGGTATGCAAATTATTCATACTCAAGCTCATTTTTGTATCCACTACATTTTAATCAAAATAAACCTTTGCAGAAAGAGCTACATTTCGTTATAGACACAAAGAGAACAGCGATGGCCAAATATTTAAGAACTGGACGCTATATGCTCACCTTAAAATTCCATATTGATTCCATGCAATCGCGAAAACAACTGAATGTTGAAAGGGTTTAAAGAGAATGACCACGAAATGAACAATTGGAACCTTTAGTAACGGATATCTCAGAAGCGGCTTATACCACAAAAAATTTTCTTTTAAATAAATTGTGTGTTCTAAAGAGATCTACATTTTTGTGTAGTACGTATTCGTCGGTCGCTTAACAATTACCAGCTATATAAGATTATGCAAAATTTCTTCCAAATGAAGTGGACTTCACAGGCTATTCCCGGAAAATTTAAGATATACATTTCATTTGTCATGTAAATATCTTTAATATATAGTATTTTAAATAAAATCGTTAGAGTCATTTTTAGAAGATCAAAATCTTCTCGAAAAATCTTCCATGTAAAGGGTAGTCTGGGGTTGGGGAATTTTCTTGAAAATCTTCGTGTCGCATCTTTGGAAGGTACTCAACTTAAATATCAAGCTTGGTCTTGATTCGACTTTTCGTTTTTGAGTTATGCTGTTCACAGACATAGACACACACACACGCACACGGACCTTTTTATAAAAATGCTATTTTTGGAATCAGGGGCCCTAAAAACATGTATTTACGGTGAAATCGCGATACCGAACTTTTGGATGGAATACAATACTTCCCCTACCTACTATACGCAGTAGCGAAAGTAAAAATGTAAATGTGTTTAACACACACAATTTATTCCAAATACCTTTTTTGTTCCATAAACCATTTCCAAGCTATCCATTATTAGTGCTTAAAATTGTTCAATATTTTGTCATCCTTTGTAAATCCAGTCGATATTCACTTTTTCTCGCGATTGCATGGAAAGAATATGGAATCTTAAGGCCAATATATAGCGGCCAGTTCTTAAACACTTGACTATCGCTGTTCTCTTTATATTTAAAACGAAATCTGTAATGTAGCTATTTCTGCAACGGTTTATCTCGATTAAAGTGAAGTGGATAAAAAAATAAGCTTTCAAAAGAATAGTTTGTTTACTTACTAATAAATGACAGAGGGTAGAGGATATAATGCGAATGTAACACATCAGATTTTTTAAATAATTGGTAGCCTTTAGATGTAAGGTATTGTCATCTCTAGTGAGATGCTATGGTGGTCTACCTGGGAAACAACTTGAGTCGGTTTATATTCAATGTTCCACTTGCATGTTCTTACGGTAGCAAAATTTGTTACATCAATCACACGGAAAGCGGGAGAACGACGTTCTAATCCCCGCTATATCATTCAGTTTTTCAGATGACTGTGTATTAAAAACATGCCCAAACCAGGTTACAAATTTAAAAATTATAAGTAATTTCATTAGTTGTAAGTAATCATTATTAGTTATATAACAATAAAAGATTCTATCAAAGCAACCAGTGTACCCAGTAATAAAGTGCTTGCGATTGCAAGTCGCCATTGAGATTGCTATCTCTAGTAAAATGCCTTAGTGCGTCACTTTGGAAACAACCTGAGTCTGTTGAGGAATCCTAAGTTTCACTGGAATGTTGACAAATTATTTCAGTGGTTACAGCAATCACCCGGAAAGCGGGAGAACCGTGTTCAAGTAATAGCTGTGGTTTTGAATTTTATCAGCTAAATCTATATTAAAACATGCCCAGAGCAGCTTATGTTTTTAAAAGGAATAATTCATTTTATTTTTGTACTGAATAATAAGTATATAATAATAAAAGATTCTAACAAATAAATCAATGTACCTGGTAATAAAGTACTAGCGATTGCAAGTTACCTATGAGAATGGGAGATGCCTTGGATGTCTACCTGGAAAAGAACCTGATTCGGTTTCGGAATTCAATATCCCACCGGCATTTTGTCAGAGTAGCTCAATACTTAAGCATTCGCACGGAAAGCCAGAAAATCATGTTCAAATCCTGGCTGTGTCATTGGGAGTTTCAGACGACTGTGGTTTAAGAATATGCCAAGACCAGGTTAGGTCTCTAAGAAGTATAATTGATTTCATTAGTTTCAATGAATCGTAATGAATTGTATAATAATGAAACATTCTAACAAATAAACCCGTGCATCCAGTAATAAGGTACTTGCAATTGCAAGTCCCAATGGGGCCGATATGCCTTTGTGGTCTACCTTGGAAACAAATTGATCCTCCTGGGAAAGAGCTTTTTATCGGTACGGGATTTCAGTGTCCCACCGGCATGTTGTCACAGTAGCTCAGTTGCAGTTGCACGAAAAGCGGGAGAACCATGTTCAAATGCCGATTTTGTCATTGAATATCTCACCTGAGTCTAAATTAAAATCCTGCGCATACCAGGCTAGGCCTTTAAAAAACTGTAATTAATTTCATTACTTGAAATGAATCACAATTAATCATATACCTAATAATAGAACATTCGGACAAAGAATTCCGTGTACCTAGTAATAAAATACTCGCGATTGCAAATCGCCATTGAGACTACTATTCCTAGTGAGATACCTTAGTGCTCTACCTTGAAAACAACTTGAGTACTTTGGGGAATTCAAAATCCAACGCGCATGTTGTCACAGAACCTCAATGGTTAGAGCAACCGCACGTAAAGCGGGAGAACCGTGTTCAAATTATTCCGGCTTTTTGGCATTGAATTTTTCAGGCGACTCTGGGGTAAAAAATGCCCAGATCAGGTTATGTCTTTAAAGGGTGCAATTCAATTCATTAGTTGCAATGGAACATAACCTATTATATTTTACTAAAACATTCTAACAAATAAACCCGAGTATCCTGTAATAAAGACCTTGCGATTGGAAGCCACCATTGAGATCTCTATCTCTATTCAAATGTCATGGTTGTCTAACTGATAAACAACTTGAGTCGGTTAGGAAATTCCATGCCCCTAGGCATGTTGAGTCAGTAGTTCAATAGGAAAGAGCCATTGCACGAAAGGTGGGAAAACCATATTCAAGTCCCGGCTGCGGCATCAGTTGACTCCGTATTTAAACCATGCCCAGAGAAGGTTAGGTATTTAGACGGAAGTAGTTGGTAATGGTTCTTTCTAGCACAAAAACGACACAAGGCACATGCCTTTAATTGGGTTTAATTGATTTTAATTGGCTTTAATTGGTCTTTCATGCAAGAACGACCCAAATAGCGTGTACGTTCTGGCACAGGTCACGTGATCTTTGGTATTGGAAGGGTCTTTAATTGGGTTTAATTGGTCTTTCCTGCAAAGATGACCCAAATAGCGTGTACGTTCTGGCACAGGTCACGTGATCTTTGGTATTGGAAGGGTCTTTAATTGGGTTTAATTGGTCTTTCGTGCAAGACCCGACCTAAAGTGCATGAGAGTTCAACATCAAATTTATGGTTACTGGCGGAGTTGACAGTTTGTCATTCCCGGCCACGTGGAGGGCTTTAGAGCAAGACCCGACCTAAACGCCATGAGAGTTCAACATCAAAATTTATGGTTATTGCTGGAGTTAGTAATTGCGAGGGTCGCTTACATGGCCACGTGGTGACATTTAGTTGAAGAAACATTTAAAAGTCTCGTCCCTCCTCCTCGGCTTTGGGTGGGAGGAGGTAATCAAAATAATGTCTGCATTTCCAGTCAGCTATGAGACATGACTCACCCACTATAAAGTACACAGCGTTAATTCTAATTACGCAGCTCATATACATCAAATAAAAATACAAGTTTCAATTTTTGTGGCGAACACGTCTAACGCATGGAAATGTTTAATTTTCACCATCCTACCGGGACTTGTTGCTTTGAGCGACATAAATAACATGCTACTTAAAACCGTGTATGTATACAGTGAGGTCTCCCTCCACGTCAGTTTAAAAGACGGAGTTTCAATCCTGGGGGGTATAGTGTATCCCGAAAGAACTTTCACCCTACTATGGATAAAGAGTACACGGTTATCAAAAATATGTATGTATTAAGTATCTGTTGCGAGTAGCTCTACCTCCCATGAGTTAGCGTTTAGAGGTTACGACAATATATCGCCCGTCTCTCTCTCTCATGCACACACATACACACACATACCCACTTATAATCAGGCTTAACACGCTACAACAGTATGAGTATAGCAATTTTTGGGACAGACAGTCACCTATAATGCCGGTGATTAAGGCTATTGACTCCCCTTCGTATAAGGGCGTTTGGGGAGACGGTCATCTATTCTCGCTATTGATTTTTTCGGCTGGATTCCCCTCTCATATAAAGATTCGTCCCCTACTAAAACTTCACTTTATCCACGCCAGATGTCAGAAGGCTACAGAACTAACACTTGTAATTCATATCTGGCTGTATAGATACCGACAGTATCCAATCCGCTATTGATTTTTCATTAAAACTGCATGAGAGTCAAACACACATTAAATTATAATGAAAAAAAGTTTCTTTATAGAGATAGCTAATTACACTGTAACAAGGTGTATGTGCAGTGAAATAAAAACGAATCACATTTAAAAAAAAATCTCATATGTTACACTCACATGACTTTCTCTACTCTTGTACAAACTTTTTTCTACAAACGCTTATTCTGCTTTGCTTCTTGTAGGTGCAAGGGTAATATGGTAGGCTTTAAGCATTAGTCAAATCGTTTAAGAGCTGGTTGCTATGTGACGCATTCCATTCTCTTTGCATATCTAGGACATAAAAAAATGAGTAACGAAAAATATAATTATTGGGAAATTTAAGGGAATAACAAGCAATATCTCGAAAATAGTTCTCAATAAAACAGGGGGCCTCAAAACATAAATATCCGGTGAAATCTCGTTATCGAATTTTTGGGGTGGAATACAATACTTCCCTTACTTACTCTACATAGTAGAGAAATTTAAAATACTTAGTTATAACAACGGGAAAGATGTCTTGTATCTTTTTTCCACGAGGTGCATGATTCATACAAGGTAATTGAACACTGCTGTTATTATTTCATTAACAGTACACCAAAAGGCAGACCATCTTTTACAGAATAACTTAAGTCATTTCCGGAACACGTGTATGCTTTTTTAGAAAGAAATATCTAAATGATACCATCCTTCTAATGTAGGTTCAAAGGCATTAGTGGATTGATCATTTCCTGAACTATTTCAACAAGAGTACATAAAAAATATATTACGTAAAGATGATTCAGCGTTCGATTTCATACTGAACTAAAACTTGAAACAAATATTCAGTACTTAGGATGTTAAAGCAAGATTTAAAATGAATATAGGCGTTAAAATCATATTACATTTCCACACAAATTAAAATAATACAGAATACCAATATCAGAAGAAAATACAAAAGTAGGATAAAAATGAGAATGCAAGCACAAATAATAGCAGGTAATTGGGGACTTTAGTTACTTTCAACTGCAACTTATTTTAACTCTAGCAACCTTAAGACAGGTCTTCTATTAGCAAAATTTATAGTTTTAAAGCAATTAATTTTTGAAAATGCTTCATTAACACGCTAATTAATGCAAATTAACTAAACTCTAATTTTGTTTGTTGAAACTCTGTAATCTGCTAGAAAACAGCTTGCATATTATATAAAAAATACCCTTACACCGCACAAAATGCTTAGCACACTTAAAACTTAACCTAAAATGTAAAAATACTGAAAAAAGTTGAAAATCGGTAATATTCTAGAAAATAAAGTATAGAATATAGGAAAATTATCCTTTTCTTCATTCATCAAGTTTACATACATAAAATGATTATTTTCCAGACAAGACGCCAGTGAAGAAGAAATGCCAGTTCAGCGCCTGCGCTGGTATTATTACCTACTTACTGGGAGGTATATCGACGGTCTCCACTTCAACTCCAGACATGGTCAAACTTTGATGTTTAAAACACTTCTGAGCTATGGCACTTAGACATGCTTGACAAGTGCATTAAATTTTACAGCACTAATTGGAATGTTCCGAATAACTAGGCAAGTGTCCCTATGGTTTGTATCTCGGAATGGTAAAACATAAATGTTTAACTGCTAAACAACTGTGATACTTAGACACGCGTGGGATAATAATAATCCTACAGCATTATGTGGATATATTGGAGGGGGTTCTCAGGTATACGAGACCCAGATCGAGTTTTATCTTCGTTCTTTCTCTCTTTCTTGATGTACATACATACATACAGACATATCCACACACATACAGACATACACACAGCCGAACACCTCCCCAAACACACGGACAGGTACGAAGACTTACGAATATATACGAACATGCACATACATACCGACTCATTCACGCAGATAAATACTCACACACACAAATCACAAACAAGCAGACTCAGAGATACTCACACACACAAATCACAAACAAGCAGACTCAGAGATACTCACACACACACAAATCACAAACAAGCAGACTCAGAGATATACATACACACATATACTTCCAAACATCAGGAATGAGCGAAGACCTTCGAGCACACTCGAATACATGTACAGGCAATATACACACACAGGAACATACCAAACACCAACAGAGAGAGACACTCTTACCTATAAGCATGGGGGGCTCTGTTATAATATAGCTTCATATATGAGAGGCTCTGTCTTTTAGATGATTGTATTGATTACTGTAGCGGTGAAGATGACGGGAATTGCGGGATTAGGGAGCTACGGTATTAATGGAGTTATGTGGTGGCGGTGGCGGATGTGTAGAGGTACGGTGCTGATGGCGGCAGGCGATGGTCATGGTCGTATAAGTTAATGTACTTGTAAGTGTGATGGAGTATTTGTGATGGTGGTGATAGGAGGCGATGAGGATGGTGATATTGTCGGGAAGGCTTTTGGAAATGATGGTGGTGATGAGAGGTGGTGTTCATTGTTTCGCTGATGCTGGTTCTTTTTTGTGTATAGAAGGGAACGCATTCATTACGAAGAAATACACTAACACTGTAAAACATACCGAAATGTTGCGAGTAGCACAAAATCTTTTATCAGTGTATAAAATGGTTTCAATGTCCTTACAACATCTTAGAATACTTATAAAGCGGGAAAAATGACTGTGAGCATGACGAATATGCTTGCAAACGGTATCGAATTCCTTTTAAAGTGTTCAAAGTTCTCGATTTACGAGAACATTTAAGTGATGCATGGATCCGATGAAGCTAGGACAGACTCTCCATTCGGCATATAAGAGACTTCACCTAGATTAGGCTAGGAGCGGTAAAGGCAAGATAGCGTACATTGTGTAAAGCCACTTTAGGTTAGACTGGTTGAAGTTATGATAGGGGTTCACAGATAATTAGAGGACGGGCTAGTTTATAGCTTTAAGTTATGATCGCTTGAATAGATGATGGGGGGCTGCTGACTAAGATTGAGACACGTTAACATGCACGTCATCGAGCTAGGCTAGCTAATAGCAGGCTGGACGTGAATCCTGCTTATACTATCTTAGGATAGGTTAGGATATTCGGTGCTAGCTAAGGACTGGATTGTTGGGCAGATTATATAGAATGGTATCATATTAGGCTAGATAATTACTGGACAGAATATATAACGCTAAGATAGTCTGGGAACAGGTAGAGTTAGGCTCGCACGATTGTCCGAGTTTGAAAAACAGGCTAGCATGGAATGTCTTAGGAATGGATTCGTCATGATTGTCACGGTTGGCTGCGTTTCACGGTTAAGTTATTTACGTTAATGGTTACGTTTAGTGGTTACGTTGCTTACGTTTAGTGGTTACGTTGGTTACGTTTAGTGGTTACGTTGGTTACGTTTAGTGGTTACATTGGTTACGTTTAGTGGTTAAGTTGGTTACGTTTAGTGGTTACGTTGGTTACGTTTAGTGGTTACATTGGTTACGTTGGTTACGTTTAGTGGTTACGTTGGTTACGTTTAGTGGTTACGTTACTTACGTTTAGTGGTTACGTTGGTTACGTTTAGTAGTTACATTGGTTACGTTTACTGGTTACGTTTAGTGGTTACATTGGTTACGTTTAGTGGTTACGTTGGTTACGTTTAGTGGTTACGTTGGTTACGTTTAGTAGTTACATTGGTTACGTTCAGTGGTTACATTGGTTACGTTTTGGCCAGGTTGGACGATCCCAAGATAGATAATGAAAGGATCTTTCAGAGCAGGTAAGGCAGGGATAGATTGGCTTAGGATGGTCGCTTGTGGCTAGGTTAGACTACTCCAAAATACTTAAAACTAACCAATTCAGCGATTGTGCCTATCGGTCTCACATGTTAACTACTTAACATATAGAAGCATACAAAATTTAGAAAAAAGGACTGAAAGTATATATATTTATTCTAATAATGGATAAGAAATGCTCATAGAGTATCAAAAAACAGTGAAAAATACATTAACTCTTGAAATTAGAATAAATACTTGCTTTAATGCACTGACTTACAAATGAAATTCCACTCTCCATATTACAAAAGCGTCCTAAAAGCATGTCACAATACCTCATTCACATCTTAAAATACACTGAAAGAGGCTCAAATTCTCTTACCAGAAACTTTGAAAATAGTTGCAGCGGGCCTAAAAAACCATCAGAATACTGTAAGGTCTGAGGCAATATCATGAACATAACAGCTCCTACTTATTAAACCGATCATAATTTTCCAAAAACCTGTGTCTAATAGCTCATAAACGCCAGCTAAATGCTCTACAGTTCCTATTCCAGTGGCTAAAATGCAAGCAAACATTCCTAAAAATACACTACAATGCCTGTTGCGGGGTGAAAAATATATTCTAAATACCTACATCAATCCCTCCGTCTGTATTTTGAAAGATACTTTAAAAAAACATCATAAACCATATTCAAAATGTTCTGAAAATCTTAAAAAAAAGATGTATCAATATCCTGAAAATGAATGCTACTACTTTAAGAAACATCTAAAATTCCCATTTAAGTATATCGGGATGTCCTTAAAACCTGTACTCATATCTAATGCCATAGGCTGGAATACCTTTAAAGAGTCATAAATATGCATATGAAAAACTTTGAAAAAATATAATTGGAAGTGTCACAATACCTTAAAAGAGCATAAAATGGCTCCACATAATCTAAAAACCCAGTAATTCTAAAAGCCATTCAGGACACTCTAATGATATAAAAATACACGCTACACTTCTAAAAAAGCCATTCAGGATCAGAACCATATACAATACACGTAAAAGTGTCAAGAGCATCTAAATACACTGTATAATACGTCAAAATGCTAAAAAAGACCCTTAACGATAGCATGAAATACATGGTGTAATTTCTAAAACCCTCGCACATAAACAGCTCACTGACAATACCATGAAGATAACTGCACCTCACTGTAAAAGAGTATCCTAGTGACCTATACAATACAGCTAAAATACCTGTCACTATTTACAAAACCCATCAGCATACTCCAAGACTTGGACTGACCTAATTAAAATACATTCTCTTGTCTATAGAACCATCAGATTAGTCTAAAATGCTCAAAATATATGTATTAAACCTAAAATACACAAAGGATAAGATCTAAACATCAGGCTTTATAATGAATAGGGACAGAGGCTAGAAAGGCAAATCAAAAGAAACACTTAAGTCAATGGTGAAAATATCTTTCTTGAGAATTATTATTATTTGATTTTACATTAAGCAAACACTATAGCATTGAACAGAAGCAAACAAAATTTTAACACACTCATTTCATTCAAATGCTAAAGCTCTTTTATTATACAGGGTTCAGTCTCAATCATGCTATAATCCCAGTCCTCTTCAATACTTGTATGATCTTATTAATCTCAATACAAAAGTCGTTTTACCAGCTTCTTGCGACATCATCAACAGTCATAGCTGGTGTACTAAGTCATTAGGATCTGTACAGGGATATAAAATCTCAATATTTGCCTTGGATACATCACCCACACTGGACGAGTTAACACTAAAATGTTTATTTTCACTCAGGTGATTATTCAGAGTTTCATCATCCAAAGACACTGCTCTTCTTATATCTAACATCCCTGGTCTTGAAGAGATTTCAGTAGCACTCAGGGGTGATCCAAGCGCTTCACAGCTTAACTCTAACATCCCTGGCCTCGAATAGATTTCAGCATCACTTATGGGAGTTCTAAGTACTGCACACTTCAATGATTCATTACTACATCTTTGCCGGTGTTGTTTAAGTCTTGAAATAGATCTGTTTTTTAAAATCCTACTGCACATACGACACTTGACAGAACGACTCTTCTCATGGGTAATATAGGAAAAATGAAGCTTTTCGTAAGCTGGCTGTATTTGAATGTCAATAAGGGAATCCATGCTTGTTCTAGAATATCATATACTGTATATGATTTCGAAGCTGCAGCCGCATATGTCATCAGGAGACTGTAGAATTATTTGCTTATTTCCTAATTTTATCGGTAATCTCACATCATTGATGACCATAAACCTTACAGTCAAGTTATATAAGAAACGGGTCTATGACAGAATTCCACATTAATTGCAGCTACTCCATTAATTACATAGGCTCACCATGTATGAAATGAAGTCTACCCTTACCTGTAATATTGGAGGATATATGACGCAACCTCTTTGAATATGTTAGCATTCGAATATGCAATGTTTCAAGGCTAGAAGGTCACCCATACAGATCTTCCTATGAAGAACCATACTACAGGGAAAGTGAGCAGTACACAAGTTGAAG
Source organism: Deroplatys truncata (assembly GCA_030765065.1). NCBI lineage: Eukaryota > Metazoa > Arthropoda > Insecta > Mantodea > Mantidae > Deroplatys > Deroplatys truncata. The sequence continues at coordinate 281,034,611 of CM060990.1, forward strand.
ATTTCGAGACATGCTGAGGTCCCTAGCGTTTCCAGGTTATAACATCCCACTTTACAAGTCCCCAATGTAACGACTCATTCCACATAGGAAGAGGAGAGGAGAGTCAACGAGGATCAACGAGCATTTTGTGAAGTCCTTAAATGTAATAAGATAATACCATATACCTACCAAAGCAACCAAAATATTCCCATACCTTGTAAATGTAACCAATATATTTCCATACCTTCTGATGTAATCAAAGTATTTCCAAACATTCTAATGTAATCAAAATATTTCCATACCTTCTAAATGTAACCAATATATCTCCATACCTTGTAATGTAATCAAAATATTTCCATACCTTCTAATGTAATTAAAATATTTCCATACCTTCTAAATGTAACCAATATATTTCCATACCTTGTAATGTAATCAAAATATTTTCATGCCTTCTAATGTAATTAAAATATTTCCATACCTTCTAAATGTAACCAATATATTTCCATACCTTGTAATGTAATTAAAATATTTTCATACCTTCTAATGTAGTCAAAGTAATTCCATACCTTCTAAATGTAACCAATATACTTCCATACCTTCTAAATGCTTGGTTGATCCTCGTTGACTCTCCTGTCCTCTTGCTATGTGGAATGAGTCGTTACATTGGGGACTTGTAAAGTGGGATGTTATAACCTGGAAACGTTAGGGACCTCAGCATGTCTCGAAATCTTCAACTTGTGTACTGCTCACTTTCCCTGTAGTATGGTTCTTCATAGGAAGATCTGTATGGGTGACCTTCTAGCCTTGAAACATTGCATATTCGAATGCTAACATATTCAAAGAGGTTGCGTCATATATCCTCCAATATTACAAGTAAGGGTAGACTTCATTTCATACATGGTGAGCCTATGTAATTAATGGAGTAGCTGCAATTAATGTGGAATTCTGTCATAGACCCGTTTCTTATATAACTTGACTGTAAGGTTTATGGTTATCAATGATGTGAGATTACCGATAAAATTAGGAAATAAGCAAATAATTCTACAGTCTCTTGATGACATATGCGGCTGCAGCTTCGAAATCATATACAGTATATGATATTCTAGAACAGGCATGGATTCCCTTATTGACATTCAAATACAGCCAGCTTACGAAAAGCTTCATTTTTCCTATATTTTCCATGAGAAGAGTCGTTCTGTCAAGTGTCGTATGTGCAGTAGGATTTTAAAAAACAGATCTATTTCAAGACTTAAACAACACCGGCAAAGATGTAGTAATGAATCATTGAAGTTTGCAGTACTTAGAACTCCCATAAGTGATGCTGAAATCTATTCGAGGCCAGGGATGTTAGAGTTAAGCTGTGAAGCGCTTGGATCACCCCTGAGTGCTACTGAAATCTCTTCAAGACCAGGGATGTTACATGTAAGAAGAGCAGTGTCTTTGGATGATGAAACTCTGAATAATCACCTGAGTGAAAATAAACATTTTAGTGTTAACTCGTCCAGTGTGGGTGATGTATCCAAGGCGAATATTGAGATTTTATATCCCTGTACAGATACTAATGACTTAGTACACCAGCTAAGACTGTTAATGATGTCGCATGAAGCTGGTAAAAACGACTTTTCTATTGAGATTAATAAGATCATACAAGTATTGAAGAGGACTGGGATTATAGCATGATTGAGACTGAACTCTGTATAATAAAAGAGCTTTAGCATTTGAATGAAATGAGTGTGTTAAAAATTTGTTTGCTTCTGTTCAATGCTCTAGTGTTTGCTTAATGTAAAATCAAATAATAATAATTCTCAATAAAGATATTTTCACAGTTGACTTAAGTGTTTCTTTTGATTTGCCTTTCTAGCCTCTGCCCCTATTCATAATAAAGCCTGATGTTTAGATTTTATCCTTTGTGTATTTTAGGTTTAATACATATATTTTGAGCATTTTAGACTAATCTGATGGTTCTATAGACAAGAGAATGTATTTTAATTAGGTCAGTCCAAGTCTTTGGAGTGTGCTGATGGGTTTTATAAATAGTAACAGGTATTTTAGCTGTATTGTATAGGTCACTAGGATACTCTTTTACAGTGAGGTGCAGTTATCTTCATGGTATTGGCAGTGAGCTATTTATGTGCGAGGGTTTTAGAGATTACACCATGTATTTCATGCTATCGTTAAGGGTCTTTTTTAGCATTTTGACCTATTATACACTGTATTTAGATGCTCTTGACACTTATATGTGTATTGTTTATGGTTCTGATCCTGAATGGCTTTTTTAGAAGTGTAGCGTGTATTTCTATGTCATTAGAGTGTCCTGAAGGGCTTTTAGAATTACTGGGTTTTTAGATTATGTGGAGCCATTTTATGCTCTTTTAAGGTATTGTGACACTTCCAATTATATTTTTTCGACGTTTTTCATATGCATATTTATGACTCTTTAAAGGTATTCCAGCCTATGGAATTAGATATGAGTACAGGTCTTAAGGACATCCCGATATACTTGAATGGGAATTTTAGACGTTTCTTAAAGTAGTAGCATTCATTTTCAGGATATTGATACATCTTTTTTTTAAGATTTTCAGAACATTTTGAATATGCTTTATGATGTTTTTTTAAAGTATCTTTCAGAACACAGACGGAGGGATTGATGTAGCTATTTCGAATGTATTTTTTATCCTGTAACAGGCATTGTAGTGTATTTTTAGGAATTTTTGCTTGCATTTTAGCCACTGGAATAGGAACTGTAGAGCATTTAGCTGGCGTTTATGAGCTATTAGACACAGGTTTTTGGAAAATTATGATCGGTTTTATAAGTAGGAGCTGTTATGTTCATGATATTGCCTCAGACCTTACAGTATTCTGATGGTTTTTTAGGCCCGCTGCAACTATTTTCAAAGTTTCTGGTAAGAGAATTTGAGCCTCTTTCAGTGTATTTTAAGATTTGAATGAGGTATTGTGACATGCTTTTAGGACGCTTTTGTAATATGGAGAGTGGAATTTCATTTGTAAGTCAGTGCATTAAAGCAAGTATTTATTCTAATTTCAAGAGTTAATGTATTTTTCACTGTTTTTTGATACTCTATGAGCATTTCTTATCCACTATTAGAATAAATATATATACTTTCAGTCCTTTTTTTCTAAATTTTATAAGCTTCTATATGTTAAGTAGTTAACATGTGAGACCGATAGGCACAATCGCTGAATTGGTTAGTTTTAGGTAATTTGGAGTAGTCTAATCTAGCCACAAGCGACCATCCTAAGCCAATCTATCCCTGCCTTACCTGCTCTGAAAGATCCTTTCATTATCTATCTTGGGATCGTTCAACCTGGCCAAAACGTAACCAATGTAACCACTGAACGTAACCATTGTAACCACTAAACGTAACCAACGTAACCAACGTAACCACTAAACGTAACCAACGTAACCAACGTAACCACTAAACGTAACCAATGTAACCACTAAGCGTAACCAGTAAACGTAACCAATGTAACCACTAAACGTAACCAACGTAACCACTAAACGTAACCAACGTAACCAATGTAACCACTAAACGTAACCAACGTAACCACTAAACGTAAGCAACGTAACCACTAAACGTAACCAATGTAACCACTAAACGTAACCAACGTAACCACTAAACGTAACCAACGTAACCACTAAACGTAACCAACGTAACCACTAAACGTAATCAACGTAACCACTAAACGTAACCACTAACGTAAATAACTTAACCGTAAAACGCAGTCAACCGTGACGATCATGACGAATCCATTCCTAAGACATTCTATGCTAGCCTGTTTTTCAAACTCGGACAATCGTGCGAGCCTAACTCTACCTGTTCCCAGACTATCCTAGCGTTATGTATTCTGCCCAGTAATTATCTAGCCTAATATGATACCATTCCTTATAATCTGCCCAACAATCCAGTCCTTAGCTAGCACCGAATATCCTAACCTATCCTAAGATAGTATAAGCAGGATTCACGTCCAGCCTGCTATTAGCTAGCCTAGCTCGATGACGTGCATGTTAACGTGTCTCAATCTTAGTCAGCAGCCCCCCATCATCTATTCAAGCGATCATAACTTAAAGCTAGAAAATAGCCCGTCCTCTAATTATCTGTGAACCCCTATCATAACTTCAACCAGTCTAACCTAAAGCGGCTTTACACAGTGTACGCTATCTTGCCTTTACCGCTCCTAGCCTAATCTAGGTGAAGTCTCTTATATGCTGAATGGAGAGTCTGTCCTAGCTTCATCGGATCCATGCATCACTTAAATGTTCTCGTAAATCGAGAACTTTGAACACTTTAAAAGGAATTCGATACCGTTTGTAAGCATATTCGTCATGCTCACAGTCACTTTCCCGCTTTATAAGTATTCTAAGATGTTGTAAGGACATCGAAACCATTTTATACACTGATAAAATATTTTGTGCTACTCGCAACATTTCGGTATGTTTTACAGTGTTAGTGTATTTCTTCGTAATGAATGCGTGCCCTTCTACACACAACAAAAGAACCAGCATCAGCGAAACAATGAACACCACCTCTCATCACCACCATCATTTCCAAAAGCCTTCCCGACAATATCACCATCCTCATCGCCTCCTATCACCACCATCACAAATACTCCATCACACTTACAAGTACATTAACTTATACGACCATGACCATCGCCTGCCGCCATCAGCCTCGTAACTCTACACATCCGCCACCGCCACCACATAACTCCATTAATACCGTAGCTCCCTAATCCCGCAAATCCCGTCATCTTCACCGCTGTATTAATCAATACAATCATCTAAGAGACAGAGCCTCTCATATATGAAGCTATATTATAACAGAGCGCCCCCCCATGCTTATAGGTAAGAGCGTCTCTCTCTGTTGGTGTTTGGTATGTTTCTGTGTTAGTATATTGCCTGTACATGTATTCGAGTGTGCTCGAAGTTCTTCGCTCATTCCTGATGTTTGGAAGTATATGTGTGTGTATGTATATCTCTGAGTCTGCTTGTTTGTGATTTGTGTGTGAGTATCTCTGAGTCTGCTTGTTTGTGATTTGTGTGTGTGAGTATCTCTGAGTCTGCTTGTTTGTGATTTGTGTGTGTGAGTATCTCTGAGTCTGCTTGTTTGTGATTTGTGTGTGTGAGTATTTATCTGCGTGAATGAGTCGGTATGTATGTGCATGTTCGGATATATTCGTAAGTCTTCGGACCTATCCGTGTGTTTGGGAAGGTGTTCGGCTGTGTGTATGTCTGTATGTGTGTGGATATGTCTGTATGTATGTACATCAAGAAAGAGAGAAAGAACGAAGATAAAACTCGATCAGGGTCTCGTATACCTGAGAACCCCCTCCAATATATCCACATAATGCTGTAGGATTATTATCATCCCACGCGTGTCTAAGTATCACAGTTGTTTAGCAGTTAAACATTTATGTTTTACCATTCCGAGATACAAACCATAGGGACACTTGCCTAGTTATTCGGAACATTCCAATTAGTGCTGTAAAATTTAATGCACTTGTCAAGCATGTCTAAGTGCCATAGCTCAGAAGTGTTTTAAACATCAAAGTTTGACCATGTCTGGAGTTGAAGTGGAGACCGTCGATATACCTCCCAGTAAGTAGATAATAATATCAGTGCAGGCGCTGAACTGGAATTTCTTCTTCACTGGCGTCTTGTCTGTAAAATAATTATTTTATGTATGTAAACTTGATGAATGAAGAAAAGGATAATTTTCCTATATTCTATACTTCATTTTCTAGCTTATTATCGATTTTCAACTATTTTCAGTATTTTTACATTTTAGGTTAAGTTTTAAGTACGCTAAGCTTTTTGTGCGGTGTAAGGGTATTTTTTATATAATATGCAAGCTGTTTTCTAGCAGATTACAGAGTTTCAACAAAAAAATTAGAGTTTAGTTAATTTGCATTAATTAGCGTGTTAATGAAGCATTTTCAAAAATTAATTGCTTTAAAACTATAAATTTTGCTAATAGAAGACCTGTCTTAAGGTTGCTAGAGTTAAAATAAGTTGCAGTTGAAAGTAACTAAAGTCCCCAATTACCTGCTATTAATTGTGCTTGCATTCTCATTTTCATTCTACTTTTGTAGTTTCTTCTGATATTGGTATTCTGTATTATTTTAATTTGTGTGGAAATGTAATATGATTTTAACGCCTATATTCATTTTAAATCTTGCTTTAACATCCTAGGTACTGAATATTTGTTTCAAGCTTTAGTTCAGTATGAAATCGAACGCTGAATCATCTTTACGTAATATATTTTTATGTACTCTTGTTGAAATGGTGCAGGAAATGATCAATCCACTAATGCCTTTGAACCTACATTAGAAGGAAGGTATCATTTAGATATTTCTTTCTAAAAAAGCATACACGTGTTCCGGAAATGACTTAGGTTATTCTGTAAAAGATGGTCTGCCTTTTGGTGTACTGTTAATGAAATAATAACAGCCGTGTTCAATTATCTTGTATGAATCATGCACCTCGTGGAAAAAAGATACAAGACATCTTTCCCGTTGTTATAACTAAGTATTTTAAATTTCTCTACTATGTAGAGTAAGTAAGGGAAGTATTGTATTCCACCGCAAAAATTCGATAACGAGATTTCACCGGATATTTATGTTTTGAGGCCCCCTGTTTTATTGAGAACTATTTTCGAGATATTGCTTGTTATTCCCTTAAATTTCCCAATAATTATATTTTTCGTTACTCATTTTTTTATGTCCTAGACATGCAAAGAGAATGGAATGCGTCACATAGCAACCAGCTCTTAAACGATTTGACTAATGCTTAAAGCCTACCATATTCCCCTTGCACCTACAAGAAGCAAAGCAGAATAAGCGTTTGTAGAAAAAAGTTTGTACAAGAGTAGAGAAAGTCATGTGAGTGTAACATATGAGATTTTTTTTAAATGTGATTCGTTTTTATTTCACTGCACATACACCTTGTTACAGTGTAATTAGCTATCTCTATAAAGAAACTTTTTTTAATTATAATTTAATGTGTGTTTGACTCTCATGCAGTTTTAATGAAAAATCAATAGCGGATTGGATACTGTCGGTATCTATACAGCCAGATATGAATTACAAGTGTTAGTTCTGTAGCCTTCTGACATCTGGCGTGGATAAAGTGAAGTTTTAGTAGGGGACGAATCTTTATATGAGAGGGGAATCCAGCCGAAAAAATCAATAGCGAGAATAGATGACCGTCTCCCCAAACGCCCTTATACGAAGGGGAGTCAATAGCCTTAATCACCGGCATTATAGGTGACTGTCTGTCCCAAAAATTGCTATACTCATACTGTTGTAGCGTGTTAAGCCTGATTATGAGTGGGTATGTGTGTGTATGTGTGTGCATGAGAGAGAGAGACGGGCGATATATTGTCGTAACCTCTAAACGCTAACTCATGGGAGGTAGAGCTACTCGCAACAGATACTTAATACAAACATATTTTTGATAACCGTGTACGCTTTATCCATAGTAGGGTGAAAGTTTTTTCGGGATACATTATACCCCCAGGATTGAAACTCCGTCTTTTAAACTGACGTGGAGGGAGACCTCACTGTATACATACACGGTTTTAAGTAGCATGTTATTCATGTCGCTCAAAGCAACAAGTCCCGGTAGGATGGTGAAAATTAAACATTTCCATGCGTTAGACGTGTTCGCCACAAAAATTGAAACTTGTATTTTTATTTGATGTATATGAGCTGCGTAATTAGAATTAACGCTGTGTACTTTATAGTGGGTGAATCATGTCTCATAGCTGGCTGGAAATGCAGACATTATTTTGATTACCTCCTCCCACCCAAAGCCGAGGAGGAGGGACGAGACATTTAAATGTTTCTTTATCTAAATGTCACCACGTGGCCACGTAAGCGACCCTCGCAATTACCAACTCCAGCAATAACCATAAATTTTGATGTTGAACTCTCATGGCATTTAGGTCGGGTCTTTCTCTAAAGCCCTCCACGTGGCCGGGAATGACAAACTGTCAACTCCGCCAGTAACCATAAATTTGATGTTGAACTCTCATGCACTTTAGGTCGGGTCTTGCACGAAAGACCAATTAAACCCAATTAAAGACCCTTCCAATACCAAAGATCACGTGACCTGTGCCAGAACGTACACGCTATTTGGGTCATCTTTGCAGGAAAGACCAATTAAACCCAATTAAAGACCCTTCCAATACCAAAGATCACGTGACCTGTGCCAGAACGTACACGCTATTTGGGTCGTTCTTGCATGAAAGACCAATTAAAGCCAATTAAAATCAATTAAACCCAATTAAAGACATGTGCCTTGTGTCGTTTTTGTGCTAGAAAGAACCATTACCAACTACTGACGGATTAATTAATTTTATTCGTTTAAATGATTCTAATTATATTATAGTAAAGAAGCATTCTAACAAAGAAATCCGTATACACAGTAATAAAGCACTTTCGATTGCAAGTCGCATTTGAGATTGCTATCTCTAGTGAGATCCCTTGGTGGTCTACCAGGGAAAAAACTAGAAACGTTTTGGGGAATCACACTTGCATGTTCTCACATTAGCTCAATGATTACAGCAATCGAACAGGAAGCGGGAGAACCTGTTCAATTTTTGGGTTATGACACTGAGTTTTTCCGTTGGCTCTATATCAAAAACTTCCCATACCAGGTTAGGTCTTTCAAAGAAGTAATTAATTTCATTAGTTATAATCAATCATAAAGTATTATATAAGAAGAAAAATTCTAACAAAGAAACCCGTGTGTCCAGTAATAAAGTAGTTGAGATTGCCAGTCGCCGTTGAGATTTCTATCTCTAGTGAGATGCCTTGCTGGACTACCTTGGAAACAACTTGAGTCGGTTGGGTAATTCAATGTCCTACCGGCATTTTAAACCTGTAGCTCTCTAACTGTATGTTTAGTGCAAGTGCATGGATGCCTGGCAACCGGTTCAAATCCCGTCTATGGCATTGTATTTTGCAACTGATAATTAGTAACATGCTCAAATTAGGGTTGGTCTTTAAAAGGTATAATTGAGGTTATTAGTAGTAATTAATCATAATTAACTCTACAATAAAACATTCTAACAAACAAACTCCTGTATCCAGTAATAAACTACTTGCGAATGCAAGTCATCATTGAAAATGTTATTTCTAGTGAGATGCGTTGGTGGGCTACCATGGAAACAACTTGTTTCGTTTGGATAAGTCAACGTCCTACCGGCATGTTGTCACAGTAGCTCATTAGTTAGAGCATTCGCACGGAAAGCGCGAGAACCGTGTTCGAGTCAAGGCTGTTGCTGTCAATTTTCAGTCGACTCTATATTAAAAACTTGCCCAGACTAGGTTGGAACTTTAAAAATAATTAACTTCATTATTTGTATTTGAATATAATTATATAATAGTAAAAAACACTCATAAAAAATTCATGTACCTAGGCACTAAGTACCTGCAGCTGCAATTCGCCAAAGAGGTTTCTAAGTGTATTGGAATGCCTTGGTGGTCTACCTGGGAAATAACTTGAGTGCGTTGGAGAATTGAATGTCCCACAGGCATGCAGTCACCGTTGGTCAACGATTAGAGCTACCGCAAGGAAAGCCAGAGAGCAGTGTTCAAACCCCGGTTATGGTGTCCAATTTTTCAGCTGACTCTGTGTTAAAAACATGCCCAGGTCTGATTAGGCCTTTAAAAATATAATTGATTTCATTAATTATAATGATTCACAATTAATTGTATAACAAATGAATGAACCTAACAAATGAACCTGTGTGTCCAGTAATAAAGTACCTGCAATTGTGGGCATTGAAATTTCTATGTCTAGTGGGATACCTTAGTGGTGCACCTGGGAGAGACTTGAGTCGGTTTGGTCGTCCTCTGTGGTGTAGTGGTTACCATGCTAGCCTCTAGTTCCCGAGGTCGCGGTTTCAAACCCGGCGGAGGGCGATAGATTTTTTCGGGCGTAAAAATCCATAGCATGGCTTCCTTCGGAAGGGAAGTAAAGCCGGTGGTCCCGTGTCGTAGATTTACGGCACGTAAAAAACCTCAAACCTCATAAAGAGGCCTCTGAGCAAAATTACCGATCTTTCACTCCCAATATAGAAAGGGACGCTAAGGACCACAGCAGTTAAAGAGCGTCCATAAATAAAATTCAATTTAATCTTTATTGAGTCGGTTGGGGATTGAATGTCCCACAGGTATGTTGTCAGAGTTGCTCATTGTTAAGTGCAGGCACCGGAAATTGTGAGGACAGTGTTCAAATGTCGGCTGTGGCATTGCGTTTTTCAATTGACTCCGTATTATAAACATGCCCAGACTAGGTTAGGCCTCTAGAATGTATAATTAGTTTCATCAATTTTAATGAATTACAATTAATTATATAAAACAAGAACATTATAGCATAGAAAACCTTGTACCCATAATAAGGTACTTGCCATTGTAACTCGCCATTGAGATTGCTATCTGTAGTGAGATACGTTAGTGCTATACCTGGAAAACAACTTGAATTAGTTGGGAAATTCAGTGACCTACGGGCATGTAGTCACAGTAGCTCAACGGCTAGAGCACCGGCACGGAAAGTGAGAGAACCGTGTTGTAAACCCAGCTGTACATTGAATATTTATCTTAGTAGGTAATAGATGCCGAAACCAGGACACAAAGAGATACCGACAATTGAGATTATGTAATGTGATATCCTTTGTTATGTGCCGCCGACTCCGCTCCCCTGCTTTGTGACCTGACCCGGGAAGCCGCTGACCACGCCCCCTCTTTGTGGCCTACTAGCATGCCGCCAGAGAGAGGTCTAGAACAATAGGCTATTGTCCTATTGTGGCCTTACCCTCAGAAGCTGCTGACCACGTCCCCACTTTGTGCGCTACTAGCATACCGCGCGGTAGAGGTTCAGAACAATTGGCTATTTTCCTTTTGTGGCCTGACCTAATGCCGACGTGAGTATAGAAGAACAATGGGGCATTGTGCTCGTTGCTAATGGAGGTGGGTCTTTGTGTGCTACTGATGCCGACAGTTGGGGATCGTCGAACAATGGGTTATTGTTTTCGTCGCGTGCCGCCGCCTCCGCAAGTCAATGTAGGTGATCAATCAAGCAATATTCGTCCATGCATAACATTGTCTAACATTATTGAAAAAAGAATCAAGGGTTTATACTGCTAAAGTCGTGTCATCGGGTCTCTAAAGGGTTGGACGCAAACCCTCGATCGAAGTATCTCCATGCATGTACCTTGATTGATTAATGTAATTAAACGCTACGCGTCGATCGATGAATACGATTAAGTATTTTTGATTGATTAATGTAATTAAGTGTATATGAATTGACTCGCGCACCTGGTCGCCACCGTATATATGTCTGTGGGTGTTAAGGTGATTATTATACTGTATAATTATTACGACTAATAACACTTCTTTAATTCTTCTTTTGAGGGGGTTTATAAGAATATTACATCACTTAGATGAATCCATGACTGAAAGGACAGATTTGTCGTAACGAGAAGTTAACGATGAGAATTTCGCTGAACATCCGCGCGCGGTTCTTCCCCTGCACGCTACCCCTCTCGACTAACGGGGCTCTCACATGTGCAGGCAGGCTAGCTGGTATCCCCTCCCTTCCCTCTCCGTTCAGCTCACAGGCTGTTGCGCGCGCGCTCTAGCTGACAGAGCCGAAAGCTCGCTCTTCCGCTCAGCGATGAAGGTGCCGGAAGTAGATATTTTAAGAGTTTAATGAACGCATGGCGGTCATGTTGACTCACTGCAAACAACAAGCATAAATCATTTGAAATGGACAATAAGGAATTTCACGCTTCAAGATATTTTTTCTAAGGTTTGTTTATACGTAGGACTGGCTCTGAAAAATAAATAAATACGGATTAACATTAGAGTTAAATAATACACACATTATTAATAAATAAATAATGAACTAAATAAATAACGAGATATGGAGAGTACCCTAAACGAAACACCTCACTCGTGATAAATACAGGTCTTCATTCTTGACGGCCTTCGATGAATAAAATAACATGTACACCGACTTTTAAAACTGTCATTATCGCTTTTAAAACTATCATTCTCGATACAACACTCCACCCACCGCGCAATCACGCGCATTGGCATGGACTTTAAAAAAACAGGTGTTGTCGATGAAGTAATCCACCCGCCAGCGCAAGCACTCTCATAGACAGGGACTTTAAAACAGTCATTGTCGATAAAGTACCACACCCACTTACGCATGCAAGCGCATAGGTAGGCACTTTAAAACAGACATTGTCGATATAGTACCCCGCCCACTCGCTCAAGCACACTCGTAGGCAGGTACTTTAAAACAGTCATTGTCGGTAAAAAAACGCATCCACCACACAGTCTCTCTCTTTCTCTCTCTCCTTTGAAGGTAGAAACTTTAAAACAGACGTTGTCCATAAAGTACCCCAGCCCAATCACACAAGCAAGCGCAAAGGTAGGGTCTTTAAAACAGACATTGCAAATAAAGTACCCAACCAGCTCACGCAATCACGCTCATAGGCATGGATTTAAAAAAGGCAGTGTCGGAAAAGTACCACACTGCCAGCGCAATCACGCGCATATGGATGGACCTTAAAACAGGCATTGCCTATAAAGTACCGCAGCCCACTCACACAAACAAGCGCATAGGTAGGGTCTTTAAACAGACATCGCCAATGAAGTACCCAACCAGCTCATGCAATCACGCTCATAGACATGGACTTTAAAACAGGCATTTTCGATAAAGTACCGCACTGCCAGCGCAAGCTCACGCCAAGGCAGGGACTTTAAAGCAGCCATTGCCAGTAAAAACACCACGCAATCTCTCTGTCTCTCCTTTGCAGGTAGGAACTTTGACATTTTCGATAAAGTACCACACTGCTAGCGCAAGCACACACGTAGGCAGAGACTTTAAAACAGTCATTGCCAGTAAAAAAGCGCATCCACTCAAGCACTCTCTCTCACTCTCTACATTACGCCAACGATTTATATAGCGGTTTACACACCCTTGCAAAAATATGTTGTACACCCTTGAAGAGGGTAAACCCTGACGCTACCTGGGTTTCTCCAAAGTATTTAGAGGGTTAATGGATGGGATTCTTGAGAAGAGATAGGATCTACAGCGAGTGTATGGATTTTTCCCAAGACGACGGAAATTACATCGAGAGAAACAAGGATAATTTATTTTCATTACTAGCGCTAACATTATATTATCGTCAAGAAAGCTTATTTGTTTATTCCATTTCAACAGACTGGTGTTTCAGCCGCCATGTTAAAAATTATTTGATCCAGCATCATTCCAATGTAATAAATACCAGAATTCCCTGAGAGATATCGTGTCTATTCACATTCGAGAGGTCACAGGTTCGAATCTCGGTTAGCTGATTTACCGTGCAAGGCAAGCCCTCCCATTAACGAGCTTTAAAAGTGTGGGTGTAATATATTTTGCTACGGGTCATGATATATAGATTCTGTACCTGCGCAATTATTATTCCCGTAACAAAAATGAAAACACGAATGTAACAGACCCTTGATTGTTTAGATATGCAGCGTCTAAAACGGTATTGAATACCAGAGCGAAATCGAAATCTGAACTCATAGTAAAAAATACACGCACTTTCAAAACATGCATTCTTCTCTTAGTAAATATATAACATTGGACGAGAACTTTTTAAACAGCCCTCCCTTCGAAAGATATTTTGAATATTTCGGCAGAGAGATCGAACCATTACGAAGACTTCAAATATAAATTTCATATTTGTTTAGAATCTTTTTTCCAAAGACCCAACACCAGTGATCTTCGAAAAATTCGACAATGAGTTATTCAGTTGCACACCCATTGCAAAAATATGTTGTACATCCCTGAAGAGAGTATACCGGGACCTCGGGATATTCCCGGTAGCTGGGTACTGTCCTACAGACAATTAACGGACAATGTCAAACCCTTTCCCATTAAGGCGTGTATTGTGTTTTTAAAATGATTTCTCATTCTCCTGAAAAGACCATCCTTAGCGGACAACCCTGCTCATATAGATGACGGTGTAAATATCCTAACTTTTATATACTACTCAAATACAAGATTTGTTTGCATCATACCGAAAATAAAACTAATTTTTATGGAATGCTAAACAAATAGATATGATTTGGAGAGGGGGATATGAAGAGTAAGGTATTTAGAATTAAAATGCAACTTAAGCATTCGAGTGTATCACCGCTAATATTCCTAATGTGTCTTTGAAGCAAATCAGTTTTACGGTGTGGTTTATAGATGAATGAAATACTTGATTAATGACAAATTTATTTAACATGGGTAAAAGGTGTTTAACGTGTTTTGATAAAAAACTACTTCGTGGTGCGAGGTTTCAATTTGAGAGGTCGCCGGTTCAATTCCAGGTGACCACTCTCTCTGACTTTAGGACCTGCATGAAGTTCTACGAATACATAGATACAGGACAAGCACTCCCATTAACGCTCTATATAAGTAAAGGGTTCAGCCGGTAACGTCTATGGCCCGCATTCCAGAGGTCGTGGATTCCATTCCCAGCGGCTGACACTCCTGACCCCTGGGTTTTTCGGGTTTCCCTTGTTGCTAGGAGAATGCTGTGAAGGTTCGTTACAACCGCGAATTTTTTCCTCCACCCGTGTCACCGACATTCTCCTTTTACTCAGACGATCATCTCCGAGGCTCTGACTGGCAATATTTAATACCGAACATCGGCACTCATGCGATATAAATGCTTTATGAATAAAGAAACGTAGATGTATATTGCATGTACCTAAAAGGACAGGGATCACGTAGTGTTTGAAACAGAAATATACCCTCAAAACGTGCATCCCGAGACGATAAGTGTAAAGTTCCTGTATATAAAGTGCTATCCTTAAACAGACGCAGGAGGAAGGGAAAGCCATTCGAGTGTATGGTTTTTACTTCTCTTTTGATGTGACAGCATATACAACTAATAACCCCCCATTTCTAAACACGTCGGTCGCTCACTCTGGTCTCGGTTTTTTCCTGGTTTTCCCTGGTCTGCATGCGAATTCGTGAGTGGTGTATGCTAGCGCGATTTCCTTTCATCCTATATAATTTGCATCTTTCACGCATGCTTCTAGGATCTCTGTTTCGATTACCGTAGACCACTCACTCAGGCCTGAGATTTTTCGTGGTTTTCTCTGGTCTGCAGGTGAATGCCTGAGTGGCGTATGCTACCACGACTTCATTTTATGTCATTCGAATCTTTAACACGTGCTTCTAAGGCCCCTGGTTCGATTTCCCGTCGGTCGCTCACTCTGATTTCGGATGTTTGGTGATTTTCCCTGGTCTGCAGGTGAATGCCTGAGTGGCGTATGCTACCACGTTTTCATCTTTCACGTGTGCTTCTAGGGTACTTGGTTTGATTTCCCGTCGGTCGCTCACACTAGCCTGGGATTTTTCATGGTTTTCCTTGGTCTGCAGGCGAATGCCGGAGTGGTGTATGCTATCACGATTTCCTTACATTCTATATAATTTGCATCTTTTATTTCATTCGCATCTTTTTGCATCCAGGTTTCGTTGCGCATGGCGAATGCTTGCTCAAAGGATACTTGTCCCTTGCTCGGTTTACAACCTCACGAGTTAAGGACCCGAATCTGCACGATTATACCCGAACAATACATACATCTTCACAATACTTTACACTTACTCTAAGCATCCGAACCTGTGCAGGGACGTCTGAACACCGCCGAAAAATACATCATCGTTGCAATACTTTGCTCACACACTCTAAGCACGCGAAGCTATAAGAAGACCTAAGAATACATGTAATCACACATAAACATCTCTGACCGGCTCTGTAAATACTCGAACATGCAGGAAGACCTACATACATGTCCTTACCAGATCCCATAATCAGATTGTAATGACAGGATTTTAATGTAGATATTTATTTACAACCATAACAAGAACAGATCACATATAAACAATGTCTTAGACAGGAGCTTTCCACTTAAGACACGCTATATATGCTATTCGCTTGTTTAGACTCAATAGAGCTTCCAAACTTACATATCGGAAAACATTTTGCAGGCAATTTAAGGCGCTCTTAAAGTTAAGATAATTTTATCGACGATTCTCTTAAAGGAACGCATGACTTGCAACATTTTACCAGATAATGCTTCTTATATATGCTTACAATTGTGATTTCGCGACTTCAGATGCATGTGTCCGACAATCAACTAATTTGTTCACGGTTTTGCTGAGACGCTTGATAAATACCCAGTTATATATCCAATAAATTGATCCAGAGACTGATGGGTAGATGTCTTTTTGTCGGAATGAGCTTCATAGTTTAACCTTGAAGAAAGAAGATCCATAGCTATGACCATGTGTAATCAAGATAGTGCTCAAATTCGACTACACAACTAAGGAAATGGAAGTTGAGTTTCATTTATGGACGGTCTGCTGTGGTTCTTAGCACTCCATTCTGTATCGGGCTTTACTTCCCTTCCGAAGGAAGCCATGCTAAGAATTTTACGCCCGAAAAAATCCATCGCCCTCCACCGCGTTTGAACCCGCGACCTCGGGAACTAGAGGTTAGCATGGTAACCACTACACCACGAGGACGATACACAACTAAGGTCATTTGCGTGCAACACACTAACTAATCGAGTGGAATGGCTCAGGTGGTAACATCTGTGACTTGCATTCAGATTGAGGGTGCAATGCCAGCTATCTACACCCCCTGACCCCCAGAGGTTCTTCGGGTTTCCCTGGTTGCTAGGCGAATGCTGTGAAGGTGCGTTTCACCTCTGAATTTTTCCTCTCATCGTTTCACCTCCATGCTCATTTTACTTTTTTCATTTCCTTGGTTCTTTCAGGGTTAAAAGTGTCGGAGGGGGAGTCTCAGCATAAGCACAACAGGGGAAAAGGATGCTCTCTGTAACTTAAATCCACGGAATGAGGGGATCTCCGAATCCTGGATCTCTCAGGAGATGTGTAAATCTGTAGTCCTCGAGAGGAGCCATAGATTGCGCCAACTACCACCAGGGAATTTTTTAATCCGTGAAAGGTAGGGGCCCTGCCCTCTACCCTGTAGATGTTACCTGTCTCCACACACGTCTCGCCCCTCCCAATTGTGAAATTAAACACCCCTCAATGTCCGGATAATGTATTTTATAACTATAAGTTCTTGATATTTCAAAAGTTCCTGGTAACCATCGTCGAAATTGATTAACACAATTTCTCGATCCTGTCATGCTATAACTTTAGATGCTTTCAGCTTACTTATAATGTCTTCAATTTCCACCGTATGATTACTAAGACCAGTTCTTTCGACGGAATTAGTAACCTCAATATATTTATCAGTCCGTCCTGATTTTGAAGCGTAGATATCACTGAATTATCATCAATGGAGTCTTCAAATTCACACGACTTCCGTTGCATTCTGACTCCTCGTCTTCAGGAGACTCGAGTGTAGGAGAGAGACTCGATTCAGTGTAACATCTTGCTCTATGAAGCTTAAATCTTGACAAAGAACGATTCTTAAACATCCGACCGCATATACAGCATTTTATGAGTCGCTTTCCTCCATGCGTAATGTATGAAAAAATTGAATTTCTCTTTTAAAGTTAAGATAGTTTTATCGAGGATTCTGATAAAGGAACGCATGACATGCAACATTTTACCAGTTAGTGCTTCTTATATATGCTTACAACTACGAGTTCGCGACTTCAGATGCATGTATCCGACAATCAACTAATTTGTTCACGGTTTTGCTCAGACGCTTGATAAATCTATATTGGGCGTGAAAGACTGGTAATTTTTCTCAGAGGCCCCAATCAGGTTTGAGGTTCTTTTACGTGCAGAAAATCTACGACACGGGACCACCGGCTTTACTTCCCTTCCGAAGGAAGCCATGCTAAGAATTTTACGCCCGAAAAAAATCCATCGCCCTCTGCCGGGTTTGAACCCGCGACCTTGGGAACTAGAGGCTAGCATGGTAACCACTATACCACGGAGGACGACACACAACTAAGGTCATTTGCGTGTAACACACTAACTAATCGATTGGAATGGCTCAGGTGGTAACGTCTGTGACTTGCATTCGGATCGAGGGTTCAATCCCAGCCATCTACACCCCCTGACCCCCAGAGGTTCTTCCGGGTTCCCTGGTTGCTAGGCGAATGCTGTGAAGGTTGTTCCACCTCTGAATGTTTCCTCTCATCGTTTCACCTCCATCCTCATTTTACTTTTTCATTTTCTTGGTTCTTTCAGGGTTAAAAGTGTTGGAGGGGGAGTCTCAGCATAAGCACAGCAGGGGAAAAGGATGCTCTCTGTAACTTAAATCCACGGAATGAGGGTGGTCTCCGAATCCTGGACCTCTTAGGAGATGTGTAAATCTGTAGTCCTCGAGAGGAGCCATAGATTGCGCCAACTACCACCACGGAATTTTTTAATCCGTGAAAGGTAGGGGCCCTGCCCTCTACCCTGTAGATGTTTACTGCCTCCAAACACGTCTCGCCCCACCCAACTGTGAAATTAAACACCCCCTCAATGTCCGGATAATATATTTTATAACTATAAGTTTTTTATATTTTAGAGTTCCTGGTAACCATCGTCGAAATTGATTAACACAATTTCACGATCCTGTCATGTTATAACTTGAGATGCTTTCAGCTTACTTATAATGTCTTCAATCTCCACCGTATGATTACTAATACCAGCTTCTTTTGACGCAATTAGTAACCTCAATATATTTACTAGTCTATCCTGGTTTTGAAGCGTAGATATCACTGAATTATCATCAATGGAGACTTCAAATTCACGCGACTTCCGATGTGTTCTGACTCCTCGCCTGGTGGTGACTCGAGTGTAGGAATGCTAAGACTCGAATGAATTAAAAGCGAATGAATGAATTCATAACACGCGACCATGTATATATCTCGGATGAGAACAGCGGAGGGAATCTCGGTCTATGCATAGCAGCGGGAACCTCGGTCTATGCATAGCAGCGGGAAAGGATGTTCTCTGGAAACATTAGTCATATAGACAGCAATTGTTCACGGAGGCAGTAGACGTCAGGTTGGATGGAACAAACTCCAAGTTCAAATCTTTAAAGGGTAGGAGCTCCCGCCCTTTGACTGTCATGTCTCCTGGTCCATCCTAACAGCGTGTATTTTTTAGTTTGAGTTCAGAGTTCCATTTCCCTCTGGCATTCAAAACCGCTTTAGACGCTGCATATCTAAACAATCAAGGGTCTGTTACAGTCGTCTTTTCATTTTTGTTACGGGAATAATAATTGCGCATGTAACGGATGTTTAAGTACATCATACCCCGTAGGAAAATATTACACCCACGCTTATAAAGCTCGTTAGTGGGAGGACTTGCCTTGCACGGTAAATTACCTAACCTAGATTCGAACAAGTGACCTCTCGAATGTGAATAGACACGTTATCTCTCAGAGAATTCTAATATGTATTACATTGGTATGATGCTGGATCAAATTTTTTTAGATATGGCTGCTGAAACACCAATCTGTTTAAATGAAATAAACAAATAAGGTTTCTTGACGATAATATAATGTTAGCGTTACTAATGAAAATAGGTTATCCTTGTTTCTCTGGATGTAATTTCCGGCGTCTTGGAAAAAATCCATTCACTCGTTTAGATCCCATCTCTTCTCAAGAATCTCATCTACTAAGCCTCTAATTACAGTGGAAAAACCATGGAGCGTCAGGGTTTCCCTCTCAAGGGTGTACAACATATTTTCGCAAGGGTGTGTAAACCGCTATATAAATCGTTGGCGTAATGTAGACAGTGAGAGAGAGAGCGAGAGATTGCTTGCGTGATGGACGCGTTTTTTTACCGGCAATGACTGTTTTAAGATCCATGCCTACGCGTGTGCTTGCGCTGGAAGTGTGGTACTTTATCGAAAATGACTGTTTTAAAGTCCCTGCCTACGCGTGTGCCTACGCTGGCAGTGTGGTACTTTTTCACAACGCCTGTTTTAAAGTCCATGGCTATGCGCGTGATTGCGTGAGCTGGTTGGGTACTTTATCGGCGATGTCTGTTTTAAAGACCCTACCTATGCGCTTGCTTTTGTGATTGGGCTGCGGTACTTTAACGGCAATGCCTGTTTTAAAGTCCATGCCTATGCGCGTGGAGTGCTTTATCGAAAATGCTAGTTTGAAAGTCCATGCCTATGCGTGTGCTTACGCTGGCAATGCGGTACTTTATCGAAAAATGCGTGTTTTAAAGTCCATGCCTATGCGCATGTTTGCGTTGCTGGGTTTGGTACTTTATCAACAACGTCTGCTTTAAAGTCCCTGTATTTTTCTTCTACTGTCGTTATATAGTTTTTTTGGGATTTATTTATGAGCATTGTTTAAGCAGCGTTATTTAAAAGAGCAACAAGGAAGGTGTTTTGTTTAGGGTACTCTCCATAGTTCATTATTTATTTATTACTAGCATATGTAATATTCAGCTATAATGTTAACCGTAGTTATTTTTCGGAGCCAGCCCTATGTGTAAACAAACCTTGGAAAAATATCTTGAAGCGCCAGGTTGCTTATCGTCCATTTCAAATGATTTATGCTAGCTTTTTCCCAGGAGCCAAAATGGCCGCCACCAGCTTCTTAAGCTCTTAAAATGTCTACTTCCGGCACCTTCATCGCTGAACGGAAGAGCGAGCTTTCGGCTCTGTTGGCTAGAGCGCGCGCAACAGGCTGTGAGCTGCACGGAGAGGGAAGGGAGGGGATTCCAGCTAGCCTTCCTGCACATGTGAGAGCCCCGTTATTCGAGTGGGGTAGCGTACAGGGAAGGACCGCGCGCGGGTTTTCAGTGAAATTATCATCATTAACGTCTCGTTACTACAACTCTGTCCTTTCAGTCATGGATTCATCTAAGTGATGTAATATTCTTATAAACCCCCTCAAAAGAAGAATTAAAGAAGTGTTATTAGTCGTAATAATTATACAGTGTAATAATCATCTTAAAAGCCACACACACACACATACGATGGCGACCAGGTGCGCGATTCTATTCATTAATCAATCAAAAATATTTAATCGTATTCATCAATCGACGAGCAGCGTTTAATTACATTAATCAATCAAGATACATGCGGCGGGGGTTTGCGTCGAGCCCTTCAGAGGCGCGATGCCAGGACGTTAGCAGTATAAACCCTTGATGCTTTTTCACTAATGTTAGACAATATTATGCATGGACGAACACTGCCTGATTGATTGACACAATTATCACCTACATCGATTTGCGGAGTTGACGGCACGCGACGAATACAACAACCCTTTTCTCAACGATCCACGGCTGTCGGCATCAGTAGCACACAAAGACCCACCTCCATTAGCGACGAGCACAATAGCCCATTGTTCTCCTATACCCAGACCGGCATTATGTCAAGTCACGAAAGGACAATAGCCTATTGTTCTACATCTCTACCGAGCGGCATGCTGGTAGCACACAAAGGAGGGGGCGCGGTAGGCGGCTTCTCCGGTCAGCACACAAAAGGACAATAGCCCTTTGTTCTACACCTCTCTCTCTGGCGGTATGACAGTAGCTCACAAATAGAGGGCGTGGTCAGCGGCTTCTCGGGTCAGCACTCAAAGGAGGGGGCGGTAGTCGGCAGCACAGAAGAAAGGGTCATTAATCCTATTGTTCTGATCAGAACAATACCGCATTTTTCCAGTTTCGGCATATTATTCCTACTTATCTTCATTCTGCCCAGGTCAGTTTAGGTCTTTGTAGGGTGTAATTAATTTCATTAGTTTTAACGATTCATAATAAATAACATAAGAACATTCTGACAAAGAAACCCATGTACCCAGCAATAAGGTACTTGCCTTTGCAAGTTGGCATTGAAATTGTTATCTCTAGTGAGATGCCTTGGTGGGATATCTGGTAATCAACTTGAGTCGTTTGGGGAATTCCACGTCCCGCTGGCATGTTGTCATAGTAGCTCAATGGTTAGTGCATTCGCACGGAAAGCAGGAGAACCGCGTTCCAGGCTAAGCTGTGGCATTAGATTTTTCAACTGAGTCTGTATTAAAAGCATGCCCAGACCAGGTTAGATCTTCAAAAGGTTTATTAGATTTGATTAGTTGTAATGAATCATTATAACTTATATAAAAATAAAGCATTCTAACAAAGAAACGCGTGTGTCTAGTAACAAAGCACTTGTGATTTTTGAGATTTCTATTTCTATTGAGACTCCTTGGTGGGCTACGTGGGAAAAAACTTGGGGAATTCAGTGTCCCTCGGCATGTTATCACATTAGCTCAGTGGTGAGAGCAATTGCACCGAAAGTAGGACCACCATGTTCAAATCCCGGCCGTGCATTGAATTTATATTAAAAATATATTAAAAATGTCCAGACCAATTTAGGCCTTTAAATCGTATAATTGATTTCGTTCGCTGTAATGAATCATAATTAATTATCTGCTAATAAAACATTTTAACAAAGAAACAGGTGTATCTTGTGCTAAAGAACTTGCTCTTACATGTCGCCATTGAGATTTCTAACTCTAGTGAGATGCCTTGGTGGTCTACTTGGGAAACAACTTGACTTATTTTGGGGAATTCAATGTCCCACTGGCATGTTATCACAGCAGCTTAATGGTTAGAGCAATCCGACGGAAACCCTGAGAATGGTGTTCAAATGCCGGCTGTGGCATTGTACTTTCCAGCTGACTCTGTGTTAAACGCATGTCCAGATCAGGGTAGGTCTTTAAATGGTATAAATAATTTCATTTGTTGTAATGTATCATAATTATGCGTATACTACTACTACTACTACTACTACTACTACTACTACTACTAATAATAATAATAATAATAATAAAACGTTCTAACAAAGAAACTCGTATACCCAGTAATAAAGCACTTGCAGTTGCTAGTCGCCTTTGGGATTGCTATTTCTATTGATGTAGCTTGGCTGTCTACCTGGGAAACAGCTTCAGTTGGTTGGAGAATTGAATGTCCCACAGGCAGGTTGTCACAGTAGCTCAATGCTTAGCGCAACCGCACGGAAAGTGGGAGAGCCTAGTTCAAATGATAGCTCTGGCATTGAATGTTTAGGTGACTGTGTATTAAAAACATGCCGAGACCTGGTTAGATCTCTTAAAATTATCATCGAGTTTATTAATTGTAATGAATCGTAATTAATTGTATAATAATGAAACATTGTAACAAATAAGCCTGTGTATCCAGTAATAAAGTACTTGCGATTGCAAGCCCCCAATGATTTTTTATGGGCGCTCCTTAACAGTTGTGGTCCTTCGCACCCCATTCTATATAGGGCGTGAAGGCAAGTAATTTTACTCAGAGGTCTCTTTATCAGGCTTGAGTTTCTTTTACGTGCCGTAAATCTACGACACGTGACCACCGGTTTTACTTCCCTTCTGAAGTAAGCCATGCTAAAGATTTTTACGCTGGAAAAAATCCATCGCCCTCTGCCGAATTTTAACCCGCGACCTCGGGAGCAGCCGCCAATGAAGCTGATGTCCCTAGTGATATGTCTTTTTGGCTAACCTTGGAGAAAAGAAAGTTGTATCTGTTGGGAAGTTTAATGTCCTACCGGCATGTTGTCACAGTAGTTCAGTAGGTAGAGCAACAGCAAATAGAGCATGAGAACTGCATTCAAGTCCTCGCTGTGGCATTGAATTTTTCAATTCACTACATTAAAAACATGCCCCGACTAGGTTAGGTCTTTAAGAAGAAAAATAAACTTCATTATTTGTAGTGCATTATAACTATATAATAATATAGGATTCTAACAAAGACATCCATCTACCCAAGAATTAGGTACTTGCCATTGTAAGTCGCCAATGGGACTGCTGAGTCTAGTGGGAAGCCTTGGTGGTCTTCTGTAAACAGCTTGATTCGGTTGCGGAATTGAATATCTCAGAGGCATGCAGTCACAGTTATTCAATGGTTACGGCTACCTTACGGAAAGCGGGAAAGCAGTGTTCAAATCCCGGCAGTGGCGTTAATTTTTTCAGCTGTCTTTGTGTTAAAAAGTGCCCAGATCAGGTTAGGTGTTTAAAAGGTATAATTAATTTCATTAGTTGTAGTTAAAAAATTACACTGAGTTTTATTTATGGACGCTCTTTAACTGCTATGGTCCTTAGCGTACCATTCTATATTAGGCATCAAAGACGTTAATTTTGCTCAGAGGCTTCTTTATCAGGCTTGAGGTTCTTTTACGTGCCGCAAATTTACGACACGGGACAATCGGCTTTACTTCCCTTCCAAAGGAAGCCATGCTAAGGATTTTTACGCCCGGAAAAATCCATCGCCCATCGCCGGGTTTGAACCTGCGAGCTCGGGAGCTAGAGGCTAGCATGTTAACCACTACACCACGGAGGACGACGATTGTGAATCATAATTAATCGTACAATCGTAAAACATTTTAAAAATAAACTCGTATATCCAGCAATGAAGTACTTGCAATTGCGCTTCTCCAATGAGATTAATATTCCTATAATCTGTACAAAATGAGAAGGAATCTGAGGCGGAGCCAGATAACGCTGGCGAAAGTCGCTCAGCCAATGGCTAATTGCGCTGTTAAAGGTTGTTAAGTACACATCATTTATAGTATTATAGCTGAGCCTTGCCAAACATTTTCAATCAAACTGTCCAGAAGACGTGTCTCTACGATGTTTGGTTCTTTAGTTATATGTCAAAACAGATATTTATGAGGGTTGCTAAAAGATCTTGACCATTGCACATCACCATCAGCAGTATTGCGTTTACGTTAGGTCTTGCCCGGCCATTAGAATAATCTGTCCTAATCACAAGCTAAACGTTCTACATACAGAAGTTTTAATTTACTTAATTACTTCATTATATGTTATGCGCCTAAACTGAAGTTATACGGGATGCATTCACTTCCATGTTTACATAATTTTTGTTATTGATATTATCATCTTAGTTTGAAACATAGCGTGATGAAGGCATGCCCACTGGACTCCGCGCCAAGTGACCGGAGTGAATGTGTATGCTACACTGGCCGTAACTTGCTTCATGCTGTGTGTCTCGTCTCTCTATATCTCTGTCACACTCATAAAACATCTGCCAACGTAGCGCTCCTGCTGGCGCTTCATTGGCTTGCTTCAGATTCCTTCTCATTTCGTACTGATTATAGTGAGATACCGTCTTAGTCTACCTGGGAAATAACTTGTGTCGTTTGCGGAATTGACTGTTCCAGCCGCAGATGTCGCAGGAGCTCAATAGTTAGAGTAACCACACGCAAAGTGGGAGAACCGTGTTCATTCCTGGCATTGAATCTGTATTAAAAACATCCAGATCAGGTTAGATCTTTAAAAGGTATAATTAATTTCATTGATTGCAATGAATCATAATTTATTATATAATAATAAAGCACTAAAACAAAAGAACACGTGTATCCAGTAATCAAATACTTGCTCTTGCAAGTCGCCATTGACATTACTGTCTCTAGTAAGATGCCCTGCTGGTCTATCTTGGAAACAGCTTGCATCGGTTGGGGAATTAAAAAACACTGGCATGTCACAGTAGCTGAATGGTTGGAGCAATCGCATAGGAAGCGGGCGAACTGTGCTCAACTCTCGGTTGTGGCATTGCATTTTTCAGTTGACTCTGTATGAAGAACATACTCAGACCTGGCTGTCTTTCAAAGATGTAATTAATTTCATTAGTTGCTGTGAATCATAATATATTATATAAAAAGAAAAATTCTAACAAAGAAACCCGTGTATCAGTAATAAAGTAGTTGCGATTGCCAGTCCCATAGAGATTGTTATCTCTAGTGAGATGCCTTGGTGGACTACCTTGGAAACAACTTGAGTCGGTTGGGAATTCAGTGTTTGCCGACAAGTTAACACAGTAGCTCAATGGTTACAACAACTGCACGAAAATCTCCCGCTTTCGTACGACTGTTCTAAGAACCGAGCTACTGTCACAACTTGCCGCTGGGACATTGAATTTCCCAGCCGATACAAATAGTTTCCCAGGTAGACCACCAAGGCTTTTCATTAGAGATAAGTATCCCAATCGCGACTTGAAATTGCAAGTACTTTATTACTGGGTACACACTTTTCTTTGTTAGAAGTTTGTTTTATTATTTATTAAATATGATTCATTAAACCCAATTAAATAAATTACTCCCCTTAAGGATCTAACCTGATCTCGGCAGAGCCAGCAGAAGTATTCAATTCCCCAAACGACGCAAGTTATTTCCAAGTAGACCACTAAGGAATCTCACTATGGCTAGTAATCTTAACGACCACAGCAACTGCAAGTACTTTATTACTGGACACACGGGGTATGTGTTAGGAGGTTTTATTATTATACAATTAATTTTATTCATTAAATCTAATGAAAGTAATTATACCTTTTAAACACCTAACATGATGGGCATGCTTTTCACACATTCAGAATAAAAATGGAAATTCACAGCCAAAATTTGAACACTGTTCTCCCACTTCCCGTGCGGTTGCGCTAATCACTGTGCTACTATGACGACATAGCGGTGAAACATTGAATTCCCAAACGAATCAAGTTGTTCCCCAGGGAGACTAGCAAGGCTTCCCATTAGAGATAACAATCTCAATGGCGACTTATAATCCCAAGTACTTTATTACTGTGTACACGGTATTTTTAGAATGTCTTGTTATATAATTAATTAGAATTCCTTACACCTAATGAAATAAATTACACGTTTTTAAGACCTAATCTGGAATGGAAATGTTTTATATAGTCTAAACTGAAAAATTCAATGCCATAACCGGGAGGCGAATACGTTTCTCCCGCTTTCCGTGCGATTTCTCTAAACATGGAGCTACTGTGACAACATACCAGTGACATTAAATTCCCCGAAAAAACTCAGGGATTTTTCCCAATTAGACTACCAAGTCATCTCACTAGAAACGGAAGCTCAAATGCGACTTGCAATCACAAATACTTTATTCCTGTGAATACGGGTTTGTTTCCTAGAATGATTTATTATTACAATATAATTGATTATGATTCATTAAAGCTAATGAAATTAATTGCGCTTTTTAAATAACCTTGTCTGTGCATGTTACGGAGTCAACTGTGAAACTCAATGCCACAGCTGGAATTTGGACACGGTTCTCCCACTTTCCGAGCTGTGGCTCTTACCATTGAGCTACTGTGACAACATTCCGGTTGGACATTGAATTTTCAATCAGAATGAAGTTGTTTCTAAGGTAGACCACAAAGGCATCTCACTATGGAGAAATATCTTACGCAACCTGCAATCGCAAGTACTTTATTCCTGGATACCAGCGTTTACTTGTTAGAATGTGTTATTAATATATGATTGACTGTAACCCATTACAACCGATGAAACGGACTACACCTTTTAAAGACCTAAACTGTGCTGGGTATGCTTTAAACAGACTCAACTGAAAAACTCAATGCCACAGCCGGAATTTGAACATCATTCTTGCACATTCTGTGCAGTTGCGCTTAACGTTCAGTAACTATGACACTATGCCTGTGGGGCATTTAGTTCCCTAACTGCCACAAGTTGTTTCCCAGGTAGACCACCAAGGCATCTCATTAGAGATAGCAGTTTCTATGGCGACAGCAATAGGAGGTACTTTATTACTGGACACACGGTGTTATTTCTTAGAATGTTTTTTTATTATGCAATTAATTATGATTCATTTCAACTAATGAAATTACATATACCTTTTAAAGACCTAATTTAATCTAGGCATACTTTTAACACACAGTGAGCTGAAAAATTCAACGTCACAGCCGGAATTTGAACATGGTTCTCCCGCATTTAGTGCAGTAGCTCCAAACATTGAGTAACTGTGAATACATGCCTGTGCGACACTAAATTCCCTAATCGAATGTAGTTGTTTCCCAGGTAGAATACCAAGGCATCTCAATAGAGACATCCATTTATGATATGCAATCGCAAGTACGGGTACGCGAATTTCTTTGTTAGAACTTTTTTGTTATATTTTTTAAGGCATTACAAATTAGAAATTAATTTTTCTTTTTAAACACTTAACATCGTCTGGGCATGTTTTTAATCTAGAATCAACAAAACAATGATATGCTATAGCCGCGACTTGAACGCGCCTCTCCCGAATTCCGTGCGGTTACTCTAACCACTAAGCTACCGTGACATCATGCCAATACAACTCTAAATTCCCCAAACGTCACAACTTGTTTTCAAGATAAACCACAGAGGCTTTTCACTAGAGATAACTATCTCATGATCTACTGTGACAATATGCCAATAGGACACTGAATTTTTCAACCGACTCAAGTTGTTTCTCAGGTAGACCAGCAAGGCATCTCACTAGAGATAGCAACCTCAATGGCGACTTGCAGTTGCAAGTACTTTATTACTGGACATACGGGTGCATTTGTTAGCATGTTTTATTTTTATATAATTTATTACAGCTGATGAAATCAATTATACTGTTTAAAAACCTAACCTTGTCTGGGCATGGTTTTAATACGGAGTAAAATGAAAAATTTAATGCCACAGGGGGGATTTGAACACGTTTCTCCCGATTTCTGTGCAATTGCTCCAAACATAGGGCTACGCGACAACATGTTTGTGGGTCATTGAATTCCCCAAACAACAGAAGCTGTTTCCAAGGTAGACCACCTAGGCATCTCACTAGGGATAGCAGTCTCAATAGGAAGTTGCAGTTGAAGTTTCTTTATTACTGGGTACACGGATATATTTGTCAAAATATTTTATTATACAGTTAATTACGATTTATTACAACAAATTGAATAAAGTATACGTTTTAAAGACATGGGTATGCTTTTAACATACAGTCAGTAGAAAAACACTATGCCACGAACGAGATATGAACAAGGTTCTCCCGCTTTCAGTGTGGTTGTTCTAACTGTTGAGCTACTGTGACACCATGCTGGTAGAACGTTTAATTCTGCAACCGACTCAAGCTATTTCCACACCAACGCATCTCAATACAGATAGCAATCTCAATGGCGACGTGCGAATGCAAGGACTTTATTACTGGATACACCGGTTTATCTGTTAGAATGTTTTATTATTATACAATTAATTATGATTTATCACAAATAATGGGATCCATTATACCTTTTAAGGACCTAATCTGGTCTGGACATGTTTTTAATACAGAATCAAGTGAAAATTCAATGTCTTAGTAGGGATTTGAACAGCGTTGTCCCGCTTTCCGTAAGATTGCCCTAACAATTGGGCTACTTTTACAAAATGCCAGAGGAAAATTGAATTTCCCAACCGGCTCAAGTTGTTTCTCAAGTATACCACCAAAGTATTCCACTAAAGATAGCAATCACAATGGTGACTAGCAATGGCAAATACTTTATTACTGGGTACACGAGTTTCTTTGTTGGAGCGTTCCTTTATTATCTAATTTATTACGACTTATTAAAAATGAAATCAATTATATATTTTAAAGACCTAACCAGATCTGCGCATGTTTTTAATACGTAGTCAACTGAAAACCTCAATGCCACAGCCGCGATTTGCACACGGTTCTTCCACTTTCTCAGTGGTTGCACTTACCTTTGAGCAACTGTGATAACATGCTTGTGGGACATTCAATATCCAAACCGAATCAATTTTTTTCCTAGTTAGATCAACAAGGTAGCTGACAACAGAAAGCAATCCCATGGGCAACTTGCAAACGCAAGTACTTAATTCCTGGGCACACGAATTCTCTTGTTAGTATCTTTTATTGTACTCGTATTATTATAACCCATTACAAATAATGAGGTTAATTGTTATTTTTATAGACCTAACTTGGTCTGGGCATGTTTTAATACACAGTCAGCTGAAAAATACAATGCAACAATGGGATTTGAGATTGGTTTTCCCATTTTCCGTGTAGTTGCTCTAACCGTTGAGCTAGTGTGACAGTACACCGGTAGGACATTTAATTGCCCAACCACTCAAGATGTTTCCAAGGTAGTCAACCAAGGAATCCCACTAGAGATATCAATCTCAATGTCCAATTGCAATCGCAAGTACTTAATTAATTGGTTCACGGGTTTGTTTTGTTGGAATACTTTATTATTATATAATTAATTACGCTTCATTTCAACTAGTGTAAAAATTATATCTCTTAAAGAACTACCACTGTATGAGCATGTTTTAATATAGACTCAGCTGAAAAATTCAATGGAAAGCCGGGATTTTAACACAGTTCTCCCAATTTCCGTGCGGTTGCTCTAGCCATTGAGCTACTGTGACAACATCCGTGTGGAGTACTGCATTCGCATTCGACCCAAGTTGTTTCCCAGGTAAACGACCAAAGCTTCTCACTAGATATAACAATCTGAATGGCGATTTGCAATTCCAAGTATTTTATTACTGATTACACGGTTTCTTGTTAGAACGCTTTATTATTATATGATTAATTAAGATTCATTTAAACTAACGAAATCAATTATACCTTTTAAAGACTTCACCTGGTCTGAGCATGTCTTTAATTTAGAGTCAGGTGAAAATTTTAATGCCATAGCTGGGATTTGAACACGGCTTCACCACCTTCACGCGATTGCTTTAATCATGAGCTACTGTGACAACATGCCGGTGGGACATTGAATACACCAACAAATTGTATCCCATGTAGACCATCACGGCATCTCACTAGAGCTAGCAATCTCAATGATTATTTGTAATCGCAACTACTTTATTGTTGGATATACGCGATTCTGTGTTAGAATTTTTATTTGATTTATTATGATTCATTAATCTAATGAAATTAATTGCTCCTTGTTAAAGACTTACAACGGTCTGGGCATGTTTTTAATACAGAGTCAACTGAAAAATTAAACTCCACACCAATACTTGAACACCGATCTCCAGTTTTCCTTGCGATGCTCTAACTATTGAGCTACTGTGTTAACATACCGGTATGACATTGAAATCCCCTGCCGACTCAAATTGTTTCCAAGGTAGTCAACGAAGGCATCTCACTGGAGCTAGCAACCTCAATGGTGACTTGCAATCGAAACTACTTTGCTATTGGATACGCGTATTTCTGTGTTAGAATTCTTATTTTTTATAATTTAATATGATTCATTACAACTAATTAAATTAATTGCACCTTTTAAAGACCTAACATGGTCTGGGCATTATTTAATAGAGAGTCAACTTAAAAATCCAGTACCACAGGCGGGATTTGAGCACGGAACTCTCACGTTCCGTGTGATCGCACTTATCTTTGAGCGACTATGACAACATGCCTGTGGGATGTTCAATTCCCCACCCGATTCAAGTTTTTTCCTGGTAGACCACCAAAGCATCTCACGAGAGAGAGAGAGAGAGAGAGAGAGAGAGAGAGAGAGCAATATCAATGGCGACAGCAATTACAAGTAGTTTATTGCTTGAATACACGGATTTATTCCTTAGAACGTTTTATTATTATACAACTACTTATAACGTATTTCAACCAATGTAATTAATTATAGTTTTTAAAGGCCTTCCCTGGAATGGCCATGTTTTAAATATAGAGTCGGTTAAAAAAAATCAATGATAAAGCCGGGATTTGAACATAGTTTTCCCGCTTTCCGTACGGCTGTTCTTACCATTGTGCTAATCTGGCAACCTATCAGTCGGACACTGAATTCCCTCACCGAATGAAGTTGTTTCCCAGGTACACGACCAAGGCTGCTCACTAGAGATAACAGTCTCAATGGCGACTTGCAATCACAAATACTTTATTACTGGGTACACGAGTTTCTTATTAGAATACTTTATTGTTATATAATTAATTAAGATTCATTACAACTATTGAAAACAGCTATACCTTTTAAAGACATATCCTGGTCTGGGCACGTTTAATTATTGTAGCGCTTATCTTGGATATATATATATATGTTATTTTTATTATAAAATGGGAATCTCGCATATTCATTATGTTAAGCCGTGAACGAGCAGTTGACAGACACGCGGAACTCAAGTTTAAGAAAGCGCTGGTTGTGGTGCCATTAACCCTGATTTGGTTCGCGATCGTTACTGGCAATATGCGAGGATTTAGCTGAGGCGGCTACGAGGACATTAATGTTTGGCGTGACGTACAGTCGAAATCATCTTTAAACCCCTGGTTTCATGTCACCTTGTATTTTGACGCGTTGTTGCTAAATGAATCTGCGCCACTCTACAGTCCGTTGTGATACTTTAAAAATTCGCGAGTGTGAGTGACTCCAAGATGACGGCAGTTGCATCTTCCTGGGTTAAGGTAACTAGAAATGCAATTTCTAAAGGAATGTTGTAAACGTGGAACATTCAAGGCAAATTCTCGAGGATGCAGTAAGTTTGTTTTTCTAGCCTGTGTATTCTTTGGCTAATGAAATTGTCTCTCTCCTATTCGCTGCATCGGCCTGATGAATATACATGCTCTACCTATCCCCCATTTTATTGAGCTTCCATTAATTGGGGTTCCTTCCCTCTTCTCTGCTGGAACCCATCTCTTAGGATACTTTCAGAGGTCAGCTGGGAAATGCATGACTTATGGTATAGTCGCACGGGTCCGGTTTACGTTGGGGTAGTCATACTTAAGAACCCGCTACGGCGTTCCCCAAATAACATATTTGGTGAAGGTTGCGGGGCTACCATATTTTAATTCGTGAGCCAGAATTAGACCCTAGAACCTCGTTTCTGACCTACCCACCCACCCCCTGGAACAAGTATGTTAGCACTAGGAGAGGAAATAGCCAACAGTTTATAGTATTGGGCATCTTATAGGAATAACAATGAAATTCTGCCTTTCTTTATCTTTTAGCACCATTCATTGGAAAAAGCATGGCAGGCAGTACGTAGCGGTGCATCCCCTACAATCCCCGATAATTACCTCGGACCAACCAGTATGCATTCTTTTTTCTTTCAGTGAAGCAGAATAAGTTTGTAGACCCCACCTCATTTTCTAATAGTCAAGTAATAAGATCGTACCAAACTATTCCCCGTAACAATGATAAGAGACTGTTCTTAAGTACAAAGTAGTAAAATGTATAGTTCGTTATATTTTCTCTCTCCCCCTAACCTCTTTTTCTTTTCTCTCCTTCTCATCCCTCTACTTCATGTAATTTTAGGTGGATGCATTATCTTAGAACCCTAGACCCTAACATTCTCACTTCACAAAAATCATAGAGATTTACTTGGAATATTGCAGGGCAAATAATATTGCATTGGCAACGGAATGAATCCGCAGTGGCGGACATACAAGTGCTAGCAGGAGAAGCAGGGGACCTAAATGATAACATGTCACATGTACAGCTTAGATGAGGAAAACGTTTAGCTCCTCAGGCAGTTTGAGTGCACACGGAGGGTAATGCATCAAATATAGCTGAAACAAAAAATTGTCTAATCTCCTTCTGACCCTACCCCAGTGAAACGTACCCTATCTTTC
This sequence comes from Deroplatys truncata, assembly GCA_030765065.1. NCBI lineage: Eukaryota > Metazoa > Arthropoda > Insecta > Mantodea > Mantidae > Deroplatys > Deroplatys truncata. The sequence goes on from CM060990.1 coordinate 281,067,986, forward strand.
CCGAAATCCCTAAATTTGTCCCGGCAACCAAACCAGCATCACAAACAACCACAGGACAACAGGTATCTACCCCTCTTTCACGGCCCCTAATACACACGGAAAATTTTGAACGCAGGCCGGGAAAGGTGTGCGAGCATTCATGCATAACTTTGAACTATTAGCCACGATTAACGGTTGGGAAGAAGCAGGAATTTCTACCATGTTACCTACGTAGCGCTGCAGCCATGTGGTTTAGAACGTTTGCGCATAGGCACCCAAATTACAAGTGGCCACAGTTATGTGATGGCCCAAAAATTATTTTACACCGATTATACCAAAGGGTATAGGGTATTGCAGATCCGACGGAGCATTACATCCATGACGTCATATCATTATGTGATAAAGTGAACCCCAAATGACTGAGGGAGAGCAGATCCGTGATATTATGAGAGGCCTTAAACCCTCCCTATTGGAGGAAGTTTTGCACGCAAAGCCGCCTTCATTGTCGTCCCTTTTAGAGCTGGCAAAACGAAGAGAAGCAGCTAGGTACTTGGCGGGAAAAAGAGTCGATGTATTACCAACAGTAACAGCTGCAGCCGTAGCAACTGTCGCGTCAGTTGCGTGGACCAACAGTTGGCCGAGATGTCTAGCCAGCTGCAGACGCTGACGAAAAGCTTGAAAGATTTAAGTGTAGGCCTCAAAAATTGCCACCTAGGAGAAAGGGAATCATGGGGGAGGAGAGAACAAGGAAGAAATTTGGTATGAATTGCAACCCATTTCAAGAAGTCACGTGGCGATCCCAAGGGTCGTACCGGACAACGGACAGCCGCTCAATCTGTTTTGAGTACAGAAAGTTACGACATATAGCCATTAACTGCTATTGCAGACAACAAGCGCCAAAAAACCGCCAAAAGTCCCCACGTGCACGAGTCCCGTGGATCATAAGGCAATCTCGCTGCCAGACGTTCAGCCGGTGCATGCACTGTAGTACAAGGGAAAATAGGCAATCAGGGCATCACGGTACTCATCGATGCCGGCAACGCAGTTAGCACAGCAAATAACGAGTTAGTGACATCGCGAAAAATAATACTCTCCGATGTACTAATGTTAAGAACAGCGGGCGACAGATTTCTGGAAGCAAGATACTATAGAAATTGTCAGTTCTAGCTACAGGGTACAATGTTTACCGAGATACTAATGGTAGCCCCATACCTGATCACGCAATTATTATTAGGAACGGACTTTCTCACTAAGTATGCACAATTTTAAACTCAGCAATAAAGGAGATTACATTGCGTGACCCACAAGATGGGGTCCTCGTAATGTCATGTGGAGAGAGGCTAGATTTTTCCTTAAATCAGATCAGTATAGAATCCGCAGGAACAGACATTCCCCGTAAAGCTAAATGTGTAACGGATATAAGACTCACACCACTCAATGCAACGCACATTCCAGTACAGTTCGACCTACCGTTATCTAAATAAATACTACTTGAGCCAGCGGAAGAAATTTTACAAGAAAAGGAAAGAAATTGAAATTCCGCCTAATTTTTGTGTCTCGGAGGGAAAATCATCCCTGCCGGTCAGTAATGAAACAGCCCAAACGAAAATAATATCTGCAGGTACAGCGTTAGCGTATGTGCATGAAGTTTCTCTAATATAATCCTCAAATATAGGACCCAATGAGATTACAGCAGTTGAATTTGAGGAAGCTCCTTCAATATAAATACAAATTTATCACAAGAGCAGTGCAACCAAGTAGTCACTAGCTCAAAGAAGTTCTGGCATAAGTTTGCAACAGGGTTACAAGAGCTAGGTCAGGCAGCAGCGGATGGGATTCATATACAACTCACAGATACGAAACCCATCAAATAGTGCCCATGTAGGACTTCGCAAAAGCAACGCGAGGTTATCGACTCGGAAGTGGAGGGAATGCTGCAAGCCGACATTATTAGAGAAACCTCTAGCGATTGGACATCAGCGGTCGTTCTAGTTAAGCGGCGAGATGACGGTTTCTGCTTCTGCATAGATTATAGGAAATTCTGCATGCCGGCATAATTAGAGAATCCTCTAGCTCTTGGGCCTCACCAATTATTCTAGTTAAGCATCGAGACGGCGGTTTCCACTTCTGTGTAGGTTATAGGAAGTTCAACCCAGTCACGGAAACGTCGTCCTGTCCTTTACCCCCTATTGGCAACCTTTTAGGTTATTTGGGTAAACAAAGTGGTTCTGTACATTAGATATTTTAAGCGAGTATTTTCAGGTACCTGTTTCCGATAATAGCAAAAGAATAACGATTTGTGTGAGGTCATGAGATCAATTCGAATTCGAGATATTGGATTTTGGCCTGGTAAATGGCCCTGAACGTTTGTCAGGATAGCCGATAAATTACTGGGATACCTTAAATATAGAAAAGCAATTATCTACTTAGAAAATATTTTGGATTTCGGTTCCACCTACCAGGAAATGCTTGACAACTTAATAGATATATTCCGCCACCTGTAGCTTTTCAATTTTAAGCTGAAGCCATAAAAATGTTATTTTGCTAAGCAAGTGATAAAATTGCTAGGCTTCCAGGTATCGAACCAAGGCACAGAGTCTGACGCAGATAAACTAAAAGTAATAAAGAAGTTACTGATAGCGAAATCTGTTCGGGATGTCCGAAAGCTTTTAGGACTTTTAGCTTCTATAGAAGATTTATTCGAACTTTACCTCTATGGCCCGCCCCCTACATATCCTAACTAGGAAAAATAAACAGTTTGCATGGTCAGAAACGCAGAAAAAGCTTTTGAACAATTAAAGGAATTGCTCATTTCAAGCCTGTTTTAACTCTTTACACGCCTGGAGTGTATACAGAGATACATATCGACAATTCTAAGATAGGTATAGGTACCAATCAGAAGGGAGGGAATGGTAATCTACACCCCGCCTCTTTTGTATCACATTCACTCAGTAAGCATGAGCAGCGTTACAGTGCCACAGAATTAGAATTACTAGGTCTTGTCTACGCTATGGCACACATTCGGTCCCTCGATTACTGCTATCCCGTTCATGTAGTAGGTGTAGTTTTTTTGCATGCCATAAGGACGTGTAGGTAGACTGGCCCAATAGGAACTAAAGTTACAGGAATATGATACAACCACACTACATAAGGCAGGTAAGCTACATAGAGACGCAGATTATCTGTCCCCCTTCCCTGTACTACTCCCAAATCGCAGGAGGACGACCAATTAGAAGTCCCCATGTGATTACTACAGCCCGCAAAGATGGCTGCTGAACAAATTAAAGACCCCATGCTATATAATTTAGTCCAAGCGGTAGCACAGCCAGACGCGGCACCACCTGGACTTCGACGGCCGCTGAGCGTCGTCGTTCATTCTTAAAGCCGGAGTGGTATATAAGAAAAATGCCGGAGCTTACCGGCGAGTTGCATTTGCTAGTTATTCCAGAATCTCTTGAAAAGAGATTCGGCGATCCCATCACGATGATCCCATGGCAGAACACTTAGGATTTACAAAAACATTTTCAAAGATGGCATCTCGATTCTATTGGTACGGACTTAAAAACGACGTTCAAAAATTTGCAAAAAGTTGCCCGTCATGTCAGACGCGTAAAGGCCCGAAAACATGAGACCAGCGGGTCTCTTAAACCCATTCCGGTCAATCGCCTTGAAGAGCGGTTCGGCATCGATTTGGTATGGCCATTACATAAAACTAAAAATGGAAAAACAGTAATTGCGATAGCTACGGGTTTTATGAGTACATATACCGATACTAAAGCCCTGCCAAATGCCTCTGCACCTCAGGTTGCCAAATGTTTGCTCGATAATATTTTATGTGTATACGGAGCACCAGCTACTCTATTGAGTGACAGAGGTAACGTCTTCTTAAGCGAAGTGGAGCAGGAGTTTCAAGGTTCATGGGAGTTAGGCATGACCTCACCATGCCCTACAACCCAGCCTGCAATGGTCTAGTGGAAAGATCTAATCAAACGCTAATAAACCTGTTAAACCACTATGTTAGCACTAAGCAGGATGACTGGGCTGTTCGTCTTCCCCACGTGACCTGGGCCTACAACACTGCGGTACAGGAGTCAACTAAGTACTCGCCTTTTTCTGATGTCCGGTAGAAAAAATTCAATTATGTCTTATTTATGGACGCACTTTAGCTGTCGTGGTCCTTAGCGACCCATTCTGTACTGGGCATGATAGACCGGTAATTTTGCTCAGAGGGCTCTTTATCAGGCTTGAGGTACTTTTACGTGCCATAAATCTACGACACGGGATAAACAGCTTTGCTTCCCTTGCGAAGGAAGCCATGCTAAGAATTTTACGCCCGAAAAGATCCAGCGCCCTCCGCCGGGTTTGAACCCGCGAACTCGGAAACTAGAGGCTGGTATGGTAACCCTACACCATGGAATATGACATGCACGGTAGAGATCCTATACTGCCTGCTGAAGTAAAACTCATGTACAGCCCCAGTAATTCTTTTGTGCAACAGACACAACACAGTGTATTAAAAGGACGTGAATTAGCACGTGCTAACATTCAAACGGCACAAAGAAAACAAAAAAGTAATTTTGATAGGAATCACTGCCACGTAACGTACAAACCGGGACCATTGGTGCAAATGTATACGTCCATAAGGAAGAAGGGCTCTTCTATCTTTCATCTATTCTTACCTTTTGTTTCAGATCTAGCACGACGTTGAGCTACCAAGCCCTCAGCCACTGCTGAGGCGTCCCGGGACAAAGGGGCTCCCACTGTGATCGACGTGGGCAGCGAAAAACGGGCCGCTGCGTTATGGAGTTGGTCACACAGACGACATCGGCAACTATATAGACAACGAGCCTGACTAAGGACAGAGAGTCGGAATCAAAACGACAGACGTCTGTGCACAACTGACGGGCAGGGACCACCTGCGAAGGCCGGCACAGGACGCAACAACACATGATAATGCATTAACATTATACATTATAATTACTCCAAATACACTTAAGCTTCAAACTTAGTAGAATAATAGTACACTAACTCTTTAGCTTAAGTTACGGCTATAAATGTCAAGACCAGCAGGCATTCCCTGCACACACAATAATTAGAAAGTAAACAATTAAACGTTCCAACATTAACCATGCACTCGCATTGGTATTGTTCAGGTTTCATGGACAATCCCAGCAACTAACCATTGACGCGCTCGCATACAACCCATGCCAGCGTCATAGCTACGCGCATTATAACCGGGGTGTTATGCGGGACTCGACTAATGCATAAAAACACGTAATTACACAGCAATATACTACTAACACGTGGAGGGGATTTTTAGTGGGTATTCCGCGATTGAGCGGCGAGCTCCACACATCCCAGCCATTGCACACCGGCAGGGGGTTGAATGCAGTAAAGCATTCCCCCACGGAAGAAAAGGCCTTTCTACTAAACTTTTACACAGATACCACAGACCCGTTGTAGTAATAAGGCGACTTTCGTCTGTTAATTATATAATACGCGACCCGCGCTCCCGAAGGAATTGTTCATGTTAAGGGAATGTATGCGTAGTCGTTACCATATCAACATGATTAATATTACTGTTGAAATCGCAATTAGATGTCGGATATGTGATATTGATGCGACAGCATCATATCTTCGTTGGAAGTAGCTGGCCGGTGGCAGGAACAAGCTACAACTTTCCTACCGCTTCCTCTCCTTACTACAGGGAGCGACAATACGTATATGCCATTGCCAATATATTAACCTAAAAATAGCTAAGGCGAGAACGTGCAGCCAACACGTTTATCATTCCTTGTTTTTCTCTGTTGGCTGTTGGTCGAAGGAACATCGCAACACTAAGCTAGCAATAGCCACCCTTGTAAACAAACCTTCGTACAAAGATAAGAAAAACAGGAAAAATAAGTATGTTATTTAAAGTCGCAATTTCTGAAAAACTATGTAAGTACGCACATAGCAGATCGACAAATTCTCTTGATACAGGATCTTATGAAGTAAATCTATTTTACAGTAGGACGCTTATACGTATTTTCCCCCTCCATTAGAGACCTGAGAGAGATAAGATTGTGCAAAAATAAAAGAATATGCGTACAGGGAAATACAAGTTTCAGGTTAAGGTGTGCTATATAATGATTATTCTAAAAAGACATACCTAATTAGCAAATAGTACTTTTCCTATTCACGATAGGATGAAAGAACAGGTATCCCCAATGTATTTTATTCGCTAGAGGTAATACAACTAATATTAACAAATCTATCTCCTGTCATAGGAGTTCTCTTTGATGTTTATTTGGGTTTTTATCTCCTCAACTGGGACAGTTGTCTGGGATGAGGGGGAGGGGAAAAGTTGTGTAATAAAGCAGGACACACATAGTGTGTAGAACAATTGTGCTTTAAGCCGAGTATTAGGAAAAAATAAGACAAGAGCAGAAGAGGAATGCATTAGGGAATTAACAGGAGAAATAATGAAATAAACCAGGTACTGGGTACACAGAAGACACACGCGAGGTAAGTCCCGTGTAAAAGGAACGGCCTGTGAGAGCACAGAGAAGAAGCATACAGTTTGATGAAACGGCGCATAGGCGTACCCGGTATGTGAGCTAACATAAGAGCATGCCTGAGCATGATGAAGAAGAAGACGTAAATATGTAAGCAGCACGGAAAACTGGTTAATGTAGGTTTTCTCTGTAATTAGGCCACGAGATTCTATGGCAATTAGGTACAAATTAGGATCTGTGAAAGAACTTTGTCCGCACAAATGATGTTTAGGGGATGGCATAAATAAGCTGGAAAGAAAAACGAAACAAAATGAACTTGAAAACGGAGATGCTCCCTATAACAGTGTGATATGTCACCACATGTTTTTCTTTCTTTCTACTGTCGTTTTTCTCTTCCTCTCCTCCATAATATTGTTTTCCCCTTGCTCGGCCTTCTAAAATGTACCGTATCATGATTTAGCAATCCCAATAATTACACAAGGATGAATAATTTATTATGTGTGCATTTCAATGCCATACGTCCGACAAGATGATTGTAACCGAAAATGCACATGATGAGTTTGTGGCTACCCACCCGGCAAAATCTTTAGAGCTGGTTTGCAATAAAACTGTCCCCCCTTAAACCTCCTCCTCCTCCTCCTCCTCCTCCTCCTCCAGGAACCCCTGGTGTCTTCCAGGTCACCTTACCCTTTTACTATGTACTATATGCAGGAAAAGCATTTCAGATACCCTTCACTTCCCATGCTTCAATAAGCTGGCACCAGAACTCACTTTTTTACACCTTATTCTGGCTGGATGGTCGATCTTTCATCATTAAAAGTTAATCCACTGAGAAATTAAATTAAATGAGTTTTATTTATGGACGCTCTTTAACTGCTGTGGTCCATAGCGTCCCGTTCTATATTGGGCATGAAAGACCAGTAATATTGCTCAGAGGCGTCTTTATCAGGTTTGAGGTTCTTTTACGTGCCGTAAATCTATGACACGGGACCACGGCTTTATTTCCCTTCCAGGGGAAGCCTACTAATCCACTGGCACAACCATCAAACATTATGTTCACAAATTTAGCATATTGCCTAAATGCTAATTGGTCGATCGAAATACCCGACCTCAATTTACTCTATCGCCCTTTCTCAACCCTCACGATACCGAATATGTCGCATCTGGATAATGTACCGCGTGCAACGCTATTACTTTTATATGGTCCTCTGCATGTACCTTAATTTTGGCATTTATCATTTTTCGGAGATCCGAACTGGTAATAGTTACACGGGCTCTTGGAAAACAGCTTATAATTCTATACACGCTGACTTCCTTCGTATAACAATTATTATTTCTGTAATTTTATTTGTCTTAATGTTTGGAGCCATTGCATACAGGATTTGTAAGTTCTGGTTTCAGAGATATCGTCACAAGCACAGAACCAGGTCGCTGAACGCGACTGGGGCCAGCGTGCGCAGAAACGGCATGCTATAAATAACATCAGCGCTGTGACAAAACAACAAACCTGAAGCGGCAACCGACGCAGGACTATCTTCCACAAAGGACGCTCAAGAGCAGTAGTGCAAAACAGGAGTATCTGATTATCTAGATAACACTTTTAATCCCCCCTCTAAATTATTTCAGTATATAATCTTTTTTAACCTCCTGGTATGCTTATGTTGCTCCCTCTACCTATAATTTATTAGGAGCATTTCTCCTAGTGTTTAAAATTTTCAGCTTAAAAAAGGAAAAAATCAGCTGAAATATTTATAATGCTAGTAGGTTATTTAGGAGAGAGTTTGGGCAACTTTTTGGGCATATATGGGAAAGGATAGGGAAAACGAGGGTAAATACCATGTTGAGGGAGCCTTCAAGGAGGAAAATGGGTTTATATGGGAGAGATAGGGAATACGACGACTGATGCTAGGCTAGACAGGGGCTGAAGGAGAGAAATGCGTTTATATGGAAGAGATAGTGGAGAGGTGTAAGACTAGTCAGGGTTGAGAAAAGAGTATGGTTTATATGAGAGGTATAGGGAAACGAGGAGAGGTGTTAGGCTAGACAGAGTTGAAGGGCAGAGTATGTATATTATATGGAAGAGGTAGGGAATACGAGGAGAAGTGCAAGGCTAGACAGAGGATGAGGAGTAGAGTATGCATTTATAGAGGAAAGGCAGGGAAAAAGAGGAGAGCTGCTAGACTAGACAGGGCTTGAAGGCTAGAATAAACCTTTTATATGGCAGAGATAGCAAATTGAGGAGAGATGTTAGCCTAGGAGAGTTTGAGTATGTGTTTATAAGGAGAGACGAGAAAACGGAGAGAGATCCCATGCTAGGATAGACAGATGTTAAACGTAGAATGTGTTTTATATAGGTTAGATAGGAATCCAATGAGAGATCCTCAGCTAAACAGGGGGCAGGAGGGGAATGCGCTTTATGAGAGGTAGGGGATACGGGGAGAGATGCTAGACTTGACAGAGGGTGAGAGTAGAGTATGCGTTTATATGTATGAGAGGTATAGGAACAGGGGGAGAGGTGTTAGGCTAGACAGATACTGAAGGAGTAAAAATATGAGCTTATATACAGGAGAGATAGGGAATACGAGGGGAGGAACTAGACTAGTCAGTGCTTGAAGGGTAGAATATGGCTTTTTATATGGGAGAGATAGCAAACCGAGGAGAGGTATTAGGCTAGGAGGGTTTGAGTATGCGTTTATAAGGAGAGACGAGAAAACGAAGAGAGATCCTATGCTAGGAGAGAGTTGAAGGAGCGGGAAATGTGCTTTATATGGAGCGATAAGGCATACTAGGAGAAGTGCTAGGTCAGACATGTTGAGGAGTAGAGCATGCATTTATATGGAAAAGATAGGTATCACGGGGAGAGACGGTAGACTAGACAGAGGTTGAGAATAGAGTATGCGTTTGTGTGTATGAGAGGTGTAGGAAAACTAGGAGAGCTGTTAGGCTAGACAGATACTGAAGGAGTAGGAATATGGGCTTATATACAGGAGAAATAGGGAATACGATGGGAGGTGCTAGGCTAGTCAGGACTTGAAGTGTAGAATATCGTTTTTATTTGGTAGAGTGAAAACGACTTTAGACGTGAAGTTCATGGAAAGCTGTTTCCTGTCAATTATATAAAATAATTCTAGACAGCTCCAGCACGTAACCCTCGAATGCTAAATATGTAGCCCACTCTCGTTGAAGCGTATCCTACTCACGCAAAAAGATAATCCACTCACGCAAAAAGGTGACCCACTAACGCAAAATGTGACCCACTCACGCAAAAATGTGACCCACTTGCGTAAAAAAGGTGACCCAGTCAAGCAAAAGGTGACCCACTCATGCAAAAAGGTAACCCACTCACGCAAAAAGGTAAGTAATTCAGTAAGTATCAAAGGGTGGGAATGATTCCGGAAAGTGGGTATAGCATAGTTCCGTATGATTTCACAGGTAATTCAGATAGTGGCGTAGGTATTTAGGATAATTCAGTTAGTATCGTAGCTGTTCAGGGTAATTCAGATGGTATCACAGGGTAGAACAGATTCCATGCTTTAGTGTGTGTATAGCTCCGTATGATTTCACAGGTAATTCAGATGGTATCGTAGGTATTTGGCCTAATTCAAGGATCATAGGTGCATAGAGTAACTCAGCTAGTATCACAGAGGCTAGATTCCATGGGCGGGGCGTTTCATAGCTACATATGATTTCACTGCTAATTCATCTAATATCGTAGGTATTTAGGCTACTTCAGTTAGTATCACAGGTGGAATGATCCCAGGGGTTGGGTGTAACACAGTTTCGTATTTCACAGGTAATTCAGAGGGTATCGTAAGTAATTAGGATAATTCAAGTATCATAGGCGTTTAGAGTAATTCAGATAGCATTACAGGAGGGTAGGTTACAGGGGTTTGTTATAACATAGTTTCATATTTCACAGATAGTTCAGGTATAGGTGTCGCCAGGGATATTGGCATATGACCTTCAGAGCTATCCCAGTCAGCCAGCCCTCTGATGTTTCAATACCTCCCTTGCAAGTAGCACTTGATTCATTCTGTTCAGTTGTGGTCCAGTTCCTTCCACTGTATACAACTCCTGTCTAGACTTGCACCATTCTTCGAGCTGCAGCCCCGTATGTGTCATACACCTATACGGTAAGTGACTCGCATCGTAGCTTTCCATTAAAATTTTCACATGTCAAAATCCGTGGCGCGACTCTAATATCGTAAGTATTTGGGGAGATCAGCATAGTTTCACGGATATTCGTGATAGTTTTGATCAGCGAAATGTATCACAGCTATTTAAGTTAAATGCAGGTGATTCAGCTTGCATCAAAGGCATTTGAGTCATTTTAACAAGTAACTCAACTAGTATCATTGATATATAGGGCAAACAACATATTATCAAAGGTGGTCGTGCTAATTTCGAGCAGGGATTCGTATATCAGAGCTATTTAATGTAATTTCACATGATTCGGCTAGTATAACAGGCATTTAAGCCATTTTAACAAGTAATTCAGATAGTTTCATAGGTATTCATTGTAATATAGAGAGTAATTAGATTATAAACATTTCTCATCCAACATTACAACACTTTATATACTTTTTTTCTAAATCTTACAAACCTTTTATACGTTAAACAGTTAGTGTGCGAGGCGGAGAGGCATAAACTGCATATTGCTTTACAAATTGATAAGCTTTGCGTCAACATACTTTTATTTTAGTTCGTTGTAGGTGCCTGTCCCCTTTATCTAGACTTGAGACTAGCACTAGGATTGCTCCTAATGGCAGGGTTAACACCTTCCCTTCCATCGTCTTCTTTCTTCATAAGTCTTCTGGTCGCTGCATGCACTGCACGCGGATAAACTTCATTTTTTTAAGATTGTAGACTCACGAGAAAATCTTCATCTTCGACTTACATTCTCTTAAGCACTGTTTGTAATACTGTAATGTCCATACGCATAGGTAGTTATTCCATCCTCAGCAATAACTCTTTTATCATCAAAGGGATTCAATGTAATTTCATTCTCTTGCACTGTAGTAACAGCGTGCTTTCGTGATAGTATTAGATTCGTGGGCGTTCTAATGATTTCACAGGTTTTAAGACAGTCTGTATGGCTGTCAAACGTAATGTACTGCTTAATAGCGCTACGTTTTATACCTTTAATTTTTTTATCACTCAGCCGTGGATATCTAGTGCGTACATCTTAGGTCGTAGTCCGAAAAAGCGCTGGATGATTCTACCATTAGCCTCATCTTTACATTTACCAAGCACCTTCTTGTTTCATATATCGTTTACAGGGTAAGCAGCAGTTGTTACAGTATGAATGATTGAATCAGTGTCCATATACATAAGCTTCAGGTTTTCAGCTCCGTAATATGGTAACAACACATTATAATGATAGTGATACATTAATGTCTTGGAGATGTCCAACACACTCATACCAATTTGTCTTATCCAAAGTACTTTAGTGTTTCAGGATATGAGGTTGGATTATTTACCAACTTATCCAAGCTTGTACTGAGGAATTGAAAGCTATCCACAAACCGAAGCTTTATATCTCCTGCATACCTGGTGAATGAGATATAGCTTTCTTCAGAGTTAGGAATTACCTCCACACGTTCACTTGTACACCCCAACTCCTTAACAATGAAATGAGAGTCATATCCGCTAAGGTTATGCATGAAGACAGGAATATATTTGGGTGTTTTACAGGATAAATTGTATTCATTATGAAGACTTTCACGATGTTTCCAATAAAAGCCTACCACAACGACAATTACCGCCACGGTTACCACCACCCATAACACCAAAGCTATCACAATCTCTATTATCACAATACTTAAATGTAAAAGCTTAAAAGTAAGTAGAAAATTTTCCCCCTTATTTAGTGAAATGTATGTATATACTGCATTATATTTATGCTGTTTTCATTCCCTTTCAAATTCTTCCTTTTCCATCTTTCTATAGAAAGACCATTAAATTTCATTACAATCACCAGAAAAGTAGTTTTTCCAGAGTTACAGGGATATTAAGCTTCTAGAATCGAACCCGGTAATACTTTTAATAAATGTATTTTTAGTAATTTAGCTCCCCGCATCAGTATCTACCATTTAATCTTTACTCGAACCTGGTATGATCCATAGGCTTGAAGATATATGAAATCACCCCTTCGAGATTCGATCTGAGTACTTTAAAGTAATTTTTGCCATGATAACGATATTTATGGACTAGGCACTCTGTTTAATTTTTACTTGAAGTGTCTATCTAAATTAGATTACTAGTTATTAAATTTGTAAGTAAATTGAATTGAATTGGTATTCGAACCCAGAACGCCAGGAACAAAATTATTTATAATATTAGTTTGGTATGTTAAACAAGCTGTATGCAGTTACGCCATCAACCTAAGTGACATATCCTAGAGTATAGAGGAAAATTAAGGAAATCATTAAAAGATCGGGATTCGAACTAAGGACAACTGATTGATAATTACATACAGTATTAATTACCCATTATAGGAGCTATCAATCTTGTTTGGTCCACCCCACTATCTGTCTTAGTTTCGAGATAATGGATATTTAAAATTAAGGATGGTACCCAGGAAGCCAGGTATCCAGGTATACATTAACAAGAAACGACCTAATGACATAAATGTAATAAAGCTTATTTGGTGTCTTTATCTTAAACAGTTAAAGAGTTATTAAATTTACAATTAAATTTAATTTTATTAGTATTCGTTTCTTGTGAATGTATATTTAGATACCCGGCGTCCTGGGTTCCATCCTTCATTTTAAATCTCCATTGTCTCGGAAACTAAGACAAACAGAGGGGTGAACCAAAGCATGATTGATAGCTCCTATGATGGGTAATTAATACTGTATATAATTATCAATCAGTTTTCCTTATTTCGAATCCCGATTTTTTAATTATTTCTTTAATTTTCCTCTATACTCTAGGATATGTCATTTAGGTTGATGGCGTAACTGCATACAGCTTGTTTAACATACCAAACTAATGGTATAAATAATTTTGTTCCTGGCGTTCTGGGTTGGAACGCCGATTCAATTAAATTTACTTACAAATTGAATAACTCGTAATCTAATTTACATAGACACTTCAAGTAAAAATTAAACAGAGTGCCTAGTCAATAAATATCGTTATCATGACAAAAATTACTTTAAAGTACTCAGATCGAATCCCGAAGGTGTGATTTCATATATCTTCAAGCCTATGGATCATACCAGGTTCGAGTAAAGATTTAATGGTAGATGCTGATGCGGGGGAGCTAAATTACTAAAAATATATTTATTAAAAGTATTACCGGGTTCGATTCTAGAAGCTTAATATCCGTGTAACTCTGGAAAAATTACTTTTCTCGTGATTGTAGTGAAATGTTATGGTCTTTCTTTGGGGAGATGGTAAGGAAGAATTGAAAAGGGAATGAAAACATGAAATAATGCCGTATATACATACATTTAACTAAATAAGCGGGAAAACCTTCTACTTACCTTTTAAGCTTTTGCTTTTAAGTATTGTGATAATAGAGATTTTGCTAGCTTTGGTGTAATGAGTGGTGCTAGCGGTGGTGGTGGTGGTTGCGGTAAGCTTTGAATGGAAATATCTGTCTGAATGAGCATGTGAGAATACTTCTCTTGTTGCTGTGACAGCATATACAGGTAGTTATGGGACGAGTTTAAACGTGTTTGATACTGCCAGACAACCTGTCTCTGGGTGTGACGTCATATATATCCTGTTTCTGGGTGTGAGGTTATATGGTGGGGGTTAATACGCGTAGAGCGATCACATACAGCTAGTTGTGAAGCGAGTTTATGATTGATCTAAAAGGTCCGTGCTTCCTTTATACGTAGGGTGATCTCGGGCATTGGAGTTCATTGTGCTAGTTTGTCTTGAGGTGTTAATATCGTGCTCTCTCCAAGAATAATCAGCTTTCTAAAGCGTTATCAAGGTGAAGAGGTCTACATTTCTCTTGAAGAAGGATTAATACGTTATTACATCAAGAATAGAGATGAATAACTTAGCGTATAAGGATATTATTCCAAGCGCTACTGGATACAGTTGCGGAAAATGCGGGAAGAAGTTCCTCCGAGGTTATCACAAGAGAAGACAAGAGATGTTTTGTAAAAAGTTCTTCAAATGTAAACATTGTAGCTGGACCTTCATTGATGGTTATAAGGGCCAGCGACACGAAGATATATGTGAAATAAGCAGTCCTGAAAAGAAAAGTAAATTGGAGCCTACTAAACATCAGTTATTATCAGCAATGGAGAACTGTGATATGAAAGAATATGAAACTTCATTGGAAGGATGATTGAAATCGTATTTTATACGTTGTGAATCACCTAAGGACCTGAACATGTATCTGCGTGAGGCAAAACAACGAATAATCCAGGCTGTGCTTAAAGAGATTGGTATTCATAAGAGTGTGAAAATTAAGCTGTTGGCTGAGTGTCGATTTGTTAACAGTATTGGAGAAACCTGTGACAAAACATTTAAACGCGGAATCAGCCAGTGCTTCTAGAAACGGATCTGGAGTCAACGTTGGAAGCGAAATTCAAGAAATTGGTGACTGAAATGGAGGAGTCTCAGCTTAAGCGTAGCAACTGGGCTTTCCTTGCTGTGGAAGGTGTTCGGCTTCGTATCAACAAGTACAATCCGTTACGAGGAAGTAGTTACATACTCCTTCCGGCATCATTTGAAGCAAGGAAAGCGTGTATAAACATTCAGAACTAAGTGATGAGAAATTCCTCATGTATTCTATACTGGCCGAATTCGTCAGCACCAAGCCTCAACGTGTCAGCAAATACAAGGAACTTCAAGATAAGTATGACTTCAGCTGTGTTTGTTACCCTATTCCACTTTCTCAAATAAGTAAATTTGAGAAGCTTAAAAAGATGACTATCAACGTTTTCGGGCTAGATGAGAAGCATGAAGTGTATCCGATAAAGGTTGCTGACATTGAACTACCTGAACACTGTGACCTGCTACTATAGAATGACAGTAGTGGAAAACATCACTAGGTATATATAAAGAATTTTGAGAACCTCGTTCGACGTCAGAAAACTAGTCGATGTGGACTTGTTTATACCTGTAAGCGTTTCTTTACACATTTTGATGATCGATATGGACGAAGCGGGTTGGAACAACTACAAGAACATACATCAATCTGTAACCAATATGGTGCTGCGAGGGTAGTTATGCCCACCGAGGAGAAATCAATTGTACAGTTTAAAAATGTTGAGAGGAATCTGAATGTACCTTATGTCATCTATGCGGATTTTGAGAGTATTCCCACTCCATGCCATACGTGTATACCCAATCCTGAAACTTCCTATATAACCCCTTATCAAGAGCACTCACCAATGAGCTTCCGTGTTTGCGTGAAACCATTATCCAGTGTTGAACATCTCGAAACTGGTCTTCCTAAGCAACCCTATGTGCATCATCGTTATGATGCTGCTAAGGAGTTTATGCTGTAACTGTTATCCCTTGCAACAATTACCGGTAATACATACAAATCTGCCAAGCCTCTGAAACTTGCGGATCAACAGCAAAAGGATTTTGAGTCTTCTATAGTACGCTACTTGTGTGGAAAACCCTTTACAGAAGAGAACTACAAAGTACGCGACCATGATCACATCAGCGATGAATATCGTGGAAGTCTTCATAATGAATGCAATTTATCCTGTAAAACACCTAAATATATTCCTGTCTTCATGCATAACCTTAGCGGATATGACTCTCATTGTTAAGGAGTTGGGGTGTACAAGTGAACGTGTGGAGGTAATTCCTAACTCTGAAGAAAGCTATATCTCATTCACCAGGTATGCAGGAGATATAAAGCTTCGGTTTGTGGATAGCTTTCGATTCCTCAGTACAAGCTTGGATAAGTTGGTAAAAAAATCTAACCTCATATCCTGAAACACTAAAGTACTTTGGAGCAGACAAATTGAAGTTGATGACTCGTAAGAGTATTTCCATCTGATTTTGTCACATCATGGAATGTTTTGAACGAGACCTGGTTGCCTCTCAAGGACTCCTTCTACAATAGGTTATATGAAGAAGAAATTAGTGATGCTGACTACGATCATGCTAGAAACGTATGGGAACTGTTTAATGTGAGAAACCTGAGCGAGTACAGCAATCTCTACTTAACTTCGGACGTGCTTACTCTAGCTGATGTCCTTGAGACATTCAGAGAGCAAACCCTCAAAACACACAAAATTGATCCTCCACATTATTTTACCTCTCCAGGACTTACATGCAACGCCATGTTACTGTATACAGGAATTAAGCTGGAGCTGTTAGAAGATTATGATCAACTACTCATGGTGGAATCAGGTATAAGAGGAGGTTTATGTCAAGTTTCTGATCGGTATGCAGAGGCTAATAACACCTATATAGAGAAGTTTGGTCCCTCGAGACCAACCCAATTTATCTCATACGAGGACGCAAACAACCAATATGGGTAGGCAATGTGTCACGCCCGCACTTCTGGTGGATTTGAGTACGTGTGACCTGAAGAAATTGACTTCGAAACGCTACAAGTTGATCCTCATGGTTACATATTAGAAGTTGACATCGAGTATCCTGCAAAACTTCACGATCTACACAACGATCTATCTTTCCTGCCTGAGTGTATGAAACCGCAGGAATCATCTAGAAAGAAACTGATACCCCATCTTGGACCTCGAAAGAAGTATGTAGTACATTACATCACATTAAAGCAAGCGCTTAATCATGGGTTATGACTAACAAAAATCCATAGTGTGCTACAACTCCGACAGTCTCCGTGGTTAAACCCTTATGTGGAATTTAACAACAGGCTGCGACAACAAACTGCAAATGACTTCGAGAAGGATCTCTGCAAGCTCTATAACAACGCCATGTTTGGAAAAACTATGGAGAACCTGCGTAACCGTATAGATATACGACTGGTGACAAATGAGAATACTCTAGAAAATTGATAGCCAAGCTTACGTTCATCGATAGGACGATATATGCTGCTAATCTAGCTGCTGTACATATGGCCTGTCGTCAGATTGCGTTCAGCAAGTCTATATACATTGGTATGAGTGTGTTGGACATCTCCAAGACATTAATGTATCACTGTCATTATGATGTGTTGTTACCGTATGACGGAGCTGAAAACCTGAAGCTTATGTATATGGACACTGATTCAATCATTCATAGTGTAACAACTGAAGATGTGTACCAGAACAAGCTACGTTTTCTTGAGCAACTGGATACTGCTGATTACCCTGTCAACGATAAATGCTCTTCAGCTCTAAACAAGAAGGTGCTTGGGTAATTTAAAGATGAGGCTGGTGGTAAAATCATCCAGCGCTTTGTCGGACTACGACCTAAGATGTATGCACTAGATATCCACGGCTGAATGATAAAAAAAATTAAAGGTATAAAACGTAGCGCTATTAAGCAGTACATTACGTTTGACAGCTATACAGACTGTCTTAAAAGCTGATAAATCACCCGAACACCCATGAATCTAATACCATCACGAAAGCACGCTGTTACTACAGTGCAAGTAAATAAAATTACAGTGAATCCCTTTGATGATAAAAGAGTTATTGCTGAGGATGAAATAACTATCAATGCATATGGATATTGCAGTATTACAAACAGTGCTTAAGAGAATGTAAGTCGAAGATGAAGATTTTCTCGTGAGTCTACAATCTTAAAAAAATGAAATTTATCCGTGAGCAGTGTATGCAACTACCAGACGCCTGATGAAGAAAGAAGACGATGGAAGGGAAGGTATTAACCCTGCCATTAGGAGCAATCCTAGTGCTAGTCTCAAGTCTAGATAAAGGGGACAGGCACCTACAACGAACTAAAATAAAGGTATGTTGACGCAAAGCGTATAAGTTTGTAAAGCAATATGCAGTTTATCCCTCTCCGCCTCGCACACTAACTGTTTAACATATAAAAGGTTTGTAAGATTTAGAAAAAAAGTATATAAAGTGTTGTAACATTGGATGAGAAATGTTTATAATCTAATTACTCTCTATATTACCATGACTACCTGTAGTACTATTTGAATTACCTGCTAAAATGACTTAGATACCTGATATTAGCCGAATCATGTGAAATTACCCTAAATAGCTCTGATACAAATCCCTGCTCGAAATTAGCACGACCACCTGTGATACTATCTGGTTTGCCCTATATATCAATGATACTAGTTGAGTTACTTGTTAAAATGACTCAAATACCTTTGATGAAAGCTTAATCACCTGCAATTAACTTAAATAGCTGTGATACATTTCGCTGATCAAAATTATCACGAATATCTGTGAAACTATGCTGATCACCCCAAATACTTACGATATTACCTGAACTATCTATGAAATATGAAACTATGTTATAACAAACCCCTGTAACCTATCCTCCTGTAATGCTATCTGAATTTCTCTAAACACCTATGATACTTGCATTATCCTAAATACTTACGATAATCTCTGAATTACCTGTGAAATACGAACCTATGCTATACCCAACCTCTGTGATCATTCCTTCTGTGATACTAGCTGAATTAGCCTAAATACCTACCATACTAAATGAATTAGCAGTGCAATCAATGTAGCTATGAAACGCTGTGCACGTGGAATCTAACCTCCTGTTATACTAGCTGGGTTACTCTAAGCACCTATGATACTTGAGTTAGGCCAAATACCTACGATACTATCTGAATTACCTGTGAAATCATACGGAGCTATACGCACACTAAAGCATGGAATCCGTCCTACCCTGTAATACTATCTGAATTACCCTAAACAGCTGTGATACTAGCTGAATTATCCTAAATACCTACGCCACTATCTGAATTATCTGTGAAATCATACGGAACTATGCAATATCCACTTTCCCGGAATCATGACCACCCTGTGATACTAAATGAATTACTTACCTTTTTGCATGTGTGGGTCACGTTTTTGCGTGAGTGGTTAACCCTTTGCGTGTGTGGGTCACCTTTTTGAATGAGTGGGTGACATTTTTGCGTGAGTGAGTCACCTTTTTGCGTGAGTGGTTCACGTTCTTTTGCGAGAGTGTGTCACCTCTTTGCGTGAGTGAATCACCTTTTTGCGTGAGTGAGTTAACTTTTTGCGTGAGTGTTTCACCTTTTTGCGTGAGTGGGTCACCTTTTTGCGTGAGTGCGTCACCTTTTTACGTGAGTGGGTCACCTTTTTGCGTGAGTGGGTCACAATTTGCGTGAGTGGGTCACTTTTTTCGTCTGCGGGTTACCTTTTTGCGTGAGTGGGATACTCTTTAACGAGCGTGGGCTACATTTTTAGCATTCGAGGGTTACGTGCTGGAGCTGTCTAGAATTATTTTATATAATTGACAGGAAACAGCTTTCCATGAAGTTCGCGTGTAAAGTCGTTTTTACTCTCCCGAATAAAAACGATATTCTACCCTTCAAGTCCTGATTAGTCTAGCACCTCCCCTCGTATTCCCCATTTCTCCTGTATATAAGCCCATATTCCTACTCCTTCAGTATCTGCCTTGCCTAACAGCTCCCCTAGGTTTCCTATACCTCTCATACATACAAACGCATACTCTACTCTCAACCTCTGTCTAGTCTACCCTAATCCCTATCTTTTCCATATAAATGCCATGCTCTACTCCTCAACATGTCTGACCTATCACTTCCCCTGGTATGTCTTATCTCTCCCATATAAAGCACACTTCCCTCTCCTTCAACTCTCTCCTAGCATAGGATCTCTCTTCGTTTTCTCGTCTCTCCTTATAAACGCATACTCAAACCCTCCTAGCCTAATACCTCTTCTCGGTTTGCTATCTCTCCCATACAAAAAGGCATATTCTACCCTTCAGGTCCTGACTAGTATAGCTCCTCCCCTCGTATTCCCTATCTCTCCTGTATATAAGATCATATTTCTACTCCCTCAGTATCTGTCTAGCCTAACACCTCTCCTCCTGTTCCTATACCTCTCATGCATATAAAGACATACTCTACTCTCAACCTCTGTCTAGTCTAGCATCACTCCCCGTATCCCCTACCTCTCATTAAGCGCATTCCCTTCCTGCCCCCTGTCTAGCTGAGGATCTCTGATTGGATTCCTATCTAATCTATATAAAACACATTCTACCTTTAACACCGTCTATCCTAGCATGGGATCTCTCTCCGTTTTCTCGTCTCTCCTTATAAACACATACTCAAACTCTCCTAGCCTAATACCTCTCTCTTTGATTTGCTATCTCTGCCATATAAAATGTTTATTCTGGCCTTCAAGATCTGTCTAGTCTAACAGCTCTTCTCGTTTTCCCTGTCTTTCCTCTATAAACGCATACTTTACTCCTCATCCTCTGTCTAGCGTTGCAATTCTCCTCGTATTCCCTACCTCTCCCATAATAAAGGCATACGCTGCTCTTCAACTCTGCCAGTGGCCCCGTGTCGTAGATTTACGGCACGTGAAAGTACCTCAAGCCTGATAAAGAGGCCTCTGAGCAAAATTACCGGTCTTTCACTCCCAATATAGAATGGGACGCTAAGGACCATAGTAGTTAAAGAACGTCCATAAATAAAACTCAATGTCAATTTCTTCAACGCTGTCTAGCCTAACACCTCTCCTCGTTTTCCTATAACTCTCATATAAATCATACTCTACTCTTCAACCCTGACTAGTCTTACACCTCTCCACCATCTCTTCCATATAAACGCATTTCCCTCCTTCAACCCCTGTCTAGCCTAGTATCAGTCGTCGTATTCTTTATCTCTCCCATATAAATCCATTTTCCTCCTTGAAGGTTTTCTCAACCTGGCATATACCCTCGTTTTGCCTATCCTTTCCCATATATGTCCATAAAAGTGCCGCAGCTCTCTCCTAAATAACCTACTAATGCTAAGAAGAGAAAAAAGTAAGGTGAACTTGGTTCATCAGAGGGGGAGACTAGTGAAAGAACCAAGATGGGTTGATTGTATTGACTACTAGAGTATTACATTGGTTTCTGTATCGAACTAAAGTTACAAGTACACCCCTACTCCTTGCTGGTTAGGCTTATGAAATTTAATGTTAGGTTAAGATCATATTCTTTCATCATTTATGAGGGTATTAGTTTACTATACTTTTAGTGATTACAGTAAAACCCAGAGACGATAACTTTAATGCTGCTGTGTGTTATGATTTCCGGGGATTCGGTATTTGTTAGTGGTCAGGAGACACGACTAGTATGTCTTTTGTTTCGTGGCCCCCTGCTGAGTTCGTACCGCAAAGTTTTCCTCGGGGAGAGGGATGATGGAGGAAAATATTGTGACGTAATATTCTAGGGCACTAAGTACATGTTTTTGTGCTATCAGTGTTCATTTTGTATAGTTATTCTTGTGGTTTCTCCCAGTTTCAGACTGCATGTTCTGGGTGAATAATTATGCCGTGTTCGTATAAAGTCGATATACACAATCGCTTGAATGTTTTTGCGATAATAGCCTCTCTGGGTAGCTTTACTCTGATCTTTGGAGGAGGTCAATACGGAGTTACTTTTGTCACACTTAGTCATGCACAGTTTATACGTTATTTCATGTTCTCTGTTCGGATCCATATCTTGATTGATTTGTTGTTTAGTTGGATACACCTTTCGTTATTTGTATTACTCCCCATGTTGGATTGTTCACTATTTACTGAGAATGTATGTAAATCTGGTGATTATGCACGGCCTGCAGCTTATTAGTGTATACATCATGCGTGTGATATCAGATGGCTTTCCATATTTCTTCGTCGCTTTGGCACTACGCCAGACACAGCGTATGAGAGATGTCGTTTCTACTAGTCATAATTTATTTTCTCTTGTTTCTCTCTCAGGACTAGGTCAAATGTATAGTGTTTGTCTGATCTGTTGTATCGCACTGACCGTTTGCAGCTTTGTTTTCTCTCTCTCTCATTCGCTGCGGTCTGTTTTCCCCTGCCCATTCTAAAATTATAGTCATTATAAAGCTTACGCACTCTCTGTGACGCACGTATTTTTCTCCTGCAATGTACGTGGCGCTCTGTGTCATGTCTCCCCCTCCCTAAATTTAAGACAATATTCTATGCCTAACCCTCCTCCTTTCCCCGTCTTCAATGTTGCTGGCCTTCCTTTTATTCGTTTTTCCTTTCCACTCCTCTGTGCGTATTTTTAATGTTACGTTGCTTCGTTTTCCATGCTCCTTGCTGCTGTGGTGACATCTCTGGCTATGACATCTCTAACGCTCACAAACTTCAGTCACCATGATAAACGAGATATTTATAGGCAAGGGCCATCCTTGGAGACTGCTTTTCTATTCCGGCAGCTTTCAGCTTTTATAGTGCTCAGGATTCATACTCATTACGTCCACGGACTGACGACACTCACTTTGGCTCTCTCCACGCTCACAGGTTATCTACGGTGTTTCGTCGACACTTCGGGTCAGAATCCTTCACCGTCAGTTGTTCCAGTAGACCTGACCGGCGGATTGGTAGTACGCCTGATATGACTAAAAAACTGAGTTTTATTTATGGACGCTTCTTCACTGCTGTGATCCTTAGCGTCCCATTCTATATTGGGCGTGAAAGATCGGTAATTTTGTTCAGAGGCCTCATTATCACGTTTGAGGTTCCTTTACGTGCCATAAATCTACGACATGGGATCACCGGCTTTACTTCCCTTTCGAAGGAAGCCATGCTACGGATTTTTACACCCGAAAAAAATGCATCGTCCTCCGCCGGGTGTGAAAACCAGCGACCTCGGGAAGTAGCGGCAAGCATGATAACCACTACACCACGGAGGACGATGTTTAGCTACCTGTACTATAGCGTGGTGGTGGCGGTACGATTTGATGTTTCACGTTTTCTATTCCTTGTGTAATACAGGATGCTTCGTTCGTCTTTGCCTGTGGGTGTGATTCCGTTTGATGTTACTGCGCTTGCCTGATCGTTGCTCCACTATTTATTCTGTTCATCTGGTGTGCGAGTGCGGATGTCTTACTACCTTCCCCACTTTCGTTCCCCTTCCCAAATGTCTCTGCCGTATCTTCCTCTCCCGTTCCTCTGTTATTCTTTCCATTTCTGAATCTCTGTGAGAGATTCCTGATTATTGCATTTTGGTATCCTGTATTTCTCTGCCTTCCACATATTTTTCTTTTTCAATGTCACATTAAGTTCTCTCTGGTGTGGTTTCAGATTCTTCTTGTTTTTATCCAGCAGTTTAAACCCACGCGGGAAGATATAGAGGTTATCTTGGATATGTATATTTGCACACACACACACACACACACATATATATATATATATATATATATATGTGTGTACACTGGTGTGCAAAACCTAAGGGCGATATGTATAAAGCAATATTATAAATGAACTACTTGGTGGAAGTAGATGAAGGTGCGGGAGCGTGTTGCCAGAGGTCTCTCACAAGTACACAGAAAGCTGGATGTCGCATGGCGTGAGTGTAGCGAGCCTGTAGTGTCAAATGATTCTGGTCCCGCAACACGGGGCAGTTGACGAAACAGGACAAGACGATGTGTGGCAATTAGCGAGCTGTTACGGTGCACTGTAGTGGTGTTCTTCATTGAAACATGGCCCGTAGACACCATTTGGATGACTTCACAGGGGAAGAATCATCGGGAAACTGGAAGAAGGCGAAGTTGACGAGTGTTGCTCAGAAGTTTGGAATTGCTCACAGCATTGTTTCACGTTCATAGGGAACCTTCAAAACCACAGGCACTGCTGTCCCAAGGGCAGGCGGTGGTCCACCACGCTCAATTACAGCAGCAGATGACCGCTACACTGTGCAACAGCCAAGAAGGGATCCACGCCAAACAGCTGGTGCAATTGCAACCACATTTAACAGGACAGTTAGGCACGCAATCTCACCATACACAGTGGCACGGCGACTACACAGAGGTGTTCTCTTTGCCAGATGGCCAGTATGTTGTGTTCCATTGACATCTTCACATCGGCGGCACCATTTGCGATGGTCCCAAGAGCACCAAAGTTCGACCAACGAGGAATGGGGCGCGGGCTCTTCTCAGATGAGAGCAGATTCAGTCTAAGTAGCGATTGTCGATGTACCCTCATCTGGCGAGAGGTGGGAACACGTAATGAACCCAGGAACATCCTTGAACATGATCGTTTTTTGGTCCGGGTGTTATGGTTTGGGGAGGCATAATGTTGCATGGACGCACCGACCTCCAAAACTTTGAACACGGTACGCTCACTGGTCAACGTTGTTGTGATATTGAACTCCTTCCCCATGTGCGTCTATTCAGGGGTGCAATCGGCCCTGACTTCATTTTTACGGATGACAAGGCGCGAACGCATCGAACAGCGCAGGTGGAGGATATCTTGGGACGACAGGATATTCGGCGAATGGACTGGCCTGCCCGTTCCCCCGATTTAAATTCCATCGAACACGTGTGGGATGCTTTGGAGAGACGCATTGCAGCACATCCACATCCACCAACGACCATCCAACAGTTGTCAACAGCGCTAGTGGAAGAACGGAACGCCATACCACAAGAACTGCTTACCAACCTTGTGACCAGCATGGGAGTACGATGCAGAGTATGCATTGCTGTCCGTGGGATCATATAACATTTTAAGCACTATATATCTGTTTCTGTAAATCTAGAGAGCCATCATATGTCGTATTGACTTTAGTGTAGCTTATGGTCTATGAATAAATGTGGCATTTCTGTTCGTCTCATTGCATATTTCGTTTAGTTGCTTACTGTAGGAAACCATAGCAGTTTCCTCTATGTATGATTCAAGCTTCATCGAGCTATGTTACTTGGCAGTATCACAGCATGTGAAGATTACTTTCGTGCTTAGGTTTTGCACACCAGTATATATATATATATATATATATATATATATATATATATATATATTACATTGATTATAAAAAGGGAATCTCACACGTACATTATATCAAGCTGTGTACGAGAGTTGATAGACACTCGGAACTCAAGTTTAAGAAAGTGCTGATTGGGTTGCCATTAACCCTGGGTTCGTTCGCGGTCGTTACTGGCCATATGCGAGGGTTTAGCTGAGACAGCTATGAGGACATTAATCTTTGGCGTGACGTACAATGGACATCATTTATAAACTCCTGATTTCGCGTCACGTTGTCCTTTGGCGAGGTGTTGCTGAATGAATCTCCGCCACACTGCAGTCCGTTGTGATACTTTAAGAATTCGCGAGTGTAGACAACTCTAAGATGACGGCAGCTGCATCTTCCTAGGCTAAAGTAATTTTGAATTCAAAGTGTTGTAAATGTGCAACTTTCGAGGAAAATTTTAGGAAACAAATTAAATTTGCTTTACCTAGTCCCGTGTCTTCCTTTGCTAATGGAGTGAACTAATGCCTGCTATTCTTAAGCGCATCGGCCTAACGAGAATACATGCACTTCCTACCATCCATTTTACTGCGGTTCCTTACCCCTTTCCTGTGGGAACCCAACACTGAGGAGATTTTCATTGGTCAGCTGAGAAAGCCATGACTTGTGCTAAAGTCGCACGGGACAAGCTCACGTTGGGGAATTCACTCTTTAAGACCCGCCCCGGCGTTTCTCAAAATAACCGTGAAAAATATAGAGTCAGTTGAAAAATTCAATGTTACCGCTAGGATTTGAACACGCTTCTCCACTTTGCGTTTGGTTGCCCTAGCTATTGAACTGCTGTGACAACATGCGGGTGACACAATGAATTCACCAAACGAAAAAGGTTGTTTCCCAGGTGGGCTACCAAGACCTCTCAATGGAGACAGTAATCTCTATTGCGACTTGCAATCGCAAGTACTTTATTACTGGATACACATGTATCTTTGTTAGAATGCTTTATTATACACTTAATTATAATTCATTTAAACTAACGAAATTAAATATACATTTTAAATAACAAAACTTATCTGGGCATGTTTTTGATACAGAGTCAACTGAATAATTCAATGCCACAGCCGGGATTTAAACATGGTTCACCCATTTTCCATACGGTTTCTCTTATATTGAGCTGCTGTGATAAAATGCTGGTAAACATTGAATTCCCCAACCGACTCAAGTGGTTTCCCAGGTAGACCACTAAGGTATCTTTCTTAGATAGCAACCTAAATGGTGACTTGCAAATCGCAAGTACTTTATTCCTGGGTACACGAGTTTCTTTGTTAGAAGGTTTTATTATTATATAATTAATTGTGATTTATTAAAATTAATGAAACTAATTATACTTCTTGAACACCTAAATTGGATTTGGAATATTTTAATAGAGTCAACAGGAAAATTCCATGGCACAGCCGGAATTTTATCATGGTCTTCCCGCTTTCCGTTCGTTTGCTCTAACCATTTAACTACATTGACATGTCGATTGGACATTGAATTCTCAAACCAAAGCAAGTTGTTCCCCAGGGAGACCACCATGCATCTCGCTGGAGATGGTAGTCTCAATGTGACTTGCAATGGCAACTGCTTTATTACTGTGCACACGAGTTTCTTAATATTTTATTACTACATATTTAATTATGATCGATTACAACTAATGAAATTAATTAAACTTTTTAAAAACCTAACCTAGTTTGGGCATGTTTTTAATATAGAAACAGCTGAAAAATTGAATGACACAGTCGGGATTTGAATAGGTTTCTCCCGCTTTCTTTGGGGTGCTCCTACCATTGAGTTACTGTGACAAAATACCGGCAGAAGACTGAATTCCTCTACCGAATCAATCTGTTTCCCAGGAATACCGACAGGCATCAACGGCGACTTGCAACCGCAAGTACTTTATTACTGAATATACAAGTTTTTTTTATTGAATGTCTTATTAGTATATAGTTAAT
The DNA here is from genome assembly GCA_030765065.1 of Deroplatys truncata. Taxonomy (NCBI): domain Eukaryota; kingdom Metazoa; phylum Arthropoda; class Insecta; order Mantodea; family Mantidae; genus Deroplatys; species Deroplatys truncata. Next base: position 281,095,281 of record CM060990.1, read on the forward strand.
TATGATTCACTACAACTAATGGAGTTTATTATACTCTGTAAAGTCTGAGCTGGTCTTGGCATGTTTTTAATATAGATTCATCTGGAAAATGCAAGCCACTCCCGGGATTTGAACATGATTCTCCCGCTTTCCGTGGGGGTTGCTTTAACCAGTGAGCTAACGTGAAAGCTTGGCGGTGGGTTGAATTCCCCAACCGACTCATGCACTTTCCAGGTAGACCACCAAGGCCTCTCACTAGAGATAGCAATATTGATGGCGACTTGCAAATGGAAGTACTTTATTAATGGTACAGGGTATCTTTGTTAGAATGTTTTATAGTTATACAGGATGGAACATTTAAGTTGAAACTGTACAGTATCTCCAAAACTAGGCGTTGTAAAAAGAAAGGTCTTGAATATAAGATGTTTGATATTACGGGAGAAAGTAAATGCCATTAGTCGTGTTTAATTTTAAGGACGTTGTGATGGTCATTTAGGATAAATTTAATTTTGTTAAATGGGAATCCACCTTTTTTATTTTGTTTTCTCACTCCTCATAAAAAACTAAACAACAATTGTATAAAGGACTTTGCAATTGTTCTTACACCAACATAAATGACAACGAAAGCTCTCAATGGCTATGTACAGACGGCTACAAATGTTTTCCGTGCCGCATGTGAGAGGGAAAGCGGGGCTCTTATCGAGAGGTTACGCCAGATGCCTTAGCTCATACGTGCTCTGCAAGGCTAGGGGATGTAATAGTGCTAAAGAAAATATCATTCCAACACGTTTCCCTTAGACTTGGCTGTATGAATGCAATAAATGTGAAAAGAAAAAACAGCAATAACACTACACTACAGCGACATTAGCAGTGTACAAACTAGTTTTTAGGAATTACAGGCATCATATCATTATATAACAAGCAAGTGTTAAAACAACATGAATTGGTTTTAAATATTCACTACTTTCTCTACCCATTATCAACTAACACATTTATTTATGAAGATAACCTTATAAAGTATGGCTTTTCCGTGCACATCATCTTAATCGTAACAACCATTTAGGTCAGAAATTAATTCAAATTACAGCCTAAGTTACACTTTTCCCTATATGGTTGCATGCAAGATGCCGTAACGACAAACAGCCTCTTATCTATAACACAACTCTTCTTTTTACTCTCTCTACTACTTACCTGTAATAAATTAGGGGAAATATTGTATTCCAACCAAAAATTGAATAACGAGATTCACTGGAAACACACGTTTTGATAACCCCTGAATCCAAAGAAAGCATTTTTAATTTCTTTTCTACGTAGCTACAGGAGGTAGAGAAAGTATTGTATTCCACCCAAAAATTCAGTAAAGAGATTCACCGGAAATACACGTTTTGAGACTCCCTGAAACCAAAGATAGCGTTTTTACTTTATCTGCTAGGTAGCTACAGGAGCTAAGTAAAGTACTGTGTTCCACACAAATTAAATAAAGAGACTCACGGAAATACGCGTTTTGAGCCTCCCAGAAACCAAAGAAAGCGTTTTTACTTTCTCTACTACGTAGTTACAGTAAGTAGAGCAAGTCTTGTATTCCACTCTAAAATTCAATAAAGAGGTTCACCGGAAATACACGTTTCGACCCCCTGAATCCAAGGAAACCATTTTTGCTTTCTTTATTACGTAGCTACAAGAGATAGAGAAAGTATTGTATTTCACCCAAAAATTCAATAAGGAAATTCACGGAAAAACATGTTTTGAGACTCCCTGAAACCAAAGAAACCATTTTTAATTTCTCTATTACGTAGTTACAGTAAGTAGAGCAGGTATTATATTCCACCTAAAAATTCAATAAAGAGATTCCCGAAAATTCACGTTTCGATCTCCAGAATCCAAAGAAACCATTTTTACTTTCTCTGCTACGTAGTTACAGGAGGTAGAGGAAGTATTGTATTCCACCCAAAAATTCAATAAAGAGATTCACGGAAACACATGTTTTGAGACTCCCTGAAACCAAAGAAACCATTTTTACTTTCTCTACTACGTAGTTACAGTAAGTAGAGCAAGTATTGTATTCCGCCCAAAAATTCAATAAAGAGATTCACCGGAAATACACGTTTTGAGACCTCTGAACCCCAAAAAAGCATTTTTACTTTCTTTCCTACGTAATTAGAGTAAGCAGGGAAAGTATTGTATTCCACCCATAAATTGAATAACGAGATTCACCGGATATACAAGTTTTGAGACTCCCTGAAACCAAAGAAAGCGTTTTTACTTTCTCTACTAGTAGCTGCAGGAGATAGACAATGTATTGTATTCCACATAAATTGAATGAAGAGAATCGCCGGAAATAGACGTTTTGAGACTACCCGAAACCAAAGAAAGCGTTTTTACTTTCACTACTAGGTAGCTATAGGAGGTAGAGAAAGCATTGTCTTCCACACAAATTCATTAAAGAGATCCACCGGAAATAGACGTTTTGAGAACCCCTGAAACCAAAGAAAGCATTTTCGCTTTCTCTACTACGTAGTTACAGTAAGTAGAGCAAGTATTGTGTTCCACGTAAAAATTGAATAACGAGTTTCACCGGAATATCACGTTTTGAGGCACCTGAATCCAAAGTAAACATTTTTACTTTGTCTACTACGTAGCTTAAGTAGAGGAATTATTGTGTTCCACCTAAAAATTCAATGTAGTAATTTTACTAGAAATCACGTTTGTGACGTTCTGAATCCAATGAATTTATTTTTGAAAAACGTCCAAGTGTGTGTGTGTGTGTGTGTGTGTGTGTGTGTTTGTGTATCCACCAACAGCATAACTCAAAAACAAAAGGTTGGTTAAATATCAAACTTAATGTTTAAGTTCAACTCCTTCCTAGAATGCGACACTGAGATTATAAAGAAAATCTCCCACTCCAAACTACCTTTTACAATGGACATTTTTCGAAATTTTTTATTCTTTCAAAAATGGCTCTAAGGATTTTGATTAAAATACATATGTTTAAGCTATTTTGATGATAATTAGAATGTACACTACGTGATCAAAAGTATCCGGACACCTGGCTGAAAATGACGTACAAGTTCGTGGCGCACTCCATCGGAAATGCTGGAAGTCAATATGGTGTTGGCCCACCCTTAGCCTTAATGACAGCGTTCACTCTCTCAGGCATACTTTCAATCAGGTGCTGGGAAGTTTCTTGGGGAATGGCAGCCCATTCTTCACGGAGCGCGGAACTGAGGAGAGGTATCGATGTAGGTCGGTGAGACCTGGCACGAAGTCTGCGTTCCAAAACATCCCAAAGGTGTTCTATAGGATTCAAGTCAGGACTCTGTGCAGGCCAGTCCATTACAGGGATGTTATTCTCGTGTAACCAGTCCGCCACAGCCCGTGCAGTACGAACAGGTGCTCGATCGTGTTGAAAGATGCAATCGCCATCCCCGAACTGCTCTTCAACAGTGGGAAGCAAGAAGGTGCTTAAAATATCAATGTAAGTCTGCACGGTGATCGTGCCACGCAAAACAACAATGGGTGCAAGACCCCTCCAGGAAAGAAACCACCACACCATAACACCACCACCTCCGAATTTCACTGTTGGCACTACACGTGCTGGCAGATGACGTTCACCGGGCATTCGCCATACCCACAATCTGCCGTCGGATCGCCACATTGTGTGCCGTGATTCGTCACTCCATACAACGTTTTGCCACTGTTCAATTGTGTAATGTTGACGCTCCTTACACCAAACAAGGTGTCGTTTGGCATTTTACTGCGTGATGTGTGGCTTATGAGAGCCTCTCGACCATGGAATCCAAAGTTTCTCACCTCACTCCTAACTGCCATAGTATCTACTTAGAGTGGATCCTGATGCAATTTGGAATTCGTGTGTGATGGTCTGGATAGATGCCTGCCTATTACTCTTTACGACCCTCTTCAAATGTCGGCGGTCTCTGTCAGTCAACAGACGAGGTCGGCCTGTACGCTTTTGTGCTGTGCATGTCCCTTCACTTTTCCACTTCACTATCACATCAGAAACAGTGGACCTAAGGATGTTTAGGAGTGTGGAAATTTCACGTACAGACTTCTGACACAAGTGACACCTAATCACCTGACCACGTTCGAAGTCCGTGAGTTCCACGGAGCGTTCCATTCTGCTGTTTCACGATGTCTAATAACTACTGAGGTCGCGGACAATGCGTACCAGGCAGTGGGTGGCAGCTCAATGTACCTAAGATGAAAAACGTGTTTGTGGGGTGTCCGCATACTTTTGATCACATAGTGTATATCTTTGATTTTCTAGGAATAGTCTGGAAATTCTTCTTTATTGTGAATGACTTGATAATTAGTAAACCGTAAGAGAGAGGTAAAATCTTACTGCACATAAAGTAACATATTTTTCTTATGTCAAATAACTTTTATATTTTGCTTATTCTGAAATATTCTTTGTTATTAGTTTGAATTTTCAAATACTTTATACTTCTCTCAACTGCAAATAGCTATCGTTTTTCATTCATTCTTTCTTTCCTTCTTTCTTTCTTTCTTTCTTTCCTTCTTTCTCGTGTTCATACAAAGAGAACAAAATTTCAAAGTTACCACGTCTATGGCTTGCATTCGGGAGGTCATGGGTTCGATTCCTCTGGCCGACTTTCCTGACCCATGGGTTTTTTTCCAGTGTCACTAGGCGAATGCCTGGGAAGGATTTTCACATCCCCGAATTTCCATAACCTCCATTTCATCTCCATTCCCATTTCCCTGTATCTTTCATTCATTAGTCTAATTCGGGGTTAGAGGTGTCGGCGATGGTGTTTCGGTGAAATGTGGCAGGAGAAAAGGATGCTGTTTGTGACTGTCTCCGTCCCTCGGCTTTCAGCTGGCTGTCGGAGGTATCCTAACTCCCTTGAGGGGCGTTGGACCCCCTCTGTGCTGGGTGGACTCCGCCGATCTGCCTGTCCGTCTGACGGGGAGTATGTATCTGAAAATTAGGGACCCTGCCATTCCTGTTCCGTCACTTCTGGTTCCGGCGTTTCCTCTTGCCTTATCCTACCTCCCGGAGTAGGCACAATATCTACTATGTGAATCAGTGCCGAGTCCCCTCCGTAGCCAACCAATCGAAAACTATTACATAGTGTTCAGCTTTGAGGGGTTTGGCTATCGCTTTAGCTTAATATGTTCTGCTTATACCTATAACGAATTGTGTAAATAAGTGATGAAAGTTTATCTGTATTAAGATGATATAGCCGCAAAATAAACTTTGTAAGAATAGTTTGTAGAAGAGTGAGTAGAGGAAGGTCATGTGAATGCCACACATCATATTTTATAGCAAAAGCTCCATATGCCTGTGTGTCTGTGAGCAGCATATCTCCAAAACAAAAAGTCGGTTAAACACCAAACTTGATATTTAAGTTCAGTATCTTTTAAAGTTGTGACACAAGGATTGTAAAGAAAATCTCCCCCATCCCGAACAACCCTTTACATGGAAAAATTTTCGAAATTTGTATTTTATAAAAATGGCTCTAATGATTTTGATTAAAATACTTTCTGTTTAAAATATCTTCATGACAAACGAAATACATATTTTTAATTTTCTGAGAAGAGCCTCTCAAGTTTTCTTCATTCTCAATGACTTTTGCACAATTGGTAAACTATAAAAGATGGACATATTTTTGCTACACAAGAAAAGTAAGCAGTTTGTCATACATAAACTTATGAGATTAACTATTTCCCAGTTATTTCTGTTATTAGTTTTGTTTTTGTCGCGGTCATACAAACAGCATGGAATTTCAAAGCATCACGTAGCGACATGCTTTTTAAAAACGTGACTATCGCTTTACGGACGGTGAATGAACGAAATGGTAAGAATGATGCTCAAATGGGCCCGAGGTCCCTAGAGCTTAGAATCTAACATTCATCTTCTCAGGATAAGAGGAAAGCCTGGAAAAAACTATCCAGGTAATTCACTCTAACCGAGATTCCAACTCGCGACCTCTTGAATGTGAGACAGACCCCCACACCACAGAGATGGGCTAAATGCGATTTGGAAGTTTATCTGGATTATAAGAAGTAGGCAGAAAAATGGGATTTAGAAAAAAAGAATTTGTAGAATGGTGAAAGGAGAAAGCTATGTGAATGCAACACGTTAGATTTTTCTCGTGGTAATATAAAGATCGTGGAGTTTCAAAGGCACCACATACAAATCTGACTATCGTTTGAATTACTGCATTCTTCTTATACTTACAACGAAGTTCATAATGGCAGTTCATCTCAATTAACAAGAAGACTTTTACTCAAGCCGTGTGCAAGACAAGGTGGGAAAGATAGGATCAGATTGAAAAATTCAATGTCATAGCCGAGATTTGAACTAAGGATATTCCAGTTTCCGTCCAAGTGGCACCACGGTAATGCATGCGACTCACATTAGGGAGATCCCTAGTTTGCTTCCCGGGACTGTCCACTCTGACCCATGGCTTTTTTCGGGAGTTTTCCAGGTTCGTCAGGCGAATACTGATAGCCTTCTCTCAGCCCCCGAATTTCCTCCATTCCTCATTTCATTCATCCTTATCCCCGTTAGGTGTGCTTCAGGGTCGGAAGTGCCGGCGATGGTGTTCCGGTGCGGATGTCAGGGAATAAGGATGCTCTCTGTGGAATCTTATCCGTCTCTCGGTCTTCGGCTGGTTGCCAGGGTATACGGACCGCCTCTTCGGGGGGGGGACGTTGGACCCTCTGTGTGGCGTTGGGTCCCCGGTTTATCTGCCCGACCGCCAGGGCTTCTCAATCTGGAAACTTAAGGGACCTTGTCATTGCTGTGCCGTCACTTCTGGTTTCGGCCGCCCGGTGCCTCGGTGTCTCTCACCTCGTCCCTCCCTCCCGGGGGCGAGCCCCTAGGGACAGAAACACAACATCCTCATTCACTGGATCGGGGTCGAGTCCCCTGCTTTACACATCCAATTCCATTCTAGACCAGGGAAGAGGAGCATTTTAAGAATTCAGAATGTGAATCAGAATACAAAGCATCTAATATTTTTGGGGGGGGGGGGACTTTCCTCAGATTTATAGCTTGAAAGCAATTTAATTTTCAGAATAGAGTGCTTTCAAATGAACCAATTGCAACAAAAGCACATAAACTGTTATCCATTAACACTTTTGGATCACTGTTTTGAAAATTTAGCTTATATGGTATACTAACCGAATAAAACAGCTATATAGAAACTACATATTTTGCGCTAAACGTTGTTTCCTCGTATCTATTAACATCTTCTCCTTTTAGATACACTACCTACATAGGTGTTTTACTCAACGTCCACTCTACGACTGGGACCGTTTTTCTTCCTTTCTCTTGCGAGTGTGTTTAAGGGGAATTATGCTTCAAATAAAACAATCTCTATTCGTTTCTCAGTAATAAACGCAAAATATATCTCATTTTGAAGAAAATTGAATGTTGCACTTAATTGTGCTGAAACTGCTTCAACAGTTATACATATAATTATTTTTGCTCCCATTATTTTAAATCATTACTTGAATATTATCAGAATTGAATGTGCCAACTGTATGGAACTACACCTCAGCGCTAAACGTTGTGATCAATATCTATGAAAATTATAAAGCAAAACGAACCTATGTTCAAGGTAATAAGTACTCTCTGCTTCGGAGTGCGCGTAGAATACTATTACTATCACTATCACTGCTATGGAACTATTATTATTATTATTATTATTATTATTATTATTATTATTACCACGGCGGCGCCGTGGCCGAGTGGTTACTCCGCTCGCCTCTCACCGAGGCGGCCCGGGTTCAATCCCAGGGACCTGCATGTGGGATTTGTGGTGGACGAAGAGGCGTCTGAGCGGGTTTTCTCCGGGTTCTCCGGTTTCCCCCGCCATTCATTCCACCAACTGCTCCATCATCACCTTTCCTTTCATCCATTCCACCAACATTTCGTTTCATCTACTTCCTTCATCCCATACCAGGCATCGGACTGATCACCCATCCTCGACGGGCCTCTGACCCCAGGCACCCGCCTTTAAGTCCTGGGGGGTGTAAGTCCTACATAAGAGGAGGGTAAACAGATAATGAATGAATGAATTATTTATTACTAGCAACAAACGTTAAAAACCAGATATACATTATGTGAACCTTGCTTCTCAAGAAAATTACTGAGTATTAAACTTCTGTAGCACCCGCATAAACATTTTTCATGTTTTCTGCGCTGACCCCATCTTATGATAGATTGCTGACTTAGATACTTATAACTTTGTCTGGCCCAATCCTTCATATTATGAGCAAACTAATGACTAGCAATTTACAATTTGCTTGAGAGCTATAGCGGGCTAAATCCAAACAGCGAATAAGAACAGAAGTTTTCCATCGCGTGACTAGGCCAAGAACATGGCAGACGTAATGGAGGTAACCAACGAAGGTTCTACAAAATGTAGGAAACGTGCAAGAAATTGTGATCAGTACGAAAAAAAATTAAAGAAAAACAAAAAGAAATAAAGGTAATGAATATGTGAATGTAAGTAGAAAACTGCAAAAATGCACACTGACTGTAAATGTGGGTTACGATGTTTCAAACGTTTGGTGATGCCGGCGATCGGCACATGTCTACGATACATTCTGGTCTATTGGTGGTTTCAACCAACAAAATGCACATCTTGCTGGATTGATTGAAGTTTTTAATATAAAGAGACGCCAAGGAACTGGTGATGCAGAAAAAGTCATAAACAACACCCACGCGCATATTTTATTAAGTTTAAGGCAAGTAGGCCTGTCATAACCCCTATGATTTTCTGTAAAGTTATAATACGGTGATTCAATAAGCGTTGCAGTATATACAACGTCTTTGTAGCTTTAAAGGTTATACTAAATTAGCATTCCAGCTGTAGACCTAACCTCGCCTTCGACTTAAATTATAAACATTGTTAGTTTCCTTATCCCTATGTATACTGATGCTTATAGTAGGTACTTCTTTATTCTAGGGTGAAACTAATGTCAGAGTATCAAAACTACATTCCTAAATCTTCATGACATTAGTAATGGGCGGCTATCACGTATTTTCTCAAAGCAGCTGAGAACAACTTCTCCAGTGGTTCTCCAGGATGGTCGTGGAAAGCATGAGCCAGGAAACAAGATACCTGAGAGTAGTATTGAAGTGGTGGTAGAGTATATACGAAGTTTTCCAACTGAGATAAGCCACTATAGTCGTTCAGATAATGACAAACGCCAATACCTGTCACAAGACTTATCCCTTAGTAAAATGTATGAACTTTACTATAAAATGTGCATGGAAAAGAAATTCTCCCCAGTTAAAGAGTCGTGTTAGAGGTATGTGTTTAACACTAAGTTTAATTTGTATTTTAAGAAGCCAAAAAGTGATGCTTGCTCTGTGTGCGATAAAATGAATGTTAGTGCGACTGCGAGTGAAGAAACATCACATTTAAAAGTTGAATGGAAGTTACAAAGAGGCGTGAAGAGAAAGCTCAAAGTGAGACGAGACAAGACATTAAAAACTCAAAAAGTGGTAGTGTTTATACTATAACTTTTGACATGGAGCAGGCATTACCCTTACCCCTTCTCAGTACCAATGTGTACTTTTACAAAAGGAAATTTTGGGTATACAATGTAGGCGTACATGATTCTGTACACATGTATATATGGGGGGAAAACACTGCTCGGAGAGGTGCTTATGAAGTGGGATCATGCCTCTTAACACATCTTAAAACTGTGAGCACTAATGCTAGCCATTTAATTTCACACCTGTGGTGGCCAAAACAGGAACCAGTATATAGCTTCCTTGTGGGCCTGTCTTATCCTCCATTAACAATTCAAAGTCATTGATCACAAATTCCTGGAATCAGGGCATTCATTCCTCCTGAATGACAGGGACTTCAGCAGCATAGAATCTGCCAAACGCAAAGAAAAATCTCTCTCTTTGAATTAAATGATTATCTCAATTTAATAAAACACTGCAGACGAAACACACCTGTTGTTGTAAAGGAAATGGAAAGGTCAGATTTTTTGGTAGCAAAGATATTACGAAATCATATTTCTCAGAGCGCAAGGAAACTATAGATGGTGACAAGGTTCATCAGCTGAAAATTAAATGGATTAGATTTGAAGCTGCTGAAACATTGAAAATTAAATTCAGATATCCATTAAATCACTTGGAAGAGTGGAAAACTATTGACATTTCACCAGTTAAAAGAGATAGAAAGGCAGTAAAAGTTACATCTACAGTGCCCTCTCCATGGTTGCTGCCACCAGCTTATAATGAAGCTATGAAAATTAACAAAGCAAAATATGAAGACCTTGTGTCTCTTTTACGTTACATTCCACCAGTCTCTCATTACTTTTTCCAAAATTCGGAGGTGGAAATATAAGCAACAATCTACAGTTTGGAGATGGCCCATTTGTGCTGTTTTTGTTTAGATAAGATAAAATTAGAGCCATAGTGGGCCTGTATCTTGTTTACACACTAATATAAATGATTATAGTTAGCATGCATTGAGTGAACTGTTTAATGTCCTTAAGTTTTTCTAAGTTTCAATAAAGTGGCATTTGGCCCACTATGGCTCTCAGCCCTTCATATGTAAAGAAAATGTTAATTTATTTTGCTTGAATAGATCTAGTAAAGAGAAAAGTATTTAGTTTCGTCTTCCTTCCTCTTAGAGTCAGATCGCTGAATTATACGAGCATACACAGAAATAAATGTGACCTTTGAGACGATACTGACATTTACTGTCGGATATATCCAGACATGACTAGCCGAGAAGACATTTCTTCCCCCTCTTTCTCTATACCCCCTGGTCCACAGGAAAACATTTGGAGTCTTCTGTACGAAGAGCACAATGAATGGTTGGTCCATCCATTAATGCTCATTTGGGGATCAAGTTATACTTCGTAACTGGGAACCAACATTTTTTATTCAGTTTCCTTATTCCTCATTACAAATTTAACAGTTTTTTATAAACCATGTTCTACATAGTACATGGTTGTTTCACTGGTGTAGACAGTTAAACATTCCTGAAAGGTAGGTACACAGAGTATCACCACCTACCTTAGGGTAATAAATATTCAAAATGATGCCCTTCTACCTCAATGCATTTTCCAACTCTGTGAATGAACGATTGATGTGTACGTAAAAGCGTAAAATGTGTACGTCGCTTTCAACACTGGCACAAGCATTTCGCGTTCGCACCATCATGTTGTCGGAGCCGTTGGTGTTCCACAATACAATTTTTCCTTAAGGTAACCCCATAAGGAATAGTCTGGTGATGTAGGGTCAGGAGATCAAGCTGGCTAATTAATGGGGCCTGCGCGTGCTATCCAAAGTCATGGTATTTGTTATTTAAAACATCCCTAGCAATACGTGTATAGTGAGCAGGGCATCCGTTGTGCTGGTGCCACATTTGCGACCTGGTTTGTAATGGAACATCTTCTAACAATAACGACAACTCCTCTGTTAAAAAGTTTCTGTACTTTGCATCTGTTAATGTGCCATTAATGAAGTACGGTCCAATTGATTATCATACAAAATCCCACACCACACATTAACAGACCAACGTCTCTGATGTTCCACTTTTCGCAACCAATGTGGATTTTTCACAGCCCAATATTGAATATTGTGTCGATTTACTTCAGAATGATTTGTGAAAATACACTCGTCACTAAAGAATACGAACTGAAAACAGCTGTTACGAACCCGCAGGCTGTCTTGCGCCCACCTACAGAACGTTAATCTATTCCGAAAATCGTCACCATGTAGTTGTTGATGTAATGATACACGGTAGGGATAACATTTATGCCGTTTCAGTATTTTGAAGACACTGTTTTTGGATATTCCCGCATTGGTTACCAATTCGCGAGAACTGACATGGGGGTTGTAATTCACTACAGCTAGCACCGCAACTTCCCTATCTTCGTCCGTAGCTTTCTTCTGCGCCCCCATTTCTTTGACTGGACACTTCCTTCTTCGGAGAATTATTTTATCACACGGTATAATGAAGCTCTTGGTGGACTTCTTTATCAGGAAACCTCCCCGCGCACAGAAGAGTAGCCTGTTCCACATCTCCCCTAGATTCCCCGTAAATTAGAATCATTTCCAACTTTTCTGGTTGAGAAAGTTGGCCATCTCAGCCTACAGTCAACGGAGTACCCTTCAAATGTTAAACGACTTGAATGGAACTGACGGTTGTTATTCGGTGATCGTTAATTGTGGGTACAGACGGCTCCAAATGTTTTCCGTTCCACCGGCAGCGGGGCAAGCGGGGTGTCTTATTGAGGGGTTATGCCAGGTGTCTTAGCTCATACCTGCTCTACAAGGGAGGTTAAGGGATGTAACAGCTAAAGAAAATATCGTTCCAACACATTTCCCTTAGACTTGGCTGTAGGAATGTAATAACTGTGAAAAAACAGCAATAACATTACAACACAGCGACATAAGCAGTATACAAACTATTTTTTAGGAATTACAGGCATCATATCATTGGAGGAGCATCGTTTTAAACCCCATTATGTCCAAAAAGCAAACTTTTACAGGAAGTCCAAAAAGCGTAATACTCCTAAACTGTAAGTCATACTGAAATTTTGAAAAAAGCGATAAATATTACTAAACGTTTTTATTTATAAGATGTAAGAATTGAAATCACTTTTCAAATGCATTTCATGAAAATGGGGAGGGAGTTGTGGACATAACTTGGTTTGAAACAACCACATAGAAAATTTAATGTTGTAGAATAGTGAATGGTTTATTTTTGCATATTCTTAACCTAAAAACACTGAGAAAATCTTAATACAATATGGTATGCACTTAAACAAAGAAAGTACCTCATAGGATTATGAGAATTTTGAAATTACATATGGTGTGAATTAAACATAGAAAAACACAATGAGATAATAAAAATTCTGAAATTAATTGAAAGCAACAATTATTCAATTATCGATTTTAGAAACTTGCATAATACATTCGAACATCTTTTACAATCTATGCATTCCACATTCTTCTACTAAACAGTCACACAGTCCACTATTCTGGTCAGTGACGTCTTCTGTATGGATGGATGTAGAATTCAAGATGTTTTCAAAGAACTTCAAAATTTTGTCATTTCTCCAGTCATTTCCAATCTCTTTATTAGTAAGTTTTCTACATCATTTTTCTTTTGTTAAGCGAACCTGCATCCGGTGGTAGGTACAGCTGTAGGTTCTACAATCGTTTGTGCCACCTTACCTCGTTTCAACATTGGAGAAAAATGTTTGGAAGTGCCATCAATACGATAGGATCCATCTTATAACGCACTGAGCAAGTATCTGTTGCGGGAGTACCGAAACCTAGATTGAATTTCGTGCTAAAAATTTTCTTGAAAAAACATTTTCTCACTTTAAGTTCTTGTGGCACATTTGCATTATACAATTTAAACAACTTATTGATACTGAGTTCTGAGGAAAGATAAAGCCGTTGGCTCTTTCTTCTATTATAATGGCTTTCATTGGCTTTTAGATTGGAAAGGAAACTGATGACCTTCTCTCTTGTGGCTCTGTATTGGTCCTTTTTGCGGTCGCCGCCCCTACGCTATTTGCATCCTTCTCCTGATTTAATGGATTTAGCAATTGTATTTAATCGTCACTGTCCACATCCGAAAAGTCTTCCAAAGAACTTGGAACATACTGGTTCTGTTCTACCATTTACTGGAATATGCAATAATAATAATAATAATTATTATTATTATAATAATAATAATAATAATAACAATACAATATTTATTATGAAATTACACAGTTTTCAAGACCTTATGCTACTCTATGAACAGAGCGGTGTAAATGCTTTCAAACCCATTCACAAGTTTACATTTATTACACTAAACTAATACTTCACAGTCATAGAAGTTGCTGCTCTTTTTGCTTCCCCCCTTGGCCTGCGCCTTTTTGGTGACGACACCTGAATCATTAAAGAAAGGCGAATGTCTTGCTCGCATTTGCTTTTGCAAGCGAATACTTTATCTTTGGCTTTGGAAAGAAAATGAGCGGGAATGCTGCAATAATGGAATCTACCTTCCTTATGCCCACATGGCGGTACAAACTCTCTCAGGTCTGGATCTTTATCATTATTTGTAGTGAAAAAAAGAAGAAAAATAAATTATGTTCACATAAACTGGGGAAGATATAAGCCTATAAGTATGTTTTCATATCTTTAATATAAGTGCGCCTTGGCAAACATAATGCTTATTATAACATACTTCAGGATATTACGTAGCTTTATTAGAATAATATATAATTACAGAACTTACCTTTCCTCAGATTGAAATTGTCGCCTTGTTATGCTTTGCTTCTGTCTCCTTCGACTACCCTTTGAATTACCTCCAACCAAAACACCTTCATCCAGTTTTAAGCAGAACAATGCTATTATTCACTGACAATACGTCACACTGATAGCTCAGCAATAGTTATGTACCAGTGTAACCAACACAAAACAATTAAACTCCCAGGGCATGCAAACGTTGATAAAGGAGGACAAAACTGGATTTGCACCGGCCAGTAATGTGGACATAATGGGATATGAAACAACCACCACATTTCAAGGTAATTTACACAGGAACAAAACAAGATTTGGTCCGGTTTACGTTTATAGATCGAAAGATCACTTACGAAACAATGCGAAATGATGTGAAACTCAATTTTGTCCCGGGATGGACATAATGGGGTATGAAACGACACTCCTCATTGTAAAACAAGCAAATGTTAAAACAAAATGGTTTGGTTTTCAATATTTACTGCTTTCTCTCCCCATTATCAACTAACATATGTTCTTTATTTTCATAATGTCCTTATGAAGTATGGTTTTTCTGTGCATCCCAACAACAATTTAGGCCAGAAATTATTTAAAGTTACAGTCTAAGTTACACTTTTCCCTACTTGGTTGCATGCAAGATGCCATAACGACAAACAGCCGCTTATCTATTCCACAACTCATCTTTTTGCTGTCCCTACTATTTACCTATAATAAGTAGGGAAAGTATTGTATCCCACCCAAAAATTAAAAAACGAGATTCGCCGGAAGTACATCTTTTGAGACCCACTGAATCCAAAGAAGGCATTTTTACTTTTCCTACTACGCACTTACACTGGTCAGAGGAAGTAATGTATTCCAGCCAAAAATTCAATAACAAAATTCACCGGAAATACACGTCTTGAGTCCCATTGAATCCAAAGAAAGCATTTTTACTTTCCCTATTACGCACTTACAGTAAGTAGAGGAATTATTGTATTCTACCCAAAAATTTAATAACAGGATTTACCGAAAATGCACGCTTTGAGACTCCCTGAATCCAAAGAAAGCATTTTCACTTTCTCTACTACGTAGTTACAGAAGTAGAGAAAGTATTGTGTATTTCATCCGCAAATTCAATAAAGAGATTCACCGGAAATACATGTTTTGAGACCCCCTGAATCCAAAGCAAGCATTTTTACTTTCTCTACTATGTAGTTACAGTAAGTAGAGCAAGTATTGTATTCCACCCAAAATTGAATAAGGAGATTAATACTCGGAACGGAAGTACTCGTTTTCAGACTCCCTGAAACCAAACAAAGCGTTTTCTTTCTCTACTACGTAGTTGCAGCAAGTATAGCAAATACTGTATTCCACCCAAAAATTGAATGAAGTTCACCGGATATACACGTTTCGAGACCCCCTGAATCCAAACAAAGCATTTTTACTTTCTCTACTACCTAGCTACAGGAAGTAGAGAAAGTATTGTGTTTCACCCAAAAATTGAATGAGATTCACCGGATATACACGTTTTGAGACTCCCTGAATCCAAAGAAAGTATTTTTACTTTCTCTACTACGTAGTTACAGTAAGTAAAGAAAGTATTGAATAAAGATATTCAACGGAAATACACGTTTTGAGACCCCTGAATCCAAAGTAAGAATTGTACTTTCTCTACTATGTAGTTACAGTAAATAGAGAAAGTAGTGCATTCTACCCAAAAATTGAATAATGAGATTCAACGGAATTACATGTTAGGAGACCCCTGGATCCGAAGTAAGCATTTTTACTTTGTCTACTACGTAGCTACAGTAAGCAGAGAAAGTATTGTGTTCCATCTGAAAATTCAATGTGGTAATTTCACCAGAAATCACGTTTGTGACCTCTGATTCAAATGAATTTATTTTTAGAAAATGGTCCAAATGTGTGTGTGTGTGTGTGTGTGTGTGTGTGTGTGTGTCCACAAATAGCATAACTCAAAAGCAAAAGGTTGGTTAAAAACCTAACTTGGTGTTTAAGTTCAACTTCTTCCAAGAATGCGACTCTGAGATTTTAAAGAAAATCCTCCATCCAAACTACCCTTTACATTGGACATTTTTCGAAATCATTTTTTCTTTCAAAAATGATTCTGAGGATTTTGATTAAAATACATATGTTTAAGCTATTTTGATGATAATTAGCATGTATATCTTTTATTTTCTAGGGATAGTCTGTAAATTAGTCTTTATTGCCAATGACTTTTGATAATTAGTAAATCGTAAGAGAGAGACGGAATCTTACCGCATAACAACTGTAGATCTTGTTAAAGCACAACATTTATATCAAATAACATTTTTATTCTATGTCAAAAAACTTTTATATTTTACCTATTCTGAAAGTTTGTTTGTTACTAGTTTCTTTCTTTCTTTCTGTCTTTCTTTCTTTCTTTCTTTCTTTCTCGTGTTCATACAAAGAGAACAGAATTTCAAAGTTATCACGTCTGTGGCTCGTATTCGGGAGGTCGTGGGTTGGATTCCTCTGGCCGACTTTCCTGACCCAAAGGTTTTTTCGGAGTTTTCCCGGGTCGCCAGGCGAGTGCTGGGAAGAATTCTCACATCCCTAGATTACCTGAATCTCCCTTTCATCTCCATTCTAATTTCCCTTCATCTTTCATCCGTTGGTCTCTTTTAGGGTTGGAAGTGTCGGCGATGGTGTTTCGGTGCAGTGTGGCGGGGGAAAAGAATGCTTTTTGTGACTTTCTCCGTTCCTCAGCTTTCGGCTGGCTGTCGGGAGTATCCTAACTTCCTTGAGGGGCGTTGGACACCCTCTGTGCTGGGCGGGCTGCCCGGTCTGCCTGTCCGTCTGACGGGAAGTCTATCCCGAAAGCTTAGGGACCCTGCCGTTCTTGTGCCGTTTTTCCTGTTTCCGGACGTCCGGTGTCTTGTCTCGCCTCATCCTTCCTCCCGGAGAGATGCCCCTTGTGGGGCGTAGGCACAATATCCACTATGTGGATCAATGCTGAGTCCCCTCCGTATCCAACCAATCCAAAGCTATCACATAGCGATCAGCTTTGAGGGATTTGGCTATCGCTTTAGCTTAATATGTTCTGGTTATACCTACAACGAATTGTGAAAATAGGTGATGAAGGTTTATGAGTATTAACATGACATAGGTGCAAAGTAATCTTTGTAAGAAGAGTGAGTAGAGAAAGTCATGCGAATGCAAAACATATTTTAGGGCAAAAGCTCCATATGCCTGCGTCTGTGTGAACAACAAATCCAAAGCGAATAGTCGGTAAAATACCAAACTTGATATTTAAGTTCAGCATCTTTCAAAGATGTGACAAGGATTTTCAAGAAAATGTCCCCATCCTGAACAATCCTTTACAATGAAAAATTTTCGAAATTTCTTTTATTAAAAATGGCTCTAATGATTTTGATTAAAACACTCACTGTTTAAAATATTTTCATGACAAACGAAATATATATTTTGAACTAACTGAGAAGAGAATCTAAAGTCTTCTTCATTCTGATTGACTTTTGTATAATAGGTAAACTCTAAAAGATTGGACAAAATTTTGCTACACAAGAAATGCAGACCCCGTTAAAGCAGCCAGCTTATTATACATATATTTTATGAGATTAACTAATTCCCAGATATTTTTTGTTATTAGTTGAATAGCTTTGTAACTGAGAAGTCGCTATTCGTTTTGTTTTTTCACGGTCATACAAACAGCATGGAATTTCAAAGCATCACGTGGTGACATGCTTTTTGAAAATGTGACTATCACTTTATCTACGTATACTACAACGAAACGTGTAAATGTGAACTGTTTCTTTTGGTATTTAATTAAAGTCCTTAAACCGGGTAGGCCATTACGGACGGTGAATGAACGAAATGGTTAAAATGATGCTCAAATGGGCCCGAGGTTCCTAGAAATTAGAATCTAACATTCATCTGCTCAGGATAAGAGGAAGCCATGGAAAAATCTTTACACAGATGAGATAAATGTGATTTGCAAGATTATCTGGATTATAAGAAGTAGATGGAAAAATGAGATTTGGAAAAAGGAATTTGTAGAATGGTGAGAAGAGAAAGTTATGTGAATGCAACACGTTAGTTTGTTCAATTTAAAACGATAATTTAGTCTATATTTAAATATATTTCTTCCTAATCATAATTCTCGTGGTAATGCAAAGAGCGTGGAGTTTTAAAGGCACCACATAAAAATCTGACTATCGTTTGAGCTACTGCATTCTTCTTATACTTACAACGAAGTTTGTAATGGCAGTTCATTTCAATTAACAAGAAGACTCTTTCACTTAAGCCGTGTGTAGGACAAGGTTGGTAAAATAGAATCAGATTGAAAAATTCAATGTCATAGAGAGATTTGAACAACGGATCTTCCAGTTTACGTCCAGGTGGCGCCGCTGTAACGCGTGCGACTTGCATTCGAGGGATTCCTAGTACGCTTCCCGGCTACCGCCCAATCTGACCCACGGGTTTTTTTCGAAATTTTTCCCGGGTCGTCAGGCGAATGCTGATATGATTTCTCTCAGCCCCTGAACATCGCTCCATTTCTCATTTCAATCATCCTTAACCCCGTTAGGTCTGTTTCAGGGTTGGAAGTGTGGGCGATGGTATTTCGGTGCGGCGTGGCAGAGAAAAAGGGTGCTCTCTATAGAACCTTATCCGTCTCTCGATCTTCGGCTGGTTGCCAGGGTATAAGGATCGCTTTTTTGGGGGGTCGTTTGACCCTCTTTTTGGGGTGGGGTCCCCGGTTTGCCTGCCCAACTGTCAAGGCGTCTCAATCTGGAAATTTTAGGAACCTTGTCATTGCTGTGCCATCACTCCTGGTTCCGGCCGCTCGGTGTCACTCATCTCGTCCCTCCCTCCCGGGAGCGCTCACTCGAGGGGCACAAGCACAATATCCTAATTCACTGGATCGGTGTTGGGTCCCCTCCGTTACACATTCCATTCCATTCCATTCCAGACCAGAGAAGAGTAGTATTTTAAGAATTCAGAACGTGAATCGTAATACAAAGTCTTTTTGGGAGGGGGGCATCTTCAGATTTGTAACTTGGAATCAATTTTGTTTTCAGAATAGATAGCTTTGAAATGAACCAATTGCAACAAAAGCACATCAGCCTATCTACATTAACACTTCGGGTCACTATTTTGAAAATTCAGCTTATATGTTATCCCAACCGAATAAAACAGCTATATAGAAACTGCATATTTTGCGCTAAACGTTGTTTCCTCGTATCTATTAATATTTTGCATACAATACCTAAATAGGTGTTTTTACTCTACGTTCACTATACGACTGGCACGGTTTTTCTTCTTTTCCCTTGCGAGTGTGTGTGTAAGGGGAATTATGTTTCAAATAAAACAATCTTTATTCGTTTTTCAGTAACAAACGCAAAATATATGTCATTTTGAAGAACATTTAATGTTGCACTTAATTGTTCCCAAATTGCTTCAACAGTTTGACATTAATATTACTTTTTCTTCCATATTTTTAAAACATTACTTGAATATTATCACAACTGATGTGCCAACTGTATGGAACTACACACTTAGCGCTAAACATTGTGATTAATATCTATGACAATTAAAACGCAAAACGAACTTATATTCAAGGTAAATAAATACCCTCGGAGTACGCGTAGAACGTTCTATAGGTGATAATTATGAAACTATTATTAATAATATTATTATTTATTACTAGCAACAAACGTTAAAACAGATATACATTATGCGAACCTTGTTTCTCAAGAAAATTACTGAATCTTAAACTTGTGTAGCATCCGCATAAAGGGTGTAATATTTGATTTTAAACAACATATTATGCAAAGAAACTTAATTTATTTCCCTTGAATAGTACTAGTAAAGAGAAAGGTATTTGATTTCGTCTTCTTTCCTCTTGGAGTCAGGTCGATGAATTATACGAGCATACACAGAAGTAAATGTGACCTTTGAGACGATCGGCACTTACTGCTGGCTATAGCCAGGCATGACTAGTCGAGAAGCAATTTCTTCCCCCTCTTCCTCTACACCCCTTGGTCCATTGAAAAACATTTGAAGCCCACTGTTCGTACTACCACTGGATCATCCTGGACTCGAAGGCAGCTGCAAGCACACTAATGAGTAATGACAGATACAAGGAAACCGTCCTACCGTGGAAAGTAAACAAAACAACGAACACAATGTCTCATTGCCTCCACGCCTACTGTTATTATGATGCACTGTGTCGAATGGTTCGAACCATTCACTACGCTCTTTGTCACAGCCATTCAAAATTTTCGTTGTTATTTACGTTGGTAAGAACAATTGCAAGCTGCTTTATACAAAAGTTGTTTAGTTTTTTATGAGGAATCAGAAAACAACATACAAAACGTAGGTTCTCATTTTAAAAAATTGAGTTGGCCCTAAAATGACCATCATAACGTCCTCCAAACAAAACACGACTAATGGCATTTGCTTACCCCATAATATCAAACAACTTTAATCAAAGATATTTCTTTCTACAGCGCTTAGTTTTGGAGATATTGTACGCCTCAACTTAAATGGCCCACGCTGTGTAATTAGTTATGAATAATTACAACTAATTAAATTAATTTTACTTTTTAAGGTTCTAACCTGGTCTGGGCATGTTTCTAATATAGAGCCAGCTGAAAAAATTCAATGCCGGAAGTGGGGTTTAAACATGATTCTGCCGCTTTCTTTGCGGTTGCTCTAGCTATTGAGCTACTTTCACAGCATGTCAAAGGATATTAAATTCCCCAACCGAATTTAGTTGCTTACAAGATACAGATAGAAGGCATCTCTCTAGAGAGGGCAAGCTCATAGGAGACTTGCAATCGCAAGTGAGTTATTACTTTCTGTGTTAGAATGCTTTATTTTTATATATTCAATTATGGTTCATTACAACTAATAAATTCAATATACTTTTTAAAGCCTACACTAGTATGAGCAAGTTTTTAATGTAGACTCAGCTGAAAAATTAAATGCCGAAGTTGAGATTTAAACACAGTTCTCTCGCTTTTCGCGTGGTTGCTCTAACAACTGAGCTACTCTGACAACGTGCTGGTGGGACACGGAATTCCCCAACCGACTCAGGTTGTTTCCCTGGTAGACCAAAGTCTTCTCACTCGAGATATCAATCTCAATGACGACTTGCAATTCCCTAGTGCTTTATTACTGGGTACACGGGTTTCTATGTTAAAATGTTTTATTGTTATATACTTAATTACGATCCATTACAAGTAATGAAATTAATTATACATTTTACAGACTTAACCTGGTATGGGCATGTTTTAATACTGAATCAACTGAAAAATGCAACGCCACAGACGGAATTTAAACGCGGTTATTCCGCTTTCCATGCGACTGCATTATCCACTGAGCTACTGTGACAACATGCCAGTGAGACATTGAATTCCGCAACCGACTGAAGTTATTTCCCAGATAGACCACCAGGGCACCTAACAAGGGATATCAATCTCAATGGCGAGTTGCAATCGCAGATACTTAATTACTGTTTACACGGGTTTCTTTGTTAGAATGTTTTATTATGATATAATTAATTATGATTAATTGAAGGTAATGAAATTAATTATACTTTTTAAAGACCTAAGCTGGTCTGGGTATGTTTTTAATGCGGATTCAACTGAAAAACTCAATGCCACAGCCGCGATTTAAACACGGTTTTCCCATTTTCCATGCAGTTGCTCTTACCATTGAGCTACTGCGACATCATGCCGGTGAACACTGAATTCTCCAACCTACTCAAGTTGTTTTCCAGGTATAACATTGCGGTACCTTGCTTACCTAGTAGTATAACTGGCGACTTGTAATAGCAAGTGATTTATTTCTGGATACACGGGTTATTTGGTAGAATGTTTTATTACTACACAATCAATTATGATTCATTATAACTAATGTAATTAATTATACCTCTTGAGACATAACCTGATTTGGACATGTTTTTAAAACAGAGTAAACTGAAAAACTCAATGCCACAGCCGGGATTCATTACGGTTCTCCCAAATTCCATGCGGTTGCTTCAACCATTGAGCTACTGTGACGATATGCCTGTAACACACTGAATTTCCCAACAGACTGAGTTTGTTTCCAAGGTAGGCAACCAATACATCACATTAGAGATATCTGTCTCCATTATGATGTGCAATTACAAGTACTTTATTACTATGTACACGGCTCTCTTTGTTAGAAAGTTTTGTAGTTACATAATTAATTATAATTCATTAAAGCTAATGAAATTAATTATAGCTCTTGAAAACCTAACTGGATTGGGAATGCTTTAATACAGAGTTAAAAGAAAAATTCAATACCACAGCCGAAATTTGAACACGGCTTTCCCGCTTTCCGTTCGTCTGCTCTTACCATTTAACTACTGTAACAACATGTCGATGGGACATTGCATTTACCAATATATCCAAGTTGTTTCCCATGTAGAACACCAAGATATCACACTAGAGATGCAATTCAGCATGGCGTCTTGCAATCTCAAGTACCTTATTGCTGGGTACACGGGTTTATTTGTTAGAACGTTTTATTGCTATACAGCTTATTATGATGTTTTACTAAAAGTGAAATCAGTTATACTTTTTAAAGAACTAAGCTGGTCTCGGCATGTTTTCAACACACCCCCAGCTGATATTTCAACAGGTTCTCGCGGTTTCCGTACGGTTGCTCTAAGCATTGAGCTTCTGTGACAACATGCCGGTGGGGCCTTGAATTCATGCACTTTTCTAGGTAGACCACCAAGGTATTTCACTAGAGATAGCAATTTCGAAGGCGACTTGCAAATGCAAGCACTTTATTAATGGGTACACGGTTTCTTTGTTTTAGTGTTTTATAGTTATATAATTAGTTATGTATCATTACAGCTAATGGAATAAATGTTACTTTTTAAGTTCTAACATGGTCTGGGCATATTTTTAATGTAGAGTCACCTGAAACATTCAATATTTACAATACAATACGGTATTTGAATGCGATCCTCCCACTTTCCGTGCGGTTGATCTAACCATTGTGCTACTGAGGCAACATTCTTGTGAAGCACTGAATTCCCCAAGCGACTCCAATGCTTTCACAGGTAGACAACCAAGGCATCTCACTAAAGAGAGTTATCTCATGGGCGAAATGCAAACGCAAGTACTTCATAAATGGGTACACGAGTTTCTTTGTTAAAATTCTTTTTTATTATATACTTAATTATGTTTCATTACAACTAATGACATTAATTATACTTTCTAATGACTCAGTCTGGTTTGGACATGTCTTTAATATAGATTCAACTGAAAAATTCAATGACAAAGTCGGGGATTAAACATGTTCTCCGTTTTCCGTGCGGTTGCTCTATGCATTGAGCTACTTTGATAGCATGCCACTAGGACATTGAGTTTCCCAAGCTTAGTTGTTTCCAAGGTAAACCATCAAGGCATCTCACTAGGGATAGCAATCTCAAGGTAGACTTGCAATCGCAATTACCTTATTACTTGGTAAACGGGTTTCCATGCTGGAATGCTTTATTATTATATAATTAATTATGATACATTACAATTTATGATATCAATTATTCTCTTTAAAGATCTAGCCTGTTTGGGCATGTTTTTAATATAGCTTCACCTTTAAAATTCAAGGCCGGAGCCAGAGGTTTGAACACGCTTCTCCCGCTTTCTTTGTGGCTACTCCAACCATTGTGCCACTTTCACAGTATGTCGATAGGACATTAAATTCTCAACCGACTTTAGTTGTTTCCAAGGTATACCATAAAAGGCATCTCATTAGAAATAGTAATCTCATTAGAAACTTGCAATCGCAAGTATGTTGTCACTGGGTAAACGGGATTCTTTGTTAGAGTGTCTTATTATTACATAATTAATTACAATTCAATAAACTAATAAATTAATTATACTTTTTAAAGATCTACACCAGTATGAGCAAGTTTAGTATAGGCTCTTCTGAAAAATTCAAAGTCAAAGCTGAGATTTGAACACGTATCTCCCGCTTTCCGCGCGGTTGTTTTAACACCTGAGCTGTTCTGATAACATGCCGGTGGGACATTGAATTTTCCAACTGGTTCAGGTTGTTTCCCGGGTAGACCACCAGGGATTCTCACTAGAGACAACAATCTCAATGACGACCTGCAATCGTTAGCGCTTTATTACTGGGACACGAGTTTCTCTGTTAGAATGCTTTATTATATGCAATTAAACACGATTAATTGAAGCTAATGAGATTAATTATACATTTTACAGACTTGACCTTTTCTGGGATGTTTTTAATACAGAGTCAACTGAAAAATTAAATGCCACAGCCGGAACTTAAAGACGGTTATCCCGCTGTCAATGTGATTGCTCTATACATTGGGCTACTGTGACAACATGCCAGTGGGACGTTGAATTCCGCAACCGACTCAAGTTGTTTCCCAGGTAGAACACCAGGGCAGCTAGCTAGAAATAGCAATCTTTGAGATCTAATCTTTCAAAAACCTAAGCCTGCCTAGGCATGTTTTTAATACGGAGTCAACTGAAAACTTCAATGGCAGAGCTGGGATTTGAACACGGCTCTCCCATTTTGCATGTGGTTGCTTTCATCATTGTGCTACTGTGACAAAATGCTGGTAAACATTGAATTCCCAAAGGATTCAGGTTTTTTCGGAGGTAGCCCACTAGGGCATCCTTCTTAGATAGAAATCTAAATGGCGGCTTGCAATCCAAGTACTTTATTACTGGATATACGGGATAATTTGCCTAAATGTTTTATTACTAGACAATTATATGCAATTCATTATAAGTGGTATTAATTATACCTTTTAAAGGCATAACCCGATTTGGGCATATTTTTAACACAGAGCAAGCTGAAAACGCAATGCCACAGCGGGGATATAATTGCGGTTTTCCCATTTTCCGTGCGGTAGCTCTAACCATTGAGCTATTGTGACTATATGCCGGTAACCAATTGAATCTTTCAACAGATTTACGTTGTTACAATGTAGGTCACTAACACATCTCACTAGAAATGTCTATCTCTATTACGATTTGCAATCGCAAGTACTTTATTACTGGGTACACTAGTTTCTTTGTTAGAAGGTTTTATTATTATATAATTAAATATGATTTATTAAAACTAATGAAATTAATTATGCATTTTGAACACGTAACTTAGATTGGGAATTGTTTAATACTGGTTCACAGGAAAATTCAATGCCATAGCCAGGATTTGAACACGGTTCTCCCGCTTTCCGTTCGTTTGCTCTAACCATTTAATTAACGTGACAACATGTCAAGGGGACATTGAATTCTCCAAACGAAGAAAGTTGTTTCTCAGTAGACCACCAGTGCATCTCACTAGAGGTGGCAATATCAATTTCGACTTGCAATAACAAGTACAATTATTGCTGTGTATACGAGTTTCTATGTTAGAATGTTGCATTATTATATAATTCATTAGGATTCATTACATCTAATGAAATTACTTATAATTTTTAAAAACTTAACCTGGTGTGGGCCTCTGTTTAATTTAAGGTCAGCTGAAACGTTCAATTCCACAGACGGGAATTGAAAACGTGCGGTTACTCTAACCATTGAGCTACTTTGGCTACATACCGGTGGGACATTGAATTCCTCAACCGACTAGTGCTTTTGCAAAGGTAGACCACCAAGGCTTCTCACTAGAGGTAGCAAACTCAATGGAGACTTGCAAGCGCAAGTACGTTTTTAATGGTTACCTGGATTTCTTTGTTTGAGTGTTTTACTGTTATATAATTAATTACGATACCTTACAAAAAAGGACATTAGTTATTCATTTTAAAGACCTAACCAGGTCTGGCCTTGTTTTTTTTACATAGAGTCAGCTAAGGAATTCAATCCATGGCCGGAATTTGAACACGATTCTCCCACTTTCCGTGCGATATCTCCTACCATTGGGCTCCTATGGCAACATGCCGTTGCGACATTGCCTTCCCCAACCGACTCAAGTTGTTTCCAAGGCAGATCACCAAGACAGCTCACTAAAGATAGAAATCTCAATGACGACTTGCAAACGCAAGTACTGTATAAATGGGTACACAGGTTTCCTTGTTAGAATGTTTTATTGGGATACAAATAGTTATGATTAATTGCAGCTAATGAGATTAATTGTACCATTTAAAGAGCTGCGCTGATCTGGGCATGGTTTTAATATAAAGTCACCTGAAAAATTCAATGCCTAAGCCTGGATTTGAGCATGGTTCTGCCGGTTTCCGTACGGCTGCTCTAACCATTGAGCTACTGTGAAAACATGCGGTGGGACATTTAACATCCTGAGCGATTCAAGTTGCTTCCCAGGTATACCACCAAGGCATTTCACTAGAGGTAACAATCTCGTTTGCGACATGCAATTGCAAGTACCTTATCACTTTGTACACGGGTTTCTATGTCAGATTCTTTTATTATTATGTAATTACTATTCGTTACAGCTAATAGGATTAATTATACTTTTTAAAGAACTAAACTGTTTTGAGCATGTTTTAATATAGAAATAACTGAAAAAATTCAATGCCAAAGCCGGGATTTGCACACGGTTCTGCCGCTTTCCGTACGGCGGCTGTAACCAAAAACATACCGGCGGGACATTGAATTCCCTAATTGGCACAAGTCGTTTGCCAAGTAGACCACCAAGGATTTTCACTAAATATAGCAATCTCAATGGTAAATCGCAATCGCAAGTGCTTTATTATTGTGTCTTAGGGTTTTTTCTTAGAATGCTTTATTATTATATAATTAATTATGATAATTACAACTAATTACATTAATTATTCTTCTTAAAGCCCTAACCTGGTTTGAGCATGTTTTTAATATGTATTTAGTTGAAAAACTCAATGCCAGAGCCGCGGTTTAAACAGGGTTCTCCCACTTTCCGTGCAGGTGCTCTATAAATTGAGCTGCTTCAACAGCATGCCGATAGGACTTTAAATTCTCCAACCCACTTTAGTTGTTTCCAAGGTATACCACCAAGGCATATCACTAGAGAAAGCAATCTCCATGGCGAGTTACAATTGTAAGTACATGATTACTGAAGTTCCCGTTTACCCGGAACTTAAAGACAGTTATCCCGCTTTCGATGCGATTTCTCTATATATTGAGCTACTGTGACAACATGCCAGTGGGACGTTGAATTCCGCAACCGACTCAAGTTGTTTCCCAGGTAGAACACCAGGGCAGCTAACTAAATATAGCGATCTCAGTAGAGAGTTGAAATGGAAAATATTTAATTACTGTGTACGTGGCTTTCTTTGTTAGAATGCTCTATTATTATTTAGTCACTTATTATACATAACAACTAATTAAATTAATTTTTCTTTTTAGGATCTAACCTCTGCGCAAGTTTTTAATACAGAGTCAGCTGAAAAACTCAATGCAGCAGCTGCGATTTGAATACGCTTCTCCCGCTTTCCGTGCGGTTGCTCTAGCCATTGAGCTACTGTGACAACATACCAGTGGGACATTGTATTCCCCAACGGACGCAAGCTTTTCTCAGGTAGACAAAAAAAGGCATCTCACCAGATATGGCAATCTCAACGGCGACTTGCGGTAGCAAATACTTTGTTACTGGGTATAATGGTTTATTTGTTAGATTGTTTTATTACTGCACAGTTAATTATGATTCGTTACAACTAATGAAATTAATTATACTTTTTAAAAACCTTAACCCGGTCTGGGCATACTTATAATACAGAGTAAGCTGACAAATTAAATGCTAGAGGCGGATTTGTACACACTTCTCCCACTTTCTGTGCCGTTCACTCACCATTGAGCTACTATGATAACATGCTTGTGAAACATTGAATTCCCTAATCGACCCAAGTTGTTCGCCAGGTGAACGTGAACCATCCTGGCATCTCATAGGGTATAGCAATCTCAATGGCAGCTCGCAATCGCAAGTAATTTATAACTGGGTACAAAATTGTTTTATTGCTAGAATGTTTTATAGTTTTATAATTCGCTAAAAATCATTAAGACTAATGAAATTAACTATTCTTTATAAATACCTGGCATGGTTTGGGCATGTTTTATATACAAAGTCAGCTGAAAAATGCAATACCAGTCAGTGTTTTAACACGGTTTTCCCACTTTCCGTGGGTTTCATCTAACCATTGAGCTACTGTGACGGCATGTCTGTAGGACATTGAATTCCCCAACGGGCTCAAGTGGTTTACCAGTATACTACCAAAACATTCCAGTAGAAATAGTAATCTCAATGGAGACTTCTAATCGCAAGTATCTTATTCCTGGGTACATAGATTTCTTTGTTAGAATCCTCTATTATTATAATTAATTATGATTCATTACAGCTAATGAGATTAATTATTATTTTTAAAGAAATAACCTGGTCTGAGCATGTTCTTAATATAGAGTCAGCTGAAGAATTCAATGCCTCAGTGGGATATGAACACGATTCTCCCATTTTCCGTGTTTCCTGGTCCTTCCATTGAGCTACTGTGGGACGTAGAATTCCCCAACAGGCTCAAGTTCTTTCCTGGGTAGACCACGAAGGCATCTCACTAGAGATAGCAATCTTATTGACAACTTGCAATCGATAGCACTTTATTACTGGGTACACGGGTTTGTTTTTAGAATGTCTTATTATTACATAATTAATTATGATTAATTGCACTTAATGCAACTAATACTTTTTATAAGGCTAACTTGGTCTTTACAAGTGTTTCTCGTAGTATGAACAGCACCGTCAAGTGGTTTGCTATACTAGCGGACTGCGTGTGTTCAGGGTTAGCTCATTAAATAATAACGTGCAACAAGTGGTAATGCTTTAAATATTTACTTTAACACTTTTAACAACTAACACACAGTAACAATAAAAACTAAACAGTTGCAACATTCCAAACTTTGGTTCGCTCGGGCTTGTATTAAAAGTTGAGGAGGTGCTTTATATGTTAGCCGTTCCTTTCAGTCACATCTTGGCTGCCAGACTGTCTAAAAAACAAATCAGTTTCTCAGTTCCACCCCTCCTTGAGTTTCTCAGGGCCAATAAAGATCACCCATACTGGGGAACTAACAATTCTGACAATGCTATCCAGGTCAGTGTTGGCCTCTAGAGGGCACGACATAACAGCAAGTTTTTAATTTTGGATCAGCTGAAACGTTCAATTCCACAGCTGGGATTCCATCAGGTTCTCCCGATTTCCGTGCGGTTGGTAAATCCACTGAGCTACTCTGACAACATGCCGGTGGTACATGGAATACCCGAACGGGCTCAAGTAGCTTCCCGGGTAGGCAACCAAGGCATCTCAATAGACATAGCAATCGCAATGGCGAGTTGCGATCGCAAGTACCTTATTTCTGGCTACACGGGATTATCTGTTATACCTTTATTGTTGTATAATTAATTATTATGCATTATAACTAATAAAATTAATTATACCTTTTAAAAATCGAACCTAGTCTGTGCATGCCTATAATACAGAGTAAGCTGACAAGGATTTGAACAGGTTCTCTTGCTTTCCTTGCGGTATCCAAACATTGAATTACTTAGATAAAATTATCGTGGGACTTTGAATACCCCAACCGACTCAAGCTCTTTCCCAGGTAGACTACCAAGGCATCTCACTTGAGATAGCATTTTCAATGGAAAATTGCAATCGCAAGCACTTTATCAGTGGGTGCACGTTTTTTTTGTTAAAATGTTTATTAGTTATATAATTATTTATGAATCATTAGAACTAATGAAATTAATTATACTCTTTAATGACCTAAACTGTTCTGGGGCGTGTTTTTAATATAGAGTCAACTGAACACCAGGATATTTGAAAACTGTTCTTCCGAATTCCGTGCGATTTCTCTAACCATTGAATTCCCCAACCGACTCCAGTTGTTTCCCAGGTAGACCACCAATGCGTCTCATTAGATATAGCAATTTTAATGGCGACTTGCAAGCTCAGGTGCATTATTACTGGATACACGGATTTCTTTGCTAGCGTGTTTTTGCAGTTATATAAGTAGCTATTAATCATTAAAACTAATGAAATTAATTATAATTTTTGAAGAACAAACCTGTTTTTGGCATGTTTTAATATAGATTCAGCTAAAACGTTCAATGCTAGACACAGGATTTGAATACGGATCTCCTGCTTTCCATCTGGTTGCTCTAATCATGGGGCAACTTTAACAGCATGTCGTTAGGACATTGAATTTCCCAACGACTTTAAGTGGTCTAACGTGGACAGCAAAGGCATCTCACTAGAGATATCAGTCTCAATGGAGACTTGTAATCGCAAGTCCCTTATTACTCGCTAAACGTGTTCCTATGTTAGAGTGTTTTATTATTATTTAATTAATTATGATACATTACTAATAATGAAATCAATTATGCATTTTACAGAACTAATCTGGTCCTTGCATGTTTCTAAAATGGAGTCGGGTGGAAACTTCGTTGCATCAGCCGAGATTTGAAAAAGGCTTTCCCGCTATCCGTGCGGCTGCTCTAACCATTGAGTTACTCTGACAACATGCCTGTGGAACGTGGTATTCCCCAACTGACTCAAACACCTTCCGAGGTAGACCACCAAAGGTATCTCACTTGAAGTAGAGTCATTCTCCGTGGTGTGGTGGTTACCAAGTTCGCCCCTGGCTCCCGAGATCGCAGGTTCAAACCCAGTGGAGGGAGATGAAAGTTTTCGGGCGTAAAAATCATTAGCATGGCTTCCTTTGGAAGGGAAGTAAAGCCGGTGGTCCCGTGTCATAGATTCATGGCACGTAAAAGAACCTCAAGCCTAATAAAGAGGCCTCTGGCAAAATTTCCAGTGTTTCACGCCCAATATAGAATGGGACGCAAAGGACCACAACAGTTAAAGAATGTTAATAAATAAAACTCAATTAATTTTTTTACTTGAGTTAGTAATTTCAATGGTAACTTACAGTCGCAAGACTTTATTAATGGATACACGTGTTTTTATTATAATGTCTTTATATTATATGATTAATTATAATTCATTACAACAAATGAAATTAATTATACTTTTAGAAGCGCAACCAGTTCTGGACATGTTTTTAATATAGAATCAGCTGAAAATTTCAATGGCACAGACGGGATTTGAATACAATTCTTTCTCCTTCCGTGCGGTTAGTCTAACCATTGAGCTACTGTGATGACATTTCGGCAGGACATTGAATTCCCCAACCGACTTTGGTTGTTTCCAGGGTAGACCGTCAAGGCATTTCACTAGAGATAGAAATCTCAATGGAGACTTGCAACAATGCAGCAATGCTTTTGTGACAACATGCCTGTGGGACCGCGAATTCCACAACCGACGCAAATTTTCCCAATACACCACCAAGGCATCTAACTAAAATGACAATATCAATGGCGACTTGCATACTTTATTACTGGCTACATAGGTTTCCTTGCCAGAATGTTGTATTATTATATAATTAATTGTGATTCTAATGAGACTGATTATTCATCTTAAAAAACTCAGAACCTGGTCTGAGCATGCTTCCATTACAGAGTCATCTGAAAATTTCAATGACACAGCTCCTATTTGCACACGGTTCTCCCACTTTCCGTGTGGTTGCTCTAACCACTGAGCTATTGAGACAACATACCGGTGAGATATTGAATTCTGTAACCGGTGCATGCTTTTCCAAGGTTTTCCAAAAAGGCCTCGCACTAGACATGCCAATCTCAGGGTCCACTTGCAATCCCAAGTATTTTGTTATTGGATTCTCGGGTTTCTTTGTTAGAATATTTTTGTATTATATATTTCGTTATGATTAAGTAAAACTAAGGAAATTAATTATGCATTTTAAAGACATAACTTCGTCTGCGCATGCTTTTAATACGGAGTCAGCTGAAAGCTTCAATTCCACAGTCAGGATTTAAACACGGTTCTACCTCTGTCCATGCGGCTGTTCTAACCATTGAGATGCGGTGACACCTAGGCGGTAGGACATTGTGTTACCCATCCGACTAAAGTTGATCCATGTAAATCACTAAGACATCTCACTGGAAAGAGCAATCAAAGTGGCTACTTGCAAACGCGTGTACCTTATTACCGGATACATGAGTTTCTTTGTTAGACTGTTTTATTATTATATAATTTATTATGATTCTTCGATACAAATAATGAAAATCTTTAGACATTTTAAAGACCTAAGCTGGTCTCGGCATTTTTTTAAGTTGCCGTCAGCTGATAAATACAATGGCACAACTGGGATTTGAACACGGATCTACCGGTTTCCCTACAGTTACTCTAACCATTGAGCTGCTGTGACAACATGCCGGTGCAACACTCAATTCCACAAACCACGCAAGTTGTTTCTCAGGCAGACCACCAAGCCATCTCAACATAGATGGCAATCTCAATGGCAATTTGCAATAGTAAGTAGTTTATTACTGGGTCTCCGACTTTCTTTGCTAGAATACTTTAATATTATATGATTAATTAAGATTGATTACAAGGAATGAGTTTAATTACATTTTAAACACCTACCCTGGACTAGGCTAAGAGGGCTGTCCCAGAAGTACCTGACCTAACAAAGAAAACAAAAAACTTTGAAAAAAAATCTTTATTTTTCTACATAGGCTTCTTTCAGCTCGATAGACCTTTTCCAGCGATGTTCAATAGCTTCGATACCCTACTTATAGTGAGAACCGTCGAATTCTACAAAATAGCCATCAAATGCAGACTCCAACTCTTCATTGTTGGTAATTCTTTTACCACCAAGGCATTTCTTCAACTTTGGAAATAGAAAATAATTAGAGGGGGTTAAATCTGACGAATAGGATGCATGAGGACTCCTTGATTTTGGCCAATGGATGTGTTAACCGGTGCATTGTCTTAATGAAACAAATATTTCTTTTTCGCTAAATGCGGCCGATTTTGCTTTATTTCATCACTCCAACGCTGCAATAAATTTGCATAATACTCCTCATTGATTGCTTTTCCTTTTTGAAGATAATCGATGAAAATTATCCTACGCGCATTCCAAAATCTGACGCCATGACCTCGCCTGAAGATGGAACTCTCTTCGCCTTCTTTGGAGCCGATTCTCCCCACCAATCCACTGTTTTGACTGTTCCTTCGTCTCAGATGTGAAGTGACGGACTCATGTTTCATCCACTGTTATGACTCGACGCAAAAACTTGACTTTATTGCAGCAAAATATCGCCAAACACTCGACTGAAATATCCTCACAATGTTGCTTTTGTTCCACTGTGAGCAAACGCAGCATCCATCTTACGCACAGCTTTCTCATGCCTAAATTTTCAGTCATTATGCAATTTACATCACTTTTGAATTGCCTATGATGTCTGCTAGCTCGCACACCTTCGGTCGACGGTCATCCAATAATATTTTGTGGATTTTCTTCACAATTTCTGGCGTGGTAGCCTCATGTGGTCGACAACTGCCATGTTCATCTTGGCAGCTCACAAGGCCTCGCCTAATCTCTGCCACTCATATTTTACTGTTGTAAACGAAGGAGCAGACTCCCCCAGAGTAGAATCTAGCTCAGCTTTAATATTAGTTGGACTAAGACATTTCAAATGAAAGTATTGCATCACATAACAATGACCAGTTTTATACATGTTTACAAATTCGCTGAGAGCGTTCACGATTGATGGCTGCCAAACAATTACTAAACAATGTAGAATTGTCAAACTTCAAACATAAGCTTTATAAGATTGGTACTTTCTGTCATAAGTCATTTATTTGAAACAACAACCACTATCTATATGTCAGGTCGGTACTTCTGGGACCGCCCTCGTATTTTTAATATAGACTACGCTGAAAAATTCAATGCAAACGTCGGGATTTGAACACTCTTCTCCAGCTTTGGGTGCAGTTGCTCTAATCATTGAGCTTTTGTCACAACATGCCTGTGGGACATTGAATTCCCCAACCGGTTCAAGTTTGTTCTAAGGAGGACCATGAAGACATCTCACCAGAGATAGCAATTTCAAATGACTTGCATTTGCAAATACTTTATTACTGGATACACAGGTTTCTTAGCTATAATGTTTTATTAGTACATAATATATTATGATTTATTACAACTACAAAAATTAATTATACTTTTCAAAGACCTAACCTGTTCCCGGCTTACAGGGACCGCTCTAACATTCAATGCCACAGCCAGGATTCGAATACTCTTCTCCCGCTTTCCTAGTGGTTGCGCTAAACACTGAGCTACTCTGAGTACATACCGGTGGGACAATGAATTCTCCAACTGACTCATGCACTTTCCAAGGTAGACCGACAAGATATCGCACTAGAGATAGCAATTTCAATGGCGACCTGCAGTCGCAAGAATTTCATTACTCGGTACACCAGTTTGTTTGTTAGAATGTGTCATTATTACATAAATAATTATGCATAATTGCAGAAAATGAAGTTAATCATGACCTTTAAATATCCATCCTGGTCTGGGTATATTTTTAATACTGAGTCAGCTAAAAATTCAGAGCCACAGCCGGGATTTGAGCATGGTTCTCCCGCTTTCCATGCGGCTGCTCTAACCATTTAGGTACTGTGACAACATGCCAGTGGGACACTGCATTCACCCAGGGGGTCTCTTACCGCACTGTTTTCGCTTGTACTGCTTTCGGTCCGCCTGCTGCATGACGTAATCGAGAGTGAAGTTTTAGCTAGCCAGTATTCTGCACCGTACTTCTCGGCATGAAAGTTCGGATAATATTCTCGTTATACGATCTGTTTCGACCCTATACTACTTGAAACAAAATCGCATCTATAACTAGACTTAGTCTTGGAAATAATAAACACAAACCTGTCTTTTTACAGCTAAATACCCAATTGGCGCCAATTTCATTTCTCCTTGAAATATTCACTAAAAAGCTGTCGATATATGAAATTTGGTCTTGAGGGATGACTTACAGCATATATGTTATTCAAAGAAAGAGAGATATGTAGATATAAAGCAGATATTTGTTATATTAAAGTTCTTCAGAAGCTCTAAGTTGCAAGCTTTAAAACCATTTTCTTAGTTTATGCTATTGCTTGACTTTAATTATATTATGTTAAAGAAAACCAATAACACATTATTCGGCCAATTTTAGCAACGAAAATAAAATACGTTATACGCTATATAAAGTTCACCGTTATACGCAATCGGGTCTTAAACTTCAGTCTCGCTTGTGCGAGTGGAGAGGCAGGTTGCACTGTGTGCTTAGCTCCGTGACCTACTTTATTTCTGTTACCGCTGTTGCTACGTGTCATTTTACACAAGCTTTGTTTGTGTATAAATTACTAAAATTCGACATTTTCGAAATTAGATTCGAGTTTCTTGGTATCAAAACATGTTTGTAGAAAGGAAGAATACTTTAGTAGTGACCTTTGTGGAGCGCGATGTTCCAAAGCCTTCGCCGTATGAACTACACGAATGGATTTACGATGTTTTTCGTTTTGAAGAAGATGATTTAGAGATGATTCAGCTAAATAATTATACCAGACAACTATATATCCAATGTAAAGAAGAGATGAAAGTCAAAAAAGCCATCACGGACACCAACGGTGAGTCAATTTTTATTCATAGTAATGGGCAGAGAAGCAAGGTTACGATCACAACTGCAGGACTAGGATTTCGTATTGTGAAACTGTACCATTTACCGAAGGATCTCAACCCAGAATTTATTAGAAAGCAACTGGAAACTTATGGTACGGTGATATCATTGACTATGGATACTTGGGGTCCCCATCTTAGATACCAAATTAGTAATGGAGTACGAACAGCAAAGATGGATTTGCAAAAGCATATTCCATCATATATAGATATTGCTGGAGTTAAAAGCTTTATAAGCTATGAAGGTCAACCCATCACGTGTGAATTATATAACGGCACGGGACATTTACGTACTACATGTCCAAGAAGAAGGGTAATTACACAGACACCACGCACCACAGACGCTCCCACGTGGTCGCAGTTAGTACAGGGCGAGTTCCCCATTAAACGGGTACCGCTAGATATTGAGAAGGTAACAGTTGTGCACTCGACAGAGATGTCAAGTAATACGCAGGAGCAAGTCACTATGTCCGATTCGTCCGGAAAAGATAGTGCTGTCGAAAGCAAAATACCATGTAATTTGATTGCAAAAGCGGATGTGACTTTGTCTCATTCTACAGCCTTTGCTGATGCTGGCATGGAAACGGATATGGTAATGTCGACCTTATGCGCTGTAATGATGGAAGAGGAACACTCCGAGGAAGAACCTGACGCTGTAAATATTGCGCCGAATGCCGGTACAGCAGGCCTGCAAAATAGTGATATAAACATACTGAGCACCACGACTGATAGCGCTTCTTGTAGTAGCCGTGACCCCCGTATAAAAAAGAGACGCACGGAAAGTAGCAATGGTGGACTCACCTCTGGTAGCAGAAAGAAAGAGAAAACGCGTGCATCCTTTGAGAGTGAGTCAGCTGAAAACACTTCCCTGTCATGATACGCTATCTTTTCTTTCTTCCTTGCTTGTTATGCATTTTCTTCTTCATTTTCATGTCTTATACACGAATTTATGCTCCATTAAATATTAATGGTATTCGCAATGCCACTAAGCAACAGCTCTTGAAGAGTTTTATTTACAATAATGATATTGATATATTGCTATTACAAGAGGTAAACATTGACAATTTCAATTTCCTTGGTCCTCAATATAATTATATTTGTAATGTGGGTGACGACAATAGGGGTACAGCGATAATATACAGAGCTGCTTTGAACATAACTCATCAAGAGTTGCATCCTAGCGGACGAATTTTAAATATTATTATCGACAACGATACCTTAGTAGTTAACGTTTATTTGCCTTCTGGCTCCAACAAACGGCGTGAACGTGAAGCCTTTATTGACGCTCATATGCCATTCTTTTTCCACCAAAGATACAGCTATTTGTTACTGGATGGCGACTTTAACTGTGTATTACATGCCAAGGATCAACGAGGGCTATATCATCCATCTCCTGCGTTACAACGGCTTTGTAGTGAATTGCAATTGACTGATACATGGGAATTGTTACATGGTAATACAGTATGCTACACGTATTATCGTCATAATTCAGCATCACGACTTGATAGGATGTATGTCAATGCACTTCATAGAAACAACATTCGGAGTGCTGCTGTTGTTGCTACTGCAGTAAGTGACCATCACGCTGTAATTGTTAAAGTAGCAGCAACCACCCCTTTACCCATTTTTGGCAGAAGTTACTGGAAATTAAACAATGCTCTCTTATATAATGATGAAGTGCAACTACAGTTTCGTATGATTTGGGATAGCGTTACCCTCAGAGCGAATAGATCTCGCTACAATGATCTTCTGCAGTGGCTTTTGATTTATAAGCCTGCCATACAGTCATTTTTCAAATTTGTTGGTAAAGCTAAGGCAAATGAACGAGCTACCATGCTACATTATTACTATGCATTATTACATGATTTGACAGGACAACAGCATGCCGGCAATGAACTTACTGCCAGACTGTCAGCGATTCGACGAAGAATTAACAAAATTCAAGAATCAATTATGGATGGAATACAGGTACGATCCCGCGCATTCTCTATTACAGACGATGAGCGCGCTGCCTTGTATCATGTGGCTTCGGAGAAGAACCGACATCAACGTAAATTCATGTCTGATATTCTCACTCATGATGATACTCCACTACACACCACATCTGAGATTCTCAGAGGGGCCGAGGAGCATTTTCGAAGGCAATATGGACAACGCCTTACTCTTAATTCCTCTAAAGAAGTCCTCTATAAAGCTATTGACCGAACTTTAGTTGATGTAGACCCAGATGGTTTGGAAGCACCCATTACTATGGATGAACTTCGAGAGGCAATTTTTAAGGCGAGTAACAATTCTGCACCAGGACCGGATGGAATTAGCTATAAATTCTACAAAGTATTTTGGCCCATTATTAAAGACCGCATGTTACAGTTGATGAATGCCATTTTTGAAATGCGCGAAAACTTGTCAGGATAAAACGAAGGCATTGTGATCTTAATTTCAAAACGTCTTAGGCCCCGATACTTTACCAGCTATAGGCCAATTACGCTGCTGAATACTGATTTTAAGATTTTTACGAAAATTATAGCGAACAGACTGCGCCAAGTACTGCCAACATTGATTGGTCCTGAACAAACCTGTGGAATTCCGGGTAGAAAATTAACCCATAACTTGGTACAACTACGTGATGCAGTTATATATATGTAGGAACATCCTGAGGAAGAGGCAGCTCTTTTGTCACTGGA
Source organism: Deroplatys truncata (assembly GCA_030765065.1). Lineage (NCBI taxonomy): Eukaryota > Metazoa > Arthropoda > Insecta > Mantodea > Mantidae > Deroplatys > Deroplatys truncata. The sequence continues at coordinate 281,133,773 of CM060990.1, forward strand.
CCTTGAGACGGCATTTGATAATGTAGATCATGACTACTTATTTGGTGTCTTACAGTGCATGAATATTCCTGACCGCCTCCTCACTGCCGTTAAATTAACATACACCTCTGCCTACTCCAGGATACACATAAATGGATATTTCACTAGGCCTATTCCTATTTTGAGTGGTATACGTCAAGGATGCCCCTTGTCTATGTTGTTATTTACAATTTGTACTGAACCGTTGGTTCGAATGATGATGAAACATGTATTTTCAGCTGCTATGTCGACAGGTTTACTCACTATAAAGACCTATGCCGATGATATGACCTTGTTCCTCCGTCATAGGCAACACTTGTATTTGCTCCCTCACATATTACAAGTTTATGAACACGCATCTTCTGCGAAGATTAATTATCAGAAATCCTCATTACTACCTTTTGGGAGATGGCCTAGGATATTAACTCTGGCGGAAATACCCATCAAGGACCACGTCACTGTTCTAGGCCTCCAAATTATATCGAATGTCTCTGAAATGATAAGTTTAAACTGGACATCTTTACTACATCAAATCCGCTACACTTTACACCACCATCAAAGTAGAAACCTCAATATACTTCAAAGAGCCTGGTTTGTTAACCTGTTTGCATTGTCTAAGTTATGGTATCTGGCACAAGTACTACCCCTGCCAACGGAGATATCCCAACGCATTGAATTAGCAGTGTCCTATTATATGTGGAGTGGCCATATGTACAAGGTGGCGAAGTCTCAAATCTGGCGTCCCATCACTAGTGGAGGTCTCGGACTAATGGCAGTATCTGAAAAGTGTTCAGCGTTGTTGATTAAAACGTTGTACAATCTGGGACTATTAAAGGACAATAAACAACTTCAGTCCAGTAATGGAAACCTAATGCGTCATGCCATTTTTCGCCGAACGGTGAAATGCATTGCCAGTTTACCTCAGAGTTATTTCTCTGGAGGTCCATTTCCTACTACGAAGCAGCTGTATCGTCATCTTCTGTTGAGACGCTCCTCTACTCCTACTATAGAGGATAAATATCCTAACATACCGTGGAAGAATATCTGGCGGGTTTTTCGATACACCGAGATTTCGACGGACTGGAAGGCCTCCGCCTACAAGATCCTAAATGCCATAATACCCACAGCAGAAAAACAATATCGACATAATATTTGTAATTCGCCATATTGTAACCGTTGCCGCAATATTGATACCCTTCATCACCGGTTCACAACCTGTATTCCTGAAACTTGGCAATGGATCAAACATAAATCCGCTGCATTACTATGTCGGAGAACCCCAATACTATTAATAGGGCTATCTTACAACTCGATATACAGATTCCGCGTTATGTTTTTGCCCAAGTATGGCTTGTAATGGGGTATCTCCATTACATGCTGAAAGATCCCGCTCCAAGCGTGCGAGGTCTCGAGACCTTTCTGAGAGACCACCGGACACGACTAAAAAGGAAAAAATGCGAGACAGTGTTGTTAATCGGCCATAACTTAGATGTTCTCTCTCTTTAAGAAGGGGCTTTTGTAAAGAAGAATTTTAATTTTTAAATGTATTTTCTTACGATTAAGTTTTCCTAATAAAATCCCCCCCAAAAAACAGGAAACGGTGCAAGTGTAGGACAGTAAAATTTAGAAACTTTGAATCAGGCATTCGACCCACATACTCAATCAAATACAATCTATAAGACAATAAAACAGACTTTTAGAAATTTATATACATTCAGAAGAGAAAATTAATACTGTAAAGAAACATGGAATTGTCAAAATAATATAAGAATTATTGTAAATCCTTTTGAGATAGATGTTATCTAATCTTTTTTTAAAAAAAAAATACTTGTATGTGCTAATGAGTTGTAGAGGAGACGAAATTTGTACACTATTGTATGAAAATTGAAAGAGTAAATAAACAGAAAAAAAAACCTTGATTCGAAATTAAATTGTATTGTTTGTTTATGGATTGTGAAAAACGCAGCTTAATGAGAGAAACTCTATGTTGATCATGCTATTATGTAATATGATTTAAACATAGCAGTTTTAAAAGTCATGATAGCTAAAAACTTGATATATGTGCATTTTTTCCGAGGCTTTTTTTTTCGCGTCTAGGTAAAAACATGAATAATCGACTTATGCATATGAAACTGTGCCCACATGCTGAAAAACAGTTGTCTGCACAGCAACTCTTGCAAATATCCTCCAATTTTCAAATAAACCGAATTTATAGAGTAGTGCGCATTCGAATGATGTGTTCAGAATTTGGATACTTTGGCTTCATTATTTAGGCTGAGAATGAGCTTATATAAACCTAGTTTCTTAATTATTTCTAGTATAAAGATGTTTTAATTTTTAATTAATGAATAATTAATTGTGCATAGTTCCCATTTGATCCTTCCTACTTGAAAGAGTAAGAACAAGGATGCGTCTAGCCTTAATATTTTGGAGATATTAATTTCAGAACAACATTTCCTGTATGCTTTAGTATACGCTCGCAACCAATACCCTTAAAAGCACACAAATGTAATGTTTTCACCCACGGGAAAGTGGGTGTTGTTAAAAGAAGGTATATTAGTGTATTGCACTGGCGATCGTTGAAACATATTACACTGATCTTTTTAAAAGGAGGTAGATCTAAGGAATTTGCCAGTTGTAATTAGGTGCCTAAATTATTTAGTATTTATGCAAGGAAAGTGCAATAACTTACTCGTATCTTAGTTTTCGTTATTTTGTATAAAACATGGACACATTTCACGCCAAACTGGCAGGAGAGGCTTTTACGAAACAAATCAATATTATGTGAGCAAATACAGGGGAGATGAACGTAAATACATGAGAGGAAATGAGGTCAGAGCGGTGTTTTATAAGCAGGGCGCGGATTTTGATGACTATTTTTTTTTTAAAATTTCTACATTTGTTTTAAAATGACTTTGTAATTACAAAAAATTATCTAAAATGAGATTTATTTGATTTACCAAAATTAGTGTACAGAAAGTTATAAATTAATCTATATATTGATATAACTCCTATACAAGAAGAAAAAATAAGTAAAAGAGCAGTGAAAATGTTCTTGTTCAAAGAATCTCAAAAGAAAAGAAAATTTTCTTACCTTCTTTTTCAGATTCTTCAAACAAGTAAGAACATTATTTTCTTTGCTTGTCAGATTCTCCAAACAAGAACATAGAAAAAATATATTTTCAATTAATTTTCTAACTTATTGTGTTTTTAAACAGGTCTTACAAAAGTGTAGCATTAACTCTTTTGAGAACTCAGAATATGCAATGTTTATTGCGAATGAAGAGGATTTCACAGTCCATGTCATACATAAATAAGAGCAATACGCACTTATTAAGCAAAAAAGGGAAAACTGACCTTCTCATCCCTAATTTTGGACATGAATTCATAACAGTAATTATAACTGTTTCCCTGATAATAACCATCTCTCCACTCACAAGCAACTCTTTCCAGAACTAACCAATAATCTGTATATACTCTATACTTATGCAAGGAAATTACCAAATAAAGAGGCAAAGGACAAAGAAAGTACAAATTAATGATGTAATATCGAAAAAAACATTATCCAAAATAGAAAACTTGAAACTACCAAAATGACCTAATATATATATTCTTAATATGGGGCCCATGATAAGGATTTATGTACACTTAAGCAATATCTTTATTGCAAGAATTAAAAGATGGCATGTCATCAGAATCCGGATCATGCTTATATGATACTTGGTCTTCAAATAGCTTCTGCTCACAATAATTACTGTTTAATACGCATTCCTGAGGAATATAAAGAACTTCCTTTTTGGCAGGTAGGCCGACTCATAAGTCTGCACATGAAAATAAATGTAATGCGGGCCAAAGGTATTCTTCCCTGAAAATGGCAAGCTTTTCCAGGTATATAATCCTTTACAGAACCACAGTGGACGGAAAAAGGTTGCTAAACTTTGGCTGTAAGAGCAAACAGCATTTCCTTTGAAATAATTATGCCGCTCAACTGCTAATAGGCAACAGATATTAATCTGAGCTTCTCTTTGCTTTAAAAGTCACGTACAAGTGCAATAAATCAAGATGTACTCATATATCGGAAGGGAATATATGCTTCTGGCTTTATTTTGAAAGTATAATATATTTTTAGCTGTTTTGGTAAATTATCGTACTTTACCTCGCTATGTTGGCGGAAACTTCACAACTTAACAACAGATGTACGAAAGTGCATTGTTCCTTATCACTCAGTCATATACCCCCTCCCACTTCAACAAATAAGTTGCACACACATATTTAAACTAGAATATTGAATACAGATTCAGTTTTCTCTGCTTTGGTGAAGTGTTTAAGTCGGTGTGCAATGAGTGAGAACGTTAAGAGTAGAATATATTGTGCTGTAGCACAATACCGTAATTACGGTTTTAAAACGGTTGGTGTGAATTATCACATATTTCCAAAAAGTGAGCAATTAAAGCGCGTGTGGGTGTCTTGCTGTAAGCGTACTGACAAATTTAACGCTAATAATTCACGTGTATGTTCAGTGCACTTTCTTCCTAGTGACTATAAACGGGATTTGAAGAGTGAACTTTTAGGTTTGCCGGTTAAGAAAATTCTGCTCTCAGATGCAGTTCCGTAGCAGTTCATTCCCAATTGGCCTGGATATGCACTTAGTGAAGGTACAAGTACAAGTGGAATGTTGCAGGTATGTCTTTTTCATTTTTACATCCTGTAACAGAATAATGTATTCTGGAATTATTGTTTTCATTTCTTAGGGTAAAAAAAATACACAGCATATCCATTTAGCGATTCCTTTAGAGTAGTTGTAAATTTTCCTTTAGTACTAAAGTAATGTATGTTTGAATCTCTTGTAGCGCCTACAGTTTGCGTTGAAGTACTGGATGTGTTCCAGTAGTTTTGTTTATACGTAAATATATTACTAATGTAATGCAATTTCCATTCGTTTTGCTTTATGGTTAGCCCACAATGTTTGTAGAAAGCTCTGAAATAGTATACCTTTTAAAAAAAACTGGAAGAACGTGCTAATAATAAACAATTGGGAGTTAATCGGAAGGAATTTAGTGTGTTCACTGCGCTGTGTATGTATTCCGCGCGCTCGTCTTCACTCTCAATTACGTCACAGGCGGGCAGCCAATGGCAGCTCCCATCCCGGAGTGGCTCACCTTAGTTATCTAGCCACATTGATATTCACCGACCGACTCAAGTTGTTTCCCAGGTATACCATCAAGGCATCTCACTAGAGATAACAATCTCATTGGCGAGTTGCAATCAAAAGTATCTTATTAGTGGGTACATAGGTTTCTTTGTAAGAATGTTTTATTATTATACAATTAATTATGATTCATTACAAGTAATGACATATATTATACTTCTATAATCCTAAACAGGTTTGGGTGTGTTTTAATATAGAATGAGCTGAAAATTGCAATGGCACAGCCGGGCTCTTCCACTTTCCGTGTTGTTGCTGTAACCATTGTGCTACTGTGACAACATATTTATACACAACTGAATACCCAGGCAACTTTGGTTGTTTCAAGGGTAGACCACTAAGGCATCCCACCAGAGAGAGCAGAAATTAATAACTGAATTATCGACTAGCTTCTGTACTTGCTTTCTCTTAAGAAAACTTCAGTTTCTTCTTTGTGGTATTTCTTCTAGTCCTAAAAATGTTTAGGACACCGTATTATCATTGAGTCTAGGACTTTTCAATTTCTCGTTCTTCATTATTGTTACTCTATAACATCCGACTTCTTTAAATCACTTTATTTGAATTGCATTGCATATACTCCAGCATTTTTGGTTGCCACAAAGTTTTCACGTTTTATAGCAGCAGTGTATTTGTTGTGCGCATGTCGATTCTTATCTCTATCAGAGAATGAATAATAACAACATTTTTGTTTGCGCCGGAATTATTTGCACAACCATAAGCATTGCACGCAGGCATTCCTGACTTAACGTCTTACAGAACACTAGGAAAGCAAAACGTCGGACAATTACAAATTACAACAGGACTTAAATACAACGCAAGGCAAACTAATTCAAGTGACATTCAGTAGCGTGGCGCCATCCTAGTCTCATGGCGTCACCGTGAGGTGAGCATTTAACATAAAAGTGCTTCCAGAATGAAAACGTGAGGTTGTAGGACGACGCGATTTTCTACAATGTGCTCAGAATTATTTATATTTTATTGCCAGAAGTATTTAAATATTTAGTTCAGTCCTTCCTTATATTATTTGTTTATACAGGTTCATTCGAAGTGTGTATAATGTAAGTAGTCCAAACTAATTTTAATATCATCAACTGATTTAGCGTTTTGTAACACTTAGATAGTTTAAAATGGCAATTAAAGATGAACAAAGTGAAAATATAAACATGAATTTTTATTCCCTTTTGACAAGCTTTGATGTAGAAGCTATCTACAAAATCAGTACAGACTTTTTGTGTGCTTGTAGGAATATCTATATGAGTATTTTATTATAATGAACCTTCTGACAAAAATGCATTGTTATGGGTGTGAGCAGTGCAAATTGTAGCAGTGTTGCAAGCTGTAGTACAAATTGTTATATACAATTTTAATTTATAAAAAAGGTAAAGCTATTAAATTACTTTTACAGCAATAGTTGGAAACTTCGGCCATTGACCTGGTTGTCCAGCTTCACTCGTCTTGCCAAGTATTGATGAACCCAGAGTAGCATATCTGGCTGCTTCTTGATTACTGCGCCTGCTGCCACGATCTTCGATATAAGCTCTGCTTCTGAATTCATCGTAGTCTAGTTGAGAAGTTATTTTATATATCTCCATAGAAAGCAATCCAACGGCGTAAGATGTGGGAACCTCGGTACCTACGAAACTGTTCCGCCTCGACCAATCCACAAACCTGGTAAACTTATATTGAGAACTCTGACGACACATGTGTAGTGAGGAGGGGCACCATCGTGCTGGAACCACGTCCTTGCGGAAGTTGGATTGAACGTATTCCAAGAATTCTGAGAACAGCACTTCTCGGAGAAAATCCAATTACTGGTCGTACGTCAGAAGGGGCGGTATATAAGGTCCTAACCACTTATTGTTTACAATTACCCCAAAATTTACAGCAAATCTGTCTTGAAATACACACATCTATGCTGCACGAGGGTTAACGTGTGCCTACATGTGATTGATTCTCCTGTTGACAATACCCCCTGTTTAATCTTGGCCTTGTATGTCCACAATACAAAGGAGGGGAATTTCGGATTTCCATTTGTTGCTGTATGTATTACAGGGAAAACGCACACAAAGTAAGTCACCACCCCAAGTACCTGAACTTTCGCAAGCGTGAAAGAATGTTGAAAGTCCTCGTGAACAATGCTACAAACCATGCTCTTATTAGCCTAAAGACCTCGCGCCACTGCTCGAGTCCTTATTGAAGGACTTATTAAACTGCTTCAACACCTGCTATTCTAACTCAGGTGTACGGACACATGCTATCCTATCAGGCGTATAAATAAGTATTTTGTCCGTTAATGACGCTATCAATTGCCACTGTCATATCAGCGCCACCAGTGTGCCGAATTTTGTCCCGCAGGAGTATTTTACATGCTAATAAATCTACTGGTATGGGGCTGTCGCTTTTAAGCATGCTTACAAACCATCGGTCTAGGCCAGGTTTGAACCCGCGACCTTGGGATCAGAAGACCAACGCCTAACCAACTGATTCACCCAGATTGACTACCGGGTTACCGGGTGTATGAATATTTACATTGACAGTACCAATAACCTTCTCATTCATCGATCAGTCACATGAAATATCCTCGGATATGGCATTCATCTGTTTGGAAAGGCTGTACATAAACCTTAGAGCTCCCGGCATTACGTGCCAGTAGCGCCGTACGGAAGATGCGTGTCAGCGAGTTCTGGCCTTGTAAACACACCCGCATTTTAGGAATGACAACACATCCTAATTCTATCCTACAACCCCATTGAGAATGACCTAAATGAAGAGGATCTGAGAGAAAATGCAACGGTGTTCTTCCCTCCCTCATTTAATTGTTTACTTTGAGCCGTGGTAACGAAATGGGGTTAAGAGTTAAGTTATAATGTAAAAAAATAACCAAAGTAGGGCGACTTATCATACAAAAAAGTTCACCGCAAAATCAAGTGGCTTGTACTGTGTAATATTGTGTTTTGCACCCATAAGGATAAATTTCCGACTTAAGGTTCATTGTATTAAAATACTCGTGTGAGATTTCCCTACCAACACACGCTAAATTTGCGCTCACTTTATGGACATCGTATATACAAAGATTCAGTAGAATGAATATTAAAGATGTATGCCGATTTTTGTTTATTACTATTCGCGTATACGAACCAATTACAATGGGAAGTAACAGAGTTGCGAGGGCATAAGAAGCATAAGGAGTAAGTGCAATTTTGTGTATTATTACGGCTTTTACTTGCATTTGAATTATTGCCACTCGTTTAAAACAACACATGGTACATGTGTATCCTGTATATAAAAGAGGAAAACAGAGCGGAAGAAAGTGAGGTGAGAGAGAAGTGTGAGGGAGAGATATTGGTAAGAGAGTGAGGAAAGGAGAGTAGTGGTAGATGTAGAGTGTGAGAGTTGGAGAGATTAAGAGGGGAGAGGCAGTGAGAGAAGGAGAGGGAGTAATAGAACGAAAGTCTCCGCAGTTAATGTAGTAACGCGAGCGAAGCTGCTGGGTGTGCTAATTAAAGATCTCAAACTTTATATATCTCTTGTGTTGCTTATTAGGCAAATGACATTGCAAATAAAAATGCCATTTTCTGCTTTCCTAATAATCAAATTAGATTCCATTAAGCAGAACTTAAATAGTCCTTACTGAAGCACTCATCGCACATTCCTTTATCAGCTGTGTAACCTGGTAAAAACTTGCTGGCTGGACATTTGGCCACAACGTCAGTATACGTTCACAATAGATATACCAAACTAAATGACTGTGGCATTACCAGTGTTTTGAGTCATTAGAATATGAAATAGCAAGATAATTCTGGGTTTAAATCAAATCACAGTGGTGTATAATTGTGGTAAAATCCTACAATGCTAACGAAAATTCATGTCTTAATGGTCCAGCATCAGACAAGTCCATGTGATCAGAGAGTTCAATAAAATTTCGTGTTATTAAAATGTGGTTGTGTATTTGTGCTAGTCTTTCGCGATTTGAGTTTCCCGTAATGTCTCTTTTGTATTACCCCAAGAATATGGTATTGTAAACATTGCCAGAAATTTTAATTAATAGTTGCACACCCAGTGCAACTCAAATATCCAGAAATTTTTATACCGGTTTACCAAAAAGACGCAAGACTTCTGAGTAGAGGCTAAAAATAACGAATTTTTGTATTTAACGTGTGTTTATTTTACAGCACGGACAGTAAAAACATGGTTATCCAAATTGTAGGAATTCAGATTTACAATGCATTTTCTCTCAATGACTCATATATCAATGTCTACTTTTATTTAAGGATCCTCCAAGCAGGTTTTGTTGCTATTATCTTCTTTGCTGCATTAACCGTAATGTGTTACGAAAGCATACCTTTTATAGTCAGCTGGGCGGAAGAGATTTATTTTTATATATTGTTACTGAAAACCAAATACAATAAAAGCTATTATAATGACGACATCTTTCATAAAGCAAGATGTAGATTGCGCGTTATGCACGCGTTCATTTTATGGGGAGGCCAAAATAATTAATGTAAACTTAAATAATTCTGTTCAGAAATCAAAGCCCTTTATAGGACACTCTCAACCTAGATTATATGACTGACGTAGCTTATTACAAAATTATTATAGCTGTTTAGAAAAAAACAGTATTAATGTTTAGAAATTTCATAATAAGATATGCATTATCCAATCTAAGCGCGTGGTGCAGTCGTCACGACGTGGTGGAAGCGGCAGCGCTGATTGCGATGACCACACATCACTGTTGTGCTGACATTCAATTTTACTTAAACGCTGTGAGTATTAGGAGAATGGCCTACTGTATGGATTAATATTCATTGTTTTAACACCTCCCAACCTCCGTGACTTCACAAAGGTCCCGGAAAAAGAGACCGCCCACAGGTGTCAAATGCCATACCCCACTCCTCTAATCTCTTGCTATCAGTCCATTTAGATTGACGAAGATCTGGCAGGGGTCAAATTATTACGCTTCCCGCTTCCATCGATTCTATAAAGGCGCCGGAAGCCGCTATCGCAGGTCGAGTGCCGCCGATCGATTAAATTCAAATTGAATATAAAGTTTACATTATTCGACTTGAGCATATGAAGTAATAGATCAAATAATTGCCATTTTCTCATCTGCATTCAATGCAGATATTAGCTTTCATTTATCCTTAAAATGGGATGTCATCCCAACAGTTCCATTTAATTCAAATACAATAATTCATTTTATTTATAAATCAGGTGTACAAGTATCAAATTGAAGGTATGTTTCCCCTAAAGCTAATGCAAAAATTAGTTTACATCTATTGTTGCAAGGGGATATCATCCAAACAGTTCGAATTAATTCAAATGGAAAACCAGGCGTTCGAAATTTAGGGTATTTTTTAAATCTGAATATGTTAGTAACTTGGTTTTCACCTATATTTAAAATGGCATTTAATAATTCCTTATGCATGATGATGCAATCGTAGCTATTCTTGTAATCTCAAAAATACCAACAGGATATTTTCCATAGATCTTACGTGTCGGTCGCATGCCGGCTCTTCTAACAAAAGAATGCGCAAGTATAAATTAATATCAAAGGAGCTCGATCGCTGTCTCTTCTTTGTAATAAACCGACATTAAAACCACAGCCTTCTTTTTATAATAATTCGCTCATTTAAACCTTCAAAAATACAAATTCTGGAAAAATATCGCAATGAAAATACAGTCAGAAGCTACTGAGCAAAGGAACCCACCACTTAGTCTAGTATATATTAAACCTTTTCTGTTTTGAATTAAAGTACTCTATATTATACAGTTCACACACGTAATCTATGATTCATTAAATTAATTCAAATAGCCAAACAATAACTATAAAAACTCTAGGTTTATAAACTGAAAATTCCATGAATATAGCATGAATAGGCAAGCATTATGTATAATAATGTATTTATGGAATATAATATGAAAGGATAAGCGTTTCTTTTAATCATGATTACCTGTCACTCGATGCTTCCTGTTCTGTACGCTAACACAGTCCAACTAACACATCCGTTGCTAACATCTCTGAAAGACAGTGTTTTCCTACGCAGGTTGTAGCATGCAAAACAACACTACTTTTGTATTCTAACATCTATTATTACATGATTACTCTCTGTCTGTGACGTCATTAACAGGTTATAACTCATCCGGAAATGCAGTCCTTGTATTTAAAGCACCTGCTCTTAGCCTTTGCCATTCTTCCTTTGGAATTTTTCCATCTGAATGACAAGAGAGCTTTGAACATGTTTCAAGCAACCAGATACCCGCTCCCTTTGTAATCTAACACCTGCTGATACATGGCTTCAGTCTGTCCGTGACGTGTTTAACATGCTAGAACTTCTAAGACATGCCATCCTTCAACAAGTTACCCTCTCCAACCAGCGTGACGCCATTAACAAGTTTAAGCCAGCAAACAGTTGACTGTATATAGATAGCAATCCTCCTCCCTGACATGAATTGTTGAGATCACTTCATTCGGTGATATTGCAATGGCTAACGATAACGCCACATCAGATCTGCATGATTACTGAAGCGAGTGCGGTGAGGAAGCTCATCAATATGTGAAACTCATCATTATCATCATCACACTCAGACGGATGATACATCCAATAGTTTGCCATAAACCATCGTATCACGATCATATGTCGTCATTGGATGTGTATACAGTATACAAAAAGGAGATATTGTGAGTAGTATATTTATTTACGAGTATAATTTTAGTATTTGCTTTAAAGGATTACTAGTTTGAAATGTTTTCATTTTTTACAGAAAGTACTACAGACGAGGAGGAATATTTAAGTGAACTGGATGAAGTAGATGTGTTTGTAGCAAAACGATTTTTGAAGTGCGATACAGATTCATGCAATGGATTCATGTATTCTGTATTAGGTACTTAGCCGCACAATTGCATGGCGTCATTCTTCTTATGCAATGCCAATTGTGAGGTGCAGCAGCATAGGAACTGAAAGGCAACAGAGAGGTGAAAGGAAGAGCAAGGTAATTACTGTTCCTTTACTGTTTATGTTATTCTCATTATATATCTAGCCTAAAATTATCTTTACAGATTGCATATGTGAATTCCGAATTTTTCTGTACCTATAGAAGACTTGGATGAAGAGATATGCGATGTCGATGAAGTAGGGGATACCATCACAGAGGAGCACAGTCGGCATATAGATGAGGGTATTGCTTCAATAGGGGATGATATCGTTCCTGAAGAATGCATTTCAATCCGATAGTGCTCTATATCAGGAAACTCCAGATTGTTCAGCACAGACACGTCCAGAAACACGTAAAGTATTCAAGGGAGTATGTCCTGTTATAATAATTATCTTTTACCTTATTTCTCATGTGAAGTGATTTATCGAACAAATGTATTTCTCTTTCATGTCTATACATTCATTTATATATGTATTCTAAGATTACTTGAATGCCTCTTACAGGCGTGAAAGGAGAGAACAAACGAAGAGGTAGAAAGAGTCGAAGCAGAAAAATCAGAATCTTAAATGCAAGGGAAAGGTTCTCAGCGACATGATTTTTTCTTCTTCGAAGAACCAAAACAGTCGCCAATGCAGAATGGCAAATCAAAATCAATCCTCATGCTTGAAGATATTAGCATATCCTTAGCACACTGCGTGGACATAACGCTACACTACATCATTCCCTCCCATTTTATGAGGTGTAAAAGCGATTATTCATTTGTCTATATTATGAAATTAAACTGGGACATAAATTCTGAAAACACCAGAGCGATTAAAGGTTACCTACAACAACAAAAAAAAGGTTCACGTGTGTCGAATATTATGAAACTGTAATCTATGCATAATTACTATAGTATTTTTTCAATTGAATTAATTTTATAAATACTTGCTTAAATGAACGTTTAAATAACATTCAACATAGATTTTGTAGGAAATCTCAAATGCCGTATGCCGTATATTGAAAGACACTTGAATCATTTACATGAATTCTGTAAGTCAGGGATACGTAGTTTTTAGGAAACTGGAAGGGAACAAGGGGAATGCTTGAAATGCATAATAAAAGCAAAAAACAGTGTTATAGTATGTAAACCTACTGTATTTTAAATAATATCCTATTAGAATCCGTTTAGAAAAACAAACCTCATTCACACAATTATATAAGTTTCACATTAAAATAAACAATTGTCTCCATCACATGTGTTAGAAGCTAGTAGGTAAACGCTTTGTCATATATGATTAAATGATACACAGATGTCTGGGCTCGGATATTTGTAGGTGAATGAATTTCGAGTTGATGTTGACAGCTCCATTTACAGCCTCCTCGTGTTGGTGAGAGCAATCTACAACATTTAAAATAACCCTTTCTCTTTAAGAGAGGATAATTATCTCTATCGTAATAGGAGCTTTCAAATTTACAGTACATTTCATATAGTGAAGCAAACTGGAGTTTCTAAAGTTCAAGTTTAAATCATGATAAGGAAAGAATTCACTATGGAGTAATAATCTCAGATTAGTAATGTTGCAGCGATCAAACTTAGAAATGTTTTTGCTATAATCACTCAATCTTGCAGTCTGAGCTTCGACTATAAAGAAGCGAGATCTTGTAAGCTTTGACGCCGTTACCATATTCCTTATGAAAGATCTAGTCTGACGTACAGCAGGCTGGATATGAAGGTCCGGGAACGAAAGCCAATGTGCAGAGGATAATCTGCCTTTGCAATTTTAAGAATGTGAAGCCTCTCAGTATCAGAAAGACGAATTCCAGGCATCTTCCATTCTATTCGAGTTAATTTAACATTAAATTCCTCTTTAACTGAAGCCTACATATAATTTTGGAATCTTTGGATCTTATGAGATCCAATTCAAACTTGCTGTTGAGTATGAATTCCCTGTGATCGTCAGTAAATCCTAGGAGTGCTGGCAGTGGACTATAAAGCATTGAAATCTCCATTGGTTTATTGCAGTATATCAACATCTTCACTAGCATAAATCCAGTACTCAGCAATCGATTCGACTCCATAGAGTTGACAGCCACATAATTTCGCAGGTTGTATCAATTCCTGAGTTTCTTTCTATGTCCATACTTTTTGCATTCATTTCATACAAATTTCATAAAACATGAAAGTTATAGCATTACAGTGAGCTGTGCTATAGTAAATTACCCATCTAGCTTGGTTAGAGTTCCCTAGATGTAAGGATAACGTCTGTTAGTTAACATATACAAATCTTCAACTCGGCATGGAATTCTAATTGTATCATTTACATCCAGATCAGTTGTGTTTGTATGGTAGAAAAACGTGCTCCTCCTCCTTAGTGATGTTGTTGTCAAAGGTGGGAACTTCAGTTATGTTTAAGATATCCATTATAGTACTTTGTAGCTCAGCCTGTGGATGAACATGCCGCTAGTGTGTCTTAACTTCTTAGTAGTTTGAGACATATTATGTCCCAAACGCGCTGTATGTGACCTATTATGGTATTTGCGAGCCTTTTAGATTTCATTGTCATTTTGTCTTAGGTGGAGGCTATGTCTTGTAGTTATAAGTTCATTTCTGAGGTTGATCTCCTTGTCGTGTTGCTCTACCACCCGAATCGTGATTTCGTCTACATAGTATGTATCTATTTTGGATAGATATATTGGATTCGGAGGTTCTTGAAAGATATGATATCCTGGTGGAACAGAGTGGAAAAACTCGTTGAGCGAGTGTACACTTTTAGTTTCAATGAAAGAACCTGTTACATCACTGCACTCAATTTGTATGATACGCATTTTAAATATATTCACAGGTTCATCAGATTTTAACACTACTCACTCAAGCAGCAATGATTTTAGTGTTAACGAATTCTAGAAGCGAGCCTATAGATCTGCATTTAAAAAAATTTAAAGTGTAAAGACATTTAGTCTCAGCCTTCATTGTATTATTAGGTTTTATGAAGAAGACCTCTTCGTTCAAACCTAGTTTATCCTTTAGAAATGTTGTGATATTAGCAGTCACATAGGTTACGCCAGGAATTACAGTGGTTTCAGGTTTATCATTATGAATATAATAAAATATATTATCGCTTTCTTCCAGGTTAGGTATTGAGTAGAATATTTAAAATTCAAGAGAGCATCCTCATAATAACCTGAAGGATCCCGCTGTAGAGGAGGATTTAGGTATGTTGAAATAACGGAATATGATCCACGCACAGTAACTGTATACTTCATCTTGACAATGAAGCAGCGCTTGGATTAATAGAAATTGCGTGCACAGATGCAGGGCTGGCTCCAAAAGTTTTACCATCCCGTGCGATAGCTGTGAGTGACGTCCCCTCTCGCTTTCAGGCATAACAAATTTTATCTCAATGTCAGTCATGGTCACTTATTCCCATCCAAATGTAAGGGTAAAAGTTACGGACTAACGGAGGGACCCTCGCAACGAGGGCAGAGCACCGCACGGAGACTTCCGGCCCTATATGCTTCTGCCGTGACACGACACCTGGGAGGGATGAGGTGAGAGACCCGAAAGGCAACCAAGTCGAATGACGACGTGCGCAAGTATGGATGGGATTCATAACGTTTCCAGTTCGAACACATCCGATGACGCCCAAATCCACTCACAAGCCCCTATCCCGGTGTCCCCTCGAAGAGGCCCATATTGGAGGCGGGTCATGACTGAGCAATCCTGACGACACCAGGAAGAAATCTCCACAAATCACACATTCACCATTCATCGTCCAGCCGCAACTTGTCGAACACCCTCGCCTGGTCTTACAACTCTGAAACAGATGACAATGAAGGGCATGAAGCAAAGGAGAGTCATGGTAGAAAACAAACCACCCCAGTATTCGCCTACCGACTCGGAGAAACAATAAAACTCACCCATGGGTTAGAGGGGGTGATCGCTGGGAATGGAACCCAGGACCTCCAAAATGCAAACCTCACACGTTACCGCGGAGCGATCTCGCTCGGTTATTCTCATACAAAGTAAATATATTCATTTACTTATATGCAGGGTAGTCAAAAAATAAAACTCACAAAAGATATATATGGGAAACAACGAGATTGTTCTAAGTGAAAGATAAAACATGCAAAGTTGCTCAATAGGAAAGTTCAATATTTCGAGCTTACCTTTTCATTAGGAGATTAAAACACTAAAAAAACACAAATTGTGAAAACACACTTGACGGTCGACTGCACTGATTAGAAATGCACAACATATTTGTACCTGGGCTTGTTTTCAATTATGAGTAACGGAAATTAATGTTTCTCTCATTTCAGTTTGTAATGTTACATGCCACATTATGGGAGTGAGAGACTCTATCGTCTGTTTTTTAATGTTACTGTTAGTGTACGCCTATCTATTTGGGATGTGGTATCGGGTATTGTTCATAGAAATAACACGGAATGTTAAGGAGTAACTGGTCTTTAAACCATCTGTAGAAATAGTCATGGTTAATGTCTTAATTGTAATCTCCAGATCTTCTCAAACTGAAGAGCACTAGATGGCCATAAAAATGAGATGTGCTAGCATGGGCAATAGTTAGCCCTACGAGTGATTTCATAGAGTTTTCAATTCTGCCATCAGTCCAGCCCTTTGATGTGGTATAAACGCTTAACCACGTTTCAGCCACCCATATTATTTCCCTCAAACTCCTATTTTGTGTTTATCTTAAAAGTAGTGCTCCTAGGGCTACAATATAGGACATTATGAGTGACTATAACTTTTCTCTTATTTATTATCTTGGGGTCACTCCGAGGTTATGGAGAACCTTGTTCAAACAGCTAAGGCTTTCCCAAAATAGCTCTGCTTCTTTAAGTTTGCGTGGGTACGATGATTATTTCGGAAGTAGTAGCCATAGATATGCCTTCTTATTGCGTTTAATTCAAAGTTGTCCAGTTGAGTTTCTCAGCAGTTATAAGCAGGATTTACTAACAAAGTAAGCGAACACATGAATAACTGAACGCACAAACTTTCAGGATGCCACTAGGAAGATAGCTAACTGAGAGGTTCATAAAATTAAATTCCGTTTTATATATGGATTCCCTTTAACTGCTATAGTTCTTAGCGTCCCATTCTATATTGAGCGTGAAAGAACGGAAATTTTGCTCAGAGGCTCCTTTATCAGGCTTGCCGTAAACTTACAACACGGGATCTCGGCTTTACTTCCCTTCCGATGGAAGCCATGTTAAGGGTTTTTACGCCCAAAAAATCCCTCGCCCTCCGCCGAGACTGAACCTGCGATCTCGGGAACTAGAGGCTAGCATGGTACCACTAGACCACGGAGGACGACTGAGAGGTTCATGAGTCACCAATGTAAGCAAATAAGCTAAAGCTAGTGCTTGAAACACTCCTGTTTATAAAAGTAATCTTTATTGTTGAACACCTGAAAATACACTATAATTTACGTTTAGGGTATTGTCTAAGATTCATAACATTTCAGTAAATCTGAGTGTTTAGTTGTGTATCCTATGAACTCTCATTAAATGATAGTCACACTCGTTTAATCGATATAGAGTAACGTGTTATGCAGAGAAAACCTTTTAAAGCATTGGGTATATAGTCACGTATCGTTAAACGATTAGAAAAGTCACTCTCATTATCTTATGGAGTATTTACTCACGAATTGATGAGCATCAGAAGGTCTTAAAGTTATAACGTGTTTTACCTTAAAAATGTTTGAGCTGATTTTCATCTTGGGATAAGTTAATAAACGCAAATGTTAGAGTGACCTTATTTGAAACACTCCACAATCGTTAAAATATTTAAGGCGAAACATTTGAATGTATCTGACCTACATGCAGTAAGAAGGATATTAAATAAAAGAAAATACTGTTGAAGAATTGGTATTTACCAGACATTTTCCAAGCTTTGCTTTGAAACGGCAACTCTAGGCCGAGCCCGAGAACTGTAATTATAGATAATTTATTAATTAATTTTTATTCATATTAAATCATGCTATATACATATCTTTTTTCTTTTTACTGCTTGTATAGTTTAAGAAGGGTGATTTAACGATATGTATGTATTTAGGTTACGGATATTAGAGGAGTTATGAATTGTTTAATGTAAATAATTTAAGCGCTATGTTAAAATACTGACCACGACGAAATGTTTTAGCTACAGGAATAGTGTCTTCGAAGGCAGAAAACCTAGTTTTACGATGTCTCTCTGGTCGCAGGGGCATTATTCCTACAGCGAGGGTGTAAAGTCTATGTCCTATTATTCGATAATTCGCCGTGACCAAGTGAGAGAGACAGCTAGCTTAACGGTAAATTTAGGAAAAGCCGCGATTTATGTTAAACTTGGACCAATGAGATCCCTGTAAGTGTATACGAAATAGTGAGACGCGTCGAGTGGCGCTAAAAATGGACCAATAGGAAAGGAAGCAGCCCCAGAAGCCTGCGACTATAAATGGATCTGCTAGGAACAAATCTGGGGCATTTCAGTTTGGCATTTTGTCATTTGTGGGCAGGGAGAGATGCTGCAGGATGTGTGAGAGATATCGCGCCAAAAGGGAATAAAGACAGTTTTCGAAACACACCTAAGAACCGTTACTCGTAAAGAGATAATAAGCATATTTAAACTTCGTGTCATATCCGCACCGCGTTTAACAGCGGTGGACAGTATTTTAACGGCGGTAATATCAGTGTTGTGTACTACGTGGATTAGCTAAATAAAAAGAAACGGCAGTGTCATCTTTTCATAACCAAAGCACGTCTATTTCTCCTTTCACCACGACCCGAGGTCTACGCTTCCTTTACCAAGGATAAGTCCATGCTCCCACCTAGTTTTAAAGAAAATTACTGCAGCTAGCCGAGGACAAAATTGCAGAGATCCAGCACACTACGAGCATCTGAAACCAACGGAGGATGCAGCAAGGTAAGCCGCGAGCAACGGACAGGAGGAGGTGACTGCCGCAAACTGGCGCCATAACGTGGAGCACGAAGGGAAGACCAACTCGAAGGGAGGACTAGGAAACAGAGCATAGAGGAAGAATCTTCAGAGGAAAGGGGCACATCAGAACAAAATTACAACGCGAACTTCTAGTCTACCTCCATGGGACAACAAAACAGCTGAGAACATCGCTTCTAGAAATTCACCAGGATTCGAACCCTGGACGCATCAATTAACATAGGAGAAAGTGCAGGTTAGAACATTTATACAAAAACAAACAAAAAGGCATGCAGAGTAATGACTCAGTTTTGTGAACACATGTTGTTGAGAGGGGGCAAAGTCATTACTAGGGAGGTAGAACTTGCTAACGGAACCATGAGTAGGTCAAGGGAAGATTTGGAAGAACTGAATGGGGAGGCCATTGTCAGCATAACACCAGATGGAGAAAATATGGGGGAAGCAGAGATAGAAGTTAGGCTGGAAGGGCAACCACCGATTGAGCAGGTCATTGACCCAGGTCAGAACCAGCTGATGATATTCCTCCAACAATTGGGCACAAAGATAGACGAGCAGAGTAAAAACTTAGAAAAATTAAGTGAACAAAATAAGAATTTAGAGGGGAAACTAAATGAGCAGAGTAAGGACTTAAAAAGGAAATTAAATGAGCAGAGTAAGGACTTAAGTGAACAAAATAAGAGGTTAGAGGGGAAGTTAAATGAGCAGAGGAAGGACTTAAGTGAACAAAATAAGAATTTAGAAGGGAAATTAAATGAGCAGAGTATCCAGATAGGGGAATATGTACGAGAGGAAAATAGAAAAATGAGAGGGGAATTAGCTCAGGAGATGAGGGAATATTTAGGTGAACAGGTCGCCAGATTACAAAGTCAGCTGGACTCTAAATTCAGCAAACAAGGGAAAGTAGTGCAAGAAATTCAGGCAGGACAATTAGGTCTAAGAAACGATGTAAAAAAACTAAGGAGGGATGTAGAAACGGAATTAAGTGTTACCAGCTTAGCCATAAAAGAACAATTGGATGATGACTTAAGAGCTGTAAATGTTTCTTTAGAAAAAAACAAATTACCTTAGAATCTAACATTCAAAGGGAGTTCAGAGAACTTAGAACAGTGGTAGAAAAGGATCAGGGAAAGATAAATGAACTTTCGTCAAAAATAACTGAACAGCTCTCAAATCATCATGAAATTGTGAAGAGGGTTGAAGAACATGAAAATTGTGTAAAGGAGTTAAAACGCTCTATTGGTAGACTTGGGATAAGTGTGAGACAGAGTGATGATAGCTCACCCAGTGAAACTAGCACCACTTTTAGGGAGGCAAATGGAGGTCTAAGTCCAGCTGCTGACCCATATAATTTCAATTCAGGGCACCAATGTACATCTAAACATGCAAGCAATGCAAACTACTATTTATTAAATGAGATAGGAGTACCTACTTTCGAGGAAAACTCGGCTGATAATCCGAAACAATACCTAAATGACCTTGAGGAGTATTTCCGTTTAAAGCAAATTCCGGACGAGCTAAAGATGTTAATCGTTCGTAAAGGTTTACGTCAAAGGGTTCTCCAATGGGTAAGATTGACTTTGGGGGAGAATAATAATTTTGAGTATTTCAGAAGGGCATTTTTGAATAAGTATTGGAGTACTAATACTCAGAACCAGGTGAGATCTGTCCTAGTTAATGGCAAGTACGACGAACGCGGAAATCTGACCATGGTAGATTATTTACTAACGAAAGCACAAAGCAGTAGATTAATCGAGCCACCCACAAGTGAGAGGGATTTCATCAACGTGATTGTACCCCATTATCCAGAACGCATAAACCATTACCTACTCATTGCGAAGCCAAATGCTATTCCCGAATTGATTGAGTTGGTATCATCATTCGAGACAAGCAGTAGGAACCACGGAAAAACTATACAGTTCGACCACTGCTGGATAATGCAAGGAATTCGAACTGGAGAGGAAATGCGAGAGGGAACTATAACCCTGGAGATAGATACTGGAACGACGTGCCACAATCTGGAAACAGAACCCGGGATAACAACCGTTTCAGGAGGGAAGGTGATAATCAGTATCGCATCAATGCTATACAAACCAGTCCAAGATACAGGGGCCGTTTTAACTATAGGAGAGGCAGGAACAATGAAAACAGACACAGGGAACATTATTTTTCTGACCGAGGGGAAAGCGACGTAGGAGAGAGGTATGATGAAAATTACCCAGAGAGAGACCTTCCCGGGGACATTTTAGAAGAAGCAGAGGAAACTATAGGCAAACCCAGAGAGAGGAAAATGTAGAAGAGACTAGCGGAGCACCAAATAATATCGATAACCCGGAAAACTAAGACGGATCCAATCAAGAGCTCGGAGCGGATTCTAAGAAAGCAAAATTCTCAAATAAACAGCAAATGTGAAACAGGGCTCAAAATGACTTTATACTAGGAGAACTGATAACTACTATTCAAAATCACTCGGAAAAGGACCTGACAGATTCCCCTAGCATAAGAGTAGTATTATTGGATGAAGAATATAGCGCCTTAATAGACTCTGGAGCCAATGTGAGTGTATGCAGCCTGAGGTTATACCAGAACCTGATAAATAAAGGAATTAAGCTAATGACATTACCTATAACGAACACGGTATGCCGGGTAGCAGTCAACAAAGAGGTTACCCGAATAAAAATGCAAGTAATGTTGAACGTGAAGATAGGAGAAGAAAATTTTGAGTTTATTTTTCTGATAATTAACAATTCGATTTGTGACATTTTATTGGGTGTGACGTTTTGTTTGAATTAAGAGCTAGGGTTGATTTTGCTGATAAAGTTTTGAAAATAGAGAAGAATAGAAAACTATTAGAAATCCCTTTTGTAGAAGGTATGAAGCAAGATAATTATAAAAAAACCCAAGGAGAAGAAGATATCGCCGAAGAAAGATTTTTCGTACAATTAGTACAAACAGGTAGGAGTTGGAAACTAATTGCTATTGTACAAGGGAAGAAACCGATGAGATGCATGCGTTCGCTGACAGGTTTTACGACGGATATACGGAGTACAAAGAGAGAGATGATAATTACGCACGAAATGAAGGACAAACTACTTTTGCGCCGACCGGCAGGCAGGTAGACGAAGCAGTCGAGGAAAGAGTGACCCTTGCCGAGAACCTCACAGACACACAAAGGCATCTATTAAGGCGAATGTTACAAGAAAACAAAACGGTATTTTCGGACGTCCCAGGCAAGTGCAAAGCATACAAACACAACTTTAAAGTACAAGATCTTGAACCTTTCACAATAAGTATCGGGATATTCCGATTGCATTAAGGGAGAGAGCCAAACAAGTGATCGATAAAATGTTGAGAGACCGAATAATACAAAAGTCAAATTCTCCATACAGCAGTCCATTATGTTGGTGACGAAACGCAATGGCGAACTTAGGATGACGATAGATGGTCGAAAGATAAACAAACATACTCAACCAGACAGATTTGGGAGCGAAAGTGTATAGAAAAATTGCTGTCAAAAATAACCAAAGGCAAGTATTTCTCCACTATTGATTTAACTGCGTCATACTGGCAGATTGAGCTTCACGAGGATGTTAGAAAGTATACTTCTTTTTTATTTTTCGGAAAACAGTTCGAATTTTCGAGAATGCATTTTGGTATGCTTACGTCATGTAGTGGACTATTAAGAGCCATCGATGCAATATTTGGCGACACAGCCGACGAATTTTTGATCCAATACATCGACGATTTTCTAATAGTTGATGAAAATTTTGATGAGCATATTAAACATGTGGATTATGTGCTTAGAAAACTGAGAGAAAACGATATGACGGTGAACATTAATAAATCCAAATTTTGAATCCGTGAGGTGGAATTTCTGGGTTATGTAATTAATGATAGAGGAATAAAGCCAAACGAAGAAAGAGTAGCGGCTGTGAGAAGAATACCAGCGCCCAAGAGTGTTAAGCAGGTTAGATCGTTTCTTGGAGTGCTAAATTATCAAAGCAAATTTATCCTAAGGTACGCCACAGAAATAGCACCTTTGCGCGAATTACTTAAAAAGAAAGTGCGATGGAAATGGGACGAGGTACACCAGAAAGCTTTTGAAAAGATAAAAGAACTATTTGCAAAATCAATTCTCTTAGAGAGACCCAAGGACAACTTACCATATGTAATTTACGTGGATGCTTCAGGGCACGGACATGGGTGTGTCCTAGCCCAATCAGATGAGGAAAATCAACTACACGTGATAAGTACCGCTTCAATAGGTTTAAGTCAAACAGAGAAAAATGCTTCGGTTACCGAATTAGAAATCTGTGCTGTGTATTACGCACTACAGAAATTTAGATCATACATATATTTACAGATGGTTCTTATATGCACAGATCATGTGAGTCTTTCATTTATGAAACGTTGTCGGCTTACATATACTAAATTATCTAGGTACATCCATGAGATTCTTTCGTATGATGTGGAGGTGAAACACATCCCAGGAAAAACAAATGCCTTTAGCGATTTGCTGTCTAGATTACATAACAACAGTGAAATACCGGAGAGAATAGAACGCCCTAAAATGAAGTAACCTTAATGAGTATCGAAATACCCTTGAGTAAAAGATTGATAAAAGAATTAAAAGGAATAGGGGACCAGCAGCGACAAGATGAGAAATTAAGTAAATTAATAAAAAAAGGCCCCAGAAATAGCTGAAAATATCAACGGAAACATAGGGTTAAAAGGGGGCGTGTTGTATAAACTACATGGCAGCAAAATACAGAAATGGAAGATGTATATACCTAAGAACATGGAGAATGAACTCATAAGCACGTTCCATCAAGCTCTAGCACATTCTGGCTCAGAACGCATCGCTTTAATGATCCAAGAAAATCTGTATATTCCAAAATTACATCATAAAGTAAGGAGGATAATTTCGACATGCTTACAATGTCAAAAAGCAAAGCCATTGAACCTACAATATGAATACGACAAACTCCATCCTAAGAGAAAAACCAGGCATGTTAGTGACCTTGGACTGTCATGGTGAGATGCCTTGTAGTAAATTTGGATTTAGGTATATAGTAGTGCTAATAGATGTATTTTCAAAATTCGTGAAAATTTACCCAGTCAGGAAGATTGCAAGTGAAACATGCCTAAGGAAGATAATGAAGTCGTATGGTCCACAATTTGGAAAGATGAAGGCAATTTTATGGATAATGCTTCAATATTTACCAGCAGAAAATTTGTAGACACCTTAAAAGAAAACGAAGTCACGTTGTATCATTGCTCAAAATACCACCCACAAAGCAATCCCTGCGAAAGAATAATACGGGACATTTCGGTTTATTTGAGAATTTTGGCCAATAAAAAACACAGTGATTGGGCCAATCACTACCAGCGTATCGAAAGTATTTTAAATGAAAGTGTGAGCCCTACTACCGGTTATAAGCCCATTGAGCTGATGAAGGGGAAGTTAATGGAAACACTTGAAGGGAAACTACCACAGACACTAGAAACTAAAGATCCGAAAACACTAACGGAAGAAGAGATGTTTAAGAAATCTTTTGAAAGAATGTCAAAGAAGGCGCAGAAAAGAAAGGAGAAATTTAAACAAAAGAAGCGAAAACACTGGTTGATCGAACTGGGAGACTTAGTATTGGTACGGGACAAAAAAAGTCTAGCATTCTGAACAAAAGGTATCATAGAATGGAACATTTATTTAAAGGTCCATACCGGGTGATTAACATTTTTGGCTCGGATACATTTGAGTTACAAGAAATAAAGAATTCAAAGATCGTAGGGGGATATCATAAACAGTTGCTCAAACCGTACAAATGTTTAGAGAATGAGAAGGGTGAAGAATGTAATGAAAATAATCAGGTTAGTTCTACTCGAAATGAGGTAGCAACCCTATGAAAACGTGGTATAGGTATTACACCCGATAAATAAGGATGTAAGTAAATAACTAAATACATAATAATTTTTATGTACCAGTATGTATGTAAATAGATTTAATTTTTAGAACTTAATTTGGGTATTAGCGTATTTGTATGTACTACAAGTTATTCGTGTGCGTGAAGTGTATTGTGCGTCAAAATGCTTCTCGGAAAACCTGTTTTTAAAACGAGAGGATCAACAACCACAACAAAGTGTAAGAGTGAATGACCCGTGTGTAAACACAGCTGGTTTGTCAGAACCCTTGTGAAGGAACAGGTATAGCAAAGGGTCTCTATAAACGAAGAAAACAAACAAAGATGTATGCTCAGAGGAAGTATTCTGGAAAAGAAAATTGTATCAAGTGCTGAAAAATTTATTGTTTTCCAGAACAGGGCAATTTGAAACGGTAACTCTAGGCCGAGCCCGAGAACTGTAATTACAGATAATTTATTAATTAATTTTTATTGATGTTAAATCATGCTATGTACATATCTTTTTCTTTTTACTGCTTGTATAGTTTAAGAAGTGTCATTTAACGATATGTATGTATTTAGGTTACGAATATTAGAGGAGTTATGAATTGTTAAATGTAAGTAATTTAAGCGCTATGTTAAAATACTGTCCACGACGAAATGTTTTAGCTACAGGAATAGTGTCTTTGAAGGCAGAAAACCTAGTTTTACGATGTCTCTCTGGTCGCAGGGGCATTGTTCCTACAGCGAGGGTGTAAAGTCTTTGTCCTATTATTCGATAATTCGCCGTGACCAAGTGAGAGAGACAGCTAGCTTAACGGTAAATTTAGGAAAAGCCGCGATTTATGTTAAACTTGGACCAATGAGATCCCTGTAAGTGTATACGAAATAGTGAGACGCGTCGAGTGGCGTTAAAAATGGACCAATAGGAAAGCAAGCAGCACCAGAAGCCTGCGACTATAAATGGATCTGCTAGGAACAAATCTGGGGCATTTCAGTTTGGCATTTTGTCATTTGTGGGCAGGGAGAGATGCTGCAGGATGTGTGAGAGATATCGCGCCAAAAGGGAATAAAGACAGTTTTCGAAACACACCTAAGACCCGTTACTCGTAAAGAGATAATAAGCATATTTAAACTTCGTGTCATATCCGCACCGCGTTTAACAGCGGTGGACAGTATTTTAACGGCGGTAATATCAGTGTTGTGTACTACGTGGATTAGCTAAATAAAAAGAAACGGCAGTGTCATCTTTTCATAACCAAAGCACGTCTATTTCTCCTTTCACCACGACCCGAGGTCTACGCTTCCTTTACCAAGGATAAGTCCATGCTCCCACCTAGTTTTAAAGAAAATTACTGCAGCTAGCCGAGGACAAAATTGCAGAGAACCAGCACACTACGAGCATCTGGAGCCAACGGAGGATGCAGCAAGGTAAGCCGCGAGCAACGGACAGGAGGAGGTGACTGCCGCAGCTTGTAGAGGTTTTCTGAAACTGTATTCACTTTGCAAGCAGTCGTTAACACTCTAGATTTCTTTGCAATGCGACATCCCAATGAAGTGTGAGAGTGGAATATAATGACAAACAGCGCTTTTTATAGCCTTTCATATCTATAAAAACACTTAAACATGATTGGTGGAATGTATAAATCGACTCTGCGAAACACAATTGAGTGATACGCTTTTTGAGCCTGAAGATTACTGAATGTGGATATAGGGCTTTATTATTGGCTGTAGAGCAGTTTTTAGAAAAGTGTTCTTGTTTTACCACTGGAGGAAAAATACAAGTTCTAACCTGAAATAGTAGTCTGTTTCGACTTGCATTGGAAAATAAACATAACTATGGAAAAACGTTATCGCGAATTTTAAGTTTCAAGTTGAAATAAGTATCCTATTTCAGTATTGCTTGAAATTAAATTTTCCCACAGACGATACGCTTCAGTAAATATACTGTGTAATGAGCTATTCATACTTTAACTAAATATCCTGTTTTATAGAAAACTATTGTCTTTCTTAGATAAGATTAAATCTCTCCGATTTCCCTCTTATGCTTCTTTTAATCGTGATTTTAATTCCTACGATTACGAGTATTTTCGGAGAGATAGAATTCCCAGCATATATCAGATAACGCTAGAAACTAAACGTTTGGAGAAACAAAGCAGAGTTTTGAGTCTAGTAGTTCTTTTGGAAATAGAAGAAAGAGGTGTCCTATTTCGTGATGAAAAACAAATTCACTAGCGTATCATACTACGAAAGAGCCTAACAATATTTCGAGGATAATAACATACGTTATCGAACCATAGGACATAAATATCTTATTTCAAAGTGATATTCATTCTTTGGTAAACTAGGAAGTTTCGTATTTCGGTAAACGCACGTGCATTGGTTTAAGTCAGCCCAGAACACGTGCTTAAAAACTAAAGCTAACCCATTTCAAGGGGATCGTAATATGTTTATGGAGATAGAAGGCAAAGTTTCGTATTTCGCTAATTATAGATTTTATCTAATTCTTTGGAGACTTGTATTTGGATAACCGTGAAATGTTTTATAAGTAAAGGTTTTAAGCCAGCGAGAACACTTGTTTAAAAGTGCAGGGTTATTACAAAAGAAGTAGACAACTTTGAAGTCCTATGAAACAAAAACTAACTGTGATATCAACATAAATTTTCCTGTGTTATGTTGAGAAACTTGGGAAGCTTACATTGCTAGTTTTGTAGTTGGTAATCATATAAGTCATTGTTGTTGAAGATGCAAAATAGGCGAATCCTGTGGAAAAACCATACTGTGTGCTAGAACTTGTTAAAACAAATTCTCTAACTGTTGTCCAACGACAGTTCAGAACACGTTTCGGCAAACCAACACCAACTAGACAATCGATCTATGATTGGCACAGAAAGTTTGAGACAACAGGCTGTGAGTGCAAAGAAAAGAGTCCGGAAAGACCACGCGTATCAGAAGAGGATGTTGAGCGTGTTCGTGGTGTTTTCGCAAGAAGTCCACAGAAATCGACAAGGGCAAGCTTTGAGTTACAAATTCCACAACCAACTGTATGGAAAAGTTTGCGAAAGCGACTAAAACTGACTCCTTACAGGTTACAGTTCTTGCAGCAGCTATATAAAAACGACAAACGTAAGGATTTCTGCATAGAAATGTTGCGACGTAACGAAGAAGACGATGGCTTCAGTGAACGAATAGTTTTCAGCGATGAGTTAACTTTCCACTTGAGTGGGAAAGTGAATAAACGAAATGTTGAATATGGGGAACTGAAAAACCAAAGGCTGTGATGGAACATGTGCGGGCTCTCCCAAAATTAATGTGTTTTGTGCGGTATCTCACATCAAGGTATATGGCCCCTTCTTGTTTGCAGAAAAACAGTAACAGGACCTATATCCCGATATGTTACAGCTTTGGTTGATGCCCCAACTGTATGAGAAAATGGAAAAGGAAACCTTTATCTTCCAACAAGATGGACCACCGTCTCACTGGCACACAGATGTTAGACTTTACTTGGATGAAATTCTACCACAGCGTTGGATTGGACGTACTGTAGATGACAATAATGCTTTGCTATGTTGGCCACCGAGGAGTTGCGATCTCACGCCGTGTGACTTTTTCCTTCGGGGATTTCTCAGACAGAGCTTTCGTTCCTCCACTTCAACGCGATTAGATGACATGAAAGAACGTATCAGAAGAGCCGTGGCAAGTGTCGATGCAGATATACTACATCGCGTTTGGGATGAACTTGATTATCGTCTTGATGTGTGTCGTGCGACGCAGGGATCACACATTGAACACTTGTGAGTTCACAAATGCAAGATTTCCTCTACGCGACAGTGCAGAGAGATTCGTTATATAATTAATAGTTATGGATTTATAGCACATTGAAGGTGTCTATTTCTTTTGTAATAACCCTGTACTAACGCTTTCCCTATCTTAGAGGGATCATAATATGTTTCTGGAGAAAGAAACTATTTTCAAGTGTTACTGAGCAGTAAAAATGTTATTCATTCATTCGTAAACTAGAAATTTTCGCGTTTCTTTGCTTTTGGGGAACATAAGGTTTATAATTGGGTAGTATTTTTTTATTATTTAGCTTTAGTTAGAGTATGTTTTTTAGGAGAATAAGTGAAAAAAGGACAAGTTATTGGGTTTCACTGAAAGAATAAGGTAACGTTTTTATTTTAAGCTATAATGGCTGTCTCTTAATGACCTCCGTTGTGAAGATTATTTTTAAACTTCTCAAGGTGAGTGACCAGTTTAGAATTCCAGGTACGCGTGGCTGAAACTGCTCGCAACCAAATGACACCTTCCCTCATCCCATATGTGCGAGCAAGAGGGACTTAACCTAGGGAGATGTTCTTAGAAAGTCTCAAGAGGGGTGGTCTCTGTTGGCGAGCTTAGGAACCACGTGCACTCTCCCCTATCTACCTGTAGAGGCTAGATGATGACTTATATTGGCTGCCCAATCACTGCTCCCACAAGAGAGAATGGACAATATTTTCCTTGCGTTACTTTGCCTACCGTTTGAGACAGAGCGAAAAGCACGCTTATAGATTTGTGCCTTGCGCATAATCATATGCCTATATAGCGATGTGTTTTTTTCCTTCTAATACGCTATTAATCCTTTCATATTATACTGCTTAAATACTTTATTATTGTACATATCGTTTGTATGTTCTAATGCATTCATGGAAATTGCCTTTATGAAACCTAGAGTTCTTTTATTTTTTGCTTGTTATTCGATTCATTTAATGGATGATACTTTGAATAGGGGAATTGTATAATTTAGAACACTTTAATTAAACAAAGAAAAGGTGAAATATATAATACTCTCAGTGACGGGTTTTTTTGCTCAATAGCTTTTAAGTGTATTGTCACTTGCGACGTTTTACAAGACTTTGTATTTTTAAAGGTTCTAATGGGCGGCTTATTACAAAGACAAGCCTGCGGTTAAGGTTTTAATGTCAACTTATTACATAGAAAGGGCAGCGATCGAGGTCCTTCGATGTTAATTTCTGTTTACGCATTATTTTGTTAGAAGAGCCGGCATGCGATTGACACATGACATTTATGGTAAAATACTGTCAGTATTTTTATAAGAATAGCTACAGATTTCCTCATAATGAATATGAACTTATTAAGTACCTTATTAAATATAGGTAAAAATTAACATTACTAACAAATTCCGAGTAAAATATCTTGAAATTGACACATAATTCGCTTGATTTATAAACAAAATGAATTACTCCGTTTAAATTAAATCGAAATGTTGGTATAATATCCGCTTGTAACGTGTAACCTTACATTGCTTATCAGATAAGTTAGATTGAAAATTATAACAACAATAAATTAAGGCAGTAGGTAAACAAATGATACCATTAATAAATAATTTAATTGACACATTCAATGACTAGTAGTGAACGGGAACAAATGCAGCTCTCAGGTGAGAAAACTTGTAAATTGTTAAGGCGATCCTCCTAATGGAAAGGCATGAGGAATGCACTTTGCCCGGACACAAAAAAGCTTTAACGTGGGTTTCAGGTAAAGCACAAACGATTTACCAACAGGCCGGAAACACAACATCTCTTTATTAACCTGAGGTACGTGCTTCAAAATAAGAGAACGGAGATTAGTCACTTATCAAAAGTACGTCTTGTATCATATAATCACACAAGGGAGTGTGTGAAAATGTCATGGCCGATAAATTTCTAAATTTAAAAGGGGGGTAGCCAAATGTTTGCATTGCACAGTAGAATAAAATAATATATGTACATAAAATGATGAATTAAATCAAAATTAAATATCACTAGTAACCGTGAAACAGCCACACGATCAAGAAACAGTAGGGAGGAACTCCATTGTGGCTGTTTTGAAAATTTACAGACGAAGCATTCTTGTTTGAGACTTTGTTGTAAACTTCTGATTTGAAATCCTGAACGGGCTGACGATACAGTTCACCATTATCATGCGTGCCGTGATAAATGTAACTCCGCGCACACAGCTTCGGGGTAATGTTAACACTGAGATACGTGAAAAAACGGAACTCAGTGTTAAACATTAGATGAGGTGGAGAGTTCAGTTTCGTGTGTTGGTATACATATACATGTATACTACATTTAATATGTTTATGTGCACGAAGTAAAGCGGATAAAAACCGATCCGGATTTATTATTCCACAGCGTAAGGAAAGTCCACCCTTGAGAAATTTAAAGTCTCACAGCTCAACCGACTTAGGAGAACAACAGGCGACGTCACAGAGGACGAAGGACAGCGATAAAAGCCACGCACTTCTAAACGCACTAGCCATCCTTTCCCGTCCTCTCCCGCCTCCTCACACCAACTACGAAACAGACCGTCAGCTTCATAAATGGCGCCCAACGTGGGGTTCGAATCCTAATCCTATGCCACATGATGGTGCGCAAACAAACCCTGACGACTTCGACCACCAACTAGCATGAACACTGGCGACAACACCAGCATACCACAGACAGCCCAGAAAGCAGCGTCGTAGGAGCGACCACACGGCAACAGAACATCGCAGATTTTCGACGCAGCAAGTCAGCAACTTCACGATAAGACAACAGCTCTCCCCTGCAATGAGCACAACACCAGCAACTAAGTGATTAATGTAAGTGTTACGCATTAGGATATACTCGACGGAGCAACACATCGCTGCACTAGACACAGCAATGAGTAAGTAGATTTCTTTTGTAATAGTTGCATTACATTATGTATGTTTTGAGGGCCTGTATATTTATTTTGAATAAGAATATTTTCAAATGTGTTGGTTAGGCAATTGTTTAGAAATAGGAAATTAGTATGTAACAAAATTCCGAAAGGGAAAATATCCCGAGAGACAGTATTGCAGTTACGCAACGGTATACGAGCATGCAAACGAGTTGCCAAAAATAAACTGGAAGAGAGCGGAGTAATAGTCAGGTAACTGCAGAACAGCAATGTAGTCAATAGCAATGGTAGTCAAAATACTGAACCTCAAAGTGTAATAGAAGCTATGCAGCAGATACTAGCACAATTCAGCAGGCAGTTAGATAATAAAATTTGCTACCAGGGCAAAGTGCTGCAGCAGCAACCAGAAAGTAAAATATGCAAGCAGGGCGAAGTGCTGCAGCAACAGCTAGAAAGTAAAATCTGCAGTCAAGACGAAGTACTGCAACAACTAGAAAATGAAATGCGTACACAGTGTGAAGCGCTGCAGTAACAGCTAATAAATAAATTTTGCAACCAGGGCGAAGTGTTGCAAAACAACTAGAAAGTAAAATTATAAACCAGTTAGATAATTACAACCAAAGCCAGTGCGGAATTGTAGATTATAGAAGATAGAATAACTAATGAAGTGGTGCCTGTAATAGAGGAAGTTAGAGCAATTCAAAGCGCAATACGAGAGGAAGTGTAGACAGTGCGCAATAAGCTGCGGGCGCCACAGCAGAAATTAATAATGTTAGATAAATAACTGAGACTAATAGAGAGGCTGTTAACAAAGTGAGAGAGGAAGTTTAGAAGGAGAACAGAGCTACTTGCATTGTTATTAAAGGACGCCAGCGCACCTACGCGGTCGGTTTCAATGGCGACCTGAGCCAAATGAAGGCACTGATACAGGGACAACTCCGGTGACTGCGCAGAGTTTTGGCAGTGAGGAAAGGTAGAGCGACCTCTCCCAAACTACCTCGGCCTCTCCTCCACGTAGATCTACGTAGCAACACATCTAGTATACCGGAGATCCAACAGCATTCGTCAATCTCCGTGCAGTTTTTGAACGAGTTATCTATTCCGAAGTTTGACAGCCCGACGGACAACGTCAAAAAATTTCTTATGGATCTGAAATCATATTTCTTATTGAAGGGGGTACCCGAGGTTATGGGATGACTTAAGTCCATGGGAATCTGGTAGGCTAATCACTAAACTGGTTTCGTCTGATCATGGGGGAACAGGCACAATAAGGGCACCTTAGTACGGCGTTCATGGAAAAATACTGGAACGAGGGCAACCAGCACCAAGTGCGCAACCGAATAAGCACCGGGACATACCAGCTTAATGCAGATGAATTGACGGTTGACCATTTCTTCCACCTGGCGCAATTAACCCAATAGTTAGGGACACCGATGCCGGAAGGTGAATGTATTTCTTTAATGAGTAGGCTTTGCCCTAACACGATAAGGCGACACATGGTCGTAGCACGGCATATAACATTAGGGAAGCGCTAGTGTTGCTTACAGCTCTGAAAAAGGCATTGAGTGCCTATGGCAACCAATAGGCCCGGAAAAAGACCTGAATATAGGTACGAGAATGGGTCGTATGACATTAGGAATGATGGTACAAGAGCACGAAATGCACAAAATGTGAACAGGAACGACAACTTTTCCACCAGGCAGCGTTAGCAGGACCAGTACCGAAGAAGCCCAGATATATCCCAAAGGTTTAGGGACAGCAGAAACCAGCACGAACAGAATCGACAGCCTAGAACTCAACGGAAACATCCCGCTCAGTATATGATATTTTCAAGCTGGCAAGGCGGAAATAGACCACGTTGCGGAAATCAAATCACAGGTGAGGCCTTAATAGGCCGGGAAAATGTTCATGGGAAAATGCAGGGAATGACCGAGCGGAGAGGCACGCCGATATGCGCAGTCCTGCCAATAACGAAGGATGACATCCACGCCCACCAACGATGGACAACTTAGGCCATAGGCAGCCAAATGTCGGCCGTCAAGACAGACCTAGTTCAATTGCCTCAGCAGTCGGAAAGTTCAACGTGGGTCGGATAGAAGGGTTCCCGATCCAGTCCAGAAGAATGCGTGCGGGGTCACGCATTATACAGGGGACGATAACGAGAATAGTGGTGATAGTGTTACAGCAATAGCTGAAATAAGCCGAAGTATGAATCAGGATGACATGAAAGGGGCTCGCATAATAAAGAGATGTCCCGTAATAACGCAAGCACTGCACAGGAGATAACAGATACTCCACGCATTGCCATGAGAATTTCAAATGTGATTTAGTTTTTGACCGTAGACAAAGGTGCAACTGTGTCAGTGTGTAGCCAAGCGCCGTTTGACCATATAAAAATGAAGGATCCGAAGATTCAGACTCATCCAATTCGAAATGTTTTTTTCGTTCTAGCTGTTGGTAAATCGAAAGAAAAAATAATTTAACAACCGCTGATTACTGCTTTTATTGGCGACCGAAGGATAGAATTTCTCAGTTCCGTAATAGATCGTTTAATTTTATACCTCATTATTGGCATCGATTTGTTAACAGCACGCCATACCATTATTGATCATGGAAATGCTAATGCTTACAATAGCGGAAACAACAACTGTTCCATTCCCAAAATCTTCATGCCTATATGAAGTACAGTTAAGAGAGCAAGAAGCCCTTATAATCTCAGAGGAGCTTTTCATAGAATATATATGATTAGAAAAAGCGCTAGAACAATGAAAATTTTTGTGCAACAAAACCAGGAGGTACATGGAGCTAGTAGCGGTCTGGCACTGCAATCACCTAAAGGTTAAGGAGATGAGCCGATATTTTTTTAGAGTGCGAAAGTAGAAAGAGGTAAGTTTAGTTTAAGAGATGCACAATGTCGTCGCTCTTAGAGAGCATTCGCGGTCAGTAATGACTAAAACAAGGGGCAAGTTAGTCGGTAGCGTACCCGACCGACACACAAAAGGAGGAATTATATAGAATTTCAACAAAAAACAGAAACATCTCCGAAACGACTGTAGTAGGCAATGCTTACAAATATTCACTTGAACTTGGAAATATCCCGGCATTAAAATACCAATGCCGGATTTATCCGATTGATCAAGTGCAGAAAATAGTAAAATACAGCATGTTAGATGAACATGTAATCGAACTCGCTCAGTCCCATTATGTTAATCCCCTTTGTATTGTGCGGAAGAAAGACGGAACAGTTCATCTTACGATCGATATCAGGCTACTAAATGTTGAATTGCACCTAAGACCACTGCATAAATACACCGACTTTATGCACGATGGAAAGGTTTATCAATTTCTACGCTGTGCCTTTAGTTTATCTATATGCAGGAGTGCATTCTTCCGTGCAATGGATGCTGTTCAAGGGACGCAAATAGAAGGCTACGTTTCTCAGTACGTCGACGGTTTATTAGTACAGGATCTACACATCAATTTGCATCTTCAACATCTCGATACAATATAAGGAAAGTTAGAGGAAAATGGTTAAGCTTGAACTGGGAAAATATAAATTTTTTACCACTACAATGAAATTCTTAGGATATTAATTTTGGGGGAAACCGTGTCACTGGACCCTAGACGCATTGAACCAATGCTTAAAATACCATTGCCAAAGAACCCAAAATAACCCAAAAATGTTCCGGTTGTAATGGGACAATAAAGCCGTTTTCTGGTTAATTATGCAAAGGAAGCAGCACCTTTGCGCGCCTTGTTCGTCAAGAGCACAAAGTGGGGATGATCTGGAATAGAGGAAAGGGTATTTCAGTGCCTGAAATACTCGTTTAGCAAGTCAATCTTGTTGAAGCATCCATATATGGATTTACCATACCATATTTATACAGACTCGTCTTGCGTCACTTTTGTAGACGTACTTGCTCAAAGGTCCGAAGATAATGAACTACATATAATCGCCACCGTCTCCAGATTTTTAAAGAGAGCAGAGAACCTGTATCACAGAGCAGGAGATATGCGCCATCTTGTTCGCTCTCCAAAAGTTCAAGTATTACGTACATATATAACAGGCCAACTGTTATACAGATTATACAGACCACGTAAGCCTGACTTTCATAAAATGTTGCAAGACGACCAATAATATACTTTCCAGATACATTCACGAAATTATGACATATCAGGTTGAAATAAGACATGAATATTGCGCATGAATATGCTTAGTGACATGCTTGCCAGGCTAAAATTTGGTGAAAATCCACCTGAAACCCAGGGGGCATTCACAGGGAGGTTAGTGTCGTGAAGTTTGGATTTGGGTTTAAACAAAGGCTTAGCGAATGAGATTAAAATTTTGCAAGAACACCAACGAAAGGATGTTGAATTAGCAGGAATGTTGGAGAAGTGTCGCCAATAGGTAATAACAACACTGGACAATTTGGAACATTAGTTGGTGTATTTTACAAATTAAAACCAAAAGAACTGCCAGCTGTCGATCCTATGATCAGCAGCATTAGAAGATCTCGTTACCGAAGCACTTCTTAACCTCTTATACACGCTGCTGTAGAATAAAACCTGTTTGATAATTGAACATTTGTATCTGCTATATATCCCAAGACTGGGCCGCAAAGTAAGAGCACATTTCTGATTACGCTACATGATAGAAAGCCAAATCGTTGAATCTTCGGTTTGATACACCAGCAAGGAATACTAAGGGAAGAGCCGTTGCATTTGGTGGCCTTTGATGCTCATGGACACCCATCACAATCTGGAGCTGATTAAAAGGCTTTTGTAATGGTTGAAGTTATGTCAAAGCTTGTTAAATCGTATCCTCTAAAAATGTCTCCAGCGCCATCTGGGTTGACCACTACATGTCTAATTACGGAAGGATGGAGGCGATTTTAGCCGACAGCGTAACCGTTCACAAGGGGAAGAAATTTATAGAGATGCTCCATAAAGCCAGAACAAAGTTGCATCTCACCCGCTATTATCACCCACAGTCTAATTTCAGCGAACGGATAATGCGTTACGTTTGGATTTATTTGCGTGTCCATTCTAACACTAAACACACTAATTGGACTAATTAGATCACCTATATACATATATTTGGTATTTAACCGCAGTGTAAACTGCAATACTAGATGCGAGGCGATAAAATTGCATACTGGAAATAGGCCCGATAATATAATTCCTGGCATTCCAGAACTGTTCGCACTGTCGATTAGACCGATGCGACAAGGATTCAAAGAGCATTTAAAAGACTTAAGGAGATGGCAGGAAAATGAAATGAAAAGGAGAGATCTTCATACACGGACATCTGAAATAAATGAAAGAGCCCTCGTGAGAAATGTCAATAAATCCTCGCTACTAAATAGATAATATTGGCGAATATACAAGGTTTGAAAATGCCCACACACTATCACAGACAAGTTAGGAGATAGGGTTTATCAGCTGCAAGACTCGAAAACAGGTAAAATTATTGGTAAATATAATGTCGCTTTAATGAGACCGTTTAAGCGCCTTTTATTGTGCACCAGAATGACAACGGCATTGTTACGATGTGTGCGTAAGCTGTCAACGTCGTTCCTGCTCAAACCGAAAGAAAGTAATGCGAACAGCCCATAGGCAATAGAACAAATTGGATAGGACAACATTTCTTCATACAACGGTGAATAAATAATTGTCAAGCTTGTCTCAGACTTTTCTTAAATTG
Organism: Deroplatys truncata; assembly: GCA_030765065.1. Classification (NCBI taxonomy): domain Eukaryota; kingdom Metazoa; phylum Arthropoda; class Insecta; order Mantodea; family Mantidae; genus Deroplatys; species Deroplatys truncata. Next base: position 281,171,149 of record CM060990.1, read on the forward strand.
GCTCGTACAATGGCACTGTTATAAGTGAAATGAGAGAAATTACATTGTTACAGACACCGTAGAAAAACGCTCAATTCAAAGAAAGATGGGACAAGTTTATGATCTAAACAAACGGAAAAATATGAGGGGTGTACACAGGTATAGAACTGTTACTTACGCAAGCTATAATGACACATTAAGACACCGCCAGAATAAATGGGCTTAGGACAAAAATTTGGTTAAATGAAGGCTGTAAAACGCATATATGATGTATAAGCAGTGAAGTGAAGTGCTAAGTGTAACAAGCACACGCGAGTGATCGTGTGCCAAACGGCCCTTCATGGTGGACCAAAAAATAGGAACCATAACATTCTGCGTAAAATGGCAGCCTATGTAAACAAAACTAACTGGAGAACTGAATAATGTAAAGTCAGAAGCACAGAATAGTTGACCAAATATGTAACTAGAGTATTATTATTGTTGCTGCTATTGTTATACAAATGTGGATGTATCAAAGTTACCTGAGGTTTCATTAGTATATTGTTGTGTCTATCGTGCACTTGATCTCGTGCAGTGTAATTAGATGTGATAACAATTTTATACAGTTGATTTGCAGTGTTCAAAGATTTTCTGTACAATTTTAGTGTAACAAAAATGAAAGAAAACATTTATAATGAAACAAAAACTGGCTTGACCCAAATATATGTAACCAGTGTTATATCACTTAATGAGTGTATAGCTAGAAAACTTGCCACACATCTCTGTGGTGTGTTACTGTATCTGTTTTAGTAAAGTGTACCTTGTGTAATGTAGTTGGATGAGATGATGTATTTTATGTACTTTTTGCACTGATCAAAGATTTTTTGTGAATTTCTTTTTCAGATGAATGAAACAAAAGCGTTATAATGTAATAACAAAACTTTACGAAACGCTCGCCATCTACCACTTACAAAAATGGCCATATCAATTAATCAAATAATTATAATATGCAGACTTGTGTCTTAGATGCGAAGCCGTGAGAAATTCTCCATCAGTTTTTAGTCCGATGTAAAATTCATCACCAGGGCATGTGTAACCATACATTGCATACGAGATAAATTAGATTGAAAATTAGTTAAATAATAAATTCAGAGAGTACTCCTAGATAAACAAAGGATACCATTAATACATAACTTAACCAGAACGTTAAATAACGCAATCGTAAACACGAACAAATTCAGCACTCAGGTGAAAAAGCTTGCGTGCAAATTGAAAAGACGATCCTCCTAATGAAGGGCACGAGAAATGCAGTTAGCCCAGACACAAAAGAACTTTAACGTACATTTCAGGTAAAGCACAAATGATATACCGCCAGAACGGGAACATCTGTTTGTTAACCTGAGGTACGCGCTTCGAAATAAGAGAACTAGGATTATGCATATTCTAAAAGTACGTGTTGTTTCATATAATCAGGCAAGGCAGCGTGTAAATATGTCGCGACCGATAACTTTCGAAAGCTAAAAGGGGGCGTAATCAAATGTTCGCATTATCCAATTGAATGGAATATATATACAGGGCGAATCACTTAAAACGTGCACCGCAAGAATTTCGGAAATGGAAAGTGCTATTGATGTGCAGTTTTCACAGCATTGATTGGTAGCCAAGGGGTTGGTACATTTAGGCTATAAACATATTTTAGTAATACTGAGAAAGTGTACTTTTTTAGCAAACATACAATTTTCAAATAGAACAATGCCTAATTACATCAACAGAATAAAGGTGGGGTAAATTGGAATGTCAGTGGCATTTGTTGCAAGATTCTAGTGCAAGTGGTTTACAAGAAATCTTATTTTGAAACTTGTACAACCTGTGGTAGCACAAACTAAAGGAAAACAAAAAGGAATTACAATACTTCTGTGGATTCTTACAAGTAAAGAGAACATAGACCTTCAAAGGTCGTGTTCAAAATTACCACCGGCAGCTTCAATACACGCTTCCAGTCTGCTATGGATAGACTGCTGCACATGTTCTAGGATTTCAGCGGAAAATTTAGAGCAGGCAGCAGTAATACGTCGTTTCATATCGTCTGGTGTAGTTGGTACATCCTTGTAGACAGTATCTTTCAGCTTTCCCCACAGAAAAAAGTCCAAAGGGTTCAGATCCGGTGAACGGGCCGGCCAAGATACAGGTCCTCTTCGTCCAATCCAACGATTTGGAAAAACTTCCGTTAAGACAAGTTGTAGTACTTCGTGCACTATGGGCCGGACAGCCATCATGTTGATACCATAGGTTCCTCCTAGTCTGCAAAGGAACGTCTCTTAGCATCTGTGGCAGATTGTCTGTCAGGAGGCTGCGATACCTGTATGAGTTCATTGTTCCTTCTATAAACAAAGGGCCTATGAGCTGATGGTTCACTATCCCACACCACACGTTTAAACTCCATGGACGCTGACGTTCCACCTGACGAAGCCAATGGTATTGTCAACAGACCAATAGTGCATGTTTCTGCAGTGTACCTGGCCATGATTAGTAAATGTTGCCTGATCACTAAACAAGATACATGATGAATCTGGAGTATCATGTCTTAATGCCCATGTACAAAAGTTAACACGATTCTCAAAACCGTTTCCATGCGGCTCTTGATAGAGAGAGATGTGATAGTGATGGAACCTATGTCGATGGAGAGTGCGCTGTACACTTTCCTGACTTATGCCGCTTCCACGTGCGATTGTGCGGGAGCTAATTTGCGTATCTACTGCAACGGCAACCGAAACATTAACTTCTGCCTCTTCTCCAGTCACTTGTTTGTTTCTGTTAGGTTTTCTAGATGTTACAGTACCACTTTCACGTAATTGGTTGAAGAGGTTGATAAATAATTGCCGAGATGGTTGACGTCTATTGGGATACGTTTCCGCATACACCGTACAGGAACGAACTACATTCTTCCTAGATCCTCTATACACCATGAGCATGTCGGCTTTTTCTGCATTAGTAAACCCCATCTTCCACTCACGGCTTACTGCTTGAACAGTCACAAATTAACTGACCAGAAAGTCGCAATGCATCAAGGAACAGAAAACACAATGCAAACAGACATAACAATATCGTACCTAGCAACTAAGCAGGTTGATAGGACAAACAATTGTCGGGGTGGAAACTTTTCAAAATACGATTTCTCGTAAACCACTTGCACTAGAATCCTGCAACAAAGATCATTGACATTCTAATTTACCCTACATTTCTTCTGTGGATGTAACTAGGCATTGTTCCTTTTAAAAGTTGTATGTTTGCTCAAAAAGTACACTTTCTCACTATTATTAAAATCTGTTTATAGGGTAAATGTACGAGCCCCTGACTAACAATCAATGCTGTGAAAACTGCACATCAATAGCACTTTTCATTTCCGAAATATTTGCGGTGCAAGTTTTAGGTGATTCACCCTGTATATGCACATAAAGATGACGAATTAATTCTAAATGAAATGTGTCACTAGTAACCGTGAAACATCTCAAAAGCTCCACATGATCCAGAAAACATAGAGAGGAATTCCATTATATACATGTATACTACACATGATAATTATATGCACACAAAGTAAAGCAGATAAAACTGATCCGGATTTATTATTCTACAGTATTAGGAAAATTAATCCTTTAGAAATTTAAACAGTCTCACAGCTCAACTGACTCAGGAGGACAATAGCCGACATCGCAGAGGACACAGAACAGCGATAAAAGTCAGGCACTTCTAAACGCACTACATATCCTTTCCCGTCCTTTCCCGCCTCCTCACACCAACTATCGGAACAAACCATTGGCTTCAAAAGTTAGATGTAAACTGATATTCACATTATATTCAGGAGGAAAACACTTTCAATCATGCTTAATACGCCTGGTTTATACATAAAGCTGATTATACCATTTTAATTAAACCGAACTGTTGGGATGATACTCCATTTTAACGATAATGAAAATTGATATTGGCATTGGATTCAAGAGCGAAGTATCATTCAATATCACTTCATACGGTCAAGTCGAACAATATACATTTTATATTTAATCGATCGACGACACGTGATCTCCGATAGCGGCTTCCAGTACTTTGTGAAATCGATATGATAGGGGAAGGCGTAATAATTTGATACCTACAAGACTTTTCCCAATCAAAGCTTACAGGAAACAAACGATTAGAGTGGGTGGATGTGACATTTGACACCTGCTGGCGGTCTTTTTTGTCGGACGCTTTGTGAAATCGATAGAGGTGGACAGGTTAGATGACGATAAATATTAGGTTATATTGTAAGCTATTCTCCTACTACGGCTATGGAATGTGATTTATTTTGGAATAATTCATTAGAAATGAAATGTTTTGATTAGGTTGTGTAGTATGTCTTTTTTCGAATAAACACGATTAAAGAAATATTAGTAATGAAAATTATGCATTTACCTTTTCTGGAACATGACAATGGAGTCCTTTTCAACATCTGACATGTCAATCGCAGAAGCCTGCCTCTCATACTCCGAATTTGGTTTCATCACATGAGAAGCAAAATGCGAATAAAAAAATAGTTTTCTGGAGCTGTATATATCTGCCTCTGTGGAGTGGTTTTTATGATGTAGGCGATGGTGTCTAACCCAGTCATATAAAGTGCACTAAAAGCAAAAGAACAGGAGATTAGAGGAATAAAATCGTTAAGATTTATTGTCAAATGTTTTAATATAAGCACTGATATATTAATGTTGTGTGCACAGGAGGCGTGTGTTCATTCAAGTGTGCAAGTATTTAAACTGTGTCAAAGAACAACTAGTTTGGGGATATTTGTGGAGGTCCCTAAAGCCTTCAACATAATAGATAATTGCATTCGTTTTTAAGGAATCCAGGATTTCGGTATTAGGGATTATCTCTTAAAGGATTTAAGTCCTACAAGGTTATTTTCAAGTAACCAAAGTTATGCAAATGTATGCAGATACAGAATTACTTAAGCGTATTCTATCACAAACCAAAACCATTAAATATGGTGTTATTGAGGGCTCAATCTTAGATGCTGCGTTGTATTTACTTCACATAAATGTCTTGTATCTCTCATGCAGCAGTACTAAGTATATCCTTTTCGCTAACAACAAAGGTATTTTTGCTACTAGTGATATACATATAGCACAGGTAATTAAAAATCAGTCTGTTCACACAGACACGGGTAACTGGGGTCGTTATGGTAGGGACTCGTGAACATAAGCTCCAGGGTTCAAATCGCACCAGTATTGAGGTGTTTTATAGGTTTTTCTGAGTCCGCATAACTAGAAAATGCCGATGGGTAAGCTAAACTTAGCTATGGAACGTTTCTCTCCCAAACTCCCCTTCTCAAATATAACTTCATTACATATATCTCCAATGCAAACCGCTTGTGGTGACATATGTAGTAAGAGCGGGAGTTAAATTCTATTTTAAAAGGCTCCGTTAATAAACGTTTTAAATAGCTTGAGGATGATACAGTTCTTACCTACGTTGATAAAACAAACTTCTTGGGTTTATGGCAAGATCAAACATTACTCTGGCATATACATATAGATGTAATATAAAAGCGCTTAAGTAAAGCGTGTTATACTTTTAAGATTAATAAACTGTGACGCAACGGCTATGGCCCAAGGTAATTCGGAATTTAGCGCCAATGGAGAGATAAATAGAGAAAAGCAGTCACGGTATCGCTCTTGCCCAACGGAAACACCAGAACCGCTATCGACAGATAAATCAGAATCTTCTGTAAGTTTCCCTTTCCCCGACCCTCGAGCATTCTGGAACTCCTTGAAAAATTCCATTGGCTATATAGGTGAAGTTCTAGTGAGTTAGTAAGACAGGGAGTGAGTTAGTGAGTGCATTTCTGCCTCGACAAAAAGAGCTGTTCGAGTGAGTTTGGGACGACTGTTGTGACGCACAGCGAGTACTGCTATTGCAAGAGATTTCAGAGCCTTGTGTTCGATTCTCCAACGAGTGAAGCGGAAGAAAGAAGAGGTTATGCCGTGCATATTTCATTACGCCGCTAAGTCGCGAAGAAGGTGAAGTCACAATGTAAGTTGAACTAGATAACATTAGTGAAGTGACGGTGAGAACTGGACAAAGTCACAATACAAATGACAAACACAAGCTGTATACGCTTTCTATGTTTTTCTCACTTCCACTCATTAATTATGTAATAACTCAAATAACAAAAACAAGCTGTGGACGCTTTCTATGTTTTGCTTAAACACAGTCCTTGTTGATGTATGCGGTAATATCCTGGGATAATTCATCACATTCTAAACGAATCTAATAAAGTACAGAAGTCTTATAGAGTAATTATGAAATAAACTATAGAAGGGGCTTTAGGAAATATTTTAAACTTCTCAGATCCATCATTTACCTTGCATTTATACTCTGGAAAGTTTTACGTATATAAAAACTACTTTTCTAGATTTCTTACAGGCCTCTCACTGCTTTAGTTTATTACATATAAGAACGACATTCTCGAATTCTGCAGGCAAAGCCATCATGCTGGAATACAAGTCAACTGACATACTCGACTCGATACTTTCCTTTTCGTAATTATTTCAAAATCAGAGGAGAAATTACAAAGAGCAGCTTAAAAAAAGCTTCAAAATTTAATATTGAAATATCAACCGATAAAATTAAAGTGATTTTATTTTTTTGGAAAATATTCAATTCCATGCAACATTAGTATAAATAATCCATATTAAAATGAGATATTTCAATTAATTACTGTTTATAACTTTTCATACATGGGTGATGACATGATTAACAAAGTTTCTAAATTTCCAAAAATTACTGAGAGTGCTACCAATATGTTAAAACCATCCCAAGTACAAATATACACATGGCTGAAGATTTAGGACCACTTTACGCTTATGGCAATGAAGCACGAACAATAAGGACATGCGATGATATTCAATTAACAGCGGAAATGCGAGTCATACGATCAACTAAAGGATGCTCAATGCCTGACATTCACCAGGAACTTCAAATTGAAGCTATCCTTAATTATCTACAGCCATACAGACTCCAAAGGAGATAACACATTTACAGGACGAATCGCATCAGAAGTCGTAAATAAATTTTTCATATGTTCTAAGATGACAAAGAAATTTATGTAAACCTAAGATGCGCTGGAATGAGACCGTAACAGATCCATTAGAGTGTAATACTTGAAATGTGATAATGATGATGATTATTATTATAGAGATTCAGACGTTCACTTATTTAACTAAAGGAGTAGATAAGAACACACCTTCAAGTATTCATCGTCAGTCTAGTTTATACGGCAGAAGGTTTTGCTTACAATGGTATCAAACTACCTCTGCGTGCAAAAGCGATGCCAGCATTGCCCTTGTTTAGACGTCACATATCAGCAGCTCTCCACCAACGTTACTCGCACTTCTATACCACAGAAGAACTTTGAAAGAATTAATTTATATATGTAAATTATATAAAACTGACTCTGATAAATTACATTGACTAGCTTTACGAAGAAATATGAACTTTGTACATCTTATGTCATGTAAATCACCATAATAAACCTTTTATCATGTTTGTATAATCTTTAGATGCAGTAAACTGACATACTTATCAGTTGCATTTCCATATGGCAGGTATCCCATATAATCGGCCTTATTTGAATTTAGTTTATACCGGATAGCGCGGATGCCAAAATATTTGCCTAAGCAGAATTACAAAGGGGACTTCACACCGACAGAGAGGAGACCGCTAAGTGAAAGGCGAATGCTTGAAAACGAACACTTTAACAGCTTTTACTGGTCCCAGAGCTCTTTCAGTAGAGAATTTGCCTACTATATGAGACGTTCCGAGTTCGATTGCCGGCTGGGTTCCAGAAAGTTGTCTTTAAACAAAAACGTTTCATGTATGCCCAGAGCCTGGTGTTTGAATCTGAGAGTACCTCTGTGTGTGTGTGTGTGTGTGTGTGTGTGTGTGTGTGTGTGTGTGAGGGGTGTTATCGGTTATTTAATAAGTAATTCGCTCATTAACAAGAATTCAGGTTTGCCGCTTAACGCAAACCTGAGGACCGTGTCAAGTTATTTAGTTCCATGAAAGTTAATCTATGATCGACCTTCGTAGCCGTGGTCGCTGGAAGTGTATAGCTTTGGCGCTCCGCCAAGCTGAGGGTCGCGGGTTCGAGTCCCGCCATGGACATGGGTGTTTGTGTGTGTGTGTCTGTGTGTTGCGTGTGTAAAAGCGGTAAAGAAATCAGTAAACACAGTAATCATAAACTGCGTAAAACAAGGGAACTTAACAAATAAACAATCATGTGGTGGACAAGAAATTTAGAAGTATGGCTTTTAAATATATTCAAAAAATCTACAATCAGTACAATTATATGGCACCAATTGGTGCCGCAAAGTTAACATCGTTAAACGAAACTTAATTTTATTATATTTATCCACCCTTAAATGTGCGTTAGAATTAAATTATTTTATATTGGTGCATTATTCATAATAAGCATGTGCAAAAACATGCCTACCTTGGTGCACGAATTGGTGTAAGGGCCTCTCAGCCTCAAGTTCTAACTATAATGATTCATTCAAAACACAGCCTTCGAGCCCCAGCTGCAGTTTGATGCGTCTCCACACAGATCGTAACCATATCTGTGTGTTTACTATTGCTGAACGTTACCTTTTTTCCGAATGACCTGGCTCGAACTGCATGTAGGTGACCACGCGACGCTTATCAGTACGAAACTACCACGTATACACATACAGACAGCAGCACTACTTTAGTGACATTTCGCTTTGTACCTGCACTGCCCCTTTGAACAGCAGTGATGCAGCAATTTCGTTTGTAGCTATGTATGCGGGAAACATAAAACTGCAAAGGACAGCTTGTTTGGGCCACCTGGTTTACAATTTATCTACTCAGTAGCAATAAACAACCAAAGCAAACAAGTGGTAATTTTTAGTTGAATAAAAGCTAGCCTGCTGTCCTCCCATAAACATTATTTTATACATGCTTACGGCAAGTCTTAGCAAACCGTATTCTATCACATGCCTATAATTATAATAGATGCTACTTCTATCGGAAATATTATCTTGGTAATCTGTAAACGGAAAATAAAAACCCAACCTTTACTATATTTGGCCTCAGAAAATAGTTTGGTTATACGCTTCCCTTTAACAAGAGAATGCACGCATTGCGCTATACCCTAAGCGCCTGTCAGAGGTAAACTGAACGTCCTACATTTTCCAAATTTAGTATTTTCCTTTCACAGAACAATGGAGTACCATGGTCACTAATGTAATGAAAGAAATAAGAATTATGACCTTGTCTCTCGCATTACCAGTCTGGATCCCAATTCCAGCTGAATTTGGCGGCATCTTGAATTTTTATTACAAGGTTTCCTTCAGTTTTTAGGGGTAAATATCAGTAGTTTTAGAAAATATAAATTGTGAGCTCATTTCCAACTCATTTCTTTCACATTCTCAGAGTGCTCGTTTAGAAGGGGAGGACAAGGCAAGTTCCATATGAAGGAGTATTGCTATATTATTTGCACTACGCTTTGGGCGCCAATTTGATGGTAGTAGTACCTTGAAGGAGGAGTTGTATTGGACTGTATTGTAGTTCAACTGTTGGAGAGCCCAAATTGATGAAGTAACTGCCCCGCGTATGGTACAAAGTTTCCGGTGGCCTTCGCCGCAACGTTCACTTTCCGGTGGCCTTCGCCCCAACGTTTAGGAATCAACTTTGTATTTTTATGTTTCTTTAAATATTATATATATTTATGTTTGCCTCGGCTGCGTCAGTGTTAATTTGTAGAAACATGTATCTCTTAGCAGGGGATGATGCGGCTAAAGAATGTAGGCTTACACAAATTATAATTTTTACTTAACTCCTTTTATTCATCCTTCACACGATTAAATAACCCTTCACTGATATAGAGAGCTGTGTGATTATTTATTAATTACTTGCACTTTTTAACACGTAAACTTTATAATATTCTCTCCGTAATAATTTTATGTCTTACACTGAATACGTATTTAGCTGCTCGGGAACGCGTCTAGCGTCCGGTTGGGTACGCTATCTTCTAGCGACAGGCGTTTACCGCTTGAATTTGCAAATTTCTCTATTTCAAGTCTCTGATTGGCTAATTTTACTCCAATAGAATACTTTTATTTAACTTTCAGCTTTTCTAGTTGTTGATTGGCTATTTATAAACTGTTTTAAATATTACATTATTGTTCCAAGAATTACTAGCATTATTAAACTTTCCAATTCTTTATTGCCTCAAGGTTACCTCATTGTTAGCAACTTTCGACTTCTATTCTCACAGCTTCTACATTATTAAATTACGTAATACATTCACATAAAATTATTATTCATGTACACAATAATATAAACATAATACAATGACTGTTACATACATTTTACATATTATTACATACACATATTGCTTTAAGGCTGGCTGTTATTTTTTTATATTACATAATTAGACTGAAATTATTTTAGTGTTAAAAATACTGCCGCACTTTCACTTTTTCACTTACTTCACTAGCCTTCGTGGAGGACGAACTTGCCGTTGAGAAGCCTTGGTTTTGTACAGATGTGTATGGTTTTTGCTCTGTATTCATGACGGATGTTGATTTACCCAGCGCTGGGGCTACTGTTGTTTCGTGTAAGCGGTACAAATCAAAAATGGCCAGTGGTGCCCGATGCGATAATTGTGACGTTGTCCTTTATACAAGCCGTGCGGAACTTGTTAGTCAAGTTGTATTTCTGAATGAAAATACAGCGAAATGTTGTGACGGTGCGAATGAATGTTCAAATATTGAGGAATTACTTTATGTGACGCACTGAGTGAATTTGTTTATAGGAAAAACACTATTGACATTAAGTTAATAAGGTGTATCCTCAATCATAAGACCAGATTATTTGTGAATTAAAAGATAAAGAGTGGATTTTAAATAAACATGTGGAATTATTAGCCACCGTTAAACAGATAAAGGAAAGTAAATTATGCACAGTTAAGAAAATTGAAGTGCCTACTACACAGCAGCACGAGGTGTGTAAAAACGTTATGGAATCTAAAATAACTTCTGAGGAACCTGTATTATACATTAGAAAGCCACTGGTTCCGAATGAAAATATAATTGGCCAATTTGGAAATACAGTATCCAATAGCGATAATGATCAACGTTGTGCTGCGGCAACTTCAGGGGAGCTTTGGTCAAAAGTGGTATTTCGGAAGAAAACATCTCGCAGCAGCTGTAGCCAAGAAAGTTGACAATACAGCGAAATTGAAGGATGTGGCTAAAACTATAGAATGCATGCTTACAAACTAGCACATGAAGCCAAGAAAGAAGAGTTGATTTACTTTCTAAAACCCTTTTTCACAATGGTTGTGTTGCAGTAGTGCCAGCATTGCAATTCTAGAGAATAATTCTATCTTACATTAATACCAATATTAAAAAATAAAAGTGTACTCCTTTGCATATCCATACTCTATGGAGAGACGATCGCAGCTGTTGTTAAGGAGTTGTTGATTTTAGGAAAATAAATAAACTTTCTGGTTTTCATTTGAAATGGAAAACAGAGACTATATACAAGATATTAGGAGTACAATAGCGGAAAACAATAAGTGGTGACCCCAACGTGATCCGTTTTACGAGATAGTAAGTAGTAATATACATTAAAAGTAAAATAAAGGGATAAAAACGCAACGTTGAAACTATATCGCCTTTTGTGTTTCCATAGATAGGAAATGAAACTAAAGAACGTTAAATGGCAAATAGTAATGCTAAAAGGTTTACAGACCATAAATACGACATTAGTAAAGTGAGCATAAAAATCTCTCGTATTGGGCAGAAAAACCATCTGGTTCTACCAAGTAGAAGCTCAGTTTGTCATAATCAAAATTACTTGACGAGACAAGGTTCACTTATATCATTTCTCAACTATAGCCAAAATATGTTTAAAAAATATGGGATACTAGAACAGAAACTGGAGAAGATAAATATACACAGCAAAGTCACGGCTTCTGAAAACGTTTAAAGAGAGTGAGGACAAACGAATTAAACGATTGGTAACAGGCATCGAGTTAGGTGCCTACAAGCCTAGCCAGCTGTTAAGAAACATGAGATCACTAGCCAGTAAAGAGTCTCTGACAAGGTTCTACGTAACCTGTGGCACAAAAAGCGGAAGATTCGGTCAAAAATATCCTCATATTTAAGTGAGGAATGCCGCGAGCGTATAGCAGTCATGGCAGACAAACTGCTGAAGATGAACTCTCCTAGTGAGATGTGCAAAACTGAAGATCAAGGTGCAAAGAGTCCTTCGATTGAAAAATTAGTAACTAAAATTTCTTAACTGGAGCAGTGAATCACAGCTATGACGGTAAGCTAATGTTGCAGTAGAAGTAGGAGTCCTTAACGCAAAATTTCACACCGGAGCCGCAGTTCCAGTCGAAGCAGATTAAGGCTTTATTCTAATGGCAAGTGTTACTATTACCATGTTAAATCTAGACGGAAATGTATTCCAGAGAAATATAGGCATTCATGCTCATGGAAAAGTGAGGAAAACTACAATCGAGAGTAGAATTAACGGCGTCTTCGGCTGTCGGTAATAATCATATGAGCCGTTAGCACCGATTATTTAACCGTGGCAGTAAAACAGGTCTGCGGTTTTTCATTAACAGTGGTGCAGACGTGTCAATATTTCCAGCTAGAAAAGGTGATACAATTGATCCTACATATAAACTTTACACAGAAAATGCAACCTAAATACCAATTTATGGAATTAAAGCCTAATCTTGGATTTTGGATTACGCAGAAGTTTTCAATAGTTGTTTATTGTAGCTAACATTGACAAATGAAAAATAAGAGCTGACTTCCTGAGTAAATTTAATTTTTGGGTTGATGTTCATAAGAAGCGAATGATTGATAGCATAACCAACTTAGCACTAAAGGGGAAGTTATGTCTATATCAGACAACTACATTTTAAATAAAACAAACCAAAATATTCATTTACCAATTTGCTTAAATACTATCCTGAAATCACAACGCCAACTCTAATGCCAAGTTAAGCTCATTCATAACATCAGATATTACATTACCAAGTCTGTTTTAGGCGCAAAAGAATTGAAATTATTAGGGCGCTTAATTACAGCAAGTGGATCAAAGCCTGTTCCTGAGAAGATACAGATAATTAAGGACTGCAGGTTGCCTGAGATAGTCAAGAACTTCAAACTTTTCTTAGGTTAATTAACTTCTATCTTTGCTTTCTTATGAATGCTGGGCAAGTACAATAAATTCTGCATGAATGTTTAAAGGGCGCAAGACCTAATGCACACCGCAATGCTAACTTCTCCCAACCAGATTTCTCCATAACACATTTTACGGATGCCTCAGATCAAAGCATAGGAGCAGTGTTGCAACAACTGGAAGATGATGGAAGCCAATCATCTTCTGTTCCAAAAAAAAGTAAGCACAAGCACTACAGTGCTTATGACAAAAATTACTGGCTAGCTATTAAACAACTTCAACATTACGTTGAAGGAGAAAGCTTTACAGTTTTACAGGCCACAAACCAATTACATACACATTTCAGCAGAAGAACGAGAAGGTTTCACCACGTCAGTTACGACATCTGCAGCACATTTCACAATTCACAACTGACTTAACACATGTAAGTGCTCAACGCAATGTGATAGCTGATACATTATGAAGGCTGGACGAGATTAATGTACTGAATTACGTAGATATTGCGAAATGTCAAGAGAGTGACAGGAATTCACGAGTTGCGCCAGCATAAAACCTCTTTATAGATTGAACAATATCAACTAGGAACAAAAGATTCGTTCTTGGATGGTGACATTTTCACTCACAATATTTGACCTTTTATTCCTAAGTCATTTTGAATGAAGATTTTTCAATATTTTCATAACCTGGCGCAACCAGGAGTTAAAAGCGCAGTTGAGCACATTACTTCCAAATTCATACGGCCAGAAATGAAAAAAGACACTCACAAACGACCCAAGCTTGCATTAATTGTCAGCTAAACAAAGTGACAAGACATAGAAAGTCACAACTCGGGGAGTTCAAGCAATCAGCGTAGTGCATATTCAAATGAATGGACCATTAGCATCTTCAGAGGGCAATGTGTACTGCCTTCCCTTCATTGATCGTTTCAGTGGCTGTATGGAAGTTGTACCTTTGTGCAATATTGCAGCTCAAACAGTGGCACGAGCTTTTTACGATAACAGGATCACTCTATTTGGAATACCTCTTTCAGTTGTTACTGACCAAGGAAAACTGTTTGAACAAGATTTATTTAGAAACTTGCCGACGCTCTGTGGCGCAAAAGTTCAACATACTATTCCTTAACACCCGCAGTCAAACGGGAAAATGAAGCGGTTACACAGAACACTTAAAACAGTAATCAGAGCGCACAAGAATAACAAATGGACCGAGAGTTTACCAACAGTTCTATTAGGATTACGGGCAGCCGTTCGGGAGGATTATTCGGTTACTGAAATTATACAGTGAACAGCGATTGTGCTTCCTGGGGAATTCTTTGCAAGATCGGATATAAATCCAGACATGTTTGTATCACAGCTTCGAAATAATATTAGACAGTTGAAGAATACCACAATTCTGAAAGATCCACCACACGTGTTCCTCAGAAAGGACAGGGTCAAAATGGCTCTAGAGGCTCCATATGAGGGACCATATTTTGTAGTGAAGAGACAAGACAAATATTTTATAGTAAGTGTAAAAGGAAAAAAAATTAACAGCTCTGTATACAGACTGAAGCCTGCGTATCTCTTAGCATATGGAGGGACACCACCTACAAAGATTACGCCTATACCTGATCAGCTGGGCACTGGCCTGAGTGACATTATGGAATAGCAAGGAACCAAACAGATAAAAACTACACGGAGAAGCAGAGTGGTAACGTTTCCTGACAGATAAGTTTACTATGAACATTGCAGTTATAAATAATCTTGATAAGATTGTGTTGAATAAGTTAAAATTGTTATTGTAGTTTCATTGCATTGTAAAGGTATTTCATATTGTGATTGTATGATTTTAACTCAATTTTTATTATATGTATATTTAAGCGTAACTTGTTACTATCAGGGGAGTAATGTGGCAGAAGTGCCAGCACTGAAATTATAGAGATAGGTACTTCTATCTTACATTAATAGCATATTAAGAAATAAAATATGTACTCCTTCGCAAAACAATACTCTATGGAGAAATGATCGCAGGTGCTGTTTAGAAGTTGTTGATTTTAAGAAAATAAATAGGGTTTCTACTTTTCATCTTAAATGGAAAACTTGTTTGTCACAAGATATTAAGAATATAATCTGTAACGATTCTTCGTTACGCTGCCAATCATATTGCCAAAGAGAGTACTCGTGGTCAAAGAGTACGGAGCATTATAAGTTGGCAATGCGCTGTTCGAACCTTCGCAGTGAGAGGGTGAAGAGTGCTTACGTGGCAACTCACATGTGAACAAAGAGAGGAAGTGAAGGTCCAGGAATGGTACAATGAGTTACCTGCCAGCAGTAGCACCATACGCATTGCAAAGAAATGCAACTCCAATAGTAACAGCACATGGCGTAGTACTTTAACATAGACTTCTACAAATGTAACTTCAGGATTTTACATTTCAGCATAGCCACCGTTATAAGAACTGGTTCATATTCTTCCATGAAGTTGAGTTTACTGGACAACAGCTAATACGATTCATGGTCTACAAGAATTCGTCGTAGAATGATCGAACACCGAGGGAACGCTTCAATGCCTCGTAACTTCAGGGGTGAATGCAGCACCTCGAACCAGAGGTCGCATGGGACAAGTCCATCTGTCAGCATAAAACTACAGCGTCGGCAGTCGCAGCCATAATAAATGGGTGAGATCTGTCCTAATTCTATCATTTCTGGGCATATCATTTTTGCGAAGTTATGGAAATTGAAATGTTTAAATTCAGGGGTAGATATTATTATTAAGAGATAGTCAAGCAGCAAACTGTAAATCTATAGTGCGAATGTTCATTGTAGCGTGGCATTAATTTAAAGTCATCTTTAGTGTAGCATATGTATTGTGAATGAAGTGCAAGAAGGTTAAATAATTGAAAGCCTGAATTCTAAGGTGCAAATAGAAAAACCTTACGTATAAGACAAATACTTCTGTTACTAAGGTCCGATATTTATCTTTAGCTGAGAAAATGGAATCAGCTAGTAGTAGCTCCCTAACTTCTGCAGTGATCAAGGGTAGCAAAGCTTATCGGCAATCGAGTCGAAAGGAATGTTATTTATGTGCAAATCCTGGACATTTAAAGAAACAATGTTTTAGTAGACTAGCATTGCAAGAAGTTAGAGCGAAATTACATTTAAAATCTAAACCACTACTACGACATAAGGAGTCGCGTTGCCCTAGTTTTGGGAACACTCTTAATCAAAACTTTTATTGGGCGAAAGCTCCAGAGCATTACCATGTTTAGGTGCTCAGTTGGGTGCTTTGAGATTATCCGCATTACGCGTTTCGGTTAGTGTCGTCAGTTAGTTGATGCTACTTTAGTTTAATTTTTGAAACTTAAGTTACAGGCGTGTAGGGTTGATTTTATTACTAAATGGGGAATCTTTCCAGTGTATGCGACGTGCTAAGTTACCCATTAAGATTGGAAATTCTCGATAAGATTTTCCATGTTACGTAACGCCAAGGATACCAGTTACTTTACTCTTGGGATTAGATTTTTTATACAATAGGTTTGGTGTTGGATATACCTAATAGGATGTTATGGTTTAATTTTACACCTTTACAAAATTTGCGGTTGAATTCTTTCGTATGTACAGGGTAAAACATCGTTGTTAGTTAGTACTAGTTTGCCCAATACTTCGCATTGTTTGCCTTCTGAAGTGTGGGAGTTGAGCCATTAAATAGCTTACAGCAGAAAAAAAGTGCGAGAAGTATTTAAACAATCTGCAGATGTACTTACACCCAATTTGGGTTCTACTAATATTGTTAAATATCAGATTCAGCTTGAGGATCCAAAACTAGTAAGGTTACCGCCTTATCGATTGCCCGCTCCGAAGCTTTCTGTGCTGCGGGCTAAAATACTCGCAGTTGATATGTTGGTTGAAGGCATAATCAGATTGTCGGATTCCAAATATTCTAGTCCGGCATTTTTGATCGACAAATCAGGAGGTGATGCAAGAGTAGTAGTGGACTATCTACAGCTGAAGGTCGCATAAAAATTAATGCTGTACCATTGTCCCGTTTACACCAGAACTTTCATTGGTTTGCGAAGGCTAAATATTTTACGACATTTGATCTTAATAGTACTTACTATAAATTCCATTGACTCAAGATTCAAAACTTTATACAGCTTTTGCTACTGATTTTAACTTATATGAATTTAATCGCCTGCCTTTTGGTTTGGCGTTGGGAGCTCAGATATTAGGTCAACTCTTGGACAGGATCTTTGGAGATGTTAAATTCCATATTTATATAATTATTTGGATGACGTGTGTGTTTATTAAAGCACTTTTGAGCAACACATACGGCATGCTACTGAGGTTCTGAAGTGCCTAAGGGAAGCCAGATTGACGGTGAATCCGGGGAAGCTCAAAATTGCAACCGTTTCTCTACGATTTTTAGGTCATATAATCTCCCCAAATGGAGTTGAAATTGATCCCGATCCAACAAAGCGTATTTGTGAATTTCCGGTTCCCAAAACGGTAAAGAAAGTAGCACGTTTTGTTGAATTGTTACAGTATTTGGTAAATATATTCCGCACTATGCTGAGTTGGTATCTTCTTTAAATGTTTTGAGATGAGAGAATGTTAAGTTTCGTTGGGGCTTGGAGGAACACGAGTCCTTTGAGAAACTTAAACAGGCATTGATCTCGCCGCCAGTGTTAGCTATCCCTGATTTTTCTTTGCCATTCGTATTGCAAATGGGTGCTAGCAGGGGGGCAATTTCGGGGGTACTACTACGGCAGTATCCTGGCGGACGTAAAGTGATAGTCTATGCATCAAAATGCTGCTTAAACAAGAATAAAGTTATTCCATTTATGAACTTGAGGCATTAGCGGTATTGTATGGGATTGATAAATTTCGTTTTTACCTTGAACATAAAAATATTTTATTAGAAATGGATAATCCGGACTTAATGTGGGTATTATAAAAATCGACGTTCGGGGTGATTGCCTACGTGGGCATTGAAGATCTCAGGCTTTAAATTTCGTGTTCAGCATATACGAGGCGATATTAATTGTATATCAAATGCTCTTTTGCGCACGTATGCAGAAGATGAGAGCAATACTGAATCAGCTAGTACAGTATTACCGCCGGAGTTGGGAGTGCTGAAATTATGTCCATTGGCATACGAAGATCTATCAATACATCAAAAGCAAGACTCAGAACTACAACCCATAATCCAAGAGCTTGTGAAGGACAACTTGCGTGGTGAATACAAATTACAAAGAGAGTCCTTTGTTGTAACGATATGAATAAAGCATTTAAGGTTGTAGTCTCTAAGGGCTTAATCCCATTGATATTTCAATTTTATCAACAAGTTCCTTTGGGGCACACCTAGGGGTATATAAAACTAGACACAATATAGGAAAAGATTTATTTGGTGTGGAATGGACGCAGATATACGTACGCGTATTAAGGTTTGTGAACTTTGAAAGCTAAGCAAACCAGACCAACAGAATGTGGTAAGATGGTTAGTTTCTCAGATTGCAGAGAAACCCACACGGAAATGGTTCCTGGATTATATAGGCCGCTTTGGCATACTCGGGAGATAAATAGGTTTATTCTGGTGATAGTGATTCCTTTACCTAATACGTCTGGCTTCACGCCACACGGGAGGCAAACATTGTTGCGATGTTAAAGGTGTTAAAAGGAACAACTGTATGTTTTGGAGTACCTCAGACTATATGACAGACAATGCTAGTTACTTTACATCTCATACTTTTAGGACCTTTTGTTTCCAAGCAGGAATTACTCATGTTACGACCATTCCTTATTACCCTAAGCCTTCTTTGACTGAACGGGTAAACAGAAACCTGAAGCCGTCCTTAATCGCGTATCATTCAAATGATCATTCGCGTTGGGATACAAACCTTCCTGGTTACAATATGCATTCAATTCGTCGCAGCATAAAACTCATGGGGAATGTCTATTTAATATTATGTTTTCGTTTCCACCACATTCGCTCTTGGCAAATATTTAGCGTTTAAATGGCATGTTGCCGGAGAAGGAGCATGACGCAAATATAAAAACGTTGTGGATGAGGGTGCACAACAATTTAGTAAGAGTTCGAGTTAAACATGGGAAATATTATAATAAGCATAGGGAGCAATAAAAATTTAAAATTGGAGATAAGGTATATCTGAGAAATTATCGGTTAAGCAAGGCTAACCATAAATTCACGGCCGACCTGGAATTCAGGCATCATGGTCCATTTACGTTAGTTAAGTTTCTTTCACCTGTTTCTGTCGAACTCATAGCCAATGATGGAAAGAGGGCATTAAGAGCTCATGTATCTAAATTAAAATCTTGAGCTTTTAAATCTACGCCATGATGTATTACGTACATTTTAATGTGTAATTTATGTGTTATTTAATGTGCATTTTATTACTCATCTGTGTGGGGGGATTTGCAGTCTTCTGGTTGATATTATGAAACCTTAAACCTAAGGTATAAGGGGTTAATATTTTAAATGAGAATAGAGAGGTGAAATCCTGGAAAGAAGTGGACTGGCAGTATGACCAATTTTTCATCTGGTGATAATTGAGCTGTTTGATGGAAAAGAGATCGCAACTATCATTAAAATAAGCATCCAAATTCTATATCTCGAAGGATGGATCATCAGAAAATCTCCAAGTTAAGCCTTTAGAAACCAGAAGTTGAGATATGGGGCAAGAGTCTATAACGATACTTCGTTACGCTCCCAGCCATATTGCCAAAGAGAGTACTCGTGGTCAAAGAGTACGGTGCATTATAGGTTGGCAATGCTCTGTACTTGAAACTTCGCGGTGAGGGGAAAGCGAGCGAGAGGAGGAAAAATGCTTATGTGACAGCTCACATGTGGACAAGGAGAGGAAATCAAGGTCCAGGCATGGTACAGTGAGTTGCCTGCCAACAGTAGCACCGTACGCACTACAAAGAAATGCCATCCAATATTAACAACATATGGCGTAGTACTTTAACATAGACTTCTACAAATGTAACATCAGGGTTTTACACTTCAGCATAGCCGCCGTTATAAGAACTGGTTCATATTCTTCCATGAATTTGAAGAACTATTTAGTGTACAACAGCTAATGCGATACATGGTCTACAATAATTCATCGTAGAATCCATCGGGCACTGAGTAAACAGTGCAAGGCCTGGTAGTTTCATGGGTGAATGCAGCACCTCGAATGAGAGGTCATATGTCACGAGCCGTCTGTTCAGCATAAAACTACAGCGTCGGGAGTCGCAGCCATAATAAACGGGTGAGATCTGTCATAATTATGTCATTTCTGGGCATATCGTTTTGACAATGTTATGGAAATGGAAGTGTTTAAATTCAGGGGCAAAATTCTTAACGGACAGTCGAGCAGCAACCTGTAAATCTACAGTGTGGATGTTCGTTGTAGTGTGATATTCATTTAAAGTCATCTTTAGTGAAGCATGAGTATTGTGAATTAAGTGCAAGACGGTTAAATAATTGAAAGCATTAGTTCTGAAGTGCGAATAGTAAAACCTTACATTCAAGGAAATTCGGGCAGTGTTGAATGCAGAAATAAGTTAATACCCACGAATGAACTTTATATGAATCAGCACATATTACGGTTATAATTATTGAATTAATCGGAATCCTATTTCTTGATGTTATTGAATTACAGCAATTTGCTCATTGTTAAAAATCGGTGAAGAAGGTTGCGCAAAGGCAGAAATGCATGCGACTATATTAATCTATGTTAGTTGGAAATTTAAAATATATTTTACAAAATTGTTACTAACTTTGTGCAATGCTCATTATACCTACTCCTCTTAACTGCCATGTGTAGAATTTACTATAAAGATCATAATAAAAATAAAAGCTTCGAAAGTGAAAGTAAAAGATGGTACAGCATGCTAAAGTATGGAGTAGTCCTGATGGGTAAGTTGATTTTAGGTGGTCTTCAACAGTGATGGAAGTGATGTGTTATATGTCCTACAGATGTCAGTCATTCTCTAGCTCTAACGCAATGCTGGCAACATTTGAATAACTAATGCCGCGAAAGCCGGTAAGATACTCAGCCTCAAGGCGTAGCTGAGGGATTGAGGACCCTTAACCTCAAAGCGTAGCCGAGGGATCTGCGCGTCTAAAACTCGAATGATTCACGTTTGCAGAAATTCCTTATTTCGCGGATTTCACTTATTGAGGTTGGTACTTCCCATTCAGTGTCTGTTTTAGCGGGAAGATGGCTAAGTTTGCTGTGTTCATATCGCAATTTTCCTATAAAAGTTAAACGCCTAAAACGGGCGGACACGTGGGCACCAGGTATTGACGAGATCACATCTACTTATAAACTCACTCTTAAGGTAATTTACCCCATTCCTTCTTGCTTTTTTCAGCGCTTTCAATGAAGACCACCTAAAAGCAAAATAGCAATGATAAATTATAGTAGTTGAAAGGGTCAGCACATTTCTAAGCTAAAGCAAATTTAACGTGACGTGGTTGTTTAAGATTTCATTAGTGGACTATGTAACGGTTCACTTTACAGTAGTATGTAAGTAATACATTACAGATGTGCTTAGAAAGCCACTGTTTCAAATTGGAGCAGAAAGCAACGACAGTGGATTGTGAAAAATTAAATTCCAGACTACCTGAAAATACTCATCCTTTAGGATTCATATCTCGGAAGATCTTGGTATTGCTACGGATCCGCTTATTTGGCCAACCAACGCATCTGTTAGTTTTTTTCATATTCGACAGAAACCAAACAACGGTTAAAATCTGAGGATGTTGAATCATACTCCCTTAAAACTATGAACGACGACATTACAGGTACCAGTTCAAATATTACCATGACTGACAAACTTATAACCATAACGGACAATCTTTTTTTTTTCATAAACATTCCATATTTGAAAAACAAAACTGAAATGTTAAGTTCGTATTTAGTTATCTTAAACTACACTATACTTTGCTTATGCGAGCATTGGTTGCTGGCTGATAAATTGATTTTATCCGTTTATATAGCTTCATTGCGGCTAATTCTTATGTACTGTATAAAAAATGTATCATTGCTTACGTACAATGTGGTCTTGAGTTTAATGTGTTGGATCTTAACAAATTTTGTGAGGAAATGCAACTCGAGGTGTCAGGTATTTTCATTGTATCATTAAACATAGTCATTCTCACATTGTATAGATCCACATCAGGTACTTTGAAAGCGTTTTACGACAAACTCGATTTTTATTAAACTGTATCTTGTTTTAAATGTCAAATTATTATCGTGCTTGGAGATTTTAACATTTATCTCATGTAACTCAGGTGATAAACTATATCTACAAAATATTTAGGTCATATAATTGTTCAGTCTTTGAGCCAACTAGTGGTAATTCCTGTATTGATAATAGGAATAAAAGCATGCAGCCTCGCCGATATAAGGTCAATGTCATTGACCCAGGTTTTTCTGATCATAATGCAATTAAATGTAAAGTGAATGTCGAAATTAGCTCTGTAAATATAAGTAAGGATAATTATCAAATACGAGTTAGAATATTATCTGGTTTTAATATGCATCATTTCAAAAATACAGTATTAAGGTTGATTGGGACTTGCTTTTTAACAGCAAAGGTAATAATGTAGAGTATTTTAATTATTTTAAGCTTATTTATTATCTATTTTGTGGGCTTCTTCCCGTAACAATGGTGAAAACATGTGTTAACATGGATAAATCAACACAACTATACTGGTATAGTGAGGAATTAAATGCCATGAAAAGTGAAGTTATGTCTCTGTATAAGCTCTGTAGATTTACAAATTATATCAAAGTAAAAATGCACATTCCGCAGATAATAAGTCATAAATATGCAATTAGATATACCAAAATGAATTCCGATGCGAAATTTATTGAGGTATCTTCAAACAAGCGCAAGGCTGCATCGTCATTAATAAAACACAAAGCTCATCATTAAAAAATGTGTAAATTTTACCAGATGACTTTAACGAACATTTTCATAAACCTGCATTAAGAGTTAATTCACTGTTACGTAACATAGAAGTGTCACCTGTTGATTTCTTGCATAAATCAAGTACACTAATAAATTATTAATGGAAAGTGTCCAGTGTCAGTGAAGTTTTAAACTTGCGACATTAATAAAAATATTTAATACCAAAGATTATTAGAAATGACAAACAACTTTGTGAAACATATAGCTTACTACTATAGCAAATTCATTAACTTTATGTATTAGTGATTGCTTAAAGAACGACACTTTCTCTGATTGTCTCAAAATAACTAAAGCTATACCTGTTTATAAGTAAGGCAATATAAGTGAACCCAATAACTACAGACCTATTTCACTAGTTCCAGTATTTGGTAAAACTCTTTAAATTATTATGAAGGAACAGATATGCAAATACTTTCAATTAAATGTCTAGTATGGAGCATGGTTTCAGGCAAGGTATGAATACGACAAGCGCAATTAGTAGCCTTGTCAAGTTTGTGTCGGAAGCTTTTTAGGCCCATAAATCAGTCTTCATTACTTTTTGTGATTTAAGCAAAGCTTTCGATTGTGTAAACCATGATGTTAGTTTCTAAATTAGAATATCCGAGAATTAAAAATAATGCACTTCAGTTGTTTATCTCAGGCTTACAGAATCGAAATCAGTGAGTCGTAAGTGGTAAAAGATCTGATATTATTTGTATAAATTATGGGGTCCCACAGGGTTCTGTGTTAGGTCCAATCCTTATTGTCATGATGAATGAAATGATGTACAATGTTCCAGCTTACTCTGGTGTATGCTGATGCTACTTTTCTTAATAGCCATGCCGATATAGGTGGCTTAAATTTGGATACTGAGCACACTTTTTCTGAAAGTAAAAAACTGTTCATTGTCAACTAATTTTAATGAATGATGATAAAACTAACTTTCTGCTTGAAACCTATTGAAACGAAGAAAGGTATTAGTCTGCTTGATATCTTTCTGAAAACAACCTTATCTTGGGCTATTCATGTTGAATAAGTTTATAAAATACTGTCTGTTTTTTGTATTTAAGAAATTTAATAACTATCTGACATAATGAATATTCCTAATTCCCATTTTCAAAGTGTCATCAAATATATACTCTTAATTTGGAGTACTGTACACACATTAATAAAGTATATTTACCTCAGAAGAAAGCAATCAGAACTTTAAATAACTCCGATGTAAATGACCATTGTAGACCACTATTTATTAAAGAAAAAATGACTGCTACATTCCAGCTCATACTTGATGCGCTAAATTTTGTAAAAGGTAATTATAATATATTTGATATTGCATTCTTAAAACACCAGACAGCAAGACAATATCAACCTTCCTTTCAGCAGGTTTACAATAACTATGAAGAATCGTTCAATTATGGCTATTAGGATAGGTAATAATTTGCCACTAAATATATTCAATTAAGAAAAGCAGCACTTAAAAGGGTTATCTCCACTTGGCTCATTAATAAAGCTTTTTATTCGATTGACGAACTTTTCCACAGTGATATTAATTTATAATTGTAATTATCTTTAATGCTCTTATATTGACACTGCATAATTGCACAAACCTGGTGCGCAAAGGCCGTAATATATACAAATAAATCCACAGAGTATATATCTTCCCATTTTAGAATTGATTAAGAA
Source organism: Deroplatys truncata (assembly GCA_030765065.1). Taxonomy (NCBI): domain Eukaryota; kingdom Metazoa; phylum Arthropoda; class Insecta; order Mantodea; family Mantidae; genus Deroplatys; species Deroplatys truncata. The sequence continues at coordinate 281,195,988 of CM060990.1, forward strand.
ATTAAGCAACAAAATAAACAGAATGCGTATAGATTAGACACGGGCAGGGTTTGCCCGACCGATCTCTGCTCTTGCTCGCCGTTGGGCAAGAGTCTCAACGCAGCTCTTGAGTTCCTCCAATGGCGTGCTTTATCGATAGCGGAACTTAATACTGGGCAGGTCAAATTATCAAAGTCTAAAAATAGTAAACTAATATTTTACATCTATAGCATTGCAAAGTACATTCATGTAATTACAGATGTATTTGTTACAATTAGTCAGAAAATTTATCACATGGATTCCACGTTACCATTTCTGTCTGTTTCTACATTTGTTTAATTTAAGATTATTATGCAGAACTTGGGCCGCTAGCATTTTCTACCGCAACTTACGTCTGTTTTGCACACTAAAGGCTGGTTCACAACCGCCCGAGAACGGTAATCAGAACGGAAACGAGAACGGGAAGCAATGCACCATGCAAAATATTGATTCACAACAGCCCGGTAACGAGAACGGGAATGCATATCGACACAAAGTGAAAGTCGATTTTGCGCATTGGAATTTCATTTGTTTTTAACTGACCAATGATATTTTTTCACGTACTTGCAATTTAGCCAAGCCAACGTCAAAATTCGATAGAGTAAACATTATCTAAATGCATGTCCATTATATTTTCGATCTCTCTACTTGTGTCAAGCTTTCATTCCTTTACTTAAGCCATACATTAGCATCGTTCATTGTTCTTTTTTCATTTCCACCTGTTTTAGCTGTTCTTTGTAGCTTTTGACATTGTGTTTAGGTAATAGCCAGTTTTGAGTTGCATATAAACACACTAAAAATGATCCCTTCACCAGAGGAACCAACGCTGATTAGATTTTCGGGTATCGGGATGAGGTTAGGAAGCACATTTGCTACTAATTCCTTCCAGGTTCATGTTTCCAGCTTGCGACTATAGAGAGCACTAGTGTCTGTTTTATGTCACGGCCGCCTAGAATAACCTCTAGAGTGAAGAGTCTAATATGCACAATAGATATCTAATATGCCGTGCCCGGTCTAATATGCCGTGCCCGGGAACGGTAACGAGAACGAGAAAGTTAAAAGTTGGGCAACACTTCTTTCCCGTTCCCGGGGCCCGGGAAGACTTCCCATCGGTTGTGAACATTTTCATTTGAATACATGTATTTCAACTTTCTCGTTCTCGTTCTGGTTACCGTTCTCGTTGGTTGTGAACCAGCCTTAACGCGACAACCGTGAGAATGAGGGGTTTTGGGTGGGGAACTGTCATAACAAAAAGTAACTCCTACTTTCTCATTTTCTTCCTTTTCCCCCCTTCTTATCTTCTTTCCTCTTTATAGTTCTCTCCTTTCTTACCCTTTTACACAATATCTTACACAATTACACATGTACAGATGGCTCCAAATGTTTTCCGTTGCACCGGGGGCGGGGCAAGCGGGGTGCTTATCGAGAAGTTATTCCAGGTATCTTAGCTCATACCCGCACTACAAGGCAGGTTATGAAATGTAACAGGCTAAACAAAATATCATTCCAACACATTTCCCTTAGACATGGCTGTAAGAATGTAATAACTGTGAAAAGAAGACAGCAATAACATTACAATACAGCGACATAAACAGTATACAAAATAATTTCTAGGAATTAGAGGCATCATATTATTGTATAACAAGCAAGTGTTAAAACAAATTGGTTTGCTTTTTATATATTTACTGCTTTCTCTACCATTATTAACTAAAATATGTTCTTTATTTTCATAATGTCCTTATGAAGTATGATTTTTCCGTGCACCGTGACAACAATTTAGGCCAGAAATTATTTAAAGTTACAATCTAAGTTACACTTTTCCCTATTTGGTTGCATGCAAGACATCGTAATGACAACCAGCCGCTTACCTATTCCACAACTCACATTTTTACTGTCTCTACTATTTACCTATAATAAGTTCGAATTCCACCCAAAAATTAAAAAACAAGATTCACCGGAAATACACTTTTTGAGACCCACTGAAACCAAAGAAAGCATTTTTACTTTCTCTACTACGTAGGTACAGGAGCTAGAGAAAGTATTGTATTCCACCCAAAAACTGAATAACCAGATTCACCGGATATACACGTTTTGAGACTCCCTGGATCCAAAGAAATTTCTCTACTACGTAGTTACAGTAAGAAGAGAAAGCATTGCATTCCACCCAAAAATTGAATAACGAGATTCAAAGGAATTCACGTTTTGAAACCCCTGAATCCAAAGTAAGCATTTTTACTTTCTCTACTACGTAGCTACATTAAGTAGAGAAAGTATTGTGTTCCATCTGAAAATTCAATGTCGTAATTTCACCAGAAATCACGTTTGTGACCCCTGAATCCAATAAATTTATTTTTAGACAATGGTCGAAGTGTGTGTGTGTGTGTGTGTGTGTGTGTGTGTGTGTGTGTCCACGAATAGCATAACTCAAAAGCAAAAGGTTGGTTAAAACCCGAACTTGGTGTTTAAGTTCAACTTCTTCCAAGAATGCGACACTGAGATTTTAATGAAAATCCTCCACTCCAAACTGCCCTTTACATTGGCCATTTTTCGAAATGCTATATTCTTTCAAAAATGACTCTAAGGATGTTGATTAAAATACATATATTTAAGCTATTTTGATGATAAATAGAATGTATATCTTTTATTTTCTAGGCATAGTCTGTAAATTAGTCTTTATTGTCAATGACTTTTGATAATTAGTAAATCGTAAGAGAGAGAGAGAGAGAGAGAGAGAGAGAGAGAGAGAGAGACAAAATCTTACCGCACAACAACTATAGATCTTGTTAAAGCACAAAGTTTATATCAAATAACATTTTTATTTTATGTCAAATAACTTTTGTATTTTACCTATTCTGAAGGTTTCTTTGTTATTAGTTTAAATTTTCAAATACTTTGTACTTCCCTCAACTGCAAATAGCTATTGTTTTTCTTTCTTTCTTTCTTTTTTTCTCGTGTCCATACACAGAGAACAGAATTTCAAAGCTATAACGTCTGTGGCTCACATTCGGGAGGTCGTGGGTTGGATTCCCCTGGCCAACCTTCCTGACCCATAGGTTTCTTCGGGGGGATTTCCCGGGTCGCCAGGCGAGTGCTGGGAAGGATTCTCACATCCCCGAATTTCCGGACCTCCATTTCATCTCCATTCTAATTTCCCTTCATCTTTCATCCGTTGGTCTGTTTCAGGGTTGGAAGTGTCGGCGCTGGTGTTTCGGTGCAGTGTGGCAGGGAAAAAGTGTTTTTTGTGACTTTCTCCGTCCCTCAGCCTTCGGCTGGCTGTCGAGAGTATACTAACTTCCTTGAGGAGCGTTGGACACCCTCTGTGCTGGGTGGAGTCCCCGATCTCCCTGTCCGTCTGACAGGGAGTATATCCCGAAAACCTAGGGACCCTGCGATTCCTGTGCCGTTTTTTCTGGTTCCGAACGCCCGGTTTCTTGTCTCGCCTCATCCTGCCACCCGGAGAAGCCCCTTTGTGGGGGGTAGGCACAATATCCACTATGTGGATCAGTGCAGAGTCCCCTCCTTAGCCCTCCAACCCAAAGCTATCACGTAGCGATCAGCTTTGAGGGATTTGGCTATCGCTTTAGCTTAATATGTTCTGGTTATACCTATAACGAATTGAGAAAATAAGTGATGAAGGTTTATGAGTATTAACATGACATAGGTGCAAAATAAGCTTTGTAAGAAGAGTGAGTAGAGAAAGTCATGCGAATGCAACACATCATGTTTTAGGGCAAAAGCTCCGTATGCCTGCGTGTCTGTGAATAACATAAATCCAAAGCGAAAAGTCGGTTAACTACCAAACTTGATATTTAATCTCAGCATCTTTCAAAGCTTTGACAAGGATTTTCAAGAAAATTTCCCCATGCTGTACAACCCTTTACATGGAAAAATGTTAGAGATTTGTTTTCTTAAAAATGGCTCTAATGATTTTGATTAAAATACTGCGTTTAAAATATTTTCATGACAAACGAAATATATATCTTGAACTGACTGAGAAGAGCCTCTAAAGTCTTCATTCTGACTGACTTTTGTATAATTGGTAAACTCTATACGATTGGACAAAGTTTTGTTACACAAGAAACGCAAACCTCATAAAGCACGCAGTTTGTTATACCTTCCTGACCCATAGGTTTCTTCGGGGGGGAGGTTTCACGGGTCGCAAGGCGAGTGCTGGGAAGAATTCTCACATTCCCGAATTTCCGAACCTCCATTTCATCTCCATTCTAATTTCCCTTCATCTTTCATCCGTTGGTCTCTTTTACGGTCGGAAGTGTCGGCGATGGTGTTTCGGTGCAGTGTGACAGGGGAAATGGATTTTTTTGTGACTTTCTCCGTCCCTCAGCTTTCGGCTGGCTGTCGGAAGTATCCTAACTTCCTTGAGGGGCGTTGGACACCCTCTGTGCTGGGTGGGGTCCGTGGTCTGCGTGTCCGTCTGACGGGGATCTATCTGAAAACTTAAGGACCCTGCCATTCCTGTGCCGTTTTTCCTGGTTCCGGACGTCCGGTGTCTTGTCTCGCCTCATCCTTCCTCCCGGAGAGATGCCCCTTGTGGGGCGTAGGCACAATATCCACTATGTGGATCAATGCCGAGTCCCCTCCGTATCCAACCAATCCAAAGCTATCAGTAGCGATCAGCTTTGAGGGATTTGGCTATCGCTTTAGCTTAATATGTTCTGGTTATACCTACAACGAATTGTGAAAATAAGTGATGAAGGTTTATGAGTATTAACATGACATAGGTGCAAAGTAAGCTTTGTAAGAAGAGTGAGTAGAGAAAGTCATGCGAATGCAAAACATATTTTAGGGCAAAAGCTCCATATGCCTGCGTCTGTGTGAACAACAAATCCAAAGCGAAAAGTAGGTTAAATACCAAACTTGATATTTAAGTTCAGCATCTTTCAAAGATGTGACAAGGACTTTCAAGAAAATGTCCCCATCCTGAACAATCCTTTACAATGAAAAATTTTCGAAATTTCTTTTATTAAAAATGGCTCTAATGATTTTGATTAAAATAATCACTGTTTAAAATATTTTCACGACAAACGAAATATATATTTTGAAATGACTGAGAAGAGCCTTTAAAGCCTTCTTCATTCTAAATGACTTTTGTATAATTGGTAAACTCTAAAAGATTTGACAAAGTTTTGTTACACAAGAAATGCAAAACCCGTTAAAGCACGCAGTTTGTTATACATACATTTTATGAGATTAACTAATTCCCAGACATTTTTTGTTATTGGTTTGAATACTTTTTGTAACTGAGATGTCGCTATTCGTTTTGTTTTCGTCGCGGTCATACAAACAGCTGGAATTTCTAAGCATCACGTAGTGACATGCTTTTTGAAAATGCGGCTATCGCTTTATCTACGTATACTACAACGAAACATGTATTTTGTGAACTTTTTCTTTTGGTATTTAATTAGTCATTTAACCGGGTAGTCCTTTATGGACGGTGAATGAACGAAATGGTTAAAACAGTGCTAAAATGGCCCGAGGTCCCTAGAAATTAGAATCTAACATTCATCTTCTTAGGATAAGAGGAATCCCTGGATAAAACTTTACCCAGGTATTTCACTTTAACCGAGATTCTAACTCGGGACCTCTTGAATGTGAGTCAGAACCCCACACCACACAGATGGGCTAAATGTGATTTGCAAGTTTATCTGGATTATAAGAAGTAGGTAGAAAAAGGAGATTTAGAAAAAATAATTTATAGAATCGTGAGAAGAGAAAGGTATGTGAATACAACACGTAAGTTTGTTCAATTTAAAATAAAATTTAATCTATATTTAAATATATTTCTTCCCAATAAAAATTCTCGTGGTAATGCAAAGGGTTTGGAGTTTCAAAGACACCACATAAAAATCTGACTATTGTTTGAGCTACTGCATTCTCCTTATACTTACAACGAAGTTTGTAATGGCAGTTGATTTCAATTAACAAGAAGACCCTTTCACTCAAGCCGTGTGTAGGACAAGGTTGGAAATATATCATCAGATTGAAAAATTCAATGTCATAGCTGAGATTTGAACTATGGATCTTCCAGTTTACGTCCAAGTGGCGCCGAGGTAACGCGTGTGACTCGCATTCGGGACATCCCTAGTTCGCTTTCCTGCTACCGCCCAATCTAACCCACGGGCTTTTTTTTCGAGTTTTCTCGAATCGTCAGGCGAATGCTGATATTTCTCTCAGCCCCCGGATATCGTTCCATTCCTCATTTCATTCATCCTTAACCGCGTTAGGTCTGTTTCAGTGTTGGAAGTGACGGTGATGGTATTGCGGTGCGGCGTGGCAGAGAAAAAGGATGCTTTTTGTGGAACCTTATCCGTCTCTCGGTCTTCGGTTGGTTGACAGGGTATAAAGACCGCTTCTTGGGGTGGGCGTTAGTAGGATATATAGAGGAATTCGAGCACAGTTTTTTGCGTTTATATGGGAAAGGATAGGGAAAACGAGGCTAGATGCGACGGTTCAAGGAGGAAAATGCGTTTATATGGGAGAGATAGGGAATACGAGGACTGACGCTAGGCTAGACAGTGGTAGGAGGGGGAGTGCCCTTTATATGAGACAGATAGGGAATACGTGGAGAGGTGCTAGGCTAGACAGAGGCTGAGTAATGTATGGTTTATATGAGCGGTATAGGAAAACGATGAGAGGTGTTAGACTAGACAGGGCTTGAAACGTAGTGCATGGTTTATATGAGAGATATAGGAAAACGAGGAAAGGTGTTAGGCTAGACAGAAGTCGAGGAGTAGAGTATGGTTTATATGAGAAGTATAGGAAAACGAGGAGAGGTATTAGGTTAGGAGAATTGAGTTTGTGTTTATAAGGAGAGACGAGAAAACGGAGAGAGATCCTATGCTAGGATAGACAGGTGTTAAAGTTTGGTTAGATAGGAAACCAAGGAGTGATACTCAGCTAGAGGGGGGGGGGCAGGAGGAATGAGCTTTTGAGAGGTAGGGGATACGGGGAGTGGTGTTAGACTAGACAGGGCTTGAAACGTAGGGCATGGTTTATATGTATGAGAAGTATAGGAACAGGAAGAGGGGTGCTAGGCTAGACAGAGGTTGAGGAGTAGAGTATAGTTTATATGAGAGGTATAGGAAAACGAGGAGAGGAGTTAGACTAGACAGAGGTCGAGGAGCAGAGTATAATTTATGTGAGAGTCATAGGTAAACGAGAGAGGCGTTAGGCTAGACAGAGCTAGAGGAGTAGAGTATGGTTTATATGAGAGGTATAGGAACAGGAGGAGAGGTGTTAGGCTAGACAGGTAGTGTAGCAGTAGGAATATGGACTTATATACAGCAGAGATAGGGAATAGGAGGTGCTAGACTTGAAAGCGACTTTAGACGTGAACTTAGTGGAAAACTGTTTCATGTCAATGTTCTAGACATGCCCATCACGTAACCTATTCAGGGAAAAGGTGACTCGTTCAGGGGAAAAAGGTGACTGCGCAGGGAAAAAGGAGGCCCACAAAGGGAAAAAGTTGACTAGCAAAGGGAAATACGTGACCAGCAAAGGGAAAAAGGCGACCCGCAAAGGGAAAAACGTGACCAGCAAAGGGAAAAAGGTGACCAGCAAAGGGAAAAAGGCGACATGCAACGGGAAAAAGGTGACCAGTAAAGGGAAAAATGTCACCAGCAAAGGGAAAAAGGCGACCACCAAAGGGAAAAAGGTGAGCCATAAAGGGAAAAAGGTGACCTGCAACGGGAAAAGCTAACCCACTAACACTAACAGGTAAGTAATTCAGGTAGTATTGCAAGAGGCTGACTGGATCATAGCAGTGTATGATTTCACAGGTAATTCAGCTAGTATCGTATGTATTCAGGCTAATTCATCTAGTAACACAGGATAGATTCCAGATGCTAACTGCATCATGGCTCTGCATGATTTCACAGATAATTCAGCTAGTATCGTAGGTATTTAGGCTAACTCAGCTAGTATCACAAGAGGATAGATTCTAGGGTTGGGTATAGCATAGTTTCATATTTCACAGAAAATTCAGAGGGTATCGTAGGTATTTAGGATAATTCAAGTAACATAGGTGTTTAGAGTAATTAAGCAAGCATTACAGGAGGGTAGGTTCCAGGGGTTGGTTATAACCTAGCTTCGTATTTCACAGATAGTTCAGGTAATATCGTAAGTATTTGAGGTAATCGACAGAGCTTCACAAATATTATTGATAATTTCGATCAGAGATTTGTATCACAGCTATTTAAGGTAAATGCAGATGATTCAGGTTGTATCAATGGTATTTGAGTCATTTTAGCAGGTAATTCAGATAGTATCACAGATGCTCGTGCTAATTTAGAGCAGGAATTCGTATCAGAGCTAGTTAAGGTAATTTCACATGATTCGGGTAGTATCACAGGTATTTAAATCACTTTCATAGCCAATTCAGCTAGTATCGTGAGCATTTAAGCTAATTCAGCTAGTATCACAGGAGTCTAGATTCCAGAGGCTAACTGCATCATAGTTATGCATGATTTCACAGCTAATTCAGCTAGTATCCTAGGTATTTAGGCTAATTCAGGTAGTATCACAGGAGGCTAGATTCCAGGGTTGGGTATAGCATAGTTTCATATTTCAAGATAATTCAGAGGGTATCGTAGGTATTTAGGATAATTCAAGTAACATAGGTGTTTAGAGTAATTAAGCAAGCATTACAGAAGGGTAGGTTCCAGGGGTTGGTTATAGCCTAGTTTCGTATTTTATAGATAGTTCAGGTAATATCGTAAGTATTTGGGTAATCAGCATAGTTTCACAGATGCTCGTAATAATTTCGATCAGAGATTTGTATCACAGCTATTTAAGGTAAATGCAGCTGATTCAGGTTGTATCAATGGTATTTGAGTCATTTTAACAGGTAATTCTGATAGTATCACAGGTGCTCGTACTAATTTAGAGCAGGAATTCGTATCTGAGCTATTTAATGTAATTTCACACGATTCGGGTAGTATCACAGGTATTTAAGTCATTTTAACAGGCAATTCAACTAGTATCACAGGTACTCATTGTAATATAGAGAGTAATTCGAGTATAAAACTTTTCTCATCCAGCGTTACAACAATTTATATACTTTTTTCTAAATCTTACAAATTTTTATATGTTAAACAGTTATTGTACGATGCAGAGAGGGATAAACTGTATATGGTTTACAAACTGAAAAGCTTTGCGTCAACATACCTTTCTTTTAGTTCGTTGTAGGAGTCTCTCCCCTTTTATCTAGGCTTGAGACTAGCACTAGGATTGCTCCTAATGGCAGGGTTACCACCTTCCCTTCCATCTTCTTCTTTCTTCATCAGACGTCTGCTAGTTACATACACAGCACACGAATAAACTCCATTTTTAAGATTGTAGACTCACGAGAAAATCTTCATCTTCGACTTACATTCTCTTAAGCACTGTTTGTAATACTGTAATGTCCATACGCATAGGTAGTTATTCCATCCTCAGCAATAATTCTTTTATAATCAAACGGAGTCAATGCAATTTTATTCACTTGCACTGTGGTAACAGCATGCTTTCGTGATAGGATTAGATTCATGGGCGTTCTGATGATTTCACTAGTTTTAAGACAGTCTGTATAGCTGTCAAACGAAATGTACTGCTTAATAGCGCTACGTTTTATACCTTTAATCTTTTTTATCATTGACCCTCGAATATCTAAGGCATACATCTTAGGACGTAGTCCAACAAAGCGTAGGATGATTTTGCTATTAGCCTCATCTTTAAATTTTCCCAATACCTTCTTGTTCTGAGTAGAGTAACATATATGGTTGGCAGGGTAATCAGCTGTATCGAGATGCTCAAGAAAACGTAGCTTGTCCTGGTACACATCTTCAGTTGTAACACGATGAATGAACGAATCAGTGTCCATATACATAAGCTTCAGGTTTTCAGCTCCATAATAAGGCAACAACACGTCGTAATGATAGTTATACATTAATGTCTTGGAGATGTCCAACACACTCATACCAATGTATATAGGCTTGTTGAATACAATCTGACGAGAGGTCATATGTACAGCAGCTAGATTATCAGCATATATCGTCCTGTCGATAAACGTAGGCTTGGCGATCAGCTTCTCTAGAGTTTTTTCATTGCTCACCAGTCGTATATCCATACGGTTACGCAGGTTCTCCATAGTTTTTCCAAACATGGCGTTGTTAAAGAGTTTGTAGAGATCCTTCTCGAAATCATTTGCAGCTTGTTGTCGTAGCCTGTTGTTAAATTCCACATAAGGTTTCAACCACCGAGACTGTAGGAATTGTAGCACACGATGGATTTTTGTTAGTCGTAGTCCATGACTAAGAGCTTGCTTCAAAGCCATGTAATGCACTACATACTTCTTTCGAGGTCCAAGATGGGGTATCAGTTTCTTTGTAGATGCTTCCAATGGTTTCATACACTCTGGCAGGAAAGGTAGATCGTTGTGTAGATCGTGAAGTTCTGCAGGATACTCGATGTCGACTTCTAATATGTACCCATGAGGATCATCTTCTTGTAGTGTTTCTAAGTTGATTTCTTCAGGCAAAACCCACTGAAATCCACCAAAAGGAAGGGCGTGACACATTGCCCAGCCATATTGGTTATTAGCGTCCTCGTATGTGATAAATTGGGTTGGTCTCGACGGATCAAACTTCTCCATATAAGTGTTATTAGCCTCAGCATACCGATGAGAAACTTGGCATAAACCTCCTCTTATACCTGATTCCACCATGAGTAGTTGATCATAATCTTGTAACAGCTCTAACTTAATTCCAGTATACAGTAACATAACGTCCCATGCTAGACCTGGAGAGGTAAAATAATGGGCGGGATCGACTTTGTGTGTTTTAAGGGTTTGCTCTCTGAACGTCTCAAAGACGTCAGCTAGAAGAAGTACATCCGAAGTTAAGTAGAGATCGCTGTACTCTCCCAGGTTTCTCACATTAAACAGCTCCCATACATTTCTAGCATGATCGTAGTCAGCATCAGTAATTTCTTCTTCATTTAATCTATTGTAGAAGGAGTCCTTAGGAGGCAAGCAGGTCTCGTTCAGGGCATCCAATGACGTAACAAAGTCATATGGAAATACACCCTTACGGGTCATCAACTTCAATTTGTCTTCTCCAAAGTACTTTAGCGTTTCAGGATACGAGGTTAGATTTTTTACCAACTTATCCAAGCTTGTACTGAGGAATCGGAAGCTATCCACAAATCGAAGTTTTATATCTCCTACATACTTGGTGAATGAGATATAGCTTTCTTCAGAGTTAGGAATTACCTCCACACGTTCACTTGTACAACCCAGCTCCTTAACAATGAAATGAGAGTCATATCCGCTAAGGTTATGCATGAAGACTGGTATATATTTAGGTGTTTTGCAGGCTAAATTACATTCATTATGAAGACTTCCACGATATTCACCGCTGATGTGATCATGGTCGCGTACTTTATAGTTCTCTTCTGTAAAGGGTTTTCCACACAAGTAGCATGTCGAAGAAGACTCGAAATCCTTTTGCTGTTGATCCGTAAGTTTCAGAGGCTTAGCAGATTTGTATATATTACCAATCATTTTTGCAAGAGATGTCAGGTACAGCATAAACTTCTGAGCAGCATCAGCACCACGATACACATAGGGTTGCTTAGGAAGATCAGTTTCGAGATGTTCAACACTGGATGTAGGTTTCACGTAAACACAGAAGCTCATTGGTGTGTGCTCTTGATAAGGGGTTGTATAGGAAGTTTCAGGATTGGGTGTACACGTATGGCATGGAGTGAGAATACTCTCAAAATCAGCATAGATGACATAAGGTACTTTCAGCATCCTCTCAACATTTTTAAACTGTGCAATTGCTTTCTCCTTGCTAGGCATAACAACCCTTGCAACACCATGTTGAATACAGACGGCTGCATGTTCTTGTAGTTTTTCCAGTCCACTTCGTCCATATCGATTATCAAAATGTGCAAAACAGCGCTTGCAGGTATAAACACGTTCATTACATTTAGTTTTCTGGCGTCGAACGAGCTTCTCAAAATTCCTTATATACACGTAGTGATGTTTTCCACTGCTGTCATTCAATAGTAGCAGGTCGCGATGTTCAGGTAGTTCAATATCAGCAACCTTTATCGGATACACTTCGTGCTTCTCATCCAGCCCGAAAACGTTAATAGACATATTGTTAAGCTTCTCATATTTAGGTATTTGAGAAAGTGGAGTAGGGTAGGAAACACAGCTGAAGTCGTAATTGTCTTGAAGTTGTTTGTATTTGTTCACACGCTGTGCATTCTTCCCTATGAATTTAGCTAATATAGAGTACATGAAACATTTCTCGTCGGTAAAGTTCTGAATGTTTATACACGCTTCTTTAGCTCCGACAGATGACGGTAGTGGTATGTAGCTACTTCCTCGTAACGGGTTGTACTTGTTGATACGAAGTCGAACTCCTTCCACAGCAAGCAAAGCCCAGCTGCTACCCTTAAGCTGAGACTCCTCCATTTCAGTCACCAATTTCTTGAATTTCACTTCCATCGTTGACTCCAGATCAGTTTCCAGGAAAACAGCTTGATTCCGTGTTTTAAATGTTTTGTCACAGGTTTCTCCAATACTGTTAACAAATCGACACTCAGCCAGCAGATTAATTTTAACACTCTTATGAATGCTAAGCTCTTTATGCACAGCCTGGATTATACGTTGTTTTGCCTCTTGCAGATACATATTCAGGTCCTTAGCTGATTCGCATCGTATAAAATACGATTTCAATCGTCCTTCGAATGAAGTTTCGTATTCTTTCATATCACAGTCCTCCATTGTTGACAGTAACTGATGTTTAGTTGGCTCCAATCTTCTTTTCTTCTGAGGGCTGCTTATTTCACATATATCTTCGTGTCGCTACCCCTTATAACCATCTTTGAAGGTTACATTACAATGTTTACATTTGAAGAGCTTCTTGCAGCTCATCTCGTGTCTTCTCTTGTCATAACCTCGGAGGAACTTCTTCCCACATTTTCCGCATGCATATCCAGTAGCGCTTGGAATAATATCCTTATACGCTGAGTTATTCATCTTTATTCTTGATGTAATAACGTATTAATCACTGATCAATGAAATGTAGACCTCTTCACCTTGATACCACTTTAGAAAGCTGATTATTCTTGGAGAGAACACGATGTTAACACCTCAAGACTAATTAGCACAATGAAGTCCAATGCCCTAGATCACCATATTTATAGAGGGAGCACGAACCTTTTAGATCAATCATAAGCTCGTTTCATAACCAGATGTATATGATCGCTCAACGTGTATTAACCCCCCAGCCATATAACCTCAAGTCTAGAGACAGGATGTTTATGACGTCACACCCAGAGACGGAATGTCTGACAGCATCAAACACGTTTAAACTCGTCTAATAACTACCTGCTTATGCTGTCACACCAGCAAGAGAAGCATTCTCCCACGCTCATTCAGACATATATTTCAAATTCAAAGCCTACCACCACCATCACCACCTATCGTACCAAGGTTAATTCCAGCTGTATTATCACAATACTTAACGTAAAAGCTTAAAAGCTAACGTAGAGGATTTTCCCCCTTATTTACTTAATTATTTCATGTTTTTATTCCCTTTTCAATTCTTCCTTTCCATCTTCTCACAGAAAGACCATTACATTTCACTACAATCATGAGAAAAGCAATTTTACCAGAGTTACACAGATTCTAAGCTTCTAAATCGAACCCGGTAATACTTCTAATAAATGTATTTTAGCTCCCCAATATCAGCATCTACCATTTAATCTTTACTCGAACCTGATATGATCCATAAGCTTGAAGATATATGAAATCACCCCTTCGGGATTCGATCTGAGTACTTTAAAGTAATATTTGTCACGATAACGATATTTAAGGACTAGATACTCTGTTTACGTTTACCTTGACATGTCTATCTAAATTAAATTACGTGTTATTAAATTTTTGCAAGTAAATTTCATTGAATCGGTATTCGAACCCAGAACACCAGGAACAAAATAATTTATAATATTAGTCTGACATGTTAAACAAAGCTGTATGCAGTTACATCATCGATCTAAGTGATATATTCTAGTGTACAGAGGAAAATTAAGGTCATTAAAAGATGGGGAATCGAACCAAGCACAACTGATTGACAACTATATACAGCATTAATCACCCAGTACAGAACCTATCAATCATGCTTTGGTGCACTCCTCTACCTCACTTAGTTCCCGAGATAATGAAAATTTAAAAATTAGGATCGAACCCAGGACGTCATGTATCTAGTTACAAATACACAAGATACTACCTAATAAAATAAATGCAACAAAGTTTATTTTCTGTATTTATTGTAATTAGCTTAGGACTTATTAAATTTATAATTAAATTACATTTTATCAGTATTCAAACCCAGAACACCAGAAACAAAATTATCTACAATATTAGTTTGATATGTTTAAAGGTGCTGTATGCAGTTACATCATCAATCTAAGTGATATATTCTAGAGTATAGAGAAAAATTAAGGAAGTCATTAAAAATCGGGATTCGAACTAGGGACAACTGATTGAAAATTATATACAGTATTAATTACACATCATAGGAGCTATCAAACATGCTTTGGTACATTCCTCTAGCTTTCTTATTTTCCGAGATAATGGAGGTTTTAAAATTAAGGATCGAACCCAGGACACCAGGTACCAAAGTATACATCCACAAGAAACTACGTAATGACTTTAATGTAAAAAGTTTATTTGGTGTCTTTATCGTAATTAGTTTAGGAGTTATTAGAAGATGAATTTGTATTCACTCCTAGGATTCGAACCCAGGCATCGTGGTCAACTTGGAACAATACCCTAATGACGCGACGCGTTCCATAGAATAGATTAGTTAGTTCCAAGTTGACCACGATGCCTGGGTTCGAATCCTAGGAGTGAATACAAATTTATCTTCTAATAACTCCTAAACTAATTACGATAAAGACGCCAAATAAACTTTATTGCATTAAAGTCATTACGTAGTTTCTTGCGGATGTATATTTTGGTACCTGGTGTCCTGGGTTCGATCCTTAATTTTAAAACCTCCATTATCTCGGAAAATAAGAAAGCTAGAGGAATGTACCAAAGCATGTTTGATAGCTCCTATGATGCGTAATTAATACTGTATATAATTTTCAATCAGTGGTCCCTAGTTCGAATCCCGATTTTTTAATGACTTCCTTAATTTTTCTCTATACACTAGAATATATCACTTAGATTGATGCTGTAACTGCATACAGCACCTTTAAACATATCAAACTAATATTGTAGATAATTTTGTTTCTGGTGTTCTGGGTTTGAATACTGATAAAATGTAATTTAATTATAAATTTAATAAGTCCTAAGCTAATTACAATAAATACAGAAAATAAACTTTGTTGCATTTATTTTATTAGGTAGTATCTTGTGTATTTGTAACTAGATACATGACGTCCTGGGTTCGATCCTAATTTTTAAATTTTCATTATCTCGGGAACTAAGTGAGGTAGAGGAGTGCACCAAAGCATGATTGATAGGTTCTGTACTGGGTGATTAATGCTGTATATAGTTGTCAATCAGTTGTGCTTGGTTCGATTCCCCATCTTTTAATGACCTTAATTTTCCTCTGTACACTAGAATATATCACTTAGATCGATGATGTAACTGCATACAGCTTTGTTTGACATGTCAGACTAATATTATAAATTATTTTGTTCCTGGTGTTCTGGGTTCGAATACCGATTCAATGAAATTTACTTGCAAAAATTTAATAACACGTAATTTAATTTAGATAGACATGTCAAGGTAAACGTAAACAGAGTATCTAGTCCTTAAATATCGTTATCGTGACAAATATTACTTTAAAGTACTCAGATCGAATCCCGAAGGGGTGATTTCATATATCTTCAAGCTTATGGATCATATCAGGTTCGAGTAAAGATTAAATGGTAGATGCTGATATTGGGGAGCTAAAATACATTTATTAGAAGTATTACCGGGTTCGATTTAGAAGCTTAGAATCTGTGTAACTCTGGTAAAATTGCTTTTCTCATGATTGTAGTGAAATGTAATGGTCTTTCTGTGAGAAGATGGAAAGGAAGAATTGAAAAGGGAATAAAAACATGAAATAATTAAGTAAATAAGGGGGAAAATTTTCTACGTTAGCTTTTAAGCTTTTACGTTAAGTATTGTGATAATACAGCTGGAATTAACCTTGGTACGATAGGTGGTGATGGTGGTGGTAGGCTTTGAATTTGAAATATATGTCTGAATGAGCGTGGGAGAATGCTTCTCTTGCTGGTGTGACAGCATAAGCAGGTAGTTATTAGACGAGTTTAAACGTGTTTGATGCTGTCAGACATTCCGTCTCTGGGTGTGACGTCATAAACATCCTGTCTCTAGACTTGAGGTTATATGGCTGGGGGGTTAATACACTTTGAGCGATCATATACATCTGGTTATGAAACGAGCTTATGATTGATCTAAAAGGTTCGTGCTCCCTCTATAAATATGGTGATCTAGGGCATTGGACTTCATTGTGCTAATTAGTCTTGAGGTGTTAACATCGTGTGCTCTCCAAGAATAGTCAGCTTTCTAAAGTGGTATCAAGGTGAAGAGGTCTACATTTCATTGATCAGTGATTAATACGTTATTACATCAAAAATAAAGATGAATAACTCAGCGTATAAGGATATTATTCCAAGCGCTACTGGATATGCATGCGGAAAATGTGGGAAGAAGTTCCTCCGAGGTTATGACAAGAGAAGACACGAGATGAGCTGCAAGAAGCTCTTCAAATGTAAACATTGTAATGTAACCTTCAAAGATGGTTATAAGGGGTAGCGACACGAAGATATATGTGAAATAAGCAGCCCTCAGAAGAAAAGAAGATTGGAGCCAACTAAACATCAGTTACTGTCAACAATGGAGGACTGTGATATGAAAGAATACGAAACTTCATTCGAAGGACGATTGAAATCGTATTTTATACGATGCGAATCAGCTAAGGACCTGAATATGTATCTGCAAGAGGCAAAACAACGTATAATCCAGGCTGTGCATAAAGAGCTTAGCATTCATAAGAGTGTTAAAATTAATCTGCTGGCTGAGTGTCGATTTGTTAACAGTATTGGAGAAACCTGTGACAAAACATTTAAAACACGGAATCAAGCTGTTTTCCTGGAAACTGATCTGGAGTCAACGATGGAAGTGAAATTCAAGAAATTGGTGACTGAAATGGAGGAGTCTCAGCTTAAGGGTAGCAGCTGGGCTTTGCTTGCTGTGGAAGGAGTTCGACTTCGTATCAACAAGTACAACCCGTTACGAGGAAGTAGCTACATACCACTACCGTCATCTGTCGGAGCTAAAGAAGCGTGTATAAACATTCAGAACTTTACCGACGAGAAATGTTTCATGTACTCTATATTAGCTAAATTCATAGGGAAGAATGCACAGCGTGTGAACAAATACAAACAACTTCAAGACAATTACGACTTCAGCTGTGTTTCCTACCCTACTCCACTTTCTCAAATACCTAAATATGAGAAGCTTAACAATATGTCTATTAACGTTTTCGGGCTGGATGAGAAGCACGAAGTGTATCCGATAAAGGTTGCTGATATTGAACTACCTGAACATCGCGACCTGCTACTATTGAATGACAGCAGTGGAAAACATCACTACGTGTATATAAGGAATTTTGAGAAGCTCGTTCGACGCCAGAAAACTAAATGTAATGAACGTGTTTATACCTGCAAGCGCTGTTTTGCACATTTTGATAATCGATATGGACGAAGTGGACTGGAAAAACTACAAGAACATGCAGCCGTCTGTATTCAACATGGTGTTGCAAGGGTTGTTATGCCTAGCAAGGAGAAAGCAATTGCACAGTTTAAAAATGTTGAGAGGATGCTGAAAGTACCTTATGTCATCTATGCTGATTTTGAGAGTATTCTCACTCCATGCCATACGTGTACACCCAATCCTGAAACTTCCTATACAACCCCTTATCAAGAGCACACACCAATGAGCTTCTGTGTTTACGTGAAACCTACATCCAGTGTTGAACATCTCGAAACTGATCTTCCTAAGCAACCCTATGTGTATCGTGGTGCTGATGCTGCTCAGAAGTTTATGCTGTACCTGACATCTCTTGCAAAAATGATTGGTAATATATACAAATCTGCTAAGCCTCTGAAACTTGAGCCTTGATCAACAGCAAAAGGATTTCGAGTCTTCTACGACATGCTACTTGTGTGGAAAACCCTTTACAGAAGAGAACTATAAAGTACGCGACCATGATCACATCAGCGGTGAATATCGTGGAAGTCTTCATAATGAATGTAATTTAGCCTGCAAAACACCTAAATATATACCAGTCTTCATGCATAACCTTAGCGGATATGACTCTCATTTCATTGTTAAGGAGCTGGGTTGTACAAGTGAACGTGTGGAGATAATTCCTAACTCTGAAGAAAGCTATATCTCATTCACCAAGTATGTAGGAGATATAAAGCTTCGATTTGTGGATAGCTTCCGATTCCTCAGTACAAGCTTGGATAAGTTGGTAAAAAATCTAACCTCGTATCCTGAAACGCTAAAGTACTTTGGAGAAGACAAATTGAAGTTGATGACCCGTAAGGGTGTATTTCCATATGACTTTGTTACGTCATTGGATGCCCTGAACGAGACCTGCTTGCCTCCTAAGGACTCCTTCTACAATAGATTAAATGAAGAAGAAATTACTGATGCTGACTACGATCATGCTAGAAATGTATGGGAGCTGTTTAATGTGAGAAACCTGGGAGAGTACAGCGATCTCTACTTAACTTCGGATGTACTTCTTCTAGCTGACGTCTTTGAGACGTTCAGAGAGCAAACCCTTAAAACACACAAAGTCGATCCCGCCCATTATTTTACCTCTCCAGGTCTAGCATGGGACGTTATGTTACTGTATACTGGAATTAAGTTAGAGCTGTTACAAGATTATGATCAACTACTCATGGTGGAATCAGGTATAAGAGGAGGTTTATGCCAAGTTTCTCATCGGTATGCTGAGGCTAATAACACTTATATGGAGAAGTTTGATCCGTCGAGACCAACCCAATTTATCACATACGAGGACGCTAATAACCAATATGGCTGGGCAATGTGTCACGCCCTTCCTTTTGGTGGATTTCAGTGGGTTTTGCCTGAAGAAATCAACTTAGAAACACTACAAGAAGATGATCCTCATGGGTACATATTAGAAGTCGACATCGAGTATCCTGCAGAACTTCACGATCTACACAACGATCTACCTTTCCTGCCAGAGTGTATGAAACCATTGGAAGCATCTACAAAGAAACTGATACCCCATCTTGGACCTCGAAAGAAGTATGTAGTGCATTACATGGCTTTGAAGCAAGCTCTTAGTCATGGACTACGACTAACAAAAATCCATCGTGTGCTACAATTCCTACAGTCTCGGTGGTTGAAACCTTATGTGGAATTTAACAACAGGCTACGACAACAAGCTGCAAATGATTTCGAGAAGGATCTCTACAAACTCTTTAACAACGCCATGTTTGGAAAAACTATGGAGAACCTGCGTAACCGTATGGATATACGACTGGTGAGCAATGAAAAAACTCTAGAGAAGCTGATCGCCAAGCCTACGTTTATCGACAGGACGATATATGCTGATAATCTAGCTGCTGTACATATGACCTCTCGTCAGATTGTATTCAACAAGCCTATATACATTGGTATGAGTGTGTTGGACATCTCCAAGACATTAATGTATAACTATCATTACGACGTGTTGTTGCCTTATTATGGAGCTGAAAACCTGAAGCTTATGTATATGGACACTGATTCGTTCATTCATCGTGTTACAACTGAAGATGTGTACCAGGACAAGCTACGTTTTCTTGAGCATCTCGATACAGCTGATTACCCTGCCAACCATATATGTTACTCTACTCAGAACAAGAAGGTATTGGGAAAATTTAAAGATGAGGCTAATAGCAAAATCATCCTACGCTTTGTTGGACTACGTCCTAAGATGTATGCCTTAGATATTCGAGGGTCAATGATAAAAAAGATTAAAGGTATAAAACGTAGCGCTATTAAGCAGTACATTTCGTTTGACAGCTATACAGACTGTGTTAAAACCAGTGAAATCATCAGAACGCCCATGAATCTAATCCTATCACGAAAGCATGCTGTTACCACAGTGCAAGTGAATAAAATTGCATTGACTCCGTTTGATGATAAAAGAATTATTGCTGAGGATGGAATAACTACCTATGCGTATGGACATTACAGTATTACAAACAGTGCTTAAGAGAATGTAAGTCGAAGATAAAGATTTTCTCGTGAGTCTACAATCTTAAAAATGGAGTTTATTCGTGTGCTGTGTATGTAACTAGCAGACGTCTGATGAAGAAAGAAGAAGATGGAAGGGAAGGTGGTAACCCTGCCATTAGGAGCAATCCTAGTGCTAGTCTCAAGCCTAGATAAAAGGGGAGAGACTCCTACAACGAACTAAAAGAAAGGTATGTTGACGCAAAGCTTTTCAGTTTGTAAACCATATACAGTTTATCCCTCTCTGCATCGTACAATAACTGTTTAACATATAAAAATTTGTAAGATTTAGAAAAAAGTATATAAATTGTTGTAACGCTGGATGAGAAAAGTTTTATACTCGAATTACTCTCTATATTACCATGAGTACCTGTGATACTAGTTGAATTGCCTGTTAAAATGACTTAAATACCTGTGATACTACCCGAATCGTGTGAAATTACATTAAATAGCTCAGATACGAATTCCTGCTCTAAATTAGTACGAGCACCTGTGATACTATCAGAATTACCTGTTAAAATGACTCAAATACCATTGATACAACCTGAATCAGCTGCATTTACCTTAAATAGCTGTGATACAAATCTCTGATCGAAATTATTACGAGCATCTGTGAAACTATGCTGATTACCCAAATACTTACGATATTACCTGAACTATCTGTAAAATACGAAACTAGGCTATAACCAACCCCTGGAACCTACCGTCCTGTAATGCTTGCTTAATTACTCTAAACACCTATGTTACTTGAATTATCCTAAATACCTACGATACCCTCTGAATTACCTTGAAATATGAAACTATGCTATACCCAACCCTGGAATCTAGCCTCCTGTGATACTACCTGAATTAGCCTAAATACCTAGGATACTAGCTGAATTAGCTGTGAAATCATGCATAACTATGATGCAGTTAGCCTCTGGAATCTAGACTCCTGTGATACTACCTGAATTAGCTTAAATGCTCACGATACTAGCTGAATTGGCTATGAAAATGATTTAAATACCTGTGATACTACCCGAATCATGTGAAATTACCTTAACTAGCTCTGATACGAATTCCTGCTCTAAATTAGCACGAGCATCTGTGATACTATCTGAATTACCTGCTAAAATGACTCAAATACCATTGATACAACCTGAATCATCTGCATTTACCTTAAATAGCTGTGATACAAATCTCTGATCGAAATTATCAATAATATCTGTGAAGCTCTGTCGATTACCTCAAATACTTACGATATTACCTGAACTATCTGTGAAATACGAAGCTAGGTTATAACCAATCCCTGGAACCTACCCTCCTGTAATGCTTGCTTAATTACTCTAAACACCTATGTTACTTGAATTATCCTAAATACCTACGATACCCTCTGAATTTTCTGTGAAATATGAAACAATGCTATACCCAACCCTAGAATCTATCCTCTTGTGATACTAGCTGAATTAGCCTAAATACCTACGATACTAGCTGAATTATCTGTGAAATCATGCAGAGCCATGATGCAGTTAGCATCTGGAATCTATCCTGTGTTACTAGACGCATTAGCCTAAATACATACGATACTAGCTGAATTATCTGTGAAATCATGCAGAGCCATGATGCAGTTAGCATCTGGAATCTATCCTGTGTTACTAGACGAATTAGCCTAAATACATACGATACTAGCTGAATTACCTGTGAAATCATACACTGCTATGATCCAGTCAGCCTCTTGCAATACTACCTGAATTACTTACCTGATAGTGTTAGTGGGTTAGCTTTTCCCGTTGCAGGTCACCTTTTTCCCTTTATGGCTCACCTTTTTCCCTTTGGTGGTCGCCTTTTTCCCTTTGCTGGTGACATTTTTCCCTTTACTGGTCACCTTTTTCCCGTTGCATGTCGCCTTTTTCCCTTTGCTGGTCACCTTTTTCCCTTTGCTGGTCACGTTTTTCCCTTTGCTGGTCGCCTTTTTCCCTTTGCTGGTCACGTTTTTCCCTTTGCTAGTCAACTTTTTCCCTTTGTGGGCCTCCTTTTTCCCTGAGCAGTCACCTTTTTCCCCTGAACGAGTCACCTTTTTCCTGAATAGGTTACGTGATGGGCATGTCTAGAACATTGACATGAAACAGTTTTCCACTAAGTTCACGTCTAAAGTCGCTTTCAAGTCTAGCACCTCCTATTCCCTATCTCTGCTGTATATAAGTCCATATTCCTACTGCTACACTACCTGTCTAGCCTAACACCTCTCCTCCTGTTCCTATACCTCTCATATAAACCATACTCTACTCCTCTAGCTCTGTCTAGCCTAACGCCTCTCTCGTTTACCTATGGCTCTCACATAAACCATACTCTGCTCCTCGACCTCTGTCTAGTCTAACTCCTCTCCTCGTTTTCCTATACCTCTCATATAAACTATACTCTACTCCTCAACCTCTGTCTAGCCTAGCACCCCTCTTCCTGTTCCTATACTTCTCATACATATAAACCATGCCCTACGTTTCAAGCCCTGTCTAGTCTAACACCACTCCCCGTATCCCCTACCTCTCAAAAGCTCATTCCTCCTGCCCCCCTCTAGCTGAGTATCACTCCTTGGTTTCCTATCTAACCTAACTTTAACACCTGTCTATCCTAGCATAGGATCTCTCTCCGTTTTCTCGTCTCTCCTTATAAACACAAACTCAATTCTCCTAACCTAATACCTCTCCTCGTTTTCCTATACTTCTCATATAAACCATACTCTACTCCTCGACTTCTGTCTAGCCTAACACCTTTCCTCGTTTTCCTATATCTCTCATATAAACCATGCACTACGTTTCAAGCCCTGTCTAGTCTAACACCTCTCATCGTTTTCCTATACCGCTCATATAAACCATACATTACTCAGCCTCTGTCTTGCCTAGCACCTCTCCACGTATTCCCTATCTGTCTCATATAAAGCGCACTCCCCCTCCTACCACTGTCTAGCCTAGCGTCAGTCCTCGTATTCCCTATCTCTCCCATATAAACGCATTTTCCTCCTTGAACCGTCGCATCTAGCCTCGTTTTCCCTATCCTTTCACATATAAACGCAAAAAACTGTGCTCGAATTCCTCTATATATCCTACTGGCGTTGGACCCTAAGTTTGGGGTGGGGTTCCCGGTTTGCCTGCCCAACTGTCAGGGCGTCTCAATCTGGAAATTTTAGGAACCTTGTCATTGTTGTGCCGTCACCCCTGGTTCCGGCCGCTCGGTGTCTCTCACCTTATCCGTCCCTCCCGGCAGCGCCCCCTCGAGGGGCACAAGCACAGTATCCTCATTCGCTGGTTCGGGGTCGAGTCCCCTCCGTTACACTTTCCTTTCCTGAACAGAGAAGAGAAGCATTTTAAGAATTCAGAACGTGAATCGTAATACAAAGTCTTTTTGGGGGGTGCATCTTCAGATTTGTAACTTGAAAGCAATTTAGTTTTCAGAATAGAGTGCTTTCAAATGAACCAATCGCAACAAAAGCACATCAACCTATCTACATTAACATTTCGGGTCACTATTTTGAAAATTTAGCTTATATGTTATCCTAACCGAATAAAACAGCTGTAAAGAAAATGCAAATTTTGCGCTAAACGTTGTTTCCTCGTATCTATTAACATTTCCTCCTCTTAGATACAATACCTACATAGGTGTTTTTACTCTATGTCCACTATACGACTGGCACGGTTTTCTTCCTTTCTCCTGTGAGTGTGTGTAAGGGGAATTATGTTTCAAATAAAACAATCTTTATTCGTTTTTCAGTAACAAACGCAAAATATATCTCATTTTCAAGAACATTTAATGTTGTACTTAATTGTTCGCAAACTGCTTCAAGAGTTTGACATTAATATTACTTTTTCTTGCATATTTTTAAAAAATTACTTGAATATTATCAGAACTGAATGTGCCAACTGTATGGAACTACACACTTAGCATTAAACACTGTGATCAATATCTATGAAATTAAAAAGCAAAACGAATTTATATTCAAGGTAATAAATATCTTCGGAGAACGCGTAGAACGTTCTATTGCTGATAATTGTGATACTATTATTGTCAATATTATTATTTATTACTAGCAAAAAACGTTAAAAACAAGATATACATTAGGCGAACCCTGTTTCATAAAAAAATTACTGGATCTTAAACTTGTGTAGCACCCGCATAAAGAGTGCAATATTTGATTTTTAAACAATATATTATGCAAAGAAAATGTTAGTTTATTTCGCTTGAATAGTTCTAGTAAAGAGAAAAGTATCTGATTTCGTCTTCTTTCTTCTTAGTCAGGTCGCTGAATTATGCCAGCATACAAGGAAGTAAATGTGATCTTTGAGACGATCCGGCACTTGCTGTTGTCTATAGTCAGGCATGAATAGTCGAGAAGAAATTTCTTCCCCCTCTTCCTCTACACCCCTTGACCCATCGGAAAACATTTGAAGCCCACTATACATGTAACACCAGAAACAGTTTGTCTGTAGCGTATTGGCTACCCGAGATCCACCCCGCAAACTTTTTTGGAGCGTGAATTGGGTGTATCTGCACACACCGTGGTGGACTGGTCTTCATTCTCTAGGGAAGTTTGCCTAGACTGGTGCTTCAGAAACAAAAAGCAAATTGGGGGAGTCGGTATTTCTGTGGAAAGAGACGAAGCAAAGGTGAGCAAAAGGAAATACAATTGTGGCTGTGTAATTGAAAGACAGTGGATTTTCGGAGGGGTAGAATGCGAAAATCCACGGAACATCTTTGTGGTGCCCGTAAAAGAACGCGACAGTGCCTCTCTTTTAGCTACAAAATACGTTCTATCAGGCAGCAGAATAGTAAGCGAATGCTGGAAAGCTTAAAACTGCCTTACAGACGAAGGTTTTGTGCACTACACAGTTAATCAGTGTTAATTTTGTGGATACTGATACCGGAGCCCGCACACCCACAAAAACAAAAAACAAAAAATAAATGCGCCTGGAGAGGTACGGTCCAAAGTTTCCCGGCACGGCCGTAAAAAGGCGCACTACAGCGGGTATCTAGCTGAATTTATATTCAAGCGAGCCTGTCCAGACCATCGCCACCGCCTCCATACGTTCTACAAAGCAGCTGTACAGCTGTATCATCCGTACCATATGTAAAAAGTAAGCTTTTGGCAGAAGGCTGAAGCTTATATTACACAGTTTAAAAGTAGGCATGATAATTAGAAAGCCTATAAACCACTCACACTCCACGTTTACGACACATTCTTATATAAGAAATAAATCACTAACTGTCAATGTGTGTTACAACTACGGATGCGCTGAAGAAGGTGCCAACCCACCAATTTTAGTGAAATCCGCGAAAATAGCTATATATATAATCAAGGTTCTTACAACGCTTGTAACCATCAGTTCATATACACACACTAACCTTAAGGCTAACCTCGCATTAAATCTAGAAAACACAGCGAATATTTTGCCAACAAGTTCTAAAAGCATAACGAAACTGTCAAAGCTTTCAAAGAATCGGATCTTTCGAATGATCCTTCAATTTATTTACAGTGAACATTTTTAACACTTTCTGTATTAAAAACCTAACCTAACGCTAACCTTAAATTAATTCAGAAACCTAAGCTTATATAAAAAAGCCAACCTAACGCTTACCTTCCGTGAATTCAGAAACCTAAGCTTACATAACAAAACAAAACTAACCTAACGCTGACGTTCTTGAATCGGAAACCTGAGCTTATATATAAGGCTAATCTAACGCGAACCTTCCGTGAATTCAGAAGCCTAAGCTTATATAAAAAAAACTAACCTAACGCTAACCTTCCGTGATTTTAGAAACCTAAGCTTATATAAAAAAAGCTAACCTAACGCTAATATTCCGTGAATTCAGAAGCCTAAGCTTATATAAAAAAGCTAACCTAACGCTAATATTCCGTGAATTCAGAAACCTAAGCTTATATAAAAAAGCTAACCTAACGCTAATATTCCGTGAATTCAGAAACCTAGGCTTATATAAAAAACTAACCTAACTCTAACCTTCCGTGAATTCAGAAACCTAGGCTTATATAAAAAAGCTAACCTAACGCTAATATTCCGTGAATTCAGAAACCTAGGCTTATATAAAAAAACTACCGTTAGGTAGCCTTCCGTGAATTCAGAAACCTAAGCTTATATAAAAAAGCTAACCTAACGCTAATCATCCGTGAAATCAAACCTAGGCCTAACCTCTCATAATGCCTTGGATGCATTGAGTGTGTGTGAAAAGGGTTTAAAATGTCTAAAAAGTGTATTAAAATCCTCACTATAAATAACAGATTGAAGGATAAATAAAAAGATGCATTTCATTAAAAAGAGAGATGGATCCCTTACGTATATGGAATAATAGTGAAAGGAACGTGCTCCTAGCAGTGCAACAGGAAAAAAATAAAGAGGAGCCATACTTAAGCTAATATAATGTTTCCTTTAATCTGTTGCAGGAAATCGTAACCAAAGTACGCGCTACGCGTTTCACTGAACGGTTGTTAACATGGACCAACCCGCGGTACGATAGCCAGCCTCAAGCGACATACGTATGGCGTTGTTGCAGAGCATAACATTCAACGTCTTATATGTTTACATCTCAAATGTGCCATACAGTTTTTTTTGTCCAAATCCTGCTCCTTCTAGACAGCATTCTTAATAAGTATCAGCAAATAAGCGTCGCTACGCGCGTGTAACAAAGTAGCGTCTAACTCCAATACGGAACCTTTCCAAAAAACAAAATTAAGAACAACATAATCAGCATAAAAGGTCGTACCATTAACACCGGAATTCGTTGAGTTTGTCGAGCGGCCCTAGTTCTGCATAGTAACCTAATTTAATTATCTTATATATATACACGCTCATATGCACTATGTGATCAAAAGTATTCGGACACCACCACAAACATACGTTTTTCATCTTAGGTGCATTGTGCTGCCACTACTGCTGGTACTCATTATCCGCGACCTCAGTAGTCTTTAGGCATCGTGAAACAGCAGAATGGGACGCTCCATGGAACTCATGGACTTCGAACGTGGTCAAGTGATTGGGTGTCACTTGTGTTAGAAGTCTACTCAGATTTCCACACTCCTAAACATCCCTAGGTCCTCTGTTTCTGATGTGATAGTGAAGTGGAAACGTGAAGGGACATGTACAGCACAAAAGCGTGCAGGCCGACCTCATCTGTTGACTGACAGAGACCGCCGACATTTTGAAGAGGATCATAAAGAGTAATAGGTAGACATCTATCCAGACCATCACACAGGAATTCCAAACTGCATCAGGATCCACTCCAAGTACTATGACAGTTAGGCGTGAGGTGAGAAACCTTGGATACCATGGTCGAACGGCTGCTCACAAGCCACACATCACGCAGGAAAATGCCAAACGACGCCTTGCTTGGTGTAAGGAGCGTCAACATTACACGATTGAACAGTGGCAAAACGTTGTGTGGAGTGACGAATCACGATACACAATGTGGCGATGCGATAGCAGGGTGTGGGTATGGCGAATGCCGTCATCCAGCGTGTGTAGTGCCAACAGTGAAATTTGGAGGTGGTGGTGTTATGGTGTGGTCGTGTTTTTCCTGGAGGGGGCTTGCACTCCTTGTTGTTTTGCGTCTCACGATCACAGCGCAGACCTACATTGATATTTTAAGCACCTTCTTGCTTCCCACTGTTGAAGAGCAATTCGGGGATGGCGATTGCATCTTTCAACACGATCGAGCACCTGTTCATACTGCACGGGCTGTGGCGGAGTGGTTACACGACATCCCTGTAATGGACTGGCCTGCACAGAGTCCTGACTTGAATCCTATAGAACACTTTTGGGGTGTTTTGGAAGGCCGACTTCGTGCCAGGCCTCACCGACCCACATCGATACATCTCCTCAGTTCCGCACTCCGTGATGAATGGCCTGCCATTCCCCAAGAAATCTTCCAGCACCTGTTTGAAAGTATGCCTGCGAGAGTGAACGCTGTCATCAAGGTTAAGTGTCGGCCAACACCATATTGACTTCCAGCATTACCGATGGAGGGCGCCACGAACTTGTACGTCATTTTCTGCCAGGTGTCCGGATACTTTTGATCACGTAGTGTGTGTATATATATATATATATATATATATATATACCGCGTGAACCTTCTCATCCCGCAGATTGGTAACTAGGCAACCCTGAAATTTACAAACGATGCGAAATGCAGGTGCTGACACCGCCTTCACCAGCCCGCTGATTAGGGCTACGGTGTTACTCGCTGTTAATGTGCTCTAGTAGCGCAATGGTTAAAATGCTAGAAAGTCGTGGTAAAAGTTCGAAGTTCAAATTACTCCTACACATAAATGAGCTTTTTATTCATTTCTGTTCATGTTTCGAGAACGTTCTATCGAATTATTGTTCCTTTCGTAATGCAATAGAAAGTAGATTTACCTATAAATACGAAGTTTCAGCCGTTCGTGCTCATTGTGGAACGATGTTTTCGAATAGAGAGTATCTGGACATGCAGTTAGTATACGGGGAAGTGCAGCAGAATGCAACGGAAGCACGTCGTCTATACCAACAGAGGTTTCCGCAGAGAACAGTTCCTACAGATCTCACGTTTTTGCGAGTTGCAAATTGCCTTCTGGAATCAGTAACAGTGCACAAGACACCACATTCACGAAGAGATCACCCTGTCTGTGACCAAACATCGTGTGACTGACTGTCATTCAGCATCCGCATTGTAGTACGATGGACATTGACAGGCATTTCAATATTAGCCTTCCGCGTGGAGATCACATCATGCAAAGTTTCACCCTTATCACCTTCAACTACACCAGGAGCTACTGCAGCCAGACTATGGCGGAGAGTGGCGTTCGCTAGGTGGATCATACGACAAATTGAACAAGATCCACATTTTTGGCAACTGTGTTATTTACAGACGACGCAGGGTTCCACAACACAGGAAATGTAAATCGCCACGACATGCGTTGCTGGAGCACTGTAAACCCTCACTGAATGCAAGAGGCGACCTTAAAAGTTCGATGGGATTTCAACGTTCGGGCTGGTATATTCAGTGATCTAATAGGCCCGTATTTTTATGACCAACTCACAGGGAATCGCAATATCCACTTCCTACAACCCAGCTGCCTACTCTACTGGATGGAGTGCCGTTGCAGAACCGACTGTGTGGTACAGACGGCTCCGAATGTTTTCCGTTCAACTTGTAGCGGGGTAAGCGGTGTGTCTTATCGAGAGGTTATGCCAGGTGCCTTAGCTCATACCTGCTCTACGAAGTTGCAGTGCCAAAGAAAATAATATTCCAACACATTCCCCTTAGACGTGACTGTAAGACTGTAATAACTTTGAAAAGAGAAAAGCAATATCACCACAACACAGCGACATAAGCAGTATAAAAACCAATTTTTAGGAGTTAGAGGCATCATATCATTGTATAACAAGCAGGTGTTAAAACAAAATGGTTTGGTTTTGCATATCTGCTGCTTTCTCTACCCATTATCAACCAACATATTTGTTTATGAAAATGTCCTTGCAAAGTATGGTTTTTCCGTGCACTTTACCTTAATCGTGACTACAATTTAGGCCGGAAATTATATAAAGTTACAGTCTAAGTTAAACTTTTCCGTATTTGGTTGCATGCAAGATGCCGTAACGACAAACAGCCGCTTATCTAAAACACAACTCATCTTTTTACTCTCTATACTATTTACCTATAATAAGTAGGGAAGGTGTTGTATTCCACCCAAAAATTAAAAAACGAAATTCACCGGAAATACACGTTTTGAGACCCCCTGAATCCAAAGAAAGCATTTTTACTTTCCCTATTACGCACTTAAAGTAAGTAGAGGAAGTATTGTATTCCACCCAAAAATTCAATAACGAGATTCACCGGAAATGCACGTTTTGAGACTCCCTGAATCCAAAGAAAGCATTTTCACCTTCTATACTAATTAGTTACAGTAAGTATAGCAAGTATTGTAACTCACCCAAAAATTCAATTAAGAGATTCACAGGAAATGTACGCTTTGAGGCTCTCTGAATCCAGGGAAAGCATTTTCACCTTCTCTACTATACGAGACAGGAGCTAGAGAAAGTATCGTATTCCACCCAAAATTCAATAAGGAGATTTACCGGAAATACATGTTTTGGGACTCCCTGAAACTAAAGAAAGCGTTTTTACTTTTTCTACTGCGTGGCTAAAGGAGGTAGAGAAAGTATTGTTCCACCCAAAAATTCAATAAAGAGATTCATCGGAAATACACGTTTTGAGACCCCTGAATCCAAAGAAAGCATTTTTTACTTTCTTTACTACATGGTTAGAGTTAGTAGGGCAAGTATTGTATTCCACCCAAAAATTGAATAATGAGATTCACCGGATATACAAGTTTTGAGACCCGCTGAATCCAAAGTAAGCATTTTTACTTTCTCTACTAGGTAGCTACGGTAAGTAGAAGTATTGTTTCATTCAAAAATTCAATAGAGATTCGCCGAAAGTACACGTTTAAAGACTCCCTGAAACCAAAGGAAGCCTTTTTACTTTTTCTACTAGGTAGCTGCAGTAAGTACAGAAAGTATTGTTTCAACCAAAAATTCAATAAAAAGATTCACCGGAAACACATATTTTGAGACTCCCTGAAACCATAGAAAGTGTTTTTTCTTTCTCTACTACGTAGCTAAAAGAGGTAGAGAAAGCATTGTATTCCACCTAAAAATTGAATAACGAGAATCATCGGAAATGCACGTTTTGAGACACCTGAATCCAAAGTAAGTTTTACTTTCTGTACTACGTAGCTACAGTAAGTAGTGAAAGTATTGTTGCACCCAAAAATTGAACATAGAGATTCACCGGAAATACACGTTTTGAGACCCCCTGAATCCAAAGTAAGCATTTTTTTAGCATTACCATGTAGCCACAGTAATTAGAGAAAGTATTATGCTCCTCCTAAAAATTCAGTGTCGTAATTTCACCAGAAATCACATTTGCGACTCCCTGAATCCAATGAATTTATTTTTAGAAAAAAGGTGTGTGTGTGCGCGTGCGTGTGCATGTGTGCGTGCCCGTGTATGTGTGCGCGCGTCCGCGAACAGCATAACTCAAAAACAAAAAGTTGTTAAAAATCAAACTTAGTGTGCAAGTTCAACTCCTTCCAAGAATGCGACACGGATATTTTAAACAAAACCCCCCACTCCAAACTACCATTTACAATGGGCATTTTTTGAAATTTTTTATTCTTTCAAAAATGGCTCTAAGGATTTAGATTAAAATGCATATGTTTAAGCTAATTTTAATGATAAATAGAATGCATATCTTTAATTTTCTAGGAATAGACTGTAAATTCGTCTTTATTGTGAATGACTTTTGATAATTAGTAAATCGTAAGAGACAAAATCTTACCGCACAACAAATGTGGATCTTGTTAAAGCACAAAATTTATATCAAATAACATTTTTATTTTATGTCAAATAACATTTTTATATTTTACCTATTCTGAAATGTTCCTTTATTAGTTTGAATTTTCAAATACTTTATACCTTTCTCAGGTGCAAATAGCTATTGTTTCTCTTTCCTTGCTTCCTTACTTCCTTCCTTATTTCCTTACTTCCTTCCTTATTTCCTTACATCCTTCCTTATTTCCTTACTTCCTTCCTTATTTCCTTCCTTACTTCCCTAACTTTCCTTATTGCCCTTCTGCCTTTCTTACTTCTTTCCCTCTTTCATCCTTTCTTTCTCGTGTTCATACAAAGAGAACAGAATCTCAAAGCTATCACGTCTGTGACTCGCATTCGGAGGCCGTAGGTTCGATTCCTGTGGCCGACCTTCCTGATCCATTGTTTTTTTCGGGGGTATTTCCAATGCTCGGAAGGATTCTCACATCCCCGAATTTCCTGTCCCTCCATTTCATCTCCAGTCTCATTTACCTTCATCTTACATCTGTTGGTTTCTTTTAGGGTTGGAAGTGTCAGCGATGGTGTTTCGATGCAGTTTGGCAGGGGAAAAGGATGCTCTTTAGGACCCTCTCCGTTCCTCGGCTTTTGGTTGGCTATCGGGGTATCCTAACCCCCTTGAGGGGTGTTGGACACTCTCTTTGCGGGGTGGGTTCCCCTATCTGCCTGTCCGTCTGACGGGGAGTATCTATCTGAAAACTTGGGGACCCTGCCATTCCTGTGCCGTCACTCCTAGTTCCGGCCGCTCGGTGTCTCCTCTCGCCTCATCCTTCCTTCCGGATACGCCCACTTGTAGGTGTAGGCACAATATCCACCATGTGGATCAGTGCCGAGTCCCCTCCGTATCCAACCAATCCAAAGCTATCGCATAGCGATTCGCTTAAAGGGGTTTGTCTATCGCTTTAGCTTAATATGTTCTGCTTATACTTACAACGAATTGCGTAAATAAGTGTTGACGGTTTATCTATATTAATATGAAATAGGAGCAAGAATAAGTTTTGTAATAATAGTTTGTGGAAGAGTGAGTAGAGGAAGTCATGTGAATGCAAACCATATTTTATTGCAAAAGCTCCATAGGCTTGTATGTTCTGTAAACAACATAGCTACAGAACGAAAAGTAGGTTAAATACCAAATTTGGTATTTAAGTTCAGCATCTTTCAAAGATGTGACACAAAGATTTTCAAGAAAATCCCCTGCACCCCAAACAGCCCTTTACATGGAAAAATGTTCGAAATTTGTTGTTTTCTCAAATGGCTCTAACCAGTTTGATTAAAATACTGTGTTTAAGATATTTTCATGACAAACGAAATATATATTTTGAATTATCTGAGAAGCGCCTCTCAAGTCTTTTGCGTTCTGAATGACTTTTGTATAACTGGTGAACTCAAAAAGATGGACAAGGTTTTGGTACACAAGAAATGCAGACCCCGTTAAAGCACGCAGTTTGTCATACATACACACTGCCGTTTGTGAAAATTGAACACCAAGATAGAATTTCCCGAATAACTCCAACCTTGGTGGAAGTGTAGAAGAGTGTGCAAGAAATAAGTGATTAGGTTTGCAGAGAGATAGAGCATACGTAGGCCGAGCAGAGCCCTCTCGTGGCGGTCCGACAAGGTCAGTGTTGAGCCCAGTGTAGTCAGCGCAGAGCTGTCAAACAAGGTAGAAACAATAAAGAGACTGCCAGTATGCCTCGTCGACGTCAAAGGGAGCCATATGGGCATGTGAGCGAGTTCGATCGATGAGAATGATCGGCCTCCGGGAAGCGGGTTTGTCATACCGTGGCATTTCGGCTCCTAAAGGGCATGCTGCCACGATAGTGATGCGTGTGTAGAAGCAGTGGGTAGATGAAGGCGCACGCAGCGAAAAGCGGTTACTGGATCACGGTACATGACCACAGCACGGAATGAGCGTCATCTTGTCCACATGGACATAACGGACCGTACAGCTTCATCCACAGTATTGGCTCGACGCTGGAGCACTACAACAGGTGTGAACTTGTCTACATCAATGATTCGTCGCCGTCTGCTGCAGGTTGGACTGGTTGCATGCATGCCATTACGTCGGCTTCCATTGTCCAGTAACCACAAGCTTCTCCGACTGCAATGAGCACGTGAACACCGTCACTGGGGTGCTGAGTGGCAAAATGTAATCTTTTCGGACGAGTCCTGCTTCAACGTGTCCTACAGTGATGTCCGCTTACGTATCCGGCGGTACCGTGGTGAGCACAACCTGGAAGGCTGCAGTGTTGAGCGGCATATCGGACAAACACCAGGTGTGATTGTTTGGGGCGCCATTGGTTACAACAACCGATCTCACCTCTTACGAATTGAGGTCACTTTGAACAGCAACCGGTACCTAACGGTGGTTGTAGAGCCTGAGGTACCCCCCTAATTCAGGCATCTCCATAGGCCAAATTTCAACAGGACAATGCCCGGCCACATATTGCGAGGAATGTACAAGCCTTCCTCGAAGAGGGACGGGTACCATTGCTTCCCTGGCTTGCACATTCGCCCGACATGTCGCCCATCGAACATGTCTGGGATATGGTTGGTCGGCACCTGGTGCGTCATGGTCCTCCAGTAACCAGTGTCACGTATTTGTGGGCTCGAACACAAACTGCGTGGAGGGAAATCCCTCAGGAACCTATTCAGAACCTTTTTGATTCAATGCCATGGCGTATATCAACTCTAATTGCAGCGCATGGAGGCCACACCAAATACTGAATATTAGGGCTCAAAGGTCATGTATAGTTTTGAAAAGTTTATCATTTGTTACTTGTCATATACCTAACCTGTGGTATTAAATTCATTGAATTCATGCGTTTCCTTCTTTGTGTTGCAATTTTCACAAACGGCAGTGTATTTTATGAGATTAACTATTTCCCGGATATTTTTTGTATTGGTTTGAATACATTTTGTAACCGAGAAGCCGCTATTCGTTTTTTTTTTGTCGCGGTCATACAAACAGCATGGAATTTCAAAGCATCACGCAGTGACATGCTTTTTGAAAATGTGACTATCCTTTATCTAGGTATACTACAACGAAATGTGTAAATGTGAACCTTTTCTTTTGGTATTTAATTAGTCCTTTAACCGGGTCGGTCATTACGGACGGTGAATGAACGAAATGGTTAGTCATGCTCAAATGGGCCCGAGGTCCCTGGAGCTTAGAGTGATCTGACATTCATCTTCTCAGTATAAGAGGAAACCCTGGAAAAAGCTTTATCCGGTTAACTCACTCTAACCGAGATTCGAACTCGGGACCTTTTGAATGTGAGGCAGACCCCCATATCACAGATGGGCTAAATGTGAATTGGAAGTTTATCTGTATTATAAGGAGGAGACAGAAAAACAATATTTAGTAAAAATAACTTGTAGAAGGGTGAGAAGAGAAAGTTATGTGAATGCAACACGTAAGATTTTTCTCGTGGTAATGTAAAGAGTGTGGAGTTTCAAAGACACCACATAAAAATCTGATTATCGTTTGAGTTACTGCATTCTTCTTATGCTTACAACGAAGTTTGTAACGGCAGTTCATCTGAATTAACAAGAAGACTTTTACTCAAGCCGTGTGCAAGACAAGGTGGGAAAGATAGAACCAGATTGAAAAATTCAGTCATAGCCGAAACTTGAACTACCGATCTTCCAGTTTCCGTCCAGCTGGCACTGCTTAACGCGGGTGACTCGCATTCGGAGAATCCCTGGTTTGCTTCCCGGCGACCGCCCACTCTGATCCATGGATATTTTCGGGAGTTTTCCTGGGTCGTCAGGATTCTCTCAGCCCCGGAATATCGTTCCATTCCTCATCGCAGTCATCCTTATCCCTGTTAGGTCTGTTTCAGGGTTGGAAGTGTCGGCGATGGTGTTCCGGAGCGGTGTGGCAGAGAAAAAGGGAGATCTCTGTGGAACCTCATCCGTCTCTCGATCTTCGGCTGGTTGCCGGCGTATACGGACCGCCTCTTGAAGGACGTTGGACCCTCGGTGTGGGGAGGGGTCCCCGGTTTGGCTGCCCGACTGTCGGGGTGTCTCAATCTGGAAACTTTAGGAGTCTTTTCATTGCTGTGCTGTCGCACCTGGTTCCGGCTGCCCGGTATCCCTTCCTCCCTCCCTCTCTCCCGGGGCTTCCCCTCGAGGAACACAAGCACAATATTCTCATGCACTGGATCGGGTTTGAATCCCCTCCGTTACACATCCCATTCCATTCCAGACCAGGGAAAGGAAGCATTTTAAGAATTCAGAACGTGAATCGTAGTACAAAGTATCTAAATATTCTTCGCTTTATTGTTTTTATTTTTTGTTTTTGCTTTCACTTTCTTCAGATTTGTAATTTGAAAGCAAGTTTACTTTCGAAAGCAATTTAATTTTCAGAATAGAATGCTTTCAAATGAACCAATTGCAACAAAAGCACATCAACCGTTCTGCATTAACACTTTCGGGTTCACTATTTTGAAAATGCAGCTTATATGTTAACCTAACCGAATAAAACAGCTATATAAAAACTGCATATTTTGCGCGAAACGTTGTTTCCTCGTATCTATTAACACTTTCTCCTTTTAGATACAACAGCTGCTTTTACTCTACGTCCACTATATTGTTGGCACCGTTTTTCTTCCTTTGTCTTTTGAGTGTGTGAAGGAGGAGTTATGTTTGAAATAAAACAATCCATATTCATTTTTCAGTAACAAACGCAAAATATATCTCATTTTGAAGAACACTGAATGTTGCACTTATTGTGCTCAAACTCCTTCAAGAGTTTGACATTAATATTATTAATAGTAATTATGAAACGATTATTATTAATATTATTATTATTATTATTATTATTAGTAGTAGTAGTAGTAGTAGTAGTAGTAGCAACAAACGTTAAAACAAGATATACATCATGTGCACCTTGTTTCTCAAGAAAATTACTGAATAATGCATCTTAAACTTCTGAAGCACCCGCATAAACAGTGCAATATTTGATTTTTAAACAGCATATTATGTAAAAAAATTAATTTCTTTCGCTTGGATAAATCTAGTAAAGAGAAAAGTATTTAGTTTGTCTTCTTTCCTCTTAGAGCCAGGTCGCTGAATTATACGAGCATACACAAAAGTAAATGTGACCTTTGAGCTACACTTTAATGTCGACTATACCCAGGCATGGCTAGTCGAGAAGACATTCCCTCCCTTTCTTCTTCTACACCCCCTGGTCCATCGGAAAACATTTGGAGCCATCCGCACCAACATGATGGGGCGCCAGCTCATTCGACCGGTCGTGTCACGACTTATCTTGATGCCACCTACCCTGAAGAATGGATCGGACGGCATGAACCAATATGGTGGCCAACTCGCTCACCAGATCTAACGCTGTTAGATTTCTTCTTGTGGGGTTATCTTAAAGATATCGTGTACCAGGAGAGGCTAATGACCCCTCAACCGCTCAAGGAACGCATCACCTTAGCTTGCCGTGACATCCCAGCGGCCATGTTGCGCAAGAGTTAGGCAGTGATGAAGGTTAGACTGAGATCTTGCATCCGCCAGCGTGGTGGCTAGTTCGAACACCCATCACAACCACAAGGAGGAAACGGGTAAATTGTAAATGTTTATCTGTGTGATGGTCCGGCATGGTGTCATAGTCTATATTAAATGCACTACTTTGAGAAACAGAGAGGTTTGCAAAGATCAGAATATGGGTTTGCAAACGATATCTAGTAGGTAGGTAGGTAGGTAGGTGTAAACTCTCAGAGCAATTTATTTGCTTTCTTTTGTATGAAAGAATAGCTTTAAATAGTAAAATATTATTTAATGATGCCTTATGTTTGTAAGTTATAATTACACTGCTATATGCATTTATTTATGATGCTCATTAAAGCACACTCTAACAAGTGACAATTTGTGTTTTAATGATATTCACATAATTAAACTAATTAAGGAAACCGCACTTCCGTGGCAAACTATCAGTTCTCTTAAGTTTACTAAATATAAAAAGTACCTGCAAGTGGCAGTATTTAAACCTGGGACCTTTATCACTGAAGGCCAACGCTTACTGTTGAGCTAGAGCGCAAGTCAGTGCACGTATAGCGGCGCAAGCAATCATTTCGGCCGAAATTGATACGAAGCGATGCATTAGACAGTGATTACGGCATAGCCTGTACAACGCCGGGACTTCATAACTTCTCAATCCGCAGGCTGAGAAGACATAAATATATATTAGCTTAATCAGAAGAAATAAAACAAACCATGGTTCCTCGTTTAACTGATCAACACTTTAAGGTAACAGGGACATTATATTTCAGAGTAGAAAACCCAGGACAGATAATAAAAACAGAACAATTTAGCATGTAACTGTTCAGAAAAAATGTATAAGCAACTTACTGGAATCATTGAATAGAATAAAATGAAACAACAACATGAATTAAATATTTGCCTTTTTTTGCTAAGTTTTCCCTGTACCATCCTGCAAATATTTGGGCCGATATTTTGTGCTGCTTTGATTCTGAGAAGTGTTCAGATTTTCATCATACAGATTACTTTTCTGTTGACGCTTTCTTAATTTCAAAACGGAGAAGAGCTGCTTACACCTATGTGGTACCGAACCTGCACAGGGTTTTAGCTGCACTTTAGAGGACGAAATCGTAAACGAAGAAAAGATTGGTAAAAACCAACCAATTTCGCCTTGTAATTTAACTTGTCTTTCAGTTATTTGTCGACCCTAGATCAATAATTTCTAACTGTAAATTTGCAGAAACTGTTCACCATTTACTGAGAATGGGCTAGTAAATAAAGCAAATTGTGTTTCTAGACTTTTCAAGTCCAGAAATCGTGTTTCAAGTTGTTCCTGAAATGTAGTAAGAGTATTGTTCCTGAAATATAGTAAGAGCTTCTGCATACTCCTTAGTCATGCTCAACATCGACTTGAAGAAGACAAGCAAGCTTTGGAAAGCGGGAAGTATTGCTATTTGCAATTTGACGATCCCATAATTGAAATTTCATTTTGAAGGCATTTATTTTATCCCAGATTTGAGCTATAACCTGTCATTTCCCTTGCAGAGATACAATAAGTGGGCTCAAATTAGCAAGGAGCACAAGATTAGATATCTACTTCGAATCCTTGAAACCCCACTGCATTGGCAGGATTTCCACAGCTGTGATGTCACTTTTGGCTGCCCGGCGAACGGGCCCTTGGCTCTGCCTGCTCCCCTTTGCCACCCTAGAGAAGGGAATTCTGACACAGAGAAAAGTGGTACAGAAGATGAATCTCTTGCTAGAGATATTCTGTTCCATTTAGGGAAGGATGGAAATGCAAAGTGGGGAAAGCATCCCGAACCCCGCGAAGAACAAGCGCACATAGTTTGCTAACTAGATTGCCAAATGTTATTCGCGAAGCACGTCACGCCAAAGATGTACCTAATTGACTACGGAAACTATATATAACTCATGAAGTGTTGGCTACCGTTGTCCTGCACTCAGATCAATATGTAGAATCTATAAAAGACAAATTTCAAAGGGAAAAAGATGCAAAGCTGACTGATATTACTGAGTTAGTGTCATTCTTAGGTGTCTTATATTTGGCTGGTGTTTTCCATGCAAATATAATTGTGCTAGAACATCTTTGGTGCACAGATGGCAACGAAGTTGAAAATTTTCATTTGTAACGACTCTGAGAAGATTCAAATTCCTTCTTCACTGCCAGAACTACAAGAGGGGAGCGAAAGATTTTGGACAACTTAGCAGCAATCATGAAGCGTTTTCATCATTTGTTGAAAACTGTAAGACGAGCTATTCTCTTGCGGCTTATCTAACAATTGATGAAAATCCTGAGGCCTTTCGTGAAAGATGTAGATTTAAGTAATACATCCCATCAAAGCCAGCCAAATATGACATTAAAATATATGCCCTGGCAGATACTAAAACGTGTTTAGCCATAATTTGAAAATGTGAGCGGGGAAGCAAGCCGAGGGACCTTCCTCCATAATTAAAAACCTGCATAAGTTGTTAAGCGATTGGCAGAGCCTATCTATAGCACTTATCGTAATATAACCGCTGACAACTGATTTACAGAAATATACTTAATTACTGATTTGAAGAAAAATTATATGTTGGCATAATAAAAAAGAATAAAAGATGTTTGCCAACTGAGCTATTGAGCATGAAACCCGAGGAAATTAAGTCATCGATGTTCGGCTTCGGCGAACATGTTACTTTAATGTCTTACGCTCCTTGAAAAATTCGAAGTGTGCTCGCAGTTTCAAGTATGCATACAAATGACTCAATTGATGGTCACATCGGAGAAAGCATAAACTTATGATAACATTCTACAACAGAGAGTGGAGTGGACACTTTGGGTAAGATGTGTGTGAGCTACGTGGCCAGAAACACTAATGGCCACTAGTGTTCTCTTTTCTATGCTAAATATAGCTGGCATAAATGCTCGAGAAGTATGAATTGGAAAATGACTAGAGGTGAACAAGAGAAGATTGTATCTTAGAATTTTTTCTGAGCAACTGCTATCGCAGGAACTTTTATGCAGGAGTGCTTATCCCGTAGGACTGCGTAGAGAACCACAGTTGAAGCTCAAAAAATACCGACCTGACATGACATGAAGAACCAGTAGGGAAGCCTACGAACTCTTTTTGAATCGACGCGTTGTTTTGAATGCATGCTCGCTAAGCCAAAGAGGATCTCCAGAATGACAAGACATAGTTGGAAGAAGTGTAAAAGAATATTTTTGCTTGGAACATGGAAGAATGATACGCCATGAATGTTTTGGGAGTTTCGACTTGGAGAAATAAGACGGATTAGGAAAACATAAAGAAATGATAAAAGAAATGTTGTTATAACTAAAATGTTTTATGTATTATATTTTGATGTAATTAGTTGTTTTTTCCTTCCATTCATTATTTTAACAAATTTGCTGCATTTTCAGTTAAATTTCTATAATGTAATGTTCACTGTCTGCTTATTTGTTTAGGCTAGTATAATTATAGCACTAGGATTAGAAATACACTGTAAAACCAACTGTACTACCAATGAGAATTAAAATAAAAAAGGATAGAAATTAATTCTATTATTAAAACAATGATGAAATGCAATCGCGCAAAACAGCGAAATTATATAAAACGCCATTGGCGCCTTCTAGATACCGCGCGACCGGCATAGGGCTAAATATAAGATCCAGCTGTATAGAATCTTAAGTTTTAGATCTTTCGCCTCTCGTTTAAATGATGTAGTTTTTCGCAATATGGCTTCTGTACCTGTGTATCTTGCCATAGTATGACTGTTAAAGGAAAAGTTGTACTTTCGATTTCACAATTCAGTCACTGATAAACACCTAGCGCCAAAGCACCCTCGAAGTTGCAACTATACATTTTGCAGTTCTTTCAAACCCAAATTTCAAATATTATAGCGACAATGCTTGCTTCCGTCTCATAGCATTTCTGTCTGAGGTCAACATACTATATATCTACAAAGGAACGTTCTAAACTGGTTTCTGCACTCGGATTTTAACGATTTCTCTGGATGCGCGGTCGCTCGCAATCGTCTTTTCTTTCCGTCGCCGATCACGCCGAGTGCTCGTGTTTTGTTTTAACCACGAGAGCATCACAGAGTGACTGATAATGTACACAGCTTGGCTTTCCCGACGTAAATAGCCTACACCAAGAATAGCATATTGTACTTCGTAGTACTGTACTGTAACTATAGTGATTAGCATGAAAACCCGGGTTCGATCTTCTGTGGTGAATAATTTGTTTGTCTTTTTGTTTCCTTTTATAATTTAAAGCCGTATGACGCTTTCATATATCAATATATTTATAAAGAAATAAGGTGAAGTAACCACATGCTAATCAGCAAACACAACAAAAACAGCAATAACCAACACCATAATCATCACCAGAACAACATCCACAATAAAAATCACCACCACTACCACAACAGCAAGCACAAACTCGGCAGGCTTCACGCCAGTCTATACCACAATCTCACAAGTCCAGCAGCAGCGCTCCTACGCAGATATATTGGCTTCCTCCTCGTTGACACTGTGTTCCAATACTAATCTTGCTGACTCATCATCGCCCTTTATAATTGAGATCTTTTCTCAAATTTTCTCTCTTATAACTGTTTTTATCAACTCAGAGCTACTAGAATTCTCAAATCTCCTTTCAAGTTGTCTGTCTTCCGTTTTTAAAAATGGCGGCGTACATAAATTTCTCTTTTCGGCAGCTAACCCTCCTAAATTGGAAAACCAATGACCTTTGCGCTAAACGCACTGCCTTCATACCGTTTTTCTTGGTGTACGATTTAATATTGACGTGGCCTGCATAACCTAAACTCATTTTCTGCACAAAAACTTTTACTCTTCCAGGTTATCGTACTTATCGATTTGATGGATGAGCTGACAAACTTCTGGAGGAGTTGACATTGCTGTTCGACACAGTATTTCTTGCGCTGAAGTCTTTTTACAGTCGTTCCTGACTTGGAAATTGTCGGTATTCAAATTAGGTTTCACGACAAAACTGATTTACCACCCTTATGTGCTCATAATCTTCCAGGATATAAACTTAGTTTTCAATTTTTTTAATGCTTTTCTCTCTGATTATTCTAAGCTCCTGCTTGGGATTTGGGCTGTAAACATATTTCGTTGGTACGTCGAAATACGAATCCTAATTTCGCGCCTCTTTTTAATGCTATTAATTCTCACGATTTGCATGCCTTGGCTCCGAACCAGCCCCCCCCCCAGGGGCTCACCTTGTGTGAGTACGAGTTTGGCGTACCCGAAGTGCTCGAGCCA
This sequence comes from Deroplatys truncata, assembly GCA_030765065.1. NCBI lineage: Eukaryota > Metazoa > Arthropoda > Insecta > Mantodea > Mantidae > Deroplatys > Deroplatys truncata. Next base: position 281,238,544 of record CM060990.1, read on the forward strand.
CTCATCACCATCATCATCCCTCCACCCTCGTCCGGTCGAGGTGGATTCGTCCTCGTGACCGGGGTAGGCTCTCGTGCGTTCTTTGCATCTCGTTCCATGCCACCCCTCGCAATCGATCTTTCTTGACCTGTCTATTTCCGAACATTTCGCACCACGACCATTCATTCACACATCTTTTCCTTCCTCGCCGGCCTACCTTGCGTGCGACACAACCACACAGCTTTGTTTTATTTTCCAATTTTCTTTGTTTTAATCCTCCGTGGACACAGCCTGGCGGATACCCACGCACTGGTTGCGCAACTGGGTGAATGGATAATGGCGTCATCCCCACCGCCCGGGGTCGTCATGTAGGTATGTGTTCTTATCCGCTGTTCAACTGCAGTCCCGCGTGGGGGGCATTGCATGAGATGCTGACTTCCGACGGCCATTGGGTCCCTCTGTCAATGTTCTGGGAGGTGTGACCCTGGGGTGAGTCTGGTAAGATAGGCCACTCACCCAAGCCGGGGTAACATCCGGGAAGTCCAAGCCCGAGGTCGGAAACGGTTACAATGGTTGAGGATTTCTTTCGCTATGGAGCCCTCTTTCTCCATTACTAACAAACAGCGCCGAAAAGTCTATGTAACAGAAGCAGCACCACCGACATCTGGTTGTTACTTGGTAATTAGCCGAACAGAGGAAGGCCAATCTTTTGAGAAGGTGAACCCTTTTATTATTTAAAAGGGGATTGACGCTATTGCTGGTTCTGTTCTTTCCTGCATCAGACTTCGGAATGGTTCTTTATTAGTTCAAAGCAAGTCGGAACAACAAAGTAAGTCCTTGTTACGCACCACGCTTCTCCACGGTTATCCCATCCGTGTTGAGAAGCACCGCACCTTGAATTCCTGTCGAGGCGTCGTCACCACTCACAGCCTCGACGGAATTTCGGACGATGAACTGGTCGAGTACCTTTCCGATCAAAAGGTTACAGCGGTTCATCGTGTGCAGGCTAAACGCATTTCTCACGTTCGATGGCGTCGATCTACCAATTAGTACTTCAGCAGGGTACGAACGTATTGCGGTGAGGCCCTATATACCTAGACCTCTGCGTTGTTTCAAGTGCCAACGCTTTGGGCATACGCAAGTCTGGTGCAAGAGTGCCGTTAACATCTGTGACTCTTGTAGTCAGCTCTCACACGGTGATACCTGTACCTCAGCGCCCGTCTGCGTTGATTGCAAAGCGTCTCATTCTGCGTGAATTGCCGACTGTCCGCGGTACTTGGACGAGAAGGCGATCCGGGTAAAGGAGAAACTCTCCTTCGCTGAAGCCCGGAGGCGTTACCGTTGGCGCCAACATTCGCTTCTGCGATCTGATACATTTAGTTCTGTTGTTGCCTCGCCAGTACCCCGGAAGGATGCCGAAACACAGGCCTGGACCATGACTGCATTGACCGCCACTACCATCCGGCCGTCCGTTTCCAGCACTGTTATCAAGCCATCTAAAGCTGATCCTAAAGTTCTGAAGTCTCAAGGCACTGAAAAGAAGCCAAAGCAGAAACTTCGTAGAGAAGATTTTCTGAAAGAACCTCCGCGTGCGCGCGGTAAGAAAAGTTCACCTTCTCCTCGAAGGTCGCAGTCCGAGGATGCTCCTGGGACAAGCCGCGCTCAGCGGCACCCCTCACCCATTACCACCCAGAACCGATTCTCGGCGCTTGAATCGGTTTCTGGCACTGACGCGTGGGCCCTCCCTTCGACGAGCCTATGGAGTCTGACCAACCCCATACCAAAAGCCCGAGCCTCAAGATTAAGCACAAAGTTACTTTGAGCCGTCCTTCTAAGTAAGAAGTTTATCCCCTTTAGTCATGACTATCCTGACCTGGAATTTACGTGGTGTACGATCGCATAGGGCGGAACTGCAAATTTTATTGTTCCCATTCACATATGGCGTGTGTTTGCAGGAGACTAAGCTTCGCCCTCACGATCCTTTTGCTCTCCGAGGGTATACTTCAGTTCGCTACGATCTTGCACCCAATGAGAGTACTTCTGCTCATGGAGGCGTCATGTTATTAGTGCGTACCGACGTTCATTTTTAATCTCCCACACTTACGTCCGACTTGCAAGCTGTTGCCGTTAGGCTTCAATTACCCGGCTTTTTCTTTTCTTTTTGCACTGTCTATTCACCTCCATCGTCTACCCTCGCTAACGCGGACATTCGAGATCTCCTGTCCGCTCTCCCAACACCATTTCTTCTGTTGGGAGATTTTAATCCCCATCACCCACTGTGGGGTTCGCCAAAAACGTGTGCGAGAGGAACTCTTCTTTCCGATATTTTTAATCAGTTCAACCTCTCCATCCTCACTCAAGTGAGCCTACTTTTCTGTCTGATTCTTCTGGTATATTCTCTCACTTGGACCTTGCCGTTTGCTCACTCCAGCTTGCTAGTCGTCTGCAGTGGAACGTTGTCGCTGACACCATTATTCCCGCATCGTTTCTCTTCTGTCTCACCACGTCCAGCATTCTAGAGTACCTACCTGGATATTCAGAAAAGCAGGCTGGAGATTGTATTCCAGCCTCGTGTGTTTTCAGCAGCAGCCCTTCTCTGACGTTAACCAAATGGTGCTGCAACCTTTCATCTACGACTATATCTGCCGCCGAACGCACGATTCCCCGTTCATCCTTTCGAACTCGGCGTATTCCTGTTCCGTGGTGGAACGAGGCTTGTCGGGATGCCGTTCGTGCTCGTAGAACTGGGCTTAGGGTGTTTCGGCGTCACCCTACACTTGATAATTTGGTTACTTTTAAACAATCGCGCGCCAAGGCTCTTCGCATTATTCAGGATAGCAAGAAGGCTCCTTGAACTCGTTTTGTCGAGTCTTTTAATTGCGTCACGCCTTCCTCTGTTGTTTGGGATAAACTGCGCCGCTTCTCCGGTAAAGTATCGCATTGTGCTGTGTCTGCCCTTCAGGTTTCCAATGACACCATAGTAGATCCGGCTGCCATTGCTAACACTCTGGGTGCTGCCTTTGAGGCATTTCCAGTACTGCTCATTATTCCGCCGGCATTTGCTCTCTCAAAGACCGGCAGGATTCCGGGTCCTATAATTTCGGTCTTATAATACGGAGTGTTATAATGAACTTTTCACAATGAGGGAGCTGGAGCACGCTCTCCATTCCTCTAGGCACTCCGCTCCTGGGCCGGACGACATTCATGTCCTGATGTTAAAGGACCTTTCAGCCGACAATAAACTCTTTCTCTCACAGGTCTATAATCGTATTTGGCAAGATGGGCTTTGTCCTTCCCTTTGGCGCGAAGCCACCATTGTCCCTATACTTAAGCCTGGGAAGGATCGCCAACTACCTTCCAGCTATCGCCCTATCTCCCTCATCAGTTACATTTGCAAGGTGATGGAGCGCATGATCAACGAGCGGTTGACATGGTGGCTTGAGTCTCAGAAACTTCTAGCGAACGCTCAGTGCGGATTTCGTCGCCATCGCTCTATCGTCGGCCATCTGGTGTCTCTGTCGACGCTAATTATGAATGCATTTCTGAGAAAGTGTCAAACAGTGGCTGTGTTTTTTGACCTGGAGAAAGCATATGACACTTGTTGAAGGGGCGGCATTTTACGTACACTTCACGCCTGGAATTTCCGCGGTCGTCTTCCCATATTTCTTCGGGAGTTTATGACGGATCGCGTCTTTCGTGTACGTGTGGGCTCGGTTTTATCTAGTCGTTTTATTCAAGAGAAAAGTGTACCGCAGGGTTCTGTTCTCAGTGACACACTTTTTGCGATTGCTATCAACCCCATTGTTGATTGTAGTCCAGCTGGCATTTCCTCGTCCCTTTTCGTCGACGATTTTGCCATTTACTGCAGTTCATGGCGGACCTGTCTGCTCGAACGCCGTCTCCTGAGCTGTATCGACCGTCTCTACGCTGGAGTAACGCCAACGGGTTTAATTTATCCGCCGAGAAATCCGTCTGCATCACTTTCTGGCACCGGAAGGCTTTCCCTCCGCCCTCTCTCCATCTTGGGCCAGGGATACTTTCGTTTGCAGACGAGGCGAAATTTTTAGGGTTGATCTTTGATAGGAAGCCGAGCTGGATTTGGCACATTTCGTTTTTAAAGGTATAGTGTGACCGTTCTCTTAATCTTTTACGTGTTTTAAGTGGCACATCCTGGGGAGCTGATCGGACAGTTCTTCTACATTTTTATCGCTCTTTGGTCCGATCCAAACTTGATTACGGGTGCATTGTCTATTCGTCGGTGCGTTCATCTGTATTACGTCGATTGAATGCCATTCACCATCGTGGCATAAGAGTCGCTACGGGGGCCTTTCCAACCAGCCCAGTACCTAGTCTGTATGCTGAAGCTGCAGAGCCTCAGCTGTGTTTCAGACTTGAGATGCTTTTGTGCAGCTATGCCTGTCGACTATCAAGCTTGCCTGATCATCCGTCCTTCGAGGTATTTTACGAAGATTCGCTTGATCGGCAGTATTTCGTTAGCTCGTCTGCCTTGCACCCTCCAGGGTTCGATTTCGAAAGTTTCTTCGGCATTTGGACTTTACGCCAGCGCCGGCCCTTCCCAGTGGGGGAACGCGCTTTCCTCCATGGTTGCGCGCTGAGGTCCACTGTCACCTTGGGTTGACGTCAATGTCAAAGCATGCGACCCCTTCTTCAGTTCTTAGATCGGCTTTTTTAGAACTTCAGGCCCAGTTCGGAGACTTTCATTTTATTTATACTAATGGGTCTAAGACTGATGTTGGAGTAGGGTGTGCCTTTGTTTATGGTCATCGTAGATTTACATTTCGTTTACCAGGGCAATTTTCGATTTTTACCGCCGAACTTTTTAGTATTTATCAGTCACTTTTATGCGTCCAGCGGTACGACTTACGGCACTGTTATATTTGTTCAGACTCCCTGAGTGCTCTTCAAAGTATTCGCGCGCTGTACAATTACCACCCCCTCGTACAGCGCATCTATGACCTGGTCCGCTACCTTGGTGCCTCTGGCATCCGCGTCCTCTTCTTGTGGATTCCAGGTCATGTTGCCATCTCAGGGAACGAGTCTGCCGACGCCGCTGCCAAATCGGCGATTTTATTACTCAGATTTTTTACCTCTGTTGTTCCCTCGTCAGATTCGTGTGATATTTTACTTCGCCGCATCCTCTCGCTTTGCGCGATGAGTGGACAGGCCTCCGGGGGAACAAATTGCGGGAGGTTAAACCTCTTCCGTTAGTCTGGGGTACATCTTCTCGTTCTACACATCGGGAAGAGGTACTTTTTGGCCTTTTACGAATTGGACATTGCCTTTTTAGTCACAGATACTTGCTCAGTGGTGACCCCGCTCCACTGTGTTAGTAGTGTGATGCGCTCTTGACGGTGCGTCACATTTTAACAGACTGTCAAGTTTTAATTCCACTGCGCGTTCGCGTGGGTCTGCCTGTTGGCATAGCCAACGTTTTGGCAGACGACGCGCATGCTATGGAATGTCTTTTACGTATTATAAGTGACATTGGTTTTAATCGGCGCTTTTGATGCACTGAGCGTCTTTTAGCTTTGAGATTTTATATTGTCAGTTTTAATGGGGATCTTTACCCCGACGGACATAAGGCGCTCATGTCCCTTGCGTTCTACAGTTCTTGACACATTGTTTTATTCTTTTATTGACCATGATTTTAGTGTGTAGATTTTGGTTTTTGGTCTGTTGTGTTTTTTTTATCTTTTTTGACCAAGCGGGTTTGTGTGTGGTTTTTTATTTTTTTGACTTTTCAATTTTATATTTTATACATTGTAAGGGTCCTAATAACCTTCGCAGTTGAGCGTCCGTAAGACCCATCTCACCACCACCACTCCAGGAGGAAGAGAATAGGTGAAGGAACTACAGGAGGCTACAGACTATAAGCAGACAGTGCACAGAGACGCGCAGAAGTCCCTAAATTTTCCAAGCTGCCATCTGTCCGGCACCGCCATACACCACGAAACCTAAACACACCTGAAAGATGAGAAGGAAACGGAATGAAAGGGAAATTGTGGAAAGGAAATCGCAGTAGAAACGAAACCACCGTGGCATACGCCTGCCGACCCCGGGGGAAATATCGAAAAACTCATGGGTGGGCGGCTGCCGGGGATCAACCCCGGGACCTCACGAATGCGAGTCGCACACGTTACCGCCAGTCACACCCGTTACCGAAGTGTAAAACCGCCACCTCGGTTTTACACTTCCTTGCTTTTACACTCCTCTTTCATCACTGAAATTTCCTATGTTTTAAATTAATTTTAACTATTGTCCAACAAATAATATGTAAACAATGGATTTAAACACAGAAAGCTTACATGTTAGTGTCTGACAGTTCAATAAGACTATTCTTACCTCTCCTGTAAGTGTATGGCAGAAGACAAGAAATGCCTTCAGTGCAGGTGATGCCGTATAAGACTGATGTGCCCATAATCTATGTGCACCAGCAGTTACACCAAGGACTGCAAATGCTCCTAGTATTAGTGCTGAAATTAAAATTATTTTTAGATACATCATATGTAAAACAGTGAAATAAATAGAGCTCGGCATTTACCTATATTGTTCCTTTGTTTAGAATAATCAAGCTTTGTGCATATAAATATATTTAATGCTTGCTGAAGTAAAATCTACCAATTCTATAGTGCCTATAATTGCTTATTTACATAGTGTGTGCCTTTTGGAACATAAAGGTCTATTATAATAGCTTTCTTTTTGTAATGTGAACTTTTATCAAGGTTTTTGCCTATTGTAATTTCCTTATTTGTGTTATTGGGGTTTATATATTAGTATTATTTATTAATGTGATGTTAACCTAGTATTGCAATTATATTTCACGCTAGGAGCCCTTGTTGATAACATGCCTGTGAAAGTTTGTATCGTAATACTGGCAGTAGTAGGGAATTGACAGTTTAAAAACACTTAATATGCAGGAATTTCTATTCATATGCAAATGAGCTCCCCACCTCCTCTCCCCCACCCCTACCCCCAGCTCCTTGGTAGTTTTAGTTGCAGCTGAGGGTCCTAAATCTTGTTGAGTACAATGGAAGCTTGACAGTTAAGCAATTAAGGTTATCCTTCACTTGTTAAAACGAACAAAGGGGTCATAAATTTAAGGTTCTGTAACAAAGGTGAGATGTTTTTCCTACCCATTCCACATCCGACCACTTCTGCACCTGTGTCAGTTACCCACCCTTACTTCCATTGTTTCTCGAACACGTGCGGGAAGAAAGAGCTTGCTGGACAAAGGAAAAGATTTCTATTGTGTGCCTTTCTATAGTACGGTACAAGGCCAATTTCTGGCATACTCATTCCACTATCTTTTAACAAAATAACAACGCTTGCCCTTCAGCTGTCAAAATGAACAAAGCCCATGATGAATTAGGGTCGTGACAAAAGAGAAACAAGTTCTATTGTCCGGGGCAAGCCTTTATTTCTCATTCCACTGCCCCATAACAAAGCCGGTCCCTTTCCATTGTTCGAGCACCTGGTAGCTTAACAAAAGAACCTGAAGGTGGCATTGAGCTAGCCCTGTCCTTGTTCGCGTGAAAGAGAGAGAAGCTTGTTTACTTCTTTCTAGCATTTCTCATTCCACACCCTATAACATAGCCGGACCCTTTCCATTGTTTCTCGAGCACCTGGTAGCTTAACAAAAGAATCTGAAGGTTGCCTTATGCTAGTTCTGTCCTTGTTCGCGTGAAAGAGAGAGAAGCGTGTTTACCAGCTCTACGTAAACAACGCCAGAGTCCGCCATCATGCTTTTTGCCCTGAGGGGCTGTTCTCTCCGATGTTTTACGAGATCCTACGAATATACCCGAGCATAGTTAACAAACATTCTGTTTGGCTCATTTCAGGCAGCGACTCCGAAAAAGCGCCTAATATACATTTCATTACATGCATTAAACCTCTGCGTGGATATCCATAGATCGGTGCTCGATTCTTACTGTAATCAAAAGTTCATTGCTAATCAGAAATTGATGATTTATATTATTATATCATTACAATAATTAATAAAAGGGCGTTCAGAGTATTGTAGCTCGAATCTTACCAAGTGAAACTCTAACGCGTAATAACTATTAAACTATGCACCGCCAGATTAAAAATGTATTTAACAAATATAATTTAATTTTTATATATCATTACCCTAATTAATAAAAGGGTGTTCAGGGGGTCCTAGATCGAAACTGCGAAACTCTAATGCTTAATAAATATTAAACTATGCAAGGTCAGATTAAAACGCATTTAACAAATATAATTTAAATTTTATGTATCATTACAATAATTAATAAAAGGTTGTTCAGGGGGTCCTAGATCGAATCTGCGAAACTCTAATGCGCAATAACTATTAAACTATGCACGGCCAGATTAAAACGTGTTTAACAAATATAATTATTTATATTAAACCCTAATGCATACTTAGATAACCCGATGCCTAGACAACATTCTTTCTTCTTCTCCTCTCTTTTTCTTTCTATCTATCTCTTTCTTTCTCCACGACTTGTACACATTCAGGCGTTCACATATACACGAGCACTTATACACACATCAGCAAACATACACCAGTACACGCACACACGCACACACACACGCAAGCACATACACACACGCACATACATACACCAGGACACACACGCATTCACGCACCTCATGCGTATACATACATACACCAGAGCTCTTACACTCACACATACATATACATGGACACACACACACGAATACACACACTCACGTACATAATACACCGTTACACTTGCACATACGCACACGACCACACACACACACACACGCAAGCACATATGCCTGTTCACTTACACCCAACAGCACCAACCCACACACGCACACGCATACACACGCACACACCAACTCACGCGCATGTCCTGAATGAAAAGAGACAAAATGATGCAATAAAAACTAATTATAGCTCGGGATGCAAGGCACATTTACGATTTGCTCGAAACCGGTCTGGATGCATGGGTTCGAATCCTAGGAGTGATTACAAATTCATCTTCTAATAATTCCAAACTAATTAAAATAAAGACGGTAAATAAACTTTATTACTTTTATGCCATTAGCTCGTTTCTTGTGCATGTATATTAGAGTACCAGGTGTAATGGGTTCGATCCTTAATTTTAAAATCTCAATTATCTCAGAAACTAACATGGATAGAGGAGCGGGCCAAAGCATGATTGTTAGCTCCTATGATGGACAATTAATTCCTTATATAATTTCCAATCATTTGTCCCTAGTTCGAATCCTGATTTTTCAGTGACTTCCTTAATTTTCCAGTGTACACTAGAATATATCACTTAGATCAATGTTGCAACTGCATACAGGTCTTTAAACACGTCAAACTAATATTATAAATAATTTTGTTTTTGGTGTTCCGAGTTCGAATACCGATTCAATGAAATTTACTTATAAATTTAATAACATAGTAAATAATTAAGATGAAAGGCACCTAATAAACCTTATTACATTTATGTCATCAGTTAGTATCTTGCGGGTGTATATTCGGGTATCTAACGTCCAGGGTTCGATGCTTAAGCTTAAATCTCAATTATCGCAGAAACTAGCAGAGATACACCGCGGAAGAAAGCATGTTTGATAACTCCTACAGTGAAAAATTAATGCTGTATATAATTTCCAATCAGTTGCTCCTAGTTCGAATCCCGATCTTTCAATGACTTCCTTAATTTTCCTCTGTACACTAGAATGTAACTGCATGCAGCTTTGTGTAAAGACATTATGGATGTACTCTGAGAGAGAGAGATAGCGAGAGGAAGTGAAACAAGTAGGGATAGAAGTGCCGAGAGCCTCTGCACATGCGCAGCAAGAGATGATGTCATTGGCTGCAATATTCACGTGAGTGTAAGCATCACAGCCGTGATGACGTGTCGGCATCGCCTGGAGGGGGTTTAGATCCCTATATAAACAGATATCTGCTCTGGTTAGAACTGTTGTGTACTTATTAACTTTACATTTAAATTTTTAAGAACTAAAAAACGCAAAGTTTTTAGTTTAAGAAGAGGTGCAACCCAGCTACATGTGCAGCATTCAACAGGAAACAATGCAAGGTGATTGGGTATTTAGATAACTATACAAAACTCACTGATGGTTTTACAATGCATTTATTTTTGTTTAAAGGATACAGTACATGAAAGACGACTCGTTGCAAGAGCATCATATTTTCTAATCTGTACTTTACATTCACATGGATTTCTCTGCATACTCTTCTCCAGTTCACTGGATTTTTTCTACTAATTCTTCTTCTATAAACATTCACACGATTTTTGCTACACATTCCTCTTACATAAACATTCACACAATTTTCTCCACTCATTCTTTGCTTCCCTGCAGGTTCATACTCTATTAACATTCATACATTTTCTCTACTCATTCTTTGTTTCTCAACGCATTCATACGATCTTCGCTACACATTCTTCTTACATAAACATTCATACGATTTTCCCCACTCATTCCTTGTTTCACTATACATTCACACACGATTTCCTCTACTCATTCTTTGGTTCTCTGCTGGCTCATCTTCAATGAACATTCACATGATTTTCTGTACTTATTCTCTGTTTCTCTATACATTCATACGGTTTTTGCTGCACATTCTTCTATTAATATTCACACGATTTTCTCCATTCGTTCTTTGTTTCTCTACGCATTCATAGGCATACTTACAAAACATACACACACCCTAGTTCTAATATAAAGAAGTGTATAACTTGTTCTTCAACTTGAATAATGTAGTGAAAATAATAATTCATACCAATGTCTGTTACAGATTGTTTAGATGATAGACTTAACAAGATGGGTGAAGAGCGTAGTTTCCTACCGACTCGTCGAGTTCAAGATCTCGAAATAGGTCTTAACTATGAGATAAAGTCCTTAAAGAGAGTTCAAACAAGATATGGTACCAGGATCGTATCTTCGCTGGAGGATTGTCAAGTGTTCTTGTCAGAGCGCTATAATTCGTTAACCAATCAAGAAATTGCAGCAATACCTGCGAACGTATAGCTCCAGTATAACTGTATGGCAGAGATGGGGAAATTTAAGGCATGTAAATTGTCCTTTTTACATGCAAAAAGGTGCGTACAAGTGTCAAACTTAAGTGTTGAATGTTCTCCTATTTCACAATGAAAAATTCATAAATAAAACAACTGACTCATTGATATTACATATAAAGATACAAAAAGATGCATATTATAGAATTTTATAAAAAATTTACGAAATCACAGTATCACATGCATTGAGTTTAATTATATCTAGCGCATTGAAATAACTCTAAATATCCGAATGTTTATACAAATCTTTGTGCTTCATTTCATATGCTTCATTTTACATGTATCATAACAAAAAATGTAATTCTTTTCAGGTTGCCTTTACTTGACCAAGATAGTTTTCTAAGACTTTCATTGTGCAATGTTTCAGGCTGCGCAATAAGAGGAAGAAGAAGAGGAACAGCTTTGCAACCATGCAAAGGATGCTGACGCTATTGGAGGGTAGAATATGTACCATCGGCACCTACAAGAAACATTTCGACAAGAAGCGGGTGCTGAGACATCTACATCGCCGAAACACGTCAAGACAGGATCCTTATATAACATTACAGGGTATACGATGAAAATTACGGATAATTTTGTATACAATTCAATGCATAGCTGAGAGTTAGCTCGAGCGAGTCTACCTATATTCACTGAAATTAAGCATTGTGAGCAATAATTTAAATGACCGTGAAAATACTTTAAATAATGTGGAAATTTGTATCCTAAAAGACTTTAGCCCTGTATACATTAACAGCATTAAGGCTGTTTGCAACACTGGAATACAAATTATGAAAATAAAAAGACTTTCATTTAAATAATAAAGAAATTTGCAGAACCTGCTGTTACAAGTGCAATGACATATACAGAAACAATGAGTCGGATGAGGAAATGATGAAAATGTAAGATAAATAATAACAATAAAAAGAATTAAGGTATGCTTTTACATAGTGTTTTTATTCATTAAAAATCCTTGCATTCCCAATGAAAAATAAATCATTACAATGATTAGTTTAAGTTATGTCACAATGATCAAAAAGAGAACCGTCTTTAGATGCATTACTCGATCTTAAGTCAGAGCACCAAAAAATGACAAATCACGGCTTCTCCATTTTAGATGTGCTGTCACTATTCAGGTAAATTCCTGTAACACAGCAGGTTGAGTATGCAGATCAATGGTCTTAAATGGTGAAACAGTCTTATCCAGCTTAACAGTCTTGAGGATCTCAGCATCAGAAAATCGAATCACAGGCCTTCCCCACTCGATGAGTACAGGTTTAACAACAGCATTCTCTTCACCCTGAGACGGTGTAAAGTATATAAATGTTCAACTTGACAAGGGATTCTAAACTCGTTGTTAGAGTCCAGAACTGATGTATTATATGGTGAAAACACATGTTCCTCTTCTTAGTGACCTTGTCGTCGAATCTCGGTGTCATTGAGGTGTCGGTAACATTGAAGATGCCCATGATTATAGGATTCTGAAGCCCAATAACTGTAGGAACTGCTGATTGCGTGATGTTAACCTGATGGGCGTCAAGGGCAGAGCATGATGTGTGCGTCGAATCATTCCATTATTATATCCTCGACGTCGTTGACTTCTTCTAAAATCTATAGGCATTATGCTTATGTCCTTGTTTCTAAAGGCAATGATATTGCTGTTATGCTCCAATGTTTGCTCTATGAAGCTTATGTTTATGAACAACAGGTAAAATTTGATTTGATGGTTCCTGTGAAATACGGTATCCAGGCGTAACAGATGGGAAAACTGATAAATGGAGTGTCCACTTTTACTATCGAGGAAGGAGACTGATGCAATACTGCGCTAAATTCGTATGATGCTCAACCTAAATATATTCACTAGGAAATCGGATTCAGACAGCTGATTAGATGGAATAACTTTGTCACTGAAGGGCCACAGAACGTTCCTATAGAACAATCACTGGAAAAAATCAAGAGTGAAAGGACATTTTAATGACATTTTTATTATTACTATTATTATTCACTGATCTAATAAAGAAGACATTCGCATCCTAATATGAGGAATCTTCCTAATATCAGGAATCTTTCTAACTCTTACATGGTTTCAAGGTTCTGCAGATGCTAATCACGCTATAAAACCACCCAGCTTTAAATTCTGAATAATGTCGCTAATCGCATCGGAAAAGTCATTTTTATCAGGTGTATGAAGCATCATTAGTACCCTTAGCATGTTTACCAAATCATTACGATCGATGTAGCGGTATAGCATCTCCTCTGTATTCGCTTTGGATATATCTTCTAATCTAGGTGAGTTGACACTAGTATGCTTGCTTTCATTGGTGTGTTTATTCAGAGCTTGCTCATTCAAAGAAACTGCTCTCATTGTTTCATCAGTGGTAGCTCTTGACGTTATTACAGGATCACTTGAACTGGTTCCAAGTACGGTGCATCTTGAATCCCGCTCTTCGGAACTTGAGAAGATTTCAGGATCTCGTTTGGGTGTTGTAGTCAACGCACAGGTGGTCATCGCTTTACAGCATCTTCTCCTATGTTGCTTAAGCCTTGAAATTGTCCTGTTTTTTAAAGTTCTATTACATATGCCGCACTTAACAAAGCGATTACTCCCCCCTTGGGAAACATACGAAAAATCAAGGTTCTCGTAAATTGACTGTAATTGTCCGTCTTTGAGAGGGTTCATGCTCAAGCAGTATATATAAACCAATCAATGTATACTGTAGATGTTGAATTCGTATACGATAACACGAGATTGAGCTATTTTTTCAACATTTATGTATTTATATATGTTCTCAGGCTTTGATGCATATAAACAGTCATATCCGAATTAGACTTAGTAAAATATTGTAGCATTCACACATAATAGTTGTAATTCCGTTAATTATAACTATCTCATTAAGCACAAGCAGATTCAAGTAGCATGAAATGGATTCATAGAGGTAAGAGTACAAGTTTTCTTGATAGCACAGAGAATGCGAGAGTTGAGTGAGATACTGGTCTAGCTAGCACAAGTCTGAAGCTCATGTATCATCCTTTAGCGAAATGGCACACGCATCTGAGAGCCTTTAGCGAGAGTGGGTCACCTTTTTCCCTTTGCTGGTCACCTTTTTCCCTTTGCTGGTCACCTTTTTCCCTTTGTTGGTCACCTTTTTCCCTTTGCTGGTCACCTTTTTCCCTTTGCTGTTCACCTTTTTCCCTTTGCAGATCACCTTTTCCCCTTTGCTGGTCACCTTTTTCCCTTTGCTGGTCACATTTTCCCCTTTACTGGTCACTTTTTTCCCTTTGCTGGTCACCTTTTTCCCTTTGATGGTCACCTTTTTCCCTTTGCTGGTCACATTTTTCCCTTTACTGGTCACCTTTTCCCTTTTGCCGGTCACATTTTTCCCGTTGCATGTCACCTTCTTCCCTGAGCAGTCACCTTTTTGCCTGAGCGAGCCACCTTTTCCCTGAATGGGTTACGTGATGGGCATGTCTAGAGCATTGACATGAAACAGTTTTCCACTAAGTTCACGTCTAAAGTCGCTTTCAAAGTCTAACATATGAATAGGCTGTGAGCATTCTTGTTTCATCCGCTCTAGCTTGACAGCTAAAATAAAATAAATCACTCTTAATGTATATACGCTAATGAGAAGGTATAAAAGAACTATCCCGAATAAAATCGATTAGTATAACGTGAGAGCTAAGGCGGTTAAGCTCGCAAGAGGTTTCGGTTTAATTAACTCTCTCACTAGCCTGCAACCGTTGAAGTACATTTACCTGGTTACATATACTAAGGAACTGTGGTAAAGCTAGAGAAAAATTAAAGAGAGGAGACCCTGGAATCATTCCGTTAGACGAATCGTGTAATCTCAGCGACATTGCCTACGCTCAGCATAAGGTCTCTGCTTCGAGAAACATTGCTGACAAGATCTGGCTGAAACGACTTGGAAAAGAGTGCAAACATCTGATGTTACATTAGGTGAAAAAGTTGGCAGCGTGACTAGTAACAGCAATTATGAAGGGAAAGGTAGCTCCAGGTGTAGGAACCACGAAGAAGAAACGAGAAGGATTTCTACCTCTCATACCAATTATTGCAGCTCTAGGCGCTGCTGCTGGAGGTGTAGCCCAAATTGCCTCAGCAGTAAATAAGAAAAAGTCAGCAGATAAACAAATTGCCGAAATGATGAGACATAAGAGAGAAATTGAGAGAAAGGTATCTGTTGGCGGGGGGTCCAAAAAGAAGAAACGAGGAGGATTTCAACCGCTCATACCAATTATTGCAGCACTAGAAGCCGCCGCTGGAGGTGCATCACAAATTGCTACAGCTGTAAATAAGAAAAAAGCTGCGGATAAACAACTTGCTGAAATGATGAGACGTAACAAAGAAATTGAATCAAGAGGGAAAGGCCTACGCGTGAAGAAGAATAAGGGTAGGAACATCGAATCGAAGGTGGGGACAGAGCCTGAAAGGGAATTAAAAACTCTGGCAGAGGGCTATACATGACAGTGAAAAACATTAAGTAACATAGATCCCGGCTTGTATGTACAATGTTTTAAGATTCCTCATATTAGGATGCGAATGTCTTCTTTATTAGATCAGTGATTAATAATAATAATAATAATAATAATAATAATAATGATAATAATGTCATTAAAATGTCCTTTCACTCTTGATTTTTTTCAGTGATTGTTCTATAGGAACGTTCTGTGGCCCTTCAGTGACAAAGTTATTCCATCTAATCAGCTGTCTGAATCTGATTTCCTAGTGAATATATTTAGGTTGAGCATCATACGAATTTAGCGCAGTATTGCATCAAACTCCTTCCTCGATAGTAAAAGTGGACACTCCATTTATCAGTTTTCCCATCTGTTACGCCTGGATACCGTATTTCACAGGAACCATCAAATGAAATTTTACCTGTTGTTCATAAACATCAGCTTCATAGAGCAAACAGGGGAGCATAACAGCAATATCATTGCCTTTAGAAACAAGGATATAAGCATAATGCCTATAGATTTTAGAAGAAGTCAACGACGTCGAGGATACAATAATGGAATGATTAGACGCACACATCATGCTCTGCCCTTGACGCCTATCAGGTTAACATCAGGCAATCAGCATTTCCTACAGTTATTGGGCTTCAGAATCCTATAATCATGGGCATCTTCAATGTTACCGACACCTCAATGACACCGAGATTCGACGACAAGATCACTAAGAAGAGGAACATGTGTTTTCACCATATAATACATCAGTTCTGGACTCTAACAACGAGTTTAGAATCCCTTGTCAAGTTGAACATTTATATACTTTACACCGTCTCAGGGTGAAGAGAATGCTGTTGTTAAACCTGTACTCAACGAGTGGGGAAGGCCTGTGATTCGACTTTCTGATGCTGAGATCCTCAAGACTGTTAAGCTGGATAAGACTGTTTCACCATTTAAGACCATTGATCTGCATATTCAACCTGCTGTTTTACAGGAATTTACCTGAATAGTGACAGCACATCTAAAATGGAGAAGCCGTGATTTGTCATTTTTGGTGCTCTGACTTAAGATCGAGTAATGCATCTAAAGACGGTTCTCTTTTTGATCATTGTGACATAACTTAAACTAATCATTGTAATGATTTATTTTTCATTGGGAATGCAAGGATTTTTAATGAATAAAAACACTATGTAAAAGCATACCTTAATTCTTTTTATTGTTATTATTTATCTTACATTTTCATCATTTCCTCATCCGACTCATTGTTTCTGTATATGTCATTACACTTGTAACAGCAGGTTATGCAAATTTCTTTATTATTTAAATGAAAGTCTTTTTATTTTCATAATTTGTATTCCAGTGTGGCAAACAGCCTTAATGCTGTTAATGTATACAGGGCTCAAGTCCTTTAGGATACAAATTTCACCATTATTTAAAGTATTTTCACGGTCATTTAAATTATTGCTCACAATGCTTAATTTCAGTGAATATAGGTAGACTCGCTCGAGCTAACTCTCAGCTATGCATTGAATTGTATACAAAATTATCCGTAATTTTCATCGTATACCCTGTAATGTTACATAAGGATCCTGTCTTGACGTGTTTCGGTGATGTAGATGTCTCAGCACCTGCTTCTTGTCGAAATGTTTCTTGTAGGTGCCGATGGTACATATTCTACCCTCCAATAGCGTCAGCATCCTTTGCATGGTTGCAAAGCTGTTCCTCTTCTTCTTCCTCTTATTGCACAGCCTGAAACATTGCACAATGAAAGTCTTAGAAAACTATCTTGGTCAAGTAAAGGCAACCTGAAAAGAATTACATTTTTTGTTATGATACATGTAAAATGAAGCATATGAAATGAAGCACAAAGATTTGTATAAACATTCGGATATTTAGAGTTATTTCAATGCGCTAGATATAATTAAACTCAATGCATGTGATATTGTGATTTCGTAAATTTTTTATAAAATTCTATAATATGCATCTTTTGTATCTTTATATGTAATATCAATGAGTCAGTTGTTTTATTTATGAATTTTTCATTGTGAAATAGGAGAACATTCAATACTTAAGTTTGACACTTGTACGCACCTTTTTGCATGTAAAAAAGACAATTTACATGCCTTAAATTTCCCCATCTCTGTCATACCGTTATACTGGAGCTATACATTCGCAGGTATTTCTGCAATCTCTTGATTGGTTAACGAATTATAGCGCTCTGGCAAGAACACTTGACAATCTTCCAGCGAAGATACGATCCTGGTACCATATCTTGTTTGAACTCTCTTTAAGGACTTTATCTCATGGTTAAGACCTATTTCGAGATCTTGAACTCGACGAGTCGGTAGGAAACTACGCTCTTCAACCATCTTGTTAAGTCTATCAGCTAAACAATCTGTAACAGACATTGTCATGAATTATTATTTTCACTGCATTATTCAAGTTGAAGAACAAGTTATACACTTCTTTATATTAGAACTAGGGTGTGTGTATGTTTTGTAAGTATGCCTATGAATGCGTAGAGAAACAAAGAACGAATGGAGAAAATCGTGTGAATATTAATAGAAGAACGTGCAGCAAAAATCGTATGAATGTATAGAGAAACAGAGAATAAGTACAGAAAATCATGTGAATGTTCATTGAAGATGAGCCAGCAGAGAACCAAAGAATGAGTAGAGGAAATCGTGTGTGAATGTATAGTGAAACAAGGAATGAGTGGGGAAAATCGTATGAATGTTTATGTAAGAAGAATGTGTAGCGAAGATCGTATGAATGCGTTGAGAAACAAAGAATGAGTAGAGAAAATGTATGAATGTTAATAGAGTATGAACCTGCAGGGAAGCAAAGAATGAGTGGAGAAAATTGTGTGAATGTTTATGTAAGAGGAATGTGTAGCAAAAATCATGTGAATGTTTATAGGAGAAAAATGAGTAGAAAAAATCCAGTGAACTGGAGAAGAGTACGCAGAGAAATCCATGTGAATGTAAAGTACAGATTAGAAAATATGATGCTCTTGCAACGAGTCGTCTTTCATGTACTGTATCCTTTAAACAAAAATAAATGCATTGTAAAACCATCAGTAATGTTTGTATAGTTATCTAAATACCCAATCACCTTGCATTGTTTCCTGTTTAATGCTGCACAGGTAGATGGGTTGCACCTCTTCTTAAACTAAAAGCTTTGCGTTTTTTAGTTCTTAAAAATTTAAATGTAAGGTTAATAAGTACACAACAGTTCTAACGTGAGCAGATATCTGTTTATATAGGGATCTAAACCCCCTCCAGGCGATGCCGACACGTCATCACGGCTGTGATGCTTACACTCACGTGAATATTGCAGCCAATGACACCATCTCTTGCTGCGCATGCGCAGAGGCTCTCGGCACTTCTATCCCTACTTGTTTCACTTCCTCTCGCTATCTCTCTCTCGCTCTCTCTCTCTCTCAGAGTACATCCATAATGTCTTTACACAAAGATGCATGCAGTTACATTCTAGTGTACAGAGGAAAATTAAGGAAGTCATTGAAGGATCGGGATTCGAACTAGGGGCAACTGATTGGAAATTATATACAGCATTAATTTTTCATTGTAGGAGCTATCAAACATGCTTTCGTCCGCGATCTATCTCTGCTAGTTTCTGCGAAAATTGAGATTTAAACTTAAGCATCGAACCCTGGACGTTAGATACCCGAATATACACCCGCAAGATACTAACTGATGACATAAATGTAATAAGGTTTATTAGGTGCCTTTCATCTTAATTATTTACTATGTTATTAAATTTATAAGTAAATTTCATTGAATCGGTATTCGAACTCGGAACACCAAAAACAAAATTATTTATAATATTAGTTTGACGTGTTTAAAGACCTGTATGCAGTTGCAACATTGATCTAAGTGATATATTCTAGTGTACACTGGAAAATTAAGGAAGTCACTGAAAAATCAGGATTCGAACTAGGGACAACTGATTGGAAATTATATAAGGCATTAATTGTCCATCATAGGAGCTAACAATCATGCTTTGGCCCGCTCCTCTATCCATGTTAGTTTCTGAGATAATTGAGATTTTAAAATTAAGGAGCGAACCCATGACACCTGGTACTCTAATATACATGCACAAGAAACGAGCTAATGGCATAAAAGTAATAAAGTTTATTTACCGTCTTTATTTTAATTAGTTTGGAATTATTAGAAGATGAATTTGTAATCACTCCTAGGATTCGAACCCATGCATCCAGACCGGTTTCGAGCAAATCGTAAATGTGCCTTGCATCCCGAGCTATAATTAGTTTTTATTGCATCATTTTGTCTCTTTTCATTCAGGACATGCGCGTGAGTTGGTGTGTGCGTGTGTATGGTGTGCGTGTGTGGGTTGGTGCTGTTGGGTGTAAGTGAACAGGCATATGTGCTTGCGTGTGTGTGTGATCGTGTGCGTATGTGCAAGTGTAACGGTGTATGCATGTACGTGAGTGTGTGTATTCGTGTGTGTGTCCATGTATATGTATGTGTGAGTGTAAGAGCTCTGGTGTATGTATGTATACGCATGAGGTGCGTGAATGCGTGTGTGTCCTGGTGTATGTATGTGCGTGTGTGTATGTGCTTGCGTGTGTGTGCGTGTGTGCGTGTACTGGTGTATGTTTGCTGATGTGTGTACAAGTGCTCGTGTATATATGAACGCCTGAATGTGTACAAGTCGTGGAGAAAGAAAGAGATAGATAGAAAGAAAAAGGGAGGAGAAGAAGAAAGAATGGTGTCTAGGCATAGGGATATCTAAGTATGCATTAGGGTTTAATATAAATAATTATATTTGTTAAATACGTTTTAATCTGGCCGTGCATAGTTTAATAGGTATTGCGCATTAGACTTTCGCAGATTCGATCTAGGGCCTCCTGAACAACCTTTTATTAATTATTGTAATGATATATAAAATTTAAATTATATTTGTTAAATGCGTTTTAATCTGACCTTGCATAGTTTAATATTTATTAAGCATTAGAGTTTCGCAGATTCTATCTAGGACCCCCTGAACACCCTATTATTAATTAGGGTAATGATATATAAAAAATTAAATCATATTTGCTAAATACATTTTTAATCTGGCGGTGCATAGTTTAATAGTTATTACGCGTTAGAGTTTCACTTGGTAAGATTCGAGCTACAATCCTCTGAACGCCCTTTTATTAATTAGGGTAATGATATAATAATATAAATCATCAATTTCTGATTAGCAATAAACTTTTGATTACAGTAAGAATCGAGCACCGATCTATGGATATCCACGCAGAGGTTTAATGCATGTAATGAAATGTATATTAGGCGCTTTTTCGGAGTCGCTGCCTGAAATGAGCCAAACAGAATGCTTGTTAACTATGCTCGGGTATATTCGTAGGATCTCGTAAAACATCGGAGAGAACAGCCCCTCAGGGCAAAAAGCATGATGGCGGACTCTGGCGTTGTTTACGTAGAGCTGGTAAACAAGCTTCTCTCTCTTTCACGCGAACAAGGACAGAACTAGCATAAGGCAACCTTCAGATTCTTTTGTTAAGCTACCAGGTGCTCGAGAAACAATGGAAAGTGTCCGGCTTTGTTATAGGTTGTGGAATGAGAAATGCTAGAAAGAAGTAAACAAGCTTCTCTCTCTTTCACGCGAACAAGGACAGGGCTAGCATAATGCCACCTTCAGATTCTTTTGTTAAGCTACCAGGTGCTCGAACAATGGAAAGCGACCGGCTTTGTTATGGGGCAGTGGAATGAGAAATAAAGGCTTGCCCCGGACAATAGAACTTGTTTCTCTTTTGTCACGACCCTAATTCATCATGGGCTTTGTTCATTTTGACAGCTGAAGGGCAAGCATTGTTATTTTGTTAAAAGCTAGTGGAATGAGTATGCCAGAAAGTAGCTTTGCCCCGGACAATAGAAAGGCACACAATAGAAAGGCACACAATAGAAATCTTTTCCTTTGTCCAGTAAGCTCTTTCTTCCCGCACGTGTTCGAGAAACAATGGAAGTAGGGGTGGGTAACTGACACAGGTGCAGAAGTGGTCGGATGTGGAATGGGTAGGAAAAACATCTCGCCTTTGTTACAGAACCTTAAATTTATGACCCCTTTGTTCGTTTTAACAAGTGAAGGATAACCTTAATTGCTTAACTGTCAAGCTTCCATTGTACTCAACAAGATTTATGACCCTCAGCTGCAACTAAAACTACCAAGGAGCTGGGGGTGGGGGTGGGGGAGAGGAGGTGGGGAGCTCATTTGCATATGAATAGAAATTCCTGCATATTCAGTGTTTTTAAACTGTCAATTCCGTACTACTACTGGCATTAATTCCCTAACCTCAGCAGTTGCATTATTTTATGTAATAATAAAATAGTGGCTACTTCACACAATAAAGCAAACGATAAATATTCAACTAAAAGTTATGCATGTATAAATATGTATAAAAAGACGAATTAGTGCTGAACTTAATAGGAAATGACAAGAAATGTAATAGAAGGGCTTTAACTCATGGATTCGTGCTGGAAGCCTTTGAGGCCAGAGATTAAACTAATCATCACTTTAATTATATTGAAATGTTGTATAATTAGGTCATATTTTACATAATCCTTAAAAATGTATCTAAGCATATGAAACATCATAAAAATTTATTTAATGTACCGAAGATTCAATGAAAGTAACGTTTACTTAATGCTATAAGAACACAATGCATGAAGGGGGCGTTTCAGACCTGTTGTAATATAATTCTTTAGCAATGCATTTTACTGCCCATCTATAGATGTTGGTATCTCTGATATTTCATATTGGTAATTGTTGTATGTTCTAGACTCTAGTAAAAACTAAAATGGAATTTCTGCTGATTGTTGAAGTTGACTTCAGAAATGAAAGCTATTGGTCTAATAGCTCCTGTAAGCATTTATTTTTGTTATCCACTATGGTTTTCTTTCTCTTCTTTTTCTTTCCTTGGAAAAGTAACTATTTGGGCTTTCTAACCAAGGAACGTTCGTTTCTTATAGCATGCAATCATCCAGTACTTCTCGAAAGAGACAGCCTCTTTATCTGTAAATGATCCGAACGCTTCAAAATTATTTCTGAATGGTTGGGCGAATGTGAACCCAGTACTAAAGGTAAAGGCACGAACGAACGGAGAAGGCCCCCGAAACCGGTGCAGATCATGTGACTTTCAGAGCAAACCTGTACAAAATGTTCCAAATGTTTTCCAGTTGACCAGGGTATGTAGAAGAAGAGAGGGAAGGAATGTCTTCTCGAATAGTCATGTCTGGTCAAAGCCGACAGTAAGTGCCGGTATCGTCTCAAAGGTCACATTCACTTTTGTGTATGCTCGTATAATTCAGCGACCTGACTAAGAGAAAAGAAGACGAAACTAAATACTTTCTCTTTACTGGATCTATCCAAACGAAATAAATTAATATTTTCTTTACATAATATGTTGCTTAAAAAGCAATTATTCCACCATTTATGCGGGTGCTACAGAAATTTAAGACGCGTTCAGTAATTTTCTTGAGAAACAAGGTTCATATATTGTATATCTTGCTTTTAGCGCTTGTTGCTAGATTCATAATTGCCACGCAACGGACTGTACTACGTGAACTCCGACAGCATAGTGTGTTTATTATCTTGAATATAAGCTTGTTTTGCTTTTTAATGTTCATAGATTGATCACAACGTTTAGCGTTAAGTGTGTAGTTCCATACAGTTCTGATAATATTCAAGTAAGGTTTTAAAAATACGGAAGCAAAAGTAATGTTAACGTCAAGCTGTTAAAGCAGTTTGAGCGCAATTAAGTGCAACATTTAATTTTCTTCAAAATGAGATATATTTTGCGTTTATTACTGAAAACAGAATAAGGATTTGTTTTATTTGAAACATCATTCCCCCTTACACACACCCAAAGAGAGAGGAGACAAACCGTTCCATCCGTATAGTGGACGCAGAATCAAAACACCTAGATATTATATCTAAAAGGAGAAAATGTTAATATATACTAGGAAACAACGTTTAACGCAAACTATGCAGTTTCCATATAGCTATGCAGTTTTATTCGGTTATGATAACATAACCTACATTTTCAAAATAGAGACACGAAAGTGTTAATGCAAAACGGTTGATGTGCTTTTGTAGCAACTGGTTCCTCATTTTAGAACTCTCTATACTGAAAATGCACTTGCTTTCAAAAGTAAACTAGCTTTCAAGTTAAAAACCTGAAGAAAGAAATATTTTGAAATAACATGCGGTGTTAGATTTATATACTTTGCATTATGACTCACGTTCTGAATTCCTAAAATGCTTCTCTTCCCTAGTCTGGAATGGAAGGTGTAACGTAGGCGTCCCGGCGGAGGGGTGACGGGTGAGGTGAGAGACACTGGGCGGCCGGGACCATTCAAGTAACTTTCTCTTCTCACCATTCGACAAATTATGTTTACTAAATCTTATTTTTCTATCTAGTTCTAGATAATCCAGATAAATTTTCAGTTCACATTGAACCCATATCCATGGTATGGGGGTCTGCCTCGCATTCAAGATGTCCCGAGTTCGAATCTCGGTTAGAATGATAAAGTGGATAACGTTATTTTCCGTAGTTTTCCCTTATCCTGAGAAGATGAATGTCACGTAACTCTAAGCTCTAGGGACCTCGGGCGCATTTGAGCATAATTTTAACCATTTCGTTTCTTCACCGCCGGTAATGACCTACCCGGTTAAAGGACGTTAATGAAATGCCAAAAGAAAAAGTTCACATTTACACATTTCGTTGTAGGATACGCAGATAAAGCGATAGTCGCATTTTCAAAAAGCATATCACAACGTGAAGCTTTGAAATGCCATGCTGTTTGTATGTTCGCGACAAAACCATAACCAATAACGACTTTCCAGTCACAAAAGTATTTAAACTAATAACCAAAAATATCTGGGAAATAGTTAATTTCATAAAATATATGTAAGACAAACTGTGTGCTTTAACGGAGTCAGCATTTCTTGTGTGGTAAAACTTTGTCCATGTTTTACAGTTTACTAATTATGCAAAAGCATTCAAATGAAAATTTGTGAGGCTCCTCGCAGAAAATTCAAAATATATTTTTCGTTTGTAATCAAAATATCTTAAATGGAGTATTTTAATCAAAACGTTTAGAGACCTTTTTAAAAAATAACAAATTTCGAAAAATTTTCCATGTAAAGAATTGTTCGTGTTGGGGGAGATTTTCTTGAAAACTCCTTGTCATATCTTTAAAAGATGCTGAACTTAAATATCAAGTTTGGTATTTGACCTACTTTTCGTTTTGGAGTTACGTTGTTCACTGCCACGCAGACATATGGAGGTTTTTCTGTAAAGCATTCACATGAGTTTCTCTACTCACTGTTCTACAAAATATTCTTATAAAACTTATTCTTGCATCTATTTCATGTTAATACAGATAAACTTTCATTACTTATTTACACATTTCGTTGTAGGTATAAGTAGAAAATAGTAAGCTAAAGCGGTAGCCAAACACGTCAAAGATGATCGCTGTGTGATAGCTTTGGATTGGATTGGCTACGGAGGGGACTCGGCACTGATCCACATAGAGGATATTGTGCCTGCGCTCCACGAGGAAACGTCCCCGGGAGAAAGGATGAGGCGAGAGGAGAACCGGGCTGCCGGAACCAGGAGTGACGGCATGGGAATGGCAGGGTCCCTAAGTTCCTAGAAAGAGGCTCCCCGGCAGACCGACAGGCAGAGAGGGTCCAACGCCCCTCAAGGGGGTTCGAATACCCCGGCAGTCAGCCGAATATCGAGAAACGGAGAGAGTCACAAAAAGTATCCTTATTCCCTGCTACATTGCACCTAAACACCAACTCCGACACTTCCAATTCAGAAAGAGACCAACGGATTAAAGATAATGCAGGGACAGGAAATTCGTTGATGTGAGAAACCTTCGCAGTATTCGCCTGGCGACCCGGGAAAAACACCGAAAAACGCATGGATCGTAAAGTTCGGCAACGAAAATCGAACCCATGACCTCCCGAATGCGGGCCATAGACGTGATAGCTTGGGAGTTCTGTTATCTTGGAATGAACACGAAAACGGAAGGAAGGAAATAAATAGCGATTTGCAGTTGAGAGAAGTATAGGTAAAGTATTTGAAAATTCAACCTAATAACAAAGAATATGTCAGAATAGGTTAACACCATACAAATGTTATTTGACATAAATTTCGTGCTTTAACAAGAATTATATTTGTTGTGCAGTAAGACTTTATCCCTCTCTTATGGTTTACAAATTATCAAAAGTCATTCACAATAAAAACGAATTTACAAACCATTCCTGGAAAATTAAACATATAAATTTTATTTATCATGAAATAAACACTTTGTATTTTAATCAAAATCGTTATAGCTATTTTTGAAAAAAATAAAAAGTTTCGAAAAAGGTCCAATGTAAAGGGAGTTTGGAGTGGAAGACTTTCTTCAAAATCTTCCAAGTCCTTGGAAGATGTTGAAGTTAAAACACACAGTTTGGTTTTTAACCGACTGTTTGCTTTTTATTTATGCTGTTCACGAATCCGCGCACGCACGCACACACACACACACACACTTGGACCTTTTTCTAAAAATGCATTCTTGGGACTTAGGGGGTCTCAAACGTGAATTCAGGTAAGTATGGGGTAAATGGGGATTGAAGCGCACTTAATATGCAGGAATGTGTATTCATATGCAAATGAGGTCTCCCCCACTACCCCACCCCGTCCCCCACCCTCATGGTACATTTTTCTTGCAGCTGAGGATTATAAATCTTGAGTATAATAGAAAGCTTGACAGGTAAACAATTAAGGCTGTCAATCACCTGTCAAAATGAACAATGGAATAATAAATTACGCTTCTGTAGCAAAAGCGGAGGCATAACATAACATAAGATCTGAATCTATAGACCCTATATTGAGCTAGACCAGCTTAAAGAAAGCTAGTCTAGTCTAGGATGTAGATTACGGCACAATTACATTGTGTACTCGTATGTAAATAAATTGTGGTTCTTATGTAGAGTACGTTAGAGCTAAAAAAAATTAAAACAATTTTATTTATACTTAATGTAATTATAAAATTGTTAACATTTTATAGTCAGTAATTTTTTTGAATGAAAGAAATCCTCCTCTGTATAGAAGGTGTGAGTAATGAGATATCATTTTAATGCTAACTTGAATTTATTTTTATTAGTTTTCAGTTTCTTAATATATGATGGAAGTGAATTAAATAATACTATACCATTGTAGTAAGCCCCTTTTTGGAATACTTGTAGGTTATTGCTTGGCCTGTGTAAGTCCTGCCCATTTCTGGTTTGTTTGCTGTGAATGTCTGAATTTTTATGAACACTTCTGGGTGGTCAACCACGGTTAAAAGTACAGCTAAAATTACTCACAAGCTAATGGTAGAATTCCAAATGTTTTGAATAGTGGTTTACAATGAGTTGATTTCTTTACACCTGCCATTATTCTTATTACCTTTTTTGTAGAAGAAATATTTTTTGCGTCTACTGAATTTCCCCAAAATATTATTCCATAACTCATAATTGAATGAAAATAAGCATAATATACTGTATTTAGGAGAGTTTTATTTGTAAAATGAATTAATGATCTAATTGCAAAACATGCAGAGCTTAGTTTTGGTAGAATGTAGTCAATATGATTTTTCCAATTCATATTATGATCTATAATAAGACCAAGACATTTTATGCTACAAGTTTCAGTAATTTCGTTGCCTTCATGTTCAATTCTTGTCTGCAATACTTTTATTTTTTGTGCGAAAATTTATATACTTTAATAATAAATGAATTACAACTATCCGAGCTTGTAGGCCGTGGTCTAGAAGGCATCGTGGATACCGACGTTTCGCCAAGTACAGCGCTTGGCATCTTCAGGCTGAAGTGATTCATTGTCTGCGGTGGTCGAAGCCTACAAGCCCGGATACTTGTAATTCATTTATTAGTTATGACGCCGGCCGTGAAAGCCTCAGTATTTATATACTTAGTTTTTCAAAGTTTATATGAAGTTTGTTACTATCGAACCAATTATTTAGCACACTGAAAATACCGTTGGTTAACTCTGAGAGGCGACTGATGTGTTCTTTAATTATAATAGTTGTATCATCTGCAAAGAGAACTGGGTGAGAATGTTCATTTATTACTCTGGGGAGGTCGTTGACATATATTAGAAACAATAATGGACCTAAATCGAACCTTGTGGAAACCATGCTTTATTTCTGACCATTTGGAATATATTTTGGAATTATCTGCAGTGTTTATTATGACCTTTTGATGTCTGTTTGATAGGTAAGATGCAATCCATTGATATGTTTTATTCTTAATGCGATAATATGATAATTTTGATAAGAGTATATTATGATCTACACAGTCAAATGCTTTTGATATGTCACAGAATATTTCTAGTGTATTACATTTATTATCAAGTGATTTCAAAATTTCATTCGTTAAGTTGAAAGTGGCATCATTGGTTGACATGTTTTTTCTAAATCCAAACTGCTCCTTTGCTAAAATATTATTTTAATTAGGTGGTGACATATTCGTTTTAACATAAATTTTTCAAATACTTGAGAAAGCAGTCAGTAATGATACTGGTCTATACTTCGACAGTTGTGACTTTTGCCCTTTCTTGTATAGTGGTTTAACTATAGAATATTTTAGCCTGTAAGGAAAAATTCCTGTTACAAAGGAGAAGTTACATATATGACTTAATTTAATCGGTGCATAGTTTTAATATCTTTGTAGTTATTTCGGCATAACCGGATGAATTTTTGCTTTTGAGGGATTTTATCGATTTATTTACTTCTATCATGCTCGTGGGCACTATTTCTGTACAAATAGGCTGTTCTAAGCTTGCTTTTTTCAAATATGAAATAGGGTGCTCCACTTGTTGTTTGGACTGTAACAGTACATTTTCTGCTAACTGAATATAATACTCATTAAATAATGTTGTTATTTCTTGTGGTTCTTTTGTGGTGATATGATTTACTCTAATTTCTTTTGTTTCCTTTTTTGTGTGATGTTTACCAGTCTCTTATTTTATAATTTTCCATATTGTCTTAGGCTTGTTATTTGAGGACTCTATCTGCTTTTCATAGCAGAGTTTTTTAGTTACATTTATAACCTTTTTTTAAAGTTTTACAATATTTTTTATAGTGTTGTCTATGTTTCTCAAAGTTGCTTTCTCTAGTAGCCATGTGGAGTTCTCTTTTGCGTTTGCAGGATATCTTAATACCTTGTGTTAACCAGCCATTTCTATGTGTGTTAATAATTTTCTTTGCATGAGATGGAAAACTTGAGTTATGAATCCTTATGAAAGTATTTAGAAAGGAGTTAAACTTGTCATTCGTGTTCTCCTTTTTGTATATCTCTTCCCAGGTTTGTTCTGAAAGCTGGTAATTAAAGATTTTTATGTTCTCACTCTTAATGACTCGGTAGTTGGATACATGATTCGTTATATTGGAATGGGGAATGTTATAATTGATTTTAAGTAACTGCCCATTATGGTCTGAAAGTCCATTAATTAAGCTTTGGATTTCATGGTACTCATTTTTAGACATATCTATGAAAATACTACCAATAGCTGTTTTGGAATGTTTTTGAATTCTAGTTGGAAAGTTGACTGTATGCATAAGATTGTATGTTCTTAATAATGAACAAATTTGTTCCTTTTGGTTGCTGTCTTTAATGAAGTCTATATTTAAGTCACCACAAAGTATAAATTCAATTTTAGGCTTGCATAGATATTTTGGAGCAGCATCCAGATTGTATGTGAAGTTTTCAAAATTGGCCGCTGGGGCTCTGTAGACCGTTAATGTAATTAGTTCAGAGTCTGGCATTTTTATATGAACTGCGCAACACTCAAATTTTTGTTCTATACAGTATTTATCCAGATCAATATTGTCAAACTGTACGTTTTTCTTAACCAAGATACTCACACCTCCTTTAGAGAGTTTTTTTCTACAATAATATGCTGTTCTGTTGTATCCTTCCATTGAGATATGTAATATTTCCTGTTTGTCCATGTGATGTTCCGTTATGCACAAAATATCGGGTTTTTACTTTCATTTTCGAAACTGATTAATAACTCAAGAGTATTTATTTCTTAAACTTTGAATATTTTAAGAAATAATGTTAATGAGTAATGTCTTTTTGTTGATTGTTTTCAATATTTGTCTAATTTCTCTGTTTCAATTACTGTAATGTCCTTCCATATCTCTTATTTAACCTAAAAAAGGGCAGACTTTACTGTTAACACTTGCAGGAATATTACTAGTATTACCCATGGATGTACATGAAATGCTCTCAGCAATGAGGTGCGTCAGCATATCCTTGCCTTGAGCGCATAAATGCAATCCGTGTGTAATATAACCATTCCTCTCAATGGATGATACATTTATAATTCTAATGTGATCTGTTCCCTCTCTACCAAGACACTGATCAAGTCTTCGATTAACCACCCTCACCTTCTTGTTAATCCAAGGCTTGTCATGTCTCCAGAAGAGATTCACAAAAAATCACATTTGTGTGGCTACTGGCATCGGCAATGTGGTTTATATCCTTCTCAATTGAATAATTGAGATTCCTATCCAAACTACTTCCAGGTCCCCCCACTATTACCACATGATCTTCTTTATTGAAATCCTTTGACATGTCTAAAAGATTCCCCACCACATGGCTAAGACCAGCATTGGGATTGAAAACACCGCTAACAGTATATTTCTCACCCAATTTCGCCTGGAGTATTTCTCTGATGCCCCTAGCATGACTACTTCCTAAAACTAAAACCCTACCTTTGGCATCAGAGGACCCCTTTCCTGGCTTGGGTTTGAGAACAGACTGTCCCCGGAAGTGACGTGGCAAGCACTTCCTCCGGCAAAGCCTGGGAAGACCCCACTTCCGCCACCGCCAAAGCCGAAAATCTGTTTTTCAACTCCAACTCGGGAACTTTGTCACAAGGACACCCAAAACTTCTACGCCTACGTTTAGGATTGGTATACACATGAAATTCCGGTGATCTAATTTTAGTTTTACTATCCAATTTCAGGCTATCAATTTCTAATTTTGCAAGCTCCAATTCCTTTTGTAGGTTTAGAATCGTATTCTCCTGACCTAATACTAAAGCCTTACATCTACAAAGTTCACAGTACCAAAACTGATTTACACTTTCACTATTAGTACTCGCACAGTCCCAATGAAACCACAATTTACACTGAACGCAAAAACACCTTGCTTCACGATCCTACGGCACGATCCACACTTTCCCGCTAGATCACACGCTTTTTCACTCATAATCACAGCACCTTGCTTACTTCACTTCTAAAACCACTTGCAACACAGCAAACGCTTCACTTCTTAACTCACTAGTAATACGACAAACACTTACGTCACTTCTTAGACCACTAGTAATGCACCAAAACCGTTATTTAACCTTTTATACCACTTGCAAAACACTAAATAATTTATTATTTAAGTGTAATCACAAGCAACTAAGCGTCTAAGTCGGAAGAAACACAAGAATAGGTTATGCGAACACACGTTATTGTACTCGCTCCATATCCGCACACGTGTGCACTGAAACAACCACTTCCCAGTCGCATTGTTTAACGACCACGTGCAAAAGAACAAACGTTTATCCATCATCTGTCAAAATGAACAATAGGGTATGCTGGAATATTTTAAACAAAGGATCAGTCGCTATTGTCCCAGCTCTATTGAATTCCCTGAACGTGTAGTTTTAGAAATGCCACCTCGCAGTCGCATCGTCTGAAGAACACGTGCTAAAGAACAATAGAACAGGCTTGACCCGAGCTAACAAAGGGACAGATGCTATTGTATCCCTTTCTATTGTCCAGAGCAAGACTTCTTTAGAAAGACCACCGGTGTAGCACACAGCTTCCACAGCTGTATAACAAAAGGACTAGCTGGACCCTTCTAACAAAATGGAGCAGACGCTTTTGTCATCCATTCCATTGTACCGACACGTGCATGTTAAGTGAATATAACAAAAGAAACTCGTGGAGGCTTTATACTTGTCCTGTCTTGGTTCGACTGTGGGAAAAGAGAGAGGATTCAGTTCCCACGGGGGATAAACGTATAACTGCTAGACCCTCAATTTCACCCCACTCCACTTCGACTTCTTGCGTCACCTGCGTTGCCTGAGGCTATTTCTCTCTGAGAGTCTTCACGAAGTCCTACTGATATACCCGAACATAGCTATACAAGCTTTCTGTTTATGCAGCTGATTCTTTTCAAACAGCGATATAAAAATGTGTTTAACATATATCATTGCATGTATTAAAGCTCTGTGAATACCTAGAAATGCTTGGGTCTGAGCTCGAATTTAACTGCAATGAAAAAGTTTAATGTTTTAATCGCTAATAAGAAATTGATGCTTTGATAATATTATATAATTACCCTGATTTTTGAAAGCGTGTTCAGAGGGTCCTAGTTCGAATCATACCCTGCAAAAGTCTAAGGCTTATTAAATATTAAACTATGATAGTATATGAGGTCAGATTAAAATGTATTGAACAAATATATTTTAATTTTTTATATATCATTACGACGTTATAATGCACGGTATCCTTACGTACTCAGATGTGCTAGTTCAAATCTTACCCTGAGAAACTCTAATGAGTAATAACTATTAAATTATTGAAGCATGCACGGACAGATTAAAAATTTATTTAACAAATATAATTATTTATGTTAAACCCTGGTGTATACTTAGATATCCCGTTTCATAGACACGGTTATTTATTTTCTTTCTTCTTCTCTCTTTTCTTTCCTTCCCGTCTTTCTATCTATCTCTCTCTTTCTTCTTGACATGTATACATTCAAGCATTCATATATACACCAGTGCACGCACACACACAATGTGAATTACTTACACCCCTCAAAACATGTGAATCTGCACGATGACCTATGAGAATCATTGAGCATAGATATGCATATAGAATCTATTCTAACTCTGTTTTTACAGCAATTATCTCTTTCAAACAGAGATATCAAAAATCTTTACGTACATCCCTCTCTATAATAGAAGTTATCATTCCACTCCCACCCTCACTGAATCCTCCAAGCTCTTCTCGATTCTCCTGCATAGACAAAAACACATCCCTTCCACACTCCCTACAGATCGCTTCCCCCCACCGATCCTCTCTGCACGTCATTACATGTGATAGAAGAACCGATTTTTCAATTCGCTGTATATAAGGAACCCCTTCTCGCACTGCTCTGAATATTATTCGGTGTGTAATCGAGACGATAATAAAATGGACGATTTTTGTAGTGAATGTGGGGAAGAGTCATACCATTATACCTATTATCATAAAGAGTCGTGCAATGGTATCGTGCATTCCATAGTGTGTAAGATGCCTTCCTATCATGACCAGATGACTCCTAGAGGCATATGCACAGACACCTGTCCGGTCTGCAAAAGAAGCATGATGTAGGTAGATATTTTTATCCTTGAACGCAATCTCTAAAAAGTGTGCAATTGTTCTCTAAAGAAGAGTGAAAATAAAACTGCTCATTGTTTTGTATTTCTTTCTTTCTTTCCAGGGAGACTGATCCCGAAAGTGACGGTGAGATGGCCAGCATCATTTCAAATCACATCTCTCTGTGGCATTCAGAGTACTGCAATGGGTATACTCACTCTGTACTGTGCGCAAAACCTGAGGTTCACGAACAGATGGCGTCATACTTTCCATGCATTGAGAGCTGCAGTGTATTCCTCTTCAGATAGAGAAATTTAAAGTATGTAAGTAGCTCTTTAAATATGTATCATTACTGTACATTGCTATCGTCATATATATATATATATATATATATATATATATATATATATAACTTCAGAGATCATTAACGTACACAATTGATTGCATAGACGATACTAGCATGCATTGCTATTTCGATCCTTTGTACTATAGTACAAGAAAAGTTGCGTGTAACTAACACTGGAAATTATTATGGCTTTGCAGAATTCAAATGACGAAACCTACACCTAAAACCGATATAGATTCGGATGATAAAGAACCAGTAGATATATTGGGATATCCCATTGCCGCGCCTGAAACACTACACAATGAAAGTCTTAGAAAACATGCTTTTGGAAGTGAAGGTAACCTGAAAAGAACTACATGTTTTTGTTAGTGCACGCTTAAAATCAAACATAAAAGATTGTATAAACATTAGGATATTGGTAGTTATTTCAATGCGATAGATATAACTAAATTCAAAACATGTGATATTGGGATTTTATGAATTTTTTATAAAATACTATAACGTGTATCTTTGGTGTCTTTTTATGTATTATCAATTAGTCAGTTGTTTTATTTATAAATCCTTTTAGTAGTAAAATAGGAGAACATCAAATACTTAAGTTTGGCGCTTCTACATACCTACGCTGCAGATATAAAAACAATTTACATGTCTTAAATTTCCCCATTTCTGCCATACCGTTATACTGAAGGTATAAATTCCCAGGTATTTCTGCAATCTCTTGATCGGTTAACGAATTATAGCGCTCTGGCACAATTCTCCAGCGAAGATACAATCCTTGTGCCGTATCTTGTTTAAACTCTCTTTAAGGACTTTATCTCATACTTAAGCCCTATTTCGAGATCTTGAACTCGCCGAATCGGTAGGAAACTACGCTCTTCAACCATCTTGTTAAGTATCTGCTAAACAATCTGTAACAGACATTGACATGAATTATTATTTTCGATGATTTATTCAATTTGAATGAGAAGTTATACGTTTGTTTATATTAGAGCTAACGTGTGTTTTGTGCTACGTCACCAAAGGTTTTGTAAATATGCTTATGAATGTGTAGAGAAACAAACAATGAGTGGAGAAAATCGTATGAATGTATAGAAAAACAAAGATTGAGCGGAGAAAATCGTATGAATGCATTGAGAAACAAAAATGAGTAGAGAAAATCGTATGAATGTTCATGGAACATGAACCTGTAGAGAAACAAAGAAGGAGTAGAGAAAATCGTGTGAATGTTAATGGAAGATGAGCCTGCAGAGAAACAAAGAATGATCAGAGAATATTGTGTGAATGAGAAACAAGAAATGAGCGGAGAAAATTGAATGAATGTTCATAGAAACAAAGAATGAGTGGTGGAAAAGGATATTAATGTGTAGACAAACAAAGAATGTGTAGAGAAAATGTATTAATATTAATGGAAGATGAACCTTCAGAGAAACAAAGAATGGGTGGAGAAAATCATGTGAATGTTTACAAAAGAAGAATGTGTACCGAAAACCGTATGGATGTGTAGAGAAACAAATGAGTGCAGAAAATCATGTGAATGTTCATGGAAGATGAACCTGCAGAGAAACAAAGAATAAGCGGGGAAATCATGTGAATGTTTACAGAAGAAGAATGTTTAGCGAAAATCGTATGGATGTGTAGAGAAACAAAGAATGAGCGGAGAAAATCGCATGAATGTTTATGCAAGAAGAATGCGCAGAGAAATTCATATGAGTGTAAAGTTCAGATTAAAAACATATGATTCTCTTGCAACGGATCGTCTTTAATGTACTGCATCTTTTAAACAAAAATAAATGCATTGTAAAAACCAAGAGTGATTTTGTATAGCTATCTAAAAACTCACTCACCTTGCATTGTTTCCTATTGAATGCTGTACATGTAGATGGCCTGCACCTCTTCTTAAATTAAAAAACCTCGCGTTTTTTAAGTTTTTAAGAATTTAAATGTAGAGTTAATCAGCTCACAATGTTTCTAGCAGGCGCGGATATCTGTTTATATAGGGATCTAAAACCCTCCAGGCGATGTCAGCACGTCGCCATGGTGGGGATGCTTACACATCACGTGATTATTGCACCCAATGACATCTCTTGCTGCGCATGCGCAGAGGTTCTCAGCACTTCTATCCCTACTTGCTTCAATTCCTCCCCTCTCTAACGCTCTCTCTCTCTCACTCAGAGTACCCCCGTATTGTGTTTACACAAGCTATAAACAAATGTGTCGGGATGGGTGTCATGTGAGGGTGGTAGCCTGAAATGAACTACATTATGATATTTTACAGTGAAATGAGACAAATTTCTCTGAATTCTGTAAAGCTACTAATTTCCAATGCCTTCGTACGTGTATGTGTGTATGAGTGTGTATGTAGGTGCGTTTGTGTACGTAAGTGCACTGGTATATGTATGTATGCGTAGGTGTGTGCGCGCGCGCGAGTGTGTGAGTGGATGTGCTGGTGTATGTATGCACCTGAGTGTGTGTGCGTGTATGAGGTGTATGCGTGTGTATGAGTGTGCATGAATGTGTGTGCGAGTGTAAGCGCATTGGTGAATGTATGTGTATGTATACGTATGAGGTGTGTGTGCGTGATTGTGCGAGTGTTTATGTGTACTGGTGTATGTATGTACGTGAGTGCGTGTGTGCGTGTATGGGGGTGTGTGTATGTATGTGCGTGAGCGTGTAAGCGCATTGGTTAATGTGTGTATGGTGTGTGGGTTGTGTCTGTGTGTGCACGTGCGTGTGCGTGCGTGCACTGTTGTATGTGTGTTGGTGTATGTGCAAGTGTTTGTGTATATGTGAGCGCCTGGATGTGTACAAGTCGCGGAGAAATAAAGAGATAGATGGATTGAAAGAGGGAAAAGGAAGAAAGGGAGAGAAGAAGAAAGAAAATGAAGAATCGTGTCCAGGCATCGGAATATATAAATAACTGTATTTGTTAAATACATACATTTTAATCTGACTGTCCATACTCTCATAATTTATTATTTATTACGCAATAGAGTTTCTGGTAAGATTCGAACTAGGACCTCTGGGCACCTAAGGATGTTCTACATTAATCGGGGTAATGGATTATAGAAATTAAATTATATTTGTTACACACATTTTAATCTGACCGCGCATAGTTTAATAATTATTGCGCATTACGGTTTCGCATGGCAAGATTTGAACTAGGTGCTTCTGAACCCTCTTTCATTAATTAGGGTAACGATATAGTATTATGAAATCATCAATTTCTGAATAGCAATAAACGTTTGATTGTAGTAAGAATCGGACACCGATCTATGAATATTATAGTATAAACAGAGGTTTAATGTATGTAATGGTATAGGTTAAATACATTTTTATATCGCTATTTGAAAACAGTCAGCTACATAAACGGAGAAACTGTGTTCGGGTATAACCGTAGAACTTCGTGAAAACATTCGGGGAGAACAGCCCTCAGGGTCCCCCCAGGGTCTCACCTTATGTGAGTACGGGTTTGGCATACCCGGGGGTTCCCGAGCCAATCATCGCCATCATCATCCTTCCGCCCCCGTACGGTCGAGGTGGGTTCGTTCTCGTGACCGGGGACTCAATGTAGGCTCTCGTGCGTTCTGTGCATTTCATTCCGTGTCGCCCTCGCCATCGTTTCTTTCTTCTCTTCTATTTATGCACATTTCGCCCCACGCCCATTCATTTACACATCTATTTTACTTCTTCGCCGGCCTACCTTGCGTGAGAAATGCCCACACATTTTTAGTTGCTTTAAACCTTTTCTTTTAATCCTCCGTGGACACAGCCTGATGGATACCCGCGCACTGGGTGCGCAGCTGGGTGGGTGGGTAATGGCGTCATAAACACCACCCGGGGTCGTCATGTAGGGTATGTGTTCGTATCCGCTGTTCAACTGCAGTCCCGCGGGGGTCCATTGCATGAGCTGCTGACTTCTGACGGCGATTGGGTCCCTCTGTCTATGTTCTGGGACGTGTGGCCCTGGGCAGAGCTAGGTATAGATAGGCCACTCACCCAATTCGGTATAACGCCCGGGAAGTCAGAGCCCGAGGTCGGAGACGGTTAAAATGGTGGAGGATATATTTCGCTATGGAGCACCCTTTCTCCATTAATAACAACAAGCGCCGTAAAGTTTATGCAACAGAAGTGACACCACTCACAACTGGTTGTTACTTGGTCATTTCACGAACCGAAGAAGGGCAAAGTTTCGAGAAGGTGAACCCTTTCATCATTCAAAAGGGCATTGATGCGATTACTGGTGCGGTTTAGTCCTGCACTCGTCTACGGAATGGTTCCTTATTAGCACAAACGAAGTTCGATCAGCAAAATAAGACCTTGTTGCGCGCTACGCTTCTCCAAGGGTATCCCATCCGTGTGGAGAAGCACCGCACATTGAATTCCTGTCGAGGCGTCATTACCACACATAGCCTCGATGGTATGTCGGACGCTGAACTCGTAGACTATCTTTCAGACCAAAAGGTGACAGCAGTGCATCCAAACGCGACGGAGTATTGGTACCCACTCGTACCCTGTTTATAACATTTGATGGCGTCGATCTGCCCACGAGCATTTCAGCAGGGTACGAACGGATTGCGGTGAGGTCCTATATTCCAAGACCTCTGCGTTGTTTTAAATGCCAACGTTTTGGGCATTCGCAAGTCTCCTGTAAGAGTGCCGTCACCATCTGTGCCTCATGTAGCCAGCCGTCACACGAAGGTACCTGTTCCACAGCCCCCGTCCGCGTAACTTGCAAAGGGTCTCATTCTGCGTCATTTGCCGACTGTCCTCGGCAATTGGACGAGAAGGCGATCCAGGAGATCCGGGTAAAGGAGAAACTCTCCTTCGACGAGGCCCAGAGGCGTTACCATGTGCGCCAACCTTCTCTCCTGCGATCTGGTACATTTTGTTCTGTAGTTGCCTCGCCAGTACCACGAGTAGATGCCGAAACTCAGACTTGGACCATGACTGCATTAACCGCCACTACCAACCGGCCGTCCATTTCTGGTATAGTTAGCAAGCCATATAAAGCTGGTCCCAAGTCAATGAAGTCGCAAGCCGCTGAAAAGAAGCCCAAGCAGGAACTTCGTAGGGAAGATTTTCTGAAGGACCATCCGCGTGCGCGCGGTAAAAAAAGTTCACCTTCCCCTCCTCCGGGGTCGCTGTCCCAGGACGCTGCTGGGACAAGCCGCCTTCAGCGGCACCCCTCAGCCATCGCCATCCAGAACCGATTCACGGCGCTTGAATCGGTTTCTGGCTCTGAGCGCTTGGCCCTCCCTTCGAGGAGGCTATGGAGTCTGACCAACTCCATACCAAAAGCCCGAGCGCAAAGGTTAAGCGCAAAGTAATTTTGAGCTGCCCTTCTAAGTAAGAAGTTTACCCTTTCTTTATGGCTATCCTGACTTGGAATTTACGTGGTGTACGATCGCATAGGGCGGAATTGCAACTTTTATTGCGTTCCCATTCACCCATGGTAGTGTGTTTGCAGGAGACTAAGCTCGCCCTCATGATCCTTTTGATCTCGGAGGGTATACTCCAGTTCGCTACGATCTTGAGCCGGAGGAGGGTACTCCTGCTTATGGAGGTGTCATGATATTAGTGCGTAGCGACGTTTATTTTCAAACTCCCGCTCTTACGTCCGACTTGCAAGCTGTTGCCGTAACTGTTCAATTAGCCAGCTTTTTCTTTTCTGTTTGCTCTGTCTATTCACCTCCATCGTCTCCCCTCGCTCCCGCGGACATTCGAGCTCTTCTGTCCGCTCTCCCAACACCATTTCTTCTGTTGGGACATTTTAATGCCCTTCACCCCCTTTGGGGTTCGCCAAGGGTTTGTGCGAGGGGAACACTTCTTTCCGACATTTTTTACCAATTCAATCTCTCCATCCTCAATACAGGTGAACCTACTTTTATTTCTGATTCTTCTGGTACATTTTCTCATCTGGACGTAGCCGTTTGCTCACTCCAGCTTGCTCGTCATCTGCAGTGCAACGTCGTCGCTGACACCTACTCCAGCGACCATTACCCCTGGGCCGTTTCTCTTCTATATCATCACGTCCAGCATTCCAAAGTACCTATCCGGATATTCAGAAAAGCCGATTGCAGAATGTATTCCCGCCTCGTGTCTTTTGCGGCCAGCCCTTTACTGACTTTAACCAAATGGTGCAGCACCTTTCGTCTACGGTTCTATCTGCCGCCGAACGCATAATTCCCCGATCTTCCTCTCACCGTCGGCGTATACCTGTTCCGTGGTGGAACGAGGATTGTCGGGACGCTGTTCGTGCTCGTAGGACTGCGCTTAGGGTGTTTCGGCGCCACCCTACAATTGATAATTTGGTTGCTTTTAAACAATCGCGCGCCAGGGCAAGGCGCATTATTCAGGATACCAAAAAGGCATCTTGGACTCGTTTTGCCGAGTGTTTTAATCGCTTTACGCCTTCATCTGTTGTTTGGGATAAGCTTCGTCGCTTCTCAGGTAAAGTGTCGCATTGTACTGTTTC
This sequence comes from Deroplatys truncata, assembly GCA_030765065.1. Classification (NCBI taxonomy): domain Eukaryota; kingdom Metazoa; phylum Arthropoda; class Insecta; order Mantodea; family Mantidae; genus Deroplatys; species Deroplatys truncata. The sequence goes on from CM060990.1 coordinate 281,278,333, forward strand.
TGGCCTTCAGGTTCCCAATGCCACCATAGTAGATCCGGCTGCTATTGCTAACACTCTGGGTTCTTCCTTTGAGGCGGTTTCCACTTCAGACCATTATTCTACCGGGTTTCGCTCTATCAAAGACCGGCTGGATTCCGACATCTTTACGTTTTGGTCTGCTAATAATGAGTTTTATAATGAACCTTCCACACTGAGGGAGATGGAGCACGCTCTTCATTGCTCTAGGCACTCAGCTCCTGGGCCGGATGGCATTCATGTCCTGATGTTAAAGAACCTTTCACCCGACAGTAAACTCTTTCTCTTTCAGGTCTATAGCCGTATTTGGCAAGACGGCTTTTTTCCTTCCGTTTTGGCGCGAAGCCACCATTGTCCCTATACTTAATCCTGGGAAGGATTGCCAACTACCTTCCAGTTACCGCCCTATCTCCCTCACCAGTTGCATTTGCAAGGTGATGGAGCGCATTGTCAACGGGCGGTTGACATGGTGGCTTTGAATCTCAGAAACTTCTAGCGAACGCTCAGTGCGGATTTCGTCGGCATCGCTCTACCGTCAACCATCTGGTGTCCTTGTCGACGCATATTATGAATGGATTTCTGAGAAAGTGTCAAACCGTGGCTGTGTTTTTGACCTGGAGAAAGCTTACGACACTTGTTGGAGGGGCGGCATTTTACGTACACTGCACGCATGGAATATCCGCGGTCTTCTTCCCATACTTCTTCGGGAGTTTATGACGGACCGCGTCTTTCGTGTACGTATGGGCTCGGTTTTATCTAGTCGTTTTATTCAAGAGAACGGAGTACCGCAGGGCTCTGTACTCAGTGTCACACTTTTTGCAATTGCTATCAACCCCATTGTTGATTGCATTCCACCTGGGATTTCATCGTCCCTTTTTGTTGACGATTTTGCCATTTATTGTAGCTCACGTCGGACCTGTCTACTCGAACGCCGTCTCCATGGCAGTATTGAATGTCTCTACGCTTGGAGTAACGCCAACGGCTTCAATTTCTCCGCCGAAAAATCCGTCTGTATCAATATCTGGCGCCGGAAGCATTTCCCTCCGCCCTTTCTCCATCTTGGGCCAGGGATACTTCCGTTTGCAGACGAGGCGAAATTTTTGGAGTTGATCTTTGATAGGAAGCTGAGCTGGATTTCGCACATTTCGTTTTTAAAAGCAAAGTGTAACCGTTCTCTTAATCTTTTACGTGTTTTTAGTGGCACATCCTGGGGAGTTGATCGGACCGTCCTTATACATCTTTATCGCTCTTTGGTCCGATCCAAGCTTGATTACGGGTGCATTGCCTATTCGTCGGCGCGTCCATCTGTTTTAGGTTGATTGAATGTCATTTACCATCGTGGCATAAGAGTCGCTACGGGGGACTTACCAACCAGCCCTGTACCCAGCCTAAATGCTGAAGCTGCAGAGTCTCCGCTGTGTATAGGTGTGAGCTGCTTTTGTGCAGCTATGCCTGTCGACTCTCAAGCTTGCCTGACCACCCGTCTTTCGAGGTATTTTTCGAAGATTCGCTTGATCGGCAGTATTTCGTTAGCTCCTCTGCGTTGATCCCCCCAGGCGTTCGATTTCGAAAGCTTCCTCGGCATTTGGACTTTCCGCCAGCGCCGGCCCTTCCCAAGGGGGAAACGCGCTTTCCTCCATGGTTGCGCGCTGAGGTCCACTGTCACATTGGGATGACGTCAATGTCGAAGAATGAGACCCCTTCTTCAGTTCTTAGATCGGCTTTTTTAGAACTTCAGGCGCAGTTCGGAGATTTTCGTTTTATATATACTGATGGGTCTAAGACTGATGTTGGAGTAGGGTGTGCCTTTGTTGATGGTAATCGTAGTATTACATTTCGTTTACCCGGGCAATGTTCGATTTTTACCGCCGAACTTTTAGTATTTATCAGTCACTTTTATACGTCCAGCGGTACGACTTACGGCACTGTTTTATTTGGTCAGACTCCCTGAGTGCTCTTCAAAGTATTTGCGCACTGTACAATTACCACCCCCTCGTGCAGCGCATACATGACCTGTTCCACTCGCTTGGTGCCTCTGGCATCCGCGTCTCGTTCATGTGGATTCCATGTCATGTGGTCATCTCAGGGAACGAGTCAGCCGACGCCGCTGCCAAATCGGCGATTTTATTACCCAGATTTTTTACCTCTGTTGTTCCCTCGGCAGATTCGTGTGTTATATTACGTCGCCGCACCCTCTCGCTTTGGCGCGATGAGTGGACGGCCCTCCGGGGAACAAATTGCGGGAGGTTAAACCTCTCCCGTTAGTCTGGGGTACCTCTTCTCGTTCTACACGTCGGGAAGAGGTACGTTTAGCCCGTTTACGAATTGGACATTGCCTTTTTAGTCATAGATACTTGCTGAGTGGTGACCTCGCTCCACTGTGTCAGCAGTATGATGCGCCCTTAACGGTGCGTCACATTTTAGCTGAGTATCAATCTTTAGTTCCAGTGCGCGTTCGCGTGGGTCTGCCTGTTGGCATAGCCAACGTTTTGGCAGACGACGCGCAAGCTGTAGAATGTCTTTTACGTTTTATAAGTGACATTGGTTTTAATTGGCGCATTTGATGCGCTGAGCGTATTTTAGCTTTGAGATTTTATATTGTCAGTTTTAATGGGGCTTTTCTCCCCGACCGACATAAGGTGCTCATGTCCCTTGCATTCTACACTTCTTAACACGTTGTTTTATTCTTTTAGTGACCATGATTTTAGTATGTAGATTTTAGTGTTTGGTCTGTTTTGTTTTTTTAGTGATTTTGACCAAGCGGGTTTGTGTGTGGTTTTTTGTTTTTTTGACTTTTCAATTTTATATTTTATACATTGTAAGGGCGCTAATAACCATAGCAGTTGAGCGCCCTTAAGCCCCATCTCATCATCATCACAGCCCTCAGGGCAAAACCAACGCCATGATGGCTGAGTCGGACGTTGTTGAATTATTTACGTGTAGCGGGTAAACTGGCCTCTCTGTCTTTCACTCGAAAAAACAATGACAGAGCGAGTATAAAGCCTTGCTTAGTTTCCTTTGTCAAACACGCACGTGTTCGAACAATGAAATGGACGTAAATAACGTCTGCCAAAAGGGGTCAGCTTTGTTCTTTGTTATACGGCAGTGGAATGGGATTCCAGGTGGTCTTTCTAAAGAAGCCTTGCTCAGGACAATAGAAAGGGAATACAATAGAATCTGTTCCTTTGTTAACTCGGGTCAAGTGTTTCTATTTTTCGCCTGCATATGTTCGCCAAACAATGCCTCCCTCAGTTTCCTTTGTTAAACACGCATGTGGTGGAACAATGGAAAGGACATAATAGAATCTGTTCCTTTGTCATTCAAGGTTTTCTCAGAAGGCTTCAGCTTTTTTCTTTGTTATACGGCAGTGGAATGGGATGCCAGGTGGTCTTTGGAAAGAAGCCTTGCTCCGGACAGTAGAAAGGGATTACAATTGAACCTGTTCATTTGTTAGCTCGGGTCAAGCTTTTCTGTTGTTCGCCTACACGTGTTCGCTAAACAATGCGAGTGGGGTGAGTTGCCACAGTGCAGGTGCAGAAGTGGCCGGATATGGAATGGGTAGAAAAACGTGTCCGCCTTTGTTACAGAAGCGTAAATATATTACCCTCATTGTTCCTTGTGACAGTTGATTGACAGCCTTAATTGCTTAACTGTCAAGCTTCCATTATACTCAACAAGATTTATGACCCTAAGCTGCAACTGAGAATACCAAGGATCTGGGGAGGGGGAAGAGAGTAGGTGGGGGACCTCATTTGCATATGAATACACATTTCTGCTTATTAAGTGCTTTTAAACTCTCAATTTGCTACTACTGAGACTTAGGAGGTTTTTCCACTAAAGGCCCCTCCTCGAATACCTTACAAATGATCTATACTTAGACCCTTGTATTGTTAAAGTTCTTGAATAATGGAGTTCTTTGTGTCATATGTTTTAATCACAATCCCTAAGACCTATCATGGTTTTGCCTATCTCTCCCATATAAACGCATTTCCCTCTCCTTCAGCCATCTCCTAACATAGCATCTCCCTCCGTTTTCCTCGTCTCTCCCATATAAACGCATACTCTGTCATTCAGCCCTTGCTAGCCTAATATCTCTCCTCGGTTTCCTATCTCTCTCATATAAACGCATGCCAGCTTTAACATTTATCTTAGCACCTCCCTCGTATTCCTTATCTCTCCAGTATAAGCCTATATTCCCCCTCGTTCAGTATCTGTCTACCCTAGCACCCCTCCACGTATTCCCTATCTGTCTCATATAAAGCGCATTCCCCCTCCTTCTACCACTGTCTAGCCTGGCATCATTCCCCGTATTCCCTATCTCCCCCATAAGAATGCTTTTTCCTCCGCATCAACCCTCGTTTTCCCTATTCTTTCCCATATAAATGCAAAAAAAAACTGCGCCAGGATACCTCTATATAAGCTACTAATTGTGCTAGAAAAGCATCATCCCAACACATTTCCCTTAGACTTGACTGTAGGAAAGTAATAACTATGAAAGTAACGGCAATAACATTACGGCATAGCGACATAATCAGTAAATAAACTATTTTTGGAATTAGAGACATCATATCATTGTATAATAAGTGTTAAAACAAAATGTTTGGTTTGCAATATTCACTATTTTCTCTAACCTTAAACAACCAACATGGTCTTTATTTAGCATAATATCTTTATAAAGTATGATTTTTCCGTGCACTTTACCTTAGTCCAGACAAAAACTTAGGCCAGAAATTATTTCAAGTTACAGTCTAAGCTACACTTTTCCCTGTTTGGTTGCATGCAAGATGCCGTAACGACAAACAGAAGCTTATATATACCACAATAATTCTTTTGTTGCTGTCGCTACTACTTACCTATAATATGTAGAGAAAGTATTCCACCCAAAAGTTAAATAACGAAATTCACTGAAAATACACATTATGAGACCCCCTGCATCCAAAGATGGCATTTTAAATTTCTCTACTACGTAGTTACAGGAGGTAGAGGAAATATTGGATTCCACTCCAAAATTCAATAACGAGCTTCACTGGAAATACAAGTTTACGGACCCCCTGAATCCAAAGAAAGCATCTTTACTGCTTCAACCACGCACTTACAGTAAGTAGACGAAATATTTTATTCCACCCAAAAATGCAATAACGAGATTCACTATAAATACACGTTTTCAGACCCCCTGAATCCAAAGCAAGCGTTTTTACTTCCCTACTACGTAGTTACAATAAGTAGAGGAAGTGTTGTGTTCCACTCAAAAACTATGATTCAATGGAAATGCACGTTTTGAGACCCCCTGAATCCAAAGAAAGCGTGTTTACTTTCTCTACTACAGTGAAATAGGGGAAATATTGTATTCCACTCAAAAATTCAATAATGTGATTCACTGGAAATGCCTGTTTTTAGACCCCTAAATCCAAAGAAAGTATGTTTACTTTCTCTACTATGTAGTTACAGTGAGTAGAGGAAGTATTGTATTACACCCAATAATTCACTCACGTGACTCACTGGGAATACACGTTTTGAAATCCCTGATTCCAAAGAAGACATTTTTACTTTCTCTACTGCGTAGTTATAGTAAGTAGGTGACGTATTGTATTCCACCCCAAAAATTGAATAACGCTTCAATTTCTCTGTTACGTCTCATCATTTCAGAAATTTGTTTATCTGCTGCCTTTTTCTTATTTAAGGCTGTAGCAATTTGCGATGCACATCCAGCGGCGGCTCCTAGATCTGCAATAATTGGTAAGAGAGGTAGAAATCCTCCACGTTTCTTCCCCCTGGATCCAGCGCCAACAGCCTGCTTTCCCTCAATTTCTCGGTTATGCCGCATAATATCGGTAAGTTGTTTATCTGCAGCCTTTTTCTTATTTACTGCTGAGGCAATTTGCGCTGCACCTTCAGCGGCAGCACCTACAGCTGCAATAATTGGTATGAGAGGTAGAAATCATCCTCATTTCTTCTTCCTGCATCCAGTAGCAACAGCCACATTTCCCTTCATAATTGCTGTTACTAGTCTCGCTGCCAACTTTTCACCTAATGTAGCATTAGATAATTGCACTGTTTTCCACGCCGTTTCAGCCAAGATCTTGTCGGCAATGTTGCTCGATGCAGAGTCCTTATACTGAGCGTAGACATTGTCGTGTAGTTTGCACGCTTCATCTAACGGGTTAAATCCGGGCCTCCTCTCTTTAACCCTTTTTCTAGCTTTGTCCCGGGTCCGCAGTATCTATATCCAGGTAAATGCACTTCAAATGGCAACCGATTAATGAGAGAGTTAATTAAACCAGAGCTTCTTACGATCTTAACCTCGTTAGCTCTCATGGTATACTAATTGATTTTATTAGTGCATTGTTCTTTTATACTCTGTCATTGTTCACGAACATTAGCATATATTCATTAAGCATTATTTATTTTGCATTGTATTATAGAATTGGTGAAGCAAGCTTGTTTGGTACCTATTCAGCTGCTAGACTTTGTAAAGCGACCTTATACGTAATCGTCACGGAAAACCGTTTCTGGAAATGTTAGCTGTTTCATTGTAATTAAACAAATAGAGTAGAATCACAGGTGTTTGTGATAATTTTAATCACTGAATTTTATCGCTGTTATTTAATGTAATTTCAGCTGATTCAGGTAGTATCCAAGGTATTCGAGTCCATTTTTTAAAAAGTAATTCAGTTTCATAAATGCGGCTACTGAATCTTCAACTAATGGATTAGCTACTGCTGTTACCACACGATGTCTTGTTGCTATCGCTGCTAGTGTTGTAACCGCAACTGCTACTGCTATTGTTGTAGCAGATGCTGCTACAGCTTTAGGATCTGTTACAGCTATCGTTGTACAGCCTCTGTATCTGCTACGATAGCTGCTGTATTTGCTTCTGCTACAGCTATTGTGCTGACTGTATCTAATGTTGTTACTGCTGCCGATCTGATACTGTTATTGTCGTAGCTGATGTTGCAGTGATGTATCTACTACTAAAGCTCTCGTATTTGATGTTACAGCTGCCACGATGGCTGCTGTTGCTGTGGTGGGTGAATCTACAGCTAGAATATCATTGCTGTGATGCTTGCTGTTGCTAAGACTGCTAAATCTATAGCTGCTGGATTAGCTGCTGCTGCTACAGCCGTTATGCAACTGGTTGTTGCTACAGCTGTACAACCTGTTACAGCTATTGTTGTACAGCTGCTGTATCTGCTACGGTAGCTGTTGTATTTGCTTCTGCTACAGCTATTGTGCAGGCTGCGGCTGATGTTTCTGTAGCTGCAGGATCTATTGCTGCTATCGTTGTAGCTGCTGTTGCTATAGATGCTGTATCTGCTGCTACATCTGTCGTATTTGCTGTTGCTGTTGTTGTGATGCTTGCTGTTGCTGAGGATGGTGAATCTACAGTTTTTGGATTTGCTGCTGCTACTGCTACACCTGCTGTGTAACCGGTTGATGCTGCTGTAGCTCTTGCTGCAGCTGTCGAATATGTTGACGTAACTTATGCTTTAAACAATCGCAAACGATTATTACTGAAAATTTATCGAAATGAAAACTTCATTTTAATAGATAATTCATAGTACCACAGATTACACTACAATTTATATATATATATATATATATATATATATTATTCTAGACACTACAAACTTTTATGTTAAACAGTTAGCGGTGAGACGGTAAGGATGAAAGAGTGAGAGTGCATAGAAGTAGCATAGCTAGTGCATCCACATGGTTGAGCAGATATTATGACATTTTTAGACAGCTATATTGTTTTAAATGTTTACATTCTTTGATCAAGTGTAGCAGCTTTATCATTTAAATCATTGCTTCATTAAACAAGGATTGTAGGGGTAGACGTCTCTCCCCTTTATCTAGGCTTGAGACTAGCATTACAATTTGCTCCTAATGGCAGGGTTACCGCTTCCCCTTCCATCTTCTCCTTTCTTCACCATTTGTCTGCTATGTGCATACACAGCGCATGAGTAAACTATAATTTTTCAAGATTGTAGACTCGCGGAGAAAATCTTCATCTTCGGGTTACATTCTCTTAAGCACTGTTTGCAATACTGTAATGTCCATACGCATAGGTAGTTATTCCATCTTCGGCAATAACTCTTTTATCATCAAAGGGATTCAATGTAATTTTATTCACTTGCACTGTGGTAACAGCGTGTTTTCGCGATAGGATTAGATTCATGGGCGTTCTGATGATTTCACAGGTTTTAAGACAGTCTGTATAGCTGTTAAACGAAAAGTACTCCTTAACAGCGCTACGTTTAATACCTTTAATCTTTTTTATCGTCGAACCTTGAATATCTAAAGCATACATCTTATGTCGTAGTCCAACAAAGCGTAGAATGATTTTGCTATTAGCCTCATCTTTAAATTTCCCAAGCACCTTCTGGTTTAGAGCTGAATGGCATATATGGTTGACAGGGTAATCAGCTGTATCGAGATGCTCAAGAAAACGTAGCTTGTTCCGGTACACATCTTCAGTTGTAACACGATGAATGAACGAATCAGTGTCCATATACATAAGCTTCAGGTTTTCAGCTCCGTAATATGGTAACAACACATCATAATGATAGTGGTACATTAATGTCTTGGAGATGTCCAACACACTCATACCAATGTATGTAGGCTTGATGAATACAGTCTGACGAGAGGCCATATGTACAGCAGCTAGTTTAGCAGCATATATTTTCCTTTCGATGAACGTAGGCTTGGCGATCAACTTCTCTAGAGTCTTCTCATTTGTCACCAGTCGTATATCCATACGGTTACGCAGATTCTCCATAGATTTTCCAAACACGGCGTTATTAAAGAGCTTGTAGAGATCCTTCTCGAAGTCATTTGCAGCTTGTTGTCATAGCCTGTTGTTAAAATCCACATAAGGCTTCAACCACCGAGACTGTCGGAATTGTAGCACACGATGCGTTTTTGTTAGTGGTAGTCGATGACTACGAGCCTGCTTCAAGGTCATGTAATGCACCACATACCTCTTTCGGGGTGCAAGATAAGGTAGCAGTTTCTTTGTAGATACTTCCAATGGCTTCATACACTCAGGCAGGAAAGGTAGATCGTTGTGTAGATCGTGAAGTTCTGTGGGATACTCGGTGTCAACTTCTAATATGTAGCCATGAGGATCATCTTCTTGTACTCTTTCTAAGTTGAACTATTCAGGCGAAACCCAAGCAATCTACCAAAAGGAAGGGTGTGACACATTGCCCACCCATATTGGTGATTAGCGTCCTCATATGTAATAAATTGGGTTGTTCTCGACGGAGTGTTGTTAGCCTCTGCATACCGATGGGAAATTTGGCATAAACTTCCTCTTATACCTCTTTCCACCATGGGTATTTGATCATAACCCTGTAACAGTTCCAGTTGAATTCCTGTATACAGTAACATAGCATCCCATGTAAGCCCTTGAAAGGTAAAATAATGTGCCGGATCAACTTTGTGTGTTTTGAGGGTCTGCTCTCTGAATGTCTCAAAGACATCAGGTAGAAGAAGCACATCTGAAGTTAAGTACAGATCGTTGTACTCTCCCAGGTTTCTCACATTAAACAGCTCCCACACATTTCTAGCATGTTCGTGGTCAGTATCAGTAATTTCTTCTTCATTTAATCTATTGTAGAAGGAGTGCTTAAGAGGCAAGTAGGTCTCGTTCAAAACTTCCCATGACGTGACAAAATCATATGGAAATACACCCTTACGAGTCATCAACTTCAATTTGTCTTCTCCATAGTACTTTAGTGTTTCAGGATGAGGTTAGATTTTTACCAACATATCCAAGCTTGTACTGAGGAATCGAAAGCTATCCACAAACCGAAGTTATGTCTCCTACATACTTGGTGAATGAGATATAGCATCCTTCAGAGCTAGGAATTACCTCCACCCTCTCGCTTGTACAACTCAGCTCCTTGACAATGAAATGTGAGTCATATCTGCTGAGGTTGTGCATGAAGACAGGGATATATTTAGGTGTTTTGCAGAATTAATTACATTCATTATTTAGACTTCCACGATATTCACCACTGATGTGATCATGGTCGCGTACTCTGTAGCTCTTTTCCGTAAAGGCTTTTCCACACAAGTAGCATGTCGTGGAAGACTCAAAATCCTTTTGTAGCTGGTCCGTAGGTTTCAGAGGCTTTGCAGGTTTGTATACATTATTAATTTCATTTGCAAAGAACGAAAGGTATTCCGTAAACTTCTGAGCAGCATCAGCACCACGATATACATGAGGTTGCTTAGGAAGATCAGTTTCAGTGTGTTCAACACTGGATGACGGCTTCACGTAAACACAGAAGCTCAGTGGTGTGTGCTCTTGATAATGGGTTGTATAGGAAGTTTCAGGATTGGGTATATACGTATGACATTGAGTGAGAATACTCTCAAAATCAGCATAGATGACATAAGGTAGTTTCAACATCCTCTCAACATTTTTAAACTGGACAATTATTTCTCCTTGGTAGGCATAACTACCCTTGAACACCATGGTGATTGCAGATGGACGTACGTTCTTCTAGTTTTCCAGCCCACTTCGTCCATATCGATTATCAAAATGTGTAAAACAGCGCTTGCATGTATAAACACGTTCATTACATTTAGTTTTCTGGCGTCGAATGAGTTTCTCAAAATTCTTTATATATACGTAGTGTTTGTTGTTTTCCACTACTGTCATTCAATAGTAACACATCACGGTGTTCAGGTAGTTCAATATCAGCAACCTTTATCGGATACAGTTCATGCTTCTCATCTAGACCGAAAACATTGATAGACATCTTGTTAAACTTCTCAAATATAGGTATTTGAGAAAGTGGAGTAGGATAGGAAACGCATCTGAAGTCGTACTTATCTTGAAGTTGCTTGTATTTGCTTACATGTTGTGCATCCTTCTCAACGAATTTAGCTAGTACCGAATACATGAAACATTTCTCGTCGCAAAGGTTCTGGATGTTTACGCAGGTGTTTCTTGCTTCAACAGATGACGGTAGTGGAATATAGCTGCTTCCTCGCAACGGATTGTACTTGTTGATACGAAGTCGAACTCCTTCCACAGTAAGCAAAGCCCAGTTGCTACCCTTAAGCTGATACTCCTCCATTTCCGTCACCAATTTCTTGAATTTCGCTTCTAACGTTGACTCCAGGTCAGTTTCTAGAAACACTGGATGATTCCATGTTTTAAATGTTTTGTCACAGGTTTCTCCAATACTGTTAACGAATCGGCACTTAGCCAGCAGATTAATTTTTACGCTCTTGTGAATTTTAAGCTCTTTTTGCACAGCCTGGATTATCCGTTGTTTTGCCTAATTCAGGTACATATTCAGGTCCTTAGGTGATTCGCAACGTATAAAATACGATTTCAATCATCCTTCGAACGATGTCTCGTTTTCTTTCATATCACAGTCCTCCATTGTTGACAGTAACTGACGTTTAGTAGGCTCGATCTTTTCTTCTGAGGGCTGCTTATTTCACATATATCCTTGTGTCGCTGACCCTTATAACCCTCATTGAATGTTACATTACAATTCTTGCATTTGAAGAGCTTCCTACAGCACATCTGATGCCTTCTCTTGTCATAACCTCGGAGGAATTTCTTCCTGCATTTGATACAAGAGTATCCTGGTGCACTAGGAATTATATCCTTATATGCAGAGTTATTTATCCTTATTCTTGATGTAATAACGTCTTAATCACTGTTCAATGAAATGTAGTGCGATTCACCCTGATATCCCTTTAGAAAGCCGATTATTCTTGGAGAGAGCACGTTGGTAACACATCTAGAACCATTACCACAATAAAGGTTAGTGACTGAAGGTATCCTAATTATAGAGGTGACACGGATCATTTTAGAACAATCATACTGAATTTTTAATAATAAAACGATGATTATCTCTTATATTGAAATACATGGTTAAAGTCTGGTGCAGGACACGGGACGGGGTGTTAGCAGGTCACGTGATTATTGCAGGCAATGACATCTCTTGCTGCGCATGCGCAGAAGCTCTCGGCACTTCTATCCCTACTTGCTTCAATTCCCTCCTCTCTAACGCTCTCTCTCACTTAGAGTACCTCCATATTGTGTTTACACAAGCTATAAACAAATGTGTCGGGATGGGTGTCATGTGAGGTTGGTAGCCTGAAATGAATTACATTATGATAGGTTACAGTGAAATGAGACAAAGATTTTTGAATTCTGTAAAGGCAATAATTTCCAATGCCTTCGTACGTGTATGTGTGTATGGGTGTGTATGTAGGTGCGTTTGTGTACGTAAGTGCACTGGTATATGCATGCGTAGGTGTGTGTGTGCGCGCGCGAGTGTGTGAGTGGGTGTACTGGTGTATGTATGTAAGTGAGTGTGCGTGCGTGTATGTGGTGTATGCGTGTGTATGTGTGCGTGAGTGTAAGCGCATTGGTGTATGTATGTGTTTGTTTGTATACGTATGAGGTGTGTAAATGCGTGTGTTTGTGTGCGCGTGTGAGTGTTTAAGTGTACTGGTGTATGTATGTACGTACGTGAGTGCGTGTCTGTGTGTATGGGTGTGTGTGTGTGAATGTATGTGCGTGTGCGTGTAAGCACACTGGTTAATGTGTGTATGGTGTGTATGTGTGTGCGTGAGTGTGTGTGGGTGTGTGTATGTGCATGTGTGTGTGCGTGGGTGCACTGGGGTATGTGTGATGATGTATGTACAAGTGTTCGTGTATATGTGAACGCTTGGATGTGTACAAGTCGCGGAGAAAGAAAGAGATAGATGGATTGAAAGAGAGAAAAGGAAGAAAGAGAGAGAAGAAGAAAGAAAATAAAGAATCGTGTCTAGGCATCGGAATATATAAATAATTATATTTGTTAAATACATACATTTTAATCTGACTGTCCATACTCTCATAAGTTAATATTTATTACGCATTAGAGTTTCTGTTAAGATTCGAACTAGGACCTCTGTACACCTAAGGATATCCTACATTATTCGGGGTAATGACATGTAGAAATTAAATCATATTTGTTAAACACATTTTAATCTGACAGCGCATAGTTTAATATTTAGTATGCATTAGAGTTTCGCATGGCAAGATTCGAACTAGGGGCCTCTGAACATTCTTTCATTAATTAGGGTAATGATATAATATTATCAAATCATCAATTTCTCATTAGAAATAAACGTTTGATTGCAGTAAGAATCGAACACCGATCTATGGATACTCAAGTATACGCAGAGGTTTAATGTATGTAATGGTATAGGTTAAATACATTTTTATATCGCTGTTTGAAAACAATCAGCTACATAAACAGAGAAACTATGTTCGGGTATAACCGTAGGACTTCGTGAAAACATTCGGGGAGAACAGCCCTCAGGGCAAAACCAACGCCATGATGGCTCACTCTGATGTTGTTGAATTGTTTACGTGTAGCAGGTAAACTGACCTCTCTGTATTTCGCTCGAACAAAGACAGGGCGAGTATAAAGCCTCCCTCAGTTTCTTTTGTCAAATACGCACGTGTTCGAACAATGGAACGGACGACAATAACATCTGCTAAAGGGGACCAGCTTTCTTCTTGGTTATACGGCAATGGAATGGGATGCCAGGTGATCTTTCTAAACAACCCTTGATCCGGACAATAGAAAGGGAATACAGTAGAATCTGTTCCTTTGTTAGCTCGGGTCTAGCCTTTCTATTGTTCGCCTGCACGTGTTCGGCAAACAATGCCTCCCTCAGTTTCTTTTGTTGAACACGCACGTGTTCGAACAATGGAAAGAGACACAATAGAATCTGTTCCTTTGTCATTCAAGCTTTTGTCAGAAGGGTACAGCTTTGTTCTTTGTTATACGACAGTGGAATGGGATGCCAGGTGGTCTTTGGAAAGAAGCCTTGCTCCGGACAGTAGAAAGGGATTACAATTGAACCTGTTCATTTGTTAGCTCGGGTCAAGCTTTTCTGTTGTTCGCCTACACGTGTTCGCTAAACAATGCGAGTGGGGTGAGTTGCCACAGTGCAGGTGCAGAAGTGGCCGGATATGGAATGGGTAGAAAAACGTGTCCGCCTTTGTTACAGAAGCGTAAATATATTACCCTCATTGTTCCTTGTGACAGTTGATTGACAGCCTTAATTGCTTAACTGTCAAGCTTCCATTATACTCAACAAGATTTATGACCCTCAGCTGCAACTTAAAGTACCAGGGATCTGGAGAGGGGGGAGAGGAGGTGGGGGACCTCATTTGCATATGAATACCCATTCCTGCATATTAAGGTTTCTAAACTCTCAATTTGCAACTACTGAGACTTAGGGGGTTTTCCACTAAAGGCCCCTCCTCGAATACCTTATAAATGATCTATACTTAGACCTTTGTATTGTTAAAGTTAATGATGCAGTTCCTTGTGTCACAGGTTTTAATCACAATCCCTAAGACCTCTCATCGTTTTCCCTATCTCCCCCATATAAACGCATTTCCCTCTCCTTCAACCATCTCCTAGCACAGCATCTCTCTCCGTTTTCCTCGTCTTTCCCATATAAACGCATATACTGTCATTCAGCCCTTGCTAACCTAATATCTCTCCTCGGTTTCCTATCTCTCTCATATAAACGCATGCCAGCATTAACATCTATCTTAGCAGCTCCCTCGTATTGCTTATCTCTCCAGTATAAGCCTATATTCCCCCTCGTTCAGTATCTGTCTACCCTAGCACCTCTCCACGTATTCCCTATCTGTCTCATATAAAGCGCATTCCCCCTCCTTTTATTACTGTCTTGCCTAGCATCAGTGCCCGTGTTCCCTACCTCCCCCATATAAACGCATTTTTCTCCGCATCAGCCCTCGTTTTCCCTATCCTTTCCCATATAAATGCAAAAACTGCGTCAGGATACCTCTATATAAACTACTACTATTACATCCGCTAACCTTGTAGAGCAGGTATGAGCTAAAGCACCTGGCATAACCTCTGGTTAAGAATCTCTGTGGTTACAAGCACGTGGCAGGGAAAACATTTGTAGCCATCTGTACGTGTGTGTGTGTGAGAGAGAGAGATAGAGAGAGAGAAGGGGAAGCAGGCAGGCAGAGGAAGAGAAATATCAAATATATATCTAGGTAATTTTCAAAAATAGTCATATAAATCAAATTATATTTTCAATTAAGATGTAAGGATACTACAATCATTAATTATACATTTAAAGACGCAATCCATGTTTTAGCTCGGTTTCTGAGAATGCGGTTTGTCGTTTCTCCTGTCGTTTGAAATAGTTTTGTCGTTGTTTAATTTATTCTTGGACAACTAAATAATGTTGCAGTGCTGAATCGTTCCGCACATTGAGCTGGCATACAGGTGCCAGTGTCTGTCAGTTTGCTGTTGAACAATACTTTTTAAAAGTGAGACATTGAAACGTTGTATATTGATTAGGCACAGAGAAAGGCTGTCTCACTCGCATTACATTGTGTGTTACTGTGAATCAAATGCCTGCCGATCGTTCAGGAAAATGGTCCTCCTGTAATGAAGGCGAAATATATTACCAAACTTGCATGCAACGAAATTAATGTCTTGGCTAATGCAAACACTCCATAATTTGCCTCCCCAATTTAACCGTCCCACGATCCCTCATGCTGGTAGGTGTTGGTGGGATGCAGTTCAAGGATGAATTGACCATAAAACAATTTTATATGCCAAGAGCATACAGAGAGTGCGTTTATATAATAAACTGGATATGCAGGAATACATCAATAATTTTGTAAACAAGAGACGAGACTTTCTCCCACGCTTAGACAAATGAAGTGAAAAACATTATATACGGGGTATATAATCCAAATCTTAGCCATGCGATTGTACAACACATTCTGAAAGCCGCTAACTGTAATATGTATGTACCAAAGCTATTACACACATTAAGTGAGAACGATTCTTATCGCTGCATGGTATTTTGTGATTGGTTTCAACATATTGAGGATAAAGAATTTGTGGCGAAGACTGTGATCTGACGATATCCAATTCAAATTTAACGCAACAGTGAATCGTCGTAATTGTGCTGAGCACAAGAAAACCCACACTTATTGTCAACAAGGTGGTCAATCTACCGGAGTTGAATGTTTGGTGTGGACTGTTACTTGGGGGTCTAATAGAACCCTTCTTCTGTGAAAGTATAATTACTGGAAGTCTAATAAAATCAATTTCCTACTCATAAGCGCGCTTTATAGAAACACTTTTTTTTCTACGAACAAGAACAAAATTTCTTCTACCACCGAGGCGTGTGGGCTTTCTTGGACGAGAACCTTCAAGGATAATGATTAGGAAAAGGAGCTGCATTTAAGTTTCCAGCACGTTCAGCAGATTTAACACTCGGAACCTTTACCTTTGGGAGACTTCAAAGGATAGCGTGCATCGCAGCAATTCACATATACTGTAGGCCCTTCGCCAAGAAATTATAGCAGAATGCGCAGAAATCCTCGCGGACACATTGACCAACATTGGCCGAGCAACCATTTGCCCTTATGATATTTTTCTGCCGCTTACGCAACCATTTTGAGAACCGAAATTAACTGAACAGTTGTATAAAATCTGCAAGAAACCGATAATATTGTGATGTTTAACGTATTTCTAGGGGTGTAGTTAATTATATTTGGAGGATTAGGTATTCAAAGGTTGGCAGCATGTTCCGGTAGTGACGCAGAGTTTATGGGTGGAGCTATTAGGTAGAAACAAAAGCCCTGTCCAACATTTAACAAAACTTGTCAAGTGCAACATGTTATCAGTTCGCATGTTGGCCAAATTTCGATGGCAGAATTGACTTAACATGTTAACCTAAAGAGTTGTGCCTGACACTTTTAACATGTTGGATGTTTTCCGCTTTTAATGGAAAACTTGTTAAGTTAATTTGCTCTCTGTTTATGTGATTGGGTGAACTTCAGAAGTTTCGAAACTGTAACCATGGCAACGGCGTACTTCAGATTCCTTCAAGTGTTCGGTAGTTGCGTGTTGACTCGTTCTGTGGTTGTATCCTTGATTTGGTTTGCTTCATGTGAAGTTATGGAATAGACGAAAGAAAAGACACTTTCATTAATAACATATTTGTTGAGGCTGTTATTATGGAACTCTGTAATAAAAAGGATGGATAATTATTACCAAGATGTTTGCAATTTATTGTTGCAGAGGCAATATCAAAAAGAAAGATAGCTTCACTTTGTTGACCACCTTGTTGACAAAAAAGGCTCAAGTCTGACAGCTGGAATGGCTGCTCTCAAATATGTGTCTTTTTATGAATTATAGGTTAGAAACCTTGCTCAAAGCTAAGTTGAAGTCACTTTGACTGTTCTCAAGAAATTGAAGTCAAACCTGCTCCGAATTTTAAACTCGTTAAAAATATTTTCACTCCCCTGCCGATTAACCAGATAGAGCCTCATCACCTTCTACTTTTCTTTTTATTACATACCAAGCACAGATACAAATAGCAATGGTCAAATCCTCATCACTGGAGTTTATTTTGCTTTTAGTTGAGAGATTTTGTTGACCCAACAAGTTAACTGGTGTGGATGGAATGTTAAAGGTTCACAGTTATAACATGTTGAAGGCATTTAACATGTTGAATGAAACATATTGTTAATTGTTGAATGTTAACTGTTGATATGTTGAACAGCGTGGACTCACCTTAACATGCAGTAAGTATTCTTTATCTCGCCAATTGCTGTCGTCGGACAGTCAACGTGGGGGAGCAGCATGCATCTTCTTCCGACCACCAGGTGTTCATTTTGAATTTGTATTTTTAAATAATGAATTAGCTGAATTGTTCTCTTTGAATCATGTTGAGTTCTTGAGGGCATTTTCCCTTCCATTGCTGTTTAGGTGAATGGTAGGAATCTTTAAATGTTGATGCGTGCATGCATGGCTGGGCTGCGCTCCTGTTCTATGTCTGATCCTGTAGTTGGTGTGGTGTTCCAGGTAAACCCTTTGCTATATCGTCTGAAATTGTTTTGAAGTCGTGACATATTCGGTGGAGGCGCGGGCAATATTCTTATTTGAATATTTGTTAGAATTTTTTCTGCGCCTTAAATTCAAGCTGCTTTGACAATGTGTTTTCGGCACCAAATGGCCACTACGTGAGCATTCTAGCCACGTTTTAAGTACCTGTGTGGTTGATTATACCTTAAAAGTTGTTTCTTTGTTATTTTTTGTACAGTTTTAGAACTATTTGTGTGAAATTCCTGCTCTGTTGTTGTAATTTTGTGCATAGCACGAAACCTGAGTGATTTTCTTTGTTTCGGCTGGCGTCATAAATTCCATTATTTAAATTTGCACCGTTTTTCGCCATGATCGCTTAATTTCATTTAAGAGGCATTTTCAAATAGATCAGCGGTAAAATCCCGCCACGCCTCTCACTTCGATCACCTGCATGATGCTAACACTCGCGCCATCCCATTTAGTTTTTAAGCCGAAGCTCCTTAACGCATCCCTAGTATTACCACCAAACCCAACCCGCACTAACTACCGAGCGCCGGCCAGGGCTCGCCATGGCTTGCGCCGGTAAACCCCACCTGACACGCTTGCATGTTCTGCATGCTCGCATCAGTAGCTTAACTTCACTAACCGGGGTGCTTCCGCGGAACCCAAACATCTAACTCACTTCATCTAACACGCAACAGCACGTCACTACTAACAAAGCACTCCCCCTTTAGCTGCATGTTAGATACTAACAGCATGAGGAGACGATGTAGCCTCTGAGGATGATCGTCACCGGGGGCGGCGGGTGAGGGGTCGCCCCCAGAAAAAAAATCACCCTTTGCGTGCTCCAGAGTTTCCCTTTACTGTTTTTCTTCTAGCAGCACTTATGTTATAATAAAGGTAAATCATAAACGCTCCATTACGCTATCGAATAATAAAAATTTAATTTTATCACACTAAAATATGTGTAAATCTCACGCTCCGTCCCTTGGTTCCACTCGGAGTGACAACAGTTAAGCACATGCTATCAGGTATTCTGTTTTAATTATTCGTGTTTCTATCAGCCTATCATGAGTAGAAATATGTCGGGTATAATATTTTATATTAAGAATACTTTTCTGTCCCTGCAACAGAGAAGGGATGTTGGTTTTTTCTTGTTGGTTTTTTTTCTCACCTCCGTCCCAAGAAATATCTCTTTCTCTTGCCGCCAGTAGAATTTAGCTTGAAGTCTGCGACTGGATGGTAAAGACTTATCAGGAAGGTAAGCTCGTGTATTGACTTTAATTTCATTAACTAATAACATCAATTTCCTTGAAATTCTCACCTCCGTCCCTCTCTGTCCACACTTTTATAGGGATGAAGGGGTGATTTGTTATCTTCTGATACCCTTCAGGAATTATTCTAACAAAATCCATAACAGTGATTAATCTTTGTTATTTAAATTAAAATAAGAAGAAAATACATTAGTGCAAAATTAATTTTAACTTCTTAGGGGATTTTACTTTCCACAAGCACTTAATAGACACAATATGCAAAAAATAGAGGTAGTAGTAATTGAAGAAGGCACTTAAGGAAACTATAAAGAACAAAAATGTAAATAAGCTCAGAAAACCATTTAAAATAGGCAGCTAAACGGAAAACTAGGGCGTACTCATATGAAGGCATCATCCGAAAGCTCTGTAGGCTCACTATCACCTAGAAAATTAGTTAAGAAAACCCTACGAACTGGACAAGGGGAAGTGAGCATCCATAACCACCATGCAGGGTTTTGACTATATGACTTTTTGGTTGCCTGTAAAAAGGCGAAAGGAAGGAAGGCTTCCCTCTAGGTATTTCAGTAAAAAGAGAGCTAAAGTTAGAAAATTCGAAGGGGAGCTTCTTTGAAAGAGAATCAAATTTGCCAGTTGTATGAAGTATCGTGATGTGCTCAGGAATATTTTAATAACGATTCCTTGACCAAATAAAAATAAAAGCAAAACTCGAGGAATGTTTTATGAGACCAGTTTTGCTGCACATTCAAGGAAGAGCTTTTACAATAAGTTTTAAGGTAAACAATTTGTTCTACAGCAGCTTTTTAAGAACGAAGCTAAGATGGTTAACCACTGGACGACTCAAAGACAGACTCTCTTGCAGATGAATGCAAAGTTTGAGTTTCTTATCAAGTAAGCACACTTTTTAGGTACAATGGATTCTGGCGAAATCGAAAAATTCATTGAAAAATGACCATGTGAAGTTACAAATCAGGTTTGCATGTATCGGCAGTGCTCTGTGTTTTTTTAGGAAATTACCAATTGATCTTCAGGATGATTCACAAGATTATCTAAAGTATTTTGACCAGTACAGCTGATCTGCGAGAAACTCAACTCTGCTCCAGATAAGGACGTAGGTGGGAGTCAGTGAAAAGAAACTAAAATTTAAAAACTCTATGGTAAACACAATATTTGTTGCGTAGGTGTGTAAGCTTTTTGGGAGACCCCTGCATACCTAGCCTTCGTGGGGAGTACAGAAAGTTATTTTTAAAGGTTTTTTTAGGAGCTAAAATGGGCAATCTATCTGAAAATGTATCGTAATTTAAATAATGAAGTGTATTCCCCGGTTTATTTGCTATTCTCTGGTATATTTTTTTTGCTTGTCAATTTTATCAGTGTTTGTGTCTTATTGTCCTTAGCTTGTCAGGTGGTGAGTTACGTTTCGAAGTTTTGACGGTTTCTTAAGCTTTGGTTTTAATTTAGACTTTTGGTGACAAATTTAAACATTTCTTTCAAATTTGAATCGTAGTTTTGGTACTGTATGCAGTTTTACATTTTTTATGTTACGTAATTCTGTGTATTTTCGTGTTTGAATTTCTACTTACTTTTGGTGTTTTTGCCTTTTTAATTTTGTGCTTTCCCTCCCATCATTGTGCATAAAATAGAAGGCTAAAGTGTACTACTTGGTGCTGTTTAAATCATCTCATACATTACTTTCGTGCGATCAAAAAGAAAGTTCAGTGCTTTTAAATTGGAAAGGTGATATTGCGTTCAATATTGGTCATGGTGTTTAACACAGTGCTAAAAGTGTTGGTTATGGTTATGTGAATAGCTTTTACACGCTGTGATTTTGTGTCACCAAGGTAGATGTAATATAGTGTGTGATTTTTAGGTGTTGTATGAAGTTTGCTGTGGTAGGTACGGTTTGATTTTTTTTAACTTCACTTGAATTATTGTCGGTAAAGACATCCTCTTTGCAATTTGTTTCCTCCCCGTGTCATTTTTGTATCGAAATCTTGATTTACAAAGTCAAGTGGCTTAAATTTTAAGTATGTGAATATGTAGCTCTGTGACTAACCCATTTCAGAGTTTCGCCTCGGTGAGATTGCGACAGGGTACCCCAGATGGTGGTAGAGTCTTAATGTGTATGAGATGCTTGTGTGCATCTATAGTGTTGCTTCGATGGAATTGCTACACTTTACCCTCGATGCGTTCTTAGTGTTCTTGGTTTAATTTGCAAGATTGCTGAAATGACCCATCATGGCTGTGTGATGATATTGAGAAATGTTTATGTAATGAGTTGATTTTTATTGAGTTTTAATGTAACAATTCTTGTGCTTTCAGCATGCCTTTTTCACAGCCTCATACTGACATCTAATGTAATTACTGGTACAGAACTAGAGGTACTACACATTTTCTACTTCCGATAGGTGTGTTGATAAGTTTTGTATGTGTGTATTTTGATATACATTAATGATTACATTTAGGTTTGATACCACAGTGTGTTTTATGAGGTATGTTGCAGATTTCACTCCCATAGGGTTACATTATGAAACAATGATTTAATATTTCCAGCGCAGGGTTGGTATTTTCCATTAATGACAGACATTTGCATGTGTAGTTGCATGAAGTACTTTATGTTTCAAGTTGTAGTATTGAGTAATTCTGATTTAGTATGGGTAATAACTATGTATGTTGATTGTTTTGCATTTTTGTTTTCCATTTTCTTGGTGAACTCCTGCAATGTTGATTTATTTTGTTTTTATTTGTATGTGTAGGAAAACCAGGAGTTGTGTGTGCTGATACCGTAGATAAGCATGGGCAAGCAACCAAGAAGTGAATTTATAGCGTAAATCGACTAAAATTTTCAAATTTTATTATACTCTAAAATGTATGTAATTTAATTATGTTATTGTGAGTATTCAGAAATAAATATTCATTCATTTACTCACCCATTGTATGTGTATAAAACGTAGGCGTGCTTTTTTTGTCAATTTTATCACTTTCAAATGTAAGTCATTACCAGCTAGTTAAAGTTTTGGGATACCAATTATGTGTCAAGTTTTACTTGTAATTGCAATTTCTTTAATTATCTTTTGTATTAAAATGATTTGAGTTGTGTGCACAAAAACCATAAGCTTTGCTACTGTCATACTTATTTGTCATGTTTTAATGTATTCGCTGTCAAAATTTGCTGATAAGTTGTTTTTAAATTCATAGCTTATGTTATTCTGTAATAACGTTTTGGCAAATTGTATTCATTTTTTTAAACTTCAGTTATATTTTTGGCACATTTTCTTATGTTTATATTTGCTTATGTAACGACATATCATTTTAATATTACCATGTTAAAATAGGCTTTGGAGATTATTTTATACATTGTGACACAACTATTGTTCTAATTGTATCTGGTATATGGGGAGTACGAGTACCCACTCTGGATGAGCCCGCATTTTGGAGGACGCGCCACCTGCTAGGATGGATCTCTGCCCTGCTGCGCAGGTTAGCTGCACCAGTCGCCTGCAGCACTTCGTGCCATAGTGCCACTTTTGAGGGGCAACCCAAGCCAGCGGTCGCCTCTCGCGTATCACCATACCAACATGAACACCATCGACACCGTGAGCTATGGACTCCACAAACATTGCATCCTTAAGTGCTGTGGATTATTATTGTAGTGGCAATGGAGGTAATAGCAAACAATACAGCTAACCTCATAGTCGTGTAGTGCAGTGAGAGTGCATCATGACTTTAATATTTGTGCAGCCAAATTTTAAGAATGCATTTGCGGTGTTCATCCTAAAACTTGTAGTGAACCTTAAAACTATCTTCGCTTTCGTGTGGCATTCAGACTTCTAGGAAAACTTAGCAATCTTATTCTTATGTTTGTGTGAAGTAACAGCATCGGAAACTTTCTGAATCAATTCATATATAAACAACTTTCTCTTTTGTCACATTGTGTAGCTTAATTTTTGCCTTATGTGATGTACAGTTACGGTTACAAGAACTACTCCAGCCACTGTAAATGTTTTAAATTTATGTACTGCATGTCATAATTATTTTTTTTTCGACAAGGATGTCGATATTGGCGGCCAGGGGGAGGTGTGATATTTAGCGTATTTCTAGGGCTTTGGTTCGTCATATTTGGGGGATTAGATATTCAAAGGTTGGCAGCATGTGCCGTTAGTGTTGTAGGGTTTATGGGCGGAGCTATTAGGTAGAAACTAACACGCAGTAAGTACTTTTTCTCTCTGTGTGTGCTGTCTTTGGACAGTCAACATAGGGGAGCAGCACACATCTTCCTCCGACCACCACGTGCTAATTTAGAATTCATATTTTTAGTAATAAATTAGCTTAATTGTTCTCTTTGAATCTTGTTGAGTTCTTGAAGGCATCTTCCCTTCCCTTCCTGTTTAGGTGAATGTTAGGAATCTTTAAATGTTGATGCATGCATGGCTGGGGTGCGCTCCTATTCTATGTCCAATCCCGTAATTGGTGTGGTGCTCCCGGTAAACCCTTTGTTCTATCGTCTGAGATTGTTTTGAGGTCGTGACAATATATAATTTAGTTCACTACTGACATACAGTTAATAATTTGTGTTCATTAAGTTGTGTATACATTATTTGACATACCCTTTTTTAATTCTTTCAATTATTAACACAGGGAAATATAAAAAATGACAATAATAATCACTAAAAAGGCTACAGCGATGTAGAATTGCACCAATAAAGATAATCGTCAACAAAATAACAACAATAATTAATATATTGCTCTTCATGGTGTTGGTGCTGGCGCTGGTGCTGATGCTGATGCTGTTGCTGATATTGTTGCTGCACTTTCTGAAGAAAGGTCAAACTGAATACAGGCAACACCACCTAGATACAAGGCCTCACCTCATGGCAGTGAAGTGACGTGCAAGAGGCGACCGCAGTTTTTACGTCATAAGCACTGACAGGCATTCCGTCAATGCTAATGATTTTTGTGCTCAAAACATTAATGCAATAAAGAAACGACTCCAATATATTCATTAAGCAAACACTAAATAATGCTGTTGAGCGACAAATAACAGCGAATATATTTTGTGCAGGATCTCACTAAAGGGGTTCTTACAATTTTGTTTCAGAATTCAGCATACATTACACTCCATTTGTGCAACCATTCCTTACTTAAGATAACACTAAAGTTTAATTGCAGAATTTGTAGCAGGGATGGGGCTATTTTCTCAAATTTAACTATAAATAAAAATAAACAAGCTGTTCTTTTGGGTTTTCAGAAATAGAGACAAAAGGCACTTTTAATAGGAGAAGAGTAGGGAAGCCTTCGGCAGGAGGTAAATTTAAGGATTTTCAGCATGAATGTTTCCGTTGTCTCAATTATTTATTTTTTGTTTTATTTGCTAAATAAAATAAAATTTTCTCACTTCTTTATTTTCGTAGTTGTACACCAAAAACAGCCCTTAATAGTAAGGGTAATTTGAAGTCATTTCAGCATTCAAATCATTTTGCTAAGTAAAAGGGGGTGAACAAATGAAAACCGTTTAATATAAGCAATCTTGGAAACAGTTTAATTCATTTATTTATATGAATAAACAAATATATGAAGAAACATGAGTTAATTTTTTCTTTACTTTTTCCAAACAGTCGGAGCCCACAATGCTGAGTGCTTCAGCAAGCGAGGCGTGTTTTTAAAGTATCGATAATTTTTAAAAAAACAATAGAACATTATTTTCAAATACTTTATTATTAATATTAATTAATTAATTACCTTACACCTTAACTTACTTCTCCTCATAGTGGCCGCCATTATTCAGGCACTTGTAACGGGAAACAAGTTTTTGGATATCTTCGTCAAAGAATGATGCCCCCTGTAATGAAAGCCAAGTCTGCACTTCTTGTTTCACATCATTATCGTAGAAATGTTTTCCACCAACGAATTTCTTCAGGTGAAGAAACAGATGAAAACCGT
Organism: Deroplatys truncata; assembly: GCA_030765065.1. Lineage (NCBI taxonomy): Eukaryota > Metazoa > Arthropoda > Insecta > Mantodea > Mantidae > Deroplatys > Deroplatys truncata. The sequence goes on from CM060990.1 coordinate 281,303,468, forward strand.
TTGGTGCCAAATCCGGAATGTAGGGAGGGTGATCGAATTGTTCCCAAACAAATTATATGATCAGATCTTGTCACTTTGACATTGTCACTCATTATTGTTTCCCCATAAACCTCACACAATTGGCGATTAATGTTAGCTGGCGTAACATTCCTGGCATTCAAAATACGAATCACTGAGCTGACTTCACAGTCGGCCGATCGTTCGATGGTTTTGAACATTTCGAAACGGTGTAACAAAAGGAGAAAACAAAGAAACGATCGCTTGCAGTTGCATATGGCTTTCTAATGGCTGGAGGAAGTGATAGCGCATGCTCAAAATCGCGACTGCAGCGGCAAAATATTAAAACGGCACTTTAAAAAACACGCCTTATATGTCTACATAATTTTCTTTTGTGGCTTTAATTAAATTTTACAGTCCTCATTCAAGTTGTTTTTCTGAATGTATTTTATGGAGATGTATTGAGGGGGAGAGAGGGGTAGAGGGAGGGAGAGAATAAATTATTATCTTTATACAGTCCAAAATTTCCGTGCATTTTTAGAACTCATTTCTATTTGTAAATTACAATGACTGAAATTACACAGGCACTATCCTCTTTTTCAATGATTACTATTCAACACATCAAAATGTTAGGGGTTAGAGTTCTTTTCATAACCATTATTGGTACCTTCGTTCACACAATCAAAACAGATAAATAAACTTGCAAGGGGAAACTTTCCTGTATAATACAATGCCCATTTAGAAAATATTACCGACTTCCTTGAATTGTTGCAAACTTTTGTTTATACACTATTTTTAGCTTTGGAGTAGTTATCTAATAAAATATTTATTAATTTTCAAATAATGTAATTACATAAATACACTGAGGAATGCTTACTGCACTCGCCTTAAACTCTATGCTTTCAGCAGCTGAGACAAAAATTCTCAATATAACATCAGCAACATAATTCTGAGGATTTTAAGCTCAAGAATTTGCTCTCGCTTTCTTTAAATTACATATGTTTGTCACTAAGAGCACAGCTATTTCTGAGGGATACTTCAAACTGCTTTCTTAAGACTGTTAATGAAAATATGCATGCTATTATTTTTATGTCAATATCCTTCATTACTACAAATTTAGCAAAATACAAATGAATTTCTGGAGTACAGAATAACAACAATACCCCAATATGTGTTAGAAGACTTGCATCACAAGATGTGTTATCTATGTGCTTGTGATAAATTCAGCTCCCCTGTAAATGTTTGTGAAGAAACTGTGGAACATTATTGTGACTTCGTCCAGTTTTTTCACTGTTCTTACTGTCACCATATCGTTTTTACCTGTCACTGTTTCTTTTTTATGTAGTTCACCTTCACTGATGTCACTTCACTAAGGCGAACTAGTTCAATTCTTCGTCAGTTCGTATCCTTCGTGACATAGCCTCTTCACGCCGGACAGTTCATTTCACTCGGGAGTCAAGCACAAGATCTCCACAACCCGTCGCCCCGCAGTACGTCACAACAACCGTCATTAACTCTCTCGGAGAATCCCTCTTGATGTCGCATGGGAAACTCACCTGCCAACTCACTCGCTCACCGTGACCTACGCAACTCAACTAAGGCTTCATTCACAATGAAATATAAGCGCTAACGCAATGCAGCATAAATGCAGGCATGAGGGAACACCATTTACAATGCAGCCGTAGGCGTAACGCAAGAAGTTTGCACGGGCTTCTCGATCCTTAAACCAATTGCGGAAATGTTTCGAGTGCTCCGTAAGTTTCAAATTGAATAATATAACCAACAATACCAAATAAGAAAGTTCACTCAATATTTTATAAGTAGGTCACAAAACAAAACATACGTTCAACGGCCGCCCGTAGCGTTATTGGCATTTTATACTCTGGCATTAAGCTTTACAATAATTCACCATGTAGTATCAAGGCAATTACAAAGTAAACCAGCTGAAATCCAGTCTCAAGGCACATCTAATTAACCACTCCTTTTATTCTATCAATGATTACCTTGAACACAAATGTATGCCATGAACCATAGTATTTAGCATGTAAAGACCTATTGTATATAATGTAAAAACGTATTGTATAAATTGCAAAAAATTATTATAGATTATGTTTATAGCTTGACGTGTCCAATAGTGAATGTACATTGTACCAAACCACTTTAACGGTAGAGTAAAACTGTTTACTCAAAACATTGAAAGTAGTTGTGTAAGTGCAATGATAGCAGGGCCATTATTCCGTATGTGGGTAGTGAGCACTTTTGCTATCAATATGTAATACATGCATTTGCATCATGTTAGCGTTGCTGTCGTTCGCATTCTGCTGCAAAATTGTAATATCATGGGCCCTTAGCCGCAGCTACGGAGCGACGACAGAGCGTAGCCGTAGGATCTGCGCGTCTAAACTCGAATAATCCACTTTAGCTACTTTTTCCTTGCTTCGCGACATTCCGTTAGACATAATTTTTTTTCATCACGTTCGCAATATCCTCTGACAAGATTTCCGCAATAGCTAAGTGGTCGCCAAGAACGACCCAATGTTTTCGATAAAGCAACAACTCCTACACAATTTAAGAACCCAGGATACTACACAATCAACTCTGCGTATTAAAAAAACGCGATTCCGTAAGTTTCTTAAAATTTCATACCTCCTTCCCGCTTACGGAATAATGTCCGATAACTGCAGCAAGTTATACATGTGACGTTACAACTGCAAAAGTCAGATTAATTCAATGTTCATTAACTCTTTGCGCCTGAGCTAAGAAATCTAGGCACAGATGCCAGGTTCATCCACTAAATGAAAGAGGATTCAGTAAGGAGGCTACCATAACCTCTTGAGAGAAATGAGAGATGGTGACCCACAATTTGTGTGTCACGGCCTAATGATTATCTAATGTAATGTACATTAGACGGCTAAAGTCTCGCATCGCGATCGTCTGCTGTGGAACAGCAGGCAATGCAAAGAGAAAGAAATGCAGAATTCGTCCTCTATGCACGCAACGGAAGCATAAAGTTTGAAGTTTGCAAAATCTTGCGTTGCGTAGCGCGACTCTATGTGAATGCTTCCATTAAATAACATGAATGCAAAGTCTTGCGCTTATGCTACGTCTGCGCTTACATTTCATTGTGAATGGGCCCTAACACTCGACACGCACTCAACTCGACCGCCTCACTCCCGCGAGAGCGTTCCCTTATATAATAAGTGGAATCTTTCCACAAGATTCTCGAACGTTCTAGAACTATTTCGACACACTTTCTGGAGAGGGGGCACAAATAGCTTCAAGAAGGTTCTAGTTATCTGCCGATATCACGCCCAATGTTTACGCTGGTGAGCAGCAGTTAACGTTGTTTACTCGGCTGTCCGAAACCGACCTCCCGATAACCTTGAGCCACAGCTGCTGTGTCGTATAGCTTCCTCCTAGTCCCTAACAGCTCCATGATCTACAGGGACGACCACGACGAACCACCACCAACCCCCCTAGGGGTTGACACCGAATGTTCGATGGGGCCCAGGACCTATGGCACGGATGTCGCATGACGGGCACCACCTCTCCAGATGCTTCGAATAGGCAACCAATAAAATCGGCGACGTAGCTTCGACAAGGTGTTGTTAGCACCCAAGTGCCCTCCGATAGTGATGTCATCGGTTTTCTCGAGGACTTCCTTCACAGTTTTCTTCGGGATCACCAGTTGTTCCACCCTAGTCCTTCTGGTAACGAACTCCCACACTTTCTTCGGTAGACCGTTCCTGACCACCAGGGAGTCCCATCGCGTCCAGTAGCTCTCATAGCTCGGAACTCTGAGAGAAATATCCGCCTACGCGGGTCATACGCCAGATTGTTTATCCTTCAAGGTCGACCCTATGTCTCGATTCTCCAGCTGCTTCCTCCTCAAGCTCTGCTGGCCCCAACCAACTGAAGGTTGCACAGTGACTGGGCGTAGGGCTGCAGCACTCTCATCACCTGCTATTCCAGTCGCTCGTCCATTGTGGCCTCTGTCATCCTCTTGTTTTCTTTTGTCTGCCCCTCTAGCCATTCTTCTTGTTTATCTAGATTCTAGATGCTCTTCCGCCGCATTATTGTTACCTTCCATGTCAGATATAGTTCCTTTTAACTCCTTTGCAAGCCATCCTTCAGGGCTTTCACCTTGCTTTTATCCCAGATTTCACATAGTCGATTTCACCACGGGTTTCAATTTCTCCATTGCACTCTTCATTGTTCTCATCTTGTCCATCCGGATTTCATTTTTGTCTCCAGCTTCTCCATTTCGGTCTTCAGTTCCAGTCCAATTTCTCCATTCCAAATTTCACCGTCTTCATTTCACTCAGAATTCCCTCCTCCATTTCGAAAAAAGTTTTTTAACATTTCCTCCACCTTGGCTCTGAAATCTCACTCCTGACACTAGTTATTAAGTTCTTTGGCTGTTACTTTTCACTGTTCTCACTATCACTGTTTCGTTTTTATCTGTTACTGTTTCGTTTTTATGTAGTTTACCTCCACTGATGTCACGTCACTAAGGTGAACTAGTTCCATTCCCTGTCACGTCACTTCCTTTGTGACATAGCCTCCTCATGCCGGACGGTTCACTTCACTCGGGAGTCAAACACAACACTTCCACAACCCGTCGCTCCGCAGTAGCACTCGCTGTACGTCAAAACAGCTGTCACCAACTCGCTCGGAGAATCACTCGCTCACGATTAACCGACGCAACTCGCACTCGACTCGCATTCAACTCGACTGTCTCACTCCCGCGAAAGCGCTCGTTTATATATTTAGTGGAATCTTTCCACAAACTTCTCAAGCGTTCAGGAATTATTTCGACACACTTTCTAGGGGAGGGTAGATATAGCCTCCAGAAGGTTCTAGTTATCTGCCTAGCGCGCTCGGTGTTTACACTTGCGAGCGGCACTTACCGTTGTTTACTCGCCTGCCCGGCGTCGATATCCCGATAACCTTGGGCCATATCCCCTGTGTCATATTATTCATGATCAAGCATTACACATGTTCATGGATGATTATCATAACCAAGAATAGGAATTCTTAAGCAGCTGGGTTTAAGTTTAGCTATATTCAAAACAGTATCAATACAAATAGTTTGTGCATGTAAAGTGTTAAACCAAAACATGTAGAAAGAAATAAAAAATACAAAGAACATAAAGCAACAGAATCCAAGTGTCACCGAAGGAAGCTAAGATATGGTCTCATGAGTGGTACACCAACACACTGTATGAAGGATGGCAGTTGGGTTATCTACTACGTCACTGCATATAGTCCAGTAACCGTTCAACCTAATTTCCTGTCATCCTGGATTTAATTTTTGAAAATTCCTATGCCTGTCCAACGCTCACAACAACTTTACTAGCCTCAGTAATTGCGAGTTTAATTGTTGAGAATAGCTGAATTTTCTTCTCAATTTCAAATACTTGCCTTATAAAAATATCTGTTGGCCAGCTGCAAGTTGTATGTACCCTCTAAATCGTGCTTCTAATGCACCTGTTTGGATTTTTCTCGGGTAGTAAATATGCCTATTTAAGCTCTTTTAAACAAAACTCTCCAAGCTGCAGAAGACGGCAAGATGTGCTTACCAGAGCTCTATGCGTTTACATGGGCAATTTGGCGGTTTTAAAATTTAAAGCACTATAGAATAGGAAAAAATAATTACATGTTTGTTTTTCGTTCTTTTATTTTAACTTAATCTGTGACCTATCAGCTTTAAAATGATACATGACTTATGTAGTTTGCTCAATTTTAAACCTAGTCAACACAATATTGAAATTAATGCTATGCAGGCGTGGCACTTAATGACATCTCTCTAAACTTAGAACTTGTTACGATAAAACATTCAAATAGGGATGAAAGGGGCAAAAACAGTTTTGAGAACTCTTCCAATGTATGTACAATGGTAGATACAAAAACTATTTTTGAATGAGGATTCAAAAGCATTCAGTGATGTAACAGCTGCAAAACCTTATGGAGATGATGTACATATATAGAGAAATTCGAATGCATTGAGCACGTACAAAAAAGAATGCACACCAGACTGAGAAGGTTAAAAACAGGTTATAAAGGTCAGTGGCTGAGCGATAGAATGGGTTTAGAAGGAAAGAACAGATTACCTGCAGCTACCATGGACAGAATTCAAAATGATTATGACTGCCATCAAGCAAAATATTAGGAATGTGGAAGACCTGAGGGAAGCTATATGGGCATTACTTTTTTACCTAGCTTCGTCTGATGAGAATCCTCACATGGTTTGTGTCCCTCTGGAAATGATGGTTGGTGGAAGCGCAACACAGGGAAGGAAACGGAAGAGAAATATCACCATAGACAGGATCCTTCGGGCCCAGTATTATAAATTATAATGCCCAACGACTAAAGGAGGTCTACAACATATATAAACGTACAGTAATGAATTCAGTATTAATTGAACAACAAGATATATGCAAATACATATAAGAAAACCGAACTGGAGGTCTTAAGTCAATAATTGGCTAGTAAAGAAACACATTTAATTATTCAAGATGTTGAAGTACGATAGATGGTGGACCTAAATGTGGAACTCGGCAGTACATGGTGGTTTCTAAGTCAGAATTTCCTATAGAGTACACAGACAATTTCCTAAAAATAAAAGACAGTGAAAGAACTTTATTATAATTTTCGTCTGCTGCAAAATGATAACATTAGGAATCTTTATAATAGTCATTTGCAAATGAAATTGGTGCCTGAAGAAGACTGGGATGCATGTCAGCTGTGTGAACATCTAAAAGATTCCGTTGATTCTGCGGCAAGGGAAGCTTTAGATGCAGAAGAAGAAAAGTATCCAAGAACATACTGGATAACACCAGTAGCTCTGGACGCGACAACAAAGATAAATGTGCACAGGAAAAGTACTTAAGGTCCAAAAATTTGGAAGACCATGATGAATATAACAAATTTAAAAAAAGGGGCCAAAGCCATTGTTAGGGAACAAAAGACGGGATCTTGGAATAAAAGTGTTAGAAATAGAAAATACTTCTGGATATGGAGGGTCAGCACAAACCTGGAAAACACATAAGAAGGTTTCTAAGTCAAGTAGTACGCGGAGCTTTAATTCAATAAAGATGAGAATTTTGAAGAATATTTTAACTTTTTAAACAATTCCAGGGAGGATTTTATTGAAGAGAGTTCAGAAGCAGTTTTGTACCCAATTTTAGATTAAATTTTATGAATGAAATTGACACAATTACAGAAGACAATGTTCAATACGCAATTCGAAGTTCAAAACATCGGAAAGCTCCAGGACCCGGAGAAATAAAATTGGAACTGTTAAAATATGGGTTACAAAGTATTTTAACAACTTTGATTAGAATCTTCAACCACATCAGAGGCGGTGCTACTATTCCGCCAAAGTGGACTTTATCATATATACACACCAAGTGAGTCAGCTGCGCCTATTTATTTCTGAATTTGCGCAACGTGTTAAGTGACATATGTGACTTACGCCTTTCTTGAATGCCTTCTAATGGCTGATTTGCAAAACACTTTATAGAGGAGGGATACATAACTCAGTGCATAAGTGTTTTACGGGACAGAATGCAATCGTTATGTATGTCGATGCAAAAACAGCCTACCCTGACACTGAGAGCTGCAGTAGTACATTTAGCCAATATTACAAACCTTTATTCTTTAGCATACATCCATGCACCCCTTTGAAAACGTTCCTGAAGGAACAACCTATCACATGCATCGGTTGACAAAACCATTTGAAAACAAAATGGCAGATCTAAGCAGTGCGACCAATTCGATTTAAGCCGTTAGTCAATGTATAGCCTTGTCAAAAAATGCTAATTATTAGGTAGATACTTTTCTTATTTCACAAACTATGACGTATTTCAGATCATACAGTAATTGTAATGACTGATGCAGTTTATTTGTTTGAATTAAAGCTACCAAACCGAGCTCAAAACACTGTATGACGCTGCAAAAAGCTGTAAAGATTCGAGGTGGGTGTCTAGTTCTGCGATTACTAATTGGAATAGGAATCTCAGATCGCAAGGTAGCATTCGCCCAATGGTATTATCATGGTTGCTTTAACACTGTGCCACTTTAAATTCGGGTTTAAATCCTTCGGTTTAAGTTCAAACTTCCTATTAGCCTTTATTTTATCTCTTTGGGCCTATAATTTTATATAATGATATGAATAAAATTTTAATAACATTATAAGTGAGTAAATTTAGAATAATCGCCATGTTTTCCACTGGTAGGTGGATTATTTGTACTTCGTGGTCGGTGTTTTATTGTGGTCAGTATTAAGCTTGACCCATTCAACCAAGCTTAAAGCACTTCCCACATGCAAAGTGGCTTTAGTTATTCGCGCCTGCGTCAATGCATGGCGGGAATAAATGAGTCTCTCTCCATTATCTACTCAGTATCTGAAACCTTTCTACGAGACACGGCTGCTGTCATAACGTATACAAACGACGAGTATGTTGATATGCTGTTAATCTATGGAGAAACAAGGTGTAATGCACTGACAGCAAAGCGCCTGTATGAAGAACGGTTTCCAGGAAGGAGGGCACCTATTGCAGACACTTTTCGAAGGGTTGAAAGACGCCTTCGTGAAACAGGATCATTTGTAAGAGCACCGCCTGCTCGCGATGCTCCAGTAACCTCTGGAGGCAATGAAGAAGCTATGCGGAACGCAATAGAAAAAATCCACATACCAGTTCAAGAACCATAGCAAAGGATCTGTACATAAGTCATTCCTCAGTGATGCGCATTATACATCGTAATAAATATCATCCGTACCATCTACAACTACACCAGGCTTTCCACGGACGCGACTTTCAAGCGCGAGTGATATATGCACAATGACTACAGCGGCGAGCCCAAATGAATGCAGAGTTTTTAGGAAGTGTTCTCTTCATGATGAATCCACAGTCCAGAATAACGGAACTGTTATCCGCCCTAATATGCACTACTGGAGTATAGGCAATCCTCACTGGATGAGAGAAGCTGCATTCCAGGTACAGTGGAGCATAAATCTCTGGTGCGGAATATTAGGAGACCAGTTAATTGGGCTGTACTTTTTTGAAGGCAACCTCACAGGACCACGGTACCTTGCATTTCTGCAAGAAGAATTGACATTGCTCATAGAAGATGTGTCACTAGTGAAACGGACAGGTATGTGGTTCCAGAAGGATGGAGCTCCACCACACTGGTCACTTATTGTAAGGAATCACTTGCATAGAACATATACGCAAAAATGGATTGTCCGAGGGGGCCCAATCGCATGGCTACCTAGATCACCTGATCTCACCCCACTGGATTACTTGCTGTGGGGTCATTTAAAGGAACGGGTCTATGCTCAAGAGCCGCAAAGCCCAAATCATCTACGGGAAGTCATACGTGAAGAATGCAGGCAGATTACACCGCGCATGTTACAGCATGCAAGAAGGTCTCTCTGGCAACGTACACAAATGTGCATTGATGAAGGAGTCGTCATTTTGAACATTTACTTCCTTGATGATATTCACGCTCTTTAACAATTTATTATTCTATTTAACCGTGAACTTAGCACATTTACAACGCCTTTCTCAATAGAAGAAGTGAAACATAGAGGGTTTAAACATGACACAAAAACTGTTAGCTTTAATATCATGGATATGCGCCCAAAAGAATGAAAGCTAACTACGTAACACGGTTTACAACACCAGATACGGTACAAATTATTAGGGTAAACATGATACACAATTATCTGATTGTAATTATTATGTTTTTGGCTCACAGGAGAGCCAGTAAAAATTTAATAAATTACTACAGTAATATACGGAAAATAAACACAAGGAGAGAGAAAAAACCAAAACAACTTTGTTTGTATCAAATTCGAAACTCCGAAGCTAACCTTTGCTTCGCCACATTCCGGCAGCTAAACCACTCGACCAGAACCCACTTAGTCAATTCTACTCTTCGGGAAAAAACTCCTCTGTCTGCTTGCAAGCATTATATCCATGAAACGCCGTCTTTTTTTAAGGCTTTTGCGGCTCTTTGGTTCTCTTCAGGCCTTTAATTATTAATGGGGATTGCGTATAGTACCAAATAGAAGGGTAGAGCTACAATAAGTTTGTTTGCTAAAAGGGTAAATGTTTTCTCATTAGACTATAAACTGTGGGTTGCTAGATACGGATACTTAGGGGCAGCTGACTCGCCTGGTATATGCATATATATTTACGTAGTGCACAGAATTAAGATACAATTGGTCTCTCATTAAAATAATATATCCAAAGAGCAAGCTGGATATGCTTCAGGCAAGACCTGTGTAGACCATATATTTACAATTAGACAGATGATAGAAGAAATGCTATCCAACGGCAAAGAACTGCATTTTATTTCTATTAACTTAGAAAAGGTACATGGCACAGTACCAGCTAATCGACTTTGGACTGTCCTTCAAGAAATTCCTCTTCAAAAAGTTCCAATTCCTCTCATAAACTATATAAGCAGAATGTATAAGTGTACCGCACCTGTTAAATGGATAAAAATATATCAGCAGAATTCTGTATCAGCAAAGGTTTGAGGCAAGGTTGCGGAACGTCACCAACCTTATTGCAAATCGTATTGGAGAGTACCTTGAAGAACTGTAAAGATTCATGCAGAGGTAGGGCATAAGTATTAATGGCCACATGTTACACTCCCTGCTATTCACTGCTGACCAGGTAATAATAGGACAAGCAGGACAATATTAGGTATATGTTTCAAGAACTTACACAGGAATATAATTTACATGGATTAAAAGCTTACTTTATGAAGGCAGAATATATTATTTTTGGAGGGAACGGAGAAGATTTGGTTGTAAATGACGTAATAATTAGAAATGTCAATCGTTCATATATTTAGGTCCATTCATAGACAGTTCTAGTACATATGAAAAGTAAATTGACAATAGAATCAATCAAGCTAGTAAAGTAACAAGCTGTTCAAATGACATCCTAGGGAATAGAGTAATGACAAGAATAAACAAAAACAGTACTGTGAAAACATTTAACGAGCGTCCTTATGTATAGGTCAGAGTGTTGGACTCTGAATGATAGATAGAAGAAAAAGTTGGAGAGTACCGAAATGGATTGATTACGTAGAAGCATGAGGGTATCTGGAATACGGCATATAAGGAATTATGTTATTGAAACAGGGACAGAAGCAGAACATACGGTGTTAAATAGAATTGAAGAATAGATATTGCAGTGGCATGGACATGTACTTAGAATTGAGGACGAGAGAACGCTCAGAAATACAACAATTGAATGGTCACCCACAGGAAGGAGGAAAAGAGGTAGGACTCGTTTAAGTTGATGTGGTAATATGAAAGGTGTTATGGCTAAATTTGACTTAGAAGACGGACAAAGGAATGATGGGTCACTATTGCAGTGAGGAATCAGAAGCAACCACGGAAAAGCACGCAGCTGAATAAGAGAATAAAGCCTCTATTTATTACATAAGTGTTTCCATGGTAGAACACAGGACCCCAATGAATGTGATAGTATTATGAAGTCTAGAAGCCCATGTTATATTTGGTATACCTTAATGCACTTCATCTTAGATAATATAATGCTGTGGCAAAATTTATTAATGGTAGTATAAGGTGCATTGCTCTACAAAAGAGATATTTCAATAGCCTATAATACAAAACAGGAAATGCAAAAACTAGACAGAGAAAGGATTAGGGCCTCTAATAACACCTTGAGAGCAGTAGAACAGAGCGCAAGCCAGCACACAAGAGAGTGCAAACGGAACTTGTAGGAACTATGTATGGAGCAGGAAGGCACTAAGGATTTTAGAGGCTTTTTTTCCACAAGTTATTATTTCTTGGCATATAATGTAGTTTTTCTCAAGTTTAAGGTAAAATATAGCTTTGAAATTTTAAGGTCATGTTTATTGCGTATTGTAATATTTTAATACAGGCTTTTTAAAAGAATTATTAGTTATTCCAGGTTTACACAAAAAATAAATTGAAAAATATACAAAAATATATATTCATTTAAAAAATCAATTACAAAAACTAAATATTTAAAAATCCCTGGTTTAAAGTTTAGTTAAAGGGTCAATCTTACTGCTGTAAAACGCCCAGCTGTCTATTCATAATAGATTGAGAGCAAAGCTATATTGAATAGGGCTAACCTAACATTGCAAGGATAGTGGAGTGTCTTCTGGAGGGTCTTAAATCACCACAGTGTTCCAAACAATCTGCAAAATGTATGTTGCTTATTTCAATCTTATAATTTGTCTTATTAAATTTTTGCACAATCTTATTTGTAAGTGGCTTCTTAAAACCTGTTATTTAACTTTAGCTCTTTGAAAAAGAGTGGGGTGGTTCAAGCGGTTACTTCTGTGACCTGCATTCGGGAGGAAACGGAATCGATCGCCGGAAACTGCCCACCTTAGCCTATGGGACTTTCGTAGACTCCCCGGGTCGCAGTGCGTATGCTGGGGTGGTTCATCTACCACGACTCTTCTTCGTCTCATGAAGAGACCCATCAGATGTACCCATCAGATGTATATTTGCGTATTCTGGCACAGTTAACATCCATATTATGCAAATGAGAGGTAATTAATACCTCACCCCACCGACCATGCTCCCGCAAGGATTCATGGGCGCGATTCCGACAATGGAGTGTCATAAATCGTGTATTGTTTGGTAAACAAAGAATGACAGGTGATATTTTCAGGTGTAGTACGCCTTCTTCTGCTTGCTATTGTCAAAATACATCATAATTAATCTTATTTTGTTGCCTCCTGAATGCCCCATTCATCGTTTGACAGGATATTTATAACTTACTGGTGATCTTTGGAATCTGTGGTATTCTCGCGAAGTCCCCCCGCAGCACATTTTAAACATTGCCATGAGGTTTGTAGCACACTTATGTATGCTAATTAATACCTTAAACCAATTTCCTATGCAGGTGTCATGAAATACTGCAGAATAATTCCATCTTTCTAAGTAAACCCCCGAATTCCTAAGTTTTGGTATTCTCACCGGCATACAAAGACCACAACAGCATTCCAAAACTGTTGCGGGGTTTTCAATACACTTATGTATGCTAATTAATACCTCGTATCACTTTCCTCTGCCGGTGCCATAAAATACTGCGCAATAATTCCATCTTTCTAAGAAAATGCCCGCTTTCCTAAGTTGTGGCATACTCACGTGGCATGCAAAGACCCCCTGTACATTCCAAGCACTGTCGTGCGATTTGTATCACACTTATTATGCTAATTAATACCTCATACCACTTTCCTCTGCAGGTGTCGTGAAATACCACGGAATAATTCCAGCTAAGAAAACCCCGCAATCACACAAAGAACCCCACATGGCGGTCCAATCAATTTTAAGCATGCTAATTAATACCTCATTACTCTTTCCTCTCACGCACCCTCAAGAAACCGCCCGAGCAATACCAGATAACGGATACATTCCTCCAAGTTGAGCGATTTAGTTTTCATTTGCATCTTTCTGAAGCAGTATGCTTCTATTAACAGTGCATTTAGTTTTTTAAACGGTGCATTGATTGAAAACGCTAGTCTGCATGATATCGGATGACTGAAAACTAATAAGTGATTATGACTCAGTTTTTATGCTGATTTCAGAACTGCTTTTAGTTTTTTTCCATCACGTACAGTTTTTTCGCAATTTCACTTGAAAAATATAGAATTGAGCCAGTAGATGATGAGTATTGTTGAAGGGAAATGTATCACTTCTTGCAGGGAAATTTCTCAATACAAACTTGTAGGTCTTTAGGTTGTTACACCTATAGATGCTGTTTGCTATATGTAATTTAGGCATTGTTGTTAATATCAGAGGCTTGCATTACCAGTGCTATATCATTATTGAAGTTATAAATATATTATGTCTACATGCAAGTGTGTGAACAATCCAAATATTTTCTGCTACATCTGTGGAAATTATACAGTGCTTCAGCAGAGAACAAATATAACAGACTTTGTGAACAAAGTGTACCATGATTATATCAAAAACGAAACTTGGTGACCAAGACAAGGTCTGGCACCAAAGACAGTTTGCCGCTATTGTTTTGAGGGGTTAAGATTGTGGACAAAATGTAAGAAATCATGCATGCCATTTGCAACTCCTATGATGTGGAGGGAGCCTAAAACCCACCTTAAAGGCTGTTATTTCTGTTTAGTTAATGTTCAGGGGTGCAATTCAAAAAATAGGAAACACATTGTGTATCCAGGTATTCCTTCAGCCATCAGGCCAGTTCCACACGGAGAAGATCTGCCTGCTCCTGCTCCTTCAGCTGTTTTAGATAATTTGGAAGAAGACGGTGGTGAAAGTGAACCTCATGCAATTACCGAAGACGATTCTGATGATGTCTACCGCCCTGAATACGAAGTGATTCCACAACTGTTCTCTAAGAGCGAACTAAATGATCTAGTACGTAATTTGAATTTGCCTAAGGAATCTGCAGAGTTACTAGGCCCCCTCTTAAAAATAAGAATCTTCTGGAACCAGGAACACATTCCTCATGGTACAGACAGAGAGAACAAGAGCTAGTTCCTTTCTTCTCACACATCAAGTCCTTGGTTTACTGCAATAACATAAACGAGTTAATGCACTTTTATGACAATGAACATGCTCCTACTCAGTGAACACTTTTTATAAATTCATCAAAGAGGAGCCTGAAGGGCGTGTTACTGCATAATGGGAATGTGTACGGGTCCATTCCTGTCGCACATTCAGTTCAAATGAAAGAGACGGTTGAAAACATGAAGATATTTTTAACAAGTATCCAATACGAGGAACACAAATGGCGTAACTCCGGCGATTTCAAAGTTATTGGAATACTATCAGGACAAGCTGGGTTCACAAAAATGCCTTGTTTCCTGTGCGAATGGGACGGTCGGACAAAGCAAAGACATTGGAGTGTGAAAGTATGGCAACAGCGGAGAAGCCTGTTGCCTGGAACTAAAAACATTCCTGCACGAACCGCTTGTAGAGAGATGATGATGAGATGCGGTTTAAGGGCGCTAAACTACTAAGGTCATCAGCGCCCTTGCAGAGAGAGAAAAGATATTGCTTCCGCCACTACATATAAAATTGGACTTGATGAAGCAATTTGTAAGGGCTCTACCACAGGATGGGCCCTGCTTCAAGAACCTTTCCAAGAAATTTCCATTCATTACACAAGACAAATTAAAGGCTGAAATTTTTTTGGTCCTCAAATAAAGAAATTGATGAAGGATGAAGGTTGTGATAAGACAATGAATGAGAGAGAAATAGAAGCATGGACCCCCTTTCGATCAGTTACTGAAAACTTCTTAGGCAATAACAAGGGATCCTAATTACAAGGCCATTGTAGAAACAATGTTGGAAAATTTCAAGAAAATGGATTTTAACATGATTGTAAGGGTGCATTTCTACATTCACATATCGACTACCTTCTAGAAAATCTGGGACATTATAGTGAAGAGCAGGGTGAACGTTTTCAACAAGGTATTAAGGAAATGGAGAGGAGGTACCAGGGGAGATGGAATGAAACCATGTTGGTCGACTACTGTGGGATGTTGAAAAGGGACAGTCTTCAAGAATCTGCAAGGAAGTCAAGAAGAGAAAGTTTGAAAAAAATTAAATGAAACATTTTGGCTTCTTGTTTTGTTAAAATGTAGTCATGAAATAAATTAGGAGAGTCCCTGAGGGTATTCTTGAAGTGTTTCTTGAATAAAAAATTACCTTGTGTGAAATGGTATTTGAATACTTTTTTACGCTCATTAGTAAAATTGTCAAAACATTAATTCTTATTTTGTGTAAAAACTTGATATGATAGATAAAAACGGAAGTTATTTCCGGGATCGGCATAAAAATCTGATTCAAGAACATCCACTTTTAAGAAATTATGTGAAAAAAGTTTGAAAATGCAGACTAGTGAAGTAGGCGAGCGTGTGTGTATAGGTATCATATTTCCTTGTGAACTCGCACAACTTCATTTATACTCGATTTAAAATTATTAAATTCAATTCGCTCGAGAAAACCAAAGCTTTCCTATTCATTCTTAAATGTGTTGTATATTTGCTTTCACATTAGGCAATTTTAAATTCAATATACGTTTGTAATAATTAATTACATATTGTGTATATGATGTTTACGTATAATCTTCTCTTAGGGTATTTAATATCTAGCTTTTTACGTGAAATAAGGAGAATTAATTTGCATTAATTACGTATCTCCATTTGCCGGGCGAAAAAAATCATGCTAAAATAGAAAATCTACCATGAACGTTTCAATTATCTACAAAAAAAAGCAGCGATATGGTATAGGTCTTAAAATGAAGCCTACATTGTCTCCTAAAACCTTAGTGCTTAATAAAAACAGGTAAGATTGAATGTCGGAAAGCCATTTTCCAGTTTTATGCGAATCATAATCCGAAAAATATTTCTAAACACGAAGGGAAAAATATTTCAAGAAACAAAATCCTCCGCATCACAGGGTTTCAGTGTTTCATATCTGAAATATTTCTTTCAGTGCTAATTCGCTACAGTACTACACAAGACATTCACTTCTCTACATATAAGTGACTTGTGCTTACATTTATATAGCTACCATACACATTCTCTTCTTGTGCTCAAATTCAAATGACTTTCGATATACACTACATGATCAAAAGCATCCGGACATCTGGCTGAAAATGACGTACAATATCGTGGCGCCCTCCTTCGGTAATGCTGGAAGTTAATATGCTGTTAGCCTTGACGACAGCGTTCACTCTTGCAAGCATACTTTCAATCAGGTGCTGGAAGGTTTCTTGGGGAATGGCAGCCCATTATTCGTGGAGTGCGGAACGGAGGAGAGGTATCGATGTAGGTCGGTGAGGCCTGGAACGAAGTCGGCGTTCCAAAACATCCCAAAGGTGTTCTATAGGATTCAATTCAGGACTTTGTGCAGGCCAGTCCATTACAGGGATGTTATTGTCGTGTAACCACTTCGCCACAGCCCGTTCAGTATAAACGGGTGCTCTATGGTGTCGAAAGATGCAATCGCCATCCACGAATTACTTTTCAACAGTGGGAAGAAAGAAGGAGCTTAAAATATCAATGTAGGTCTGCGCTGTGATCGTGCCACGCAAAACAACAAGGGGTGCAAGCCCCCTCCAGGAAAAACACGACCACACCATAACACCACCACCTCCGAATTTCACTGTTGACACTACACATGCTGGCAGATGACGTTCACCGTGCGTTCGCCATACCCACACCCTGCCATCGGATCGCCACAATATGTACCGTGATTCGTCACTCCACACAACGTTTTGCCACTGTTCAATCGTATAATGTTGACGCTCCTTACACCAAGCGAGGCGTCGTTTGGCATTTTCCTGCGTGATGTGTGGCTTATGGGCAGCCGCTCGACCATGGAATCCGAGGTTTCTCAATCACGCCTAACTTTCATAGTACTTGGAGTGGATCCTGATGGAATTTGGAATCCCTGTGTGTTGGTCTGGATAGATGTCTGCATATTACTCTTTACGACCCTCTTCAAATTTCGGCGGGCTCTGTCAGTCAACAGTCGAGGTCGGTCTGTACGTTTTTGTGCTCTACATGTCCCTTCACGTTTCCACTTCACTATTACATCAGAAACAGTGGACCTAGGGATGTTTAGGAGTGCACGGACAGAGTTCTGACACAAGTGACACCCAATCACCTGACCGCAATCGAAGTCCGCGAATTCCACGGAGTGTCCTGTTCTGCTGTTTCACGATGTCTAATGACTACTGAGGTCGCGGATAATGAATACCAGGCAGTAGGTGGCAGCACAATGCACCTAAGATGAAAAACATATGTTTGTGGGGTGTCCAGATACTTCTGATCACATAGTGTATGTGTCCTCTATACAGAGAAACAGTTTGTGTCTGTTAGGAAACATTAATTTCACACGACGTTCTCCTCTCTTCTACTCGAGGATGCAATACAATGACATAAGAAATGAACTTCCTCAAGTTACATGCAAGGATTTTTATTTACGTCTTTCTAAAACAAAAGGTACCTATTAGCAATGAATTTCATTTTTTAATGATACTGTGATTTAAATGCGAGTGTATAGCTGCCATATTTTCTCGGAACTTTAAACTTTATTTAAAATTACTAAATCGAATTCGCTTGAGAAAACCGATTTATTAGCATTCACATTAAGCATTTAAATTCGATTATACACCTTGTACAAATTAACTAAATATTATATTGCATATAATGCTTTAGGTATCATCTTCTCGGTGGGTGTTAATAATCTAGCCTTTATATGCGAAATAAAGATACGAGAGTTGCATTAATCTCGTATCTCCATTGGTGAGAAAATAGAATACTAAACTCGAATTTCTGCCATTCGATAGTTTAAATTTTTTTACAATAAGAGCCTATGATAGGTCGTAATAAAGTAAACACTACATTCCTAAAACCTTAGTGCTTATTATAAAACGGAAATTTCTGAATGCATGAAAATAATCTCTAGAATTTGACAGGAATAACAGGCAGCTAGATATTTCTAAAAACAAATTGAGAATATATTTCTAAAAATCCTACATAACACAGGGCTTCAGTGTTTAACATCTGAAATACTTGTTTAGGTGCTTATTCGGTGTATTACATTCACAAGGCGTTCCCTACTCACTCCTCAAGGTATAAGTGACTTCTGCTTGCATTCATATAGCTTCCCCTTCTCGCATTCTCCTTTTTCTTGTGCTCACATTCGCATGATTTTCGATATATTTATCTCCTATACAGAGAAACGGTTTGTGGCTGTTACAAAACATTACATTCACACGACTTTTTCTACTTACTGTTCTACTCAAGGGTGCAATACGACATAAATGAACTGTCATCCCGCAAGTAGACCGAAATTTATTCAGGCTAGAAAAGCAAGCGAGCTTGCAGCATTAAATAAAATGCACAGTTTTGTTTCTTATCTTAAACATTTATTTAGGAGCCAGTATAGTATATTCACATGCTTTTCTCTACTCACTCTTCAGCTCCAGACTGCTTTACGTATGGTATAAGCGAAGTGTGCATGACCTTCAATACTCCCTCTTTCTATGCAGCTATGAAAAGCTCCCAAATCGATAAGCAAATTAACATAACACTCATATCGCCTCTTTGTACACAAGATTTTTTTAATTTTTATATGGGTAAATGAAGCTAAATATATTGATCAATAAAAATGCAATGCTGTCTTGCGAGAATATATAATGCGGAATACGCTATCCGAGAGAATTCAAATATGACAGTGAACTAACTAAATGTATCGTATATGCATAGTTCTACTTAAAAAAATGCATACTTTATCTTTCCAGCTGAATAATATATGAAAAATAATACGCGATGAATGTCTGTTACAGAAAATTTAGCTGACTGTCTTAACAGGATATCTGAAGAGAACAGTTTCTCGCTGGCTAAGAGAGTTCGGGATATCGAAATAGGCAGAAAATATGACATAAAACTAATAAGGAGAGTTGAAACAAAACATGGTGGCAGAATTGTAGCCACCTTGAATTACCAAGTATTCTTGCCGTCAGATGAAATTCGATAACAGATTAAGAGCTTCCAGAAGTGCCGGGAAAATTACAATTGGTATACATCGGTATGGTAGAGACGCGGAAATTAAAGAACGTGTAAATTGCCTTTTGTGATCCAAGCGATGGTATTTAGAAGTATCGAACCTAACCATTCAACGCCTTCTTATTTCACAATGATAAATGAAATATAAAGACATCTGTCTCAAGGATATTTCATGCCAAGGTACCATCATTAAAAGTGCAGGAATAGCGGCATTCTAGGATTGAATTAAGCCATATAATGTACGCAACAACTGAATAATTAGTGTTATCTGTGAGATTATAACAAGCACGCAAGTGAAAATAAATAATGAAACTGATAGTCAAATATATCAACAATTAATAATAATACAAGTAATTATTACTGCAGAATGCTAAAAAGTATACACATTTAAAAAGTGAAATCATTTTTAACTTTTCTGGTGACAGGAAAACCGAATATTTGCTCTCATTCAATAATAAGAAGAATAATGCAGGTACAAGGCGAAAATATCGCTCATGGAAGTATTTAAAAGGAAGGGGTGAGAGGGGGGTGATGTTACAGAGCAAGAAGCAAGCTACACAAGGATGACTCATTTTTTATTTTTCCTTGTGCCAGCATGCATTGTATGAAGTATTGTGTGTAATAATTAGAATGCATTAAAATATATTATCTGTTTAAGCTTGATTTCTGTATAATGTCAACTCTCAAGGAAATAAAGCATGTCTCTAAAGAGGCATGCTTTCAGCAGTGATAAGACTGCTGGGCGATTGAAAGATACCATTACACATACATTTTTTCAGTCAAGTCATTCATGATGCTTCTTATGCGCTATGCATGTATTCGTGTATAATCCATTGACAGAACTTTACTTTAAATCATTAATGACTACTTGCAGTTCTGATCACAGTTCTATTTTCACATTTTTTGAATTGCTAGTTAGAAAAAATACTTAAACGGCTGATTAACCTATAGAGAGATTGGCGTATACTTGACGC
Organism: Deroplatys truncata; assembly: GCA_030765065.1. Taxonomy (NCBI): domain Eukaryota; kingdom Metazoa; phylum Arthropoda; class Insecta; order Mantodea; family Mantidae; genus Deroplatys; species Deroplatys truncata. The sequence goes on from CM060990.1 coordinate 281,324,029, forward strand.
AGGCTGATAATTTATTTATTTGTTTATTTTTTCATAAGAATGGTGGCCATCGACGGAAGAAAAGAAATTCTCAATAACATATAAAATGAAAAGAACCACCATAGCGTCAGCTCTATATAAGAGGAAAATACATGCACATAAAGGGTAACAGAGGTCTGATTAAAACATCTGAATAAACCAATGCTTTTTATAAATTGTAATCAGTCATTCACTCGCTCTAATGGAATGGCTTCTTTTTTGCAATGAGCAGAATCTATACTGTAATATAACATGCAGTCCTGAAGACAGCATGATGAGAACGACAAGCTTTACTCGAAGAAAAACATATAATTTATTCAGTATTACAGGATGAAATTCTCTCGCATTTTAAAGTATATATATATATACAGGGTGGACCATTTAAGTTGAAACTATACAATATTTCCAAAACTAAGCGCTGTAGAAAGAAATTTGCTTGACATTATGAGGGAAATGTAAATGCCATTAGTCATGTTTTGTTTGAAGGACGTTATGATAGTCATTGTAGGGTCCATTTAGCCCTTTTAAATAGGAACCTACAATTAGAGTCAAATTAAATTGACCCTAAAATGACCATCACTACGTCCTCCAAATAAAACTCGACTAATGGAATTTACTTTCTCCCACAATATCAAACAACTTTTATTCAAGACATTTCTTTCTACAACGCTTAGTTTTGGAGATATTTTACTGTCTCAACTTAAATGGTCCATCCTGTATAACACTCATAAACCAACGTGCTGGCATACGGAGATCTCTCGTGAGTCTATTTGGCGCTAAACATTTATATGATGAGGGTACTACAATGTCATATTAAGGCTTTCCCGAAAATCCAGCGATCCTGTTTAGAAATTTAAATAGTATTAATTTCTTTACTATTATTTTTATTTCCGCAAAAATCTACATACCGCAAGATTTACATGCTCAAATAGCTCAGATGTCACGAAAAATTGAATCATATTCATCCTCGATAGGAATACAACTCTGATGAATGATATCATTAGATTTGATTATGATATGAGACAATAGGAATGGAATTGATTGCAAAATAAAAATAATTAAATCAATGATGAAATCGCCTTTATTGAGAGTTCTAGTGATTGAAAATACACTAAGCAAACATTAGAACGCTGAACAGCGACAAATATCATTTTAGCACATTATTAATTATTTAAATTTCTAAATAAGACCCCTCGATTTTCGGGCAAGTGTTATAATTGCACTGTAGTGCCCTTATAATTTAAGTGTTTTGTGCCGAAGAATTTCAGAAGATCTCGGCATGCTATAACGTTGGTTTTTGAACGCGCGCGCGCGCGCGTGTGTGTGTGCGTGCGTGCGTGTATACAGGATGAATGGCCTAAATCTTGCACCGCAAATATTTCGGAAATGGAAAGTGATAATGTTGTGCAGTTTTCACAGCATTAATTGGTAGTCAGGAACTGATAGATTTAGCATATAAACAGATTTTAATAATACTGAGAAAGTATATTTTTTAACAAACATACAATTTTTAAATGGAACAATGCCTAGTAACATAAACAGCATAGAGGTAGGCTAAATTAGAATGTCAGTGGCGTTTGTTACAAGATTCCAGTGCAAGTGGTTTACGAGAAATCTTATTTCGAAACTTTTACGCACCGACACTTGTACAACCTGTGGTAGCACAAACTACAGAGAAAAAAAGGTAACTACAATACCTCTATGGATTCTTACAAGTAAAGAGAACATATGCCTTCAAAGGTTGTGTTCAAAATGACCACCGGCAGCTTCAACACGCGCTTCCAGTCTGCTATGGAAAGACTTCTGCACACGTTCTAGCATTTCAGCGGAAATTTCAGAGCAGGCAGCAGTAATACATCACTTCATATCGTCCGGTGTAGTTGGTACATCTCTGTAGACAGTGTCTTTCAGCCTCCTCCACAGAAAAAAGTCAAAGGCGTTAGATCCGGTGAACGGGCCGGTCAAGGTACAGATCCCCTTCATCCAATGCAACGATTTGGAAGCAATCCGTTAAGACAAGCTGTAGTACTTCGTGCACTATAAGCTGGACAGCCATTAAGTTGGTACCACAGGTTCCTCTTAGTCTGCAAAGGAACGTCTTCTCGCATCTGTGGCAGATGGTCTGTTAGGAGCCTGCGATACTTGTGCGAGTTCATTGTTTCTTTTATGAACAAAGGGCCTATGAGCTGATGTTTCACTATACCACACCACACGTTTAAACTCCATGGACAATGACGTTCCTCCTGACGAAGCCAACGGGGATTGTCAACAGACCAATAGTGCATGTTTCTGCGGTTTATCTGGCCATGATTAGTAAATGTTGCCTCATCACTAAACAAGATACATGATAAATCTGGAATATCATGTCTTAATGCCCATGTACAAAAGTTAAGACGATTCTCAACATCGTTTACATGCAGCTCTTGATGGAGAGAGATGTGATAGGAATGGAACGTATGTCGATGGAGAATGCGCAGTACACTTGCCTGACTTATGTCACTTCCACGTGCGATTGTGCGGGAACTAATTTGCGGATCTACTGCAACGGCAGTCAAAACATTAATTTCTGCCTCTTCTCCAGTCCCTGGTTTGTTTCTGCTACGTTTTCTAGGTGTTACAGTACCACCTTCACGTAATTGATTGAAGAGGTTGATAAATAATTGCCGAGATGGTTGAACTAAAAGCTGCATAAGAAGCTATGCATAAGATTTATTCGATGATCAAAGATAAAGCAAATTCAAATGTAAATTATGGAAATACCTCATTCAGGTGTATCGTGGATAATTAAATCAAGGCTACATCTTTGCTAAACAGGAAAGTTATTATTGGTAAATAACTGCAACATCAACAATATATATTTATTTACAGTAGATGCTCAAAATGTGCTCCGTTAGCATCTATGCAGGCATCGCAACTTCTTAGCCAATTTTGCCATACCCTCGTTAGAGCTTCTGCGTTCTGCCCAATCTCTAGAGCTGCTACAAACACACGTGTCTGAAGACCATCACTAGTAGGAACCGACATGGTACACCTTACTCTCCAAATGTCCCCAGAAATAACAATCTAAAGGATTGAGACCCGGAGATCTTGAAGTCCAAGGTACTGGTCCAAATCGGCCTATCCACCAATCAGGAAATGAGCAATTTAAATGTCATCGAACAACTGTACTGATGTGAGGGGGCGCCCCGTCATGCATTAACCACATGCTTTGACTTATTTGAAGAGGAACATCTTACAATAGAGAGGGCAGATTGTTTTTAGGATACTGCTGATAAGTTGTTCCAGTCAATCTTATGGGTAATACAAAAGGGGCCTATCAACTCATTTCCAATTATTCCAGTCCAGATGTTCAGTGAAACCTGGTGCTGGAAATGATCTTGTCGCACCATGTGAGGACTTTCAAAGACCCACGTATGATGATTATGAAAATTCAACATACCATTACGCGTGAAACACGCTTCATCAGTCAACAGCACCTGTGACAAAAATTAGGATTGATCACATACTGTTCCTTCAGCCACTAACATATCGCTACTTTAGGCAGGTAATCATTTACTCCGAGGTACTGCACTCTTTGAATATGATATGGGTGAAGTAAATGTTCTATGAACTGTCCAACTTGATACACCGACATACGTGCCATACCTCGTGTACTTCCTCCCAGGGGCTCACCTTATGTGAGTACGGGTGTTGGCGTACCCGGGGGTTCCCGAGCCACTCGTCGCCATCTTCATCGCTTCATCCCCGTCCGGTCGAGGTGGGTTCGTTCTCGTGACCAGGAGACTCAAGGTAGGCTCTCGTGCGTTCTGTGCATTTCATTCCATGACGCCCGCACTATCGTTTCTTTATTCTCTCTTCTATTTATGCACATTTCGCACCACGTCCATTCATTTACACATCTGTGTTCCTTCTTCGCCGGCCTACCTTGAATGTGAAACGCACTCACACTTTTAGTTCCTTTAACCTTTTATTTTAATCCTCCGTGGACACAGCCTGACGGATAGCCGCGCACGAGGTACGCAGCTGGGCGAGTGGGTAATGGCGTCAACCCCACCACCCGGGGTCGTCATGTAGGGTTTGTGTTCGTATCCGCTGTTCAACTGCTGTCCCGCGGGGGGGGCATTGCATGAGCTGCTGACTTCTGAAGGCGATTAGGTCCCTCTGTCTATGTTCTGGGAGGTGTGACCCTGCGGTGAGATAGGTATAGATACGCCACTCATCCAAGCCGGGGTAACGCCCGGGAAGTCAGAGCCCGAGGTCGGAGACAGATGCAATGGTGGAGGATTTATTTCGCTATGGAGCACCTTTTCTCCATTAATACCAACAAGCGTCGAAAAGTTTATGTAACAGAAGTAACACCACCGATAACTGGTTCTTACTTGGTCATTTCACGAACCAAAGAAGGGCAAAGTTTTGAGAAGGTGAACCCTTTCATTGTTCAAAAGGGCATTGATGCTATTGCTGGTGCGGTTCAGTCCTGCACTCGTCTACGGAATGGTTCCTTACTAGCACAAACGAAGTCCGATCAGCAAAGTAAGACCTTGTTGCGCGCTACGCTTCTCCACGGCTATCCGTGTGGAGAAGCACCGCACATTGAATTCCTGTCGAGGCGTCATTACCACCCATAGCCTCGATGGTATGTCGGACGATGAACTCGTAGACTATCCTTCAGACCAAAAGGTGACAGCAGTGTATCGAGTGCAGACCAAACGCAACGGAGTATTGGTACCCACTCGTACCCTGTTTATAACAGTTGATGGCGTCGATCTGCCCACGAGCATTTCAGCAGGGTACGAACGCATTGCGGTGAGGCCTTATATTCCTAGACCTCTGCGTTGTTTTAAATGCCAACGTTTTGGATATACGCAAGTCTCCTGTAAGAGTGCCGTTACCATCTGTGCCTCATGTAGCCAGCCGTCACACGAAAGTACCTCTTCTACAACACCTGTCTGCGTTAACTGCAAAGGGTCTCATTCTGCGTCGTTTGCCGACTGTCCGCGGTACTTGGACGAGAAGGCGATCCAGGAGATCCGGGTAAAGGAAAAACTCTCCTTTGCCGAAGCCCGGATCCGTTACCATGCGTGCAAACCTACTCTCCTGCGATCTGGTACATTTAGTTCTGTTGTTGCCTCGCTAGTACCACGAGTACATGCCGAATCTCAAACCTGGACCATGACTGCATTAACCGCTACTACCATCCGGCCGTCCATTTCTGCTCTAGTTAGCAAGCCATCTAAAGCTGCTCCCAAGGCACTGAAGTCGCAAGCCGCTAAAAAGAAACCAAAGCAGAAACTTCGTAGGGAAGATTTTCTGGAGGACCTTCCGCGTGCGCGCGGTAAGAAAAGTTCACTTTCTCCTCCTCGGAGGTCGCAGTCCCAGGACGCTCCTGGGAAAAGCCGCGCTCAGCGTACCCCTCACCCATCGCCACCCAGAACCGATTCTCGGCGCTTGAATCGGTTTCTGGCACTGAGCGCGTGGGCCGTCCCTTCTAGGAGGCTATGGAGTCTGACCAACTCCATAACAAAAGCCCGAGCCCAAAGGTTAAACAGAAGCTAATTTTGAGCCGCCCTTCTAAGTAAGAAGTTTATCCCTTTTCTTTATGGCTAACCTGACCTGGAATTTACGTGGTGCGCGATCGCATAGGGCGGAATTGCAACTTTTATTGCGTTTCCATTCACCTGTTGTTGTGTGTTTGCAGGAGACTAAGCTTCGCCCTCACGATCCTTTTGATCTCCGGAGGTATACTCCTGTTCGCTACGATCTTGAACCGGAGGAGGGTACTCCTGCTCATGGAGGTATCATATTGTTAGTGCGTAGCGACGTTCATTTTCAAACTCTCGCTCCTAAGTCCGACTTGCAAGCTGTTGCCGTAACTGTTCAATTACCCGGCTTCTTCTTTTCTGTTTACTCTGTCTATTCACCTTCATTGTCTCCCCTCGCTCCCGCGGACATTCCAGCTCTTCTGTCCGCTCTCCCAACACCAGTTCTTCTGTTGGGAGATTTTAATGCCCATCACCCAATGTGGAGTTTACCAAGGGCTTGTACGAGGGGAACTCTTATTTCCGACATTTTTAGCAGTACAATCTCTCCATCCTCAATACAGGTGAACCTACTTTTATTTCTGATTCTTCTGGTACATTCTCACACCTGGATCTTGCTGTTTGCTCATTCCAGCTTGCTAGTCGTCTGCAGTGGAACGTCGTTGCTTACACCTACTCCAGCGACCATTATCCCTGCATCGTTTCTCTTCTGTCTCAACACGTCCAACTCTCCAGAGTACCTACCTGGATATTCACAAAAGCCGACTGGAGATTGTATTCCAGCCTCGTGTATTTTGTCGACAAGCCCTTCAACGACATTAACCAAATGGTGCAGCACCTTACGTCTACAATTCTATCTGCCGCCGAACGCGCAATTCCCCGTTCATCCACTCAACCTCGGCGTCTACATGTTCCGTTGTGGAACGAGGATTGTCGGGACGCTGTTCGTACCCGTAGAACTGCGCTTAGGGTATTTCGCCGACACCCTACACTTGAGAATTTAGTTACTTTAAACAATCGCGCGCCAGGGCTCGTCGCATTATTCAGGATAGCAAAAAGGCGTCTTGGACTCGTTTTGCCGTCTTTTAATCGCTTTACGCCTTCATTGGTTGATTGGGATAAACTTCGTCGCTTCACAGGTAAAGTGTCGCATTGTACTGTTTCTAGCCTTCAGGTTCTTAATGCCACCATAGTGGATCCAGCTGCCACCGCTAACACCCTGGGTGCTGCCTTTGAGGCGGCTTCCAGTTCAGACCATTATTCCACCGGCTTTCGCTCTATCAAAGACCAGCTGGATTCCGACACCTTTAATTTTCGATCTGCTAATAATGAGTGTTATAATGAACTTTTCACAATGAAGGAGCTGGAGCACGCTCTTCATTGCTCTAGGCACTCCGCTCCTGGGCTGACCGGCATTCATGTCCTGATGTTAAAGAACCTTTCAACCAACAGTAAAGTCTTTCTCTTACAGGCCTATAACCGTATTTGGCAAGACGGCTTTTTTTTCCTTCCGTTTGGCGCGAAGCCACCATTGTCCCTACACTTAAGACTGGGAAGGATCACCAACTACCTTCCAGCTACCGCCCTATCTCCCTCACCAGTTGCATTTGCAAGGTGATGGAGCGCATGATCAACGGGCGTTTGACATGGTGACTTGAGTCTCAGAAACTTCTAGCGAACGCTCAGTGCGCATTTCGTCGCCATCGATCTACCGTTGACCATCTGGTGTCCCTGTCGACGCATATTATGAATGGATTTCTGAGAAAGTGTCAAACTGTGGCTGTGTTTTTTTACCTGGAGAAAGCTTATGACACTTGTTGGAGGGGCGGCATTTTGCGTACACTGCACGCATGGAGTATCCGCGGTCGTCTTCCCATATTTCTTCGGGAATTCATGACGGACCGCGTCTTTCGTGTACGTGTGAGCTCGGTTTTATCTAGTCGTTTTATTCAAGAGAACGGAGTGCCACAGGGCTCTGTACTCAGTGTCACACTTTTTGCAATTACTATCAACCACATTTTTGATTGTATTTCACCTGGCATTTCATCGTCCCGTTTTGTTGACGATTTTGCCATTTATTACAGTTCACGGCGGATCTGTCTACTCGAACGCCGTCTCCAGAGCTGTATCGACTGTCTCTACGCCTGGAGTAACGCCAACGGCTTTAATTTCTCCGCCGAAAGATCTATCTGTATCAATTTCTTGCGCCGGAAGGCCTTCCCTCCCCCCTCTATCTATCTTGGGCCAGGGATACTTCCGTTTGCAGACGAGGCGAAATTTTTGGGGTTGATCTTTAATAGGAAGCTGAGCTGGATTACGCACATTTCGTTTTTATAAGCAAAGTGTGACCGTTCTCTTAATCTTTTACGTGTTTTAAGTGTCACATCCTGCGGAGCTGATCGGACCGCCCTTATACATCTTTATCGCTCTTTGGTCCGATCCAAGTTTGATTACGGGTGCATTATCTATTCGTCGGCGTGTCCATCTGCATTACGTCGATTGAATGCCATTCACCATCGTGGCATAAGAGTCGCTACGGGGGCCTTTCCAACCAGCCCTGTACCTAGTCTGTATGCTGAAGCTGCAGAGCCTCCGCTGTGTATAGTTGTGAGATGCTTTTGTGCAGCTATGCCTGTCGACCCTCAAGCTTGCCTGACCACCCGTCCTTCGAGGTATTTTACGACGATTCGCTTGATCAGCAATACTTCGTTAGCTCCTCTGCTTTGCTCCCTCCAGAGGTTCGATTTCGAAAGCTTCTTCGGCATTTGGACCTGACGCCAGCGCAGACCCTTCCCAGGGGGAAACGCGCTTTCCTCCATGGTTGCGCGCTGAGGTCCACTGCCACCTTGGGTTAACGTCAATGTCGAAGAATGAGACCCCTTCTTGAGTTCTTAGATCGGCTTTTTTAGAACTTCAGGCGCAGTTCGGAGACTTTCATTTTATATATACTGATGGATCTAAGACTGGTGTTGGAGTAGGGTGTACCTTTGTTTATGGTCATCGTAGTTTTACATTTCATTTACCCGGGCAATTTTCGATTTTTACCGCCGAACTTTTTAGTATTTATCAGTCACTTTTATACGTCCAGCGGTACGACTTACGGCACTGTTATATTTGTTCAAACTCCCTGAGTGCTTTTCAAAATATTCGCGTGCTGTACAATTACCACCCCCTCGTACAGCGCATACATGACCTGGTCCACTTGCTTGGTGCCTCTGGCATCCGCATCTCCTTCATGTGGATTCCAGGTCATGTTGGTATCTCAGGGATCGAGTCTGCCGACGCCGCTGCCAAATCGGTGATTTTATTACCCAGATTTTTACTTCTGTTGTTCCCTCGTCAGATTCGTGTGTTATTTTACGTCGCTGCATCCTCTCGCTTTGGCGCGATGAGTGGACGCCCCTCCGGGGGAACAAATTGCGGGAGGTTAAACCTCTTCCGTTACTCTGGGGTACCTCTTCTCGTTCTACACGTCGAGAAGAGGTACTTTTAGCCCGTTTACGAATTGGACATTGCCTTTTTAGTCATAGATATCTGCTCAGTGGTGACCCCGCTCCACTTTGTGAGCAGTGTGATGCGCCCTTAACGGTGCGTCACATTTTAACAGAGTATCAAGTTTTAGCTGCACTGCGCGTTCGCGTGGTTCTGCCTGTTGGCATAGCCAACGTTTTGGCAGACGACGCGCAAGCTGTAGAATGTCTTTTACGTTTTATAAGTGACATTTGTTTTAATCGGCGCATTTGATGCGCTGAGCGTCTTTTAGCTTTGAGATTTTATATTGTCAGTTTTAATGGGGCTCTTCTCCCCGACGGACATAAGGCGCTCATGTCCCTTGCGTTCTACAGTTCTTGACACGTTGTTTTATTCATTTTATTGACCATGATTTTAGTGTGTAGATTTTAGTTTTTGGTCTGTTGTGTTTTTTAGTTTTTTTGACTAAGCGGTTTTGTGTGTGGTTTTTTATTTTTTTGACTTTTCACTTTTATATTTCTTACATTGTAAGGGCACTAATAACCTTAGCAGTTGAACGCCCTTAAGCCCCATCTCACCATCATCATCTTCTCGTTTACTTGAGCCTGGATCCTCTTTCGCCAGCTGCAAAATTGCTTCCTCTGCCTGCAGTACCACATTCGAGCGCAATAGTCCTCGGTTTTTAGATTGGGGAATGACACTTCCCGATTCTCGTACTCGCTGAGCTATTGCAGAAAATGATCTAGGGTTTGGAATTCTACTCTTGGGAAACTTATCCTTGTACAAGCGTTGCGCTCCGCATGTGTTGCATTCGGCTTTGCCATAAGCAAGAGCATATCTAGATACTTTGGTTTGTAAAGACTGTCATGGGTCTAAATGCATTTAAGGCATCTGAGGTGCTGTCAGAACCACCTGTTGTGCAAGGTTTCGAGGCGGGTAGTTTGACTGTCAACATTCTTGAGCTTCCACTCTAATCACACGCCAACGTTGCGTAGTTGCCAAAGGTGTGCTTACGAATTTATTGCAATAGACACGCTGAAATCTAATTATTTAATATCATTTTGTGGCTAAACAACTCATTTTAGCAACAAATGGTAAAAACATGACTAACTCACCTTTTGCAGCTGTATTTTGCTATTCTAATTGTAGAAGTAAACAATAAAGGAGTGGTGACATTTACAATCAAACATTTGACTAATTTTGTTTTTTATTTATGCAACCAGGCACTATAGAGGAAAATGGTACTGGAACTTATGTTTCAACTTAACGTCAGGGAGTTGCCGTTGAAGTCTACGCACTCGTACTCCAACAACTTGTATAAAGCATTTGATAAAGTTGATCATGACTGTTTACTTGCCAAATTATCGAAATTGGGCTTTTCCTTTCCATTGATGAACGTACTTTGATCATACTTAAAAGACAGATTACTGGTAGTGTATTATAAAAATGGCGTGTCATACCAGTTTAATGTTAATTCAGGGACCCCCAAGGTTCCAATGTAGGACCTTTGTTATTTTTGTATTTTATAAATGGTTTACCTTATGTCGTTAAATATTCCAAAATATTAATCATTGCTGATGTTAAAAAAAGTCAATAGTGTTAAAGATTGTTTAGAAGTTCAACATGTTCTAGATTTTTATATATATGGAGCAAAACGAACAAACGTCCATTTCATATTAGTAAGTGTGTAAAAATGTCCTACACTAGGAGTAAAAATCCCTTTAAATATCTTTTAACATTAATAGGACACCACTCGCTGAAGCAGTCGAAAATAAAGATTTAGGAGTATATTTTGCAATAAATCTCAGATTTAACAGACACATTGAATTAATTTTTAAAAAATTACTAGAATGTCTAGGCTTCATAATTAGGAATTCACATACATTTAAAGAAAAAGCATTAATTGGACTTTCTAACTCATTTGTTAGACAAAATCTCGAATATGGATCTATTATTTTGAATCCTAAAACCACAAAGTATGTGAACTTAATAGAGAAAGTACAATGGAATTTTTTAAATGGGTACTATTTAAAAGAATTGGATGTCATCCTATGTACAAAAATTACGAAACCCTCTTAGATATGTTTAAATTTAAAGCTTTAAATTTCAGAAGAGACGTTGTGGGATTAATATTTCTGTATAAAGTATTACATTCAATTATTGATGATATTAATATTATCGCAAATATATTATTTTATGTACCAAATAAAATAAGTAGATTTCAGAAGCTTTCGTTCACCCCAAGAGCAAACTCAGAAATCCATAAAAATTCACCATTAAACAGATTTGTATATTTATATAATAAACTTCATTATTTGGATGTAGATCTTTCCAACATGTTTGCAACTCACTTCAAAATGCAATAGTAAATAATCATTTTTTCGTAGATTAATACATATATTTAAATTAGAAATAGTTGTATAATTACCATGCCACCGTCTCTTTTCTTTCTTTTCTTTTTCTGGTTGTTTTATATTCCTTATTACTTTTTCATATTTCGTTGTACCGCTTCGGATATTTTTATTGTTATTTATAATTTCTGTTTGATTCTTCTGTATAAGTTATATTATAAATGCTTGTATGTTACTATATTTTTGTAATGAACATTGTAATTGGGCTTATGCCTGTTATGTTCAAAACAATAAATAAATAACTGTTTTAATTTTCCTGGCATTTCTGCAAGCCCTTTATCTGTTATCGAATTATATTTTGACGGCAAGAACACTTGGCAATCATCCAGGGTTGCTACAATTCTGCCACCATGTTTCTTTCACCTCCCCTTATTACTTTTATATCATATCTCCTGCCTACTTCGAGATCCTGACATCTCCTAACCGGTGGGAAACTGTTCCATTCAGATACCTTGTTAAGAAAGTTTGCTAAACTCTCTGTAACAGAACATTCATCGCGCATTGTGTTTCATGTATTTTTCAGCTGGAAAGACAAAGTATGCATTTTTTCAAGTGGAGCTATACATATATGGTACATTTAGCTAGTTAACTGCCATATTTGTATTTTCTCGCATGACTTATTCCGTATTATATATTCTCGCAAGCTAGCGTTTTATTGAATTGATCAATATATTGAATTTCACTTGCCCATATAAAAACTAAAAAAAAAAACATCTTGTGTAGAAAAACGTCATGTAAATGTGTTATGTGAATTTGCTTATCGTTCTGGGGGCTTTCCATAGTTTCTTAGAAAAAGCGTGCACTGAGGGTCATGCGCGTTACGCTTCTACCATACGTAAAGCAGCCTTGAACTGAAGAGTGAGTAGAGAAAAGCATGTGGATGCATTACACTAGCTCCTAAATAAATATTTCAGATAAGAAGCAAAGCTGTGCATTTTATTTAATGCTATGAACTCGCTTTTTTTTCTAGCTTGAATAAATTTCAGTCATCATGCGAGATGATAGTTTATTTCTTATGATGCTGTATTGCACCCTCGAGTAGAAAAGTGAGTATAGAAAGTCGTATGAATGTAGTGATTTTAACAGCCACACGTCGTTTCTCTGTATAGAAGATACATACATCGAAAGTCTTGTGAGCACAAGAAGAATGTGAGGGGCAGCTATATGCATGTAAGCACAAGTTGCTTATATCTTGAGGAATGCGTAGAGAAAGCCTTGTGAATTCAATGCAGCAAATTAGCGCTTAAACAAATATTTCAGATATGTATATCTGAAAGCTATATGTTACGTAGGATTTTTTAAACATATTTTTCGGTTTGTTTTTAGAAATATTTGGCTGCGTGTTATTCGTGTCAAACAAAGGTTTATTTACATGCATTCAGAGATTTCTGTTTTATAATAAGCACTAAGGTTTTAGAAATGTAGACTTTACTTTTTTTTAAGACCTCTACTATTTCGTGGGCTTTTCTTCGTAAAAAATTGAAGCTATCGAAAGGTAGAAATTCGGTTTTTGCATGGCGCTTTTGCAACTTGGCATATTGAGATACGTGATTAATATAACCTTTCGTATCTTTATTTCCATAAAAATGCTAGATGCTAAATACCCACCGAAAAGTTCATACATAAAGCACTTTAATATTTAGTTAAACTGTACAAGCTGTGTAGTCGAATTTAAATGTCTAATGCGAATGCTAATAAATGACGTATTTTATGAGTGAATAGAACAACATCGGTATCCTCGAGTGAATAGTATTTAATAGTTTTAAATTAAGTTTAAATGAATTTTAATGATTTACCGAGAAAATATGGTTCCTATATTCACGTATTTAATTCACAGTACCATTTAGAGACGAAATTCACTGCTAATAGGTACACTTTGTTTTAGAAATACGCAAATAAAAAATCTCTCGCCGTATATGCAAGTTGGGGAAGTTATTTCTTAGGTCATTGTATTGTACCTTCGAGTAGAAGAGTAGAAAAAGTCGTTTAAATGTAGTTTTCTAACAGACACAAAACGTTTCTCTGTATAGACGATACATATATCGAAGATCATGGGAATGTGAGCACAAGAAGAAAAATGTGCGGGGAAGCTATATAAATGTAAACCCACGTCGCTTATATCTAGAAGAGTGAGTAGATGAAGTCTTGTGAATGTAATACAGCGAATTAACACTTAAAGAAGGATTTCAGATATGAAACACTGAAAGCCCCATGTCACGAAGGATTTTGTTTTTTGAAGTATTTTCTTCCGTTTGTTTGTTTAGAATTATTTTTTCTCGCTATTATTCGCATAAAGCTCGATAATAATTATTATTTTCCGGCATTCAAGCTTTTCTATTTTTTAATAAGCCCTAAAGTTTCAGAGCAAAATGTAGGCTTTACTTTTAGGACCTATGCCATTACGCTGGATGTTTTGTAAACAGTTGAAACTTGGATGATAGAAACCCTATTCTAGCATGATATTCTTTCTCCCTGGCAAAATGAGATACCAACTAACAAAACTCTACATATCTTTACTTCACTTAAAAAAATGCTAGATGTTAAATACCCGTAGAGAAGATGATACGTAAGCATTATCTACACCATATAATATTTAATTAATTTGTATAAGTGTATGTTGAATTTAAAATGTAAATGCGAATGCAAGTAAAAAATGGACTTTATAAATGAAAAGAGAAACTTCGGTTTTATCAAACGAATTCTATTTTGTAATTTTAAATTGAGATTTGTAATAGAACAAATTTACGTGTTTATGTTTAGAGCACCACGTTGTGGAAGCCAATTTACGAGAGCAAATATGTGTTTACTTCACGCGAAGCCATCTTGTGTGACGTCATACGTTGGTTGGTTCATTTGTTCTGTTTGTAGATTCCTCTGGCGTAGCAATTTGTATCAGTTTTAAATGTCCACCGGCTAGCTATCATCTGATCTTGGTAGGCATGTTTTTCTTACAGGTTGTGAAGCGGAAAGGAATCTTTTATCCAAATAATTACTAGTGAAGAAATGTGTTTTATAATGTTTTATTGTCGAACACAGGCGGCGCCGTGGCCGAGCGGTTAGACCGCTCGCCTCCCATCTAGGCGGCCCGGGTTCAATCCCTGGGACCTGCATGTGGGATTTGTGGTGGACGAAGCGGCGTCTGGGCGGGTTTTCTCCGGGTTCTCCGGTTTCCCCCGCCATTCATTCCACCAACTGCTCCATCATCACCTTTCCTTTCATCCATTTCACCAACATTTCGTTTCATCTACTTCCTTCATCCCATACCAGGCATCGGGCTGATCACCCATCCTGGATGCTCTGTCTGATCCATGAGTGTCTGCTCCTCGACGGGCCTCTGACCCCAGGCACCCGCTTGTAAGTCCTGGGGGGTGTAAGTCCTACATAAGAGGAGGGTAAACAGATAATGAATGAATGAATGAAATTGTCGAACACGTGCACTAACACATTTACATATTAATCTGAATACTCGCCCAAACTGAAACTGTTTGTAATAACTTCTCACTTTTAAATCACGTACTTCGACTTTGTGTGTATTTAACTGTATAATATTTTATAATAATTCTCGTGTAACTTGACGAAATGAAGGACTGGCTGACGATGTGTAGTGTACACGAAATTTTGATGAACTGAGCGGCCGACGTGTAGTGTACTAAGAATCTTGTTGAACTGCGGGATCGACGTGGAGTGTACGGAGAATTTTGTATAACTGCGGGGCGACCGACTTCGAGCCTGGCTATTTATAGGCTTGCCTCAAGATACACCTAAAGATTATAAATGAACTGCTATTGGCTAATAAAACGCGCCAACATTAGCGTCTATTTTAACATCCAATGAAAACCACTAATACATATTTCTTTTAGAGAACATTCTGGAAGCTTTTTTTACCGAAAAGGCGCGAAACATTACGTAACTTCCTGGTTCCCGGTAACGATAAACAACTCATCCCCTTGCTGCAGTATTGCGTTATTGTTAACAGTTTCAGTAGAGCCGTATATTATTATTTACCAATAATAATTACAATTATTAAACCTCTGAAATCAATGTCACATAAAAATACATATTCATATTAAAATAATTATTTACATTTGAGTAATTTGTGATACAAATTACCGTATCATATGCCCCACTAGAAACATAATTATAAATATTTATAACTTGTTTAGAATTTTATAATTTGTGTTTTTAGTCTCCTAAATCTTGGAACACACGCTATCACTTTCACTTTACACTTCACACGTATTTAACACACGACATATGTTTTATCTCGCCACTACTTACTGGCTCTGGTTTAATTAATTTAGATATTAATCTGATATCACAAAATTTTTTTTATAGCAAATACTATACCCTAAACTATTTAATCACTGTTTCAAAATTGTTTACCCTCTTACATTGTTGACAAAAATTTATACATTTAAGATTTTTGTAATTGTTACACAGATTTACCAAAATATTCACCCTCTACATCTATTTACATCTCTTAAATCTAGACAATGTTTCACCTTTTATGTTTGCTACATAAGTATTTGTTTCAATTATTTTTAATTATTTTTACCAATTTTTGTTATTCTGAATTTTATTTTAACAATACTCTTTGAATTGTATTTACGTACTTTTGATTTAATATCATATGAAGTTTAATCTTTGCATTCTCAATTTTTAAATCTTGGAATTGTGTTTACGTACTTTTACTTTAATATCATATTAAGTTTCAATCTTTGCATTCTTAATTTTCAAATCTTGGAATGGTATTTACGTACTTTTACTTTCATATCATATTAAGTTTCAATCTTTGCATTCTTAATTTTTACATGTTGTTACAGTTACTAAAAATTCATTTTTATATATATATTTATTTCTCTTTTCAAATGACATATAAATAATTAACCCTCTTACGTTCCAATACATTTCTCTGCAAGTCATCTTTAACTATCCAGCATTTACTTTACATCACATTGCTATTTACCCTCCTGGATCAAATTGTGTGTGGCTAAACATTACTCGTAGCCGTAACCTAACCTTCAAATTTTTGTTCATGAATAACCTCTTGTATTCATCTGATATTTCGTTCCCTGATAATATTTGAAAACAATCTACAGTTTCTTGAACTACACATCTTTTAACAACTTTCATTTTCAACTCTTCTGCAATCTCTTTAATTTGAAAGTACTCAGACAAATCTGTACTAAACTGTACTGGACTGGAGTTTTCATTTTGAACATTTTGGTACAATTTCTTTCTTTGCATTTCTGATTCATTCTGTATTTCTGATATCTCCCCTCTGAAATTAACTTGCGCCTCATTTACATCTACATTCCTAACCTCTTTTATCTTTCTTAGCTCACTTGAAATATTACTCACTTGACTTCCTAACTCTGTACATTCTACATTAACCTCACTTTCTTTGTTACCTATTTCCTTGCTCATGTCTAGCATTTTCTTTGAAACTTCTCCTATCTCACTTACTATTACTTCCTCATTTTCATCTCTCATTTCTGACATACTACTATCTAGCTTCGTAACTTTCTTTTCAACTTCTTCACTGCTTTTATCTACTTTTTGCTCTAATATCTCATTACTCCTACCAGTATCTTTTCTGTTTTGTTCAAAGCTCCTACGAATATCTTCCCTCAATTTCTCATTATTCTGAGTTAGTTTTTGTTCTAAACTCCTATCAATATCTTCCCTGTTTTGATCTATTTTCTTTTCTAATTTCTCATTATTCTTACAAATTTCTTCCCTTATACTCTGAGTTAATTTTTGTTCTAATTTCTCATTATTCTTTTGCATATCTTCCCTTAATTCCCTACTCATATTTCTCAGCATTTCCATCATCACAATAGTATCAAGATTAACATTTCCTGCTATTCTACTCTCACTTTCTGCACTAACATTTTCATCTTCAAACCCCAAAAAATCTGGGCTATTTCCTGTACTTTGTATTGGATCACAGCTAACTGTTACACTATCTCCCTCCATAATTATTTCTTCTGTATTATTGGTAGCCATTGTTTTTATTATCCTACCGCTCCTCATTAACATTTATTTGCTTTTTTTTTTTTTTTTTTTTAACAAAAAAATTGAGATTTTCTAACCTTACTTATGCTGTCCGTTGCTGTTACTTTGATGTCCAGCGTTCTGCCCCATTCTCCTAGATTTGATGTCGCTTCTGCGTTGTGTTGTGATGAATCTACGTCGTTTCGATACTTTTGCGTTGAATTCCCTGTTGCCTCGTAATCTCGGAATTACGATCGAAGTCTGTTGTCCCTGTTGTTTCTTGAATCTGGGTCTTGTAGATGATTTCACCGCTGCATTCCTCCTTTGGTCCTCTCAATTCTTCTTGGTTATTTCTGATCCTTTCCTGGTTACTCGAGTTCCTTTCCTGGTCGCTTCGCCCCACGTTGATGGCGCCAATTTGTAATAGAACAAATTTACGTGTTTATGTTTAGAGCCCCACGTTGGGCGCCAATTTGTCGCGGTATTAGTTTTGTATTTATTGTAACATTATTTTAGCCCCACGTTGGGCGCCAATTTGTAATAGAACAAATTTACGTGTTTATGTTTAGAGCACCACGTTGTGGAAGCCAATTTACGAGAGCAAATATGTGTTTACTTCACGCGAAGCCATCTTGTGTGACGTCATACGTTGGTTGGTTCATTTGTTCTGTTTGTAGATTCCTCTGGCGTAGCAATTTGTATCAGTTTTAAATGTCCACCGGCTAGCTATCATCTGATCTTGGTAGGCATGTTTTTCTTACAGGTTGTGAAGCGGAAAGGAATCTTTTATCCAAATAATTACTAGTGAAGAAATGTGTTTTATAATGTTTTATTGTCGAACACGTGCACTAACACATTTACATATTAATCTGAATACTCGCCCAAACTGAAACTGTTTGTAATAACTTCTCACTTTTAAATCACGTACTTCGACTTTGTGTGTATTTAACTGTATAATATTTTATAATAATTCTCGTGTAACTTGACGAAATGAAGGACTGGCTGACGATGTGTAGTGTACACGAAATTTTGATGAACTGAGCGGCCGACGTGTAGTGTACTAAGAATCTTGTTGAACTGCGGGATCGACGTGGAGTGTACGGAGAATTTTGTATAACTGCGGGGCGACCGACTTCGAGCCTGGCTATTTATAGGCTTGCCTCAAGATACACCTAAAGATTATAAATGAACTGCTATTGGCTAATAAAACGCGCCAACATTAGCGTCTATTTTAACATCCAATGAAAACCACTAATACATATTTCTTTTAGAGAACATTCTGGAAGCTTTTTTTACCGAAAAGGCGCGAAACATTACGTAACTTCCTGGTTCCCGGTAACGATAAACAACTCATCCCCTTGCTGCAGTATTGCGTTATTGTTAACAGTTTCAGTAGAGCCGTATATTATTATTTACCAATAATAATTACAATTATTAAACCTCTGAAATCAATGTCACATAAAAATACATATTCATATTAAAATAATTATTTACATTTGAGTAATTTGTGATACAAATTTCCGTATCAGATTAAAGAAATTTGTATGATTTCACAAGGAAATATGCTACCTATACAAACGCGCACACGTATGTTCAATCAGTGTATCGTTTAAAAAATGAAATATACTGTTAATAGAAGCACATTGCTTTGGAAAGAAGATAAATATAAAAAAAATCGCTCACCTTGCATTGTGAGTTGAAGAATGCCTTGTAGAGTTTTCAATCTGCTATATGCGATACTGCAAGCGTTGAAGAATTCATAGTTGTTTATTTTTTCGATATATAAATAATTAGCACTGTGCAAAAGTCACGGTTCAGTGTGAATCCGCCCTAAACACTTATATACCCTTATATACACTTATATACCCTAAAAAATCGATTAATGCGCATGAGTGCAGATTTGATATTTGACAAAGCTCGATGCCATTGGTTGAATAGTTTTCATGTCACGTGATTACTTTAGCCAATTGGGTTATAGCGATTTCGGCTTTCATAGAAGATACATCTACATGCATTCAGTGATTCTGGAATAATGTACACTATTTGAAATTTCCGGAAAGAAATGTTTTTCTTGAAAAATTCAACGGCCTTTTAGCCACACAAGCATCTTATTTGTGAATACATATTGATTTTGAACTGAATAAAAAATCGTAAGTTTTTTAAGCGAGCCTTGTTTAAAATTCTACACTAACCTTCCATCCTTACTGTTAAGGTTTACAGTTAGAGACAGAATTGAAAAGTTTATTTGATATTCACAAGAATGTCTTCCCAAACGAGGAATTGTGAAGAAAAACCTGGCTCTTAGAAATTATGTGGGTTTTCATTGTGAGTAGAAGCTGTTCGATCTGTTCTAGAAAAAAATGCAAAAAGCGCTTTGCGATCTATTGTTACCGACTAGTTCTCGAAAAAAGTCTTCTTATGCGGTAATCTCGTATACACTTCGCTATTGTTGTTTTGTGTGGAAAGCGAGTCAATAAAGCGGATACACGTTACCTCGCATTGAGGGTGACTGTACACGCACACATAAAGAACCTTCGTTCATTCATAGTGCACAAAGCATCCTAATAGCATGCTGTCGTATTCCGCTCAGTAGTGAACAGTCGGTATTCACATATATATGGGCAGTGAATATTTTCGACACGATAGAATTGATTTTGGTTTGAATAAACGGTGTAATGTTTTCCAAGTGGATTTTCAATACCGCGAGATGCTAGTATATATTCATCAATGAATACATTATGCTATTTATAAGGAATTTTGCACACCAGAATGTTAGACTGTACCAAAACTGAATGCATCGCAAATTCGTTCTCTCCAGAGATAAAACTTTCTTTCAAAGTTTTAAATGCATGTACGCATATCCCGTCCTCCCTCTCTCTCTCTCTCTCTCTCTCTCTCTCTCTCTCTCTGCGTTGTGGGAAAAGAATGCCTTGACAAGCGTTAGGGTGCCTACGCATTGTTTTGGTTTGGGGAGAGACGTGCAAAGGAAACATAAATGGATCTCTCTTTTATTCATACCGTGCAGCAGTTAGGGTAGGGAATGAGATGGTTGCATATTCACTACCGCACCATTGGTATTTGAATATAAACAACTGAATATTATCGCTTGAATAGAAGTGAATGTAGGCTCTGAATTTGGGTTGAGTACATGCTGTAATGTTTTCCAATAGGATTTCAATAACGTGAACGATAGTATACTTTTCTCAATGTAGAAAATGTTATCTACAATGAGCCATGTATGAGCTATAGCATTTCTGATCGGACTGTGTTGTTATATTCAGTATCACGCATCGCGTTCTCGAAGGATCAAGCTTTTTGTTTAAAAAACTTTTAAATGCATGTACACGCATCCCTGTACGCTCTTTCTTTCTTTCTTTCTTTCTTTCTTTCTTTCTTTCTCTAAAGAAGAAGATTTCTTCTGCAGTTATTTCATATACGAGTTGAAATGTTTAGGAATATTTAAAAGGAGACAGCAATGTTTGTGCACGCGTGGAAAGAATGCATCGACTTTCGGTATCATGTAATTGAAAACCTTCTTTTCCCTCGCACGATATACGCGTTATGCTAGCATAAAGAACCACGTTTCACATTCATATAGCTGTAGAGCTGTGAATGAAGGGTCGTCGTCCATTCACTACCGGACCGAGGGGTGTTCACATATAAAGAATTTATGCACGTCATCGTTAGGAGAGAAGTGATTTTGTATTGAATAAATACTATAATGTTTCTCGAATAGATTTTCAATAACGTGAGCTGTTAGTATATTTTTCCAGTGAATAAAAAATATTGTATTTATAATGAATTGTTGCATTTGAGATTAAGGATGATAACTTTTTTTGCTGTGCCTGTACGAATGTATTCAGTATCCTTGTAATGTATACCTGCCCTCTCGCGAGATAAAATTTTATTTCAAAGCTTTAAATGCATGCACGCATATTCCTCTGCGTGTCTCTCTCTCTTCCTCTCTTGCGAGAGAGAGAGAGATGTCAGGTAGGGAGTTTTCTTTAAACTCAGCTTGCTGGAGAGTAAAAGAAGTCAAGCGTGCTGACATTTTTTTCAATGTAACCACCAGGGATCTCTCTCTCTCTCTCGTTGTCAGGGTATGGAATGCGAGCTTCTTTGTATATAAATATACTAGTGGCGGGTGCTATTGAATAATCGCGACATATTGGTTTGTCATATTGCTGAATAGGGGTTTTCTTGGGAAATTTCACTGTTCCCACAGATTCTTTCAAGGTAGCATTTTGAGTGTCATGATTTTCTCTTAGAAAGTGGAATTATTTCGCAGCATCTCATGCTAACGGAATGAATGCGTCATGCGGTATTGCTCGGGAGTTCCCTGAGGGTGCGTGAGAGGAAAGTGGAATGAAGTATTAATTAGCATTCCTAAGTGTGCTTGAACCTCTGTGTGGGGTTCTGTGCATGATTGCCGGATTTTCTTAGAAAGATGGAACTATTCCGCAATATTTCATGATACCTGCCGAGAAAAGTGATGTGAGGTATTAATTAGCATACATAACTGTGTTACAAACCCCACGACAGTCTTTGGGATGTTGCTGGGGGCTTTGCATGTCACGTGAGAATACAAACTCAGGAATGCTGTGGCTTTCTTAGAGAGATGGTATTATTCCGCAGTATTTCATGGCACCAGCAGAGTTAAGTGATGTGAAGTATTAATTAGCATACATAACTGTGCTACAAACCTCATGGCAATCTTTGGAATGTGCTGTCTTCGTGAGAATACCACACATTTCAAAGACCACCACCAAGTTAAAAATATCATGTCAAACGATGAATGGGGCAATCAGCAGGCAACAAAAGAAGATCAATTACGATCATATTTTGCCAATATCAAGCAGGGGGAGGGGTACAACTCTGGCAATGTCATCTGTGATTTTTTGTTCGCCAAGCAATATACGATTTATGACACCCCATTGTCGGAATCGCTCCCGTGAGTACCTGAAGGGGCGTGGTCAGTGAGCTGAGGTATTAATTACCCCTTATTTGCATAATATGAATTATATATAAGTGTGCCAAAATCTCCAAATATGCGTTATTCTCATCATCTTCCTTGTCGTCTGTTTGAGGGTTGTAGTGGCATGTGACGGTGTTCGGCGGGTTGCGGCTGGACTGTGGCTTGCGCCATATACAGAGGACAATGGGTGTAATTCGGAGAGAGGTGCCGGTGACAAGGTGGCACATCTATCGTAGGTATTTAATCCGTAATTGGCAGAGGCGCTTCGTATGTTGGGCATAGCGTCACGTGGTCTCTCATGCAGGTTATTCATTTTTAATAATACAGGAATAATTTATACGTTTTCCATACTTAATACATAGAATTAGGTTCTAAAGCTCATTACGTACGATACACTATAATGGTAAAGCAGTTATAAGAGTGGAATCACGATCTAAACTAAACATTTTGTGTCTAAACAACTAAACACTTGTGTCTTTGGCACAAGGGTTCTGTTACTCAAAGGGCGATGTATTCTCCTAGTACTCCCAAAATATGACCTGTTGCAATTTTCTTGTGAAGGGAGGTTCCAACGTTTAAGAGGTTTCCAGGATAGAGTATGTTTGTGTCCATAGCCTTGTTTGCGGTCACTAACACTAACTCTTTCTCCAAACCCTATTACTCGACCACGAAATTATTGCATTTGACTTTGGAAAACCTGCGTTTGATACACGCGGAAGCCAGCCCAGCGAAGTGCAATGGTATTGTGGTCGAGTTATAAGTGGGGTGGGATGCAATGAGGCGCTCACTTGTTTACAGATTCTGAAGTTACTTTGTTTCCGCCTTGCGCGTCTTGAACACGTTTCCAGAAAGTAGCATTTTATTAAATGTGCATGAGACAACTAACCAGTGATAAAAGCAGATCATTTACAAGAATCTTCACCACAGAATTATATGAAAAAGTTAAGTGGATTTGTGACTGTTCAAAAAGTAATTCAATTTTTTATTTTCCCTGTTTTGTTTGGTGGCGAAGATTCACTGTAGGCAAAGACTGGTGTTACGGACTTAAAACATTTAGCAACCAAAATTTAAAAATACCGACTGAGCCATAACTATTTAAAAATGAAATGAGTTTAGCATGATTAGGCCGAACTAATATGGCCAACAGCTTCCTGAAGGGTATAGAATATCTGTTCGCAAACACAATGATGAGGTAGACAAAAAGATACATTCTGTCGCACTTTATAGACACCATTAAATTCTGTAGTGAATTTGAGGTTGCAGCTTAAGGAAGCCGGAGTCAATAAACTAGGCAACAGTGTGAAGTCGGCTGACTTGGCTGTCTCCTGACTTTGTTTTCTACTTCCTAGTGAGATGCTCTGCATGTGGGATGCTTGATTGAAAATTGAATAAAAAAGTTTTCATGGATAGCGTGGATAAATAACACAGCCAGTAGTGATAATCGCCTACAATACAAACCTTTCATGGCAAGTATAGCACATACCTATAACGTATAGGTAATTATTTATAAAGGCGAAAAGTTGCCCATGTGTTGTTAATACGTTTAGGTTAATTCCAACGATGAGTGGTTGGATCATTTCAATTTTACCATTTCGGTTGTACTTCTGTTGGAATAAAAATACATGATTTTTATTTTGTTTATTTTCTTAATTGCCTGATAAATGCTATGTGCCAGGCTGTAACAGTAATTATGATTTCGAGAAAAGCAGCTACGTAACCGTGCTCAAATTTCCTGCTGATCCTAAAATACACAGTACGTGGGTCAAACGGATTCCGAGAAGGGACTGGAACCCAACGAAGACATCTAGAGTATGCATATAGCATTTTGAAACCGAATATGTAATTATCTACGATGTTTATCATGATTCAGAAGGTAACGAGAAACAATCCCCACGTACTCGACCAAAAATAACAGCCAAAATAAGCAAAATCTGGACAATATTGCGAATTTCTTCTAGCCTCCCCAATTATTTAAGCAGCCCAAGAAATGAAGTAACACAAAGGGATCCTAGTGAAATGAGAGAAAAAAAAAGAGAATATAAAATATCTTAATAAGGTATGTGATAAATGGCAGTAAAAATGATGTAGAAGTTAGTCATACAGTAACTTTGGAAAAACTTAGAGAAAGCATTAGATTTCTGGAAAATTCAGAATTAGATGAAAGAGAAAGTAATTTTCAGTTAGATTTCTTAAGTGAACAGATACTCTTGTGTGCCACAAAAAAATAATCTGTAAATATGATGCTCTGCGCCTTCATGATTTTTTAACAGTCCCATGCAGCATATGATGCTATAAGAACAAATAGGCTTCTGTGTTTACCTCATCCAAAACAATTGCACAAGGTTATTTCTTCTTTTGGTGTCACACCAAGTAGTGATTCATATAATCTGAATTTTCTAAAAACTGTAGCTAGCAGGTTATCTGAAGGGGAAAAGGTAGTAAAGCTTCAATTGGACGAGATTTATATAAACCGAAGTTTTCAGTGCAAAGGTGGAGTAGTTACTGTTTTGGCAGAAAACTCGTCATGTAACTCATTTAGCATATAATTCAATTAGCACTATGTATGACTTGATGGTAAATTCCCTTGCAAACATACTATTAAACAATTACACAAAACATTTAAATGATAATGAATTGCATGCATACCTCAGTCAAAATAAGGAAGTTGCTTGTATTTCAGAGCGAGTTAAATGTCGTATGCAGATAAAGCACAACATATTTTAAAAGGCATTTATCCTTAATCCTTATAATCTCATATTTTCCAAATGATGATGTTGAGGCTTTACCTTTAAGCTTAGGCAATGTCAGCCTTCTCCTCGGAGAAGTTCAAAACAAGTTTCTTGAGAAAAGAATATGTTGTTACTTCCTATCCTATAATTTGTAAATGTTTTTGCTTTTGTGGTAACTCATATGTGACTAGCCGCTACACTGTTAAACAATTACGAAAATAATTTAAATGATGCAATATAACCAGCCCTAACTCAGTCAAATTAAACAAGTTGTCTGTATTTAAGAGAAAGCGAAGTGATCCTCTATAATCCAGTCGTATATATGCATATATATATATATATATATATATATATATATATATGCATATATATATATATAAATACAACACGGCCTAGAAATTATTATTCTTTATTTTAATAACCTTTAATCCTTTTCCTTCAATCCTCAGATCTGACAAAAGAACACAGTAGTTCTAAAAATGAGGAATTATATGTATTATATGCTGTACCCAATATCTCAGTCTTAAGCAAATGGGATATAACTTACGTAAATTTCTAGGGAAACCGAATTTACTCAACTATCCTTGCAGATATATTAGTATTAGTTATTGCATTACCATATTACGAGGTTATTGCATTAAAGGATTAATGGGTGGTAATAAATGCATTAGGCGTAAGGTAGAGCGAAAGTCAATGATGATTACCATCTAGTTGAGGTGTGCTATTCCGAATTACTAAATATGTCACAAACATTTCAGTTCCTATACGTAACATATACAACAGGCAAGAAATTAATAAATGTTCAATGCGTTGTCCCAGCTGACTAGTTGCAGTTCGGGCTGCGTTGCCAAACCGTCGACTCTGGCTTCCTTAAAGCTGGTTGTGGCTAAGGGGTCACGAATGAGACAGAAGGGTCAAACAGTGGGTGTATATTCAAAGGGATGATTAACTGTACAGCTACAATTGATAACATACTAAAAGCTACAGCTACAGTTACAGCTACAGTGTTCAAATGTACCTAAAAAGTATCCAACATGACTTGCTAGATGCGATGTTAATAGTGTACCGAAAACACACAAAAGATTAGATTGGTAGGGTAAATTGTCTGTCACTACAGGCTAACGAAATGACAGATAGCTCATGCAAATCACGGATGATAGCATTGGTCTTAAGATATGAAATTAATGGCGAGGTTGTAGAAAGATTTTGGGGCCCTTTTTTAGATAAATGGCAGAAGTGATCAGGGATTTGGTTGGACATATTTTAAATCGGTTAAAAGAAATTGTCTTAGACAAATTCCTTTCTAAACCTATGTGTCAAAATTATGATGGTGCTTCTGTAGTGAGAGAGGTGTACAGTGCTTGGTCAGAGAAAATGCCCTAAGTTTACTACATCCACTGTCATGCCCACCAAGGAAATTTAATCCTACAACAAGCCACATCAGCCTCCTCCTGGAGTTGAGAATATTTTCAAATACTCCTGGCATTAGCCCATTCTTTTCTAGATCATCGAAAAGGATGGATTTCTTAACTTGCTTTGTGCAAAACAAAATCGCTTTCGCGAGATGGTATATTCTGCATAGAATTGTCAACACCCTATATGACCATAAAGAACATTTGATTGAGTGTTTTGAACATATTGGAGATACAGAACTTGATAACAGAAATGCAAGCAATAAGGCAGCAGGATTTGTGTGAAAACTCATCAATCCACATTTCTTATTTTGACTAACATTTTGTCACCAAATTATGCACCGTGTAGGCATTTTCTTTGATTACATTCAACAGAGAAGTATTAATGCAGTAACAGTAAATGTTTTTCTGAAAAGATTTTCAGAAGACGCTGCCAGTGTACGCCAGACCTATGAAGAAAGTGAGCAACAAGTGAACCCCTTAGCAAGAAACGTTGCAGTGATAGCGTAAAATGTCGCATAGCCACTCTTGAAGTGTGCAATATAGTAATCGCAACCAACGTTCGAGACAGATTTAAATTCTCTGCTCATCTGAGTGCTTGAAAAATTATATTTTATTTACAGTTTCAAAAAACATAATACTATATTTTCAGAAAGCAGCTTCCAAGTCTCGATTAAAACATACACCACATTAAATGCCCAAAAACTGAAGACTGGACTAGAAGTTTTGTGTTTTCGCGAAGATTTGCGCTTTGCTCCTGGATCCCTGCCAATGTTACGGTTCTTCCTGCGAAACAACATGTCTCATACTTTCTCCGATTGCATAAAAGTGTTGAAATTAATCGTAACCATTGTCATGAGTACCGTCGAAAGTGAACCTGTTTTTCAACATTTTGACAGAATTAAAAGTTTTCTAAGAAACACAATGGGAACTACAAGACTGATTTCATTAGCCATGTTGTCCCTGGAACAAGATTGGTTGCTGAAATTCAAGAGTTCAACAAACACGTCATAGAGGAATTCGCTTCTGCTAAGGAGAGAAAAATTCATATAATATACAAACTTTAAATCATAGGTATTCGTATTTCATTTACTTTTCCGAGCATATGATTTATTTAATTATTTTTTCCTAGTATGTGCCCCATTATCTTCTTATAGCACGAGTAACTGATATAGTGCGGATCGAAGTACTGCCCATCACTTACTTTCTTTAATATTGTATTAATTGCATTAGCTATAATCTGATGCCTGACAGTACCTTCCTGGGTATGTGCCAATAATGGAACGCAACCAGTGCAACTAAATAAATAAACGGCGGTAACAATGGGAACTGTGACCCGCACCATATCATTATGTAACAATTTCTAACATCAGTAGGAATCGATAGTTCAGCGTTATTAGCTGGCTTGGGTTTGAAGTAGTTGCAAGCTAATATGCCTGAGTCTCAGCATTTGCTAGAAGAGTAATTACGAAATGTAGACATTGAGGAAGAAACTGAAGCAGAAGAATCTTTATATGAAGAAAGTGAACATGGTCTCGATTAAGACATTTTAGGTAGTAAAGACGCATAAATAGACACAGGTACGCCGAACTTTAATTATTATGAAAAAGGAAATGATTTCAAATGCTTAACCCGGCCTCCACCATGCAATATCAGAACAACAGCACACAACCTGGTCAGAAAATTTTCAGGTTTGCGTATTGCAGTAAAGTACTCTATTGTGATGAACAAGAATTTGACTTCTGGTCTTGTATTTTTTCAGACACAAAGTTGAATGAGTTGGTATTATGCACTAATGGAAAAGCAAACCGGCTTTAAGTCATGGGTATGGTGACAAGTTTTTCAAAGGCTTAGTTACTTACAAATGTTTGCTGAAGATTGTTTTTGATGATGAACTGCAGTATTTCTCAATATTTCTGAAATCGTACCTTTTATACAACACAAGAGTTGTGTGTAAGGTCTTTTCTGTTCATGCACACTGTATGTACGAGTACCAATGCGAAGTTCTGCGTCAGGAAAATTTCTTGAGTACTCCTGGAAATTCGAGGAGTTAAGCAATCTGACTGCTTGTAATAAGATGATCCAGAGTCTGAAACGACCACGGGCTTCTTGCGTGATTCCGTTGCATACTTCCTTGGCATTAGCACGTTGGCATGCTAGTTTTTGGCGATTTCCTTCTGATGTGTACTTCTGAGTAATTCCAGTGTCCATTTTTGCACCCACATCTCTAATGTTACTAACAGCTTGCACAAAATGTTTCATACTGTTTTTGCTTTTACAGCTTCGACTAATCTTGCCTGTAATTGATCATATAATATACCAACTTTCGACATAAACTGGTGTAAAATGACAGCCAAAATAGAAAGTCTGTCTTCTAAGTTTTGGTGGAGTCCATTAGCTTCTCAGCTGGTTAAGTCGGAATTTGATTTTTCCAAATTTAACATGCAATCGAGCGAATTATCCTTCTACACATATACTGTATTGACTGCCATTGATTTGAAATTCCACCCTGTTTGTGTCCCACAAATTATCTATAAGCTACCACTGCCTGTAATGCTGACATTCGCTGCAGTGACTTTGCAGAGAAAGCAGTGAATACCGACAAGTTTAGGCAAAACACGCGTGCTGACTGATTCTGTGATGCAGTCTTTTGCACTATTAGATTTAACTGGTGCGCATAACAATGAATAAACTGAACCTTGGGATAATGCAGTTAACTCTGCTTTTACCCTACCGGCTTCGCCGCTCATTACATTCGCGCCATTATAAGTTTGAACAATGATTATGTGTGTTGACTCATTGAATGTGGCCTCTGCTTCCTTTAAGATACGTTTAGACACCACATCCGCATTCTATTGCTCCAGTTTAAAGAAATCCCAAAATCTTTATATGGACACCATTTATCTGGTGACGAAATACCAACACTAATTGTGTCTGCTCAGAAATACCTGTGGTTTCATTTGATATTATTGCTGTAAAATCCCTTCCTTTCTTTCTTGCATTATCAGCTCATGATAGGTTTCTAGCATGCACGCCAACAATTCAGTCTGTGTAGTTCTTAATGCTCCCTTATAACGCGAGCCTGATCAGATTCTATATGCTTTTCACTGCATCATCTATACTGAAATTACGAGGGCTGTTCCAGCAGTACCCGACCTAACAAAGAAAACGCAAAAATTTTGGGAAAAACGTTTTTATTTCTCTACATAGTGTCCTTTAAGCTCGATACACTTTTCCCGCGATGTTCAATAGCTTCGATACCCTGTTTATAGTGAGAACCGTCTAGTTCTACAAAAAAGCCATCAACTGCAAAATCCACCTCTTCATTGTTGGCAGATCTTTTACCACCAAGCCATTTCTTCAACTTTGGAAACAGAAAATAATCAGAGGGGCGAATAGGCTGAATGAGGAAGCAATTCAAAAATGTAATTCATTGGTTTTGGCCATGGCGATAATGAATGTGTGAACTGGTGCATTGTTTTGATAAAACAGGACTTTCTTTTTCACCAAATGCGGCCATTTCTGCTTGATTTCATCATTCAAACGCTGCAATAAGTTTGCATAATACTCGCGATTAATTGCTTTTCCTTTTTGAAGATAAACAATGAAAATTATCCCACGCGCATCCCAAAAAACTGACGCCATGAACTTGCCTGCAAATGGAATTGTCTTCGCCTTCCTTGGAGCCCATTCTCCCCTTTCAATCTACTGTTTTGTCTGTTCCCTCGTCTCGTGATGGACCCATGTTTCATTCATGGTTATGAATCGATGCAAAAACTCGGCTTTATTGCAGCAAAACATCGCCAAACACTCGACTGAAACATTCTCACGACGCTGCTTTAGTTTCATTGTGATAATGCATCTTACGCACAGATTTTTCATGTCTGAATTTTCAGCTAATGTGCGATGTACAGTATTTTTAGAAATGCCTACGATATCTGCTATCCTGCGCACTTTCAGTCGACGGTCGTCCAATACCATTTTGTGGAATTTCTTCACAATTTCTGGGGTGGTCACCTCATTTGATCGACCACTGCGATGTTCATCTTGGCAGCTCGTACGGCCTCGCTTAAACTCTGCCACCCAATATTTTACTGTATTAAACGAAGGAGCAGACTCCCCCGGAGTAGAATCTAGTTCAGCTTTAATATTATTTGGACTAAGACCTTTGATATGAAAGTATTGTACCACATAACGATGGGCAGTTTTATCCATGTTTATAAATTTGCTGAGAGAGTTCAGTATTAATGGCTGCCAAACAATTACTAAACAACGTAGCATCGCCAAACCTTAAACTTAAGCTTTATAAGGGTAGTACTTTCTACCATAGTATTTTGTTCGAAACAACAACCGCTATATATACTTCAGGTCAGTTACTTCTGGGATTGCCTTCGTAAATCCACTAATCCCTAAAAAGATCCCTCGATTTTCGAACGACTCATTCTCACCATTTCGCTTTAGGCAAGTTCAAACGCACCACAAAAGCTTGATGCAATCAATTATCCCAGAAAGTACTACAGAAAATTCGGCTGTTCAGTTGATGCGAAATTTGATTTTAATCTCATAATGATTGGCGTTTGGTCAAAATGCATTTTCCAAGGAGGAATAAGGAGAAAGCAGGCAGGTATAGCAATTTCTTATAATGAATTTTAAACATTTAGCTACCAGATGGAATAATAATACAAAAAGGTGATTTTGGCGCTAGTCAATTGCTGCATAACAGCATCCAATTGGTTGATGGCTGAATCAGAATGTTATAATAAATCTTTTATATCATTGTGCATAGAAGATTCGAATAAATAGTATTTTCATTCATTCCACACTTAATATAACTAGCATAAAACAAATATTATTGCAAATCTAGTGTTAAATTTCTTGGCATTTTACGCAACTGCATTAGATATCTGCAGTACAGTGTAGCAAAGTGGCCAGGCAAACGAACTGGAATTCATAGGTATGATATTTTAATAATAATAATAATAATAATAATAATAACAACAATATTAGCAGTAAATAAAGCAGATTTGATTGTTACAGGAAAATCAGAATCTCCCAGTAAAAGTCAGACATGATCTGTAAATAAAATGTTTGGGCATCTCCCTCAGTTGCTGGATGAGCAGAGTGAATCGAACTATTTGCTGATTTATTCCAGTACATTCCAGGAACTTTTCAAAAATATGAAATCCCTGTATTATAATTTTGCCAGCCTGAATGCTTATGCAAAGAAACACCATAGATTTGTAAGAATGTTGCGTGTTGTTTGTAGTACATGTGGACAATATTATTCTGGACAGGCATATACCAGTCCTTGAGCTAAAGTCCAGCATAAGACTGGGTGGCCATCCTTTGATGCTAATAGAAGAAGCATTGAAGCCTTCTTAAGCATGGGGGTTGGCCACAGGTATATGCAAAAGTTCTTCACGCATATGTCAATGCATTGCATGGTAAGGGAGTCTAGAGCGATGGTGCGCAAAGCAATGAAGAAATGGATTCCTCGCTTGTGAATGTCGGTGTATTAACACCGCTGTGTTTTATGACGGCACGTGGCACAAGTGCGGTCACACTTCCTTATATGGGATAGGTCTGCTGGTAGGTATTTTGACAGGACTAGTAATTAATTATGAGGTTCTGTCAAACGTTCATGCTGCTGACCTTATGTGGAGGTGGCCAGTACAGAAGTGTGGAATGAGATACACAACTGTACTGTCTGGTGGAGACGCAAGGACTGACCAGCACCTAAATGGAGTGGCAATGTATGGTGCTGATGTGAAAATAGTGAAGGAAGAACGTGTCAATCCTGTAGCTAAGAGGATGACTACAGTTTTCCTCAAGCTAAAGAAAGACACTACTGATACTAGATTGGGTGGTCGTGGCCATGGTACGCTGAAGTTACAAACTATTAAAAGACTTACCAACTACTGCAAACTAGCCATTCAGAAGCATCTGCCAGATATTACTGCCACGAAACATGTTATATCTGCTACACCGTACCATTATAGATCGGCAGATAAGAAACAAGAACATCAGAAGTGCCCCACAGGTTCAGACGCTTGGTGTTTCTATAATAGAAGCATAGCTCGCCGTAAAACTCTGCAGAGCCATTCCAAGATGTCTGTTCAGTTCAATGATAGTATGGTTAGAAGAATTATTCCCATATATCACAGACTAGCTTCCTCTGAACTACTGGCACGTTGCGCTGGTGGAGGGACACAAAATTCAAATGAAAGTGTTCACTCGCTCAATTGGAAAACCTGTAATAAAGAAAATTTTACTTCTAAGAAGTGGCTAGAAATTGGGGCATTAAACGGTGCTCGTGCGCTTAATATGGGCTGTTCCGCTTCCGAAGAGCTAAGCTCTATGTAAGGGGTGAGGGATGTTCAGCAGCTACTTTAAGGATCAGCCACACCCGTGATACAACTCGAAACAACGAGAGCAGGAGGTCTACTGTTACAACCTGGAAAGGCTGTACAGGTTATAAAACGGAAAAAAAGTACAGAAGAAGGACAAAAAGAGACGTAAAACACACAGGACTATAAATCAGGAGGGTTCTGATATGTAACGCATACAATTCACTGTTTCTCAGTATAATATTTTATAAATCGGTGATTTTCTCAAAACCTCATTTTCACACGTTCAAAATTTTCCATTGGTCTGATTTTGTGTTTAAACACTTTTCAGAATCTGTAGAAGTATCCTTTGTAATATTCTGATCCACAAAAATAAGCCTAACACTAATAATAGTTTTCAAACAAAATTATGAAAAAATTATTGATCTTAAAGATTAAAATTTATAACATATTAGAAAACGGTATTCACTCATCAAAATGTATTGAAATTTCAAAGCGTAACATTTTTATTTGTTATTCAAAGCTCTAATACCAAAAATGCCAACCAATTTTCTCAACCTTTGAGGCGCATGGAACATTTTGATTATGCGATATATTTACATAATAAAATTTATGAAATAATCAATACCTTGCAATGCATTTGCCCAATTAGAATGAAATTTGGTATTCACAATAATCTAACAGCAACGCAAATCACATTAAAATTTTATGAAATATCCATACAAAAATTTAAAAATTTAAAAAGTCACTCCATGTCCCTTGACATCAATTTACACCCATTCTTTAACAACTTAACATCACAGTAAATGGCGAAAGCAATGTTACATTTCATACGAATATTTTAAACAACGATGTACATACCTGATTAAGAACAAAATCAGCAACCAGGTGTCAACATTCAAACTGTGCTAAGCTCAGCATTGGTGACCTCATGTTTATTAACAAACGTGTTAGAACCATTTCGTCTAAAACTTCAACAGCTATCTCGAAATTCCACGTAACCTAAATATTTTATCAGATAACGACTGTTAAGAAGGAAAACTAGGAATGAGTGCTTTTTACTTTTTATCAGCCACCATATTTGCTGCCTGAACAGAGCTGATGTCGCCTGCAAAATGATACCGATACAGCAATTTAAAGCTTCTGCTGATTCAACTGTGAATCCACATAAAGTATCGTGTGTTTTACTATCCTGAGTATGTGCTAATTTATAATGATGCAGAGTTGTATTAGGAGTAATGACACAACTGAAACAGTGAAGGGCACACGATAGAAGAGAGAAAAGTTTGCAGCATACGTGGGTAAGCAAAGGAACTATAAGCCAGGTAATTCACACTTGTACACTGTTTATAACATTTGATGACTTCGAACTGCCCACGAGCATTTCAGCAGGGTACGAACGCATTGCGGTGAGGCCTTATATTCCTAGACCTCTACGTTGTTTTAAATGCCAACGTTTTGGACATACGCAAGTCTCATGCATGAGTGCCGTTACCATCTGTGCATCATGTAGCCAGCCCTCACACGAAGGTACCTGTTCAACAGCCCCCATCTGCGTTAATTGCAAAGGGTCTCATTCTGCTTCATTTGCTGACTGTCCGCGGTAATTGGACGAGAAGGCGATCCAGGAGATCTGGATAAAGGAGAAACTCTCTTTCGCCGAATCCCGGAGCCGTTACCATGCGCACCAACTTTCGTTCCTGCGATCGAGTACGTTTAGTTCTGTTGTTGTCTCGTATGTACCACGGAAGGATGCCGAAACACAGATCTGGACCATGACTGTTTGACCGCCATCCGGCCGTCCATTTCTGGCACTGTTATCAAGCCATCTAAAGCTGGTCCTAAGGTACAGAAGTCACAAGGCACTGAAAGGAAGGCAAAGCAGAAATTTCGTAGAGAAGATATTCTGAAAGACCCTCCACGTGCGCGCAGTAAGAAAAGCTCAACTTCTCCTCCTCGAATGTCGCAATCCCAGGATACCCCTGGGACATGCCGCGCTCAGCGGCACCCCTCATCCATTGCCACCCAGAACCGATTCTCGGCGCTTGAATGGGTTTCTGGCTCTGAGCGCGTGGGCCCTCCCTTCGAGGAGGCGATGGAGTCTGATCAACTCCATACCAAAAGCCCGAGCCCAAAGGTTAAGCAGAAGGTAATGTTGAGCCGCCCTTCTAAGTAGACAGTTTATCCCTTTTTCTTCATGGCTATCCTGACCTGGAATTTACGTGGTGTACGATCGCATAGGGCGGAACAGCAACTTTTATTGCGTTCCCATTCACCTATGGTCGTGTGTTTGCAGGAGACTTAAGCTTCGCCCTCACGATCCTTTTGATCTCCGGGGGTATACTCCGGTTCGCTACGATCTTGAACCGGATGAGGGTACTCCTGCTCATGTAGGTGTCATGTTATTAGTGCTTAACGACGTTCATTTTAAAACTCTCAATCTTACGTCCGACTTGCAAACCGTTGCCGTTAGGCTTCAAATAGCCGGCGTTTTCTTTTCTGTTTCCTCTGTGTCTCCCTCCGCTCACTCGGACATTCGAGATTTCCTGTCCGATGTCCCAACACCGCTTCTTCTGTAGGGCGATTTTAATGCCAATCACCCCCTGTGCGGTTCGCCAAGGGCTTGTGCGTGGGGAACTCTTCTTGTCGACATTTTTCCTCAGTTCAACCTCTCCATCCTCAATACAGGTGAACCTACTTTTCTGTCTGACTTTTTTGGTACATTCTCTCACTTGGACCTTGCCGTTTGATCACTCCAGCTTGCTAGTCGTCTGCAGTAGAACGTCGTCGCTGACACCTACTCCAGCAACCATTACCCCGGCATCGTTTATCTTCGGTATCACCACGTCCAGCATTCCAGAGTACCTAACTGGATATTCCGAAACGCCGACTGGAGATTATATTCCAGCCTCGTATGTTTTGAGGACCAGCCCCTCACTAACGTTAACCAAATGGTAGAACACCGTACCTCTACGATCCTGTCTGCCGCCGAACGTGACTTTCCCCATTCGTCCTTTCACCCTCGGCGTATTCCTGTTCCGTGGTGGAACGAGGACTGTCTGGACGTCGTTCTGCACGTAGAACTGCGCTTAGGGTGTTTCGGCGACACCCTAAACTTGATAAATTGGTTGCTTTTAAACAATCGCGCGACAGGGCTCGTCGCATTATTCTGGATAGCAAGAAGGCACTTTGGACTCGTTTTGTCGAGTCTTTTAATCGCTTCACGCCTTCCTCTGTTGTGTGGGATGAACTTCGTCGCTTCTCCGGTAAAGTATCACATTGTACTGTGTCTGGCCTTCAGGTTTCCAATGTCAACACAGTGGATCCGGCAGCCATTGCTAACACTCTGGGTACTGCCTTTGAGGCGGTTTCCAGTTTTGCCCATTGTTCGCCGGCTTTCGCACTTTCAAAGACCGGCTGGATTCACAGACCTTTAATTTTCGGTCTGCTACTACGGAGTGTTATAATGAACGTTTCACAATGCGGGAGCTGGAGCACGCTCTTCATTGCTGTAGGCACTCCGCTCCTGGGCCAGACGGCATTTATGTTTTGATGTTGAAGAACCTTTCAGCCGACAATAAACTGTTTCTCTAACGAGTCTATAACCGTATTTGGCAAGACGGCGTTTTTCATTCTGTTTGGCGCGAAGCCACTATTGTCCCTATACTTAAGCCTGGGAAGGATCGCCAACAACCTTCCAATTACCGCCCTATCTCCCTCACCAGTTGGCTTTGCAAGGTGATGGAATGTTAATCAGCGGGCGGTTGACATGGTGGCTTGAGTCTCAGAAACTTCTAGCGAACGCTCAGTGCGGATTTCGTCGCCATCGCTCAACCGTCGACCATCTGGTATCTCTGTCGACGCATATTATGAATGGATTTCTGAGAAAGTGTCAAACAGTGGCTGTGTTTTTTGACCTGGGGAAAGCTTATGACACTTTTTGGAGGGGTGGCATTTTGCGTACACTCCACCCATGGAATTTACGCGGTCGTCTTCCCATACTTCTTCGGGAGTTTATGACGGATCGCGTCTTTCGTGTAGGTGTGGGCTTGGTTATATCTAGTAGTTTTATTGAAGAGAACGGTGTACAGCAGGGCTCTGTACTCAGTGTCACCCCTTTTGCGATTGCTATCAACCCCATTGTTGATTGTATTCCACCTGGTATTTCATCGTCCCTTTTCGTTGTAGATTTTGCCATTTATTGCAGTTCACGGCGGTCCTGTCTGCTCGAACGCCGTCCCCAGATATGTATCGACCGTCTCTACGCCTGGAGTAACGCCAACGGCTTTAATTTCTCCGCCGAAAAATCCACCTGTATCATTTTCTGGCGCAGGAAGGCTTTCCCTCCGCCCTCTCTCCATCTTGGGCCGGAGATACTTCCGTATGCAGACGAGGCGAATTTGTTGGTGTTGATCTTTGATAGAAGGCTGAGCTGGACTTCGCACATTTCCTTTTTAGAAGCAAAGTGTGACCGTTCTCTTAATCTTTTACGTGTTTTAAGTGGCATATCCTGGGGAACTGATCGGACCGTCCTTCTGCATCTTTATCGCTCTTTGGTCCGATCCAAGCTTGATTACGGGTTTATTGTCTATTCTTCGGCACGCCAATCTGTGTTACGTCGAGTGAATGCCATTCAGCATCGTGGCATAAGAGTCGCTACATGGGCCTTTCCAACCAGCCCTGTACCTAGTCTATATGCTCAAGCTGCAGATCCTCCGCTGTCCTTCCGTCGTGAGATGCTTTTGTGCAGCTATGCCTGTCGACTCTCAAGCTTGCCTGACCGCCCGTTCTTCGAGTTATTTTTCGAGGATTCGCTTGATTGGCAATATTTAATTAGCTCCTCTGCATTGCTCCCTCCAGGGTTTCGATTTCGACAGCTTCTTCGGCATTTGGACGTTGCGCCAGCGCCGGCACTTCCCAAGGAGAAACGCGTTTTCCTCCATGGTTGCGTGCTGAGGCCCACTGTCACCTTGTGTTATCGTCGATGCCGAAGAATGAGACCCCTTCTTCAGTCTTTAGATCAGCGTTTTTAGAACTACAAGGGCAATTCGGGGAATGCCATTTTGTATATACTGTTGGGTCTGAGACTGATGTTGGAGTAGGGTGTGGTTTGTTTTTGGTGAACATAGTTTTAGCTTTGTTTACTTGGGCAATCTTCGATTTTTACCGCCGAACTTTTTAGTATTTGTCATTCTGTTTTATACATTCAGCGGCACGACTTACGGCACTGCGTTGTTTGTAGGGACTCTGTGAGTGCCCTACAGAATATTAACGGGCTGTACAATTACCACCCCCTCGTACAGCGCATACATGACCTGCTGCACTCTCTTGGTGCCTCTGGCATGAGCGTCTCTTTCCTGTGGATTTCAGATCATATGGGCACCTCAAGGTACGAGTCTGCCGACGCCGCTGCCAAATCGGCGATTTTATCGCCCAGAAATTTTACCTCTGTTGTTCCCTCTACTGATTTCTATGTTGTTTTACGGCACCGTTTTGGCGCGATGAATGGACGGCCCTCCAGAGGAACAAGCTGCGGGAGCTTAAACCTCTCCCGGTTGTCTGGGCCACCTCTTCTCGTACTTCTCGTCGGGAAGAGGTCATTTTAACACGACTTCGAATCTGACATTGCCTTTTTAGTCATAGACACTTGCTTAATGGTGACCCCGCACCACTGTGTGAGTTGTGTGATGTGCCATAAACGGTGCGTCACATTTTAACAGAGTGTCAGATTTTAGCTCAGTTGCGCGTTCGTGTGTCTCTGCCTGTTGGTTTAGCCAACGTTTTGGCAGACGACGCGCATACTGTAGAATGTCTTTTACGTTTTATCTTTGA
The DNA here is from genome assembly GCA_030765065.1 of Deroplatys truncata. Classification (NCBI taxonomy): domain Eukaryota; kingdom Metazoa; phylum Arthropoda; class Insecta; order Mantodea; family Mantidae; genus Deroplatys; species Deroplatys truncata. The sequence continues at coordinate 281,362,761 of CM060990.1, forward strand.
AACTGGTTTTAGCCGACGCATTTGATGCGCTGAGCGTCTTTTAGTTTTGTGACTTTATACTGTGTGTTTCAATGGGGGCTTTTCTCCCCGGTAGAGATATGGCGCTCTTGTCCCTTGCGTTCTACAGTTCCTGACACGTCGTTTTACTTTTGTGATTGTTTTATTTACCATGTTTTTGTGGAGGTTTTAAAATTCGATGGCTTGTTTTATAGTGTTTTTGTCTATGCGGGTTTTACCCATATTTTATTTTTGTATTTTAAATTTTATACCTTGTAAGGGCGCTGATAACCTTAGATGTTTAGCGCCCTTGAACCCTATCTCATCATCATGACGCCGACAAACATTTGACGCTCATTATTCTTCTTTGTTCAACGAACGATGGAAGACAGGTTCCACTCAAGCTTGGTTCGGTGTTTTGTAGACTTAGGGGATCTGCAGACACGTGGTCGCATTGTAAGGAATCCAGATTTCTGTGAGAATGCAAGTTTTATTCGAGCATTCAATTGTTTTCAGGATAAAAATAAATATCTGAATCATTCTATTGCTGCTATAAGATAATATACAGTGAATACCAGGGAGCATTTTCGTGAGAGTGCTGGTATCCCGCCACATTCTCAAAGAAATCGCCCCATTCCATTAAAAATTCTGCAGGTGTCATGGAACACGTGTGCGTTCTTGACATTCCATTGTTATGTAATTGTCTTCACTAGGGCAAGTTATAGCGAGTTAGAGAGTAAGCACCGGTAAGCATGTCATGGGAATGCTCGTATCCAACCCCACTCCACTAAATCTTCCTGTAGGTGTCGTGGAACACGTGAGCATTCTTGGCATTCCATTGTTGTTATACGAATGTCTCCACTTAGGCAAATTAGAGCGAGTTAGACCATTAACACCTGTGATCATTTCATGGGAACTCTTGCATTACATCCTATTCTCAAAGAAATTGTCCTATACCACCAAAATTCCTGTATGTATCATAAAATAGACCTGTATCTTTCTGGGTGCATTGCAAGAATTCCACATTTTCGTGGAATTGCAGCATTCCATACTATTTAACCACATCCATTACCACCACAGAAATCACCACATTTCATTAAAATCCTGTGCGTGCACATCTTGAAACACCTGCTCATTTCTTTAACCCTTGCTCTCAACGTTCATAATACCTGCTGTCATGAAAGATAAAGGGAAATGTTACCCGTAACATCCCTTTTAGCGCCATCGCAAGTGTCTGTAATTACGAAAAAATTAAGAAAAAAATTTTGAAACTATTGGATGGTTGAAGGAAAGCAGGCTATAAAGATGGCACACATTCATTGTTTTCCAAGTAGAACATGCTATTAAATAGCTAGCAGGGAAAGAGAGAGAGAGCGAGATAGAGAATGCGTATGTACGCATCTCGGTTACTTGTGAATATGCGGTTAAAGATTGAAATAAGCGCTTAGCGCGCAAGTCCTTAGAGTCGTGAGGGCTGACCATCGGACACACAAAGAAGACTCTTTCACAGTAGAGACGGGTCGCCTTCTCGCTTTACCATAGTTGAACACAGATACATATATGATGGCCACAGTGAACGCCAATTCATTTAAAATCACCCACATTCTCACAAAAAAAGAGTGTTTCTACCATGACTATAATCTACATACCGTGTTGGCATAGATGTACAATAATTCATTGTACACCCTTCACGGCTAAAAAACCCCGCACATTCTGTAAACATCTGGACGTTTTAAAAATCGCTTGCCACATTCATTTAGGAAAAATAAACATTTGAATTCTCCCACGCTAAACAAGTGAACACATCAAAGACTAAAACATTAATGCCCCAAAATAAATATCCATGCAGGTTATTTTCTTTGAAAAAACTAAACAAATGTTCCAAGTTTTGGTGTAGAAACTTTAAGGTGCACTAGAAAGCCGAGAAAGAGGATCGATATACAAACAGAGGATATAAAAAATTTTCTAAAAGGCTTTATTCAACCAAAAAAATAAATCTTTCAGTTCTTCCATGCTAAAGCCAGAAGTCATGACCAAGAAAAACCTATTATATCATTTTAAGAAATTACAAAGGGAGCCCAAAAACAAGCAATTCCCAAATAGTTATTTTCTTTTAAAAAAATATACAAATTTATTACTTGTTCAGCACAGGAATTATAAAGCTATTCTAAAGGACACCGATACGAGAAATAATAAAATAAATATCATGTTCCCGCAAAAGAAATATCTATACAGTGTCTTAGAATAAATAAATAGGTTTTTAACATTGTTCAGTGCGAAAATTTTAAATCAGGTTAAAAGACGAGATTAAGGCAAAGAAACAAATTACTATGAAACTTTAAGAAATTACAAGGACCACACAGCAACAATGAATTTCCAAAAGGATCTATTCTAGAAATATTCAAGGGTTTCCATTATTAAAAACATTAGTGAATGCTCACATAAAAATGGCTCCATTTACAGTGCGGTCCCTCAGACTCTGCCCGGTAGTCACGATGCGTGTTCCGGGCGCGATTCCTCAGCTATCTGGCCGGTAGTCGCGATGCGTTTTCCGCGCACTATATTCAATGTATCTGTCTATTATTCTCATTATTGATACGGATACCATATTACTGACTTTATGATGATTATTACGATATATTGATTACCTATTGAACAAATATAATTACTTTTTATTTTATCAGTGGTAACCTTTTTCACAGTCGGTGTTGAAAGTAGTGTCCTTTGACAGATAAACATTCTTGGCACCTTCTGATGAAATTATCATTCACACGCATAAGCTCTTGTTGCGTAATTTTCCTAATTTCTGTTCTTATATTTTTTTAAGATCGTCTCTGATGCGAGGATTATTCCTATAGACTCTATTTTTGAGAGTTCTGCACAGATAAAAGTCACACACTAAGATTCGGGGATCAAGCCGGCATAACCCTTTAGAGACTATTCTGTCATCAAAAGCATTCTTGATGTCTTCCAAGGAATCCTACGCAGTATGAGCTGTGGCAGAATCTTGTTGAAAACAGCCATATTCCCCTCTCATTATCTGTCAGCGTTGTAAAAAATGGCGCTGGAATATTTATGCGGTACCCATCGGAATTTACGGTATCGTTGTAAAATATGGGGCCTATTATCCGTTCTGCGGTTACAGTACACCATACACCAATTTTTTCATCATGTAAAGGAACCTCGTGAAATAAATTTGGATTTTCAGTACACCAATATCTATTGTTTTGTGAAGTAACATGGCCAGTCAAATGAAACCATGCCTCATCTGAAAAAAATTATTAGATGTGGGTCAACAGTACCGCCAGCAATATTTTGTAACATCCAGTTACAGAACTTTACGCGGGCTTCATCATCCCGCGGTCGTAATTGATGGACAAGTGACTCCGTATAGTTTTAATTTCAACAGTTTCGTAGACCTATGTACAGAGGTTTTTGAAACACTGACTTATTGTGCTACACGTCGTAAAGATTTATTCGGAGACCGTTCAAATCCTTCGCCAATTTCATCAAGTTTTTCTTCCATTAGAACCCTTAGTTTCTTTTTACAACTTACAACATTAAATGATCCCGTTCTGTTCACTTTATTCACTAGATATCTAACTGTTTCTCTACTCGGAACTGGAACGCCAGGAAATTCATCGTGAAATTGCGTACACACCTGTCTAAATGAGTCGGTTTTCACATACGTGTCATACATAAAATGTCTTTGTTCAAGCGAAAATTTGCGCACCATTTCTGGGCTGTAATATTCGGATAATTCAATCGCACACAAATACACACGCGTCTCGCTTCCATACACAAGAAGCAACAACAGCTGACAGAAGCCCGCTGCCACATGTCCGATTAGTGGAAGAGCACGTGGTCTTGAGTTCGTTCAGACGTGTCGCACGGGATTGCCGTGCAATTCCCGGCCAGAGCGCTGAGGGACCGCTCTGTAAATGCTTTCTCGGTGAGATCTGAAGAACTCCAATCTCACTGCCTTAAACTATCATATGATGCAAAACTCATGGGCCAATGGTGCGACAATTATCAGAAATACCGAATTTACGCATGCGTACAATAAAATTTTGTGACTATAAAGCCCAGCATTTCACTTCTTATGAGCTAATTGTTCCAAAAAGCTCGTTAATGCGTGATTTGTAACTAACCGGGTTACCAGGTAGCGGCAATTACTTGAGAGAGAGAGAATATTTGTACCAGACTGCATTCCTTAGTTTTCACAATTCAAGGTGAGGGACTTTTTCTATTTTGCGTGTTCTAAACAAACTATACTCAGTGACTTTCAATTTAATCAAGTGTTTAAAATCACATTATTTAAAGAAAAATTTCACCTAAGAAGCCACAGTGCATTATCTTAACAATGTATGTTTTAAATGCGAGCTAGCTGGTAGCAGGGGTGCGAATCTGTATTACCACGATCTCACCAAACTATTTTATTATTTACTCAAATAATTAGCGCCATTTTCATCGAAATGCATGTGTCGATAACGAATTTTACTTCAATAAATATTAAAGAATACTACAACGTGCTACAATTTCCTATAATTAAATTTAAATATGTAATTGCAAATAGAGCATTTCAATTAAACCTATTAAACAGAATTCATTCGAGAAAATCAGTTTTCTATTCGTTGTATATAACCAGCAAAGAATGAATACGATATTTAAAGTATGCGCTTTCAAGGCACTTGCTCAAGTTTTAAATTCAGGTCTGCGTTTCTCCTTTACGTAACTGAAAATATGCTCCATAGTTGTACAAATTCCTAAAATATTATATTCTATGGAATATCATTAATACAGCTTTACATAGCATCTTTCGAGACACACTTAACATCTATTGCTTCGTGTGTGAAATAAAAAGCCGCGCTTTTTACAGTTAAAGCTACCTTGTTAAAAACAACGAATGGGGCATTAAACAGATATCTCCATCTGATTAAAAATATCATGAAAAAATTGAACTTCCAATAAAAGTAACGTGCATATATAAAACAACAAGCACATTTTCCCCTAAAAATGGACTTATGTGCCTTAACTTAGCCAGTATCTGTACACATAGTGTTAATACCAAGCCGGTAGATAGCAGATTACCATAAACATTCCTTGAAAATAAGCCTGAAGAAACTCTAGTCTATCATATTATATGAAACGACTGAAATAGTTTTCAAGTTATCCAAGAATAACAGACAAATAGAATTTCTTTAAACGTAAATGTGCTGTGCTACATGCATTTCTCTACTCATTCTTCTACACAATGATGTTTTATACATGATAAACATCATCATTGTAGAAACTAACACATTCACATGACCTTCTCTAATCAGTCCTCTACTTAAAGCTGTTTTATACATGATAGAAATTGTCATGCTAGAGACGTAACCAATTCGCATGACTTTCTCTATTTTGCCTTCTAAACAGTGCTGTTTTATACATGATAGAAATTATCAAGCGTAACATTTTCGCATGACTTTCTCTACTCAGTCTTCTACACAATGCTGTTTTATATATGATAGAAATCGAATTGCTAGAAACGCAAAGACAGTTATCAAATTTCAGTTCAAATTTTTAAATTTGTATGACTCTTACTTCTCTTCAGAGCAAGCGATTCCAACAAGTGCATCTTATTGGAGACTGAAGAAATTTTGATGCTGGACTATTTGCATTTTAAACCAAATCCCAAAAAATATTTGCACAGGATTTAAAAATGTTAAAAGCTGTGTCTTGAGTCAATGCAATAACGTAGCTTCATACATATCATCCTGGGATAGTCGAAGTCACTTCAAACTGATTTATGTCAGCATATGGACTTATCGCATTTGAAACATGACTCCTATATAAAGAAATATATTTCACAATATATTTTAATGTTTATACAGGTAAACCGATGGTTTACACAAAGAAATGTAATATAGTGTTCATCTGAAACAAATGCTAGCTTGTGAAAATGTATCATGTAGAATAAGGTAGGAAAAAATTCAGATCTGTCAGTTAAATAAATTTATCACATATATACAGGGTGGATCATTTATGTCTAGTCTGTACAATATCTCCAAAAGTAAGCGTTGTACAAAGAAATGTCTTTAATAAACGCTGCTTGGTTTTATTGGCAAAAGTAAGTGCCATTAGTCGTGTTCTGTTTGAAGACGTTAAGATGGTCATTTTAGGGTCAATTTAATTTCTTTAAATGGGAACCAACAATTACGGTCCATTTAAATTGACCCAAAAATGACCATCGCAGTGTCCTCCAAATAAAACACGGCTAATTGCATTTACTTTCACCTTTTGTACCAAGCAACTTTTATTCAAGACGTTTCTTTCTACAGCAGTTAGTTTTGAAGATATTGTACAGTCTCAACTTAAATGGTCCACGCTGTATATTTCCAATTGAAAATGCATGCTTTGTCTTTCTACTGAATAATACGTATTGAATGTCTATTACAGCAAGTTTAACGGACCACCTTAACACGCTCTCTGAGGAGAGCATTTTCCTGCCTACCCAGATAGTTAAGGATAGTTTAGATTCAGGAAATAGAGAAGACGTATAATAAAATTAATAAGCAAGGTGGACACGAAATACTGAACCAGGGTTGTAGCTACCTTGGATGATGATAATAAGGTTTTTCTCCTATCAAGATGTAATTCTCAAACAGATGAAGAGCTAAAAGAAGTGCCAGGGAAATTTCAGCTGGTATACTACGGCATGTTGTCAATGGAAAAATTTAAGAAACATTAACTTCTCTTGTGTCCGTGAAGGTATGTAGAAATATTCTGCTTAAGCATTCAATATCTTCTTGTTTCACAAGGATGAAACAAACAGTTGCCTCAAAGCTATTTCATATAGGGAAATAATAATTGAGATTATAAAACAATGCATCAATTGCTGTATACTCGGATTGAATTCATTTATATATACATAATGCATGTAAATAATGTCTGGTATCTGTGGGATTATAACAATCAACGGTGAAAATAAAAGTACATGATTAACAGGTAATAATTGTAACACTCTCCTAATAATCATGAGACTGATAGTCAAGGTACAGTAATAATAATCCTTTTTGCAGAATAATAACAATAAAACATACGTAATTTTTTAACCTTCTGATTACAGGCAAACTCAGCAGTTAAACATCATGTTCTCTCTCATTACATAACAATGTGGATGGAAGTCAAAATATTACCCACGGAAGTGCGAAGAAGAGAGGAAGATTACGCAGCGAGAAAAAAAGCTAAAAGGAAGCTCCATGAGAGAGATTGACTCATACTTTATTGAGATTTATTTCTGTATAATGTACAGTACACACAGAATAAAAAAGTATGCATAAATTGATGTGTTTTTTGTCTGATAACAATTATAAGACCACTTTGTGCAATAATAGTAGCAACAGATTGAAGCAACATGGCGCAAATTTTTTCATCGATGTCATTTACGTTACTTCCTAGAGCTACCTATGTATTCTTATAATCCCTTGAGAGAGAACATTCTTTAGTTCCACGATGATAACTTCAAACTTTGATGACAGTTCTATTTTACCTGAGTTTTTTATTCCAGGTCAGAAACCTTACAGACAATTTGCTGTTTATAGAGATCACACCACCTTGTAGAATGGCATGCTGAATGCCGCGAGGGGATTTATTTTTTCACAAGACTGGTTACACGTTGAGCCATCGAAAGAAATTTTGGAAAGAACCATCACATGACCAAATCTATCTATATAAGAGAAGACTTTTTCTAAATTAATATTTTGAAAATCGGTACATGCAAAATACGTAAAGTCAGGCCGAGGACTTGCTTAGGATAGCTGAATTAACCAATGCTTTTAGACTGTACTCGGAGTCATTCCCTTGCTCTTTTGGACAGGATGGGCTTCTTTTAAAATAGACAGTATCTATACCATATATAAGATGCAATCCTGAAGATGGCATGATCAGAATAAGGAAATTTTGTTACGGAAAATGTCATATCATCTATTAATGAAGTACAGTACTCAATCTTTCAAATTAAAAAATACGATTAAAAAGATTAAAGCATCATACAAGCAATTTGAGATCTCGCGCAAGTCTATTACATACCATCACTTATACACCGAGTCTATTCACCACCATGACTACACCATGTAATTTTAGGCTGATCAAAATATCGAGGCCTTATTTAGAAGTTTAAATAATATTGTTTATTATTATCATTATTATTGTTATTATTATATAATTGTGAGTGATTTATTTAATAAATCTACGTCCCACAATATTTACATGTTCAAATTACTCAGAGCACATTACGAAAAGCATTTATAAAACATTGAATTTGCTGCTAACCTTTCGGTAATTCTTTTATTAGGTATTTAGATCAATTTTAATGTGAACATGTATTTCAGATGAAGATTCCGCTATATTTTTCATACACTTGAATGCATCTTGGAGGATTTTGACAGTAATTTTGCGTGCTGTTGCACACACTTTCCCCTCTCTTTATCCATTCTGCTAGCAGATATTATAAGTACTTTGGACCCCTTTATACAATGCTAAAGCATTTTGGGGGCGCTGTGTCTATTATTTCAGTTGACAATGCATTAAGTAAACTTTGAATCGGTGAACAATAACAACAATAACTTCATCGTGTGATATTTATTTTTCATTTAATGCAAACCAGATCTTCAGCGCGAGATGCAGATTTGGAAGAAACAAGCTTCCAATATAGAAAAAGGACAAAAGTATAGCATAATTTATTAGCCATTTAGAGGTAGTTGCGGATTTAATCACAATATATCACCAGAATTCCTGAGTTCCAAAATAATGTCGATAATTTAAATGGAAACGTCATTTTACCCACTGTCTGTGCCACCATTAACAGTTACAGTGACCATCGAAACTCTCTGGTAGATTGGTAGATAATTAGGGATTAATTTTGCTTTACTAAGTTCATAAAATTACAACGTAAAAGTATCTTTGAATATTTAGCATTTTATACATGTTAAATTGTACAACGAAAGATTGCTTCATTTCATGCAAGAACTCAGCTTTGTAACAGGATGCGGTCCAGATAATCAGCTCGATCCTCTTGCAAGACCTGATGCAACCAGATGCGCGGATGTGCGTCACCTAGAGTTAGCAACTATTTCTTGCAAATTTATGAGTAATGAGCGCGTGATATTGACACTTATATAAAGGCCGTTTTGACCAGCACGGGCAGAGAAAGTGTTTGGGTTGTGTTGCTAGGAGAACCTTTGCTACGTGCAACAATGAAGGGCGTTGTCCTTCTCACAACTGTAATGAGTGAGTACAAGTAATTAGCCTAAGATACTGCCAGAGAGTTGGGGAAATTCTTTGAAAACATTTTAAGATAATTTATATCCGTGAGAAAATACTTAAATACCAAAGAGAGTGAGTTGAGTCGTATTCTACATATTTATCCTATTATATTGTTTTAAAACTGACATAACGTATTAAACAAGAGAGGGGAAGCTTAACTTGTAATAAACACTTATTTTATTATATATACACATTTCTAAAGGAATTTATAAAGAGGTTACGCAACGCTACGTAAGGGGATAGCAAAGTCTTGAACCATCATTAAATATGATTGCTTATTGCTTCTATTGGACCTCAAATAAGTGATAAATAGTAAAGGATGGATTGATGACGAACTGGCATTGTTAAACATTATATTTACAAATATGCTTATACAAATATGTATTAACATATTTCAGTTACTCTCTTGTGTTATTTCATGTTAAACCTTAATCAATCCTGAAATAGAAAACTACCACATTCCCTCTGAACGAAGAGAACGTTATCACTCTGAAAGGGTGGGCATTATACAGTCTTAGACGGTGTATTAAGTCATTAGGATCCCCAAGTGATATAAAATCTTCTCATTATTCAATTTGGGTATATCAGTTAGGCAAGCTCTACTAGTACTGGAATATTCACTTTCATCCGCTTGTTTATTCACTGATTGCTCATCCAAAGGCTCTAATTTCCTTGAAACTGACACTTCAGGTGTAACAATTTTCCAGGATCAGTTACAGACGTTCGAAGTTCTGCACAGTTCAATACTTCTTTGTTGTATCTTCTCCCATGTACTTTGAGATGATGTAGTAAGTCATTACAGTCCACTAAAGGAGATAATATCTTCCATTCACTTAGGGTATATCAGCTTGACTCAATGAGCTAGCACCAGAATATTCGACTTCGCTGCTTTCATCCGCTTGTTTATGCATTCGTTGCTCACCCAAAGGCTCCAGTTTTCTTACAACTGATATTCGTGGTGTAGAAGAGATTCCAGGATCACTTACGGGTGTTCCAAGCACTGCACAGTTCAATATTTCTTCACTACACCATCTCCTATACAGTTTAAGATTTTACATTTATTCTGTTTTGTTTTGTTTTTTATAATTCTACTGCATATACAACACTTAACAAAGCGATACTTCTCATGGATAATATATGAAAAATTAAGCTTGTCGTATGTCGGCTGTAATGGAATGCCATTACAATGACTCATGCTTAAAACTAGCATGTCATGCATATCTCTGCTATATGGAGACGTATATTTTATATGACATTAAAGCTGCATCCAAATATGCCAACAGGTGTCATTACTATTATTCTGATATTTACCCATTTTGGTACATATTCTTACAACATTGATAGCTATAAATATAAGGTAAGTTATGCTAAACTAGCCTAATCTAACATTCTGTATGAATTTCAGATTTCCATTAATTACAGCTATTCTAATAACTTCATTTAGATTCAACCACTTCGAAAGTGGGAAACGCAGAGCATTAGGGTAACTTGTGGTAGGTTAGCATGGGAATTCTCGAAGTTCAGTTAGATATATACAAGTCTAAATTTCTCATGTACCGGTTTCCTATATTCTTGCTGACTGTTATCTTTCTGTATATGGGTAGATACATTTGGTTAAATTGGAGCGGCTGTTACATTCTGCCTGTATGCACCTACGTTATGACTAGCTGTTTGGTAACATTTGGCTACTTTCCTGGCGTAATTCTGGTTGTTTCTTGCGAACATTTGATGACATTCTGGTTACTTTTCTGGTGACATTTGCCACCATGCTGGGCACTTTCCTCGTGAACTACTGGTTACTTTTAGGCTGCATTTGAAGACGTCCTGGTTACTTATTTATGACATTTGGTGACATTTTGGCTAGCTATGGTGAACACGGCTATTTTTCTCTGACGTTTGGTGATATCCTGGTTACTTCTGGTGGATATTTGGGTACTTTCCTGGCATATGGTGACACATGTCTACGCTTGATATCATTCTTGCTAAATGTTAGTGGAATATAGGAACGAATCCGGTTAACCTTGACAGTAGTTGTCTACACTGAAAGTGCTTTTATGTTCAGTGATATAAGTAGGTGCCGAACAGATATCTGGGATGACAGCGCAAAGGAAAGAGCGTCCTCTGTGGTTAAAGAATTTAAAGAATGCTTGGTTGATTCTCGTTCATCCTCCTCTGTAATGCTCTGTAGGATAAGTCTTCGCAGCCTGGCATGTAAAGTGGGCTCTTCTATCCTGGAAATGCTAGGGGCTTTAACGTGTCTGTAGGAGTGTTAAACTTGTGTACTTCAGCACTATCTCTATAAGATGTGTCTTCACAGCCTGGCTTGTATAGCAGGATCTTCTATCCTGGAAAGGTTAGGGACTTCAACCTGTTTACTATGGTATACATAGGCTTATTGATTTCTGGTGTTATAGCGAGATTGAATCTGGAAATACCTTTAAATGACTATTAAATGATAATATATTTTTTGTGTTTCTTCCTATATTGGAAGCTTGTTTGATCTAACTCTGCGTCTGGATAGTATGTATATCTGGTTTGCATTAAATGAAAAATATGTATAACACGATTTTCTTGTTATTTTTCGGCAATTTGATGTTAGCTTAATTTACCGTCAATAAGATTAAAGGGCAGAACTCTCAAATTGTGTAACGGCGTACAAAAGGATTCAAAGTGCTTAAAATGTTTGCTAGCAGACTGAATAAAAAGGAAATAAATGTCTGTAACAGCATGCAAAAATGCTGTCAAAGCCCTCCAGGATCCATTCAAGTGTATGGAAAACCCTAGCAGAATCCCCATTCGAAATATATGTTCACTTGCAAATTGATCTAAATACCTGTTAATAACAGGCTTACTAATAGGTTAACAGCAAATTCAATTTTTGTGAATACTTTTCGTAATATGATCTGAGCAATTTGAACATGTAAATCTTGTGAGATGTAAATTTACTAAATGAATCATCCACAATTATGTAAAAACAACAAAGCAAAATAGTACAATTTAAACTTCTAAATAAGGCCTCGAAATTAGGACGAGCTTTAAAATTACACGGTTTAGACCTTTATTGTTTTGACTGTACTCGTTCTTTAAGTGGTTGTTTCGAGTAGACCTGCGTAAGATCTCAGAATGATGCTCTATTGATGCTTTATATATACATATTTTTAATGTGAAAGAATCTACTATTCATCCTCATTAATCGATGACATTACATATTCTATAAGAAAATGCCCTCATTCTGATAATTCTATCTTCAGGATTGCATCTTATATATGATATAAACATTGTCTACCTTCCAAGAGAGCAAGTGAATGATTTTGATCACAGTTTAAACGCATTGGTAATTTAGCTATTCTAAGCAACCCCTCCGGCTACCTTTACGGGTTGTGCATATACCTTTTTGGACGCTCTTTAACTGCTGTTGTCCTTAGCGTCCCATTCTATATTGGGCGTGAAAGACCAGTAATTTTGCTCAGAGGTTTCTTAAGTGCATATACAGATTTTCAAAATACTAATTTAGAAAAATCTTCTCTTTATGGAGTAGGTCCTGTGATAGTTCTTTCCACACAGCAGGTGCTTGAAAAAATATTTTGACGGTTCAATATATAATAAATGTTGTGAAAAAATATATCTGCTCGCGCCATTTAGCACGCATGCTACAAGCTAGTGTGATTTCTATAAATCAGCGAATCGTTTTTAAGGTTTCTGATTTGGAATACAAAACCCAGTTAAAAAAACTGTCATCGGAGTTTGATGTAATGATTTTGGAGCTAAAGGAAGTTTTCTCTAAAAGGATTATAGGAATAATACACAGGTAGCTCATAGAAACTAACGTAAATGACATGTATGAAAATTTTTTGTGCAATCGTGCTTCATCTATTTCTATTATTATTGCATAGAATGGTCTTATTATAATTACCATCAGAAAAAGAACATAACTTTAGACATTGATTTTTTTTATTCTATGAGCACTGTAAACTATACACAAATCAAGCGTACTAAAACAGGTTACATGTGTCAGTCTCTCTCATGAAGCTTGCATTTTGGCCTTATTTTCGCTGTGTAATCTTCCTTTCTTCTTTGCACTTCCATGGCTCATATTTTGCCTTCCATTCGTATTTTTGTTATGTAATGAGAGGGAATATGAAGTTTATCTGCTCAGTTTGGCTGTAATCAGAAAGGTTAAAAAATTACATATATCTTATTTCTAACATTCTGCGGGAATAATAATAATACTAATTATTATTATTAATACTATTATTGCTGTTATTAATCATTGCTGTACTTGACTTTGAGTCTTCATCATTATTTGCAGACTATTACATTTTGATTTGATTTGTGTTTAAGGGTACTCAACTGCTAGGTCATTAGTGCCCTTGCAGACTGTTACAGATATTAGCTTTAAGTCATATCCTATTATTTTTCATCTTTGATTGTTATAACCTCGCGGACCCCAGCCATTATCTACTTGCATTACGTATATATAAAGGAATTCAGCCATAGTATACAGAGATTCCCGCATTTTTTATAATCTCAATGATTATACCTCTATATGAAATAGCTTTGAGGCAACTGTTTATTTAATCCTTGTGAAATAAGAAAATATTTAATGGTTAACGGAATATTTCTACTTACCTCCATGGACACAAAAGACAATTTACATGTTTTGATTTATCCCATCGCTACAATGCCATGGTATACTAGTAGAAATTTCCCTTGCATTTATTTTAGCTCTTCATCTGTTAAATAATTATATCTTGACGTCAGGAAAGTTGATTATTATCCAAGATAGCTATGATCCTCGTTCCATATTTGCTGTCCACTATCCCTATTAATTCTTTATTACAGCTTTTCTCTATTTAAAGATCCTGAGCTATCTGTGTAGGCGGGAAAATATTCTCCTTGGCCAGAATGATAAGGCGATCTGCTAATCTCGCTGTAATGGGCATTCATTACGTATTATTCAGTAGAAAGACAAAGTATGCATTTTCAATTGGAAATATTTATAAAATTTGGTCAACTGACTTTGAATTCCTTGGCTAGTTTGGTCTGCATAATATATTTCCACAAGCTAGCATTGCTTTCTGTTGATCACTATATTGCATTTCTTTGTGCAAAGCTTCAGTTTATGGGCATAAAAATTAAAATAGATTGTGAAGTACATTTCTGTGTATGACGAGTAGTGTTTCAAATACGATAAACCGACATGCTGAAGTAAATTAATTTGAAGCGGATTTCCACTCCCTAAGATGGTATGCGTCAAGCTCCGGTACTGCATTGATTCAAGACACAATTTTAAACCTTTTTAAATCATGTGGAAATATTTTTTGGGAATTTGGCTTAAAACGCAAACAGCAGCATTGAAATTTGTTCAAGCTCCGATAAGACGCTCTTGTTAGAAACGCTTCCTCTGAAGAGAAATAAGAGTTATACCGATTTAAACATTTTCAACTCAATCGTGATTGATAACCGTTTGTGCGCTTCTTCCATGTTGATTTCTATCATGTATGAAACAGCATTGTGTAGAAGACTGAATATAGAAAGACATGCGAATGTGTTACGTTACTAGCATGACGATTTCTATCATGTATAAAACAGAATTGTGAAGAAGACTGAGTAGAGAAAGGTATGTGAATATCACAGATTGCATTTACATTTAAAGGAATTCTATTTTGTTGCTTTTCTTAGAAAACTTGAAAATTATTTCAGTCGTTTCAGATAATACGCTGCATTAGAGTTTCTTTAGGCTTATTTATCTATGCTTCTAGGCATCTATTATCTACCTGTGATGGCATTAAAGTATGTATGCAGATATTGGCTGAGTTAAAGCATATAACACGCCAATTTTTCGAGAAAAATGTGCTTATTTTATATTTGCGTGTTACTCCTGTTAGAAATTCAATTTGTTCATTATATATTTTACAGTCAAACAGAGATATGCGTTTAATGACGCTTTCCTTTTTTAACCAGATAACTTTAACTGTAAAAAGCACTGGTTTTTATTTCACATACAAAACAGTAGATGTTAAATATGTATCGAAAGATGCTATGTAAAGCTGTGTTAATGACTGTATACAATATAATGCTTTAGAAATTTGTACTATAGAGCATATTTTCCGCTATGGAAGTGAGAACGCTCACTTGAATATAAAACTTGGACAAATGCCTTGAATGCGCATACTGTTAAATATCGTGTTAAATACATTTTATCTATATACAAAGTATAGAAAGCATTTATTTTCTCAAATGGATTCTATTTAACACCTTTGATTGAAATCGAGCTATCGGATAATTGTTTAAATGTGGTTTAAAGGAAATTGCCGCGTGTTGTAGTACTTTTTAAACAATTCTTGACGTAAAACATGTTATCGACACACGCATTTCGACCAAAGTAGCGCTAAATGTTTAAGTAAATATTAAAATAACTTGGTGAGATCGTGTTAATAAATATTCTCGCCCCTCCTGGCTCGTATTCAAAACACGCTTTATTATGATACTGCATTGCAATTTTTCTCGGTGAAATGTTTCTTGAAATAATGTGATTTAAACATGTGATTAAACTGAAATTCCCTGAGTATAGATAGACTTGTTTACAACATTTAAATTAAAAAAAGCTTGTAGAAATACTATTAACTGCTGTCTCAGGTAATTGCCACTAACTGACAACCTTGTTAGTTGCAAATCACGCACACAAGCTTTTTGTCTCAGTTAGCTCATAGGGGTGAAACGCTGGATTCTATAATGGCAAATTTTGATTAAACGCATGCGCGCAAATTCACTATTTCTGAAAACTGTTGCACTATTGGACTGCGAGTTTTGTGTCCGTGATAGCTTAAGCCAATGGGATTAGAACTTTTCAGATCTCACCGAGAAAACATGTGTATGGAGCCGGTTTTTGTGAGCATTCAGTCATGTGTTGAATAAAATAAACCCTTTGAAATATCTGGAAAAAGCAGTTTTGGAAATTCATTGTTTGCGTGGTCTTTGTAATTTCTTAAAATGTCATTATAAACTCTTTCTTCGCCTCGAACTTGTGTTATAACTTGATTTAAAATTGCCGCATTGAACAAACTGGAAAATGTGCTTTTTTTCCAAGAAAGACTCTGTATAGATATTTCTTTGGGGGACATGCTATATTATTATTATTTGCCGGATTGTTGTCATTTAGAATAGCTTAAGAATTCTCGTGCTGAACAAGTGAAACATTTATGTATTTTTTCAATGAAAAGACTTTTTGGGAATTTATTGGGCTTGCAGTGTTTTTTGTAACTTTTTAAAATGTCATAGTAGTTTTTTCTTTGTCATGTGTTCTGGCTTTAGCATGGGTGAATTGTAAGATTTATTTCTTAATAATTTAATATGGTATTTTAGAAATTTCTGTACATTCTCTCTTTGTACATCGACCCTCTGTCTCGCCATTTTAGCTCACCTTATAGTTTCTAGGCCAAACCTTAGAAGATTTATTTATTTTTTCAAAGAAGAGACCTGTATGAATATTTATTTGCAGAGACATGATATTATTTTATCTGATGTGTTCACTAGCTTTAGGGTGGAAGAATTGAAAGATGTATTTTTTCTTAGATGAATATGCCAAGTGATTTTAGAAAATTGCGGATGTCTACTGAATGTGCGGGGTCTTTTAGCTGTGAAAGAACTGCAATGAATACGCCGTCTCTCTCATTCTCCTGTATCTCTCTGCTAACTATTTAATAGCATTTGCTGCTTGGAAAACAATGAATGTGTGCGATCTTTATAGCCTGCTTTCCTACCACCTTTTATCAAATAGCCTGCCTTCAAATAGCTTTAATTTTTTTCTTCATGTTTTTGGTAATTATAGAGACTTGCGATACTTCTAAGAGGGATTTTAGTGTAACATTTTTCTTTAACTTTCATGGCTTTAGGTGTTATAAATGTTGAGGGCAAGGGGTAGAGGAATGAGCACGTGTTCCATGACGCTCACGCACAGGATTTTAATGGAATGGAGTGATTTCTTGTGAATAGTATTGAATGCAGCACTCCCACGAAAATGTGGAATTCTTGGAATGCCCGTCAGGTGCGTTTTGTGACACATGCAGAAGTTTTGGTGGAATGGGGTGATTTATTTGAGAATAGGATGGAACGCAAGCGTTTCCACGAAATCATCACAGCCGCTCGCGTCTCACTTGCTCTAAATTGCATAACAAAAATGGAATGTCAGGAATGCACACATGTTCCATGGCCGCTGCAGGAATTTTTGATGGAATGGAGTGATTTCTTGGAGAATGAGGTACGGTGCCAGCGCTCCAACAAGAATGCCCCCTGGTGTTCACTGTATATCTTCTTATAGCAACAATAGAAAGTTTCAAATATGTTTTATCCTGAAAACAATAGTATCCTTGAATAACACCTGCGTTCCCATTGGAAATGTGGAATCCTTACAATGAAAACAGATGTCCACAGATCCCGTGAGGCTATAAAACACCCAAAAAAGCATGAATGGATCCTGTCATCCAATGTTCGTTGAACAAAGAAGAATAATTAGTCAATCTTTTGTCGGCAGCAGGTGTGTAAGTTTAGGGTGGGTGCTTTATTTGACAACTGGAAGGGAAGGGGCACATTCTTGCATATCATTTGCATATTATGTGTACTGGCTCCACCATTTACCTTATAATTCCGCCGTATTTTCACATACCTTGTTCATGTTTTAAGATTTTGTCGCCCTGAGAGGTGGCACGG
This sequence comes from Deroplatys truncata, assembly GCA_030765065.1. Taxonomy (NCBI): domain Eukaryota; kingdom Metazoa; phylum Arthropoda; class Insecta; order Mantodea; family Mantidae; genus Deroplatys; species Deroplatys truncata. The sequence goes on from CM060990.1 coordinate 281,380,776, forward strand.
CTCAAACCCCCCACTCCCCTTGAGCTGGCCATAGGTTGTATACAACTTACGCTCCGAGATGGCGAGGAAGAAGGCTCGCTCCGTCGCCGCTCCTGCTAAGGCAGGAACCTCTTCATCTCCTCCGGCACCCGCCGACGAGATTTCGCCGCAGCCGCCGCAGCCTAGGGCAACCTATGCCGCAACCGCCGCTTCGCCGCCAGCCAGCGCAGCTTTGCCGCGACTGCCTTCGCAGTCGCCGCGTCACTCACCGGCATACACGCTGCCGATTCTGGGTACATCCTAGCCACCGCAGAGCCAGCCTGTACCTCAAGGGAGGTACAGTGCCGTCATCAGAGGGGTCCCGAGGGACCTGCCAGTCAGGTTCCTCATCGCCGTAGCCCACCAGCAGTGGCCTTCAGCTCTGAAGGTCACTAGGATCATCGGAGCACGGGGACCCACGTCATTAGTTAGGATGGAGCTTGCAGACCCTGGCGACTACGAAGCTGCCTTGAGGGCGGGCCTGCCCTTGTTAGGGCGGTGCTTACGCATCGAGGCCAGCCGAGTGGAACGCCAGGCTCCCCGCAGGCGCTGCTGTGCCTACGGGCACATCGAGACGTCCTGCACAGCACAACCGAGGTGCCACTACTGTGGTGCCCACAGCACGACTGCAACGTGCAAGCAGCACGACCTTCGCCGCCGACGCCGCTACTGTGCGACCTGTGGAGGGTCAACACCACACTACACAGGCCAAGCAGGAAAGCAACGCCAAAGCCGCCAGCATCTTCATCGCAGCCAGCATCACCTCCACAGACGCCGACACCAGCACCTTCACCAGCGCTGACACCAACATCTTCAGCACCGATCATCGAGGAAGTCCAGGGCCTACGCGACGCCGTTCAGGATCTCCACGCGGAGTTCCTGAACATGACGACGAAGCTAACAGCCCTGGAGGAACTCATCAGGGACCTTCAAGACACCTCAGCTGCTCAGCAAGTTTTTCTAGCTGGGCAGTTCGAGTCCATCACTTCTAGACTCAGCACCACAACTCCATCCAGACTTCATCTTCAGCAACGGACACCATCACACAACAACTAGATTCCATCGACATCACCGTCAGATCTCTGGAAGAGCAGCAGCACCAACTTCGGGCCTACTTCCAGCAGACAGCCAAACCGGAGGCCCCAAGCAACCGCCGAAGGCCTCCGTCCAGCGCAACATACGCAGAAGAATACATGAGCAGGATGCAGCTTCACAAGAAGTAAGTTCTACGCCAACCTACACCTTCCATACAATCACCTTTCCAACTCTTACCTAAACCCTCGCTATTTTCACCAGTGTTGCAGTCAGGTTTCATGGCTGCAACCTAGTAGCTACCTTTACCCGCTCCCGCCCATAGGGCGGCAGCTTCCATCTTTCACATACTAACGCGGGTGCTATGCGGGACCGCACAAAGCCACGCCATTCCACTTTTATCCTTCTTCCATTTTTCCACCCGGTGGAGGAGTTTTTAGTGGGTATGCCGACTATTGGTGAGTCCCACACTCTCAGTCCCGACTCCCATCGGGGCTGGGGTCAGTGATTAAATCGTTTTCTCCTCCACTCGAAAAAAACGCTATATTCTAATGCATAATGCTTCATGGGCATAATATGCTTCTGCCACTATGAGACGCTACCTTACTCAAAATTTGGTAAGGCCAGAATGGATAGGTCGCGGGGAATTGTGTCTTCGAATGCAACATCTGCATTTAAATCCTTTGCAATTTTACTTCTGGGATCACCCTAAAAGTGTACCATAAGGCATTCTTGCTAATTTCATTAGGGAATTACAACAGTGAGGTGTCGATGTTTGTCAACACTTCCTAAATCTATCAGAAAGCTCAAAAGCATTTGAAGATTGATGTTCATTGTTAGATAGACATGCTCGAATGGCATTTTAGCACCTCTTAAACATTTATGAATGTACAGTATTGTAGCATGCAATGTCCTTCATACTAAAATTAGCATACGTAGAAGAGGAAAACATTTTGTTGAACTAAAACTATTTCTAGTAAAAACTACCTTTTTCTCCTGGCATTTCGCTACCAAGTAGGACTACGGCGCATAATGTACTAAAGATAAAAGCGTACTATGTGCACAACCAATCAAATAAATGATGGATCATAATCTTACAAATTCGAATTATCCTGCAACCAGTTCATTTGCAAACATGTGTTTACTGGAACATCTTAATGTCTAAGACATTCACATTTTACTCTTTCATTTTGTGAACTTACTTCTGAGTCACCCTATATATTAAATTTCTAAATTATTATAAGTATACCCTTAACATTGTAATCTCATATTTCCTTGGGACTTAAATCTAGAATACTACAATACTAGTGAAGGGTGGTATTTTGATAAGCTGAATTATACACTATTACATTGGTAAACGGAATGTCTAATGTTACTATTTAACATAGCATAATCATTTTAATTACCAAAAATATTGGTGAGAATATATGCTTCAGTGGTGATAAGGTACAGGGCATACAAAGAACCAAGATGAAGGTGAATATGAAGTAGCACCAGTGGCCAGCTGATCTCTTTAGGTGCCTGTTTGCTTCCACCTTCCATGCTGCGTCCTGTTTGTTCTTTAGGGATTTTCTCTGCAAACACAATGCCTTTATGAGAAAAACATGTTCATTAATGATTTTTATTTATATTCTAATCCAAAAATAAAGTATAAAGGAGTATAACAAAACATATGGGAAATCCTGAACCAATTGAAAAAAACAGAAAAAAAGCCTTTGGTAAAAATATACTGCCGTCTTACTTAAATATTAGACGTCAAAAATTAATATTTTGAGAAATGAGTGGTTATACATTTTGTATCTTGGCTAGGAAAAATTATAAAACCAAGCGAGTTTTGTAATATTACGCAACTTCCATACTGTTATTGAGCACCGAGGTCCTTAAATATAGTTTCAAAACAAACCAGTATTGCTTTATTTCCTTTCCCAGCAACTATCGTCGATCCAACTATCAGACGGGAAACGGATGGCTATTATGTAACTGAGGTACAAACGAAACATTTTAAAAATTTACGGACCAAAGTTCATTATTATTGTATGAAATACTATCTGGCCTCCATTAAGGATGTTGGTCTTGTGAATGGCGTCGGAGGCATTATTGCTAAATTTGTTTTTTTAAATTTTGTAGATATTTTAAAAAGAAAAGTATTTTTGTTTGCAAGGTGTTTATTTCTGTGCCCAAATCTTTATACAGGCGAGTTTCAAGTCCACCGACAAACTTCAGAGGATGATTCCTGACTGAAAACGGAGCACAAAGGTTCATATCACATGCTTTCCGGAAATGCATGGTTTCCACGGTAGATAGCACTGATGACATTTTCTCATAACGCTCAGCGTGCGCTTTGTGTCCTGCAGATACTGTGATTCCAGCAACGTAGAAACACAATTGTCCGGCATTCATTCCAGGAAGAAGCCGAGATAGTGTTCGTGTGTGGCCAAGCAGGTGGAACGGTTGAGAGGTAACACAAATGTACCGATCCGCGTACCATGAGAGACAGCACCACCCACATCACAAAGCATTTGGAGCCATCTTTTGGCGTTTATGTGAGCATGGGACATTTGGGATAGACGAACGTTCAGGGCGGCCGCGGACTGTGCGTACACCAGATGTGGAGGAACATGTTCTCCATGATATTGAGAACAACCCTGGTACTGTGGGCTTCAAATGTTTTCCGATGGCCCAAGGGGTGTAGAAGAAGAGGGGGAAGAAATGTCTTCTCGAATAGCCATGCCTGATAACCAACAGCAAGTGCCGGATCGTCTCAAAGGTCACATTTACTTCCTTGTATACTGGTATGATTCAGCTACCTGACTCTAAGAGGAAAGAAGACGAAACTAAATAATTTTCTCTTTACTGGAACTATTCAAGCGAAATAAATTAACATTTTCTTTGCATAATATGTTGTTAAACATCAAATATTGCACCCTTTATGGGGGTGCTACACAAGTTTAAGATTCAGTAATTTTCTTGAGAAACAAGGTTCGCATAATGTATATCTTGTTTTTAACGTTTGTTGCTAGTAACAAATAATAATAATAATAATAATAATAATCACAATAATAATAATATCATAATTATCAACCAATAGAACGTTCTACGCTTACTCAGAAGCAGAGGATACTTATTACCTTGAATATAAGTTCGATTTGCTTTTTAATTTTCATAGATATTGATCACAACGTTTACCGCATGTAGTTCCATACAGTTGGCACATTCAGTGCTGATAATATTCAAGTAATGTTTTAAAAATATGGAAGCAAAAGTAATATTATTCAAACTGTTGAAGCAGTTTGGGCACAATTAAGTGCAACATTAAATTTTCTTCAAAATGAGATATATTTTGCGTTTGTTACTGAAAAACGAATAAAGATTGTTTTATTTGAAACATAATTCCCCTTACACACACAAGAGAAAGGAAGAAAGACCGTGCTTGCCAGTCGTATAGTAGATGTTGAGTAAAAACACATATGTAGGTATTGTATCCAAAAGGAGAAAATAATAATAGATACGAGGAAACAACGTTTAGCGCAAAATATATAGTTTCCATATAGCTGCTTTATTCGGTTAGGATAACATATAAGCTAAATTTTCAAAATAGTGACCTCAAAGTGTTAATGCAGATAGGTTGGTGTGCTTTTGTTGCAATTGGTTCATTTGAAAGCACTCTATTCTGAAAATTAAATTCCTTTCAAGTTACAAATCTGAAGAAGTGGGCCCCCAAAAAAGGACTTTGGTACTTTGTATTACGATTCACGTTTTGAATTCCTAAAATGCTTCATTTCTCTGGTCTGGAAAGGAATGGGACGTGTAACGGAGGGGACTTGACCCCGATACAGCGAATGAGGATGTTGTGCTTGTGCCCTTCGAGGGGCGCTCCCGGGAGGGAGGGACCATGTGAGAGACACCGAGAAACCGGGCGACCGGAACCAGAAGTAACGGCACAGCAATGACAAGGCTCCTAAAGTTTCCAGATTGAGACGCCCTTACAGTCGGGCAGGCAAACCAAAGACCCCACCCCACAGAGTGGGTCCAACGACCCCAAGAAGCGGTCCGTATATCCTGGTAAGCAGCCGAAGGCCGAGAGACGGATAACGTTCCATAGAGAGCATCCTTTTTCTCTGCCACGCCGCACCGGAATACCATCGCCGACACTTCCAACCCTGAAACAGACCTAACGGGGTTAAGGATGAATGAAATGAGGAATGGAACGATATTCGGAGGCTGAGAGAAATCATATCAGGATTCGCCCGACGATCCGGGAAAACTCTAAAAAAAGCCCGTGGGTCAGATTGGGCGGTAGCAGGGAAGCGAACTAGGGATCTCCCGAATGAGAGTCGCACGCGTTACTTCGGCGCCACCTGGGCGTAAACTGGAAGATCCGTAGTTCAAATCACGGCTATGACATTGATTTTTTCAATCTGATTCTATCCTTCCAACCTTGTCCTACACACGGCTTGAGTGAAGCAGTCTTCGTGATAATTGAAATCAACTGCCATTACAAAACTTTCCTGTAAGTAAAAGAAGAATGTAGTAGCTCAAACGATAGTCCGATTTTTATGTGGTGTCTTTGAAACTCCACGCTCTTTGCACTACCACGAGAAAAAAACTAACGCATTGCATTCACATAACTTTCCCTTCCTACCATTCTACAAATTCTTTTTTCTAAATCTCATTTTTCTGTCTAATTCTTATAATCCAGATGAACTTGAAAATCACATTTAGCCCATCTCTTTGGTATGGGCGACGAAATCACATTCAAGAGGTCCCGAGTTCGAATGTCGGTTAAAGTGAAATACCTGGGTAAAGTTTTTTCCAGGGTTTCCTCTTATCCTCTTATCCTAATTTCTAGGGACCTCGAGCCCATTTGAGCATCATTTTAACCATTTTGTTCATTCACCGCACGTAATGGCCTACCCGGTTAAAGCACTTCAATTAAATACCAAAAGAAAATGTTCACATTTACACATTTAGTTGTAGTATACGTAGATAAAGTAAAACTCACATTTTCAAGAAGTATGTAACTACGTGATGCTTTGAAAATCCATGCTGTTTGTATGACCGCGACAAAAACAAAACGAATAACGACTCCTCAGTTACAAAAAGTATTCAAACCAATAACAAAAAATATTTGGGATATAGTTCATCTCATAAAATATGTGTATAAAAAACTGCATGCTTTAACGGGGTCTATATTTCCTGTGTAGCAAAACTTTGTCCAATCTTTTAGAGTTTACCAATTATACAAAGTCATTCAGAATGAAGAAGACTTGAGAGACGCTTCTCAGTAAGTTCAAAATATATGTTTCGTTTGTCATAAAAATATTTTAAACAGAGAGTATTTTAATCAAAACCAATAGAGTCATTTTTAAGAAAATTACAAATTTTGAAAAATTTTCCATGTAAAGGGTTGTTCAGCATGGGGAAGGTTTTCTTCAAAATTCTAGTCACATCCTTGAAAGATGCTGAACTTAAATATCAAGTTTGGTATTTAACGGACTTACCGCTTTGCATTTATGTGGTTAACAGACACGCAGACATATGGAGCTATTGCTATAAAATATGATGTGTTGCATTCACATGACTTTCTCTCCTCACTCTTCTACAAGCTATTCTTACAAAGCTTGTTTCACATATATGTCATGCTAATACCGATAAAATTTCATCACTTATTTTCACAATTCGTTGTAGGTATAACCAGAACATATTAAGCTAAAGCGATAGCCAAATCCCTCAAAGCTGATCGCTATGTGATAGTTTTTAATTGGTGGGCTATGGAGGGGCCTCGGCAATGATCCACATGGTGGACATTGTGCCTTCGCCCCACAATGGGCGTCTCCGGAGGAAGGATGAGGCTAGACAAAACATCGGGCGTCCGGAACCAGGAGTGACGGTACAGGAATATCAGGGCCTCTAAGTTTTCAGATAGAGACTCCCCGTCAGACGGACAGGCATACCGGAGACCCCACCCAGCACAGATGGGTCCAACGCTCCTCAAGGAAGTTAGGATACTCCCGACAGCAAGCTAAGCCGAGGGACGGAGAAAGTCACAAAAAACATCCTTTTCCCCTGCCACACTGCATCGAAACACCAGCGCCGACACTTCCAACCCTGAAAGATACCAACGGATGAAAGATGAAGGGAAATGAGAATGAAGCTGAAATGGAGGTTCAGAAAATTCGGGGATGTGAGAATCCTTCCCAGCATTCGCCTGGCGACCCGGGAAAAGCCCCCGAAAAAAACCCGTGGGTCAGGAAGATCGGCTAGAGGAATCGAAACCACGACCTTCCGAATGCGAGCCACAGACGTGATAGCTTTGAAATTCTGTTCTTTTTGTATGAACACGAGAAAGAAATGAAGAAAAAAGAAAGAAAGAAGAAAGAAAGAAAAACAATAGCTATTTGCAATTGAGAGAAATACAAAGTATTTGAAGATTTAAACTAATAAAAAGAAAATTTCAGAATAGGTAAACTATAAAAGTTATTTGACATAAAACAAAAATTTTATTTGATATAAATTTTGTGCTTTAACACGATCTACAGTTGTTGTGCAGTAAGATTTTGTCGCTCTCTTACGATTTACTAATTATCAAAAGTCATTCACAATAAACACTAATTTACAGACTATTCCAAGAAAATAAAACATATACATTCTATTTATTATGAAAATGCTTAAGTATATGTATTTTAATCAAAATCCTTAGAGCCAGTTTTCAAAGAATAAAAAATTTCGAAAAATGTCCAATTTAAAGGGTAATTTGAAGTGGGGGATTTTCTTTAAATTCTCAGTGTCGCATTCTTGGAAGAAATTGTGAAGTTAAACACTAAGTTCGGTTTTTAACCAACCTTTTGCTTTGGACTTATGCTGTTCGTGGATACTCCCCCCCACACACACAATTGGGCCATTCTCTAAAAATAAATTCATTGGATTCAGGGGGTCACAAACGTGATTTCTGGTGAAATTACGACATTGAATTTTTAGATGGAACTTAATACTTCCTCTACTTACTGTAACTACGTAGTAGAGAAAGTAAAAACGCTTTGTTTGGTTTCAGGGAGTCTGAAAACGAGTATTTCCGTTCCGAGTATTAATCTCATTCGATTTTTGGGTGGAATACAATACTTGCTCCACATACCGTAACTACGTAGTAGAGAAAGTAAAAACACTTTGTTTGGTTTCAGGGGGTCTAAAAACGAGTATTTCCGTTCCGAGTATTAATATCGTTATTCAATTTTTGGGTGGAATACAATACTTGCTCCACATACTGTAACTACGTAGTAGAGAAAGTAAAAACGCTTTTTTTGATTTCAGGGAGTCTGCAAACGAGTATTTCCGTTCCGAGTATTAATCTCGTTATTCAACTTTTGGCTGGAATACAATACTTGCTCTACTTACTGTAAATACGTAGTGGAGAAAGTAAAAATATTTTCTTAGGATGCAGGGACTTTCAAGACTAGTATTTCCGGTGAATATCATTGAATTTTTGGATGGAGTACAATACTTTCTGTAGCTCGTGTAAGTACGTAGTCGAGAAAGCAAAAACGTTTTGTTTGGTTTCAGGGAGTCTGAAATATTTGATTTCCGGTATTAATCTCGTTATACAATTTTTGGGTGGAAAGCAATACTTGCTCTACTTACTGTAATACGTAGTAGAGAAAGTAAAAATCTTTTCTTTGGATTCAGGGAGTCTCAAAACGAGTATTTCCGATAAATATCATTGAATGTTTGGGTGGAATACAATACTTTCTCTATCTCCTGTAACCACGTAATAGAGAAATTAAAAATGCTTTGTTTGGATTCAGGGAAACTCAAAACGTGTATTTCCAGCGAATCTAGTTACTAAATTTTTGGCTGGAATACAATACTTTCCCTACTTGTTATAGGTAAATAATAGAGACAGTAAAATAAGAGTTGTAGTGTAGATAAACGGCTGTTTGTCGTTACGGCAACTTGCATGCAACCAAATAGGGAAAAGTGTAACTTAGACTGTAACTTGAAATAATTTCTGGCCTATATTGTTCGTCAGATTAAGGTAAAGTGCACGGAAAAACCATACTTTATAAGCACATTATGAAAATAAAGAACAGGTTGGTTGATAATGGGTAAAGAAAGTAGTAATATTGAAAACCAAACCATTTTGTTTTAACACTTGCTTATAGTACAATAATACGATGCCTCTAATTCCTAAAAATTGGTTTGTATACTGCTTATGTCGCTGTGCTGTAATGCTATTTCTGCTTTATTTTCACATTTATTACTTTCTTACAGGCAAGTCTAAGGGAAATGTGTTGGAATGACACTTTCTTTAGCACTCCAACTTCGTACAGCAGGTATGAGCTAAGGCACCTGGCATAACCTCTCGATAAGACACCCCGCTTACCACCTACACGTGGAACGGAAAACATTTGGAGCCGTCTGTACAAGCTCCAGGCTATTGGCCCGCCAACATCGTGTAAGCCAATGGACGGCTACCTGTATCCTGCATGACAACCGCTATTATCCCTATCACCTCCAATGTGTGCAGGGGTTATCACCGGTGGATTTTCCTCCACAAAAAAGACTCTGCAACAACCATCACCATCGTGGGATTTCTGTCTTCAGTCCTCTTCACTGATGAAGCGACCTTTGGTGGAGATGGCATCATTAACCTGCATAATCGTCAACTGTGAGCTATAGAAAATCCTTACGGAATAGTTGAAGCGTCTCATCAGCAGCGGTTTAGCATCATTGTTTGGGCACGGATTATTGGTGACCGCCTACATGGACTAGTTCTTTCTCCACAACGCCTGAATGGAGAAACTATCTGGACTTCTGCAGAACACTCTTCCTGCATTGTTGGTGAATGTGTCTTTGGCAATACGACAAGCAATGTGACTGCAGCACGATGGCGCGCCAGCCCACTTCCGCATAAATATTCTCATAAGCCCCAATAACATCTTCCCCTGACGTTGGATAGGACATGGGGGCCTTGTTGCATGGCCTGTTCGATCACCGGAATTAAACCCCCTGGATTTTTACTTGTGGGGAATCTGAAAAGTATGTGTACGGTGAGCCTGTTCCTGATGTTCAGACCCTTCAACAGCTTGTCCACGTAGCCTGTGGCATTATTCAGACACAGCCCGGAAAACACTCGAAAGATTGAGGCAATCCATGTTGCGACATTTGCGCACGTGCATTGCATCCCATGGAAACCACTTTGAACATATGTTGTGACATGGATGGGATTCAGGCCATGCACTGTGTGGCAGGGCTGTTTGTTTGATGTCATTCCTCAGTGCCATCTACTGTGGAAACTACGCATTTCTTAACACAAGGTGATATGAGCTTCTGTGGTTCATTTCCAGGCAGGAATCGTCCCCTGATGTATTGTCAGTGGACTTAAAACTCAAAATGTATATGTATAGCTTATTTATTTAATGTACGACAGTTTATAACCTTATGGTTATTTTATAAGTTTGTGTTTGGTGGTTTGCTTGTTTGCTTTTATCTCTTTTTGTTGATATAACGTTCATACACTATCTCTTACAAGTACAACGGATAATAAGTATACTACATCTATTCGGGAACTTATATAAACAAGTCAAGTTGTCTAGATGGCATACCACCATTTATTATCCAGGGTTGTGCTGGTATACTAAAACGTCCCCTGTGCGCTTTATTTAATTTGTTTATTATGAAACAAAAATTTTCTAATAAATGGAAAATTAATATAAAGTGTGTCCAGTTCTGGAAAAGGTGACCCTATAGAACTAAAAATTACATTTTCCATTATTTCTGCTCTGGCTAAGATATTTGAGCAAATGCTGTACAGTCGTAATATGAGCTGAAGCTTTCCTGGCGTTGTAAATGCTACCCTGAGAATTGGAACGATGCACGTTCCAAACGTCGGTTTTCTAAACAACTTTACACCTGCTGGAAGCCCGGGAAAATCAGAGTATCTATACGGTTGTATTTATATGCATGTTGAAAGTTACATATCTGACAACTAACGTGGTTTTGTTCTTAAACGGGCTACCTTATCTAACATGATGCATTTTCCTCAGTTTGTTGACAATTCACTTAACCAGCAAATGCGTATTGAATCATTATACACGTGCTTTCCTAAGGCTTTTGATAACATCGATCATGATATGCTGTTATTCAAAATTAGCTAATTTTGGTTTTTCGCCTTCAGTGTTAGGACTAATTTCCTCCTACTTAATGAACAGGAAACACTATGTTGTTTTTGATCATTGTATTTCAGGCTTGAACCTGGAAGCGTTATTCTTCTTGTTATTTAATGATGATATGACATGGTGTGTTAAATACTCACAATGCTTATTGTTTCCAGACGATTTAAAACTATCTAAATCTGTTGCGACCTGCACTTATGTATCTGAGTTAGAAGAGGACATTAATAGTATATTTGAATGGACTGTAAAAATTGCTTCCTCTTCAATATTAATAAGTGAAGTGTAATGTGCACATCCAGAAGAAATGTATCCAGTAAGCTAGTTTACAGAAAGAATGGGACACATTTATCTTATAGCCAATCTCATACTAAACTTGGAGGGGAGAATTGGACGTATAATGACCAAAAAAATGAAACTGTTAAACATACACTTAAAAGTCTTGGATTTATGTATAGAAATTCAAAAGACATCATTAGCTGCACAAAGTTTAATCTTAGTTTATAATGTGTATGTGAGGTCTAAATTGTAGTGCATATCACCAATGTGGAGAGTCTTGTTTTCAAATCTATCAAAATAGACTAGAAAAGGTCCAGAAGAAACTTCTTGGATTGCCTCCTCAGAGTTGGTCGTCCCCGAAGAGCTCCACAAACTCCAACGGGGCGATCCAATGGATTACTATCAGCTTCCCTTGGGGTTCACACCGAATGCGTGACTGGTGCCCAGGAGCTGTGGCACGGATGTCACACTTCTGGCACCACCTCTCCACGTCGCTTTGAAGATACAACCGATAGAATCACCGAAGTAGCCTTGTCAAGGTTTCATTCGCCTCCAGGCCCCCCAGTAGTGCTGACATGGGTTTCCTTGAGGACTTCCTTCGCTGTTTTCATCAGGACACCAGCGGTTCCACCCTAGTCCTTCTGATTACGAACTCACACACACCCTTCGATACATCATTCCTGATCACCAGGAAATTCCTCGCCAGATTCTTTATCTTTTAGTATGGTTCCATGCCTCAATCTTCCAGCTTCTCCCTCCTCAAGGTCTTCTCGTCCCAAAACCTGCGTGTTGCAGTGACTAGGCGAACGGCTGCAGCGCTATCCGCCACCTGTTGGTCCAGACATCCATCCACTGTGGCCTCTATTGAACATCCTCTTCTTTTCCTTCATTACCCCATCCAGCCATTTTCTTTGCTAATCTAGGCGCTCCTCTATCACATTAATGTCACCTTCCAGGTCAGATTTATTGGAGCCACTCATAGCCATATTCACACTTTCATCCCCGCCCCCAGGGGCTCACTTCATGTGAGTACGGGTTTGGTGAACCCGGGGTCCCGAGGCACTCGCCTCCATATCACCCCTTCCACCCGCATCAACTGTGCCACGTTAATTTATTTATTCTCACTCTTTCTCTTCTAGGTTTATTCTGATTCTTAGTTGTATAGTCTTAGGCATATTAACTCCTGTCTCACCAGCAGGGATCTTTTCTATCTCCGTGGTCCTTTCCCACGGTTTCAGCGCGGCTTCCGACGTGTGTGCCCTACGGGGGTCTCAGGCGCGAAGGTTGGGTGGACTCTTCGCACTGCCCCCAAGTGTAGTCTTAGGTGCGGAGCCCGTCCACACCGTTATGTACACCCACGTAGCTCTCTAAGAGCCCGGCCTGTGTTAATGTCCCGACGGCCGTGAGCCGTTGAGTTAGTATCACGTGCCGGACGTGTTACTTCTGACGGAACCCCGGTGTAATCAACCACAAGTCTCCTGAATCCGTGTCTGTGTTTAAAGGCAGCGCGGCCTAGAGTGGGGAGCCACAGGCGGTTATACCTGTGGTAGGAGCTTAAAGCCGGGGTGTGCGTGGTGAAAGGTTTACACATGTGGACAAGCAGTGGAGATTGGAGGGTAACCCTTCTGCGGTACGTTTTGCGATCAGTCATAGGAGGGGTCTCCATGACGGCACAGACCGTGAAGATATGGTGTCTGTTCTTCTTTAACCCCCGGTTGGCAGGCTGACGCCGGCGGTTCCGGAAGGGGTCCTTATCAATATGCATCCGCGCCAAACCCCTACTTTGTTTGACACGTTTTTTATTTTGCAACTGGCGAGTGAAGGGAAAATCATGCAGGACGTTAGCCCATTTTATATCAAACCGTATCTGTGGCCCAGTTAACAACACAGCACAACTAAGGGACGGTACACTTTTGATAGAAACCAATAAGGCCAACCAGTCCGAGAAATTGTTGAAGGCAACTTTGTTGGGATCCTACCCCATCCGTGTAGCCCCACACAAATCGTTGAATTCCTGTCGGGGAGTTGTTACCACCTCCAGTCTGGACGGTCTAACAAACGAGGACATCGTCACCTGCCTTTCTGATCAACGTGTTTCTCAAGCGTACCGCATAACCAGGAAACAGGATGGCGTAGAACAACCATTACGTACGGTGTTTCTAACTTTTAAGGGCACTGTTTTACCTGAGTATATTTTCTGTGGCTATGAGCGTGCCGCCGTACGTCCGTATGTTCCGAACCCCATGCGCTGCTTTCAGTGCCAGCGTTTCGAACATACTAAAGGATCGTGTAACAACCGTGCTGTTTGTGAGCATTGTGGTCTTCCAGCCCATGAGGACTTGGCCTGTACTGGAGCACTTTGCTGTCTGAACTGTGGTGGGAATCATTCATCTAGCTCCCGACAGTGTCCGAAGTTCCTCGATGAGAAATGTATACAGGAGTTGCGTGTTAAGGAACGTTTGACTTTTACCAAGGCGCGTCGCCGTTTTGAGCACCTGAACCCTTGTGTCCTTACGGGTTATTTGGTTGCGGCCCGCCGCACTCCTGTTACCACTGTTGGCCTACAAACTGCACCCGTAGTAGATGCTTCCACACAGACCGACTTACCTGTAAGTAGTTCTTTGTCTCATGCCATACCTGCACCACTGTCTCCATCTTCCGCCGTGCCACCATCGTCTACCAAGGCGTCTATTAGAGCTAAGAAGTCTCAGTCTTCCAATGCCCGCAGTCGCTCCAGGTCTTCCCGTCGCACCAATAGCCGTGCTTCCTCTGAGCAGTCCCGGTCTCGCTCTACGAGCCGCAGGAGATCTTCAAACTCCCGAACCTCGGAGGAGTCACCAGAGGAGTCTTTTCAAATCGTTGGTCCGAAGTCAGCCAAGGTGAGAAAGAAGATCAAGACGGTCCATTAATCTGATTCTTCCTATGGAACTCATCCAGTGGAATGTTAATGGGTTCGGGCTCGTGCTCCGGACATACAATATTTAGTGTCACAACGCTCCCCTTCACTGGTCTGTTTACAAGAAACCCATTTGCAGAGTCATCACGCTTTACACCTTCGTGACTTTACGGCGCTTAGGCGTGACTCTGCTACTGGACAGCGTGCGAGCGGTGGCGTTGCTATCCTGGTGGCGCCTAACATCTCTGCCGCCCGCATACCGCTTACTACGCCGTTACAAGCTGTGGCGGTGCGCGTCCAACTCAGTTTCATTTGTTTCTCCGTCTGTAATGTCTATCTGCCTCCGGTCGGTGTCGTACAAGAGATGGATCTTCGGGCGCTTTTGGCGCAGATTCCCACACCGTTCCTTTTCCTTGGTGATCTGAATGCCAAAAATGCTGTGTGGGGCTCCGACACTGACGATGCTCGTGGGTGCCTTGTATCACACGTTTGTGACCTGTCCGGCTTGGTTTTGTTGAACACTGGTGTCCCTACGTTTTTTTCATCTACCTATGGTACACCGTCAGCCTTAGACGTTGCTTATTGCAGCCCGACATTAGTTCCTCTCTTTGATTGTTCGGTGCTTTCGGATCTGTATGGGAGTGATCATTTTCCCATTAACATTCAGCTCTCAGGACACCATCATGTGCCTTCTCGACATCCCCACTGGATTCTTTCCAAGGCTGACTGGAGGAAGTTCCGCTCCCTCATTGCTCTCCCGGACGATGGTTTCGCAACAATCGATGCAATGGTGGACTATTTTACGTGTATCTGCTTGCAGCAGATTCCAGCATTCCTCGAGGTTCATCTACACTGCGTCACGTTCCTGTAGCTTGGTGGAGCGAGGAATGCCGCTTGGCCATCAGAACGCGCAAACGCGTCCTGCGTGTTTTTCAGCTACATCCTACGGAGGAGAACTTTGTGGCATTTAAATGTTCTCGGGCTAAAGCGCGCTATGTACTTCGGAGTGCAAAACGGAAATCTTGGGAATCTTACGTGTCTTCCCTTTCCCGTCGTACTTCAGCGCAGCAGGTGTGGTCTGCTGTTCGGCGTATTTATGGCCAGTGTCGCCGGACGATCATTCCTGGTCTTGGTGTTAGTGGCTCCATTTTCACCAGCGAACGGGATATAGCCGAAGCCCTTGCCAACTCCTTCGCTGCTGCTAGCCAAACGGATAGCTATGATAAATCTTTTCTGCCTATCAAATACGCTGCGGGGCGGACAGTCTTCGATTTCAATAGTGACCGTAAGGAACCGTACAACGAAGCTTTTACCGTCACCGAGCTAGACCATTCCTTATCCTTAGCAAAGGATACCTCTCCTGGCCCCGATGACATCCACCGCCAAATGCATCTACATCTTCCACCTAAGGCGCTTTCCTTCCTGCTGGACATTTACAACCGTATCTGGTTGTGAGCAGGTTTTCCCGTCTTCCTGACGAGAGGGTATTGTCATCCCCATCCCTCGACCTGGAAAAGACCGGCACCTTCCCTCTAGCTACCGCCCTATCTGTTTGACGAGTGTCGTTTGTAAGATCTTTGAACGTATGATTACCGCTCGGTTGGTGAGGTGGCTAGAGTCGAATGCTTTGCTCTGTAATGTTCAGTGTGGTTTTCGTCGCCATCGCTCCAGTGTTGACCATCTCACCCGTCTTGAGGCCTATCTCCAGAGTGCCTTTCTCCTGAAGCAGCATGTGGTGGGTGTTTTCTTTGATTTGCAGAAGACCTATGATACCACTTGGCGCGATGGTATCCTCCGAAATCTGCATGCTTACGGTTTACGCGGTCATTTAGCTGTTTTTATTTGTAACTTTTTAAAACTTCGCCGTTTTCGTGTCCGTGTTGGAGACACGTTATCTCAGGCGAGGATCCAGGAGAACGGTGTACCCCAGGGGTCGATCCTCAGGGTACCACTTTTTGCCGTCGCCATCAACGGCATCGCTACTATAGTTCGAAGCGGAATACCGATGTCACTGTATGTCGATGACTTTGCGCTATACTATCGCTCTTATAGCCTTGAGCACATCGAACGCCAACTGCAGATCGCCATTACCTCACTCGCCAACTGGGCACTTCACAACGGCTTTCGGATTTCTCCTGCTAAGACTCAGTGTGTTCATTTTCATCGCCTTCGTAGTGTACACCCTCCTCCTGATCTTCATTTGCATGGCACCCCCTCCCATTTGTTGCGCACGTCAAGTTTTTGGGCCTTTACCTCGACCATAGACTCACCTGGGAGCACCATATTCGCTATCTTCGTGCATCATGCGATCATTCCCTTCGAGTATTAAGGGTTTTATCTGGCGCCTCTTGGGGCGGCGATCGCACCGTTATGCTCCGGTTGTACCGCTCGTTGGTTAGGTCGAATCTTGACTACGGGAGTTTTATCTATGGCGCGGCGTCCGCCTCTAAACTTCGCCTTTTAGATACTGTTCATCATACTGGTATCCGTCTTGCTACTGGGGCCTTCCGCACTAGTCATGTCGAGTGTTTGTATGCAGATACTGGCGAACAACCTCTGTCTCTTCGACGCAAGTTTTTACTCTTTTCTTATGTTGCAAAGCTGGCGGCTCATCCTAGTCGCCCTTCGTTCCACTGTGTATTTCATGCGGAACTCGCCCACCGTTATGTGCGCAATGCTACCATCTCCCGTCCATGCGGTGTTCGGTTTCGGGAACTTCTTTGCGCACATGACCTCCGACTGCCTTCTTTGGAGCGATTCTGTCTTAGTCGTATTCCCCCGTGGCAGCTCCAAAGTGCTCGGTTTGATCTTGAACTTTCGGGTGATGCCAAAGTCGCTACCCCGCAGCCAGTGTTTCGCCAGCTCTTCTCCGCGATACTAGACTGTTACAGGGACTATTCCCCGGTATTTACTGATGGTTCCCTGTGAATGGTAGCACAGGGTGCGGTTTTATCTATGACGGTGGGGCTCACAAATTTCGCCTTCCAGACGCCAGTTTAGTTTTTACGGCCGAGCTGTTTGCCATCTTTTCTTTCTTTTTTTTATCTCCACGTTTTTTCGTGGCCGTTTTCTTATTTGTTCCGACTCTCTGAGCGCTATCCAGGGCCTGCAACAGTTTCTCAGCTCCTCCTCCTTGATTTTAAAAATACAAACACTTTTATCTCAGCTGATCTGTCGCGGATACCAGTTCGTTTTTACATGGGCTCCAAGCCATGTGGGAATTCCTGGCAATGAGAAGGCGGATGCAGCTGCTAAGGCCGCATGCCGTTTGCCGGAGTTTTCCACCTTAACTGTGCCTTCTACGGATGTTCGGCGGTACTTTCATCGTCCTCCATTTTCAGCTTGGCAGCTATCATTGGAGTCTCTGGCTGGCACTCAACTCCGGACAATCAAGGACACCGTACAACCCTGGTCCACTTCCTACTGGGGATCACGGCGGTCAGAAGTAGTTCTGACCCGCCTAAGAATCGGGCATACGCGCGCCACACACGGTCATCTTCTGCGTGGCACCCCGGCCCCTGACTGTTCGACGTGTGCTGTGCCGCTTAGCGTGTCCCATGTACTGTTTGATTGTCCAAAATACACCCCTGATCGTCAGTTTTATTGCCTGGGTTTTACGCTGCCCTCAGTTTTAGGCGATGGCCCAGTGGCAGTAAGGCAGATCCTGCGGTTCGTTACCCAAATCGGATTTTTTCCACAAGTATAACTTGCCTTTTACTTTTGTGTTTTTAGCCTAGATTTTATTCCATTTTACCGATACTTCTAGTCCTGGATGTTATTCTCTTTTAACCCCATTTATGGTCTTACGGCTATTTCGTTTTTAGTCTCTTCTAATGAGTTTTTTAGATCGACCATTTTCAGTTTTAACTGTTTTTATGTTTTTCTTTGGGCCCAAATGACCTAGCTGTCGACGGGCCCTTAAACTCCACTCCACCACCACTAGATTTAGTGTCCTTTAGCTCCTTTGCAAAGTTGTTTTTCAAGGCTCTCACCGTTGACTTTAAGATCTTACAGAGTCGATGTCACCAACGAGATTGGGTTTTATTTCTGCATTTTGATTTTCACATTCTTCATTTCACTTCTCATCTCTTCAACTCTGGGTTTCATTTTTGTCTCCATCTTCCTCATTTCGGTCTTAATTTCCACAATTCCAAATTTCATGTCCTTTACACCCTTTATTTCACTTAATAATGGTTTAAGTAGGTTCTCCATTTTGGCTTATATCCCCTCCTGACACCAGTGTGACTTTGTCCAGTTCTTCCACTATGTGGAAAGTTCTCACTGTTTCTCTGGGTCTTCACTTCAGTATGGTCAAGTAGTTCAATACTCTGTCACTTCACTTTCTTCGTGGCGTAGCCTCTTCACGCCGAACAGCTCACTTCACTCGGGAGTCGAAAACAATACTTCCACAATCCGTTGCTCTGCAATAGCACGCACTGCCTGTCACAACAGCCGGCACCAACTCACTTGGAGAATCGCTCTTGATGTCGCACGGGAAATTCATCCGCCAATTCGCTCGCTCACTGACGGACCGACGCCACTCGTCTCACACTCAACTCGCAACTCCACTCCTCACCTTGACTGATTGACCGATGCAACTCAACTCGCACTGACTGAATACCGCGAGAGCGCTCACTTATATAGTCAATGAAATCTTTCCACATAAATCTCGAAGGGTGTGGAATTATTTTGACACGCCATCTGGAGGACGTGGAGGAAGAAGCCTGTAGTTATCAATCGATAGCGCACACTGTGTTTACTTGCGAGGGGCAGGTATCCTGTTTACTCCGACCGCCCGGCGCCAGCTTTCCGATAATCTTGGGCCATAGCCGCTGCGCACAGAACCAGTATTCTATCTGGATATTCATTATAAGTATTTACTTACCAAATTTAAATTAATTATTTTAAGTACCAGAAGACACATTGCACAGTAAACTTTATTATATAAATTAATAAACAATCTAGTGGACAATTCAAGATTTGTTCAATACCTGAATTTTAACATAAATAAATCTGCATTACGAGTTCGACCACTATTTCTGTGCCAAATTCCAAGGTCAATAGCTTAGAATTCAGTATTGTTAAGAACATGTCTTATATATAATAAAATGTTGATTAAATTCAACCACTTGGATTTTTCCCTCGGTTTCTGTGCATTTAAAATGCAACGTTATTAAGCTCTTGTCTGATTATTCATACTTTAGTTTGTGTGGGTGCGTGTGTGTTTGTGTATGTGTGCATTTGTATTTATGTATGCATATATATTTATTTCCGTTACTGTTTCCCTACTTTCTGTAATATGTCCTGTTGAAATGGAGTAAATAGATAAATAAAATCATATTATTTTCTTTTGTGCAATGCATGCATTATTACAAACCAGTGCTGCTTATAATTACCATCTACTCAGTATCAATATTAACACACATGCATTTTTAGCATTCTTTGATTGAGGAGGCGCAATTTTCATTCAATTCATCCTCTTCCATTCGAATTATTTGCTGATGTGGCTGCCTTTGTGATTTTGAATAAACCAGGCAATACGAATTTAAAAAATAACAAGGATTTTCAATATGTAGAGAATGCGATTATGGCAGTATTTCGCTGTGAATAGTTTTGTAGTTTTTATAAATAAGCACAAGGTGTCCCATTTACAAAGTGCATCTACAATAACTTATATCAGGACTGGTGTTGACAAAATGTTTTTTGAAAATTACTTTACAAGAGGTTTAAGTAATTTTGAAGCATTTCTTCTTTGACTGCATCCTTGTACTGCTAGATATATGTGATGCCATCGCCTTTTCAAATAGAACTATATAATTTAACAGTGACAAAAGAATTACTCTTCTTAAGAGGAGTTAAAAAATGATCATAACATTACCATACATAACAATACCACACAAAACCATTAATCCCCTCAGGGGCTCACCTTATGTGAGTACGGTTTTTTGGCGCACTCGGGGGTTCCCGCGCCAATCATCGCCATCTTCATCCTTTCACCCCCGTCCGGTCGAGGTGGGTTCGTTCTCGTGACCGGGGGACTCAAGGTAGGCTCTCGTGCGTTCTGTGCATATCATTACATCTCGCCCCTCGCCATCGCCTCTGTCTTCTCTTTTATTTATGCACATTTCGCCCCACGCCCATTCATTTACACGTCTCTTTTACTTCTTCGCCGGCCTACCTTGAGTGCGAAACGCCCACACACTTTTAGTTTCTTTTAACCTTTTATGTTAATCCTCCGTGGACACAGCCTGACGGATACCCGCGCACTGGGTGCGCAGCTGGGTGAGTGGGTAATGGCGTCATCCCCACCACCCGGGGTCGTCATGTAGGGTGTGTGTTCGTATCCGCTGTTCAACTGCAGTCCCGCGGGGGGCCATTGCATGAGCTGCTGACTTCCGACGGCGATTGGGTCCCTCTGTGTATGTTCTGGGAGGTGTGACCCTGGGGTGAGCTAGGTATAGATAGGCCACTCACCCAAGCCGGGGTAACGCCCGGGAAGTCAGAGCCCGAGGTCGGAGACGGTTGCAATGGTGGAGGATTTTTTTTCGTTATGGAGCACCCTTTCTCCATTATAAACAACAAGCGCCGAAAAGTTTTAGTAACAGAAGTAGCACCCCAACAGCTGGTTGTTACTTAGTGATTACTCGTACAAAGGAAGGACAATCATTCGAGAAGGTGAACCCTTTTGTCATCCAGAAGGGCATTGACTCAATTGCTGGTCCGGTTCTTTCCTGCACTCGGCTTCGTAATGGTTCGTTGTTAGTGCAAAGCAAATCCGAGGCACAAAGTAAGTCCTTGTTGAGCACCACGCTTCTCCACGGTTATCCTATCCGTGTTGAGAAGCACCGCACCTTGAATTCTTGTCGAGGCGTTGTCACCACGCATAGACTCGATGACATATCGAACGAGGACCTGTTCGAATATCTTGCAGACCAGAAGGTGACAGCGGTTCATCGAGTGCAGGCCAAACGCGACGGCGTATTGGTACCCACTCGTACCCTGTTTCTAACATTTGATGGCGTCGATCTGCCCACGAGCATCTCCGCAGGGTACGAACGTATTTCTGTGCGGCCTTATATTCCTAGACCTCTGCGTTGTTTTAAGTGCCAACGTTTTGGGCATACGCAAGTCTCATGTAAGAGTGCCGTTAACATCTGTGCAACATGTAGCCAGCCCTCACACGAAGGTGCCTGTTCAACAGCCCCCGTTTGCGTTAATTGTAAAGGGTCACATTCTGCTTCATTTGGCGACTGTCCGCGGTATTTGGACGAGAAGGCGATCCAGGAGATCCGGGTAAAGGAGAAACTCTCCTTCGCCGAAGCCCGGAGGCGTTTCCATGCGCGCCAAACTTCACTCCTGCGATCTGGCACATTTAGTTCTGTTGTTACCTCGCCAGTACCACGAGTAGATGCCGAAACTCAGACCTGTCCATGACTGGATTAACCGCCACTACCATCCGGCCGTCCATTAAAGCTACTGTTACCAAGCCCTATAAACCTGGTCCAAAGTCAATGAAGTCGCAAGCCGCTGTAAAGAAGCCCAAGCAGAAACTACGTAGGGAAGATTTTTTGAAAGACCCTCCGCGTGCGCGCGGTAACAAAAGTTCACCTTCTCCTCCTCGGAGGTCGCTGTCCCAGGAAGGTCCTGGCACAAGCCGCGCTCAGCGGCACCCCTCACCCATCGCCACCCAGAACCGATTCACGGCGCTTGAATCGGTTTCTGGCACTGAGCGCGTGGGCCCTCCCTCCGAGGAAGCTATGGAGTCTGACCAACTTCATACAAAAAGCCCGAGCCCAAAGGTTAAACAAAAGGTAATTTTAAGCCGCCCTTCTAAATAGACAGTTTATCCCCTTTTTCTTAATGGCTATCCTGACCTGGAATGTACGTGGTGTACGATCGCATAGGGCGGAACTGCAACTTTTATTGCGTTCCCATTCGCCTATGGTCGTATGTTTGCAGGAGACTAAGCTTCGCCCTCACGATCCTTTTGATCTCCGAGGATATACTCCGGTTCGCTACGACCTTGAACCGGAGGAGGGTACTCCTGCTCATGGAGGTGTCATGTTGTTAGTGCGTAACGACGTTCATTTTAAACCTGTCACAATTACATCCGACTTGCAAGCTGTTGCCGTTCGCCTTCACTTACCCGGCTTTTTGTTTTCTGTTTGCTCTGTGTATTCACCTCCATCGTCTCCCCTCGTTCCCGCGGACATTCGAGCTCTCCTGTCCGCTCTCCCAACACCATTTCTTCTGTTGGGAGATTTTAATGCCCATCACCCACTATGGGGTTCGCCAAGGGCTTGTGCGAGGGGAACTCTTCTTTCCTACATTCTTTATCAGTTCAATCTTTCCATTCTCAATACAGGTGCACCTACTTTTATTTATGATTCTTCTGGTACATTCTCTCACCTGGACTTTGCCATTTGCTCACTCCAGCTTGCTCGTCGTCTTCAGTGGAACGTCGTCGCTGACACCTACTCCAGCGACCATTATCCCTGCATCATTTCTCTTCTGTCACACCACGTACAGCATTCCAGAGTACCTACCTGGATATTCACAAAAGCCGACTGGAGCTTGTATTCCAGCCTCGTGCAGTTTTACGATCAGCCCTTCGCCGACATTAACCAACTAGTGCAGCACCTTACGTCTACGATTTTCTCTGCCGCCGAACGCGCAATTCCCCGTTCATCCTCTCAACCTCGGCGGCCAGCTGTTCCGTGGTGGAACGAGGATTGTCGGGACGCCGTTCGTGCCCGTAGGACTGCACTTAGGGTGTTTCGGCGACGCCCTACACTTGATAATTTGGTGACTTTTAAACAATCGCGCGCCTGGGCTCGTCGTATTATTTAGGATAGCAAGAAGGCGTCGTGGAATCGTTTTGTCGAGTCTTTTAATCGCTTTACGCCTTCATCTGTTGTTTGGGATAAACTTCGTCGCTTCTCAGGTAAAGTGTCGCATTGTACTGTTTCTGGCCTTCAGGTTTCCAATGCCACTATAGTGGATCCGGCTGCCATCTTTAACACTCTGGGTGCTGCATTTGAGGCGGTATCCAGTTCAGACTATTATTCCGCCGGCTTTCGCTCTATCAAAGCCCGGCTGGATTCCGACACCATTAATTTTCGGTCTGCTGATATTCAGTGTTATAATGAACTTTTCACTAGCGAGAGCTGGAGCACGCTCTTCATTGCTCTAGGAACTCCGCTCCTGGGCCGGACGGCATTCATGTACTGATGTTAAAGCACCTTTCAGCCGACAGTAATCGCTTTCTCTTACAGGTCTATAACCGTATTTGGCAAGACAGCATTTTTCCTTCCGTTTGGCGCGAAGCCAACATTGTCCCTATTCTTAAGCCTGGGAAGGATCGCCAACTACCTTCCAGCTACCGCCCTATCTCCCTCACCAGTTGCATTTGCAAGGTGATGGAGCGCATGATCAACGGGCGCTTGACATGGTGGATTGAGTCTCAGAAACTTCTAGCGATCGCTCAGTGCGGATTTCGTCGCTATCGCTCTACCGTCGACCGTCTGCTGTCCTTGTCGACGCATATTATGAATGGATTTCTGAGAAAGTGTCAAACCGTGGCTGTATTTTTTGACCTGGAGAAAGCTTATGACACTTGTTGGAGGAGCGGCATTTTACGTACACTTCACGCATGGAATATCCGCGGTCGTCTTCCCATATTTCTTCGGGAGTTTATGACGGACCGCGTCTTTCGTGTACGTGTGGGCTCGGTTTTATCTAGTCGTTTTATTCAAGAGAACGGAGTACCGCCGGGCTCTGTAATCAGTGTCACACTTTTTGCGATTGCTATCAACCCCATTGTTGATTGTATTCCACCTGGCATTTCATCGTCCCTTTTTGTTGATGATTTTGCCATTTATTGCAGTTCACGGCGGACCTGTCTACTCGAACGCCGTCTCCAGAGCTGTATCGACCGTCTCTACGCCTGGAGTGATGCCAACGACTTTAATTTCTCCGCCGAGAAATCCGTCTGCATCAACTTCTGGCGCCGGAAGTATTTCCCTCCGCCCTCTCTCCATCTAGGGCCAGGGATGCTTCCGTTTGCAGACGAGGCGAAATTTTTGGGGTTGATCTTTGATAGAAAGTTGTGTTGGACCTCGCACATTTCTTTTTTAAAAGCAAAGTGTGACCGTTCTCTTAATCTTTTACGTGTTTTAAGTGGCACATCCTGGGGAGCTGATCGGACCGTCCTTCTGCGTCTATATCGCTCTTTGGTCCGATCCAAACTACGGGTGTATTGTCTTTTCATCGGCACGTCCATCTGTGTTACGTCGCTTGGATCCCATTCATCATCGTGGTATTAGATTCGCTACAGGGGCCTTTCCAACTAGCCCCGTGCCCAGTCTTTACGCTGAAGCTGCAGAGCCTCCGCTGTCCTCCAGGCGTGAGATGCTCTTGTGCAGCTATGCCTGTCGACTCTCCAGCTTGCCTGACCACTCATCTTTCGCGGCCTTTTTCGAGGATTCACTTGACCGGCAATATTTAGTTAGCTCCTCTGCATTGCTCCCTCCAGGGGTTCGATTTCGACTGCTACTTCGGCATTTGGACGTTACGCCAGCGCCGGCCCTTCCTAGGGGGGAAACGCGTTTTCCTCCATGGTCGCGCGCTGAGGCCCTCTGTCACCTTGGGTTATCTTCAATGCCGAAGAATGAGACCCCTTCTTCAGTCTTTAGATCAGCGTTTTTAGAACTTCAGTCGCAATTCGGGGACTTGCCTTTTATCTTTACTGATGGATCTAAGACTGATGCTGGAGTAGGATGTGCCTTTTTTGTGGTGGAAATAGTTTTACCTTTCGTTTACCAGAGCAATCTTCGATTTTTACCGCCGAACTTTTTAGCATTTATCAGTCTCTTTTATATATTCAGCGGCACGACTTACGGCACTGTTTTATTTGTTCCGACTCCCTGAGTGCTCTTCAAAGTATTAGCTCGCTGTACAGTTACCACCCGCTCGTACAGCGCATTCATGACCTGCTCCACTCGCTTGGTGTCTCTGGCATCAGCGTCTCCTTCATGTGGATTCCAGGTCATGTGGGCATCTCAGGTAATGAGTCTGCCGATGTCGCTGCCAAGTCTGCGATTTTATCACCCAGACGTTTTACCTCTGTTGTTCCCTCGTCAGATTTGTTTATTGTTTTACGTCGCCGCATCCTCTCGCTTTGGAGCGATGAGTGGACGGCCCTCCGGGGGAACAAGTTGCGGGAGGTTAAACCTCTCCCGTTTGTCTGGGCTACCTGTTCCCGTGCTTCTCGTCGGGAAGAGGTAATTTTAACACGCCTTCGTATCGGACATTGCATTTTTAATCATAAGTATTTGCTGAGTGGTGACCCCGCACCACTCTGTGGGCAGTGTGATGCGCCCTTAACTGTGCGTCACATTTTAGCAGAGTGTCAAGTTTTAGCTCCTTTGCGCGTCCGTGTTGGTCTGCATGTTGGCTTAGCCAACGTTCTGGCAGACGACGCGCGTGCTGTAGAGTGTCCTTTACGTTTTATCAATGACATTGGATTTACCAGATGCATTTGATGCGCTGAGCGTCTTTTGACTATGTAATTTTCTCTTGTTTTTTAATGGGGCATCTCCTCCCCAATGGACATAGGCGCTCGTGTCCCTGACATTCTACAGTTCTTGACACGTTGTTTTTACTCTTTTATTGCCCATGTTTTTAGTGTGTTCGTTTTTGGTATTTGGTGTTTGGTTTTTTACCTTTTGGACTCGTGGGCTTGTGTCCCGTTTTTAATTATGCGGTTTTTTTATAGGACTTTTATTGTTTGACAGTACATTTTATACTTTGTAAGGGCGCTGATGACGTTAGCTGTTTAGCGCCCTTAAACCGCATCTCATCATCATCAAAACCATTAATCACGTCAGTATTTTTTGTTTCTGCTAATGCTTGCAATAAACTTACCTGCACCCCACACACCTACTATACGACATGTAAAAAAACCATCACGGCAACCTAAGCCAAAATCCAAGTTCATTTGTGCAGCTGCTTTCCAAGGTAATGTTGATAAAGTTGTACTTGATGGTACAGAGCACAAATTAAGTACTCTGGGAACCTGTTTAACCCTTTTACTTCTTGGTACACGCCTGAAGAGCGTGGCTGGCATGACTGGTTTCCTACGTATTGCGTTTTCCGCTTTATGTAGCATTAATATACAAATGGATCGATGAGAAAGAACAAGTCTTGCTTTCATAGCAACATATGGCGTTTAGGAAACGAGAAATATATCAATTATTTTTCAGAAAGGTATTATATTTCGGAATATTCGAGTGGCCTCGAAGCTGTATCGGCTTACATAACACAGATAGCAAGGTTTAATGTGGATTCTCTCACCTCGGCATCTTAGCGCAGTGGCAGAGCATTGACATGGGAAGCCTAAGATCTGTGATTGGAGTCCTAGCCACAATGTTTAATTTTTCAAGCCAAAATACTGGCGTATTCTGTATAGGCAGTATTTAAAAGTTTATTAGAATTATCAGATATCTCTGTGTAAATTAAAAGCGCAGGTGACTTATAAGAATGAAGAGGAAATTAAATGTGTAATGAAAACAAAAAGGGTAAAAGGTTGTCTGCACGGTTAAGTGGTTAAAGTCCTGGATTTCTAAACTAACGGCCCTGTGTTTGATTCCCGGCTCTGGGTCTTATATACAAATACTCTTTTTCTCTTTTTATTTATAAATAAGATTAGTCCCTTACCTCCGCATAGCTTGAAATTGTGTTTGTAAGAAGAGATAGAGGGAGAATTAAAGGTTTTATTTGGAAAAAAACTACGGTAATACAACGCAAATATAGCTACATATAAACTGTAAACATAATTATCGATGGCAATGTTTCCGAGACCAAAGCTAACGATATGACCTAAGACATTAAAGGTGCACATAAATGGATCAGAACTATCTTTCTGGGCAAAAAAAGTGGACTGACTCCATAATGCTAAATGACATTCACTTAATTGCTGTTTTCTGAATTGGATGCTTCCTTTAAATCATGATCCTGTCAATGTCTGCTTTTAATTTTGGTGTTTACTTATTTTCGACACCCAAATTCACCTATATTTCTAATGTGCTAATTATAGTAAATTTAGAACTCGAATTCTTGTTGCAAAATACATTAGTGTATGTATACTTTGGTGGCATACTTTAAAACAAAATATTTTATAAGATATAATTATGTTCAATTGGATTAACTGATTTTCAGATAAGTGTACCGAAGTTGCAATTTTCTCTAAGAAACGTGTATCATGTTTTTGCAGTTGTATATGGAAGCTTCTTATTATAATACCATGGAGTGAGCATTAAAATTCATTCCTATCTACAAATCTATTATGATTTGCTCCATACCTACACAGTACATGCCGACGAGCTAACGCTTTGCAGGAGTGATCTGAAGGGAAAGCTATTTCATAACGGAGACTCATTTTCCAATTCAAATAAAGTAAAAGTTATAACATAATATACCGTGCAAGATAGCTCCACAGCACAGCGTGAGGCTCGCATTCGAGAGGTACCGGGTTCGATTCCCGGTAGTCACCCACTCTGACCTGGGGTATTTCTGATTTTCCCTGGTTGACAAAAGACGAATGCTGGAGTGATGTAAGTAGGATAAGAAAGTGGGTACGGGCGCACACAGGGATGCCGAAAACTGATAAGATGTAATGTGATATCCTTTGTTCTGTGCCGCCGACTCCACCCCCTGCTTTGTGGCCTTACACTTAAAGCTGCCGACTGAGCCCCCTGCTTTGTGGCCTGACCTGAGAAGCCGCTGCACACGGCCCCTCTTTGTGCGCTACTATCATCCCGCGCGGTAGAGGTGTAGAACAATTAACTATTGTTCTTTTGTGGCCTGACCTAATGCCAACCTGGGTATAGGAAAACAATGGACTATTGTGCTCGCCGCTAATGGAGGTTGGGTCCTTGTGCGCTACTGATGCCGACAGCCGGGGATCGTCGAAAAATGGGTTATTGTTTCGTCGCGTGCAGCCGCCTCCGCAAATTGATGTAGGTGATAATTGTGTAAATCAATCAGGTAATGTTCGTCCATGCATAACATTGTCTAACATTATTGAAAAAAGAATCAAGGGTTTATACTGCTAAAGTCCTGGCATCGCGCCTCTAAAGGGATGGATGCAAACCGAAGTATCCCCACTGCATGTATCTTGATTGATTAATGTAATTAAGCGCTACTCGTCGATCGATGAATACGATTAAGTATTTTTGATTGTTCAATGTAATTACGAGTATATGAATTGACTCACGCACCTGGTCGCCATCGTATATGTGTGTATGGGTGTTAAGGTGATTATTACGCGTGTATAATTATTACGACTAATAACACTTGTTTAATTCTACTTTTGAGGGAAAATTATTTTGGGTTTATAAGAATATTACATCACTTAGATGAATCCATGACTGAAAGCACAGAGTTGTCGTAACGAGACGTTAACGAGTGATTCTTTCGCTGAAAACCTGCGGGCGGTCCATCCCCTGTACAGTGCTCCACTCGACTGAAGCCTCTCCTATGTGCCGCTAGAGACTAGCCCGTATCCCCTCCCTTCCCTCTCCACGCCACTCACGACCTGTTGCACGCGCTATTTAGTGGACAGCGGTGAAGGCTCGCTCTTCCGCACAGCGATGAAGAAGACGGATCTTTGACATCTTAAGAGTTTAAGAAGCGCACGGCGGCCATCTTGCCTCCCTGGAAATAACTAACATAAATCATTTGAAATGGACGATAAGGAACTTCGCGCTTCAAGATATTTTTTCCAAGGTTTGTTTACACGTAGGTTTGGCTCTGAAAAATAAATAAATACAGTTAACTCTATAGTTAAATATTACATACGTTATTAATAAATAAATAAATAATGGAATATGGCGAGTGGCCTAAACTAAACACCTTAATTGCTACTCCTTTAATTAACGCTAGTTAAAGAACGCTCATAAATATAACTCAATAGAAATATATAACGACAGTCAAAAAACAGATACTTTAAAACAGACATCGATAAAGCACTCCACGCGCTTAGGCATGGACTTTAAAACAGGCATTGTCGATAAAGTACCGCAGCTCACTCACACAAGCACACGCGTAGACATAGACCTTAAAACAGACGTTGTCGATAAAGTACCGCACTGCCAGCGCAAGCACAAGCGTAGGCATGGACTATAAAACAAGCATTGGCGGTAAAGTAGCACATTATCAGCGCAAGCACACGCGTAGACAGGGACTTTAAAAGAGTCATTGCCGGTAAAAAGAGCATCCATCACGCAAGCACTCTCTCTCTCCTTTGCAGATAGGGACTTTAAAACAGCCGTTGGCGATAAAGCACTCCACGGGCATAGGCATGGACTTTAAACAGACGTCGATAAAGCACCGCACTGCTAGCGCATACAAGCGTAGGCATGGACTATAAAACAAGCATTGGCGGTAAAGTACCACACTGCCAGTGCAAGCACACGCGTAAACAGGGACCTTAAAGCAGTCATTGCCGGTAAAAAACGCATTCATCACGCAAACACACACTCTCTCTCTCACTCTCTACATTACGCCAAGGATTTATATAGCGGTTTACACACCCTTGCAAAAAATATGTTGTACGCCGTTGAAGGGGTTAAACCATGATACTGCATGATTTTTCCACTGTACTTAGAGCCTTTATGGACGGGATTCCTAAGGGAAACTAACATCTGTACATGGAGGCCTCAAATTTACCGCTTGAGTGGAATTTAGCGGTAGGTACACGTCTCCAAAAGAATTGTCCTGACTTATACACACGAAGGGACTTTTCCTAAGACATCGAGAGAAACAACGAGAATTTCTTTTTCATTACTAACGCTAAAATTGTATTATCGTCAAGAAAGCTTATTTGTTTATTCCATTTTAACAGACTGGTGTTTCAGCCGCCATGTCTAAAATTATTTGATCCAGTATCATCCCAATGTAATAAATATCATGGTTTTCTGAGAGATATCGTTTGTATTCATATTCGAGAGGTCACAGTTTCGAATCTCGGTTAGGTGATTTACGATGCAAGGGAAAGCCCTCATATTAACGATCTTTATAAGCGTGGGTGTAACATATTTTCCTACGGGGTATGATGTATAGATTCTGTACTTGCGCAATTATTATTCCCGTAACAAAAATGAAAAGACGACTACAACAGATCCTTGTTTGTTCAGATATGCAGCGTCTAAAGTGGTATTGAATATCAGAGGGAAATCTAACTCTGAACTCAAACTAAAAAATACACGGACTTTCAAAACATGCACCCTTCTCTTAGAAATATATAACATAGGACGAGAACTTTTTAAACAGCCCACCCTTCGAAAGATATTTTGAATATTCCAACAGAGAGATCGAACCATTACGAGGGCATTAAATTATAAATTTGACATTTGGTTTAAAATCTTCTTCCAGAGACCCAACACCAGTGATATTCGAAAAATTCGACAATGAGTTATTCAGTTGCACGCCCCTTGCAAAAATATGTTGTATATCCCTGAAGAGAGTAATTCCCGGTAGCTGGATACCGTCCTATATCCCATTAACGGACAATGTCAAACCCTTTCCCATTAAGGCGTGTATGGTGTTTCTAAAATGATTTCTTATTCTCCTGAAAAGACCATCCTTAGCGGAAAACCCTACTCATATAAATGACGGTGTAAACATCCTAACATGTTATTTATATAATTCTCAAATACAAGAATTCTTTGCATGATACCGATAATAAACTAATTTTTATGGAATGCTAAACAAATAGATGTGATTTGGATAGAGTGATATGAAGAGTATGGTATTCAGAATTAAAATGGGAGAAAGAATTCAACTTAAGCATACGAGTGTATCTGATATTTTTTGTGGTCTTTGAAGCAAATATTATTATCGTCAAGAAAGCTGATTTGTTTATTTCATTTAAACAGTCTCCATACCTAAAAAGTACACAATCCCTACACCATACAAGGAAAATTATATCAACAGAAACAATACCTGCTTTTTCGTTATTTTCACTCTAAAATTATTATTATATAATACATATGAGGTTGGTGATGACATCAGCGGCACCACTCACATTCATATCATGTTAGAATAATACTTTGATCCTAGACCGGCGCTTCAAACATAATACTGGGGCGAATATTTTGATAATAATAATAAACATTGAATTTTCGCAATAATCTAAAAATAATATATATATTTTTTATTTTCTATTTTCATATACAGAAGGATTTCCCTTACACGGAAAATTATATCAACAGAAACAATACCTTCTTTTTTCGTTATTTTCACTCTAAAATTATTATTAAATAATGCGTATGAAGTTGGAGTTCCAGATGAAGGCAACACTGTCACCACTCACATTCATATGATGTTAGAATAATACTTTGGTCGTAGACGGACGCTTCAAATATAATACTGGAGCGAATATTTTGATGATAATAATAAACATTGAGTTTTAGAAATAATGCAAAAATGATATATATATATATATATATATATATTTCTAGCGTCATATACAGAAGGATTTCCCTTACAGAGAGGTGGCGTGATTGAGGAATTCCCCAGCGTCATGTTTAAAAGTGTTTTATGACATACCCTCTACGCGAGGCTAGCATCTCCCCACGACCCTCTCTGCTCGATGGGTTGGAGTAACCAATCAAAATTGATGTATTATATACCGTCACACCTCTCGCATACATTTTTTACATTGCAAAAGATGGATATATTAGCCTGCTTAAGTGGAAATTCTTACAGTTTCCGGACCGACATCAGCGAGTTAAGATCTCTTCAGGCTTTACTTCGCGTCGTGAAATTTCATCAAGCATCACGTCTAGTAAGTTGTAAATGTACTTCATTTACTTTAAAAGTTAACTTATTTCGCACTACATTTAACTTATAATTGCGTTCTTGTTTTCAATAACGGGTAATTATATGCAAATAGTTGAACATTCTATAGTTAATAGCTAGACGTGTGTTTTCATTTTTCTCAAATGCAAGCAGTTTACTTAAGTACTCATTTTAGGCAGGCTTATTTTACATTTAATAGATAGTTGCGCGAATTCATTTCTCGAAAAATGTGAACAGTTTAGTTAAGTGTTCATTTTTTAAGCATACTTATTATTCCGTGTCTTAAGTACGGATTTCACAGAGGGAATAATATTCCTTTTAGAGAAAATACAATTATTTGAATACCAACCGTAACGAATAAATATGTTCTTTATATGCAATACAAATTCCTTCCTAGGGTGACCGACGGGATTCGAACCCGGGCCCTTCAGATTGCACGCATCGGTTAAAAATTCTTCAGTTAATAGCTATATAACCACGTTACATTTCCCTAACGCATTCTGAAAACTTTCCCTCTGTTTCCATTACGTTAAAAGAGATATTTTCCAGACTGTGTCGAATAATAAATATTCTTTATTTGCAAAAGAAATTTCTCCCTGGTTAAAAATACATCGACATTTCCGTGTACATGAGTTATTCGCAATAGAGTAAATTAACTTAATAATATAGATTTTTTAAATAAATAAAATCTAACCGGCAAATTACTTATGTTTTCAGCATTCAGATCTGTTAATGTAGCTGAAGCCTACAATCAGCTCTAGCAAGATACTCGTCGCCAACTGAAGGATCATCCCACGAATAACGTGAAGATTCAGGCGTCGGATCATTACGGATGGGACCCTGCCCTGTACATGCAGCAACAGCCGAATGGTAAGAATCCTTCAGTGTTTTTTAAAAAAATTAATGTAACAACTCATACTAATTTATTGTTTATATTCTTTACTATTAGTATTTTTATTATTATTCCAGGGAGCGGACTTTATTTCGGAAGGGGGTTCGCTCAACCCGCGATCGCTGTACCGGCGCCACCAAGCTTTCAGACCTTCCTGGTGCCAAATCAGCAGGGATGGGGCCCTGCACCGTACATGCAGAAACCGTCGAATGGTACGAATTCTTCAAAATTCTATGAAGTTACTTTACACACTCTAAACTATTAATTATTATTATTATTATTAATGTTATTATGATTAATATTATTATTATTAATATTATTATTCCAGGGAATGAACTTTATTTCGGGACTGTTATCGCTCAACCCGCGACCGTTGCACCGGCGCCAACATGCTTCCAGACCTTCCTGGTACCAAATCAGTAGGGATTGTGCTCTGCCCCGTACATGCAGCAACAGCCGAATGGTAAGAATTTTTCAGTGTTTTATGAAGTTCTTTTACACATGCTATATTATTATTGTTATTATTGTTACTATTATTATTATTCCCGGGAGCGGACTTTATTTATGGACTGGCATCGCTCAACCCGCGATCGCTGCACCATCCGCCTTTCCTGCACCAAATCAGCGGGGATGGGGGCCCTGTCCGATGCATGCAACAACCACCGAATGGTAAGAATCCTTCAGTGTTTTAAAAAAATTATGTAACAGAATCATATTAACATCCTTTTACGTATGCTATAATATTATTAATCCAGGAAATATTCTGGCTGTTGAGGGAAGCCAACCCAAGGACATTGCAATACAGAGCTCAGCGTCGCAGGAGATGGATGATGAAGTTTCGGCCGCTGCACCGTCAGCCTCCTCATCACCCGACACGCCAGTGGACGCTGTACCTGCTGCAGCCTCAACCTCATCACCAAACGCAATTGATGAAGCCGCTGCACCGTCAACTTCCTCATCATCCAATGATTCAGCACGCGTGAATGGGAGGAGAGGACACGCAACGGACGGAAGCGAGCAACTTACATTTAAAGAAGTCAAGGTTAGTGCTAGCAATTGTCAAGGTCTGAAATGCAATGCCATCCAATCGGCATTCAAGGGACGTATTTTTAATAGTAAAATAACAAATACATTAAAAATACTCGACCCCAGAGTCTTTTTAGATGAGTGCAAGGAGCTTATAATTAAAGAAGTGGAAAACGTTTTGCTGAAAAGCAGGAGTGGATTAAAATGAATTGCTCCATGGAACTTAAATATGTACTCTATAAACGTGATGAAGAGAAGCACTTTTCCTCCTATAATTCTAAGCCAGTACTGATACTTCCGTCAAGCGACACCAAACAGATCTTTTCTTCAATTGCGGGGGACATTTCAAAAAACATTTCCAAATTTGAGGGGGGGATCATCGAAGACTTTGTTAGAGATACCTAGTCTGGTGATGAGCTTTATACTAAGATCCTCTTCACGCAGCATCATATATTGAATTGCAACAGAAAATTAGGAATAAGTATGCAGTAACAAATATAAAGAATGAAGACAACTTCTGCTTCGAGTGGTGCATGCTAGCCTCTAAATACCCTGCTAAACGCGATGAGTATAGAACAGCAGTATACCTCTTTGAAAAGCAGAATAATGGAGTATCCATTTCAGTGTTTGGTATAGAAGAGAATGACAACATTATTCCTCTTTACCAAACAGCTGAAAAGAAGCAGCACCATGTCAATCTTCTATATATTTAAAGGGAGGATAAGTTCCACTACTGTAATAATTTGTCCAGATTGATAAGCAAGCAGACGACGAAACATAAGGCAAGAATATGGATTTGCGAGGCATGTCTCAAGAGGTGTGCCACTGAGAAGGTTCTAGAAAAACACAGATTAACCCTCTTAGCGCCAGAACCGACCTGATCGGCTTTCTGAAACCAGCTGTAGAGTGACAGACGCCTGCCTCTCTTTACCGGTGTAAAGTGCCGAGGGCTTTCGGCGGAAGAGTTACCGTTGCAATAAACTGCATATAACTCGTGAGATCTGACTGCCAACGCCCGGAAACTTATTTAATAGTAATGTCGATGTGTGTTACATAAGTTTATAACACTTATAGACACGATAACTTCATAAAAACTCCAAAATATAGCAACAAATGCAATATTTTTATGAGAATTAAATTATTTTCGTATTTTAAATTTAAAAAATCGGTGTTCAAAATGCACAAAAGATTAATAAAAATATATAAATTTAAAGATTGACATTCCGTAAATAGGTGACAAGCATAAAGAGAGCAGCCTTTTAAGCCGTATTAGCATTTTAGATTTAAAAACAATAAGGCGTAAAAGTGTAAAGTTTTCTGGTACGAACCAAAATCTTGAAATGAAGAATAATATCCTTTTAGAGCCAAGGTATTCTTTATAAAGTCTTCTGTTGAAATGTAAGCGTTACGAATTGTCCCTACTCAGCTATATTAATGTAGTTTTTATATTCAAGGCACTAATAAACACTAAATAATAATTATACGAATTTAAGAAGTTGGGCTGAATTAATATAACTTGTGGTATATAAAATAGAAAATGTGTCTCTAGCAGATTTAAATTACATACGAGTCTATGCCCATAAATCTTTACAAAAACACCTCAAATGTATTTTTAACACTTATGAAGGGTTGCACATTTTGTATGCAATCTTTTGTCACACTTGACGCACACAATTCTCGATCGTCGTCTTTGTCTGGAGTATGACACACAATGCACTGTTTTTCCTTTGCTCCAGGTAGCAATTTCACACAATATGTGAGTACAGGTTTTGGCGCACCCGGGGGTTCCCCATCGCCATCATCATCCTTCCACCCTCGTCCGGTCCAGGTGGGTTCATTCTCGTGACCGGGGGACTCAAGGTAGGCTCTCGTGTGTTCTGTGCATTTCACTCCATGTCGCCCCTCGCCATCGTTTCTTTCTTCCCTTCTATTTCTGCACATTTCGCTCCACGTCCATTCATTTACGCCTCTATTTTCCTTCTTCGCCGGCCTACCTTGCGTGCAAAACGCCCACCACTTTTAGTTCCTTTTACCCTTTTTATTTAATCCTCCGTGGACACAGCCTGACGGATAACCGCGCACTAGGTGCGCAGCTGGGTGATTGGGTAATGGCGTCATCCCCACCACCCGGAGTCGTCATGTAGGGTATGTGTTCGTATCCGCTGTTCAACTGCAGTCCCGCTGGGGGCCATTGCATAAGCTGCTGACTTCTGACGGAGATTGGGTCCCTCTGTCTATGTTCTGGGAGATGTGACCCTGGGGTGAGTTTGGTATAGATAGGCCACTCCCCAAGCCGGGGTAACGCCCGGGAAGTCAGAGCCCGAGGTCGGAGACAGTTGCAATGATGGAGGATTTATTTCGCTATGGAGCACCCTTTCTCCATTACTCACAATAAGCGCCGAAAAGCCTATGTAACAGAAGTAGCAGCGCCGACATCTGGTTGTTACTTGGTCATTCCACGTAAGAAGAAAGACAGCTTTGAGAAGGTGAATCTTTTCATTCTTCAGAATGGCATTAACGCTATTGCAGGTGCGGTTCAGTCCTGCACTCGTCTTCGAATTGGTTCATTGTTGGTTCAAACCAAATTCGAAAAGTAGGGTAAGTCCTTGTTGCGCGCTTCGGTTCTCCACGGTTATCCTATCCGTGTCGAGACGCACCGAACCTTGAACTCCTGTCGAAGCGTCGTTACCACCCATAGCCTCGATAGTATGTCGGACGAAGAACTTGTCGACTATCCTTCTGATCAAAAGGTGACAGCTGTTCATCGAGTGCCGGCTAAACGCGACGGAATTTTAGAACCAACTCGTACCCTGTTTATCACTTTCGATGGCGTCGATCTGCCCAGGAGTCTTTCAGCAGGGTACAAGCGTATTGCAGTGACGCTCTATATACCTAGACCTCTGCGTTGTTTCCAATGCCTACGTTTTGGCATACGCAAGTTTCATGTAAGAGTGCCGTTACAATCTGTGCAACATGTAGCCAACCCTCACACGAAGGTACCTGTTCAAAAGCCCGCGTCTGCGTTAAATGCAAAGGGTCTCATTCTGCTTCATTTGCCGACTGTCCGCGGTATTTGGACGAAAAGGCGATCCAGGAGATCCGGGTAAAGGAGAAACTCTCCTTCGGCGAAGCCCGTAGGCGTCACCATGCGCGCCAACCTTTTCTCCTGCAATCCGGAACATTCAGCTCTGTTGTTGCCTCGCCAGTACCCCATAAAGATGCAGAGACACAGACCTGGACCATGACTGCATTGACCGCCACTACCAGCCGGCCGTCTGTTTCTAGCACGGTTATTAAGCCATCTAAAACTGGTTCTAAGCTTCTGAAACCTTACGTCACCGAAAAGAAGCCCAAGCAGAAACTTCGAAGGCAAGATTTCCTTAAAGACCCTCCGCGTGCGCGCGGCAAGAAAAGTTCACCTTCCCCTCCTCCTCGAAGGTCGCTGTAACAGGATGCTCCTAAGACAAGCCGCGCTCAGCGGCCCCCTTCACCTATTTCCACCCAGAACCGATTCTCGGCGCTTGAGTCGGTTTCTGGCTCTGAGCGCGTGGGCCCTCTCTTCGAGTAGGCTATGGAGTCTGACCAACTCCATACTAAAAGCCCGAGCCAAAAGGTTAAGCACAAGGTAAATTTGAGCCGTCCTTCTAAATAAGAAGCTTATCCCTAATATTTATGGCTATCCTGACCTGTAATATACGTGGTGTACAATCGCATAGGGCGGAACTGCAACATTTATTGTGTGCCCATTCACCTATGGTCGTGTGTTTGCAGGAGACCAAGCTACGCCCTCACGACCCTTTTGAGCTGCGAGGGTATACTCCGGTTTGCTATGACCTTGAACCGGCTGAGGGTACTCCTGCTCATGGAGGTGTCATGATATTAGTGCGCAAAGACGTTCATTTTCAGACTCTCACGCTCACGTCCAACTTGCAATCTGTTGCCATTAGAATTCACTTACCCGGCTTTGTCTTTTCTGTTTGCTCTGTGTATTCGCCTCCATCGTCTCCCGTCGCTCATCGGACATTCGAGCTCTCCTGTCCGCTCTCCCAACACCATTTCTTCTGTTGGAGATTTTATTGTCCATCACCCACTGTGGGGTTCGCAAAGGGCTTGTGCGAGGAGAACTCTTCTTTCCGACATTTTTTACCAGTTTAACCTCACCATCCTCAATACAGGTGAACCACTTTTCTTTCTGATTATTCTGGTACATTCTCTCACCTGGACCTTGCCGTTTGCTCACTTCGGCTTGCTACTCGTCTGCAGTGGAACGTCGTCGCTGACAACTACTCCAGGGACCATTACCCCTGTATCGTTTCTCTTCTGTCTCACCACGTCCAGCATTCCAGAGTACCCACCTGGATATTTTTACAAAAGCCGACTGGAGATTGTATTCCAGCCTCGTGTATTTTGTCGACAAGCCCTTCACCGACACTAACCAAATGGTACAGCACCTTACGTCTACGATTCTATCTGCCACCAAACGCGCAATTCCCCTTTCCTCCTCTCAACCTCGGCGTCTACCAGTTCCGTGGTGAAACAAGGATTGTCGGGACGCCCTTCGTACCCGTAGAACTGCGCTTAGTTTGTTTCGGCGACAGCTTACACTTGATAATTTGGTTAGTTTTAAACAATCGCGCGACAGGGCTCGTCACATTATTCAGCATAGCAAGAAGGCCTCTTGGACTCCTTTTGCCGAGTCTTTTAATCGCTTTATGCCTTCATCTGTTGTTTGGGATAAACGTCGTTGCCTCTCAGGTAAAGTATCGCATTGTACTGTTACTGGCCTTCAGTTTCCCAATGCCACCATAGTGGATCCGTCTGCCATTGCTAACACTCAGGGTGCTGCCTTTGAGGCGGTTTCTAGTTCAGACCATTATTCCACCGGCTTTCGCTCTATCAAAGACCGGCTGGATTCCGACACCTTTACTTTTCGGTCTGCTAATAATGAGTGTTATAATGAACCTTTCACAATGAGGGAGCTGGAGTACGCTCTTCATTGCTCTAGGCACTCCGCTCCTGGGCCGGATGGCATTCATGTCCTGATGTTAAAGAACCTTTCAGCCGACAGTAAACTCTTTCTCATACAGGTCTATAACCGTATTTGGCAAGACGGCGTTTTTCCTTCCGTTTTG
This sequence comes from Deroplatys truncata, assembly GCA_030765065.1. NCBI lineage: Eukaryota > Metazoa > Arthropoda > Insecta > Mantodea > Mantidae > Deroplatys > Deroplatys truncata. The sequence goes on from CM060990.1 coordinate 281,420,079, forward strand.
GCGCGAAGCCACCATTGTCCCTATACTTAAGCCTGGGAAGGATCGCCAACTATCTTCCAGCTACCGCCCTATCTCCCTCACCAGTTGCATTTGCAAGGTGATAGAGCGCATTGTCAACGGGCGGATGACATGGTGGCTTTGAATCTCAGAAACTTCTAGCGAACGCTCAGTGCGGATTTCGTCGGCACCGCTCTACCGTCGACCATCTGGTGTCCTTGTCGACGCATATTATGAATGAATTTCTGAGAAAGTGTCAAACCGTGGCTGTGTTTTTTGACCTGGAGAACGCTTACGACTCTTGTTGGAGGGGCAGCATTTTACGTACACTGCACGCAGGGAGTATCCGCTGTCGTTTTCCCATATTTCTTCGGTGGTTTATGACGGGCCGCGTCTTTCCTGCCTGTGTGAGCTCGGTTTTATCTAGTAGTTTTACTCAAGAGAACGGTGTACCGCAGGGCTCTGTACTCAGTGTCACACTTTTTGCAATTGCTATCAACCCCATTGTTGAATGTATTCCACCTGGCATTTCATCGTCTCTTTTTGTTGACGATTTTGCCATTTATTGCAGTTCACGGCGGACCTGTCTACTCGAATGCCGTCTCTAGAGCTGTATCGACCGTCTCTACGCCTGGAGTAAGGCCAAAGGCTTTAATTTCTCCGCCAAAAAATACCTCTGTACAAATTTCTGGCGCCGCAAGGCTTTCTTTCCGCCCTCTCCCCATCTTGGGCCAGGGATACTTCCGTTTGCAGACGAGGCGAAATTTTTGGGGCTCATCTTTGATAGAAGGCTGAGCTGGACTTCGCACATTACCTTTTTAGAAGCAAAGTGTGACCGTTCCCCTAATCGTTTACGTGTTTTAAGAGGCACATCCTGGGGAGCTGATCAGACCATCCTTTAACATTTTTATCGCTCTTTGGTCCGATCAAAGCTTGATTACGGGTGCACTGTCTATTCGTCGACGCGTCCATCTGTATTATGTCGATTGAATGTCATGCACCATCGTGGCATAAGAATCGCTAATGGGGCCTTTCAAACCAGCTCTGCACCTAGCCTATATTGAAGCTGCAGAGCCTCCGCTGTCCTTCAGGCGTGATTTGCTTTTGTGCAGCTATGCCTGTCGACTCTCATGCTTGCCTGACCACCCGTCTTTCGCGATATTTTTCGAGGATTCGCGTGATCGGCAATACTAAGTTAGCTCCTCTGCATTGCTCCCTCCAGGCGTTCGCTTTCGTCAACTTCTTCGGCATTTGGACGTTACGCCAGCGCCGGCCCTTCCAAGGGGGGGGGGGGGGAAACGCGTTTTCCTCTATGGTTGCGCGCTGAGGCCCACTGACACCTTGCGTTATCGTGGACGCCAAAGAATGAGACCCCTTCTTCAGTCTTTGGATCAGCATTTTTAGAACTGCAGGCGCAATTCGGGGACTTGCTTTTTATATTTACTGATGGATCTAAGACTGATGATGGAGTACGATGTGCCTTTGTTTGTAGTAGGAGTAGTTTTACCTTTCGTTTTCCGGGTCAATGTTCGATTTTTACCGCCGAACGTTTTAGCATTTAGCAGTGTCTTTTATACATTCAGCGGCACGACTTACGTCACTGTTTTATTTGTTCAGACTCCCTGAGTGCTCTTCAAAGTATTAGCGCGCTGTGCAGTTACCACCCACTCGTACAGCGCATTGATGACCTGCTCCACTCGCTTGGTGTCTCCGGCATCAGCGTCTCCTTCTTGTGGCTTCCAGGTCATGTGGGCATCTCAGGTAATGAGTCTGCAGACGCCACTGCCATTTCGGCGATTTTGTTACACAGATATTTTACCTCTGTTGTTCCCTTCACAGATTTGTTTGTTATTTTACGTAGCCGCATCCTCCCGCTTTGGAGGGATGAGTGGACGGCCCTCCGGGGAACAAGTTACGGGAGGTTAAGCTTCTCCCGTTATACTGGGGTACCTCTTCTCGTTAGTGTCGTCGGGAAGAGGTACTTTTAGCTCGCTTACGAATCGGACGTTGTCTTTTTAGCCATAGATACCTGCTCAGGGGTGACCCCGCACCACTCTGTGAACAGTGTGATGCGCCCTTAACGGTCCGTCACATTTTAACGGAGTGTCAAGTTTTAGCTCCGCTGCGCGTTTGTGTTGGTCTGCCTGTTGGCCTAGCTAACGTTTTGGCAGACGACGCGCGTGCTGTAGAATATCTTTTACGTTTTATCAGTGACATTGTTTTTAGCCGACGCATTTGAAACGCTGAGCGTCTTTTGACTGTATGATTTTATATTGTCTTTTTAATGGGACATATACTCCGCAGTGGACGTCCGGCGCTCATGTCCCTCGCATTCTACAGTTCTTGACACGTTGTTTTGCTCATTTACTGACCATGATTTTAGTGTGTTCGTTTTTGGAATTTGGTTTTTTGTTTTCTACCTTTTTCGACATCGCGGGTTTGTGTCCCGTTTTTTAATTAAGCGGTTTTTTACCCAACTTTTGGAATGTAAATTTTATACTTTGTAAGGACGCTGATGACCTTAGCTGTTTAGCGCCCTTAAACCGCATCTCATCGTCATCAACACCGCACACCGGTCTGTCATTTGCAAGGGCCAGTAATGTTGACTAAATATTACTTCTTGCAGATAACCACTCTTATTTTAATGAGTTTATAATGCAAGCGTAAAACTGTAGCCGAGTCATTTTCGTTCTATTGTAATTTTCGTGATAAAGCAGATATGCATTTAGTACCATTCTTGAAATGATATTAAACGCAACTTTTTCTAATATTTCAAAGTTCTGTGTTCATCTAAATAAGAATACAGCAGCATGTCATTGACATCTGTTCCCTCCATATAGCGATTGCAGTCCAAGATTACGTTGGGCTTCATTTTAGGCTCATTTGTGTTTCTCACTGTAGGAGTCACGTTAGATTCTTTTGCAGTTGCGTAGGTTGACAAAAGTATTACCTGATTCCTTTGAGACTTTTTTGCTTAGATGCTACAAGTAACAAAGGTCATTGCCTGAAGTATTGTTTTAATATTGTATTAAATTTATTCTTAGCAGCAGTCGGAATTCCATTTTTGTTACGCCTAATTGTATCAGTTAAAAAGTTCCTGCCGAATATAGATATTTGGCGAGAGGAATGGATATAAAATTATCTCTGTATATATGATGCCCTTTTGTGAGGTAATTGCCAATTGAAAGTAGTTTGTTAACCACTGTGTATGCTAAGCCATCGGTTTTTATAGCTGTCTTGTCCCAGAAGATTTTGCACCCCTATAGGGGTAGAAACCTAAACAGTATTTGCTGACCGCATTACATATCCTCCAGAATTTTATCCCCCATTTATGATGGTGCTTGTTTGGCATGTACTGCATGAGCTAAATGTGGCATTTGGTTCCCACTAAACTTTAATCAATTGACAGTTTTTGATGAGGAGTGTAATGATGCCGAAATACCCTGTTTGCATGTACCAAAATAGGCTGGAATCTAGCATAGGGTCATACTTTGGAGAACCAGGAGGAGAAATCTTGGTTTTAGGCCTCAGATGAACAAAATTCAAAAGAAGTTGAAACCTGTTCTTGGAAAACATTCTTCCAAAACCAAGGAGTATCGAAAATGTCTTTGGTACTCCAGTAGGAAAACACGGTTGGTTTTTTCACAAGCCCCATGTTCGAAATAACCGCAGTGAAGGCCTTTATCTCCTGTTCGGAAGCTTTTAGCCAGGATCTTTATCTTGCACTTGGGGAGAGATCTCTTGCCGCAAGCACATAATTTGCGTAATGATTTGTTTCGGCAACAATGAGGTTCAGGAATGTAGTGGTGAAAAACAGATTGAAGTAAAATGCAGGTGAAAAATCAGGGTTAGGAGCAGGTTTTGGTCCAGGGAATTCCATAAAAGAGAATGTAGGTAACGGGGCGTGGTCAGTGTCATTAGGATAAACTTCAGTGAAGGTTACCTGCACAGTATCATTTTCCTCATTGTTACCGTCATCATCAGTAGAATCCTCTTCGGATTATGAATTAATTCCATTGTCAAATACCATGTCTTCTCCTCCAAATGAAACGTCCAATTTCATCTTATTTTGCGGTGGAGAACCAGCGGTGTGCCCGAGATGATACGATTAGATGAATCGATTTCGCTATCACTATCCGATAATAGTTCATCTGCATCCACTCCACAATTATAGAAATACTCTAACAACTTTTTTTCGTCTACGCCTGGTTTGAATAAATCACGAGAAGCACTTGTCATCTTTCACTACTACAGCACAACAGACTATCGAAAACTGAGGGGTTGTTTGTTGTCGTGAAAGCCAAATATACCTTTACAAACCTTCCTGTCGAAGGACAAAAGATGTACACTTCCAAGGGTTTGTATTCCGCTGTTATAGGATATCACAAAACTATGTTAACCATGTAAATTTTTCGCAATCCGATCTCCTCGACGCTGGCACTAAAGCGGGTGGATTTTAAAATCCGATCTGATCGTATCTGACACTTTAACGGAGATCCGCCGCTCTACCGCTTGGCACCAAGAGGATTAAGATGTGGAAAATGCCAGCTGCTTAAAATGCCTCAACAGGATGAATGTATTGAATTTAAAGCATTCTCCAAAAGCGTCCCTGTACCTTTTGTCATATACGCTGACATTAAATCTGTTCTGGCAAAGGTTCCCTCTTGCGAGCTCTCAAGCAACTCGAGTTGGTCCCGAGCCATTCAAGAACATGAAGCAATGTCTATTGCCTTAAATCTGGTATGTAGACATGACGAGACACTGTCGAAATTCTTTCTCTTCAGAGGTCCATATGCCATCGATGACTTCATCAAGCAATTAAAATCAATTGCTAATTAGGTCATCGATTTGTATTCTAATCCTTAACCTATGTATCTATCCCCTGAAGAGCAACAGAATTTTGAAAATGCCTCTGAGTGTCATATATGCCCACTATGAGCGATTTGCGCGTCAGGGATCACGATCATGTGGCTGGTGAATATCTGGGTGCTGTTCATAATAGATGCAACCTAAATAGAAAGGTCCCCGATATCATACCGATGCTTTTTCATTGTCTATCTAATTATAATAGTCACTTCTTGATAAGGCGCCTGGATTATGATAATAAACCCATATCATGCATAGCTCAAAGTGGTGAAAGGTATCTTGCGTTCACCAAAACATACAGGGACATCAGTTGCAGGTTTCTGGACAGCTTTAAAATTCTTGACGACAAGCTGTCCAGCCTGGCTGACATGCTGGAGGAGAGTGAATTTAAAATAACAGGACAGAATAGCCTGTTGAAGAGCATTTTAAGCTGGCAACATGCAAGGGGATATTTCCATATGACTATGTGTCAAGCTCTGCAAAGCTTGAAGAAACTGTTTCTACCACCAAAAAAGGCCTTCTACAGCACACTAACTGACAGTCGCAACACTGACAAGGAATACAGGCATGCTGTGAAAGTCTGGGATACCTTTAATATCCGCAATCTCGGGGAATACAGCGAACTATATCTCAAAACAGATATACTGCTTTTGGCAGATATTTTTGAAAAGTTCCGAGATCTCATCCTGGGAATGTATAAACTTGACCCAGCATGGTTCTGTTCATTATCAGCACTTGCCGTTGATGCAATTTTGAAGACAACAAAGGCGAAACTTTCTTTAATATATGACAAGAGCATGCTGGAGTTTTTCGAGTCGGGTGTTAGAGGTGGACTGTGCACTGTGGTGAAGGGCTACACCAAAGCTAACCACAGGTACATGTCCAGCTTTGACCAGCATGCTCCTGTTAAGCACCTGTCCTATTGGGATATTAACAATTATATGGTGCCTCAATGATATCAGCCCTGCCCTATAAAAACCTGAAATGGCTCACTGGGAAAGAAATTTGAGAATATAAGTTTCAAGGACATCAAAGAACATTCGGAGACTGACTATATTCTATAAGTAGATATCGAATAACCTGATAATATCTACGGCGCCTATAACGAGGTTCCTTTCTGCCCACAAAGTGCGATGCCACCGAATGCACAATACAAGGAACTGCTTGCAACATCAGAAAAGAAAAGCAAATATTTCTTGCACTACAGGGTAATGCAGCAGTGTATCGAGCAGGGTCTAGCTGTGAGACATACTCACAAGGGTGGTGTCCGACGACCAGTCCAACTGGTTAAAGACATATATCGACGTCAATACAGACAAGAGAGCTCAAGAAAAATCAAAAGTTTAACAAAATCGCTGGAAAAAGAATGAATAATGCAGTATAAGTGAAATTTCTAGAGAATGTAAGAAAGTACTCAGATTTTAAAATAGTTGCCAAATGGGAACAAGCAAAGAAGTTGACAACACGAAGCACTTAAATACGCACCATAATTTTCGAAGAAAATCTAGTAGTCATCGAACTAGTCAGAGAGGAGGTGCATATGAATAAGCCAATCTGCATTGGGCATGCAATTTTGGACATTTCTAAACTTATGACGTATGATTTTTTATATCATGAAACCAAATTTGAAATCCTTCCTGCTGAATTACATGGATACAGACTCGTTCATTTTTGAAACGAGTTCTTATATCTCTGAACTCATCAGGCAGAACCCACAGTATTTCGACACTTCTAACTTTAAAAAGATAATGCATATGGCATTCAGCAAGCCAAAAAGAACAAGATTGGCTTGTTCAAGAATGAATTGGGTGGCTTGGTTATGGAAGAGATGTCGGTATCAGGGCAAAACTATATGCATACAAATACAGCGGTCAGATAATAAAGAAAGCAAAGAGCATCACTAGGACGGATATGGAGAAAACCGATTTCGGCCATTATTTTGATGCTTAAAGGATCACAGTCTAAAAATTTATTCACTCCAAAAAAGATATCGCAGTAAAATTCACAAAATTACCACCATTGAAACAAACAAATTGGCATTGAAGGGGGTGACGACAAGAGAAATCTAATGGAAGGAACCTATAAGACTCTAGCCTGGGGTCATTATTTCCTTAGACCTGGCAATTGCTAGTGCTCACCGTTGTAAAAGTATAAATAATGTATAAAAAAGAGAGAGATTTCGAGTATGTGAGGGTTTTTTGTATTACTTTTCCCTAGGGTGATTACTTAATGATGTATATAGTTTCGTATCTATTTAAAATGTGTGAGGGGTTTTTATGTATTAGTTTTCCCTCTGATGATTTATTAATGATGTATACAGCTTCAAATGCGAATGAGGGTTTTTTATGTATTAGTTTTACCCCTGATGATTTCTTAATGATGTATATAGTTTCAAATGTGTATGAGGGTATTTTATATATTAGTGTTTGCTCGAATGATTTTTAATATTGTATATAGTTTCATATGTGTGTGAGGGTTTTTACGTATTACTTTTCCCTCTGATGATTTCTTCATGGTGTATATAGTTTAAAATGTGTATGAGGGTTTTTATGTACCAGTTTTCCCTCGAATAATTATTAATATTGTATGTAGTTTCATATGTGTGTGAGGGTTTTTTATGTATTACTTTTTCCCTCTGATGATTTCCTAATGAGGTATATAGTTTATATTCACTAAAAATTATTGAGGGTTTTTAAGTATCTATATTTTCCCTCAAAAAATAATAATGATTTTTAAAAATAAAAAACCATACTCACGATTTGGCAATCATAAAAATCTAGTCTTGATTAATTCTGCACACACTACACCAAATTCTTTTTATCAATCCATTCAGTATCTGCAAAACCATGCCACTTTATAAGAACCTTTTTTCCACGTTTAAGATAACCTTTTCTACTAAATATGTGTAAAGATAGCGTTTTTAGTTCATGTCCATAGAAGGCACCTTTTATCACCCCACCATTCCTATCCTTTAGTATGCATGTTGTAGGCTTGGTACGATTCACACGAAATACTTTGAAGATTTCAACACTCCAGTTAGATTCAGAACCCTTTTCAAAATGTCCTGTATGTTTAAATATTCTGACATAATCATCAACACTTAACTTCCGTGAAGCCTTCTTCTCTCTTCGTTCTTGATTATAATTATACACAGTCAGAAGAAGATCGTTGTTTTTCACTTCATTAGCATTCATGCGGATAGTTGAATGAAAAGTATAATTGTATTTACAACGATTCTAGGTAAAAGATCTAGCCACTTTTATGAGTCATAAACTAAAGACCCTCAATACCTCATATTCTTCAAGGTTCGAATTCAGCGCTCAACAGCTGCAGCCTTCACATTTGTATAGGTGCTGTAGTGGTTAATATTATGCTTTAATATTAATTTTATAAAGAACTTGTTATAAAATTCTTTCCCGTTGTCACTTTGAATACTCCGCGGTGGGACATCCATTTCTTGTAATACATCCTCTATAGCCTCTACAACATTAACTCAACTCTTGTCCTTTGAGGGCTTTGCATATTTCATTTTAGAGTAGAAGTTGATTGCGATCAGAATGTATTTGAAATTTTTGTTCACTCTTGCATAGGGTATCATTTGAATCAAATCAATTTGTAATAAATAATTCAGACCTTTGCTGATAATTTTGCGTCGTAAATAGTTCCCCTTAGCCGAACCGTGAAGCTCTCTGGCAAGATTCTGTTTGGCGGTCATGCTATAATTTTAGATGATTTCAACTCTCGGATAATTTCCTCAATCTCTTGTGTGTGACTATTATTACCAGCGTCCCTCGAAGCAATAAGTGGCGTCAGTCTGTTCACTAATGTGTTAGGATTTCTCAAGAAAACGTAGTCAACCTCCTTATCAGGCTTATGCTCTTTCCATGCCAGTCCTAGACCTGAATGTGTTTTGAATAGGGGATGTATTATATTCTTGTATTTATACGATTTACCAGATCTCAAACGACCATGTCTGATGTAGCCACTTCTATGAAGAAAAGTATTTTTCAGAATCTTAGCGTACGTCTCTAAGTCTTCACTGGTGTATGCAAAAATCTGAGGCTATGTGTTAAAGATTAGTTTCGTCAAACCAGCGGTAGACTCATACGTTTCATCACCTATCAATATTTGATTATTTATAAAATGTATATCCTTATTTCCAAGCATATACATACCATCCTGATATCTCATACCATACAATGTATGAATACGATTCTTGTCTTTTGAGCGAACGAGTTGAAGGTAGGTAGAAATACTTGTAGAATCGCCATATTCATTCTTGACGGTGTTCGCAGTCAACCCCCGTTGATTATCCAAAATATCCTTGAGGTGAATACTTGTTTTTTCTCTATCAAGCTCTGCGGTAGGTTTTTTAATAGAGTCCATTATAGAATCCACTCGGGCTTTTGTAGAAGTTGTTAGAGTATCCACTTTACCTGTAGTTTTATTCAAATTTGCTGTGATGTCTAGCAGCTTCTTACCTATTTGCGTCTCGAGTTCCTTTGCCAAGTACCTGTTTAACTGCTGTCACGTCTCGTTCGGTTTCCTAATGATCATACCTCTAGCATATCTTTTATTTACAGCATCCATATCTCCAAGAGGATCCGCTATAACAATGATTCTCTTATTGTTGAATATAATGTTACCATTATCATCTTTCGACTGCGTACGTGAATTGACATATCCGGTGATCAACTTTTTATTCACGACATCATTATCATGTACAGGATCTAGCAATACCTTTAATCTAAATTTATCGATCACAATGTTATTTTCCTTATCCCTCTTGAGAATATATCTCGAAATCAATTCATCGCTCAGGGTCTTAGCCATAACCTCAACATTGCTAACAGCTTGCTGAGAGAAATCACGCATTCTAATTTCGAGAGCATACACATAATTCTTATTGGAGGCATCATGATTATCTTCAGGAGCGTGAACATTGCACATTCTCCTATTCTTGAATTGATAGTTTCCTTTGACATCTCTATTTATGATAAAACGATCAAACACTTTTCTACCTGGACCAGTTCTTGGAGAGCCGAACCTGTTGATGCTCATAATTAACTACGAATGATTATTTTCTTTTTGTCCAGCTTAATATATACATCAAAACCATTTCTATATCGACCATCATTCATGTGAAATTCAGGAGCTATAACAACAAAGGTTCTTCCTTCCGATACACTCTCGCAAACGCTTTTACATAGATCTTTAAATTCATTGTAGGTCATGTCGGTATTTACATAATCTTCGTAAATGCGCTTCAAGTTTAAATTGTCTTGCCTGAAGAGGTTTATCATGTTTATATTATAGCGAATTAAATGTTTTGGAACTTTAGTATAGGACTGCGCTAGGTATACACAGTCGACATTTCGATGTCTACCCATACTGTAGAAGGGTGCTATCTTTTCCTACTTCTCAGTAATGACGTCATCAAATATAAATATTGAATTTTCTTTGACTTCAGAAGGATGCAAAGCATCCTCTCCGTTGTCGAAAGTGTTCACTTCTATAGCGTCGATATTTCCAAGTACTTTAACTAGGTATTGATACTTTGGTTGATAGAGATACTTTGAATAAATATACAAGCTTTCAAAGCGTAGTCCATTCTCATGGAGTAGCATATTGAGTAATACGTTTGTTTTCCTGCACTGGAACTCCCTAAAATAAGAGCTCTGACATTAGATGGAAACAGCTTCCCATTACGATCATATTTAAAGTCACTTTCAAAGTCTAATACCTGAATAGGTTGAGAGCAGTACTGCTTAACAAGCTCCATGTTAACAACCAGCTTATAAAATGTATGCACGATGTTTATATATTACCGAGTGCAGAGTAGTTAATGATTGGATTTATTTTGCAGCGTGTTCTTACTATCTTCAAGCGAAGATATAAAAGGGCTAAGGCATGCAATTACTCGATTAGTATATCAGGAGAGCTAAGAGAAGGAGGTCGTTGCAGTATAAGCGCGGATTTGGATTTATTAATTCCATAATTAATTCACCTCGCTTTGAAGCTAGCTTGCTCGGGTATAGATATTGTGGCCCAGACACTACATTGGAAAAACGTCTAAAAAGACGAGACCCGGGAATTAACCAATTAGACAAAGCTTGCAAACAGCACGACCTTGCATACGCCGAGCATAATAACACTGCTTCAAGACAAATAGCTGATAAGATTCTTGCACAGAAACCCTGGAAGCGAGTACAGCCATCAGATTCAACTTTGGTGAAAGGATAGCTGCAAGGATAGTAACTTCAACCATGAAGGGAAAGGTTGTAGTGGGAGTGGGAAAGAGAAAGAAGAAGAGAGGAGGATTTTTACCATTGATCCCCATCATTGCTGCTTTATGCGCTGCAGCCGGCGGCGCTGCTCAGATAGCCTCTGCAGTCAATTAAAAAAGTCTGCTGATAGGCACTTAGCAGAAGTTGCGAGGCATAACAAGGCGATGGAGACCCGAGGAAAGGGGCTCCGAAAGAGAAGGTGTAACAAGGAGAATAAAGGAGGATTCTTATCAGTAATGCCGCTGATGTCGTCTTTATCCGCTGCATCTAAAATCGCAAGGTGCTTGAAAAAAGAGGATCCAAAGGCAAGGGTTTAAAGAAGAAGTCAAAAAACGGTGGAAGAGAATTATACATATACCGAAGGAAGCCCTAAGTAACGTAGCCATCAAATGTTATCCTAAACGCTTACAAATTCCTTATTTTAGTGGAGTATATATGATTGACAAGCTACCTTTAAAGCCTCGCTTCAAAGAGAGACTTATTACCAATCTCGATACCTCTAATAATGAAGGAACACACTGGGTTGCTGTAAGGAAAGAAGGTGATGTCGCATACTACTTTGATAGTTTCGGTAATTTGAAGCCGCCTCCTGAGATTGAGAAATACCTACAAAGTGATAAAATCTTCTATAATACAAAGAGATACAAGAATTTCGATTCCATCATCTGTGGGCACTTGTGCTTGCAATTTCTTTTATCCTAGGAGCTGCTACATTGTCAAGATGAGTTATACAGTTACAGTGAGCGGGTCAGACACTATTATTTCAACGTATCTAAACCCGCCTCTACAGCTAAATCCTCCAGATCATTATGAGATTGCTCTCTTAAATTTTGAAACATTCTATTCAATACCAAACGTCGATGAAATTAATAATCGATTTCATTATATTCATAATGGTAAACCTGATACCATTGTCATGCCTCATGGAACCTACGAGATTGCCGATATCAATGCATTTCTAAAGGATAAGCTAGGATTGAATGATGAGGTCTTTTTCATAAGGCCTAATAATAATACACTGAAGGCTGAAATTAAATGTCCTTATACAATAGACCTTTCTACGACCAGATCTATTGGTACGCTTCTAGGATTCACCGACACTAAGATAATTCCTGCTGGAGAAGCGTTTGAATCTGACGATCTTGTGAATATATTTAAAGTGAGTATCATACGTGTGGAGTGCAGTATTGCAACAGGCTCTTCAATTGACGGTGAAAGTGGACATTCGCTCTACGAGTTTTTCCCTTCTGTTCCACCAGGCTATCACATCCCTCAAGAACCCTCGAACCCCATATATTTACCAGTCATAGATACAAATTATATAAATCAGATCACTATTTGAGTGGTAGATCAACACGGAAATGCATTCAACTTCAGGAACGAGGTTACCACTACAAGACACCACATAAGGCGAAATGTCAATACATTTTAAAAGACCTCGCAAATACTATAATAAACGACGTACACCACGTTTGAAGCATACTACCTCTCCAGCTTTTGAGGAGTTAACACGTGCTAACCGCAAGTTCCTAGAGGGGTTAGTTACAAACCGCTATAGTGGGCATCTTAAACGTGACAGAAGTTCTGGCCTTTGATGACAAGATCACCAAGGAGGAGGAGCATGTTCTTATACCATACAATATCTCTGCTTCTTAATGTAAATATGAAATAGAATACCCTGCCAAGCTGGAGATTTGTATACGCTACCTAACAAGAGTTATCTTTACATCGAAGGTGGTCTCACTAAGGTAGATGGATCCCCTACTACAGCGAAGCTCACTAATAATGCTGTAGCCTTCGTTTTTGATGAGATACGTCTAGATAAGAATGCTAAAACTATAGACAGAACAAGGAATCCTGGAATTACTACAACTATACGAAATTATTGAATGTCAACCCTATGGAGTCGAATCGACTGCTGAATGCTGGATGGGCCTATCCTGGTGAAGAAGTTGATATAGTACATGCGGCGAATGGGGCTTTCAATGCTGTAGTACCTCTCTCGATGCTCCTATGATTTTCTGATGATCACAAGGAGTTTATTCTCAATAGCAAGTTTGAATTGGATTCTCATAAGTCACAAAGATTCTAGAAATTGCGTTCAGACTTCGAATGGAGAGGAAGCTATGGTAAAGTTCACTAGAATCCAATGGAGGATGCCTGTAATTTGTCTTTTTGATTATGAAAGGGTTCACATTCTAAAAATTATCAAGTCTGATAGACCTCTACACCTTGCCTTTCTATCCATGGATCTTCATACACAGCCTGCTGTACCCCAGACAAGATCTTTCACGTGGAATGTAGCAACAACACCTAAGCTCGAGAAACCTCGCTTCATCATAGTGTGTGCGCGGACTGCAAGATTGTGTGATTATAGCAAGAACAGTTCCGAGTTTGATCACTGCAACATTATTAATTTGAAACTATTCCTCAATAGTGAATGCTCATCCTACCATGATTTGAACTTGGACTTTAAATATTCAAAGTTTGCTTCACTATATGAAATGTACTGTAAATTTCAAAGTTGCTATTATGAAAGAGATAATTATCCCCTCTTAAAGAGAAAGGATTTTCTTCACCGTGCACCATTATTCGTAATAGACTGTTCTCACCAACACGAGGAGGTTATAAATGGAGCTGTGAACATTAGAATCGAGATTCAAGCATCTGCAAATATCCCCGCCCAGACGTCACTGTACTGCCTGGTTCTACATGACAAAGTATTTACCTACAAACCTCTTTCTCACATGATGCAAGCACTTATATAAGTATGTGTATGTTTGGTGAATGTTTTTTTTATGAAGGATAATACTAGGATAAGTTTATGAATAATAAAATGAATGCGTATACTAAAACATTTTTATTGACTTTAGCATACATTTCAGCCATTCTCCTTCTCCCTGAAAAACTAGTTGCTCCTGACCTGTAGAAATCATTTAAAATATTCAAATGACTTTCAATATAGGGCTATAGCCGATTTTAGGTTCCTTACACCATCAATATCTAAAGATATTACATTATTATTTAAACAAGTATTTATGAAATGAATTGAATGGTCAAGAAATACAATAATATTGTATGCATAAAATACGTTGCCACAATATTCATCACACGCAAACGTTTTTCTTGGTGTAGGTAATCCTCAATCATTGGAATGTTTATGGATATTATATCCCAGTCTGATTTTGTAATATAAACACATGATTTATCAGTTTCACAATTTATATAGTGGGAGGGGATGTCATAGTATAGTACAATGTTCACGTTATGGGAGGGGGATATGCTGACGTTATCAAGCGCGAGTAATCGATTCTCCATGTTCCTCAGGCGAATGCAGGGTATCTTCAATGAATAGGAAGACCATGAGACCCTCGTTGAAGATCCTCCTCTTACACACCCTCTTCTTCTTTTTCTCACCAGACTCGTTCTTCCTCTTCCTCCGCTCCTTCCTCACACTCCAGCAACATATATTCAAAATAATGTTAGAAATAGGTTTAGAAAATAATTTCATTAGCCTGAAAGAGAAAATACATATATTAGAAAAATCCTCTTCCCTTATCACATACAAAAGTATGATTAAAGAGTGTCATACTCACTCGTGTGCAAGGTTCTGGGTGTATCTCAGGCGGGCAATCAAGACTCGCCTGACTTATCCACTCCTCAACCATCATAGCTTTGTCATCAGAAGCGGTAATGACGGGGAGTGGAGCGACATCCTCATCCATAGGCTGGGTATGGTGTTCTGCGATTGGATATTCAACTAAATCGATATCGCGTCTCTCTCTCTCAGGATCCAGCTCCTCTATTGGCACGGGTACCTTACGCGTAGTCATTCGCAGTCTGTAATAATTTAATTTTAGGTTAGACACAGCATAGCATTAGAAGCAGTAAATGAATGTGTAATTTAACATTTCTTATACTTACTTGAGTTTTCTCTTCCTGCGCTGGTAGACCTCGCAGTTGTCGTTACACAGGAAGCATGATATCATGCGTTCATGTTGGGCCGGGTTAGTACAAAGTACAGAATGCATGTATCCGATGCACCTCTCTGTATCACATTCAGCTAGTTGTTTCGAGACGAAGACATCATCAACTTCATCGACATCGCTAAGATCCTCCGTATCCTCTTCAATGCGATTTTCACTGAAAGAATAAAATAATTTCAAGTTAGATTTCATTTAACATACATGTAGAATATTACTGAACTAGAGAAAAAATATATTGCTTACATGTTCGCTCCTCGATAAACAGGACAGCTCTCTGTGCACACTTCCAATGTAGTCATCTGATCATGATGCGATGGTTGAGTACACAATACTGAATGCATTAAACCATTGCAGGTTTCGGTATAGAAGTATACGTAGTGAAAATAATCTTCTCCGCACTCGCTCCAGTAATCCTTCGCATCAGATGCACGATTATCACCAACCATTTCGATTATCACTGAACGAACACTGAAAAGACAATAAATGATAACTCTGGCTGCGGTCGCTCCTTATATACTGTAGATACTGGTTTAGTGACGTCATGTGGCGGGTGCGGAGGGGTGGAATGCATGTTGAGACCTGTTCTTTACCCCTCCAGGCAGAAGCCCGTCGGCTGTTTTAGAACACAAAGGAAAGGCATTGGCGAGCGTGTTTTAACATGTTTTATCAATGTCAACAGAGTGGAGCCGGGCTAGTCTACATGTCGAGACTTGTTAATGACGTCACGCAGCGGTCGTGGAGGGAGGTGAAACTTGTTATCACCAGGCAGAAGCCAGCTGCTGGGTTTTTAGATTACAAGGTGGAGGGTTGCCGGATAGTTATTTCCAGGGAAGCAAGATGGCCGGCATGCACTTCTTAAACCCTTAAGATGTTGAAGTTCCGTTTTCTTCATCGCTGTGCGGAAGAGCGAGCATTCACCGCTGTCCACTAGATAGCGCACGCAACAGGTCGTGAGTGGCGTGGAGAGGGAATGGAAGGGAATCGAACTAGTCTCTACCGGCACATGGAAGAGGCTTCAGTTGAGTGGAGCGCTGTACAGGGGATGGACCGCGCGCGGGTTTTCAGCGAAAGATTCACTCGTTAACGTCTCGTTACAACTCTGTCCTTTCAGTCATGGATTCATCTAAGTGATGTAATATTCTTATAAACCCACAAAAATTTTCCCTCAAAAGTAGAATTAAACAAGTGTTATTAGTCGTAATAACTATACACGCGTAATAATCACCTTAACACCCACACACACATATACGATGGCGACCAGGTGCGTGAGTCAATTCATATACTCGTAATTACATTAATCAATCAAAAACACCTGATTGTATTCATCGATCGACGAGTAGCGTTTAATTACATTAATCAATCAAGATACATGCGGTGGGGATACTTCGGTTTGCGTCCATCCCTTTAGAGGCGCGATGCCAGGACTTTAGCAGTATAAACCCTTGATTCTTTTTTCAATAATGTTAGACAATGTTATGCATGGGAGAACATTACCTGATTGATTGACACAATTATCACCTACATCAATTTGCGGAGGCGGCTGCACGCGACGAAAACAATAACCCATTGTTCGACGATCCCCGGCTGTCGGCATCAGTAGCGCACAAAGACCCAACCACCATTAGCGACGAGCGCAATAGCCCATTGTTCTCCTATACCCAGGTCGGCATTAGGTCAGGTCACAAAAGACAATAGCCAATTGTTCTACAGCTCTACCGCACGGCACGATAGTAGCGGACAAAAGGGGGCGTGGTCAGCGGCTTCTCCGGTCAGCGCACAAAAGGAGAATAGCCCATTGTTTTACACCTCTCTCTGGCGGTATACTAGTATAGCACAAAGGAGGGGGCCGTGAACAGCGGCTTCTCAGTTCAGGCCACAAAACAGGGGGCAGAGTCGGCGGCTTTAAGGGTAAGGCCACAAAGCTTGAACACAAACAACCCCGAAAGAGGTACGCCTGACCTTGCTCAGGCTGTGAACGAAGTGGAGTAAGTTGCACATTACGTTTGTTCCTCCTTTTCTTTCCATAACTGGTCTAGTAAACGTGTCTTCTTTGAAAGTAAAAGTATAATGTATTTCCATTTTACATTTTGTTGTCATTAAAAGTATTTATTCGTGAAGATATTGTGCAAAACATGGTTTTATTTAGTTATATATTATTTTAGCATGGCTATTATATAGCGACGAAGAACAAATCTATTGCTCAAAGTTATATATTCAAAAGTGAATAATCTAGAACTGTTCACGTAAAATAGGACGCCACTGCATGCGCAAAAAGGTGAAAAGATACATGCACCTCCTCCTTGCTATACATCTTCACCTGCGAAGGCCAGTAGAATGCCTCCTAAAGCTGCGAGGATGGCATAAATGGAAGCGAGTGTACCTCTGTGTTAACATTTCTGTTAGCTACCTACGTTTGCACTCTTCATGGTTGAGGTCATGCAGTGAGCATAAACAAATCTTTGTTTGTTGGTGCTGTGGAAACAGCTGTGTTTAGTAATTAGTAGGTCTTTTTTAAATAAACCAATCCCAGTCCCCTTAAAGTGCCCATTACTATGTGGTATATCGTACATAAAAACAATCCCATGATTCTCTTTATCTACACAAGCCAAATTTAGGAATCGAATAGCTACTTTAAACAAAGCAACAGTAGGTACAAAGCACCATGACAGACACTCCAAAACAGGCACCAGGAATTCTCAGCAGGGTTGACCATTCGTTTTGGCACTGATGTTGTCTTTGCACTTATGAGAAATCGGCATTTGCAACAATTAATATAAAGCCAATATTATTTCTCTACATGTTCCCTTATGTTTACTAAATACTATAACATGAATTTACTTTTAATTTCCCTTCCACGCCCCTAAAAGTACAGCAAGTACTGGCTTTCTCCCAAAACATTCATATCGACATTTCACCAGAAGATACCAGCTATGAGGTCCCTGAATAGAATAATACTTTTTTGAAAAATGTCCGTGGATGTGTCTATAAACAGCATAGCACCAAATTGAAAAGTCAAACTTTGTATATAAGTTCAGAATCTTCCAAGATGCGACACTTCAGATTTAAAAAAAATACTCCCACACCAAACTCTTCTTTACATGGAAATATTGTTTTCAAAGATGGCTCCAACAATTTCCATTTAAGTACTAAATATTTAAGATATTTACATTAAAAAAAATGTATACCTTGAATTTTCTGGGAATAGCCTGTTAAGTCTCTCATTCGAAGGAGTTTATTTTGTATAACAACAAAAATATAAAAGATAGACTGAAACTTACTATACAGAAAACATGAATCTATTTCAATTACACGGTATATTTAAAATAATTTGTTTTGTGGCATCAGCCATTTCCGAGATATCCGTTAATTACTGGTTTAATATGTTCAATACTTTTGTAATTTTGTGTTGTGGTCATTCAGTTACTTCTCGTTATGTTGTGAAAGGAGTATAGAATTTCAAGGCCATCATTAGCGATTCTTGGTAAAATATTTGACTGCTATTGTTCCTGTATCCTCTTTGTGCCTACAACAAAATTAATTAAACCATTTGCGCAGCCCAAATTCAATAAACGATATACAGAAAGCAATTTAAATCTAACACATCGGATTTTTACTTCCTCTACTATTCGAATTGTTCTTTTTTGGCTATTCTTTTAAAGTCCTGTCAACATTGAATTGTTTCTCGCGATTGCATGGAAACAGTATGGAATTTTAAAGCCAGCTTATATCGTCCAGTTTTTTAATATTTGTCTATCGCTGTTCGCTTTTTATCTGTAACAAAATGTTTGTAGGTATTTCTGAAAATGCTTATTTGAATTAAAATAAAGTAGTTAGAAAAATAAGCTTTAGAAATAATAGTTCGTATACCAACTAATAAACGATAGAGTAGAGAAAGTCATGTGAATGTATCAAATCAGATTTTTAATAAAGCAACCACACTTGGATGTTTTAGGTTTATCCATTTATATTTTCGTAACTCGCTATTTTTATAGACTCAAGCCTATGCAATGAGCACTATTTACTTAAATTTCAATGTATTTAGTACTTTCTTTAATCAGGAAAGTTGTAAATGATAATTAAAATTAAAAAATAAGCTATTCATTATTTTGATGCTTAAAGAATTAAGTAAGTATTTAATATCAATAAAAGGAATTATAAAGAAAAAACTAGCATGCCATTGTGTCTCCAGCCGAACTTTCTCATTTGTGCCGCACCTTTCTGGCGAATTATCCATTACACTTACGACACGCACTCCATCTACTTCCAGTTTTCGCTTGCCTTCCAGTTGAAGTGAAGACGGTCTTCAAGAGTTATAAGCCCAACTTGGATTTTTAAAAGTGTGGACCTACAGTTTGCCGTTATATTTTGCTTGACTTGGACTACTCTATACTCGATAAGATTCATTAACATCCTGTATCGTTTCATGCTTAGTACGGCTGACAGCCCGAATATATTAATGCTGACATGGACAATTCCCTGTGAAGCCATGGTAATTATGAATGCCGTAAGATTCATCAACATCCTGTATCGTTTCATGCTTAGTAAGACTGACAGCTCGAATATGTTAATGCTGACATGGGCAATCCCCTGTGAAGCCACGATAATTATGAGTGCCGTAAAAACTTTAGATCCTGCATTGCAACATGAAAACCTGGTAAACAGCAGCTCATTCAGAAGTAATATATTATCTCGTTATTACAGAGCCTTGTGATGTCTGAGTAACGCCTAAGGTATCGTCAACCTCAATGAAAAATAAATTCTTCTCATGAGTTTCGCTTTCCACGTGGTCTCTTATGTAACATGATATGCAATATATAATTTTATTTTGTATTGTCTTGAAATCACCATTGAAATGCATCATCACATTTTACTTTCACGACCTGATGGCATCGAGGTGACATATGTACATACTGTGTCCATGTTTACTCTCCCCCTTCAGCTATCCCAGAACATTTGGTTGAATAGTGTGCCATAAACAGAATGTAGTTGATGCCATGTATTATCGTAACATATAATGTATGGCGGTAAACGTTTCAAATATTCAATTACATTTACTACTCTTTCTTTTTAATAATTAATTATGTCGTAAGCACTTGTCTATGCATCATAAGTTAAATTTGTATTCTTTTCCTTTTTCCCATGCTATTCGTTAGTTGTATGGCTTACTTTGTGTTATCTTATTAATACGGCAATCTGAAAATTCAGTGGATTGTTTTGTACACACAAATAGTTTATATAAGAGAGAGCGAAGACACTTTTTTGCCCTTATATGGGAAAAGATAGGGAAAACGGAGAGAGATGCTGTGCTAGGAGAGGGTTCCATGAGGGGAAATGCGTTTATATTGGAGAGATATGGAAAACAAGGAGAGTGGCTACGTGGAGCTTATGTGAAGGAGGGAAATGCGTGTATATGACAGGGATAGTAAAACGGGGAGAGCTTCTAAACTAGACAGGTGCTAAAGGTAGAATGTGTTTTATATGGGAGAAATAGGAAACCAAGGCGAGATGCTAGGCTAGACAGCGGCTGAAGGAGAGGGAATGCGTTTTATATGAGAGAGATACGAAATACAAGGAATTTAATTGAGTTTTATTTATGGACGCTCTTAAACCGCTGTGGTCCTTAGCGTCCCATTCTACGTTGGGCGTGAAAGACCTGTAATTTTGCTAAGAGGCCTCTTTATAAGGCTTGAGGTTCTTTTACGTGCCGTAAATCTACGACACGGGACCACCGGCTTTACTTCCCTTCCGAAGGAAGCCATGCTCAAGATTTTTACGCCCGAAAAAAATCCATCACCCTCCGCCGGGTTTGAACCCGCACCCACGGGAACACCCCCAGGGGCTCACTTTATGTGAGTACGGGTTTGGCGTACCCGGAAGTCACCGAGCCAATCATCGCCATCATCATCCTTCCACCCTCAGATGTGGGTTCGTTCTCGTGATCGGGGGACTCAAGGTAGGCTTTCGTGCGTTCTGTGCATTTCATTCCATGTCGCCCCTCGCCATCGTTTCCATCTTCTCTTTTACTTCTGCACATTTCGCACCACGTCCATTCATTTACACATTTCTTTTTCTTCCTCGCCGGCCTACCTTGCGTGCGAAACATCCACACAGTTTTATTTCTTTTACATCTTATTTTAATCCTCCGTGGACATAGCCTGACGGATACCCGAGCACTGGGTGCGCAGCTGGGTGAGTGGGTAATGGCGTCATCCCCACCACCTGGGGTCGTCATGTAGGGTATGTGTTCGTATCCGCTGTTCAACTGCAGTCCCGCGGGGGGGCCATTGCATGAGCTGATGACTTCCGACGGCCATTGGGTCCCTCTGTCTATGTTCTGGGAGGTGTGACCCAGGGGTGAGCTAGGTATAGATAGGCCACTCACCCAAGCCGGGGTAACGCCCGGGAAGTCAGTACCCGAGTTCAGAGACGGTTCCAATGGTGAAGGATTTATTTCGCTATGGAGCACCCTTTCTCCATTAATACCAACAAGCGCCGAAAAGTTTACGTAACAGAAGTGACACCACCGAAAACTGGTTGTTACTTGGTCATTTCACGAAACGAAGAAGGACAAAGTTTTGAGAAAGTGAAACCTTTCATCACTCAAAAGGGCATTGATGCTATTGCTGGTGCGGTTGAGTCCTGCACTCGTCTACGAAATGGTTCCTTATTAGCACAGACGAAGTTCGATCAGCAAAGTAAGACCTTGTTGCGCGCTACGCTTCTCCAGGGCTATCCCATCCGTGTGGAGAAGCACCGAACATTGAATTCCTGTCGAGGCGCCATTACCACCCATAGCCTCGATGGTATGTCGGACAATGAACTCGTAGACTATCTTTCAGACCAAAAGGTGACAGCAGTGCATAGAGTGCAGGCCAAACGCGACGGAGTATTGGTACCCACTCGTACCCTGTTTATAACATTTGATGGCGTCGATCTGCCCACGAGCATTTCAGCAGGGTACGAGCGCATTGCGGTGAGGCCCTATATTCCTAGACCTCTGCGTTGTTTCAAATGCCAACGTTTTGGGCATTCGCAAGTCTCCTGAAAGAGTGCCGTTAACATATGTGCTTCATGTAGCCAGCCGTCGCACGAAGGTACCTGTTCCACAGCCCCCGTCTGCGTAAACTGCAAAGGGTCTCATTCTGCGTCATTTGCCGTCTGTCCGCGGTACTTGGACGAGAAGGCGATCCAGGAGATCAGGGTAAAGGAGAAACTCTCCTTCGCCGAGGCCCGGAGGAGTTACCATGCGCGCCAACCTTCTCTGCTGCGATCTGGTACATTTTGTTCTGTTGTTGCCTCGCCAGTACCACGAGTAGATGCCAAAACTCAGACTTGGACCATGACTGCATTAACCGCCACTACCATCCGGCCTTCCATTTCTGGTATAGTTAGCAAGCCATATAAACCTGGTCCCAAGTCAATGAAGTCGCAAGCCGCTGAAAAAACCAAAGGAGAATCTTCGTAGGGAAGATTTTGTGAAGGACCCTCCGCGTGCGCGCGGTAAGAAAAGTTCACCTTCTCCTCCTCGGAGGTCGCAGTCCCAGGAAGCTCCTGGGACAAGCCGCGCTCAGGGGCACCCCTCACCCATCGCCACCCAGAACCGATTCACGGCGCTTGAATCGGTTTCTGGCTCTGAGCGCGTGAGCCCTCCCTTCGAGGAGGCTATGGAGTCGGACCAACTCCATACCAAAAGCCCGAGCCCAAAGGTTAAACAAAAGGTAATTTTAAGCCGCCCTTCTAAATGGACAGTTTATCCCTTTTTCTCAATGGCTATCCTGACTTGGAATGTACGTGGTGTACGATCGCATAGGGCGGAACTGCAACTTTTATTGTTTCCCCATTCGCTTATGGTCGTGTGTTTGCAGGACTCTAAGCTTCGCCCTCATGATCCTTTTGATCTCCGAGGATATAATCCGGTTTGCTACGACCTTGAACCGGAGGAGGATACTCCTGCTCATGGAGGTGTCATGTTGTTAGTTGGTATCGACGTTCATTTTCAACGTCTCACTCTTACGCCCGACTTGCAAGCTGTTGCCTTTAGACTGCAGTTACCCGGTTTTTTCTTTTCTGTTTGCTCTGTATATTCACCTCCATCGTCTCTCCTCACTAACGCGGACCTTCGAGATCCCTTGTCCGCTCTCCCAACACCATTTCTCCTGTTGGGAGATTTTAATACCCATCACCCCCTGTGGGGTTCGCCAAGGGCTTGTGCGAGGGGAACTCTTGTTTCCGACATTTTTGATGAGCTCAAACTCTCTATACTCAATACAGATGAGCCTACGTTTCTTTCTGATTCTTCCGGTACATTTTCTCACTTGGACCATTCCAGCTTGCTAGTCGTCTTCAGTGGAACGTAGTCGCTGACACCTACTTCAGCGCCCAATACCCCTGCATCGTTTCTCTTCTGTCACACCACGTACAGCATTCCAGCGTACCTACCTGGATATTCTCAAAAGCCGACTGGAGCTTGTATTCCATCCTCGTGCATTTTTACGATCAGCCCTTCGCCGACATTAACCAGCTAGTGCAGCACCTTACGTCCACGATTTTCTCTGCCGCCGAACGCGCAATTTCCCTTCATCCTCTCAACCTCGGCGACCGCCTGTTCCTTGGTGGAACGAGGAATGTCGGGACGCCGTTTGTGTCCGTAGAACTGAACTTAGGGTGTTTCGGCGACACCCTAACTTGATAATTTGGAGCCTTTTAAACAATCGCGCGTCAGGGCTCATCGCATTATTCAGGATAGCAAGAAGGCGTCGTGGACGCGCTTTGTCGAGTCTTTTAATCGCTTTACGCCTTCGTCTGTTGTTTGGGATAAACGTCGTCGCTTCTCAGGTAAAGGGTCGCATTTTACTATTTCTGACCTTCAGGTTTCCAATGCCACCATAGTGGATCCGGCTGCCATCGCTAACACTCTGGGTGCTGCCTGTGAAGCGGTTTCCAGTTCAGACCTTTATTCCGCCGGCTTTCGCTCTATCAAAGACCGGCTGGATTCCGACACCTTTAATTTTCGGTCTGCTAATAATGAGTTTTATAATGAACTTTTCACAATGAGGGAGCTGGAGCACGCTCTTCATTGCTTTAGGCACTCCGCTCCTGGCCCGGACGGCATTCATCTCCTTATGTTAAAGCACCTTTCAGCCGACAGTAAACTCTTTCTCTTACAGGTCTATAACCATATTTGGCAAGACGGCTTTTTTCCTTCCGTTTGGCGCCAAGCCACTATTGTCCCTATACTTAAGCCTGGGAAGGATCGCCAACTATCTTCCAGCTACCGCCCTATCTCCCTCACCAGTTGCGTTTGCAAGGTGATGGAGCGCATGATCAACGGGCGGTTGACATGGTGGCTTGAGTCTCAGAAACTTCTAGCGAACTCTCAGTGCGGATTTCGCCGTTATCACTCTACCGTCGACCATCTGGTATCCCTGTCGACGCATATTATGAATGGATTTCTGAGAAAGTGTCAAACGGTGCTGTATTTTTTGACCTGGAGAAAGCTTATGACACCTGTTGGAGGGGCGGCATTTTACGTACACTCCATGCATGGAATTTTCGCGGTCGTCTTCCCATATTTCTTCGGGAGTTTATGACGGACCGCGTCTTTCGTGTACGTGTGGGCTCGGTTTTATCTAGTCGTTTTATTCAAGAGAACGGAGTACCGCAGGGCTCTTTACTCAGTGGCACACCTTTTGCTATTGCTATCAACCCCATTGTTGATTGTATTCCACCTGGCATTTCATCGTCCCTTTTTGTTGACGATTTTACCATTTACTGTAGTTCACGGCGGACCTGTCTACTCGAACGCCGTCTCCAGAGCTGTATTGACCGTATCTAGGCCTGGAGTAACGCTAACGGCTTTAGTTTCTCCGGCGAGAAATCCGTCTGCATCAACGTCTGGCGCCGGAAGGCTTTCCCTCCGCCCTCTCTCCATCTTGGGTCGGAGGTCCCTCCATTTGCAGACGAGGTGAAACTTTTTGGGGTTGGTCTTTGACCGGAAGCTGAGCTGGACGTC
This sequence comes from Deroplatys truncata, assembly GCA_030765065.1. Classification (NCBI taxonomy): domain Eukaryota; kingdom Metazoa; phylum Arthropoda; class Insecta; order Mantodea; family Mantidae; genus Deroplatys; species Deroplatys truncata. Next base: position 281,445,227 of record CM060990.1, read on the forward strand.
TCACGTTTCCTCTTTAAAAGCAAAGTGTGGCCGCTCTCTTAATATTTTACGTGTTTTAAGTGGCACATCCTGGGAAGCTGATCGGACCATCCTTCTACGCGTTTATCTCTCTTTGGTCCGATCCAAGCTTAATTACGGGTGTATTGTTTATTTGTCGGCACGTCCATCTGTGTTACGTCGATTGAATGCCATTCACCATCGTGGCATAAGAGTCGCTACAGGGGCCTTTCCAACTAGCCCTGTACCCAGTCTGTACGCAGAAGCTGTAGAGCCTCCGCTGTCCTTTCGGCGTGAGATCCTTTTGTTCAGCTATGCTTGTCGGCTCTCAAGCTTGCCTAACCACCCGTCCTTTGATTTATTTTACGAGGATTTGCTTGATCGACAAGCGATGTCTATGTCGATATACTATGTCTTTTCTTCTGCATTACTACCTCCAGTGGTTCGATTTCGACAACTCCTTCGGCATTTGGACGTTACGCCAGCGCCGGCCCTTCCCAGGGGGGAAACGCTTTTTCCTCCATGGTTGCGCGCTGAGGCCCACCGTCACCTTGGGCTACCGTCGATGCCGAAGACGGAGACCCCTTCTTCAGTCTTAAGATCGGCTTTTTTAGAAGTACGGGCGCAATTCGTGGATTTTCGTTTTATCTTTACCGATGGATGTAAGACTGATGCTGGAGTTGGATGTGCCTTTGTTTTTGGTCAATGTAGTTTTACGTTTCGTTTACCTGGACAATGTTCGATTTATACCGCCGAACTTTATAGTATCTATCAGGATCTTTTATGCATCCAGCGGCGTAATTTACAGCACTGTGTTGTTTGCGCAGACTCCCTGCGTGCCCTTCAGAGTATTAACGCACTGTACAATTACCACCCACTCGTACAGCGCATGCATGACCTGGTCCACTCGCTTGGTATCTCTTGCATCCGCGTCTCCTTCATGTGGATTCCAGGTCATGTTGGCATCTCAGGGAACGAAATGCCGACGCCGCTGCCAAATCGGCGATTTTATCACCCAGAAGTTTTACCTCTGTTGTTCCCTCATCAGATTTGTTTATTGTTTTACGTCGCCGCATCCTCACGCTTTGGAGCGATGAGTCGACGGCCCTCCGGGGGAACAAGTTGCGGTAGGTTAAACCTCTCCCGTTAGTCTGGGCTAGCTCTTCCCGTACTTCTCGTCGGGAAGAGGTAATTTTAACACGCCTTCGTATCCGACATTGCATTTTTAGTCATAGTTATTTGCTCAGTGGTGACCCCGCACCACTCTGTAGGCAGTGTGATGCGCCCTTAACGGTGCGTCACATTGTAGCAGAGTGTCAAGTTTTAGCTTCGTTGCGCGTTCGTGTTGGTCTGCCTGTTGGCCTAGCCAACGTTTTGGCAGACGACGCGCATGCTGTAGAGTGACTTTTACGTTTTATCAGTGACATTGGATTTACCAGCCGCATTTGATGCGCTGAGCGTCTTTTGACTGTGTGATTTTATGTTGTTTTTTAATGGAGCATCTCCTCCCCAGTGGACATCTGGCGCTCGTGTCCCTGGCATTCTACAGTTCTTGACACGTTGCTTTACTATTTTATTGACCATGGTTTTAGTGTGTTCGTTTTTAGACTTTGGGGTTTTGTTTTTTACGTTTTGGACGTCGCGGGTTTGTGTCCCGGTTTTTGATTATGTGGTTTTTTATCTGACTTTTATATTGGACTGTACATGTTATACTTTGTAAGGGCGCTGATGACCTTAGCTGTTTAGCGCCCTTAAACCGCATCTCATCATCATCACACCCTCGGGTACTGGAGGCTAGCATGGTAACCACTACACCACGGAGGACAGCAGGAATACGAGGAGAGGTGCTAGCCTAGTCAGGGGTTATTGGGAGAGAATGTGTTTATATAGGAGAGACGGGGAAATAAGAGAGAGATCCTATGCAAGGAGAGAGTTGAAGGAGGGAGATATGTGCTTGTATGGGAGAGATAGGGATAATGGTGATAGGTTCTAGGGAGGGCAGTGTTGCTGCATGTACAATGCCCAGTCTTCTACGGGTTAGCACCATCCAGCATTCAGCAGGCGAGCATATCCCACAGTTTGGGTGCAGCATAGTTGTGTATGATTTCACAGCTAGTTCAGATATAATCGTAGGTATTTAGGATAATTCAGATAGTATCATAGGCAGACAGATTACAGGAGCTGGGTATAGCATAGTTTCGTATGATTTCACATGTAATTCAGGTAGTATCGTTGGTATGTAGGGTAATCAGAGTAGTATCACAGGTGTTCGTCATAATTTCAATCAGCGATTTGTATCATAGCTATTTAAGGAATTTCAGTGATTCAGCTATTTGGGTCATTTTAACAGGTATTTCAGCTAGTATCGTTGATGTTTATGGTAATCCGTGGTGGTAATTTCGAGCAGCTATTTATACCAGAGTTATATAAGGTAATTTCACGTGACTCAGCTAGTATCACAGGTATTTAAGTCATTTTAATAGGTAACTCAGATAGTATCACAGGTATTTAGGGTAATATAGAGAGAAATTCAATTCTTTATAAACATTTCTTATCCAAAGTTACAATACATTTATACACTTTATTTCCAAATCTTATACAGTTTTATATGTTAAACCGTTAATGTGTGAGACGGAGAGGGCTAACTGTGTGTAGGCTTACAGTGAGGTATATGGAAGTAGTATAAATAAATTCATCCGAATCGTTGAGGAGATATTATAACGTTTTAGTCAGATTTATTGTTTTATATGGTTACATTTTTTGTCTAAGTATAGCAGCTTTATCAGTTAATCAGTGTTTCTTTAGATAAGGATTATAAAGGTAGACGTCTCTTCCCTTTATCTAGACTTGAGACCAGCAATAGGATTTGCTCCTCATCGCAGGATTAACGCCTTCCCGTCCATCTTCTTCTTTCTTCTACAGGCGTCTGCTAGGTGTATACACAGCACATGAGTGAACTTCCATTTTTTTAAATTGTAGACTCGCGGAGAAAATCTTCATCTTGAGATCCACGATACATTCTTTTAAGCGCTGTTTGTAATATTGTAATGCCCATATGCATATTTTGTTACTCCATCCTCAACAAAAACTCTTAGCATCAAAGGGAGTCAATGTGATTTTATTCACTTGCACTGTGGTAACAGCATGCTTTCATGACAGGATCAGATTCATATGCGTTCTTATTATTTCCCGGGTTTTAAGACAGTCTGTATAGCTGTAAAATGTAATGTGCTACTTATTAGCACTACGTTTTATGCCTTTAATCTTTTTTATCTTTGACCCTTGGATATCTAGTGGATACGTCTTAGGTTGCAGTCCGACAAAGTATAGGATGATTTTGCCATTAGCCTCATCTTTAAATTTCCCCAGCACCTTTTTGTTCTGAGTGGAGTGACATATATGGTTGACAGGATAATCAGATTTATCATGATGCTCAAGGAAACGTAGCTTATCCTGGTACAAATCTTCAGTTGTCACCGGATGAAGGATTGAATCAGTGTCCATATACATACGCTTCAGGTTTCCAGCTCCATAATATGGCAACAACACATCGTAAAGATAGGGTACATTAATGTCTTGGAGATGTCCAACACATTCATTCGAATGTATGTAGGCTTGTTGAATACAATCTGTTGAGAGACCATACGCACAGCAGCTAGATTGGAGGCATATATTGTCCTATCGATAAACGTTGGCTTGGCGATTAACTTTTCCAGAGTCTTCTCATTTGTAATCAGCCGTATGTGCATATGATTACGCGGGTTCTCCATAATTTTTCCAAACTTGGCGTTGTTAAAGTAAGTTGGTCATTAAGGAGTTCAAAAATTGAATTTTCTTATTACCTGATGTGAATAAGCGCTCTTTTCTGAACAATTTTATATAAAATAATTATATGTTCTAAAGGTATTTGATTGTATATATAGGGATTATTTAAACTGATGCGCCATATTGAACAACCCCCCCCCCGAACCTGTCACTTCACACATGAATAATGTTTCAACATTCTACACTCCACGGTATTAGGTATATTTCTGTTTGTGCTTTTGGCTGCTCTGAATAACAAAGGAACGTATTCTACGGCAAAAAGCAGCTACAATCGAAACAAAGTTTGACTTGTGTTAGCACGTGAAATTTGTGACTTTTTATTTTTGTTCAATTTTGAAGCTAAAATACAGTGAAATAGGAAGAATTAGGAAATTCAATCCTAAACGTAAGTTTAGAGGCAATCGTTATGTAAAAATGTCTCAGAACTTGACACCTATTTCTGCCTTTTTTGAAGCAGGACCTTCTAACCTCACCACCACTCCCCCAAGTGCCTCTAGAAGAAAATTAACCTCGTTGCATGAAAATGTCAATGTTCCTGAAGAGGAATGCAGATTAGAGAACTAAGTAAATATTATTATAGATCTCTCTATCCTTTCTTCATTTAAATAAACACCTTGCTTGTTCCAAGTGTTTTTCTGTACATAGTGTACATATAAGTGAAGTTAAACAAAGTAGGAAAGGGCTAGCCTTCAAGATAAAATATCACTGCGATTATTGTCAATTTGAGAAGTGCACTAGTACATCAACTGTAAATAGCAGAAAGGTATTTAATGTAAATCTGAGATTTACATATACCATGAGATGCATTGAAAAAGGTCAACAGTCTGCACGCACATTTTGTGCTGTTATGTATCTCTCTCTACCAGCAAGTAAATTTATCACATGCAGTGAGATAATATTAGAAATTTTAGAGAATTTAGCATTAGGATCCATACTGAATGCTGTTGAAGAAACTAAAGAACTTGAAGGAGGTGCAGATATTACAGCAGTATTTGACGGAACATTGTAAAAAAGAGGGCACAATTCCCATAATGCAGTAAAAATTGCTACATCATTTCTTTCAGGCAAAGTGCTAGATGTTATTAATATGAAAAAATTTTGTAGCGGCTGTGTAAGAGGTATAGAACATAAATGTTTGAAAAACTTTGAGGGTTCCAGTACAAGAATGGAAGTGGAAGGTGTGGTGCAATTATGTGCTTATCGGTACAAACACATGGTTTAAAATATGTTCGATACTTGGGAGATGGAGATTCCAAAGTCTTAAACAGTGTTGTGGCGGCAAGGCCATATGGAAAGTCTGTAACATTAGAAAAACTTGAGTGTATGGGGCATGTGCAGCAGAGAATGGGCTCACATTTGAGAAAAATGTATAAAGACTAGAAACGTGTAAAACTTTCTGATGGTAAAACTACCAATGGAATAGGTTGATTCACAGCAGCGGAAATTGATAAACTACAGAATTATTATGGAATGGCAATTCGCAGCAATGTAGGAAATCCTGAAGCAATGAGGAAAGAAGTTTGGGCTACTTTTTTCCACAAGTAGTCAACAGAGGAAAACCCAAATCATGGTCTCTGTCCTGCAGGAGCCCAGTCATGGTGTAGCTATCAGTGTTCACTAACAACAGGCTCTCAATATGAGCACAAGCACATTCTGCTATCTGCTGTACTTGAAGAAATTATGCCAGTATATAAAGCTCTTTCTGATCCAAAACTACCCCAGCAATGTCACATGGTAAGATACAGAATCAGAATGAAGCATTCAATTGTTGTATATTTCAACGACTTCCTAAAACAGGTTTTTTGGAGCAACAGCACTGAACATTGGTGCTCTAGACGAACTGATTTGCTTCAACGATGGTTCATACAACAGGGTGCTAGCGATGGAGAGAATGGACATCAAACCAGGTGAAAACATGAAGCAAGCACTGAGAACTATGGATCGTGACCGTGTTGCCAAGTCTGAAAAAGTAGCACACATGATTACCAAGGAGGAAAGATTGAATAAAAGAGGCCAAGAAAGAAAAAGAGAGGACAGGGAGGATCTAAAATAGGATTCCTATAACCCATGAGATTTATAACAATGGTAAGTGCAATATTTCCCATTTGTTTAACTATTCAATTTTCTCAAAACCACATTTTGCAAGATGTCTGTGCGCTTTTTACCAAAGCTATTTTAGACAGACTTAATAAATTTTCAGGCTATGTTACCGGACCAATGGCACGGCTTCCCAACTAGAATCATTGCACTGTGTTAGATAGTTTCAGATTTTCAGTACTTTATATGCAATTTGTTTTTCGTTTTATTTGCATAACAACCTTTATTTCTCTCTGATACCATAATAATGAGGGTACTTAATTTATGCTAGCAAGGGAACTCTCCACAGCTTATAGGTAGATGTGAATAAAATGTCAATATATTTTGAAAAGTAGTAGTGGCGGAAAGTGCGCACAAGCATGCACATCTCATACAATTTTTATGAACAAAAGATTTTGTTAAAACATTGTTTAAAAACTAGTCCTGTGATTTAGTATAACTTTCTGTACATATTTGTAACGTATAAGGATCAGTGATTTGCCCCATAAAAATCATGTCTGTAACTAATAGTATTCATAGTATGCTGAAATGAATATTATCTTAATATTTGCCAATTTCTTATGGCTTAAGTACCGACTTAACTTAAGGAGATTTTAGAGATCCTTCTCGAAATCATTTGCAGCCAGTTCTTAAATTCCACACACAAAACAACACAAAAAACACTCGTCCAAACATACACATAGACAGTTAAAACAGGCAAAGTTAAACATGTGCATGCTCTCGCACACCCGCATACACGCCGATAAACACAAACATGTACCGGTACATGAACATAGAAACACACAAAAGGTAAAAAAACATTCAAATAGACACGCCCACTGACAGCCAGACAGAAAAACACCAACAGAGACAGTTAGACACATACTCGCACACACGCACACTCACGCATAACCATACTTACATGCAACAACACAGACATACACAGAAACACAAAACAACACTCGTCCGAACACAGTCACATACACTCAAATACAGGCAACACTAACAGAAATAGGCATACACACGTACACACGCATACACACGGATAAACACACATACAATCTCACTCACACGCCTAAACACACACACCCACACACAAAAAGCAGACGCGTACTCCCTCACACACACACACACATATATATATATATATAGACACTCACCGGACACGCATGCACACGCACACACACAGCGCACTAACTTACACACACTCAATTACACATAAACACCTCCAAGCACCTCACTAAACAAGTGAACATGAACGAAGCTATACGAGCATATAACACTTAGATACACACACGCAACACTTCTAACACTCCATCCAAGCACACAAACCTGTATGAAGACCTAGGAACACCTCCGAAAACATAAATGTACTCATACAACGCATTCTAACACTTCCTTCAAGCACACGAACTTGTACGTAGACCTACGTACACGCCCGAACATCTATGTAAACACGTATTAAAATATAAGAGTTTAGACCCTTAATCACGTTTTATTATTAAAATTCAGCCTATGATTCATCTAAAAGGTACGTGCCCCCTCTATAAATAGCGTACCTTCAGGCAATGGTCTTTATTATGCTGATTAGTCTTGAGGTGTTAACATCGTGTTCTCTACAAGCATAATCAGTTTTCGGAAGTGTTATCAAGGTGAAGGGGTCTACATTACCTTGAAGAGCGATTAATACGTTATTACATCAAGAGTAAAGTTGAATAACTTTGCATATAAGGATATCATTCCAAGCGTTACTGGATACGCTTGCAGTAGATGCGGGAAGAAATTCCTGCGAGGTTATGATAAGAGAAAGGATGAGATTGCTGCTAGGGCTCTTCAAATGTAAACATTGTAGCGTAACCTTCAACGATGGTTATAAGGGACAGTGGCATGAAGGTGTATGTGAATTAAGCATACTTGAGAAGAAAAGCAAATTGGAACCTACTAAACATCAATTATTATCAACAATAGATCACTGTGACATGAAAAAACATGAAACTTCATTCGAAGGACGATTAAAATCGTATTTTAGACGATGTGATTCATCTAAAGACCTGAATATGTACCTGCATGAAGCAAAAAACGAATAATCTAGGCAGTGCATAAAGAGTGCATAAAGAGTGTATTCACAAGGGTGTGAAAATTAAACTGCTGGTTCAGTGCCGATTTGTGAGCAGTATTGGAGAAACCTGTGAGAAAACATTTAAAACACGGGATCAGCCTGTGTTTCTAGAAACAGATCTAGACTCCGTAAGAGTCTAGACTTAGAAGCGAAATACAGGAAATTGGCTCCTAAACTGGAGGAGTCACAGTTTAAGGGTAGGAACTGGGCTTTGCTTGCTTTGGAAGTAGTTTGACTCCATATCAACAAGTACAACCCGTTAGGAGGAAGTAGCTATATACCACTACCGCCATCTGTTGGAGCTAAAGAAGTTTGTATAAACATCCAGTACTATAGCGACGAGAAATGCTTTAAGTATTCTGTACCAGCCAATTCATCAGCACCAAGCCTTAACGCGTTAGCAAATACAAACAGATTCAAGGTAATTACGACTTCAGCCGTGTTTCTTGCCCTACTCCACTTTCTCAAATATCTATGTTTGAGAAGCTTAACAGGATGTTATCAACGTTTTCGGACTGTATGAGAAGCTTGAGGTGTTTCCAATAAAGGTTGCTGGGACAGAACTACCCCAGCTCGTTCGACGTCAGAAAACTAAAGATAGTGGAGTGATACATACGTTTAAGCGCTACTTTATACATTTTGACAATCAGTACGCACGAAGCGGACTCAAGAGACTACAAGAATATGCAGTCATCTAATCAACATGATTCTGCAAGGATAGTTATGCCTATCAAGGAGAAATCAAATTTACGGTTTACAACTTTTGAGAGGATTCTGAAAATACCTTATGTCAGCTATGAGGAGTTTGAGAGTAATCTCACTCCGTGTCACACGTGCATTTTTAATCCTCAAATTTCATATAAAACACCCATCAAGAGTACACACCAATGAGCTTCTGTGTTTACGTCAAACCGTCATACGGTGTTGAACACTTCGAAACGGGTCTTCCTAAAAAACCTATGTATATCGTGGATATGATGCTGCTCAGAAGTTTATGGAATATCTGACATCCCTTGCAAAGAAGACTGATAATATATACAAATCCGCCGGGCCTCTGAAACTTACGGATTAAGAGCAAATCGATTTTTACTCTTCTGCAGTATGATACTTGTGTCGAATAACCTTTACAGAAGAGAACTGTAAAGTACGCGATCATGATCATATCAGTGGCGAATATCGTGGAGTATACATAATGAATGCAATTTGTCCTACAAAACCATAAATATACTCCCGTCACCATGCATAACCTCAGTGCGTATGACTCACATTTCATTGTTAAGGAGACAATGCGGGTGGAGGTAATGCCTAGCTCTGAAGAAAGCTGTGTATCATTTTCAAGGTATGTAGGTGATATGAAGCTTCAGTTTGTGGATAGCTTTCGGTTCCTGAGTATAAGTTTGGATAAGCTGGTGAATAATCTAACAATGTGTCACGAAATACTAAAATCCTTCGTAGAAGACAGGTTGAAGCTGATGACTCGTAAAGGAGTATTTCCCTATGATTACGTCACTTTATGGGATGTTTTGAACGAAACCTGCCTGCCTCCTAAGAAATCCTTCTGAAATAGATTAAATGAAGAAGAAATCAGTGATGCCGACTACAATCATGCTGGAAATGCACGGGAACAGTTTAATGTGAGGAACCTGGGCGAGTACAGCGACCTGTACTTGACCCCAAATGTTCTTCTTCTAGTTCATGTCTTAGATACATTTAGAGATCAAATCCTTAAAACACACAAAGTCGACTCCGCTCATCATTTCACTTCTCCAGGACTTACATGGGATGTCATGTTACTAGAATTCAGCTGGAATTGCTGCAGGATTATGATCAATTACACATAGTGGAATCCGGTATAAGAGAAGGTTTAAGCAAAGTTTCCAATCGGTATTCAGAGCCTAATAATACGTACATGGATAAGTATAATCCGTCAAGACCAACGCAATTTATCACATACCAGGACGTCAATTACGAATATGGTTGGGGAACGTGTCACGTTCTCCCTTATGGTGGATTTGAGTGGGTTTCTCCTAACGAAATCAACTTAGAAACACTACGAAAAGATAATCGTCATGGATACATATTAGAAGTGGACATCGAGCATTTTTCAGAACTTCATGATCTACACAAAGATCTACCTTACCTGCCTGAGTGTATATGAAGCCCAAGAAATCATCTACATAGTAACTGTTAGCCCATTTGTTGGACCTCGGAAGAAGTATGTAGCACATTACATGCCTTTGAATCAAGCTCTTAATCATGGGTTACGTCCGAGTAAAGTCCATCGTGTGCTACAATTCCGACAGTCTCAGTGGTTAAAACCGTATTTGGAATTTAAAAATGGGCACGACAACACATGGAAATCATTTCGAGAAGGATCTCTACAAAGTTTTTAACAACGCCATGCTTGGAAAAACTATGGAGAACCTGCGTAATCGTATGCACATACGGTGGTTTACAAACGTGAAGACTCTGAAAAAGTTGATGCCAAGCCAACGTTTATCGATAGGGCAATATATGCCTCCAATCTAGCTGCTGTGCATATGGTTTCTCGACAGATTGTATTAAACAAGCCTACATAGATTCGAATGAGTGTTTTGGACATCTCTAAGACATTAATGTACCCTATCATTACGATGTGTTGTTGCCATATTATGGAGCTGAAAACCTTAAGCGTATGTACGAGGGCGGATCGAAAAGTAACGCACAATTTTTTTACAATAAAAGATTAATATTTAAAACAACAACAAAAATCACAAATGAACTTACACCTTTTACCCACTTTTCGACATAGGTACTAAGTTTCTCAACATATTTCTCCCATCGTTATACCAGTTTCAATATGCCCTGTTCGTAGAAGTCCGTTTCCTTGGAGTATCTGTAAACTGCTGATTTCACTTCCACATCTGTCGCAATGCGTTGGACGGCCAGGAATTTCTTCATGGGACCAAACAGATGAAAGTCCGACGGTGCAAGGTTCGGACTGTGTGGTGGATGCTGGAGCACATCCAAACCAAGTTTGGTGATTTTCTGACAAACAGCATCAACAACGTGGGAGTGAGCATTGTCATGACGAATTTTGATACTTCAGCATTCATGTTGTGGTGTTTGTCACGAAGGGCACGACGCAACTTCACCTATACTTGCATATAGGCTACAGCATTTACAGTGGTCCCGTGTTCAGCAAAGTCCAGCAATACAACACCATGCATATCCAAGAACACCGTCACAAATTGATTTCCTAGCAGATTGAGTCACTATTTTTTCTTCACTGGGGAACTAGCATGCTTCCACTCCAATCCTTCTGCTTGGTTTCGGGCGTGTAGTAGTATGCCCACGACTTATCACCAGTGGCGATTCCTTTCAGAAAGTCGTGCCCTTCTGCGGTGTACAGCGTTAAGTGATCCAAGCTTGTCATCATTCGCTGGCCCTTGTGGTTGTCTGTCAGGTTCTTAGGCACACAGCGAGCACTAACTTTACAAAATTTCAACGTGTCACGAACAGTATCGCACACCACACCATAGGAAATGTTGAACTTTGTGATAAGGCTCGCAGTTGAACACGCCGGTCGTTCAAAATTGCCGCCTCAATGCCTCTGACATTCTGTGGGGTTGCAATTTCTACCGGCCTCCCGGAACGTGATGAACCACTAAGGTTCGCACGGCCCTCTAGGAAGAATTCACATCACTTGGAGAAATTTCTACGGTCCATACCATCATTCCCATACACTCCACGCATGTCCCTGTGAATATCACTCGGTTTATGTCCTTTGGTCCACAAATATCGAACCCCACCTCTCTGCCCTTCACAGGTGGACGACAGTAACATGCACACCATCTTTGTTGCGTAGTTCACGCTTCTCTCGCTAGAACTGCACATGAAATCAAAAATACCCTCTGTAGTGAGAACTTCAAACTATATCTGTGTGAATTTGCAACATTCCAGCTGCAATACCAAGTCAGAAAACAATTACTGTGCGTTACTTTTCGATCCGCCCTCGTATATGGACATTGATTCGTTCATTCATCGGGTGACAACTGAAGATGTGTACTAGGATAAGCTACGTTTCCTTGAGCATCTGGATAAATCTGATTATCCTGTTAACCGTATATGTCACTCCACTCAGTCCCCCAGGGGATCACCTTATATGCGTACGGGTTTGGCGTACCCGGGGGTTCCCGAGCCAATCATCGCAATCAGCATCCTTCCACACTCATCCGGTCGAGGTGGGTTCGTTCTCGTGACCGGGGGACACAAGGTAGGCTCTTGTGCGTTCTTTGCATTACATTCATTCCGTACCTTGCCATCGTTTCTTTCTTCCCTTGTCATTTTCCGGCCATTTGGCACCACGACATTCGCACATCTCTTTTTCTTCCTCGCCGGCCTAACTTGCGTGCGAAACGCCCACACAGTTTTACTTATTTTATCTTTTCTTTTAATCCTCTGTGGGCACAGCCTGCGGATACCCGCGCACTGGTGCGCAGCTGGGTGAGTGGGTAATGGCGTCATCCCCACCACCCGGGGTCGTCATGTAGGGTTTGTGTTCGTATCCGATGTTCATCTGCAGTCCCGCGGGGGGCCATTGCATGAGCTGCTGACTTCTGACGGCGATTGGGTCCCTCTGTCTATGTTCTGGGAGGTGTGACCCTGGTGTGAGTTTTACATAGATAGGCCACTCACCCAAGCCGGGGTAACGCCCGGGAAGTCAGAGCCCGAGGACGGAGACGGTTGCAATGGTGGAGGATTCTTTCGCTATGGAGCACCCTTTCTCCATTATAAACAACAAGCGCCGAAAAGTTTTAGTAACAGAAGTAGCACCGCCAACAGCTGGTGGTTACTTAGTGATTACCCGTACAGAGGAAGGACAATCATTCGAGAAGGTAAACCCTTTTATCATACAGAAGGGCATTGACTCAATTACTGGTCGGGTTCTTTCCTGCACTCGGCTTCGCAATGGTTCGTTGTTAGTGCAAAGCAAGTCCGAGGCACAAAGTAAGTCCTTGTTCAGCGCCACGCTTCTCCACGGTTATCCTATCCGTGTTGAGAAGCACCGCACCTTGAATTCTTGTCGAGGAGTTGTCACCACGCATAGCCTCGATTGCATATCAAACAAGGACCTGGTCGAATATCTTGCAGACCAGAAGGTGACAGCGGTTCATCGAGTGCAGGCCAAACGCGACAGCGTATTGGCACCCACTCGTACCCTGTTTCTAACATTTGATGGCGTCGATCTGCCCAGGAGCATCTCCGCAGGGTACGAACGGATTTCTGTGAGGCCTTATATTCCTAGACCTCTGCGTTGTTTTAAATGCCAACGTTTTGGGCATACGCAAGTCTCATGTAAGAGTGCCGTTAACATCTGTGCCACATGCAGCCAGCCCTCACACGAAGGTGCCTATTCAAAAGCCCCCGTCTGCGTCAATAGCAAAGGGCCACATTTTGCTTCATTTGCCAACTGTCCGCGGTATTTGGAAGAGAAGGCGATCCAGGAGATCCGGGTAAAGGAGAAAATCTCCTTCGCCGACGTTCGGAGGCGTTACCATATACGCCAAACTTCACTCCTGCGATCGGGAACATTCAGTTCTGTTGTTACCTCACCAGTACCCTGGAAGGATAAAGAGACCCAAACTTGGACCATGATTGCATTGACCGCCGCTACCATCCGGTCGTCCATTAAAGCTACAGTACCAAGCCTTATAAAGCTGGTCCAATGTCAATGAAGTCACCAGCTACTGACAAAAACCCGAAGCAGAAACTTCAAAGACAAGACTTTTTAAAGGACCCTCCGCGTGTTCACGGCAAACAGAGTTCACCTTCTCCTCCTCGGAGGTCGCACTCCCAGGAAGCTCCTGGGACAAGCCGCGCTCAGCGGCACCCCTCACCCATCGCCACCCAGAACCGATTCACGGCGCTTGAATCGGTTTCTGGCTCTGAGCGCGTGGGCCACCCCTTCGAGGAGACTATGGAGTCTGACCAACTCCATACCAAAAGCCCGAGCACAAAGGTTAAACAAAAGGTAATTTTAAGCCGCCCTTCTAAATAGACAGTTTATCCCTTTTTCTTAACGGCTATTCTGACCTGGAAAGTACGTGGTGTACGATCGCATAGGGCGGAACTGCAACTTTTATTGCGTTCCCATTCGCCTATGGTCGTGTGTTTGCAGGAAACTAAGCTTCGCCCTCATGATCCTTTTGATCTCCGAGGATATACTCCGGTTCGCTATACGACCTTGAACAGGAGGAGGGTACTCCTGCTGATGGAGGTGTTATGTTGTTGGTGCGTAACGACGTTCATTTGCAACGTCTCACTCTTACGTCCGACTTGCAAGCTGTTGCCATTAGACTGCAGTTATCCGGTTTTTTCTTTTCCTTTGCTCTGTGTATTCACCTCCATCGTCTCCCCTCGCTAACGCGGACCTTCGAAATCTTTTGTCCGCTCTCCCAACACCATTTCTCCTGTTGGGAGATTTTAATGCCCATCACCCCCTGTGGGATTCGCCAAGGGCTTGTGCTAGGGGAACTCTTCTTTCCGACATTTTTGATCAGTTCAATCTCTCTATACTCAATACAGGTGAGCCTACGTTTCTTTCTGATTCTTCCGGTACATTTTCTCACTTGGACCTTGCCGTTGCTCACTCCAGCTTGCTAGTCGTCTTCAGTAGAACGTCGTCGCTGACACCTACTCCAGCGACCATTACCCCTGCATCGTTTCTCTTCTATCACACCACGTACAGCATTCCAGAGTCCCTACCTGGATATTCGCAAAAGCCGACTGGAGCTTGTATTCCAGCCTCGTGCATTTTTACAATCAGCACTTCGTCGACATTAACCAACTAGTGCAGCACCTTACGTTTGCTATTTTCTCTGCCACCGAACGCGCAATTCCCCGTTCATCCTCTCAACCTCGGCGACCGCCTGTTCCGTGGTGAAACGAGGATTGTCGAGACGCCGTTCTTGCCCATAGGACTGCACTTAGGGTGTTTCAGCAACACCCTACACTTGATCATTTGGTAACTTTTAAACAATCGCGCGCCAGGGCTCGTCGCATTGTTCAGGATAGCAAGAAGGCGTCGTGAACTAGTTTTGTCGAGTCTTTTAATCGCTTTACGCCTTCATCTGTTGTTTGGGATAAACTTCGTCGCTTCTCAGGTAAAGGGTAGCATTTTACTGTTTCTGGCCTTCAGGTTTCCAATGCCACCATAGTGGATCCGGCTGCCATCGTTAACACTCTGGGTGCAGCCTTTGAGGCGGTTTCCAGTTCAGACCATTAATCCGCCGTCTTTCGCTCTATCAAAGACCGGCTGAATTCCGACACCTTTAATTTTCGGTCTGCTAATAATGAGTGTTATAATGAACTTTTCACACTGAGAGAGCTGGAGTACGCTCTTCATTGCTCTAGGCACTCCACTCCTGGCCCGGACGGCATTCATCTCCTGATGTTAAGGAACCTTTCAGCCGACAGTATACTGTTTCTCTTACAGGTCTCTAACCGTATTTGGCAAGACGGCTTTCTTCCTTCCGTTTGGTGCGAAGCCACCATTGTCCCTATACTAAGCCTGGGAAGGATCGTCAACTACCTTCCAACTACCGCCCTATCTCCCTCACCAGTTGCGTTTGCAAGGTGATGGAGCGCATGATCAACGGGCGGTTGACATGGTGGCTTGAAACTCAGAAACTTCTAGCGAACTCTCAGTGCGGATTTCGCCGCTATCGCTCTACCGTCGACCATCTGGTGTCCCTGTCGACGCATATTATGAATGGATTTCTGAGAAAGTGTCAAACTGTGGCTGTATTTTTTGACCTGGAGAAAGCTTATGACACTTGTTGGAGGGGTGGCACTTTACGTACACTTCACGCATGGAATATCCGCGGTCGTCTTCCCATATTTCTTCGGGAGTTTATGACGGACCGCGTTTTTCGTGTACGTGTAGGCTTGGTTTTATCTAGTCGTTTTATTCAAGAGAATAAAGTACCGCAGGGCTCTGTACTCAGTGTCACACTTTTTGCAATTGCTATCAGCCCTATTGTTGATTGTATTCCACCTGGCATTTCATAGTCGTTTTTGTTGACGATTTTGCCATTTATTGCAGTTCACGGCGGTCCTGTCTACTCGAACGCCGTCTCCAGAGCTGTATCGACCGTCTCCACGCCTGGAGTAACGCCAACGGCTTTAATTTCTCCGCCAAAATATCCGTCTGTATCAATTTCTGGCACCGGAAGGCTTTCCCTCCGCCCTCTCTTCATCTTGGTCCAGGGATACTTCCCTTTGCAGACGAGGCGAAAATTTTGGGGTTGATATTTGATAGGAAGCTGAGCTGGATTTCACACATTTCGTTTTTAAATGCAAAGTGTGACCGTTCTCTTAATCTTTTACGTGTTTTAAGTGGCACATCCTGGGAGCTGATCGGACCGTCCTTCTACATCTTTATCGCTCTTTGGTCTTTATCGCTCTTTGGTCCGATCCAAGCTTGATTACGGGTGCATTGTCTATTCGTCGGCACATCCATCTATATTACGTCGATTGAATACCATTCACCATCGTGGCATAGGAGTCGCTACGGGGGCCTTTCCAACCAGCTCTGTACCCAGCCTATATGCTGAAGCTGCAGAGCCTCCGCTGTCCTTCCGGCGTGAGATGCTTTTGTGCAGCTATGCCTGTCGACTCTCAAGCTTTCCTGACCACCCTTCTTTCGAAGTATTTTAAGAAGATTCGCTTGATACGCAATATTTCGTTAGCTCCTCTGCCTTGCTTCCTCCAGGGGTTCGATTTCGACAGCTTCTTCGGCATTTGGACTTTACTTTAGCGCCGGCCCATTCTCAGGGGGAAACGCGCTTTCCTCCATGGTTGCGCGCTGAGGCCCAGTGTCACCTTGGGTTGACGTCAATGTGCAAGAATGAGACCTCTTCTTTAGTTCTTAGATCGGCCTTTTTAGAACTTCGGGCGCAGTTGCGGGACTTTCGTTTTATATATATGATGGGTCTAAGACTGCAGTTGGAGTAGGGTGTGCCTTTGTTGATGATAATCGTGGTTTTACATTTCGTTTACCCGGGGAATGTTCGATTTTTACCGCCGAAATTTTTAGTATTTATCAGTTACTTTTATACGTCCAGCGGTACGCCTTACGACTCTGTTTTATATGTTTAGACTCCCTGAGTGCTCTTCAAAGTATTCGCGCACTGTACAATTACCACCCCCTCATACAGCGCATATATGACCTGGTCCACTCGCTTGGTGCCTCTGGCATCAGCGTCTCCTTCATGTGGATTTCAGGTCATGTGGGCATCTCAGGGTACGAGTCGGCCGACGTCGCTGCGAAATCGGCGATTTTATTACCCAGATTTTTTACCTCTGTAGTTCCCTCGTCAGATTCGTGTGTTATTTTACGTCGCGGCATTATCTCGCTTTGGCGCGATGAGTGGACGGCCCTACGGGGGAACAAATTGCGGGAGATTAAACTTGTCCCGTTAGTCTGGGGTACCTCTTCTCGTTCTACACGTCGGGAAGAGGTACTTTTAGCCCGTTTACGAATTGGACATTGCCTTTTTAGTCATAGATACTTGCTCAGTGGAGACCCCGCTCCACTGTGTCAGCAGTGTGATGCGCCCTTAACGGTGCGCCACATTTTAACTGAGTGTCAAGTTTTAGCTCCACTGCGCGTTCGCGTGGGTCTGCCTGTTGGCATAGCCAACGTTTTGGCGGACGGCGCGCATGCTGTAGAATGTCTTTTACGTTTTGTAAGTGTCATTGGTTTTAATCAGCGCATTTGATGCGCTGAGCGTCTTTTAACTTTGAGATTCTATATTGTCAGTTTTAATGGGGCTCTTCTCCCCGACCGACATAAGGCGCTCATGTCGTTTGCATTCTACAGGTCTTGACTCGTTTTATTCTGTTAGTGACAATGATTTTAGTGTTTAGGTTTTAGTTTTTGGTCTGTTGTGTTGAATAGTGCTTTTGACTAAGCGGGTTTGTGTGTGGGTTTTTAGTTTTTTGACTTTTCGATTTTATATTTTATACATTGTAAGGGCGCTAATAACCCTAGCAGTTGAGTGCCCTTAAGCCCTATCACATCATCACTCCACTCAGAACAAAAAGGTGCTGGGAAAATTTAAAGATGAGGCTAATGACTTTGTCGGACTACAACCTAAGATGTATCAACTAAATATCCAACGTTCAGTGATAAAGAAGATTAATAGGCATATAACGTAGTACTATTAAGCAGTACGTTGCATTTGGCAGCTATACAGACTGCCTTAAAATCGTAGATATAATAAAAACGCCTATTTATCTGATCCTGTCACGAAAGCATGCTGTTACCGCAGTGCAAATTAATAACATCACATTGACTCCCTTTGACGATAAAAGTTATTGTCGAGGATGAAATAAGAAAATATGCATATGGGTGTTACAGCATTACAAAAAGCACTTAAAAGAATATGCTGGATCTCAGGATGAAGATTTTCTCCGCTAGTCTACAATTTAAAAAAAATGGAAGTTTACTCATGTGCTGTGTGTACGCCTAGTAGACACCCGGCGAAGAACGAAGAAGATGGAAGGGAAGACGTTAACCCTGTCATTATTAGCAAATGGTAGTGCTGATCTCAAGTCTAGATAAAGGGGAGAGACGTCTACCCTTACAATCCTTATCTAATGAAACACTGATTAACTGATAAAGCTGCTATACTTAGACAAAAATTGTACCATATAAAACAATATATCTGACTAAAACGTTATAATGCCTCCTCAACCATGCGGATGGGTAGTTTATACTACTTCCATATACCTCACTGTACGCCTATAGACATTTAGCTCTCTCCGTCCCATACACTAACAGTTTAACCTATAACACTTTATAAGATTTGGAAAAAAAGTGTATAAATGTGTTGTAACATTGGATAAGAAATGTTTATAAAGAATTGAATTACTCTCTATATTACCCTAAATACCTGTGATACTATCTAAGTTAGCTATTAAAATGACTTAAATACCGCTGATACTAGCTGAGGCACGTGAAATTATCTTATATAGCTCTGGTATGAATCGCTGCTCGAAATTACCACCAACACCTGTGATACTACACGGATTACCATAAACATCAACGATACTAGCTGAATTACTTGTTAAAATGACTCAAATAGCTGTGATACTGCCTGAATCACTGAAATTCCTTAAATAGCTGTGATACAATTCGTTGATTGGAATCATGACGAACACCTGTGATACTACACTGATTACCCTAAATACCAACGATACTACCTGAATTACCTGTGAAATCATACGGAACTATGCTACACCCAACTCCTGAAATCTGTCTCCTTATGGTATTACCTGAATTACCCAAAATACCTACGATATTACCTGAACTTGCTGTGAAATCATACGAAACTATGCTACATCCAACCCCTGGAATCTCTCCGCCTGTGATACTACCTGAATTACTCTAAATACCTACGATACTAGCAGAACTGGCTGTGAAATCATACGAACTATATCCACCCGAACCATGAAATCAGCCCTCCTGTGATACTAGCAAATTAACCTAAATACCTACGATATTAGCTGAATTACATGTGAAATCATACGGAGCTATACACACCCAACCATAGAATCTGCCCTTCTGTATACTACCTGAATTACCCTAAATACTTACAATACTCTAAATACCTGCGATACTACCTGAATTACGTGTGAAATCATACACAATTATGCTGCACCCAAACCGTGGGATATGCTCTCCTGCTGAATGGTGCTAACCTGGAGAAGACCGGACATTGAGCAACACTAGCCTCCTTAGAACCTATCCTCGTTTTCCCTATCTCCCCCATATAAATACATTTCCCCTCCTTCACATCTATCCTAGCATAGGATCTCTCTTCGTTTTCCCTGTCTCTCCCATATAAACGCATACTCTACCATTCAAACCCTCCCCCCCAGGGGCTCACCTTTTTGAGTACGCGTTTGGCGTACCCGGGGAGCCCGAGCCCTCATCGCAATATTCATCCCTTCATCCCCGTCCGGTCTAGGTGGGTTCGTTCTCGTGACAAGGGGACACAAGGTAGGCTCTCGTGCGTTCCTTACATTTCGTTCCATGTCACCACTCGCCATCGTTTCTTTCTTCTCTAGTCCATTTCCGACGATTTCGCACCACGACCATTTGCACATGTCTTTTTCTTCCTCGCCGGCCTACCTTGCGTGCGTAACGTCCACACGTTTTTGGTTTGTTTTCCCTCTTTTATTTTAATCCTCCGTGGTCACAGCCTGACGGATACCCGCGAATTGGGTGCGAAGCTGGGTGAGTGGGTAATGGTGTCATCCCGACCACCCGGGGTCGCCATGTAGGTTATGTGTTCGTATCCGCTGTACAACTTCAGTCCCACGGATGGGGTATTGCATGAATTGCTGAATTCTGACGGCCATTGGGTCACTCTGTCTATGTTCTGGGAGGTGCACTCGACTTAGAAATGGGTCATTATTAGTACAAAGCAAGTCCGATCAACAAACTAAACCCTGTTGCGCGCTAGGCTTCTCCACGGTTATCCCGTCCGTGTTGAGAAGCACCGCACCTTGAATTCCTGCCGAGGCGACGCCAACACGCATAGCTTCTATTGTATATCGGACGATGACCTAATCGAATATCTTTCAGCACAAAAGGTGACAGCAGTGCACCGAGTGCAGGCCAAACGCGACGGGGTATTGGTACCCACTCGTACCCTGTTTATAACCTTTGATGGCGTCGATCTGTCCACGAGCATTTCAGCAGGGTACGAACGTATTGCGGCGAGGCCCTATATTCCTAGACTTCTGCGTTGTTTTAAATGCCAAAGTTTTGGGCATACGCAAGTCTCATGCAAGAGTGCCGTTTCCTTCTGTGCTTCTTGTAGTCAGCCATCACACGATGGTACCTGTTCATCAGCCTCCGTCTGCGTCAATTGCAAAGGTCTCATTCCGCGTCATTTGCCGACTGTCCACGGTACTTGGATAAGAAGGTGATCCAGGAGAACCGGGTAAACGAGAAACTCTCCTTCGCTGACGCCTGGAGGCGTTACCATGCCCACCAACCTTCGCTCCTGCGATCAGGTACATTCAGTTCTGTTGTTGCCTCGCCAGTACCACGGAGAGATGCCGAAACTCAAACCTGGACCATGACTGCATTAACCGCCACTACCATCCGGCCGTCCACTTCTGCTATAGTTACCAAGCCATCTAAAGCTGGTTCTAAGGTTATGAAGTCCCAAGGCACTGTTAAGAAGTCCAAACAGAAACTACGTAAGGAAGATTTTCTCAAATACCCTCCACGTGCGCGCGGCAAGAAAAGTTCACCTTCTCCTCCTCGAAGGTCGCAGTCCGAGGATGCTCCTGGGACAAGCCGCGCTCAGCGGCCCCCTTAACCCCATTGCCACCCAGAACCGATTTCCGTCCCTTGAATCGGTTTCTGGCACTGACGCGTGTGCCCTCCCTTCGAGGAGGCTATGGAGTCTGACCAACTCCATACCAAAACCCCGACCCCAAAGGTTAAGCAAAAAGTGATTTTGAGCCGCCCTTCTAAATAAGAAGTTTATATCTTTTATTCATGGCTATCCTGACCTGAAATTTACGTGGTCTACGATCGCATAGGGCAGAACTGCAACTTTTATTGCGTTCCCATTCACCTATGGTAGTGTGTTTGCAGGAGACTAAGCTTCGCCCTCACGATCCCTTTGATCTCCGAGGGTATGCTCCGGTTCGCTACGATCTTGAACCGTAAGAGGGTACACCTGCTCTTGGAGGTGTCATGATATTAGTGCGTAACGACGTTCATTTTCAGATTCTCACACTTACGTCCGACTTGCAAGCTGTTGCCGTTAGACTTCACTTACCAGGCTTTTTATTTTCTGTTTGCTCCATCTATTCACCTCCGTCGTCTCCCCTAGCTAACGCGGACGTTCGAGATCTCCTGTCCGCTCTCACAACACCATTTCTTCTGTTGGGATATTTTAATGCCCATCACCCCCTGTGGGGTTCACCAAAGGCTTGTGTGCGAGGAACTCTTTTTTCCGACATTTTTTATCATTTCAGCCTCTCCATCCTAAATACAGGTGAGCCTATTTTTCTGTCTGATTATTCTGGTACATTCTCTCACTTGGACCTTGCCGTTTGCTCACTCCAGCTTGCCAGTCGCCTTCAGTGGAACGTCGTCGCTGACACCTACTCCAGCGACCATTACCCCTGCATCGTTTCCCTTCTGTCTCACCACGTCCAGGTTCCAGAGTACCTACCTGGATATTCAGAAAAGCCGACTGGAGATTGTATTCCAGCCTCGTGTGTTTTGAGGACCAGCCCTTCACTGACGTGAACCAAATGGTGTAGCAACAAACCTGTACGATGCTATATCCTGCCGAGCGCACAATTCCCCGTTCGTTCTCTCACCCTCGGCGTTTTCATGTTCCGTGGTGGAACGAAGACTGTCGGTACGCCTTTCCTGCCCGTAGAACTGCACTTAGGATGTTTCGGCGACACCCTACACTTGATCATTTGGTTACTTTTAAACAATCGCGTGCCAGGGCTCACCGCATTATTCAGGATAGCAAGAAGGCGTCCTGGACTCGTTTTTTCGAGTCTTTTAATCGCTTCACGCCTTCCTCTGTTGTTTGGGACAGACTTCGCCCCTTCTCCGTTAAAGTATCGCATTGTGCTCTGCCTGGTCTTCAGGCCTTCATGCCTTCCAATGCCACTATAGTGGATCCGGCTGTCATTGCTAACACTCTGGGTGCTGCCTTTGAGGCGTTTTCCAGTTCAGACCATTATTCCGCCGGCTTTCGCACTCGCAAAGACCGGCTGGATTCCGAGACCTTTAATTTTCAGTCTGCTACTAAGGAGTGTTATAATGAACTTTTCACAATGC
The DNA here is from genome assembly GCA_030765065.1 of Deroplatys truncata. Lineage (NCBI taxonomy): Eukaryota > Metazoa > Arthropoda > Insecta > Mantodea > Mantidae > Deroplatys > Deroplatys truncata. The sequence continues at coordinate 281,468,119 of CM060990.1, forward strand.
GGGAGCTGGAGCACGCTCTTCATTGCTCTAGGCACTCCACTCCTGGGATGGAATTCATGTTCTGATGTTAAAGAACCTTTCAGACGACAATAAACTCTTTCTCTTACGGGTCTATATCCGTATTTGGCAAGACGGCGTTTTTCCTTCCGTTTGGCGCGTAGACACCATTGTACCTATACTTAAGCCTGGGAAAGATCGCTACCTACCTTCCAGCTACCGCCCTAACTCCCTCGCCAGTTGCATTTGCAAAGTGATGGAGCGCATGATCAACGTGCGTTTGACATGGTGGCTTGAGTCTCAGAAACTTCCAGCGAACGCTCAGTGCGGATTTCGTCGCCACCGCTCTACCGTCGACCATCTGGTCTCTCTGTTGACGCATATTATGAATGAATTTCTGAGAAAGTGTCAAACAGTGACTGTTTTTTGACCTAGAGAAAGCTTATGACACTTGTTGGAGGGGGCGGCATTTTACGTACACTTCACGCATGGAATTTACGCGGTCGGCTTCCCATATTTCTTCGGGAATTTATGACGGAACGCGTCTTTCGTGTACGTGTGAGCTCGGTTTTATCTAGTCGTTTTATTCAAGAGAACGGTGTACCGCACGGCTCTGTACTCAGTGTCACACTTTTTGCGATTGCTATCAACCCCATTGTTGATTGTGTTCCACCTGGTAGTTCATCCTCCCTCTCTGTTAACGATTTTGCCATTTATTGCAGTTCACGGTGGACCTGTCTGCTCGAACGCCGTCTCCAGAGCTGTATCGACCGTCTCTACGCCTGGAGTAACGCCAACGGCTTTAATTTCGCCGCCGAAAAATCCGTCTGTATCAATTTCTGGCGCCGGCATGCTTTCGCTCCGCCTTCTCTCCATCTTGGGCCTCGGATGCTTCCGTTTGCAGACGAGGCGCAATTTTTGGGGTTGATGTTTGATAGAAGGCTGAGCTGGACATCGCACATTCTCTTTCTAAATGCAAAGTGTGACCGTTCTCTTAATCTTTTACGTGTTTTAAGTGGCACATCCTGGGGAGCTGATCGGGCCGTCCTTCTGCATCCTTATCGCTCTTTGGTCCGATCCAAGCTTGTTTACGGGTGCATTGTGTATTCGTTGGCACGTCCATCTGTGTTACGTCGATTGCATTCCATTCACCATCATGGCATAAGAGTCGCTACGGGGGCCTTTCCAACCAGCCCTGTATCTAGTCTATATGCTGAAGATGCAGAACCTCCGCTGTCCTTCAGGCGTGAGATGCTTTTGTGCAGCTATGCCTGTCGACTCTCAAGCTTGCCTGACCACCGTTCCTTCGAGCTATTTTACGAGGATTCGTTTGATCGGCAATATTTAGTTAGCTCCTCTACATTGCTCCTTCAGGGGTTCGATTTCGACAACTTCTTCGCCATTTGGACGTTAATCCAGCATCGGCCCTTCCCAGGGGAGAAATGCTTTTTCCTCCATGGTTGCGCGCTGAGGCCCACTGTCACCTTGGATTAACGTCGATGCCGAAGAATGAGACCCCTTCTTCAGTCCTTAGATCCGCATTTTTAGAACTTCAGGCAGAATTCGGGGACGTGCATTTTATATATACTAACGGATCTAAGACTGATGTTGCAGTATGGTGTGCCTTTGTTTTTGGTCGTCATAGTTTTACCTTTCGTTTACCCGGGCAATGTTCGATTTTTACCGCCGAACTGTTTAGTACTTATCAATCCATTTTATACATTCAGCGGAACGACTTGCGGCATTGTGTTGTTTGTACGGACTCTCTGAGTGCCCTTCAGAGTATTACCGCACTGTACAATTACCACCCTCTCTTAAAGCGCATACATGACCTGCTCCACTCGCTTGGTGTCTCTGGCATCAGCGTTTCCTTCATGTGGATTCCAGGTCATGTGGGCATCTCAGGTAATGAGTGTGCCGACTCCGCTACCAGATCGGCGATTTTATTACCCAGATATTTTGCCTCTGTTGCTACCTCCACAGATTTGTTTGTTATTTTACGTAGCCGCATCCTCTCTTTTTGGAGGGATGAGTGGACGGCCCTCCGGGGGAACAAGTTGCGGGAGGTTAAGCCTCTCCCGTTAGTCTGGGGTACCTCTTCTCGTTCGTGTCGTCGAGAAGAGGTACTTTTAGCTCGTCTACGAATCGGACATTACCTTTTTAGTCATAGATACCTGGTTAGTGGTGACCCCGCACCACTGTGTGGTCAGTGTGATATGCCATTAACGGTGCGTCACATTTTAACAGTGTGTCAAGTTTTAGCTCCAATGCGCGTTTGCGTGGGTCTGCCTGTTGGCATAGCCAACGTTCTGGCAGACGACGCGCATGCTGTAGAATGTCTTTTACGTTTTATCAGTGACATTGGTTTTAGCCGACGCATTTAATGCGCTGAGCGCCTTTTAGTCGTGTGATTTTATATTATCTTTTTAATGGGGCTCTACTCCCCAGTGGACATATGGCGCTCATGTCCCATGCATTCTACTGCTCTTGACACTCGTTTTACTCTTTTATTGTTATGTTTACCGTGTTTTTGTGCGTTGATTTTGGCATTTGTGTGCTTGTTTTGTAGTGTTTTTGACTGCGGTTTTGTCCCGTATTTTATTTTTTGGATTTTAAATTCTACACATTCTAAGGGTGCTGATGACCTTCGGTATTTAGCGTCCTTAAGCCCAACCCCATCACCCCATTCAAACCCTGTCCAGCCTAGCACCTCTCATATAAAGTGCATTTTTCCTCCTTCAGCTCCTGTCTAGCCTAGCATCTCTGCTTGGTTTCCTATCTCTCCCATATAAAACACATTCTACCTTTAACACCTATCTAGCCTAACATCTCTCCTCGGTTTCCTATCTGTCCCATATAAAACACAGATTATACCTTTAACACCTGTCTATCCTGGCATCTCTCCCCGTTTTACTATCCCTCCCATATAAACGCATTTCCCTCCTTCACCCATGCTCCACGGAGCCTCTTTCCTCGTTTTCCCTGTCTCTCCCATATAAACGCATTTCCTCTCCTCCAACCCTTTCCTAGCACCGGAACTCTCCTCGTTTCCCTATCTTTTCCCATATAAACGCAAAAAAGTGGCCTCGCTCTCTCTTATACATACTCCTCACACACATACACACATATGTGTGTATAGAACTATTTATAATACTTAATACTGCACTTGACATAACTTACAGTTGTAGTGTTATGCAGAGGAAAAAACAATATTTAATGGAGCGTGTACAAACTTACTATCATTAAAATGAAACATTAAACTGAGTACCATATCTCAAGGGTTGAGTGAGCCCAGTTCTACAAAAATATTATTTATAGCTTTGGATAATTATTTATTTGCTTGCCTCGATTATCTGACATAATTATTTCGTTATTGACTTAAACTTCTGCTCACCACCACAAAACTTTGGTTTATAATAAAAAAACATGATAGATATAAAATAAACGGAAGAAGTTTAATATTGAGCAGTGTTCCTTCTCAGAAAAAAGGAATTCTAAAATGAACTATTGAAATTATTGGGGACTATGCTATTCTAAATAAACTTTGAAACAACATTATTTGTTTCTCTTATTCATAAAATGGAGTGTACAAGGTCTCTTAAAGTATTTCGGGCTCAGTCTTGACTTTCCGGTAAGGGAAAGCTCCTAAACCCAGTAAAAGTAATGACCCGGGTAGGGGTAGATCCCAGTACCCAATCACGATAATGGACACTTACGGATAGACCAAAGAGGCAGTAAAATAGTGTGGTGCTGATAAGAAAGACAGCATCGGTGCCAGAATTTTCAAACCTGGGATGGGGTGGACTTTCAGGTGGGCACAGGGAAAATAAGAGAATGGTTAATTGTTGCGTAAAGGATCGTACCTATTAGTATTAGATTTTGTATAGACATAACAGCTTCAGTCATTTCCTACCACACAACCAAGCGCCCTCCGATGTCTTGCGTATTACTGCTTTTATGTCATTGGGAGCTTTGGATAAAAATAATTAACCGGTGCATTTACATGTTTCTCAGTGTATTACAATAAGGTTTTAGCAGCATACTGCTGTTGTGCTAAATTCTAAAATATGACTATTTGCCTATTTGATACTGGCTGGAAATGTACTAAAACATGCAAAAAAATATAGGTAGAAACATTATAACGGTAAACGAATATGCATCTATCACATTTTAATATTATTTCATAAAAACCTTACCTCAATGAATGTAATCCGGCAATTCTCATAAAAGGAGTCCAAATCGTCAACGATACCCTCAGCACACTATGATTTCAGTTGCTGACCCCATCCACTACAATAACAGCAACATTGCTCTCACAATCGTTACCCATTTTATTTTTCAGGAACGTTTTTATAGAACTTATAAACGAGCATGCTCTTTCACACCTGTCACTTCAAACAGGAATGGTTACAGCTGTTTCTGCCATTTTGAACATTTCCTGACATCTCAAACGAAACTACTCTAGAAGCCCAATAAAAAGGCATAATTTACTTTCCAGTGAATAGCTTTGCTCTTCCTCGTATATTTCCATTGCTTAAGTAAGCAAATTTTAGAATAACAAAAAAACGTTTTTTATATATAGCACCAATACTTGATAGAGAGTTCACTTGAAAAATTCACTACGATTTCGTTCTTCTGCATATTTTAAACAGTTATGTCATCATACACATATATTTTAAATGATATATTATAGTTATTCGCTTAAGCTTCGCCTTCATAATAGAGGGCTTTAAGGGACACTGGGACTTGAGTTTTTACATGAAAACGACAAAAATTTCAACTTATTAATTATATCATACCTATAAATGTTCTATAGACACCTGTGAATCATTTTGGTCAAAAGGTTTTCATATTTTTAAAAGCCCAGCGACATGTTTAAATTACTTGTGCGCTCCCTTTTAACTCTACTGGACTCTTTCTTTATGCTTTTATCAGTTTAACATTTTTGCGCGTGATATCTATTCCTTATGTTTCAGTTACGCTCCGATTTCAAATTTGCATACACAATATAAAATTTGTTATATAAACATTAAACATTCATTTTATGGTTGCTTTAGTCATTGGCTCACAAAAAATAACTTCTACTGAAAACAAGGAAAATTATAACATCACTTCATAGAAAAAAAATTACTTCTCTATAATTAATATCTTTAACTTCAATCAAATCGTTACATTTATTTTCACTATACTAAAGTATTAGAAAATGTCACTATCATGCTTCTCTGACAAATTTGAATGCGCAAGGCAGTTTTAGAAAATTTTCATTTTTCCGCTAATTAAAACGTTTAACTGCATTATATCAGAAACTATTTGAGCTAGAGCTTTGAGATTTTACACACACACTGTTTTTGTTTAATAGTTCCAGTTATTCCCCGCCTTTAACTGCATGGTTCTAACATTTCTTTTGTTTATTCATAGTAAGTATACCAATTTTCAAATGAATGGCTTTAAAATTAAAAAGGTTAGAAAATTCCGGGTCGGCGCCGTGACCGAGCGGTTAGACCGCTCGCCTCCCACCAAGGCGGTCTGGGTTCGATCCCAGGGGCCCGAATTTGGGATTTGTGATGGACAAAGCGGCATCTGGGCGGCTTTTCTCCGGGTTCTGCGGTTATACATTCCACTAATACCTCCATCAACACCTTTTCGTTAAATCCTTGCCTTCATTTGGTATCATCTTCTTCCTCATTCTCATACATGACTATGGGCCGATCCCCCGTTCCGGGTTCTTCATTCTCTGATTCCATGTTCGTCTGCTCCTCGACAGGCCTCTGACTCTAGGCACGTAAGTCTTAGGGGGTGTAAGCCCTACATACGGGGAGGACAAGCCGACTAAAAACAATTCACTCCCAGTGTCCCTTAAGGGTGGGCTCAAAGTAGTACAGGCCATCGAAGCCCACTCACTGCGGGGCCACGCATGAATGATTATTGACAGCAGTACATTTTATGCCTGTGTTTTATAATTTAATCCCTTTCTAATCCTTGGTTACGGAATTAAAGCAGAAACAAAATGCTCTGAATTTGGACAAGAAAATTATCATTCCTTAACAGGTTTTGTCATGATTATTACAGAATTTGCAGTTTATACTATAGAAGCCTTAAATTTCTTTGTCTGCAATTAGTTAACTATATGAACATAAAAGCTCATAATTTTTAGTCACGCCTATTTCTGTCTTTTGAACTTTCCTTCATTTAACGCGAAGATCCTTTAAGCGATATGTCATTTCGAACGAGAATGGATGGGTATGAAAGGAATACACTATGAGCTGTTGGACCTCAAGCACCAGGTCTAACTGATATTCATTTTAAAGTCCAAGAAAAACCCGGAATAAAAATCCCAGCCATGCTGCTTCCCCAACCAGAGTTTAACCGAGGTTCGCAGCGTGATCCCTTCTCGTCTAAGACCATTTCACTCCTAAAGCAGTTCTGTGTGAAATTCCTTTGACTTTTATGAAGATCGCATGTTAATGTTAGGCATTGAAGTTAATTTACTTTGTGTATTTAAATTCATTCATGAGCTACATGCAAAAATATCCTGGTAACATAGTTTAAAGTAACATGTGTTATTGACTAACAAAAAATAACTTTGCTAGGTGAGAGATACCATCGTCTGTCAAAAGGATAATAACATTAAATACTACATTGTGTAAAATTATGCCAAAATAATGCTAATTGTGTACAATGCAGTCCGACCTATGTTTTAACACTTACCGATTCCAACTGTATAATCCAATAGCGAAAGAGATCTTAATTCAGCTTGGTAACCAGAAGTAACAAATCCCTTCACTGATTACTTATGCGCCTTACTGTTCGCTCAACATGAGGCGGTTATAAAGTTTGCGACTTTAGCTTTGTTTTGGATAATTCTGCTTACACAGCACAAAAAGCTTTGCTCACATTACGAAGACTCAGGAATGAGTGCGTTATTTGCCTAACCTTTCTGTACGAAAGTGTAATAGGAAGCATGACCTGAAGGAAATTATTTACGCACAATTGACAAAACGTGAAAGTCATTTCCTTCCTATCCGTAAGCCACTTATCAGCATTTCCCACTATTGTTTCTTATACGTTATGCGCAGTCACTGATAATATATTTGATCACTGGATACAGAAATATAAACGTTTTCTTACGTACCTACTATTCTGCAGGTCTGCTAAAGGAGATTAGATTCTCTGAAGGTTTTGGAGTGCTTCCTTTATCACATTATTAAGGCCATGTTAATCGGGCACGGACACGATATAAAACCCGACGGTGTTGTTTCCAGATGACATTTAGGAAATATTTTATATTCATATGTAATAAACATTTTGAAGTTTTAAAATTTAAAAACATAAGTTTTTTAAGAAGCTTTACTTAAGTTTACAGACACAACCAACCAGCAAAAGCACTGAGCTCTGCAATGCCCCGTTTTAGCAACCCTGGCCTACAAAAATTATTACGAAACACATCCAAGTACATAGATGCACATCTTTGGTGCTGGGTAATACACATTTCCACTCAAGAATAAGCTCAGAACGTTCATGTATTTCTCTTTTAAGGTTACCCATAGTTGGAATTTGTCATTATTTTCAAAAAATTCAAAAATTAGCTTTTATGTCCAAAATATACTTTGAACCTTCAGCTTGAATTGCATAATATAGCTTTTGCTCCTAGAGCCCTTTCAAGCTTCAATACGTGACCATTTAAATACAAAGGAGCACACGGCCTGTATTCACTTCCAATGTCTTTTACTTGATTTTTATTTTTCTCACACTTTTGTTTATTAAAAATGTCCCACGTGATGTAGTTTGTAACCAAAACTGTTCAAATTTTCAGCACAAACTCACACAGAATGAACTTAAAAACTGGCATATGGTTTTTTGCCACACTTTTAAACTGCTCAAGATGTGGCATAACTAATTCGACCTCGAGTATAAATTGTTTAAAAAATTATGTTTGAAGGTTAATATTTTTCTCTCAGACAACCAAGTTAGTGAATAAAGTTCTCTATGTCAGTTTCGTACTTGCGGTGGTATTTTTATTTTTTCAAAATTCTGATTTCTGCATCATGTGCAACACCTATTAACCAACATAATTAAAGTAAATTATACCTTTTTCCTAACAACTATTAATTATATCTGGGTGAAGTTTAAAATACGCTTATAATTAAGGCAGAGCAGTAGGTATGTGACAAAATTTCGAAAACATTTGGATAAAAAGTGAAACATTTTGAAATTTCACCTATGGTACCCTTAATTAAAGCTATGCAACCAGTTCTGTAGTAACGGTATAAAGCTATGCCCAAAGAGTGTCTCTGTCATAAAAGTTCTGATGTGTTTCTCTCATAAAGGATCTGATAAGTTACTTTTACTTGAATTTCCCAAACTATTATAGTTCATTTCTCTACAGCTTCTACAAACTATTCTTACGAAAGATCATTTTTCTATCCACTTCATGTTAACCGAGATAAAACTTTGCGGAAATAATACCATCACACACTTAGTTGTAGCTACAACGGAAATACAGGAAATTGAATCGATAAACAGGTGTTAGAAAGAGGAACGCTATAAGCTGGCTTTGAAAACCCATACTCCTTATGCGACATCGCGAGAGAAAACTGAATAGCGACAGCACTGCATTCGCATGACTTTTTGTACTCACTCTTCTATAAATACTCTTATAAATGCTTAATCTTCTATATACTTTGTGTTAATCGATATAAACTTCCATTACACATTTACTAATTTTGTTGAAGGTATAAGAAGGATACGTAGACTAAAGTGATAGTCAGAGCTGGTGACTATGTGATGGCTTTGAAATACCATGCTATTTGCATGACCACGAGGGGAAAAAAGAAAGAATGTCGGCTTACCATTTGAAGAGCTCGGGTTAGAAAATTCAAACCAATAACAAAGAATATCTTGCAAATGGTTAACGCCACAAAATGACTATTTGGCATAAATGGTTTACTTTATTGTGTATTGAATTAGAGTGTTACGGGGTCGTTTAAGCCCTGTAGGCTTCTCCTAACTGCGACCTTAGTAGGTATATTGTGAGATTACCCTAATCTATATTTCCCAGTTTAAATTAATGCTTCTAATGAAACTTAAAATTTTCTGGTTAGTAGTGAGGCAAGTCCCAGGTTAGGGAAAGCGTTAGAGAAAGTAAATTCTAAAAATCTCATTCTTGGGCGAGCAATCGTTCCGCAATCGCAAAGTACTACTGGTATGTGCCTCGCCATTTTTTTTTTCGTCTTGACAGAAGCGACATTTACTCACACTCATCTTGCCCATTTTGCAGAGATGGTCCCTGAGAAAGCAATGTCCAGTGAGGAGTCCATTTACTATCCTCAACTCCTGTTTGCTGAACGTGAGGATCTCTTTTGATATTTTAGCTGAGAGTTCTATAAGTTCTTGGGCATGATTTAGCTTTGAGGCCTAATCCCAATAGCTTTTACGTCTTTAACGTTCCCATACTTTTATATTTTCATTTATGTAGCAATCTGATACCCCGCAAAATGGTTCAGCGCAAGTGAATGGAATGTTAGCTCCCACCTTGGCTAGGATATCAGCAATTTCACTGCCTTCAATTCCTTCGTGTTCTGGCACAGTTTTGTGTATTAAGATTTTGTCTATGTATTAAGGTTTACGAATTATACAAAAGTCATTCAGAATGAAAAATACCTCACAGGCATTCGCAGGAAATTCAAGATAAAAATTCTATTTGTCATGAAAAGTACCGTACACAAATACGATTTTAATCGAGATTATTAGAACCTTTTTTTAAAATACTAAAATAACGAAACGTTTTCCATGTGAAGGGTATTTTGAGGTGGGGGATTTCCTGAAAATGTTCATGTTGCAACCTTCGAAGACTCAGAGCTTAAATGATAAGTTTGGTATTTAACCAACTTTCCGTTTTGTAAATATACTGCTTACAAATAGATACATACGTACGCGCGCGCGCACGCACACACACACACACACACACACACTAACACTCACACGGACCTTTTTCCTAAAAGTGCTTTATGTTTGTATTAGATTAAAAACGTGCATTTCCAGTGAAATCTCGGTATCGAATTTTAGGGTGGAATGCAATATTTCCTCCACTTACTATAGCTAAGATACTATAAAATACTATAGGTAGAGAAAATAAACATGACAAAGCCGCCACAGATGGCCGAGCTCGTTAAAGGACGGAGCAGAAGATCTGCGGTTCCCATTCTGCCAGGTCCGTCCTCCCTGACTAAGGTGTTCTTTTCTCAGATATTCGTCAGTCCTTATAACTGGTAAATGCCGGGGAGGTACAATGTCTCTCAAATGTATCTGGGGCGGGGGGCGTAAAACGCACAACGGCTCAATGCCTTTGTTCACCCTTTCAATGGAAGCTTGGAAGAGGGAAAAGGAGGTGCCAGAGGCATCAAGTGCAAAAATAAGCACAGTTCCAGTACGGTCTGCTTTGGTGTAAAGGGGAGCGTTAGGGCTTGTTATTGCAGAATCGCCTGTTCAAGTCCGAGGATAGGATTTGTATTTTTTTGGGGCTGAAATAGCTGCCTCCGTGCCCTTTATAAGTATATATTTGCTTGTTTAGCATGCTTTTGCTATACAAATAATTTGATACATCAATGTTCTGTATTATTATTAATATTGATGTTGTTCTTGTATACAAAAGCCACACGTATTTCTAACTAGTATATATTTCTCTTAACGATGATATATGTTATAATAATAATAATAATAATAATAATAATAATAATAATAATAATAATAATAATAGTAATAGTCATAATCATGCCTTTTATATGAGAAACACAACCTGGCTTCCATTGAAGTTATTTGGCTGATGTTGGGCGTGAATACTAAGCATCTTTGTAACATTTTGCCAACGTTTCAGGCGGAATACTGATTCCATTTATAGTTGCTACTGTAAAAGGTTCAATTGTCATTTGCAACTGTTTGTATACACATATATGTCGTCCTCCGTCGTCTAAGGATACCATGCTAGCCTCTAGTTCCGAGGTCGCGGGTTCAAACCCGGCGATGGGCAATGGAATTTTTCGGGCGTAGAAATCCTTAGCACTTCGGAAGGGAAGTGAACCTGGTGGTCCCATATCGTAGATTTGTGGCAGGTAAAAGTATCTCAAACCTGATAAACAAGCCTCTGAGCAAAATTTCGGTCTTTCACGCCCAATATAGAATGAGGCGCTAAGAACCATAGTAGTTGTAGTGACACATAGCTACAAATTAGTAAGTTCACCACAATAGCAGCAATTTACATAATAGTTAGTAAGCGCACCGCAACGGCGCTAATGTTTAGTCAAATAAACGAGATGGCGCCACCAGTACCTTCAGCGCAGGTTGGAACTAGTGGCTAGCATAGAAGGTATATAAGGACACGTTTATAGTTACGGAGTCAGTTTGCACGCCTAAAGGGCAAGGAATTTAAAAAAGCTATTAAAATAATAGCATTAATAAATTGGAAACAGTACAAATGCTAATACCTTGTATTCATTTACATAATATAGACTATAATTGTACATATGTTTCAGGACACAGCGCATGCTGAGCGAGATATCACAGCTCCCTCTACTGCTGCAGCCATTGCTCAGATAAAGTACTCCTCAACTTCTTTATAAGCACGACACCTCACCCCAAATATCCTGCCTTCTGCATGCAACTCCTCCACTAACACTTAGGTCATAGGTCTGGGCTACTTGGCAAGACCTGTACCTAACCCCATTCTGCTTGTATACTCCCTTGATGATCGCCACCAGCGCTGGCGTAGGCGAGGCCAGCCGAAAAACGGTGTCAGTCTTGCTCTGGGCCTTATCGGCACCATAGCGACAACTACGTTGGTCCATCCTCAAGAGGAACAGCAAACTCTATTTTTGGAAAGGTAGAATCAAATGACTGAAAATTTCAATGCCATAGCCCGGCTATGGAATTGAAATTTTCAGTCATCTGATTCTACTTTTCCAACCCTGTCCAACACACGGCTTGTGTGAAAGAACAATTAATTCCAAACTCTGTTTTTGATTACTCAGACCTATTTTCCTTAATGCACTCCCTCAACCTGCTCTTTTAACCCGTCGTGCTATCCCACTGACAACCTGCTGATCCCGGACGGTGCCTCTGAGCTCGGTGAGTTTCTTTCACCAGAGTACTAGGCACTGCTTGAGTGGAGCTTGGTGGTCAGTGGTGGACCAGTGGCACTTTGTTGTCATAGGATGACGAAGCCGGCTGGTCTTTGTGAGCCAACTGATTCGAGGAAGAGCTTGCGGCAGGCAAGCGGTGCCACTATTAAGTAACTGAGTAACCTTCCCGATTAGACCTTTGGTAGAGTACGAACACGCCAATATGAACAACACAGAAACCACAACATTGGTGATCCCCGACGGAGCTATCACAGAAGAGACGACGTCATAGCTAGAAACACTTCTCGCCATTTCCACGCTACCGTCCTTCTACACCGAAAAACCGATGACATTGTCCCTACATTCAGAGGCAGTCTTCGCACGGCACGGAATCAACTCACCAGTTACTTGGTTCTACAGGGTCATCTGTCAACTTCCCCGACAAATAGTGATCCAGGTAGCAGACTTCACATCGGCACCAGGAGCACAACCTTACCAGGTACTCAAGGAGCTCCTATATGAAATCTACAACCCTTGATGACTACAAAAGCTACAACGGTTACTAGAAGCCACTCACCTCGGGTATCAAAAGCCTTCTCAGCTACTCCGAGCGATGCGCCACCAAGCTGGCACACACACTACGGAAGATCTCTTGAGATTCCATGACTACGAAACCTACAAAACAAACTGAGGCACTGCTGGCTCCATGGGAGGACGAGCCGTTGGAAAAACTGGCACGCATTACGAAACGCATTATGGATCAGAACACCACAAGGATTTAGCAGAGGTTCAGCACATAGAGCCACAAACAGAACTCGAACTCCAATTTGAGGTACTAACCGACCGTCTCAGGACATTGCAAGGTACCCTTAGGCAAACCACGGACCACCGGCAACCGCAACGACGGCATCTGCTGATACATAGGCGCTGAATTAGGAAGGCATGCACCTGCATATCGTCCTGCCAACACATGGGCAACACACACCAGGGAAGCGAATTGACACAGCAAGTATGCCAGGACTGGCTGCGAGAACACTCCCCAACAGCCTCTTAATCAAATGCAGGTTAACCTGATACCGTTCTTGGCAGACACCGGAGCCTGCATATCCATTCTACCTAACAGAATTTTACGTCAGGCTCACCCCACGAACTATTTGGTCTATGCTGCCAACGGGGCCCTGATCCACGCCTTCAGCACACAGAGGGACAGCTGCACCTGGGGACAACAGGGACATATACATGCGAATTCCTGGACGCCAACATTCCTAAAGGCAATCATAGGCGCAGACTTCCTGACGCACTTCGGCCTGACAGTAGGCCTAAATGCCAAGTGCCTCACGGACAGCCGCAGCCGCCAGATTCCATGCTGCTTTTGTTAACTGCTGTGGTCCTTAGCGTCCCATTCTATATTGTGCGTGAAAGACCGGTAATTTTGCTCAGAGGCCTCTTTATCAGGCTTGAGGTTCTTTTACGTGCCGCAAATCTACGATACGGGACCACCGACTTTACTTCCGCTCCGAAGGAAGCCAAGCTAATGATTTTTACGCCCAAAAAATCCATTGTCCTCCGCCGGGTTTGAACCCGCGACCTCGAGAACCAGAGGCTAGCATGATAACCACTACACCACGGAGGATGACATTCCACGCTATGTCCAACCTGTGTCTAACTCCATCTCTTTCATCCTACCGCAAGCCCCTTCAGCCACCTGCTGGAATCATACGTCCAGATTACGAGGCCTACGACGGACGCTCCGTACAAGGAAATAGGGATATATCACCACAATCGAAACCACAGGAGCACCAGTGACAGCCAAAGCCGGAAGACTCCACCCGAACATATACACGCAGGCTAAGGAGTAGTTCACCAGTCTGATGAAAGAGATGACATTATAAGCCATATAAATCGCCTTGGGTATCACCCTTGTACATCGTGAAGAAACAGAACGGGTCCATTCGGCCCTAATGGGACTACCGCAGCTTAAAAAGGCATACCAAATCGCTACGCTGTCCCACATATTCGAGACTTCAACAGCCCTCCTGAGCGGCATCTCCATCTTCTCCAAATTAGACATACAACGGGTATTCCATCACATACTGAACGCATAACAATATACAGAAGATACCTGTCCAAGATAATGGCGTCGTGGTTACGTGCGAAACCGGCACGGACAGCAAACGGCCATTCGTGCCACGGCAATGCAGAATGGCCGTCTTCCGGAAGCTACATCGCATTAGCCATTCAGGGATCCGGGCTAGCCCAAAACTCATCATAGCCAGATACTTTTAGAAAAAAATAATTGTTTTGTTTATGGCCGCACTTTAACTGCCGTGGTCCTTAGGTCCCATTCTATGTCGCGCGTGAAAGACCTGTAATTTTGTTCAGAGGCCTCTTCTCAGGCTCAAGGTTCTTTTACGTGCTGTAAATCTACGATACGGGAACGCCAGTTTTACTTCCCTTCCGATGGAAGCCATGCTAAAGACTTTTACGCCCGAAAAAACCCATCGCCCTCCCCCGGGTTTGAACCCGCGACTCGGGAACTAGAGCCTAGCATGGTAACCACTACATGACACGAAGGACGACCAGATACTTTGGCCCTCAATGCACGCAGACATCAAGAAATGGGTAAAGGCCCATCACCGCTGCGAGATTTTGAAGATCCACAAACACACTAAGGCCCCACTACAGGCATTCACGCCAGCCTCCAAATTTGAACACGTTGCATCTTGACATACTGGTACCACTGCCGCATCCAGGGGACACACCTACTGTATAACAATGAACGACAGAGGGATTGTTCCGGTGAAACGGATAGACGCGGTCGCAATAGCAATCACGTCCTCAGACATTGGGTTAGACGTTTCGGAACCCCAGCAAGACTTACTACCGACTAGGGCCAAGGATTTGAAGTTGAGCTATTCATAGAGTTCACACAGTCGAGAAATGTCGCACCAACGCCCACCACCCCAAGCCAATGGGAAGTAGAACGTTGCCACCGCTACCTAGAGGCGGCATTGTCAGCCTCACCCAAACCCACCACGGGGGTGGACACTCTGTCAATGACATTTTTCGGGCCACGCACGACAATCAGCCCCCCAGGGGTTCATCTTTTCTGAGTACGGGTTAGGCGCACCCGGGGTACCCGAACCATTCATAGCCATTTTTACCCATTCATCCCCGTCCGGTCGAGGTGGGTTCGTTCTCGTGACCGGAGTACTCAAGGAAGGCTCTCGTGCGTTCTGTGCATTTCACTCCATGTCGCCTCTCGCTATCGTTTCTTTCTTCTCCTCTCCTTATGCACAATTCGACCCACGCCCAATCAACTACACATCTCTTTTACTTCTTCGCCGGCCTACCTTGCGTGCGAAACGCCCACACAGTTTTAGTTTCTTTTATCTTTTTATTTAAATCCTCCGTGGACACAACCTGACGGATACCCGCGTACTGGGTGTGCAGCTGGGTGAGTGGGTAATGGCGTCATCCCCACCACCCGGGGTCGTCATGTAGGGTATGTGTTCGTATCCGCTGTTCAAATGCAGTCCCGCTGGGAGCCATTGCATGAGCTGCTGGCTTCTGAAGGCGATTGGGTCCCTCTGTCTATATTTTGGGAGGTGTGACCCTGGGGTGAGATAGGTATAGATAGGACACTCACCCAAGCCGGTGTAACGCCCGGGTAGTCAGAGCCCGAGGTCGGAGACAGCTGCAATGGTGGAGGATTTTTTCGCTATAGAGCACCCTTTCTCCATTTTTAACAAGCGCCGAAATGTTTTTGCAACATAAGTAGCACCGCCAAAACCTGGTTGTTACTTAGAGATTACCCGTACAGAGGAGAAGGTGAACCCTTTTATAATCCAGAAGGGCATTGACTCAATTGCTGGTCCTGTTCATTCCTGCACTCGCTTACGAAACGGTTCATTGTTGGTTCAGAGTAAGTCCGATCAACAAAGTAAGACCTTGCTGCGCGCCACGCTTCTCCACGGTTATCCTATCCGTGTTGAGTAGCACCGCACTTTGAATTCCTGTCGAGGCGTTGTCACCACGCATACGCACGATGGTATATCGGACGAGGACCTGGTAGAATATATTGCAGACCAGAGGGTGACAGCGGTTCATCGAGTGCAGGCCAAACGCGACGGCGTATTGGTACCCACTCGTACCCTGTTTCCAACATTTGATGGCGTCGATCTGCCCACGAGCATTTCAGCAGGGTACGAACGGATTGCTGTGAGGCCTTATATTCCTAGACCTCTGCGTTGTTTCAAATGCCAACGTTTTGGGCATACGCAAGTCTCATGCAAGAGTGCCGTTTCCTTCTCTGCTTCTTGTAGTCAGCCAACACACGATGGTACCTGTTCATTAGCCTCCGTCTGCGTCAATTGCAAAGGTCTCATTCCGCGTCATTTGCCAACTGTCCACGGTACTTGGATGAGAAGGCGATGCAGGAGAACCGGGTAAAGGAAAAACTCTCCTTCGCTGACGCCTGGAGGCGTTACCATGCGCACCAACCTTCGCTGCTGCGATCAGGTACATTCAGTTCTGTTGTTGCCTCGCCAGTACCACGGAGAGATGCCGAAACTCAGACTTAGACCATGACTGCATTAACCGCCACTACCACCCGGCCGTCCATTAAAGCTACGGTTACCAAGCCCTATAAACCTGGTCCAACGTCAATGAAGTCGCAAGCCGCTAAAAAGAAGCCCAAGCAGAAACTTCGTACGGAAGATTTTCTGAATGACCCTCCGCGTGAGCGCGGTAAGAAAAGTTCACCTTCTCCTCCTCGGAGGTCGCAGTCCCAGGAAGCTCCTGGGACAAGCCGTGCTCAGCGGCACCCCTCACCCATCGCCACCCAGAACCGATTCACGGCGCTTGAATCGGTTTCTGGCTCTGAGCGCGTGGACCCTCCCTTCGAGGAGGCTATGGAGTCTTACCAACTCCATACCAAAAGCCCGAGCCCCAAGGTTAAACAAAAGGTAATTTTAAGCCGCCCTTCTAAATGGAAAGTTTATCCCTTTTTCTTAATGCCTATCCTGACCTGGAATGTACGTGGTGTACGATCGCATAGGGCGGATCTGCAACTATTATTGCGTTCCCATTCGCCTATGGTCGTGTGTTTGCAGGACTCTAAGCTTCGCCCTCATGATCCTTTTGATCTCGAGGATATACTCCGGTTCGCTATACGACCTTGAACAGGAGGAGGGTACTCCTGCTCATGGAGGTGTCATATTGTTAGTGCGTAACGACGTTCATTTTCAACGTCTCACTCTTACGTCCGACTTGCAAGCGATTACCATTAGACTGCAGTTACCCTTTTTTTTCTTTTCTGTTTGCTCTGTATATTCACCTCCATCGTCTCCCCTCGCTAACGCGGACCTTCGAGATCTCTTGTCCGCTCTCCCAACACCATTTCTCCTGTTGGGAGATTTTTTGCCCATCACCCCCTGTGGGGTTCGCCAAGGGCTTGTGCGAGGGGAACTCTTGTTTCCGACATTTTTGATGAGCTCAAACTCTCTATACTCAATACAGGTGAGCCTATGTTTCTTTCTGATTCTTCCGGTATATTTTCTCACTTGGACCTTGCTGTTTGCTCACTCCGGCTTGCTAGTCGTCTGGAATGGAACGTCGTCGCTGACACCTACTCCAGCGACCATTACCCCTGCATCGTTTCTCTTCTATCACACCACGTACAGCATTCCATAGTACCTACCTGGATGTTAACAAAAGCTGACTGGAGCTTGTATTCCAGCCTCGTGCATTTTGACGACCAGCACTTCACCGACATTCACCAACTTGTGCAGTACCTTACGTCTACGATTTTCTCTGCCGCCGAACGCGCAATTCCCCGTTTATCCTCTCAACCTCGGCGGATGCCTGTTCCATGGTGTAACGAGGATTGTCGAGACGCCGTTCGTGCCCGTAGAACTGCACTTAGGGTGTTTCGCGTCACACTACACTTGATAATACTTGGTACACTTTGGTGACTTTTGAACAATTGCGCGCCAGGGCTCGTCGCATTATTCAGGATAGCAAGAAGGCATCGTGGACTCGTTTTGTCGAGTCTTTTAATCGCTTTACGCCTTCATCTGTTGTTTGGGACAAACTTCGTCGCTTCTCAGGTAAAGTGTCGCATTGTGATGTTTCTGGCTTTCAGGATTCCAATACCGCCATAGTGGATCCAGCTGACATCGCTAACACTCTGGGTGCTGCCTTTGAGGCGGTTTCCAGTTCGGACCATTATTCCGCCGGCTTTCGCTCTTTCAAAGACCGGCTGGATTCCGCCAGCTATAATTTTCGGTCTGCTAATACCGAGTGTTATAATGAACTTTTTACAATAAGGGAACTGGAGCACGCTCTTCATTTCTCTAGGCACTCCGCTCCTTGGCCGGACGCCATTCATGTCCTGATGTTAAAGAACCTTTCAGCCGACAGTAAACTCTTTCTCTTACAGGTCTATAACCGTATTTGGCAAGACGGACATTTTCCTTCCGTTTTGGCGCGAAGCCGCCATTGTCCCTATACTTAAGCCTGGGAAGGATCGCCAACTTCCTTCCAGCTACCGCCCTATCTCCCTCACCAGTTGCGTTTGCAATGTGATGGAGCGCATGATCAACGGGCAGTTGACATGGTGGCTTGAGTCTCTGAAACTTCTAGCGAACTCTCAGTGCGGATTTCGCCGCTATCACTCTACCGTCGACCATCTGGTGTCCCTGTCGACGCATATTATGAATGGATTTCTGAGAAAGTGTCAAACGGTGGCTGTATTTTTTGACCTGGAGAAAGCTTATGACACTTGTTGGAGGGGCGGCATTTTACGTACACTCCATGCATGGAATTTTCGCGGTCGTCTTCCCATATTTCTTCGGGAGTTTATGACGGACCGCGTCTTTCGTGTACGTGTGGGCTCGGTTTTATCTAGTCGTTTTATTCAAGAGAACGGAGTACCGCAGGGCTCTGTACTCATTGGCACACCTTTTTCTATTGCTATCAACCCATTCTTGATTGTATTCCACCTGGCATTTCATCGTCCCTTTTTGTTGACGATTTTACCATTTACTGGAGTTCAAGGTGGACCTGTTTACTCGAACGCCGTTTCCAGAGCTGTATCGACCGTATCTAGGCCTGGAGTAACGCTAACGGGTTTAATTTCTCCGCCGAGAAATCCGTCTGCATCAACTTCTGGCGCTGGAAGGCTTTCCATCCGCCCTCTTACCGTCTTGGTCGGAGGTCCTTCCATTTGCAGACGAGGTGAAATTTTTGGGGTTGGTATTTGACCGGAAGCTGAGCTGAACTTCGCACATTTCCTTTTCAAAACCTAAGTGTGACCGTTCTCTTAATATTTTACGTGTTTTAAGTGGTACATCCTGGGGAGCTGATCGGACCGTCCTTCTACATCTTTATCGCTCTTTGGTCCTATCCCAGCTTGATTACGGGTGCATTGTCTATTCGTCGGCGCGTCCATCTGTGTTACGTCGATTGAATGCCATTCACCATCGTGGTATAAGTGTCGCTACAGGGGCCTTTCCAATCAGCCCTGTACCTAGCCTTAATGCTGAAGCTGCAGAGCCTCCGCTGTCCTTCAGGCGTGAGATGCTCTTGTGCAGCTATGCTTGTCGACTCTCCAACTTGCCTGACCACCCGTTCTTCCCGATATTTTACGAGGATTCGCTTGATCGACAATATTTCGTTAGCTCATCTGCGTTGCTCCCTCCAGGGGTTCGATTGCGACTGCTACTTCTGCATTTGGACGATCCGCCAGCGCCGGCCCTTCCACGGGGGGAAACGCGTTTTCCTCCATGGTCGCGCGCTGAGACCCACTGTCACCTTGGGTTATCGTCGATTACGAAAAATGAGACACCTGCTTCCGGCCTTAGATCCGCTTTTTTAGACCTACAGGCGCAGTTCGGGGACTGTCATTTTATATATACCGATGGGTCTAAGACTGATGTTGGAGTAGGATGTGCCTTTGTTTTTGGTGCGCAGCGTTTTACTTCTCGTTTACCTGGACAATGTTCGATTTATACCGCCGAACTTTTTAGTATATATCAATGTGTTCTATAAATTCAGCGGCACCTCTTACGGCGCTGTGTTGTTTTTATGGACTCTCTGAGTGCCCTTCAGAGTATTCAGGCGCTGTATAGTTACCACCCGCTCGTACAGCGCCTTCATGACCTGCTCCACTCGCTTGGTGCATCTTGCATCAGCGTCTCCTTCGTGTGGATTCCAGGTCATGTGGGCATCTCAGGCAACGAGTCTGCCGACGCCGCTGCCAAATCGGCAATTTTATCACCCAGATGTTTTACCTGTGTTGTTCCTTCCTCAGATTTTTATGTTATTTTACGTAACCGTATCCTCTCGCGCTGGCGCGATGTGTGGGCGGCTCTTAGGGGGAACAAGTTGCGGGAGGTTAAACCTCTTCCGTTAGTCTGGGGTACCTCTTCTCTTTCTTCTCGTCGGGAAGAGGTACGTTTAGCTCGTTTACGAATCGGACATTGTCTTTTTAGTCATAGATACCTGCTCAGTGGTGACCCCGCACCACTGTGTGAGCAGTGTGATGCGCCCTTAACGGTGCGCCACATTTTAACAGAGTGTCAAGTTTTATCTCCGTTGCGCGTTCGTGTTGGTCTGCCTGTTGGCCTAGCCAACGTTTTGGCAGACGACGCGCATGCTGTAGAATGTCTTTTACGTTTTATCACTGACATTTGTTTTAGCCGTCGCATTTGATGCGCTGAGCGTCTTTTAGCTTTGAGATTTTATATTGTCAGTTTTAATGGGGCTCTTCTCCCCGACGGACATAAGGCGCTCATGTCCCTTGCATTCTACAGTTCTTGACACGTTGTTTTATTCTTTTAGTCACAATGCTTTTAGTGTGTAGATCTTAGTCTTTGGTCTGTTGTGCTTTTTTTAGTGTTTTTGACTAAGTGGGTTTGGGCGGGGTTTTATAGTTGTTGGACTTTTCAATTTTCTATTTTATACATTGTAAGGGCGCTAATAACCATAGCAGTTGAGCGCCCTTAAGCCCCACCTCTTCATCATCACCACGGCAATCAGCGAAGCAGACAATCAGAGCGCGATATTACAGCAGCCCATCATATTGCCAATGGACATATTTGTACCAACAGCACGGGAGAACTTCACAAGGGAGGCACAGGCAAGATTACGGGACTGCAGGACGAGTTACATGCCAGCAGATCTCCATACAGCCACACACGTGAATCTTCAACATGAAGCAGTCATACATAAGCTGACCCCACCATATCACGACCCATTCCCAGTAATCACAAACGACGGGAAGACAGTGGCCATACGGAGAGAAAGTGGCAGCACCGCGAAGATCTCTATTAACCGATGTAAAGCAGAGCACACAATTGCTGATCACACACCAGAAAACACAGCAACACAGACACGTAGAGCCACAGCGGGAATCCCGGAAAACAAGAATTTCCGTAGCCAAGTTCCAGCAGTACACAAAATATGCCGCCGGATCAACCATGCCGCCTCACGGAAGAAAACACCCACCCTCCGACCGGCCTAAATAAGGGCCGAATTCGCCAGCTCTCATCACTCCACCATGGACACCTATGAGGATCAATGGCTAGAGGGGATCCGCCACTTCCACGAGATACCACCACGGGTATGACTGATAGTCGAGGGCGGCATACCTAACATACAGGCATTTGTTTTGGCTCACCATCCCGGCACGGAGACACCGGCGCTACGCCACATTAACAGGGAAGCAGAACGATCCTCCCTATGATCCTGAGCACCCCAGGGCTCCTAGCTTCCGACATACAAATATCCGATAGAAGAAGAGGAACAGGCGCCGAAAACGGAGACGAAAGCACGTCGTTATCAACGCAACCGGAGATGGAGGCACATCCCTACCACCGTCACCTACACGTAGCGAATTTGGCGCAGCGTGCTTAGCGACGCAGCGCTACAAATTAGTTAGTAAGTTCGCCACAATGGCAGCAGTGTACATAATAGTAAGCGCACCGCAGCGGCGCTAACATATGTAGTTCAGTCAAATAAACGAGTTAGCGCCACCGTTACCTTCACCGCTCATTGGAACGGGTCACTAGTATAGAAGCTACGATGATCAATCCTCGTGAGGAACAGCAAACTATTTTTTTGATTACTCAGACCTATCTTTCCAATGCTCTCTCTCTCAACTTGCTCCTTTCGACTGCCGTGTTCTCCCACCGACAACTATCGTTGCCTCTGAGCTCGATGAGCTTCGTTCACTGGAGTGCTCTGCAGTGCTCTAGTGGAGCTTGGTAGTCAGTGGTGGACCAATGGTAGTTTTTGTCATAGGATGACGAACCCAGTTGGACGTCTGTGAGCCACCTTATCCTAGGAAGCGCTCAAGGCAGGCAAACCGTGCTACTACTTTTTAAATGAGTAACCTTCCGGATTAGACCTTTTAGAGTACGAACACGCCAACATGAACAACACAGAAACCACAACAGTAGTTATAAGGCCTACAGAATAATTACTATAGATGTAATGTTTTTACTCAGTTTACTTCGTTTTTTCATTCTTATGATTTTTTTGACCAATTTCACTTTTCCGTTTCATCACCACTGATTACACTATTTTCTCGTTTACATTGTATGTAAAAGAATATTTACTTATTATACTTTGTCAGATTTAGCAGTCCCTTCTCGGAAAAGGGCAAAGAATTTATTGGTGTGTAGACAAGGGTTAGAGTAGAATCAGATATATTAGATTCGGTTTTGCTAGCGGTAGCTGAACACGAGAGCTCAGTGGCAAAGCTTCGGCACAGAAAGCGAAGTTGGACTCCTAGCATTGACCTCGAATATTTTCCATAAACATATAAAAAGTTATTAATTTTTACCACTACAATTGTCAATTAAACAAAAGTTAAACACTTTCTGTTTATTTATGGCATTTGGTGCTCCTTTTCATTACAGTAGCCTACGAGATAAATTGAGTTTTATTTATGGACGCTCTTTAACTACTATGGTCTTTAGCGTACATTTTATATTGGGCGTGAAAGACCGAAAATTTTGCTCAGAGACCTCTTTATCAGGCTTGAGGTTCCTTTACGTGCCGTAAATCTACGACACGGGACCATCGGCTTTACTTCCCTTCCAAAGGAATCCATGACAAGGATTTTTTACGCCCAAAAAATCCATCGCCTTCTGCCGGGTTTGAACCCGCGACCTTGGGAACTAGACGTTAGCACGGTACCAGTAGTCCACGGAGGACGACGTAGCTTACGAGATGGTAAACTGTGTCCTATACAAAGATTATAATGGATATCACTTTAATAACACTAGTAGCATAAAATTAAGGTTGTATATATTTATAGAAATTAAACATATTTTCCTTAACACAAATCCACCAAATGTGAAATGTAATAGCAATGTGTTTGCAACAAAATAATAACAATAATAACCATAGTAATGCTGCAATACATTTTTGGGTGACTTCGCTTTTTATTTCTTTAATAGGAAGACCACTGGCTTTAAATTTCAATGACTTCATTTACTCTCCGAGGCACTGAGGAAACAGAAGAGCTACAGAATTGAGGCCGTATTAACATACTCTCCCAAACTTCTCAGGCATGTTCTCCCAGTGCATCTTTGGTGCGTGACGTTCTCATTAAAGCCCAGACGTTATCAGTTGGATTAAGGTCTGGAGACTTTGCAGCTCATTCCAAAACCGAAATGTCTGGGTAATGCTGAAGCCAATCCTCTGTGTTTCGGGATGTGTTCACACTCTTGTCGTGCTTGAAATGTGTCACAGGCATTTCCTCTACCGGATAGATAGATCTCACCATTGGGATCATGCACTCTTGCAGGACTGCAACATATTCCAGGGAGTCCATGTTAAAGGAGACTTCAACAAGCTTCCCTACTCCGCCAGTGTTCATCCAACTAAGTTGATCCTGCCACCCCATGCAGTGGCAACAATGTGTTTAGGCAATGTGGCTAAATAACTAAGGTGAGCCACTCCGGGGTGGGAGCTACCATTGGCTACCCGCCTGTGACGTAAGTGAGAGTGAAGACGAGCGCGCGGAATACAAACACAGCGCAGTGAACACACTAAATTCCTCCCGATTAACTCCCAATTGTTTATTATTAGCACTTCTTCCAGTTTGTTTTAAAAGGTATACTATTTCAGGGCATTCTACAAACATTGTGGGCTAAACATAAAGCAAAACGAATGGAAACTGCATTACATTAGTAATATATTTACGTATAAACAAAACTACTGGAACACATCCAGGACTTCAACGTAAACTGTAGGCGCTACAAGAGATTCAAACATACATTACTTTGGTACTAAAGGAAAATTTACAACTACTCTAAAGGAATCGCTAAATGGATATGCTGGTGTATTTTTTTACCGTAAGAAATGAAAACAATAATTCCAGAATGCATTATTCTGTTACAGGATGTAAAAATGAAAAAGACATACCTGCAACATTCCACTTGTACTTGGACCTTCACTAAGTGCATATCCATGCTAATCGGGAATGAACTGCTACGGAACTGCATCTGGGAGCAGAATTTTCTTAACCGGCAAACCTAAAAGTTCACTCTTCAAATCCCGTTTATAGTTACTAGGAAGAAAGTGCACTGAACATACACGTGAATTATCAGCGTTACATTTGTCAGTACGCTTACAGCGAGACACCCACCTGCGCTTTAATTGCTCATTTTTTTTGGAAATGTGTGATAATTCACACCAACCGTTTTAAAACCGTAATTACGGTATTGTGCTACAGCACAATACATTCTACTCTTAACGTTCTTACTCATTGTACACCGACTTAAACACTTCACCAAAGCAGAGAAAACTGAATCTATACTCAAGATTCTAGTTTAAATATGTGTGTGCAACTTATTTGTTGAAGTGGGGGGGGGGGTATATGACTGAGTGATAAGGAACAATGTACTTTCGTACATCTGTTGTTAAGCTGTGAAGTTTCCGCCAACATAGCGAGATAAAGTAGGATAACTGTACGCGACTTTTAAAGCGAAGAGAAGCTCAGATTAATATCTGTTGCCTTTTACGAAGTTGAGCGGCATAATTATTTCAAAGGAAATTCTGTTTGCTCTTACAGCCAAAGTTTAACAACCTTTTTCCGTTCACTGTGGTTCTGTAAAGGATTATATACCTGGAAAACTTGCCATTTTCAGGGAACAATACCTTTGGTCCGCATTACATCTGTTTTCATGTTATGAGTCGGCCTACCTGCCAAAAAGTAAGTTCTTTATATTCCTCAGGAATGGGTATTAAACAGTATATTATTGTGAGCAGAAGCTATTTGAAGACCAAGTGTCATATAAGCATGATCCGGATTCTGATGACATGCCATCTTTTAATTCTTGCATTAAAGGTATTGCTTAAGTGTACATAAATCCTTATCATAGGTCGCATATTAAGAAATATATATAAGGTCAGTAGCGATAAACCACGATAATCAGCACACTTATGTACTTGAATTACAATCCGTGGTATTGAAAGATGGAGTTAGTACCCGCATATACGAGTAACGTGTGGGATTACGTGACGTTTGGGAGTCTGGGTGGAGAATTCTGAAGTCCGTCCCCCTCCTCTGCGGTGCTCCCTGGAGCACGTTATTTCCCCTCGTGAAGTTGTTGATACACTTTATTGTTATGTTGTGGAGTTAAATAAATAATAAAATAATTAAAAGCCGAAAAAAAATATCTGGAGCACGTTATTTCCCCTCGTGAAGTTGTTGATACACTGTATTGTTATGTTGTGGAGTTAAATGAATAATAAAGATAATTAAAAGCCGAAAAAAAAATATCTGGAGCACATTATTTCCCCTCGTGAAGTTTTTTGATACACTGTATTGTTATGTTGTGGAGTTAAATGAATAATAAGGATAATTAAAAGCCGAAAAAAATATCTGGAGCACGTTATTTCCCCTCGTGAAGTTGTTGATACACTGTATTGTTATGTTGTGGAGTTAAATGAATAATAAAGATAATTAAAAGCCGAAAAAACAATATCTGGAGCACGTTATTTCCCCTCGTGAGGTTGTTGATACACTGTATTGTTATGTTGTGGAGTTAAGTGAATAATAAAGATAATTAAAAGCCGAAAAAAATATGTGAAATTTCGATCTGCGCGCGTGCGCGCTCACGTCCCCCCAGTTGTTTGCTAAACCGGAATATATGCCTTAATTGCAAGAAGAACCCCGTTCTCATATATATATGAGAAAAAAAAGACGTATGGTCTAAATAATATTCGAGTTATGTGTACGGTTACCGCGTTTGCTAAAAAAAACTAATGTATGGCTCTGAAATGCATCAAGAACCGCACTAATAATTTTCGAGATCCCACAGCTAAAAACTTGGAATCTTTCATCAAGAAGGCAATGGACTATAAAATAAGAAAACCATGCGAGGCTAATATAATATTCGAGTTAGGTGTATGAATGTTAGACTGTATGAGTATGTTACAGAAGACTGTGTATGTGAGAAACAGCCCACGTGCGTAACGGTATAAACTAGGTCAGTGCAAGAACGAGCATGTTCAATCCCCACCACCACCCTATCCATTAAATGTGAAACGAGAATGGATCGGCGTTCACAGTCGACTGTGAACCAGCACGATGAGTAGTGAAAATATCAGAATCGCGAGCGATAGTGACAATTGTTGCTGGGTGAACCTCGAGGAGTACGAGCAAATGAAGCAGCACTGTCTCGATAAGCATGAGGAAATATGTGATGGCCATACGCATACCATCATCTGTAAGGAACCATCACAGCATCAACAAATGTCGTCATTCTTCCGTTGTGGAGAGTGCTGCGACGTGTATCTCAAAGCAAAGGGGTAAGTAAATAAAGAACATGTCATAGAATAGATGTAGTAGGGGGAGAAAAAAGTTAGCTAGCAAAAACTTGTGCCTTTGTTTTTACAGAACGCCCGAAGGAGAAGATGTGCCACCGCATCGCGACGTGGATCGGTCGGTGTCGACATCCGAACCCGTGGAGGAGAAAGAAGAAGAAAGGTAAGCAGAATCATTGTGAATAAAAAGAAAGAGTTTTTTTATTAATGACTCGTGTGTTAAAACAGAGATGTTGTGTATATGTCTACAGGTCCGAAAAAAAGCCTGACAAGAAGAGGAACAAGGCAAAAGTCGTAAACAAGAAGAAGATGTTGGAAGCCTCTCGAGAGAACGTTATAGTGCTCATCTTTGACCCCATTCCAGAAAAGTCAGAGAAAGATGAATCCAAATAGCGTGTTTATGCTCGATGACATCTCCATCAGCTCCAAGCATCGTGTGAATATAGGACTGCATTACGAACTCTCATCCCTCTTCATCAAAGCAGTTGACGAAACTTTTGTATACATAACAAAAGAGGACTGGCAGATAATAGTTCGAAATATAGCTGTGATTGAAACGTATGTGAAAGACGGTAAGCTTCCTCGTTTATCGTAC
The DNA here is from genome assembly GCA_030765065.1 of Deroplatys truncata. Lineage (NCBI taxonomy): Eukaryota > Metazoa > Arthropoda > Insecta > Mantodea > Mantidae > Deroplatys > Deroplatys truncata. Next base: position 281,495,668 of record CM060990.1, read on the forward strand.
AGTGAGAATATAATCTATGCATATAACGTAACAGTGCATATGAATAAAGTTAAAGAAATAGCATTTGTGAATACGTGTCTAAACGAAAATGTCATAAACCTGGACATTGTTGCAATAGCAAGACTGAAGAGACTAATTCCATACATTGAAATATATTTATTTCAATTGCATGACGTTCATAAATCAATGTGTTCATACGATGTTAGAGGTAGGAGTGTCAGAAAAAAGTTAAAGGAGATGTATGCTAAAATCAATAAAAAAATATAAAAATTTTATTCTTTATTGATATAAAAAATACATTTTTCATTTCTTATATGATAGATTGAACAACATGAGTTAGGGGTTTATAAATGAACAATTTATCATGAATAATCAAACAAAACAAAGATGTTTGTGCAGGAAAATTCGCCGATGCTTGAACTTCCAATCTGATGTTAACGGCTCCACTCACGGTCTCCTCCGGTTGATGAGAACAGCCTATGACGAATAGTGGTGCATATTATAGAAAATCGCCTCTCTTCAAAAGAGGGTAATTTTCTTTTCCATAATAAGAGTATTGAAATTTTGAATACTGATCATACAGAGATGCAAACTTTGAATTTGCAAAATCCAAATTCATGTCATGATACGGATAACATTCGCTGTTGAGATAAAGCTTCAGATTGGTGATATTGCAGTGATCAAAGATAGAGCTATCTTTAGCAAGGTGGTTCAGTCTGTCGGTCTGTGCACCCACTATGACAAAACGCGGTTTCTCAAGCTTCGATATCGTTGCAACGTTCCACGTGAACGCTTTAGTCTGCGGTACTGCAGGTTGAGTGTGAAGGTCCAGGGTTCGAAAAGCAACGTGCAGTGGGCGATCTGACTGGACGGGTTTAAGTTTCTCCACCCTCTCGGCATCGGAGAGTCTAAGTACGGGCATCCTCCATTCGATGCGGTTTAGTTTAAGGATAGTCACATCGGTGCCCATCACACAATTGTTAGAATTTTTAGATCTAATGAGAACGAGTTCAAACTTGCTATTAAGTATCAGCTCCTTGTGATTGTCTGCGAAACTCAGAAGCATCGAAAGAGGAACGATAGCGTTGAATACACCATTTGATGCGTTCACGAGATCTACAGCTTCTCCGGGATACGTCCAGCCGGCGTTCTGCAGGCGATTGGAGTCCAAAGTGTTGAGAGCCGCATAGTTGCGCATAGTGGTAGAAATTCCAGGATTTCTCGTTCTATCTATGGTAGTACCATTCATATCTAAGCGAACTTCATCGAACAGAAACGCCATGGCATTGTTGGTCAGTGTTGCAGATGAAGCTTCGCCAGTAGGTTTTGTCACAGATCCCTCTATGTAGATGTAACAACTGCTAGGAAGCGTGTACAAATCCTCGGCTTGGCATGGTATTCTAATTTCATTATTCACATCTAGAGCAGACGTATTGTAAGGTAGGAAGACATGTTCCTCCTCCTTACTAATCTTATCGTCAAACGTCGGAACTCCAGTGACATCTAAAACATCCATTACAGAACCTTGAATCCCAGACGCTCGAGGAACTCTCGGTTGGATGGTGTTAGCAGTTTGCGTGTCGAGGACTGAGTAGGTATCAATCTCGAGAAAAGCTTTTTATTATGGTAATGCCTTTTAAAATTTATTCCCATTCCGTCTTATGTGCAGTCTCACTGTTATAGTTTCGTTTCTGAAGTCGAGCGTATCCCCGTTCTGGTCTACCACGCGAATGCTGAGATGATCAATGAGATTCGTGTCGATGATGGGTAGATATATAGGACTGGGCGGTTCCTGCGAGATGTGGTAGCCCGGAGGAACCGACGGGAAAAACTCGTAGAGAGAATGCCCGCTTTTACCGTTGATGAAGGATCCAGTGGCAAGGCTGCACTGACGCGTATGATGCTGACCATAAAGATGTTCACCAGTTCGTCAGACTCGGTCAGTACACCCGGTTCCACCGTGCGCTTGCCGGTGAAACCGAGAAGAGAGCCCACCGATCTCTCTCGAGCGAAATCGATAACGTAGGGGCACCGAACCTCAGCCTTCATAGTCTTATTATTGGGACGGAGAAAAAGTCATCGCCGGCTTTGAGTCTATCCTTGAGGAAGGTGTTTATATCTTCTATTTCATAAGTTCCAGGTGGAATTTCGACGGTTTCAAGTTTTCCATCCCGCACGTAATGGAAAAGGTTATTGCTAGGATCAACATTTGGTATCGAGTAAAATGTCTAGAAATTCAGTAGAGCAATCTCGTAAACTCCATCTGGATCCAGATGGAGTGGCGGATTCAAATGGATAGAGAAACTAGAATCAGATCCGCTCACAGTGATAGTGTAACTCATTTTGACCATTCGAACATCCTGTCGAAAGTGTTTTATAACAGAAACTGCAAGCACAGATGACCACAAATGAGAGAATCGAAATTCTGATACCTGTGTCTGTTATGCATGATCTTAACACCGTCGAGATAGGATTCGATCTCCCTTGGAGGTTTCAGATTGCCGAAACTGTCAAAATAAAAGGCTAAATTTCCATCCTTGCGTATAGCAACCCAATGGGTACCGGGATTCTGCGAGTTGTCCAAATTGACGACGATCCTCTCTGCACGTCTAGGTCTTAGAGGCAGTTTATCTAGCATGTATACGCCTCTAAAATTAGGAATGCGTAGACGTTCAGCATAAGTTTCAATCTCCGCACCACTTAAGGCTTTTTCCGGGATAAGTACAGACCTCGCCCCGAATTTTTTGGACGTAGATACAAGCCCCTTCCCTTCCTGCGTCGTCCACCTCCCTTCTTAAGACCTCTGCCCTTGCCCGTGGCTAATGCTTCCATGTGCTGATTGTGACGAACCAGCTCGTTCAATTGCTTCTCCGCAGCACGTTTCTTATTCACCGAGGTAGCGATCTGTGCGGCTCCCCCTGCCAAGCTACCTGCAGCACCCAATGCTGCCAAAAGCGGTAGCAAAGCTAAGATCCCACCTCTAGCGGGTGGCGGTAGTATTCTCTTCCGACGTTTGCGCAATCCGGCACCCATGGCCAGCTTTCCCTTCATGATTGCGGTCACAAGTCTAGCGGCAAGCTTCTCGCCAAAAGTAGCGTCGGCAGACTGCACCCGATTCCAGGATTTTTCCACAAGAACCTTATCAGCCAAATGCCTCGGAACAGTATCCTGATGTGTGGCGTAGGCGATATCGTGTTCTTGACACGCAGCGTCCAATTCGTTTATAGGAGGATCCCCTCGCTGCAATCGCTTATGCGGCTTAGTTCCGGGACCGCAGTACCTGTAGCCGGGCAAATGAGCCTCAAACGGTAGAGAATTAATCAAAGAATTAAGTACTCCGGTACCCTTCCGAGCGCGTCCAGAGCTCATGATACACTATGAAAATAAAAAGCGAAAGATATAACTTATAATCTTAGTCGCACGATGGAAGTGGTGAAGCAAAAGTGCACGTTACCCATACAAGTTTTAGACTTCGACAATGATATTCGCGAGGGTAGGCACGGCTCTCTCTTCCCGAGCAACGTCAGAGCGCTCATTCTGGGTAGCTCGAAAGCGGGGAAGACGAATATCTTACTCAACCTGCTAATACACGAGAACGGGCTAAGGTTCGAGAATCTTTACATTTACTCGAAATCACTGCATCAACCGAAACATCAGTACCTGCTCAAAGTGCTGAAAACCATACCCGATATAGGAGTGTACACGTTCGAGGACGGAGAAAAAGTACTGGAAACCTCAGAAGCCAGAGAAAATTCCATATTCGTATTCGATGACGTCATCAACGAGAAACAGGGTAAAATAGCTTCGTATTACAGCATGGGCAGACACCGTAACGTCGATGCTGTATATCTAGCACAATCTTATGCAAAGGTACCCAATTATCTAATTAGAGACAATGCAAATATGATCGTGCTATTCCGACAAGATAATCTCAACTTAAAGCACATATACGACGATTACGTAAATACTGACATGTCTTTTACGGAATTCAGAGTGTTGTGTAAGCAAGTATGGGAGAGTAATGACAGATCGAACTCGAGACCCTTTGTTGTCATGGTACCTGAATTTCCGCTGAATGAGGGACGATACAGAAACGGTTTCGATGTATTTAGCAGAGTGAATAAATAGAGAGTATCGCTCATTACAGCTATGAGTATCGACAGATTCGGATCGCGCAGGATCATCCCATCCAGGGGTGTGCTTAACCGTTATATTATAAATCGAGATGACACGGGAAACTATCAATTCAAGAAAAAGCGATTATGCAACATTCAGGATCCTGAAGAAGAATATGATGCAACGACTAAACACTATGGATACGCTTACGACTATCGTCGAGCATCGAATGCAGACGTTCACCGAAAAGACTTCATATCAGCGTATGGGCGAATTTGAAGCTATGCTTAGGCAGCACGTGCAAACATCGCTCGAAGGTCAACATCAGAGCCTAATGGAATACCTGAGTAAATATGCTTTCAAACGCGATGCAGAAAATAATGTCATTCTGGATACGATAAGAATGAAGGTACTATTGCCTCCAGTTGACGATCATGATGTTCCGAATAAAAAATATATTCTGGATTACATAAATGCACACACACCGCTTCCCGATTCGAACGGTAACGTTTCCTTTCGAAAGAAACGGATAAGGGAGATAGCCGATCCCGTGGACGATAACGGTGCCGCAACTAAAAAATATGTTAGACATTTAGTTGTAAAGAAAAATGCCGAAACACAGACAGTTTTAAACCGAACTCTAGCTTCTATGCCTCAAGAAATTATTGCAGCAGTGGAAAAAAATCTTGATACCGTGGTAGCCTCAATTATGAAAAGTATTGCTAATCTTAATTCGCGAGTGAATCTAATAAATACTATTTTAGGGAAAATGAGTGGACAGCTCATCATTACATTGCAAACGAAACCGTACAGAGGTAACTCACAGAGATACATGCTAACTTTGGGACTCGAATACTACAGGTCCCTGGTTAGCGGAGAGGTGTTTGGCTGCAATATGATTTCATCATCGCATCCCAATACGAGAACAGATGCAATATTTGCAATAAATGATAAACGCGTTGAAAGTTATCCTGCACTCGTCATGATGGGCGATAAGTTGATCTTCACAGCTCCAGTTAATCGTGCTAAAGATGGACATATTCTAAGTATCGAATTAAAAATCTCCTATATATTGATGCCAGCATCTTAAATCTGCATTCAATTTACGATGGATGTAGAAGGCATCAGACTCAAGCAGTCCATCGCTCGACACAGTAAAGCGATAAGGGAAAAGTTACGTTCCCTGAGGGGTCTCAGGTTCGAAACCCAACGCGTGATGTCGGAGGTTCTTCAGCCCGTCACCGTTCCTCTGAAGGATATACTAAAGAATCAAGAAAAAAGCAAAACCCCTCTCTCTCACCCCGAAGAAGCAGAAGAAGAAGCCGATACCCTCGTGAATTATCTGAAGAAGGTTCGAACAGCTAGCGCCAGCGATCTGGACGTTACCTTGGAGTACGGTATGAAGACAGGGATTATAAGATAGGAAATAAATTAATTACATTTGCAGATAACAGTGTTCAGATAGGAGATGAGACTTATGTGGCTAGCCCCGGGCTGTACGAACTATTGTTCAAGCGAGTACCTCAGACCTCATCGTATACGGGAGACGATCTGGATATTTATTCTCAGATTTTGAAACAAACTCTAGTTCACAGACAGGGCTACAGCAGGAGCGGTCGTCTGAGATCGAACAAGGGGTATAAATATAAGAATATCATACGCAGGCTAATCGACACTACGACCGGTTCCGGTTTCGAATGGAAGCAGCAATTTCCGGGTAGGAAGTTGTACTACGTATACTGGTCCGATCCTAATAGTCTGATTAGCAGACTCAGATTGCTAATTGCATCGAGGGAGGCTGGCAATTTGAATCATACAACGGAAATTCAAGAGATCATCACAGAATTGAAAAACTCGAAAATAATAGCATGATTAGACGAAACATAGTTAGTGAATTACATTCCCCCGCCAGAAGGAAATTTCTACGTAGGAAAATAATTAGTAAAGGTCTTAATGACTTATTACAAATAGACCTTATTGAAATGATACCATACGCAAAACAAAACAGAAACTATAAGTACATTCTTATTGCTGTTAATTTTTACTCAAAAATGGCTTATGCAAGACCTGTGAAGGACAAGACCGGAGTGAATGTTACAAAAGCAATGCGAGATATACTGGAGGATCTGAATACAACACCTAAGAATATTCAATCCGATAACGGCAAGGAATTTTACAATAAGCATTTCAAGCAATTAATGACCAGGTATGGAATTAATCACTATAGTACATTCAGTGTCATTAAGGCTGCTGCTGTCGAGCGTTTAATAAGAACGCTTAAAACTATGATGCATAAGGAATTTTTGACTAAAGGTTTATATAAATGGCTGGATCTCTTGCCAAGAATCATTAACATCTACAATAATACTTACCATTCGACGATTCAGATGAAGCCTCGCGACGTCAGGAACAACGATCTCCTCCTCACGGTGTATCGTCGTGATGTTATGAGGTACGAAAAGATGAATGCCAGGAGGTTCAATGTTGGAGAACATGTTAGGATCTCTAGGCATAAGGGACTACTCGAGAAAGGTTACACACCTAATTGGAGCACTGAAATCTTTCGCATTGTCAGGGTAAGAAGCACAGTCCCACCCACCTATCATCTGGAAGATGGTGAGGGGAAGGTAATACAAGGTGGATTCTATGGTCATGAATTATTAAGAACTAGTTACCCTGACACATATCTCGTAGAAAAAGTACTACGTCGACGTGGGAATAGGTTACTCGTCAAGTGGCTAGGCTTTCCAAAAAGTGAATGGATAGAAAGGAATGCTGTAGTGTAGAAGATGCAAAAAAACTAAGACAAACTGTAAAAAATGTTTTTAGGATTCAGGATGTGTGTTGTATAATTTTATTTCTTAAGGAATAAAGCAACAGAATCCAAACGTAATTGAGTTTTTATTTATTATTAAAAAATAACCCTACTTATTCCCCATCAGCCCCAAAAAAGTATAAACATGTAAAAATGAGTACTTATTCAGGTGGACATGTGTTTGCATTTATAAAACAAGATTTGTGAACTTCAAAGTATAAAAAGAAAGTATGGTTTACATATCATACATCATAAAAAAAACTTTAAGTATAAGAAATGCACATCAATCTCTCACATTAAATGGGGAGGTGCATTCATAAACAACACTTCTGGACTCAAAAAAGTATGGTTTACATAACATATAGCATAAACTTTAGAGAAAATATAAAACAAGTTTTGTGAACTTCACAGTATAAAAAATTCAATTACAAAGAAATCTCTCTCTAAAATGAGTACTGGACATGTGAACTCGAAAAAAAGTATGGTTTACCATATACTTTAAAGTCCCTCATTAAGCAGAATTACATTAAATGGCATACTTTCAATAAGGTAAAAAAACACATAGTCTCTCTCTCTCATTAAACAGAATTACATGAAATGGCATACTTTCAAATAAGGTAAAAAACACATAGTCTCTCTCTCTCGAATTACATTACAATGTCAGCTGTGCTCAGAGGTAGCAGGATCTCTTGGAATAGAAAAATGTCCCCAGGCCATAGTTTTATGCGAGTTTTCAATCATACAACGTTTGGTATTAAGCCCTCTCAATGCAATTTTGTTCATTTGTACTGTGTGAACGTTATGCTTACGACTTTGGAAAGTTGTTTGTTTGGCATAATGTGCTACATTCATGTCATTGAGACAAGATAGGTAATCATCAAAAGTTATTGAACGCATTGCAGCCTTTGAAACGCCTTTTGACTTCTTAACAATCTGACCATCAAAACGATATGAGTACAGCTTAGACCTTAGCCCAGCGTATTCTGTCATTAATTTGCCCGATAATTCGTCTTTAAATAAACCCATTACTTTCCTGTTTACCAGAGGTATCGAATATATGTTATCAGGTGGGTAATTGGTTGTATCAAAATGCTGAATGTTGGTTTTGATAAAATCATAAACATCTGTACTAGTTTCAAACAAAAATGAATCGGTATCCATGTAATTTAAAGACAAATCGTTTAGGTTCTTTTTCAGAATGTTATAATAAAAGTGGTACATCACATATTTAGAAATGTCAAGTATGGCCTGTCCTATGTATATGGGCTTACACATGTGAATTTCTTCCTTTGCCAGTTCGATACCCACTAGGTTCTCGTCAAATATAATGTAACGCAAAAACGTTTGACGCGATATCAGCTTTTTCGCTTGTTTCCAACTGGTAACGAGACAAAAATCGTTATACTTACGTACATTTTCCATAAATTTTCCATAAACACAATTATTCATTTTTTTCCATAGATTCTGACCGAATGTAGATTTCTGCTCAGCACGTTTTGCAGCGTTCAAGTCAATGTATGATTTTAACCAGAAGGATTGTTTGTAAGCCACTGCTCTATGTACGTATTTCAACTTCATTCCTAATTCTACACATTGCTGTAGATTACGGTAATGCAAGACATACTTAGACTTATCAGATAGTGTTGCAAGGAGCTTATTGCATGTATCCTTTGGAGGTATTTCGCTCTTTGGACACAGTGGAAGATCGTTGTGTTCGTCGTGAATGGCTTTAGGATATTCGAGATCGACTTCGAGCACATAACCCGTTTCCGAATCTGGCGGTACGGTTAAGAATTCTATTGCATTAAGTTCATCTCTATTTAACCATCTGAGTTCGCCACATGGAGTTGCATGTCTTGCCATAACATACCCGTATAAGTTTGTACAATCGAAAAGTGCTAAGTATTTAGGTGGTAGAGATTCGTTGTATTCATTCATGTACTTGTTATTGGCTTTGGAGTATCGCTGCGACACCGTGCAAAGCCCACCCCTGATTCCTGACTCGAAAAACTCTAGCATTTCTTTGTCGGTGATTAGCGATAATTTTGTTTTAGTCGTCTTTAACATTGCCTGATAGGCCAACCCGGGAGCAGTGTAGAAATGGCACGGATCTAGTTTATATAAATTTAGGCAAACGTTTCTGAAAGTTTCAAAAATATCAGTCAATAACAATGTGTCAGTCTTAAGATATAGATCGCTGTATTCGCCTAAGTTTCTGATATTTAACTCTCGCCATACTGTTTGAGCATGCAAGTAATCCTCCGTTGTTATATCATCAAATTGTGATATATCTGGTAATGCGGTCTCTTTCAATTTCTCTACGCAATCCAGATATGTGTATGGAAATACGCCTTTACGTATCATTAGCTGCCGATGTGCAGGATTTTCGTATGCTCTGTTTGTATTTTTAAAGTCCTCGGGGTTTAGCATATCAGCTAAATTGCTCAATTTATCATCGAGGAATCTATAACTATCAAGAAATCTGAAATATATACTTTTTCCATTGGACGTATATCTCTTACTGAATGATAGATAGTTTTCAGATGTTTGTGAAATACATGATATGGGTTCTCGATCGTAAGCGAGATGTTTCACGAGAAAATGTGAATCGTAGTTTGACAGACAATGAAAAAATATCGGTATGTAATTTGGTAACTTTCTATTCAGATTACACGAATTCTGGGCCGGTCCTATGAATCTACCGGTCAAATGGCAATGGTCTAATATTTTGTCAGATTCGGTCTCAAATTTATCTTCACACACATGACAGAAATCAGTATTTCTGAATTTTATTTTATCTGCATCGGTCATATATAACTCTTTGTTTTTCGAGTAAATATCGATTACATCGCCTGCAATTACAGTTAATTCGCTGAAAAAATCTTGAATCGCATTAAGACCTCTAAAGATTCTGAATTTCGATAAGGAATCGTCATAATTGCATACAAGGTTTAAAGCTATTGATACTGCTTTGTGTCTTTGTAGCGATCTCGTCCAACTGCTATCTGCGGAGGGCTGACATGAATGCACTTTTTAAGTGTTGATTCGATATCTGCATATGTGACAAATGGCACCGGAGAGCACTTCGAGTATGAATTGAATCGAATGGTGTCATTTACCCCTATTTCAGGCATACTAACAACTTGAGATTTCATGCATCTCCTTTTATGTTTAGCTAGGTTGCTTTCATTCGAGAAGTATTTCATGCATGCCTCACATATACACATCCTACACTTGCGTTTAGTTAATTGTGAGGACAACAGGCGAGATAGGTCATTTATTAAGCAATAGTGTGATCTAGCTTCATCGGCAATTCTTAAGAGGTTCACATGATGCTCTTTACGTTCCGAGGTTTGATATAATGGAATAATTGAATATTCGTCTATACCATATACCGTGATAGATATATTATCATTTTGCTTTTCAAATTTTTGTATGTCATCTAAAGATACTGGAAACTTTATTCCTGCGAAATTAAATTCTTTAAACATATTGTACTTGGAGTACGAACTCACTCTATAGCTGTTACGCTTTACCGGAAATTTGGATGCCAGTAGGCAATATCCGAAACATTTGTTATCAGTATTCCTAATATTGGTCACTGCTCTCTTGTGTTTTATGAAATCAGGCACTTTTATGTTACAGCCTGCATTTAGCGGATCGTAGTGACAGAAATTTAGAATTAAGGAACATATTTGGTATAGTGATTTCGAACTGCTTTTCCATTCGAATGTATCAATGTTGAATAATATGGGATGTTTAAGTTTATTCTCATACCACTCGTTAATGTTTGTACCTTGTAAGATAGCATCCATTTTACTATTGAAATTAAATGTCTCGATCTTTTCATTTTCGGGTGTTTGGATGACATATTTGCATACTAATGTGGCACATAGCTTTATTCCTGACAAATGACGAGCGAGATTGCTCCAAATTTCACTGCTAACGAGCGGTTGACATTCATCTAGAAATGTTTCAGGATCTATCATCCCCACCGAGTTTTCTATTTGACTCGTATAGATCCGATTTTTAAATGCCGATTCAATAGTCATGCATGCAAGATCCTTCTGCCTCTGTTCACTCACCGATTCTGTTCTTGGTTTCTTTGATGGAGACGCGCTATCATCTTTCGAGGTGTTCGGTGTCGTCCTCTTGTTCGGGGCTCCGGTCTTATTTGAGATCACGTGCACGTGTTCCTCTGAAATTGAAATAAATGAGGTGTCATCAGTAATACATATTTGATATCTTTTAAGCTGAAAAAATGTTCAGGTAAAGTTTTTTTTTTTAAAAAAAACTGAAATCGAATTTTCTTTTTTCGTGATATTAATTTGTTACTTTTTTGAAGCATGCATGAAAGCTGAAAAATCTATAACAAATAGTTCATTTTTATTTACAGTAATGTTTGATGTCAAGTATCTTTAAGCTGGAAATAATGTTGATTTTATTTCAAGTAAAGTTTTTTAAATCGAATTTTCTTTTTTCGTGATATTAATGTGTTACTTTTTTGAAGCATGCATGAAAGCTGAAACAAAAATATATAGTTCACTTTATTAAGGCTGAATACAAAATTGTCATTTTATTTCAAAGTAAAGTTTAAAACCTGAAATCTAATTTTCTTTAAAGCTGAAAAGAAAAATATCCCTTTTTAAGCATGAAATACACTTATATAACAAAACTGCTTCATTATTAATGTTTGATGCTACTGACATTAAAGTTATATATTAAAAAGAGGAAGTAGAATTTTACTTATAGCTGAAAAAGAAATATTGCCAAATTATATTTTTTGTTGAATGTTTAAGCTGAAAAAATTCTTATCTTATCCGATTACTTTAGTATTTTCAAAATGTAATGTTTTGTTTTAACACATACATGCGAACAATAACTCACCTTTTCTTGTCATGGAGTCTAATTTTCTGTGGATTTCTTGTTTTACTGCAGTGTCTGCAGATGCATCTCCTTCGCTTGAGAATTCTCCTGCATGTTTGAACTCGTTTGAAAATTATACAATTCATTATTGCAACGATCTGAGAAGTGAAAATAGTATGTCATGAATAACATATATATGTTCATTTTATCGACTGGCTATAATCTGAAATTTCGAGATATTCATTTTTTTACACGTACAAAGACAAGATGTTTATCCATGCAGTATAATTATGTCAAATTAATCTTAAAAGGTCAAAAAGTTATAACTATTGCATTAAAAAAAGACATTAAGAATTTTTTTCTCTTTTCCGAGATGCATTATTTTTTTTCTGAACTGAGCTAACACATGCAAAAAACTTTTTTAATATACCTTTTTTGTAAAAACGTAATCTTGTGACGTCGATACCCGCTAGCTAGCGTCTCTTGTCCCATGTACACAAGGTGATAGCCTCCTTCATTTATGGCAGTTTTCTGTTCTGTAGTCATACTCTTAAATCGCTCGGGAAGAAAGATCTGATACTGATCTAATATTACTACGACGCGTTCCCCATATCTCGTGCAAAGCGTCTTCAGCTTGTTTATTTTGAGCGGTACGTTTATCTCCAGATCTGCAAGTTTCTTTGTTGGCACTATTGGAGCGCCTTCTCCAATTTCATTGAGCTGGCTTATGATTTGATCTGAAACATACAGACGCGTTTCAACAGGATTATATTATTTAGGTCACGAAAAAACACGGAAATAAAAGACACATTAAATCGATTGTTTGGGTCACTGAAGTATATGTAAAAAGACACACAGATCGAAATTGTAACAAATAATAATTTTTTTCACTTACCATCCATGTTCTTTCCTGGCTGCGCACTTCTGTTGCAAATGGTCTTTTTTCGTACTCCCTTACACATTTTATATGTCCCCGACGTTGTTAATCCCCCCTCCCCACAAACACTTGTTCTATGCTACAGTAACATGTCCAGCGGAATAAGTACTAAGTTCTTAAGAATGGTATCCTACGTCTTTATAAGTTCATTATACTATGCGCCTATTTTCCCTTCTCCTCCACGTATGCGCACGCAGTTATCTGACCATTGGCTGACATTCGTTCGTGACAAAAAATTACCTTGTCCACCTGGCCCCTGTACTTACGATAATTATACCATTGGTAGGATCCGTGTTGCTGCTTCCTTTTTGCTACAGGCAATTTCTTACGCTACTTTCAGTTTTTCCATAACCTATAATTAGGTTCATTTATAAATTCTGAAGTCCTGGTTTCTCTCTATGCCTTCGGGTTACAGAGACGAGAGAACACATTGCCTTAAAAGACATTGCATTTGCATGTCTCAGCATTAGTTTTATCTGTGAGCTCGATATGCCGAGGAATCATCCACATGGTTTTTTTAAAGCATTTAATTTTAGTAATTTATAGTTCATTGCTGTCTTGACCCTTCTGTTACTGATCCAGCGTGAACGGGAATCACTCGCATGGATTTCTTATTTTGCCTTCTTGATGAAAGATTCCAAGTTTTTACCTGCGGGGGGACTCGAAAACGTAGTTTGTTATGACGACGTAACGGTACACCTGACTCGAATATTATTAGCCCCTTAGTTGTTTTGCCTATTTATAGCTCATTGCCTTCTTACTGAACGGGATCTCTTCTTCTTTGATTCATACATTAGTTTAGGAAAACAAAACCTTGGATATGACGAGATAACCGTACACATAACTCGAATATTATTAGATCACATGTCCTCTGCCTCTGAATGCGGGAGCCATACATTAGTTTTTTTTAGCAAACGCGGTAACCGTACACATAACTCGAATATTATTTAGACCATACGTCTTTTTTTCTCACTTCATTGGCTCTCTTCTTGCAATTTTTACTTTATCTACTACGTATAGTAAGTAGGGGAAGTATTGCATTCCACCCAAAAATTCGATACCGAGATTTCACAGGAAATACATGTTTTGAGACCCCCCCATTTTTGGAAACATGTCCGTGTGTCTGTATGTGAACAGCATAACGAACATTCGGATAAACACCAAACTTAGTATTTTGGTTCAGTATCTTCACGAAGGTTTTTTCAAGAAAAATCCCCACCATCCCAGACTACCCTTTACATGGAACATTTTTTTCAAAAATGGCTCTAACGATTCTTCATTGTGAACGACTTTTGCATAACTGGTAAAAAATCATAAGAGATAGACAAAATTTTACTACACGTGAGCGCGCACGCGCGCAGATCGAAATTTCACATATTTTTTTCGGCTTTTAATTATCTTTATTATTCATTTAACTCCACAACATAACAATATAGTGTATCAACAACTTCACGAGGGGAAATAACGTGCTCCAGATATTTTTTTCGGCTTTTAATTATCTTTATTATTCATTTAACTCCACAACATAACAATAAAGTGTATCAACAACTTCACGAGGGGAAATAACGTGCTCCAGGGAGCACCGCAGAGGAGAGGGACGGACTTCAGAATTCTCCACTCAGACTCCCAAACGTCACGTAATCCCACTCGTTACTCGTATATGCGGGTACTAACTCCGTCTTTCAATACCACGGATTGTAATTCAAGTACATAGGTGTGCTGATAACCGTGGTTTATCACTACTAAGGTCATTTTGGTAGTTTCAAGTTTTCCATTTTGGATAATGTTTTTTTCGATATTACATCATTAATTTGTAATTTCTTTGTCCTTTGCCGCTTTATTTGGTAACTTCCTTGCATAAGTATAGAGCATATAAAGATTATTGGTTGGTCGGGAAAGAGTTGCTTGTGGGTGGAGAGATGGTTATTGTCAGGGAAACAGGTATAACTACTGTTATGAATTCATGTCCAAAATTAGGGATGAGGAGGTCAGTTTTCCCTGTTTTGCTTAATAAGTGCGTATTGCTCTTATTTACGTATGATATGGACTGTGAAATCCTCTTCATTTGCAATAAACATTGCATATTCTGAGTTCTCAAAAGAGTTAATGCTACACTTTTGTAAGACCTGTTTAAAAATACAATAAGTTAGAAAATTAATTGAAAATATATTTGTTCTATGTTCTTGTTTGGAGAATCTGAAAAGCAAAGAAAATAATGTTCTTACTTGTTTGAAGAATATGAAAAGGAAAGTAAGAAAATTTTCTTTTCTTTTCAGATTCTTTGAACAAGAACATCTTCACTGCTCTTTTACTTATTTTTTCTTCTTGTATAGGAGTTATATCAATATATAAATTAATTTATAACTTTCTGTACACTAATTTTAGTAAATCAAATAAATCTCATTTTAGATAATTTTTTGTAATTACAAAGTCATTTTGAAACAAATGTAGTCATTTTAAAACAAATGTAATCATTTTAAAAAAAATAGTCCTCAAAATCCGCGCCCTGCTTATAAAACACCGCTCTGGCCTTATTTCCTCTCATGTATTTACGTTCATCTCCCCTGTATTTGCTCACATAATATTGATTTGTTTCGTAAAGCCTCTCCTGCCAGTTTGGCGTGAAATGTGTCCATGTTTTATACAAAATAACGAAAACTAAGATACGAGTAAGTTATTGCACTTTCCTTGCATAAATACTAAATAATATAGGCACCTAATTACAATTGGCAAGTTCCTTAGATCTACCTCCTTTTAAAAAGATCAGTGTAATATGTTTCAATGATCGCCAGTGCAATACACTAATACACCTCCTTTTAACAACACCCACTTTCCCGTGGGTAAAAGCATTATATTTGTGTGCTTTTAAGGGTATTGGTTGCGAGCGTATACTAAAGCATACAGGAAAGGTTGTTCTAAAATTAATATCTCCAAAATATTAAGGCTAGACGCATCCTTGTTCTTACTCTTTCAAGTAGGAAGGATCAAATGGGAACTATGTACAATTAATTATTCATTAATTAAAAAACTAAAACAACTTTATACTAGAAATAATTAAGAAACTAGGTTTATATAAGTACATTCTCAGCCTAAATAATGAAGCCAAAATATCCAAATTATGAACACATCATCCGAATGTACACTACTCTGTAAATTCGGTTTATTTGAAAATTAGAGGATATTTGCAAGACTTGCTGTGCAGATAACTGTTTTTCAGCATGTGTCCATTATCTACTTCAAGTGGTCGAAAGTTATGTGAATTTAATTCATTTTGTGGAGTTACTCTCTTCTGCAAAAATAGTTATATTAATAAAATTCTTTTTAAAAAAATTATTTTAAATATGCATGTCGATTATTCATGCTTTTACCTAGACGCGAAAAAAAGTCTCGGAAAACATGCACATATATCAAGTTTTCAGCTATCATGACTTTTAAAACTGCTATGTTTAAGTCATATTACATAATAGCATGATCAACATACAGTTTCTCTCATTAAGCTGCGTTTTTCACAATCCATAAACAAACAATACAATTTAATTTCGAATCAAAGTTTAAGACCCGATAGCGTATAACGTTGAATTTTATATAGCGTATAACGTATTTTATTTTTGTTGCTAAAATTGGCCGAATAATGTGTTATTGGTTTTCTTTAACATAATATAATTAAAGTCAAGCAATAGCATAAACTAAGAAAATGGTTTTAAAGCTTGCAACTTAGAGCTTCTGAACAACTTTAATATAACAAATATCTGCTTTATATCTACATATCTCTCTTTCTTTGAATAACATGTATGCTGTAAGTCATCCCTCAAGACCAAATTTCATATATCGACAGCGTTTTAGTGAATATTTCAAGGAGAAATGAAATTGGCGCCAGTTGGGTATTTAGCTGTAAAAAGACAGGTTTGTGTTTATTATTTCCAAGACTAAGTCTAGTTATAGATGCGATTTTGTTTCAAGTAGTATAGGGTCGAAACAGATCGTATAACGAGAATATTATACGAACTTTCATGTCGAAAAGTACGGTGCAGAATACTGGCTAGCTAAAACTTCACTCTCGATGACGTCATTCAGCAGGCGGACCGAAAGCAGTACAAGCGAAAACGGTGCGGAAAGAGACCCCCCTGGTGTTTAGGGTCGAAGTGAGTTTTATCGGGTCGCCACGAAGACAGTCCCCATTCTCGTCTGATGAAAACACTTTTCGTCAGGGTAGTTTTCAAATACTTTTTCGTCAGACGATATAATCATTCTCCCAGAACTTTTGACTTGCTGGCAGATGCTGGAGGCAGAAGGCCATGCAAGCCTCCCTGTGTTCTACTGAAGGGTGCCCTTACTCGCAGGCCTGTAATGTCGGATGCCAACAGCATGGAGTCGTTGATGACCCATCTCAGCATCCACTGGGAGACTTAGACTCCTTGTTATCCTTTTCCCTGGAAGAGATTCTCATTGTGGACCTCTAGAATAACTGTCATCCTAAGCTGTGGTTTTCTTTGGCCTTTCTTGCTTTTGCTTTGTCTTAAGACCCTCTTCATCCTTCTCTTGAAAATGTTTCACCCATAACAGCACAGTCTCTACTGCATGTTCAATTGCTTGGCATATTTGGGTCACTGTGCGGCCGCATTCCTACAATGCGGCCCCTGGTTACCTCACTTGTGTATGGCATGGTGTAAGGAGTTTGGTAGAGTCTGGGATTACAATACTGTCCATGTATGTCGCTTAACATGCCTATTCCTAATTTGGTGATCGCTAGCTGGTAGGCCAATACAAAGTGATGACAATGTCACGTGTTATCAAGGTTCTCTCATATCACCCTACTAGTTTAAAACAAACCATAAGGCATTAAGAATAGCTATTGTGGTTGCTTCTTTGGAATAGCGGTTAAAGTGTTGGCTTATGAAATTAGGATTCCGGTTCAGTTCTCGGCTGGAGGAGAACAGTTTACGACCTTTAATTATGTTTATTTCATATTTTACGAAGAGTCAGGAAGACTAAAGGCAAGTATAAATCGTTTCTGGTTGAACGAAAAAGTAAAGTGTGTTCTTTCCATAATTAGGCTGAGAACAGGCAGTGTGTATAATTTGGTGAATGGCTTCTTAACTCTTACTGCACAAGATGTAACGTGTGGGGGGGATTTGGAAACATTCCAAATGTTGGATTCATGAATCCCTGGCCTTCCTTGTAGATGGATTTAGCTCTGAAAGGGAGACACTTGAATGTTCCTAGCACTCCTTATGAATTTTAAACACCTGAGATAGCCCAAATACAAAATCAAATTTCCCGAGCATTGGATGTTTCAGTGTGAAAGTCCAAAACTCAGCACTACAGTAGCTCTTTGGTAAAGTGCTCCTGATGTCGCAGGTTCAAACCCGGCGGAGGGTGATGGATTTTTTCGGGCGTAAAAATCCTTAGCATGGGATTCTTCCGAAGGGGAAGTAAAGCCAGTAGTCCCTTATCATAGATTTACGGCACATAAAAGAACCCGAAGTCTGAAATAACACCTCTGAGCAAAATTTACGGTCTTTCACGCCCAATATAGAGTAGGACGTTTAGAACCGCAGTATTTAAAGAGGGTCCATAAAACTCAATTTTCCTTTGGTAAAGTGTTGGCTTCTAATACTGAAGTGCGGAGGTTCAAATACCCACAGCTATTTCGTTTTTTTTTCCTTTCTTTCTTTCCGGATTCTACCTAAAGGAAGAAGCTTCTTTCAGATCTTCAGTGTTTTACAGCATTCGAAAAGTGTGCGATAGAATTGCTCAGCTAACTGAAGCTCTCTCATTTTACAGGCATAAGCAAATATTTTGTTTGTATTTAAATAGCTGATTACAACCAAATGTAAGCAAAACATTGCTTTGACGTCTGTTGCATACTTTATATTACTTCCACTGATGCAAGCTTAGAAAGCAAAAAGACTGTTATTAGCCTTTTAGGTGCTATTAAACCCTGAAGTAATATGCTCTTAAACTACTTTCATTACTACCGTCATCACTATCATACGTTTTGTTGATCAAATTTGTTTGTCAAGAGGGAAAGGTCAGTATCACCATTATGTAGTTTAATTTTATACGCATTTAAACACAATTTAGTTGTGATTAATACTAAAAGAAGCATCCTAGCAGCAATTATTATCCTTAATTAAATTAGCAAACGTATCGCCTGGTGCACTTGATTTGCATAAATACCCTGTGCTAAAAGTGCTTAGTTCCTGGTCTCCCTTCAAATTATAAAAACAAGTAAGTGACTATTTATGCAAAATCATTATTTCTTAAATTAGGTTTCTATCAGTGCAGACTACTATCCTATAGAGTAATGGCATTAAAACAGCAAAGTAGAACACAGAAGTCAAAAACTGGTCACTCGCTTGCTGCTTTGTTAGATAAGCACCCTGACCCCACACAAGTCTGCGGTTCTGCCCTCCATTGACTAGGGATGAACAACCAATGCATACACGACTCATTGTTTCGAATCGTGGCCACAGATTCTTATATTAGGGATTGTACCTTAAAGTTAAACATGCAGCGTTTACTTCCCAAATTTCCTTTCCCAATACACATTTCATTTCATATTTCATCAGCTTTCACTGCTTGTGGTGCCGTATACGGTAAGAACAGTGCGAAACGCTACAGAATAAAAAGTAAACATAAAACAATGACAAAAGTGATGAAAAACTTGAACCAGTAATAACGATATCTGAAATGGCTGAAGTCGCACAAAGGTATTTAAAATAAACTGTGTGTTTTAAAGGGATCTATGTTTTCTGTGTAGTTCATTTTGTTTATTTTTATAGTTATAACAAATAATACACTCCCGAATGAACAAGACTTTACAGGCTATTCCCAGAAAGTGCAAGATGTGTATTTGTTTCGTCATGTAAATATCTTAAATGTATGATATTTAAATCAAAATCGTTAAAGGTATTTTTAAAAGTAAAAAAAAATCCGAAATGTGTAAAATTAATGGGTAGTTTGGGGTGGGGATATTTTCTAGAAAATTAGAAAATCTTTGGGTCGTGTCATTGTAAGACAGTGAACATAGATACCAAGGTTGGTATTTTTCCGACTTTTCATTTTTGGGGTATGCTGTTTGCAGACACACGCACGGATACTTTTTAAAAAAAATCTTATGTGTTACATTTACAGGACTTTCTCTACTCATTAACGTTTAGTTTTATATAACTTCTACAAACTACTCTTACGGAAGCTTATTTCTCTGCGAATTTCATGTTAATCGAGATAAACCTTTGAAAAAAACAGTTTTATTATACATTTCGTTGTAGTAGTAAGGGGAAAAGAACAATTGGAATCTATAGTCAGAGTTTAAAGGTGGAGCGATATATACTCATCTTAAAGCTTCATACTCTTTTCATGATATCGTGGATCTATATGATACCCAAACTAAACAGCGATATTACTTTAAAAAATGAAAAGGCATTGAAAATTTCAGACCAATAATAACGGATACCTCGAAATGGTTGATGCCACAAGAAAAGTTATTGGAAGTAAATTGTGTTTTAAAGAGATCCACATTTGTTCATGTAGTACGAGTTATTCTATCTCTTAGCATTTACCAGTTATACAAAATTATACAATACTCCTTCTGAATGAAGAGAATTTCAAAGGCTATTCCCAGAAAATTCAAGATTACCTTTCGTTTGTCAGACGAATGACTTACACATATGGCATTTTAATCAAAATCGTTACAGTATTTAATAAAACTAAAATAACGAAAACTTTTCCAGATAAAGGATAGTTTGGGGTGGAGATGTTCTTAAAAAATCCCCATTTCGTATACTTCAAAGATGCTGAACCTAAATATCCAGTTTGGTATTTAACTGGCTTTACACACAAACACACCCATTTTACTAAAACTGATTTTTGTTTGGATTCATGGCGCCTCAAAACATGTATTTCCAATAAAATACACACTATGTGATCAAAAGTATCTGGGCACACCACAAACATACGTTTTTCATCTTAGGTGCCTTGTGCTGCCACCTACTGCCTGGTACTCATTATTTCAGACCTCAGTAGTCATTAGACATCGAAAACAGCAGAATGGGACGATCCGTGGAATTCACGGACTTCGAACGTGGTCAGGTGATTGGGTTTCACTTGTGTCAGAAGTCTGTACGCGAGATTTCCACACTCCTAAACATCCCTAGGTCCACTGTTTCTGATGTGATAGTAAAGTGGAAACGTGAAGGGGCATGTACAGCACAAAAGCGTAAAGGCCAAACTCGTCTGTTGACTGACAGAGACCGCCGACATTTGAAGAGGGTCGTAAAGAGTAATACGCAGACATCTATCCAGACCAACACACAGGAATTAAAAACTGCATCAGGATCCACTCCAAGTACTATGGCAGTTAGGCGTGAGGTGGGAAACCCTTGGATTCTATGGTCGAGCAGCTGCTCATAAGCCACACATCACGCAGGAAAATGCCAAACGACGCCTCGCTTGGTGTAAGGAGCGTCAACATTACACGATTGAACAGTGGCAAAACGTTGTGTGGAGTGACGAATCACGGTACACAACGTGGCGATGTGATGGCAGGGGTTGGGTACGGCGAATGCCCGGTGAACGTCATTTGCCAGCGTGTGTAGTGCCAATAGTGAAATTCAGAGGTGGTGGTGTTATAGTGTGGTCGTGTTTTTCCTGGAGGGGGCATTCACTCCTTGTTGGTTTGCGTGGCACGATCACAGCGCAGACCTACATTGATATTTTAAGCACCTTCTTGCTTCTCTCCGTTGAAGAGCAATTCGGGGATGGCGATTGCATCTTTCAAGACGATCGAGTACCTTTCATACTGCACGGCTGTGGCGGAGTGGTTACACGACAATAACATCCCTGTAATGGACTGGCTTGCACAGAGTCCTGTCTTGAATCGTATAGAACACCTTTGGGATGTTTTGAAACGCCCACTACGTGCCAGGCCTCACCGACCTACATCGATACCTCTCCTCAGTTCCGCACTCCGTGAAGAATGGGCTGCCATTCCCCAACAAAACCTTCCAGCACCTGATTGAAAGTACGCCTGCGAGAGTGAAAGCTGGCATCAAGGCTAAGCGTGGGCCAACACCATATTCACTTTCAGCATTACCGATGGAGGGTGCCACGAACTTGTTCGTCATTTTCAGCCACGTGTCCGGATACTTTTGATCACGTAGTGTGGATATCGAATTTCTGGGTGGAATATAATACCTTCCCGACCTACTAGATCCCCGGTACAAAAAGCATAAATGCTTTCACTTGGTTTCAGTTGTCCTCAAAACATGTGTGTCCTTTGAAATCTCTGCATCGAATTTATGGGTTGGCTACACGTACACTTAACCAGATACATGGTACAAAAATTATACATTTCTGGCTGGTACTTAATATCCTTGGAGGTGTGTCGAAGACTACGAAAAAGGTTGAATTAAGTTAAACTATATGTATATTAAATTAGAGAAACTGTACAATGTCTACTCTAAACGAAAAGTCAATCAACTTTAGGACTGATTTTCGTGGAACAACCTCCTCCTTTTACTTATTTCCCATAATGAGTCCCATCTTTCTCTCTCTCCCTCTCTCTCCTTTTACTTATTTCCTATTCTGAGTCATCGTCTCTCTCTACCTATTCCATTGACTTATTTCGTACTATGAGTCCTTGTTTCTCTCTCTACCTCTTCCTTTTACTTATTTCCCATACTTAGTTCCCCCTCTCCACGGCGGGGGCCTGTCAAGTGGCGTATCTGCCTGCAAGCCCCTAAAGCTGTACCTTGAGTTGGTATCAGACGCGTCGGCAGATGGTGGTTATCCAGGACCACCATGGTGGTTTTGGTTTATCACCTAACCAATGTGTAGTTTGTCTCTGAATAAGTAATAGGAGACTGTGAACCAACTCCCCAAACCCAAATTGTTATGCGTTTCCTTACTGAAAGAATGCATGGCAGATGGGACCTGTTTCGCTATCGGAGCTTCTGGTACACCAAGCGACCTCTCAGAGTATTTAGCCATGCGTCAATATAGGGGGCATTGCCAGGGTCGACTGTCTTTCCTCCATACTCATGGGACGTTTCTAAACCACCTGTAGAGAATCTGCCTGTAGACATTACAAAACGAGATTGCAGGCAAAGAAACTCTCAGGGCTCAAAGGAAGAAATGTCTGAAAGAAAAGAAGATGAAAGAGGGAACCTGGGGGGTTGAAAAACCAGCTAGGAAGATCTCATCTTACAAAGATAGTGTTGGACCTAGTGGTGACTTTAAAATGCCCTACTCATACTCCAGCACCCCAAAATCTATAGAACAGGAAGCTAAAAAACACTGGAGGAAAATTTGGAGCAGTCTGTGTGTTTTAGCAATACTACAGTTGAAATCAAAATGGTGGTTATAAGCCAACGCCACCCTGATATTAAACTGAACCAAGAACAAGCTGACCTGATTCAGTCGGAACTGATTGAAGTGATGGATGCATCTCCTGTGGAAGGATCTCCGCCAAAATTCATGCATAAAGGAATTGTGCAGGTTATCCTGTGGATAACCTGTCCAAATGAAAACGCAAAAGATTGGTTAGACCGGACAATTAGAGAACTTATATAACTTTGGGAGGGAACAGAGTTGAAAGTAGTAGACTCCCAGGACCTCCCCAACAGGCCTAAGGTACTAGCCTGGATACCAGATACTTCTGAGGCAACTTAAACCCCAACCTGAAAACAGAAGAATGGTTGATTACGAGTAGGAAGGTAGCGGAGAAGTGACATATATTGGCCTTCCCGATTGGCATTATTTCGTACAAGGCATTTTAGAAAGCTGACTTTAAAGCCTCCTGGGGGCTTGGCAGAGTATCTTTTAAATCCCTGAAGGAAAAAGACTGGGGTGATGAAGATACTGCAGGAAAATCTACAACACAGTAAAGCAGTATCTGCTGCACTCTGTGTGAAGGTGAAGACCTGTAATATGATACTGATCGAGGAACCCTGGTGTTACAAAGGGGAAATTAGACTTGTTAAGGAGGTTGTTGGGAAACTAGTTTATAATAAAACCTACAAGACTCTAAGAACCAGCATCTTAGTTAAAATGAATTAAATATACTGTCGTTAATAAATCTCTGTTCAGGGACCTTACGACAGTCAGAGTAACATCAACGGGGAAGGTGGACCGAGGAACTTTATACTCGGATAGGTCTACCTCCCATATGATGATGTAATATCATTCCCTCCTACGAGGGAATTAGAACAGCTGGCAGCCACCTGTTGCTCCGATGAACCACAATTGGTAATTGGCTGTGATGCTAACTCCAACCACATTACGTGGGGAAGTACGGATACAAATAAAACAGGTGGGTCTCTTTATAATTTTATTACATAAAGTAATATTGAGGTACTGAATGTCGGTAACAGACCTACCGTTGTTACCCCAAGAAGGCACGAAGCTATCGACATAGCTTTTACAACCAGTTATTTGGGGATCTAAACCCTGTGGTGCTACAACCCGAGAAGGGCCTGCCAACCTGATTGCCGACCTCACGTCCACGTGCACACAGCAGAGGTTCTTTATTTATTTATGAACCTCTTTAACTCTATGGTTCTTAGCGTCCCATTCTATATTGGGCATGAAAGACCGGAAATTTTGCTCAGAGGCCTCTTTATCATGCTTGAGGTTCTCTTACGTGCCGTAAATCTATGACACGGGACCACCGACGTTGCTTCTCTTCCAAAGGTAGCCATGCCAAGGATTTTTACGCCCAAAAAATCCCTCACCCTTCCCTGAGTTTGAACCTGCGGGACGACGCGTGGCAGAGGTGGGAAATCGTCCAACCGATAGTGGGAGGTGATGTGGCTAGCGTCACACTTCCCTCAGACGAAATTTGGCTCATAAGACCAGACCGCTGCCTATCGCAGCTTCTCATTTTATCCACAATGCTGAATGGGCACCGGTCCTATACACGGGACCTAAAATCCCCACCCCATGGTTGGGTTTGTTCCCGGGCGAATTCCATGGCTGGAACCAGAGCATCACGCCCCAGCCCACTGTTTCACGGTGCAGGACAATGGTTTGGAAATTGGCATGAGTCTGATGATGAAATCCACAGATACATTCTATTTGACGTAAGATGTACTTCTTAACAAATCAGAACTTATCGGGATCCAAAAAGAACTGACTGGGATTCCTACAGGAAAGACCTAAGTCAGTAATCTGAGTAAGATGGATGATAAGATTTATAACTGTGAATATTTACAAATTTCTGCAGAGCATTCACGAATGCAATAATTTCACCACTTAATAATAATTGTCCTCTAAAAGCAAGGCAAGTGAACAGGAATGTGCCCTGGTGAAATCAGACTTGCAAGTACTCATAAAAGGAAGAAAAATCGCAGACTGTTTAACTTTGCGAAACAAACCAAATAATGGACTGCTTACAGCAGATCATTGACAGTATGCAATGAAAGTTTGAGGAAGGCTAAAGACTCCTGGAGGAAGCACTGTGAATAGATAGAAATGACCCCAGAATGTGCTAGATTTCAAAATGCTCCTATAAAGGATCCACAAAGCTTTATTAGCAATCTCCAATTGGAAAATTGAGCGTATACTAAAACAGAGGAGACAATGGAAGAAGTCTTCGAGTTCACTTCCTTAGATTCATTATACTTAATGAATATGAGGGAGGATTGGGACAGTTTGGAGCTGGAGCTCCCCAGGAATAGAACCTCGAGGGCAGACTGGGAGATCCCAAGGAAGTCATAAAATATGAAAAATTAAAATGGACACTGTTTTCATTCCGACCTTATAAATCCCCAGGAAGCGATGAAATAATGCCTATTATCCTTCAGCGAGGTTTTGATGGATTATTAAAAATTTTGATACAAATCCTAAGAGCAAGTTTGGCCTTAGGATATATACCAATGAACTGGAGGCACCTTAGGGTGGTAATTATACCAAATCCGGGGAAACCTATGACGTTGGCTGAGTCCCTAAGGCCCATCACTTTAATGTCAATAATGCTCAAAACTCTTGAGAAATTAACAGATAGCCATGTAAGAAAAAGTGCATTGGAGGTATATCATCTGCCCAGTGGCTGCTCGTGATTTGCAATTTTGGGAGGAGGGAAGGTGAAATTGTCGTATTAAGCACGCTTTACACGACAGGTTTTATTTTAGAGTTTACAAGAAAATATTTATAAACAAAATAATCATATGAAACAAAATGCTTTGCATATAATTTTTTGTTTGTTCAGATTACTGCATGTATTTTCAGCATGTGCAAAATACTATGCATTAGTAAAATTCAAAATAATACATGCAATAAAACGCATCTATCAATGCGAGCGTAAATTAAACTAAATAATTAATGTATTACTCCTTTCAGTAGCAGGAAGCCTTTTGCCATTTATATTATTTGGTGCACCCGTGGGTTAATGAAAATACGTTAAAATTTCAGAGAACACGTGTTTTTTACAAATGAATATTCTGTGCTTTGTTTTCACAAAATAAACGATTTACAAATCTTAATCACATAATCTTGCGCATCGATAAGCCTGTGTTTCGTGAAATATTTCTTATAAGCTTTAGTTGCTACCTTGTATATTAATATTTATTCAGTAGTCAAAGTAAGAACATAATTTCTTAAGCGGAAACGCGTAGAGTTTATTTTTGCTCGTTGCCCAGCTTATCTCGTGTCTAAAACATTTGATGATAGCAAGCAATCAAAACAACGTGCATTGGAAATGTTGAGGAGTATGAAGGAAACTGTAGGAAATTATTATGCATCTTAATGCCTCTAAATAATAATAATAATAATAATAATAATAATAATAATATAAAATAAACTAACCTAATGAGCATTCTGTTAGATGAAGCCCATTCTCCTCTCCTTTTGTTGAACAAAATCGTTGAAATCAGGGTCTTCTTAAGATAATATATGGCTAAAGCATTAATTCTGACTTTTTTCATTGTATTTCTAGCTGAAGGTTGAAAAACACCCTTCATTCTCTGATGTGGTTATGGTAATTATGAAAATGATGCGATGCTGTTTACAATGTTCATTATGATTCCTCAACTAATTAATTAAACTTCAAATGTACACTTACTTATTTTTAACTGTCTCCACCAAGAGAATACCACTTACACTGAATTCACTGGTTAATTTAGATATTTTACACATCACGTGCTTCCGGACTCTGTATGCAACTAACCTGTGCGTGTGTGAATCACAGCACTCTGTGTGAGGGCGTGCACTGTGATTATGTGATGCGCAAACAAAAGCGACAAACATAAATTGTAGTATAAGAGGAATATTTATTTTCTGCTCTGAATCGTTTTAACTCTAATATGCTATGCTTTAAATCACACTATAACTTAAGAATTTAATTAAATTTAAGATCAATTGATATAACAATTAAATTTTAGACAGAACTGAGTACACCTTTTTATATGGTGGCAGCAGTGAAATTGAATGACTCCACGTGCAAAAGGCCGTGGAGAAAGAACTAACAGCGAAGCGCTTCAGACTCCGCCAAGTTGCTATTACCTCTCTGCATTCTTCGGTCATAATCGAAGCCACATCGAAACATTCCCCTCTGCACATCTCACCTCTAGCAGTATCCATAAACGCTAAGATTCCCGAACGGGCTTGATGTAGTTCAAAACACACTCCGTAATGAAAACAATCATGCTACTTGCTGTAAAAGCGTTACAAAAACGTTTCAAACAAAATAAAATCTATAAACTAAAACGCATAGTGCAGAAATTATTATTGCAACGACATCTGATGTTATCCTTCCTTTCCTGCTTTTATTTTTTATTTACGGGGCGTTTATTTATGGGAAGGGTGCCGCCCTAGAGTCGTCCATCACCAGCCGCCACTGCTCTGCACCATAATCAGTATGCCTATCGCACAGGCAGATCAATTGAAACTGCCCTTTTTCATGTCGCTTGTAAACTGGAAAAGGCATTCAAGGAAAAAGGAGGTGGCACTTAGTACCTTCATTGATATTGGGGGTGCCCTTGATGGCATCTCCTTTAATGTAGTGACCACGACTGTGAGGAAACATGGAATTGATGAAACTGTTATCGGTGGATTCAATCCATACTGAGAGGCAGAATAATTCATACAAATCTTATGGATAGTGCAAAGGTCGTGAATGGTTTGTCCACATGCTGGGATATTATCATTCCTACTATGTAACCTGGTGGTTGATGGGCTACTTGTTCAAGCTAGTAACATAGGCTTGGATATCACGGACTATGCTGATGATATCGTCATCGTAGTTCAAGATAAATACACAGGAACGGTCAGGGAACTCGTGCAGTCAGCCCTGAATACTGTGACAAAATGGCCTGCGAATGAGGGTCTAACTATTAGTCCTCATAAAACAACCATAGTAATATTTACTATGAAATGTATTACTTCCCTTACTATGAGGAGACATTAAGGGATTAGGACCTCTATATCTTCAAGGTAAAGAACTTAAAACTTCTGAGTCAGTTACTTGCGAATGACTTTTGCCTCCAAGCTGGACTGGAATCGGCATTTCAAGGAAACAGTAAAACGTGCGAAAATAACCTTCTGAAGTGGTTAAGTGTATGCATGGTAAAATATGGGACTAAGATCTGCTGATCCATTGGATATATACCAGAATAATCATACCATTGATAACCTTTAGAGCACTGATTTGGTGGCCTAAGGTCGTTCAAACAGGCTCTAAAAATCAACTAAATAAAGCTGGAAAAAACAACATGTATAGCTGTTACAGGAGTTATGAAGAAAAACTCCTATTGCAGTAACGGAGGCATTCTTAAACCTGACTCCATTGCATTTACTTCTAACGAAGGAGGCAAGAATGACACTCTATAGACTGCAACTCGCTAAACAGCTGAGAATTTCTTAAATGCCTCAAGTGAGCTAAGAATTAGGAAATACATAGGAGATTTATCTTTAGAAATGCAGTGGGACAATATAACTTGAATTAATCATTTCATGAAGAACTTCAGGGTCATTATTGATCCTGAACATTGGACGAATAACACTCTGGAATCTCCTGAGAAAAACCTTGTTGTGGTTTATAGAAGGCTCAAGGGATGGATCAGGCAAGGATCCAGAGCATATGGCATAATATCAAAGTGCAAAGCGTTTTTGTTTTTCTTTCCTTGGGTGAATATGCTACTGTTTTTTAAAGAGAAATTCCTGCAGTTATTCAATACATACATGAATGTATAAGGAAGGCTTACACTGATAAACAGAACCTCAACTTCTCAGATAGCCACGCTGCAGTTCTCTAAGTAGTCATAAGGTAACGTCAGTACTGGTTTTATATGACTAAATATACTCACAAGCTTGGCAGAACAGAATGAAGTTCAGCTCATCTGGGTGCTGGATCATAGTGGCATAGAGGGAAATGAAAAAGCTGATGAACTTGCAAGACAAGGAGCAACTTCGCAAAGTTTTGGGTCAGAGCCGGCTCAAGGGACATGTCTATGTTTAGTAAGAGGCGTTATTAAGAACTGGTCCATAGTAGAACATCATAAAACCTGGCTTAAAGCTCCAGGAGTTATATTGCTTTTGGGGAAATGTTTTTAGAACCAGACGAATTTGAAACCATATCTCCTATACGACTATATTCCTTGGTAAAGAGTGTCGTCCTCCGTGGTATAGTGGTTATGCTAGCATATAGTTCCCGAGGTCACGGGTTCAAACCCGGCGGAGGACGATGGATTTTTTCGGGCGTAAAAATCCTTAGCATAGCTTCCTTTGGAAGTGAAGTAAAGCCCGTGGTCCCGTGTCTTAGATTTACGGCACGTAAATGAACCTGAAGCCTGATAAAGAGCCTCTGAGCAAAATTATCGGTTTTTACGCCCAATATAGAATGGGACGCTAAGGACCACAGCAGTTAAAGAGTGCCCATAAATAAAAACTCTTGGTAAAGAGTGCAGGCATAATGAATTGGCTTTAAAACGATACAGGTAGAACAATAAGCCAAAGACTGAAGTGCGTCCGAAGAAGTGACGGAAATCTATATCAAAAAAGACAAGACAAAACAAAACAAGAGTCTCTCTTCTCTCTTTCTTCCTTTACTTATTTCCCCATAATGAGTTCGTCTATCCCTCATATCTTCTCTCTCTCTCTCTCTCTCTCTCTCTACCTGCCTATTCCTTTTACTTATTTCCCATACTGAGTTCCCATACTCTCTTACCCTTTCCTTCTACTTATTTCCCATACTGGGGCCCCCCAATCTATCTCTTTTTCTCTCTACTTCTTCCATTTACCTATTTCTCTTACAGAGTCCCTCCTCTCTCTCTCCCTCTATCCTTCCTTTTACTTAATTCCCATTCTGAGTCTGTCTCTCTCTCATTAGCACTTGATGTAGCACTTAAGTCTTCACAATAGAAGAATTGTTCTTTGTTTCTCACAAGTATATCTCTCCATAATCTAGTGAAACCCTCCATTTAGAGCATTTCCCCTTCAGTAGATATCCTCAAGCGGTAATTAAATGAAACCTCTCCCAGCTGGTTTCTTAATGCAGACATTATTCGATTCATGGCAGTGAATGATTATTCAACAGTAGCAGTAGTTGATGACCAGAGCACGGCATTTGCCTATTTCCCTATGTGGTTTCTTTGCTTAAAATCATAGCCTCTGCGTATATATATATTTATACAGGGCGTATCACCTAAAACTTGCACCGCAAATATTTCGGAAATGGAAAGTTCTATTGATGTGCAGTTTTCGCTGCGTTGATTGGTAGTCAGGGGCTCCTACATTTAGCCTATAAACAGATTTAAATAATACTGAGAAAGTGTATTTTTGGGGAAAACATAAAATTTTTAAATGCAACAATGTCTAGTTACATCAACAGAATAAAGACAGGGTAAATTAGAATATCAATGGTCTTTGTTGCAGGATTCTAGTGCAAGTGGTTTACGAGTAATCGTATTTTGAAAAGTTTCCACCCCGACAATTGTTTGTCCCATTCAACCTGCTTAGTTGTTAGGTACGAAGTTGTTATGTTTGTTTGCATTGTGTTTTCTGTTCATTGATTGCATTGCGACCTTCTGGTCAGTTAGTTTGTGACAGTTCAAGCAGTAAGTCGTGAGTGGAAGATGGGGTTTACTAATGCAGAAAAAGCCGACATGCTCACGGTGAATGGAGGATGTAGGAAGAATGCAGTTCATTCCTGTACGGTGTATGCGGAAACGTATCCCAATAGACGTCAAACATCTCGGCAATTATTTATCAACCTCTTCAACCAATTGCGTGAAAGTGGTACTGTAACACCTAGAAAATGTAACAGAAACAAACAAGTGACTGGAGAAGAGGCAGAAATTAATGTTTTGGCTGCCGTTGCAGTATATCCGCAAATTAGTTCCCGCGCAATCGCACGTGGAAGCGGCATAAGTCAGGAAAGTGTACAGCACATTCTCCATCGACATACGTTCCATCCCTATCACATCTCTCTCCATTAAGAGCTGCATGGAAACGATTTTGAGAATCGTGTTAACTTTTGTACATGGGCATTAAGACATGATACTCCATATTCATCATGTATCTTGTTTAGTGATGAGGCAACATTTACTAATCATGGCCAGATAAACCGCAGAAACATGCACAATTGGACTGTTGACAATCCCCGTTGGCTTCGTCAGGTGGAACGTCAGCGTCCATGGAGTTTAAACGTGTGGTGTGGCATAGTGACTCATCAGCTCATAGGCCCTTTGTTCATAGAAGGAACAATGAGCTCGCACAAGTATAGCAGCCTCCTGACAGACCATCTGCCACAGATGCTAGAAGCCGTTCATTTGCAGACTAGGAAGAACCTGTGGTACCAACATGATGGCTGTCCAGCCCATGGTGCACGAAGTACTACAGCTTGTCTTAACGGATTGTTTCCAAATCGTTGGATTGGACGAAGAGGATCTGTACCTTGGCCGGCCTGTTCACCGAATCTGACCCCTTTAGACTTCTTTCTGTGGGAAAGGCTGAAAGACACTGTCTACAGTGATGTACCAACTGCACCAGACGATATGAAACGACGTATTACTGCTGCCTGCTCTGAAATTTCCGCTGAACTGCTAGAACGTGTGCAGCAGTCTTTCCATAGCAGACTGGAAGCGTATATTGAACCTGCCGGTGGTCATTTTGAACACAACCTTTGAAGGGCTATGTTCGCTTTACTTGTAAGAATCCACAGAAGTATTGTAATTCCGTTTTGTTTTTCTTTAGTTTGGCTACCACAGGTTGTACAAGTGTCGGTGCGTAAAAGTTTCAAAATAAGATTTCTCGTAAACCACTTGCACTAGAATCTTGCAACAAACATCACTGACATTCTAATTTACCCTACCTTTATTCTGTTGATGTAATTAGGCATTATTCCATTTAAAAATTGTTGCCCTGACTACACATCAATGCTGTGAAAGCTGCACATCAATAGCACTTTCCATTTCCGAAATATATACGGTGCAAGTTTTAGGTGACTCACTCTGTATATATACAGAGTGAATCACCTAAAACTTGCACCGTAAATATACACTGAAGTAAAATACACCGATTTTATATTGCCTATAACTGCATATTTTCATAGTGTGTGCCGTTTCGTAGCATAAGGACCCATTATGGCTTTTTTTTTGGTAATAAGAATTTTATCGAAGTTTTAGCCTATTGTAACTTCATTTGTGTTATTGGCAGTTATTTATTAATAATTATATATTAATATGGTGTTAACTGTAGTATTGCAATTAATATTTTGCGCTCTGAGCCAGTGAGCCATTGTTGACAACCTGTCACAGGAAGTTTGTAATACCGGCATTGCTTTCCTTACGTCAGCAGTTGCAGTGTTTTGTGTAATAATAAAATAGCGGCTACTTAACACAATAAAGTGTACGTAAATGGTCAATCAAACAATATTGGCATCCGTCTGCGGAATCGATCATTTTAGTGTTAACTCATCCCTTGTTCATTAATACGATGAATTTATTGTTTTCTACTTCCCCTGGGTGAAAACACAGTACTAACCTAAAACGACTGCATTATTTCATTGTAAATACAACAATAATACACAACAGACCCAATAATAATTAAAACCGGCGTGAGCGTGTAAAGCATATTCGAGATAGATGTTAGTTAAAAACTGATAATGTGGTTTGCCATAAAAAAATTCATAGTAACTGAAGAATACAAATTTAAAAAAAAACATAATGTTTACAGTTTACACTAGTAGCTTATTTAGGAGAGAGCTGGGCCAGTTTTTGCGTTTATATGGGAAAAGATAGGGAAAACGAGGGTATATACGGCGATTCACGGAGGAAAATGCGTTTATATGGGGAAGATAGGGACTACGAGGATCGATGCTAGGCTAGATAGAGGTTGAAGGAATGAGGATGTGCTTTATATGAGAGATACGTGGAATACGAGGAGAAGTGTTAGACTAGATAGGATTTGAGATGTGGAATATGCATTTATATGGGAAAGATAGGGAAAACGTGAACAGAGGCTAGGATAGACAGATGCTGAAGCAGGGAGAATATGAACATATATACAGGAGAGATAGGGGATACGTGGAGAGGTACTAAACTATTCAGGGTTTGAAGGTAGAGTATGGCTTTTTATATGAAGAGACGAGGAAAACGAGGGTATATGCTAGGTTGAGAGAACCTTCAAGGAGGAAAAAATGCGTTTATATGGGTGAGATAGGGAAAACGAGGAGAGTTCTGAGGTAGAACAGGGACTGAAGGAGGGAGAGATATGCCTTATACGACAGAGATAGGGCGTACGAGGGGAGGTGCTAGTGTAGACAGAGGTTAAGGAGTACGGTATACGATTATATGAGGAATATATGCAAAATGGGGACAGATGGTATGATAGACAGAAGCGGGGCTACTTTTGCGTTTATATGGGGAGGGATAGGGAAAACGAGGGTAGATGCGACAGTTCAAGGAGGAAAATGGGTTTATAGGGGAGAGATAGGGAATACCAGAGCTGATGCTAGGCTAGTCAGATGCTAAAGGAGGGAGGAATATGCTTTATACGAGAGAGATAGGGAAGACAAGGAAAGATGTTATACTAAACAGGACTTGAAGGCTAGAATATGGCGTTTTATATGAGCGAGATAGCGAACCGAGGAGAGGTATTAGGCTAGGAGTTTTGAATGATAGAGTAGGCGTTTATATGCGAGAGATAGGGAATACGAGGGTCGATGCTAGGCTAGACAGGTTTGAAGTAGGGAATGCGTCTTATATGAGAGAGGTAGGGGAATATGAGGAGAAGTGCTAGGCTAGACAGAAAGGTCTGAATGACAGAGTATGCGTTTATATGGGAAAGGATAGGGAAAACGAAGGCAGGTACTTCAATGTTTCAGGGTACGATGTTAGATTTTTTACCAGCTTATCCAAGCTCGTACTCAGAAACCGAAAACTATTTACAAACCGGAGCTTTATATCTCCGACATACTTGGAGAATGATATATAGCTTTCTTCAGAGCTAGGAATTACTTCCACCCGCTCACTTGTACATCCCAGCTCCTTAACAATGAAATGAGAGTCATATCCACTGAGGTTGTGCATGAAGACAGGGATATATTTAGGTGTTTTGCGGGCTAAATTACATTCATTATGCAGACTCCCCCGATATGCACCACTGATGTGATCATGGTCGCGTACTTAATAGTTCTCTTCAGTAAAGGTTTTTCCACACAAGTAGCATACTGTAGAGGCGTTAAAATCCATCTGCTGTTGATCTGTAAGTTTCAGGGGCATGACAGATTTGTATATATTATTAATCTCCTTTGCAAGGAATGACAGGAATTCCATAAACTTCTGAGCAGCATCAACACCACGATATACATAGGGATGCTTAGGAAGACCAGTTTCCAGATGTTCAACGTTGGTTGATGGTTTAACGTAAACACAGAAGCTCATTGCTGTGTGCTCTTGATAAGGGGTTGTATAGGAAGTTTCAGGACTGGGAATACACGTATGACATGGAGTGAGAATACTCTCAAAACCCGCATAGATGACATAAGGTACTTTCAGCATCCTCTCCACATTTTTAAACTGTACAATTGATTTCTCCTTTGTAGGCATAACTACCCTTGCAACACCATGCTGATTACACATGGCTGCATGTTCTTCCAGTTTTTCCAGCCCACTTCGTCCATATCGATTGTCAAAATGTGTAAAGCACCGCTTACAGGTATATATCACTCCACCATGCTTAGATTTTTGACGTCGAACGAGCTTCTCAAAATTCTTGATATATACATAGTGATGTTTTCCACTACTGTCACTCAATAGCAGGAGGTCACAGTGGTCAGGTAGTTCAGTGTCAGCAACCTTTATCGAATACACTTCATGCTTCTCATCCAGGCCGAAAAAGTTGATAGACGTCCTATTAAGCTTCTCAAATTTAGGTATTTGAGAAAGCGGAGTAGGATAGGAAGCACAGCTGAAGTCGTACTTATCTTGAGTTTCTTATATTTGCTCACCCGTTGAGGCTTGACGCTGACAAATGTGGCTAATATAGAGTACATAAAGCATAGCTCATCAGTTAAATTCTGGATGTTAATGCAGGCTTTTCTTGCTTCAACAGATGGCGGTAGTGGTATGTAGCTACTTCCTCGTAACGGGTTGTACTTGTTAATACGAAGGCGCACCCCTTCCACAGCAAGCAGAGCCCAGTTGCTTCCCTTTAGTTGTGATTCCTCCATTTCAGTAACCAATTTCTTCATTTTGGTTTCCAGCATAGAGTCCCGATCCGTTTCCAGGAAAACAGCTTGATTTCTGGTTTTAAATGTCTTGTCACAAGTTTCTCCGATACTGTTAACAAATCTGCACTCAGCTAACAGATTAATTTTCAAACTCTTGTGAATACCAAGTTCTTTATGCACGGCCTGGATTATCCGCTGTTTTGCTTCATGCAGGTACATATTCAGATCCTTAGTTGATTCACAGCGTATAAAATAGGATTTCAAGCGTCCATGGAATGAAGTTTCATATTCTTTCATGCCACACTCCTCCATTGTAGATAACAACTCTTGTTTTGTCGGTTCTAATCTACGTTTCTTCTCAGGTCTGTTTATTTCACACGCATCTTCGTGTCGACGACCCTTATAACTGTCTTTGAAGGCTACATTACAATATTTACATTTGAAGAGCTTTTTACAACGTAGCTCATGTCGTCTTTTATCATATCCACGGAGGAACTTCTTACAGCATTTACCACAAGAATATCCTGAGACACTAGGAATGATATCCTAATACACCGAGTTATTCATCTTTATTCTTGATATAATAACGTATTAATCCTTCTTCAAGGGAAATGTAGACCTCTTCACCTTGATATCACTTAGAAAGCTGATTATTTTCTGAGAGAACAGCGATGTTAACACCTCAGAGTTGATCAACAGAATGAGTTTCAATGCTAGAGGTCGCTCTATTTATAGAGAAAGCACGAACCTTTTTTAATCAATTATATCCTGATTATTAATACTAAAAACGGTGATGAAGCGTGTAAGCTCTTATATTTCAATTCGGGTTACACTGATGTTCGAGCGTCTCCGTATAGCTTCTTATGCTTAGAGAAAGTATAAGTATTGTGAAGATGTATGTATTGTTCGGCTATAATCGTACAGATTCGGAGAGCTTGACTCGTGAAGGTGATGAACGATCCGTCGACTGAGCAGGAGGCAAGCATTCCCTCCGCGCAACGAAATCTAGATGCAAATGAAAGAAAATCGTGATAGATGAGAAACCACCCAGACATTCGCCTGCAGACCATGGAAAACCATGAAAAATATGTCGGAGCGAGCGTCCAACGGAACTCGAACCAGGGACTCTAAAAGCACACGTAAAAGATAAAAATTATATAGAATGAAAGGAAATCGGAATCGATGAGAAACCACTCCAGCATTCGCCTGCAGACCACGGAAAACCCTAAAAAATATGATGTCAGAGTGATCAACCAACAGGAATCAAACAAAGGACCTTAGAATCACCTAGGTTAAGATGTAAATCAAATACAAATGCAATAAAATCGCGCTAGATGAGAAACCACCCAGACATTCGCCTACAGACCAGGGAAAACCACGAAAAATATGGCAGAGTAAGCAACCAACGGCAATCGAACGAGGGAAACCATCAGATTACTCTAGAAGCATAAAGTTGCAAATGAAAGAAAATCGTGATAGATGAGAACCCACTCAGGCATTCGCCTGCAGACCAGGGGGAACCATGAAAAAAAATCAAAGGTCTGAGCGACTGGCGGATAGAGTGTGCGACCGACAGGGAAATCAAACAAAAGGGCTCTAGAAGCAAAAAAAGATGCAAATGAAAGAAAATCGTGATAGACGGGAAACCACTCAGGCATTCGACAGCAGACCAGGGAAAACCATGAAAAATCGAGATCGGAGTAAACAATTGATTGAAATCTTACCCTGAACCCTAGAAATTTACGTGAAAAATGGATTGAAAGGGAATCGTGATAGCAAATACCACTACAGCATTCGACAGCAGACCAGCTAAAACCATGAAAAATCGAGATCGCAGTAAACAATTGATTGAAATCTAACCCTGAACCCTAGAAATTTACGTGAAAAATGGATTGAAAGGGAATCGCAATAGCAAATACCACTACAGCATTCGACAGCAGACCAGCGAATACCATGAAAAATCGAGATCGGAGTAAACAATTGATTGAAATCTAACCCTGAACCCTAGAAATTTACGTGAAAAATGGATTGAAAGGAATCGCGATAGCAAATACCACTACAGCATTCGACAGCAGACCAGCGAAAACCATAAAAAGATCCGTGATCAGAGTAAACAATCGATGGAAACCTAACCCCTGAAACCTAGAAATTCACGGGAAAAAATACAAATAAAATGGATTGAAAGGGAATCGTGATAGCAAATACCGCTACAGCATTCGACAGCAGACCATCGAAAACCATGAAAGATCCGTGATCAGAGTAAACAATCGATGGAAATCTAACCCCTGAACCCTAGATATTCACGTGAAAAAATACAAATAAAATGGATTGAAAGGAATCGTGATAGCAAATACCACTACAGCATTAGGCAGCAGACCAGCGAAAATCGTGAGAAACCTAAGGCCAGAGTGCTCTTCCCTACGGAAATCGAATCCGAGACCTCTCGAGTGCAAATTGCAGCCGTTATTGACTGAACAAAACAGTAAAAATAGACCTCATTAGCAGTCGACAATGCTTAAACACGTTCACTTTCACCATATGACGTCACAGTTGGGGACAGTTTGACTATCGCCAACATGTCGAGACATGTACATTTTATGCGTCTCATAAACAAGAGAAGCATATTCTAGAACTTTCATGCCAACGTACTCACTACGCTCGCAAAGATAATCTAAAATTTCATCGTTGAAATACTTTGGAAATAGCGTAGAAGTTTTTCCGCCCTTATTTAATTAAATTCATGTATATACCCTATTATTTAGTGATTTTTTCAATAATTTCTCCCTCTCATGTCCATTATTCTTCAAAGAATCAGTGTACAATATGCATTTTTATACGTTTTAATGTTCGTTTATTTTTAAAACCGCCGCATTTGCCTGTAATTACGAGCAATAATTTTTTCAGATTTACTCCGATTTTTAGCCTGTGTAATCGAATTAAGAAATGCTCAATTGTTCTTGAGTCGCTATATTATACCTACTGTGGGGTGGGGAGGAGGGGAAGTGGGGGGAAATACATACGTTTACAGAGCTTTCTATTTCACGGTCTTTACCAAAAAAAATTATTATTACCGGTTATATCCTGGGATTGTAGCGCGTTATTGATTGTTGTTCCAAGTCGGGCTGGAGGACTAGGATTGAATCACGTGACATGAATACAAAGTCATCTTCGAATAAACTAAAAAAGTAATTAAAAATAAAATGGTGAACGTACGATATTACGTTTATATCAGTAACTAATTTCTTTGTTATGTATATTTGGACATCTGTC
Organism: Deroplatys truncata; assembly: GCA_030765065.1. Lineage (NCBI taxonomy): Eukaryota > Metazoa > Arthropoda > Insecta > Mantodea > Mantidae > Deroplatys > Deroplatys truncata. The sequence continues at coordinate 281,534,341 of CM060990.1, forward strand.
ATCCTGACGAATATTATATCTCTTAGATGAATGTATATTCAAATGGTGTAGTGAGCGTAAATAACTAGATTACGTAAGACGCTGACGCGCGCTGCAGCTGTATAGGCCAGACACTGCATTAGGTCCGTCCCTTACGGCGTGCTGTGCCGCACTGAGGGTCTCGTCCAGCTCTCAGCTCTTCATGAAGCCGGCCTTTCATCCCTACCTTACTCTCTCCAGGTGCCACCTCTCAGCTGCCTTTCGCAAGCCTTCTCCTCTCCGTACCAAGCGCCAGCTGATACTAGCTTCCTTGCCGACATGTAAGGCACGCTTATAAAACACGACTGAAATGGCCATGTTAGTTTTCCGATACATGAAGACAGCCATTATAGTTGTTAACGTTCGCTTTGGTTTTAAAAAAACTTAAAAATAGATTGCAAGACATTATCTTTAACAAAGGAAGTCTTAAAAATGAAAATATAACAATCTTTATACTAAATACAAATAACGGGCATGGTAACTTTAAAAATGTAGATACTTTAACCTAAAAAAATACAATACACTTATTAAAACATTTCCTAATTCGATTCTACAAGTTAAAAATCGGAGTAAATCTGAAAAAAATTATTGCTCGTAATTACAGGCAAATGCAGCGGTTTTAAAAATAAACGTATATTAAAGCGTATAAAAATGCATATTGTACACTGATTCTTTGAAGAATGATGGACATGAGAGGGAGAAATTATTGAAAAAATCACTAAATAATAGGGTATATACATGAATTTAATTAAATAACGGCGGAAAAACTTCTACGCTATTTCCAAAGTATTTCAACGATGAAATTTTAGATTATCTTTGCGAGCGTAGTGAGTACGTTGGCATGAAACTTCTAGAATATGCTTCTCTTGTTTATGAGACGCATAAAATGTACATGTCTCGACATGTTGGCGATAGTCAAACTGTCCCCAACTGTGACGTCATATGGTGAAAGTGAACGTGTTTAAGCATTGTCGACTGCTAATGAGGTCTGTTTTTACTGTTTTGTTCAGTCAATAAGGCTGCACTTTGCATTCGAGAGGTCTCGGATTCGATTCCCGTAGGGACGAGCACTCTGGTCTTAGGTTTCTCACGATTTTCGCTGGTCTGCTGCCTAATGCTATAGTGGTATTTGCAATCACGATTCCTTTCAATCCCTTTTATTTGTATTTTTTCACGTGAATTTCTAGGGTTCAGGGGTTAGATTTCCATCGATTGTTTACTCTGATCACCGATCTTTTCATGGTTTTCGAAGGTCTGCTGTCGAATGCTGTAGCGGTATTTGCTATCACGATTCCCTTTCAATCCATTTTATTTGTATTTTTTCACGTGAATTTCTAGGGTTCAGGGGTTAGGTTTCCATCGATTGTTTACTCTGATCACGGATCTTTTCATGGTTTTCGCTGGTCTGCTGTCGAATGCTGTAGTGGTATTTGCTATCGCGATTCCTTTCAATCCATTTTCACGTAAATTTCTAGGGTTCAGGGTTAGATTTCAATCAATTGTTTACTCCGATCTCGATTTTTCATGGTATTCGCTGGTCTGCTGTCGAATGCTGTAGTGGTATTTGCTATTGCGATTCCCTTTCAATCCATTTTTCACGTAAATTTCTAGGGTTCAGGGTTAGATTTCAATCAATTGTTTACTCCGATCTCGATTTTTCGTGGTTTTCGCTGGTCTGCTGTCGAATGCTGTAGTGGTATTTGCTATCACGATTCCCTTTCAATCCATTTTTCACGTAAATTTCTAGGGTTCAGGGTAAGATTTCAATCAATTGTTTACTCCGATCTCGATTTTTCATGGTTTTCCCTGGTCTGCTGTCGAATGCCTGAGTGGTTTCCCGTCTATCACGATTTTCTTTCATTTGCATCTTTTTTTGCTTCTAGAGCCCTTTTGTTTGATTTCCCTGTCGGTCGCACACTCTATCCACCAGTCGCTCAGACCTTTGATTTTTTTTCATGGTTCCCCCTGGTCTGCAGGCGAATGCCTGAGTGGGTTCTCATCTATCACGATTTTCTTTCATTTGCAACTTTATGCTTCTAGAGTAATCTGATGGTTTCCCTCGTTCGATTGCCGTTGGTTGCTTACTCTGCCATATTTTTCGTGGTTTTCCCTGGTCTGTAGGCGAATGTCTGGGTGGTTTCTCATCTAGCGCGATTTTATTGCATTTGTATTTGATTTACATCTTAACCTAGGTGATTCTAAGGTCCTTTGTTTGATTCCTGTTGGTTGATCACTCTGACATCATATTTTTTAGGGTTTTCCGTGGTCTGCAGGCGAATGCTGGAGTGGTTTCTCATCGATTCCGATTTCCTTTCATTCTATATAATTTTTATCTTTTACGTGTGCTTTTAGAGTCCCTGGTTCGAGTTCCGTTGGACGCTCGCTCCGACATATTTTTCATGGTTTTCCATGGTCTGCAGGCGAATGTCTGGGTGGTTTCTCATCTATCACGATTTTCTTTCATTTGCATCTAGATTTCGTTGCGCGGAGGGAATGCTTGCCTCCTGCTCAGTCGACGGATCGTTCATCACCTTCACGAGTCAAGCTCTCCGAATCTGTACGATTATAGCCGAACAATACATACATCTTCACAATACTTATACTTTCTCTAAGCATAAGAAGCTATACGGAGACGCTCGAACATCAGTGTAACCCGAATTGAAATATAAGAGCTTACACGCTTCATCACCGTTTTTAGTATTAATAATCAGGATATAATTGATTAAAAAGGTTCGTGCTTTCTCTATAAATAGAGCGACCTCTAGCATTGAAACTCATTCTGTTGATCAACTCTGAGGTGTTAACATCGCTGTTCTCTCAGAAAATAATCAGCTTTCTAAGTGATATCAAGGTGAAGAGGTCTACATTTCCCTTGAAGAAGGATTAATACGTTATTATATCAAGAATAAAGATGAATAACTCGGTGTATTAGGATATCATTCCTAGTGTCTCAGGATATTCTTGTGGTAAATGCTGTAAGAAGTTCCTCCGTGGATATGATAAAAGACGACATGAGCTACGTTGTAAAAAGCTCTTCAAATGTAAATATTGTAATGTAGCCTTCAAAGACAGTTATAAGGGTCGTCGACACGAAGATGCGTGTGAAATAAACAGACCTGAGAAGAAACGTAGATTAGAACCGACAAAACAAGAGTTGTTATCTACAATGGAGGAGTGTGGCATGAAAGAATATGAAACTTCATTCCATGGACGCTTGAAATCCTATTTTATACGCTGTGAATCAACTAAGGATCTGAATATGTACCTGCATGAAGCAAAACAGCGGATAATCCAGGCCGTGCATAAAGAACTTGGTATTCACAAGAGTTTGAAAATTAATCTGTTAGCTGAGTGCAGATTTGTTAACAGTATCGGAGAAACTTGTGACAAGACATTTAAAACCAGAAATCAAGCTGTTTTCCTGGAAACGGATCTGGACTCTATGCTGGAAACCAAAATGAAGAAATTGGTTACTGAAATGGAGGAATCACAACTAAGGGAAGCAACTGGGCTCTGCTTGCTGTGGAAGGGGTGCGCCTTCGTATTAACAAGTACAACCCGTTACGAGGAAGTAGCTACATACCACTACCGCCATCTGTTGAAGCAAGAAAAGCCTGCATTAACATCCAGAATTTAACTGATGAGCTATGCTTTATGTACTCTATATTAGCCACATTTGTCAGCGTCAAGCCTCAACGGGTGAGCAAATATAAGAAACTCAAGATAAGTACGACTTCAGCTGTGCTTCCTATCCTACTCCGCTTTCTCAAATACCTAAATTTGAGAAGCTTAATAGGACGTCTATCAACTTTTTCGGCCTGGATGAGAAGCATGAAGTGTATTCAATAAAGGTTGCTGACACTGAACTACCTGACCATTGTGACCTCCTACTATTGAGTGACAGTAGTGGAAAACATCACTATGTATATATCAAGAATTTTGAGAAGCTCGTTCGACGTCAAAAATCTAAGCATGGTGGAGTGATATATACCTGTAAGCGGTGCTTTACACATTTTGACAATCGATATGGACGAAGTGGGCTGGAAAAACTGGAAGAACATACAGCCATGTGTAATCAGCATGGTGTTGCAAGGGTAGTTATGCCTACAAAGGAGAAATCAATTGTACAGTTTAAAAATGTGGAGAGGATGCTGAAAGTACCTTATGTCATCTATGCGGGTTTTGAGAGTATTCTCACTCCATATCATACGTGTATTCCCAGTCCTGAAACTTCCTATACAACCCCTTATCAAGAGCACACAGCAATGAGCTTCTGTGTTTACGTTAAACCATCAACCAACGTTGAACATCTGGAAACTGGTCTTCCTAAGCATCCCTATGCATATCGTGGTGTTGATGCTGCTCAGAAGTTTATGGAATTCCTGTCATTCCTTGCAAGGGAGATTAATAATATATACAAATCTGTCATGCCCCTGAAACTTACAGATCAACAGCAGATGGATTTTAACGCCTCTACAGTATGCTACTTGTGTGGAAAAACCTTTACTGAAGAGAACTATTAAGTACGCGACCATGATCACATCAGTGGTGCATATCGGGGGAGTCTGCATAATGAATGTAATTTAGCCTGCAAAACACCTAAATATATCCCTGTCTTCATGCACAACCTCAGTGGATATGACTCTCATTTCATTGTTAAGGAGCTGGGATGTACAAGTGAGCAGGTGGAAGTAATTCCTAGCTCTGAAGAAAGCTATATATCATTCTCCATGTATGTCGGAGATATAAAGCTCCGGTTTGTAGATAGTTTTCGGTTTCTGAGTACGAGCTTGGATAAGCTGGTAAAAAATCTAACATCGTACCCTGAAACATTGAAGTACTTCGGAGAAGACAAGTTGAAGTTGATGACACGTAAGGGTGTATTTCCCTATGATTACATCACCCCATGTGATGTTTTGAACGAAACCTGCTTACCTCCTAAGGACTCCTTCTACAATAAATTAAATGAAGAGGAAATTAGTGATGCTGACTACGATCATGCTAAAAATGTATGGGAGCTGTTTAATGTCAGAAACCTGGGCGAGTACAGCGACCTCTACTTAATCTCTGATGTGCTTCTCCTAGCTGATGTCTTTGAGACATTTAGGGAGCAAACACTCAAAACACACAAAGTCGACCCTGCACATTATTTCACCTCTCCAGGACTTACATGGGATGCCATGTTACTGTACACTGGAATTCAGCTGGAATTGCTACAGGATTATGATCAATTACTCATGGTGGAATCTGGCATAAGAGGAGGTTTATGTCAAGTTTCCCATCGCTATGCAGAGGCTAATAACACCTACATGGAGAAGTATGATCCGACGAGACCAACCCTATTTATTACCTATGAGGACGTCAACAACCAATATGGGTGGGGAATGAGTCACGCTCTCCCTTATGGTGGATTTGAGTGGGTATCACCTAAAAAATTCACTTAGAAAGACTGCAAGAAGATGGTCCTTAAGGCTACATATTAGAAGTCGACTTCGAGTATCCTGCGGAACTTCACGATCTACACAACGATCTACCTTTCCTGCCTGAGTGTATGACGCCTAAGGACTCTCCTACAAAGAAACTGATACCTCATCTAGGACCTCGAAATAAGTATGTACTACATTACATGGCGTTGAAGCAGGCTCTTGATCATGGACTACGGTTAACAAAAATCCATCGTGTGCTATAATTCCAACAGTCTCGATGGTTAAAACCGTATGTGGAATTCCACAACAGACTACGACAACAGGCCGCAAATGATTTTGAGAAGGATCTCTACAAATTGTTCAACAATGCTATGTTCGGAATAACTATGGAGAACCTGCGTAATCGTATGGATATACGGCTGGTGACAAATGAGAAGACTTTGGAAAAGTTAATTGCAAAGCCAACGTTTATCGACAGGACTATATATGCCTCTAATCTAGCTGCTGTACATATGGCCTCCCGACAGATCGTGTTCAGCAAGCCTATATACATCCGTATGAGTGTGTTGGATATCTCCAAGACATTAATGTACCGGTATCACTATGATGTGTTGTTACCGTATTATGGAGCTGAAAACCTGAAGCTTATGTATATGGACACTGATTCGTTCATTCATCGTGTTACAACTGAAGACGTGTACCAGGATAAGCTACGTTTTCTTGAGCACCTAAATACTGCTGATTGTCCTACAAGCCATATATGCTATTCACCTCTAAACAAGAAGGTACTTGGGAAATTTAAAGATGAGGCTAATGGTAAAATCATTCAACGCTTTGTAGGGCTACGACCTAAAATGTATGGCCTAGATATCGACGACTCAATGATAAAAAAGATTGAAGGTATAAAACGTAGTGCTATTAAGCAGTACGTCACGTTCGAGAGCTATACTGACTGCCTTAAAACCAGAGAAATTATCAGAACGCCCATGAATCTGATCCTGTCGCGACAGCATGCTCTTGCCACTGTACAAGTGAATAAAATTACATTGACACCATACGACTATAAAAGAATTATTGCTGAGGACGGTATAACGACATACGCCTATGGACATTACGTCATTACAAACAGTGCTTAAAAGAATGTAAGTCAAAGATAAAGATTTTCTCGTGAGTCTACAATTTTAAAAAAATGAAGGTTATCCGTGTGCTGTATATGCAGCTAGCTGACCACCGATAAAGAAAGAAGAAGATGGAAGGGAAGGTGGTAACCCTGCCATTAGGATCAATCCTAGTGCTAGTCTCAAGCCTAGATAAATAGGGGAGATACACCTACAACGAACTAAAATAAAGGTATGTTGACGTAAACTTTCAATTAAAACTCTCGAATAATAAATCCTGAATAAAACATTACAATTTCACTAAAAGAAAGTTGAGGTTATCTTTGGTTAGCCAGATTAGGTTAGTCGATGACTGAGTAGAATAGATGATGAGAGGAACGTTTGGGATTGGTGGGGTTAATCTAGGCTAGGCTCTCGTACTTATTGTCTAAGTTATGAAGGATGAATTAGTTTAGATTGCCTTAGCAATGGGTTGGTTACGTGTTGTTCTTACGTTTTGTTACGTGGTTACATGGTTGGTACGTGTTGATACGTCGTGTGACGTTTCTAGTTACGAGATGTCACGTGATGTTGTGTGGTTACGTGCTTATGTTACTTAGTGTGACGTCTTGTCATGCTGTTATGTTACGTTGTGTTACGTCTTGTTACGTGGTTACGTTTGTTGGTTACGTCTTGTTACGTGATTATGTTAGGAATGAATAGACAATGAGAGGATCCAGAACATACAAGGTGGGGGAATAGGTTAGGACGTATACTTCACTGTAACCCGATATACAGTTTGTCCCTCTCCGTCTCGCACACTACTGTTAAACATATAAAAAGTTTGTAAGGTTTAGAAAAAAGTATATAAAAGTGTTGTAACGTTGGATGAGAAATGTTTTATAATCTAATTACTCTCTATATTACCGTATAAACCTACATTCCTCCGCCTTCTTCAACCCCTGTCTAACCTTGTATCTCTCCCGTTTTCCATATTTCTCCCATATAAACGTATACTCTGCTCCTCAACCCATGTCTAGACTAGCACCTCTCCTCATATGCCCTACCGCTCTCATATAAATGCATTTTCCTCCTTGAAGACTCTCTCAACCTAGCACCTGCCTTCGTTTTCCCTATCTTTTCCCATATAAACGCATACTCTGTCATTCAGACCTTCCTGTCTAGCCTAGCACTTCTCCTCATATTCCCCTACCTCTCTCATATAAGACGCATTCCCTACTTCAACCCTGTCTAGCCTAGCATCGACCCTCGTATTCCCTATCTCTCGCATATAAACGCCTACTCTATCATTCAAAACTCCTAGCCTAATACCTCTCCTCGGTTCGCTATCTCGCTCATATAAAACGCCATATTCTAGCCTTCAAGTCCTGTTTAGTATAACATCTTTCCTTGTCTTCCCTATCTCTCTCGTATAAAGCATATCCCTCCCTCCTTTAGCATCTGACTAGCCTAGCATCAGCTCTGGTATTCCCTATCTCTCCCCTATAAACGCATTTTCCTCCTTGAACTGTCGCATCTACCCTCGTTTTCCCTATCCCTCCCCATATAAACGCAAAAGTAGCCCCGCTTCTGTCTATCATACCATCTGTCCCCATTTTCCATATATTCCTCATATAATCGTATACCGTACTCCTTAACCTCTGTCTACACTAGCACCTCTCCTCGTATGCCCTATCTCTGTCCTATAAAGCATATCTCTCCCTCCTTCAGTCCCTTCTCTACCTCAGAACTCTCCTCGTTTTCCCTATCTCACCCATATAAACGCATTTTTTCCTCCTTGAAGGTTCTCTCAACCTAGCATATACCCTCGTTTTCCTCGTCTCTTCATATAAAAAGCCATACTCTACCTTCAAACCCTGAATAGTCTAGTACCTCTCCACGTATCCCCTATCTCTCCTGTATATATGTTCATATTCTCCCTGCTTCAGCATCTGTCTATCCTAGCCTCTGTTCACGTTTTCCCTATCTTTCCCATATAAATGCATATTCCACATCTCAAATTCTATCTAGTCTAACACTTCTCCTCGTATTCCACGTATCTCTCATATAAAGCACATCCTCATTCCTTCAACCTCTATCTAGCCTAGCATCGATCCTCATAGTCCCTATCTTCCCCATATAAACGCATTTTCCTCCGTGAACCGCCGCATATACCCTCGTTTTCCCTATCTTTTCCCATATAAACGCAAAAACTGGCCCAGATCTCTCCTAAATAAGCTACTTACACTCCATTAAGACAATAGCAGAATTCAGCAAATTTTATATATGTTAAACGACTATTTAATATCTTCATACTGTTCTGTCATGTTAATGTGTTTTTTAGTAATAAATGAATAAACTATTTCTTCAACGCTTATCATTACTGATAGCGCCCATATTAGTGCCTATTGCGCCGATCTCTATTAATGACGCTGCCAATTAAACATTTTAGCTCACCATAACCAAATTGACTTTTACAATGTATTTGTGAAGTAATTCACTATCCTCTTGACTAGGTATGTATTGCCCTGAGTCCGCTTTTGACGTCGTCTCTAATCTCTGCTGCCGGCTGCTACAGTTGTTGGCCATGGGATCTTTCTCACAGGGTATGCGTGGGCCTAATTTGAAAGGATAACACAAGTTTGAATTGCCTGAGAAATTTAATGTGATCTAATACTCGAGCTATTGAAGCGAGTTCCTACCATTTGAAGATAAAGAATGAAACTGATTATGAATCGTAGCACTCGAAACTAGAACAATTGAATTAAACAACGGAATTGAACTGCTAACTTCTGCAGTATCAACTTTACAGTTTGAAATAACTGTTTCCGCAACAAAAGAATCTAAATGTGTAACTAGCACGAGTTGCTAAAATGCTTACTGGAAAAACCCCTCCCGGCTACCTCTAAGCCGATAACTGATAACCCAGCCTGTCTTAGGTGCTACGAACTGCCGATCAATTTAAAAGACTGTAAGCCCCTAAAGCTGTCTTATTTTGTAAATAAGAAAAGAAAGAAAGGCGCTAATTTTACCAATACACGCTCTTTTGCTAACTTAAGTCCCGCCTACTTTAGAACTACCCCACCAAAGTTTCAACATTATGTGTTTGAAAATCTCAGGACGGTGTGCACAGCCGTTACCTTGAGGATCCCTTAAGGTTTCCCTAGCAGTTTGCACGAATTTCGTTTTCAGATTTGAAATCCTTAAGGAGGCCTTGAGGCATCCCCAAGGAACAGCAAAAGCCGCCAGAAAGCAACCCTGTCGCCTCCTTAAGGCTGGTTCACAAGCAACGAGAACGGTAACCAGAACGAGAACGAGAAAGTTGAAATACATGTATTCAAATGGGAATGTTCACAACCGAACGTGAAGCCTTCCCGGACCCCGGGAACGGGAAAGAAGAGTTGCCCAACTTTTAACTTTCTCGTTCTCGTTCCCGGGCACGGCATATTAGATCTCTATTGTGCGTATTAGATTCTTCACTCTAGAGGTTGTTTTAGGCGGCCGTGACATGAAACAGCCACTAGTGCTCTCTACAATCGCAAGCTGGAAACATAAAAATGGAAGGAATTAGTAGTAAATGTGCTTCCTAACCTCATTCCGATACCCGCATATCTAATCAGCGTTGCTTCCTCTGGTGAAGGGATCATTTGTAGTTGGTTTATATGCAGCTCAAAACTGGCTATTACCTAAAAAAACAATGGCAAAAGCTACAAAGAACAGCTAAAACCGGTGGAAATGAAAAAAGAACAATGAACAATTTTAATGTATGCCACTAAATAAAGGAATGAAAGCTTGGCATAAGCAGAGGGGTCGGAAATGTAATGGATATACATTTAGATAATGTTTACTCTATCGAATTTTGACGTTAGCTTGGCTAAATTGGAAGTAGGTGAAAAAATGTCATTGATCAGTTAAAAACAAATTAAATCCCAATGCGCAAAATCGACTTTCACTTTGTGATCGATATGCATTCCCGTTCTCGTTACCGGGCTGTTGTGAATCAACAGCTTGCATGGTGCATTGCTTCCCGTTCTCGTTTCCGTTCTGGTTACCGTTCTCGGGCGGTTGTGAACCAGCCTTTAAGGATTTCTTTCCTTGGATTTTGCACAATGGCGTATATGCTTAACCACGAATTGATCAAGTTTGTCGATTTTATGGAAAATGTAGATTTGGAACATGAGCCACCATTGCCAAGGAGGTAATTGCGAGATCATGAAAATCCTCTAGAGCATTATAGCAATTTACAGTTTTTTAAATGCTACAGATTCTCAAAAAGCTATTTTGCCATTAGTGCAATTTCAAGAACACGGAACACAACGAGGCCTACCAGTTCCTCCACTTCATCAAATTCTCTGTGCTCTCGGATTTTATGCAACTGGAGATTTTAAGGTAAATATAAGTGTAATTAAAACTTATTTGTTAAGCTACTTCAGTTATATAAATGTACTTAAAACATTGGGCATGGACAGATTGTGTCCATTACTTCAGAATAATGTGCATCAATTTGATATTGTAATTTTTAGTTCCTTACATAGTATAGGACATAAGTAGTAAAATGGATAGCATACGGCGGGTGTTAGCGGTGAAAGTTTAGATTAGGTTAGGTTCGGTATGCTTAGCTTGCCTTCTTCCAAATTTGCCACAAATTTATCTTTTGGGAGGAAGGATGTTTATTCCTCATGAGCTGTTTGGCAAAAATGCACGCTTCTAGCCTGGTTCAGTCCCTTTTAGTTTATATATAAAAATATATTCCTAAAATGGTAATGCTGTCAAAGCGTTCCTTTTATCTTAAATAGCCATCTTTAATGTGATTTTAATTGGTAAGTACATTTTTGGCATGGTTCTGTTATTAAGTTTTAATTTAGTCTATATATATCTTATGTTTTCACGATAGTAATAGGTGCAGTTTTAATGTGTTTATAGTTAAGATAAACTTATGCTTCAGTTTCATTATTTGTATTTTCAGATTGTTCTTGGAGATCTTATAAAAATAAACCAGAGACATGAGCCGCATTATCAAGTGAGTGTCTATTCATTGGTATTGGCACAGAACTTAAGGCAGTTTGTGAAATTTCCATTAATGGAACAACAGTATGGCAGCAATAGAAACTTATTCAATGAAGTTTCTCAGTTTCCAGGTGTAACAGGCAATAATAATAGTTACTAATGACTAAAACAGGGTAATGGCTTATTACATATTATTAAGCTAATAAAGCATAACATACTGATTATGATAGTAGATACCAAATTTGAGAATATGGATACAAATGAAAGGGCATAATATAAAATTTTCACAAGCATAGGTGATCACAATTCTATATTGAAGGAAACTCATAAAATCTGTTGCAACATGAAAAAATACCAATAGTAATTTCAAATACTGAATTTTTTATTTATGTTCATAAAAGGTTTAATTCATTGTAAATAATTTCTACAGCTTTTTAGCTGTAATAGAAGGCACCCATATTCCCATTCAAAGTTCCGGAGGACAGTTTGCCGAGTTGTACAGGAATAGGAAGGTTTGGATGTATCTTAATGCTCACCTGATTTGTTGGCCTGAGATGGCGATCAAAGATATTGTTTCACATTGGTCAGGATCAACGCAAGTAGTATAAGTCCCGGATGAGCCAATTGGATTAACGATAATCCTGCCGCTAGGGGGCGCTAGTGTCGCTAGTGTCGCTGCGAGCGACGGCGGTAAGTTTGAAAAGCGACATGAGCGGAAGGATTATCGTTATTGCAATTGGTTCATCCGGGACGAGCTAAAAGAATTGAGGATTAGGGAAAGATGAACGAAAAACAGGAAGTGACGTGGAGTGTTTTGATTGGTAAAAATAAGACGAAATGTGATTGGTTCTTTAATTCGGGTGGAAGATGAAGGAAGGAAGATAAAAGAGTATGGAGGACACGTGATGGAGAGGAGCGGGGTGGCGAGGTGTTGTCTGTGCGGAGGTCGGGACTGAAAGAGGGAAAAGATGGCGAACGAGGGATAAAAAGTATAACAGAAAGTGACGTGTGAAGTTGTGATTGGTGGGAATAAGAAGTGATGTTATTGGTGGAAAGGAACAAATGAAAGTTGTTGATTGGTAAGAATAAGAGAGATTATGATTGGTGGAAAGAAAAAGGTGTGGGAGTGGGGTATGTTGGAGGTGATGGGAAAGGTAAGTTTTCCTAGCAACAAGATTTGCAAAAGCCTCTCCAGAACTCATCAGCAATTTTTGAACGTTGGATGGTAGTTTTCTTGAGTGGATAGAGAGATGGGACGTATGAGATGCGGTGGCGAAAATGGGAACTAAACAAGATGGTTGAGACAAGAGGTCTAAGGACGAGGAAATTTCGAGGTTAGTGGTCAACATGGCGGTCGCAAGAGGTGGGGGCAAGGAGACGCGGTGGTGAGAATGGGAACTAAAAGAAGATGGCGGTAGCAAGAGCTTAAAAGAGCAGATTTTGAGGTTAAAATAGTGGGAACTAAAAATGGCGGAAGGTCGGCGACAAGGAGATGCGGTGGCCACGTTAATTCGGGTGGAAGATGAAGGAAGGAAGATAAAAGAGTATGGAGGACATGTGATGGAGAGGAGTGGAGCGGCGAGGTGTTGTCTGTGCGGAGGTGGGCCTGAAAGAGGGAAAAGATGGCGAACGAGGGATAAAAAGTATAACAGAAAGTGACGTGTGAAGTTGTGATTGGTGGGGATAAGAAGTGATGTTATTGGTGGAAAGGAACAAATGAAAGTTGTTGATTGGTAAGAATAAGAGAGATTATGATTGGTGGAAAGAAAAAGGTGTGGGAGTGGGGTATGTTGGAGGTGATGGGAAAGGTAATTTTTCCTAGCTACAAGATTTGCAAAAGCCTCTCCAAACTCATCAGCAATTTTTGAACGTTGGATGATAGTTTTCTTGAGTGGATAGAGAGAGATGGGGCGATATGAGACGCGGTGGCGAAAATGGGAACTAAACAAGATGGCGGTGACAAGAGGTTTAAGGACGAGGAAATTTCGAGGTTAGTGGTCAACATGACGGTCGCAAGAGGTGGGGGCAAGGAGACGCGGTGGTGAGAATGGGAACTAAAAGAAGATGACGGAAGCAAGAGCTTAGAAGAGCAGATTTTGAGGTTAAAATAGTGGGTACTAAAAATGGCGGGGGGTCGGCGACAAGGAGATGCGGTGGCGAACGTGAGAACTAAACAAGATGGCGGATGAAAGAGGAGGGTAAGGAGATTTGAGGTTACAGTACCAAAACAGGAAAGGATATATTCCTACGCCGAGCAGGCCAGAAAAATAATTATGCGTGTGGTACTTACCTCTTACTGGTGTTGATGCGTCACCAAAAGCGCAGCAGTTGCACGCGACGCGAAAAAATAAAAGCAAACTGTTTTTGAAAATGCTTAACCAGCTTTAAGATCAACCAACACCACTACGCACTGATATACCTAGGTTTTTTAAAGCGGTACAGACGCCCTTTGCACAGACGTAATTTAACTATACCAAAAACCTGGTACTGGACCATCGTAATGGTCGCTAGCGTACGTAGGAGCAGGGTTCTCATAGCCGGTCGAAAGCGGTCAAAAAAAGTGTACGACGTAGGTGTTGACAGTAGCTACTGTCGAGTCAACCGTCGAGGTGTGAATGAACGAGATCTGTTCTTGCCGGCAATCTGGTTCGGAGATGTGAGGTGCGGTGGCAAAAATGTGAACTAAACAAGATGGCGGAGACAAGAAGTGAAGAACGAGAGGATTTGAGGTTAGTGGTCAATATGACAGACGCAAGAGTGGTAATCAGCAGTGGATGTGCGTCACGATATGCCCGCTGCGATGAAAGAGCTGCAAACTGCGCGATAACTTGAAAAATATTGCCCGGCGTGACGCATTGCGCGGCGCGCGCGTTTGCCGTAAACCGTTACAGTTGCCATACTTATATTATCCGTCTTTTTTTTCTTTTTTTCTTTTGTTTTTGTTTTCTTTTTTTTCTTTCTTTTTTTTTAAAAAAAACTAGTTTTTCGGGGTTTTCTCTGGTTGGTAGACGAATGCAAACTAATTCTGCTTTTTTCATAGGTTTTCCCTGGTTGGTAGGCGTTTGCTGTAGTGGTTGACGAAGCCCTTTCTAATTTTCGTGGTTGTCCCTGTCCGGTAGGCAAATGATGAAGTTTTCCCTTGTCGGCGCACGGATACTAGGCACATACTCGCACACACACACATTTAATAGTAGCGATACCACTTGATAAGGCACAAATTGCACGTTGTTTGTTAGGGCAATGCATGTTGAAAGTTGGCACACTGGGAAGTTGGTTCGCACAAAATCCACACAATGACAAAATTGAAAATGTATATATATTTTAACACAAAAGTGTGCAGTGCAAAAGAAAATAAAAATTAAATAGGCACACACACATTTAATAGTAACGATACCGCTTGATAAGGCATAAATTGCACGTTGTTTGTTAGGGCAATGCATGTTGAAATTTGGCACACTGGGAAGTGCATGTTGAAAGTTAGCACACAGGGAAGCTGGGTCGCGCTGTGGTCAGCCGACTACTTCGTCAGCATGGTTCCCACGGTCAGGTTTCATGCTATCGTGCAGTTTGCACGATGTGTACAGCACGTACTTCCCCGTATGATGGCCAAACACCTTCACAGCTGTGATAGCTTGTCGGCTTATTTCATGTTCATATTCCTTTTCAACGCATTTCGTTTGGAGGTATTGTTTATTTGTTTTTCATGGCAATACGTTTTTGGCATAAGTTTTTTGCATTAATTTTATATAACGGATTGCGAAAATGGAAGTTTCTATTTGTATTTATGACAACTATGAAAATACAAGCAGAAGGACAGGCTTTTTTCACCTACCATGCTGTTGCTGATGGTGCGCTTGGCGGCCATATTCGACAGGGTGCGGTTGGCGGCCATATTCGACAGTTTATTGCAATGCGTGCAACAAGGGCACACAACCACTTGTTGCTCGCGTCGCAATTTTGTGCGTGATTTTTCTGAGATTTTATGCACCGCACATCACAAAATCACTACACACGCCACTGATAGTTTTAAATATTTGACACTGATGTTGAAGTTGTGGCGGGGCACTGTTTTTAACTGCATACGCACTTAATAAATCACATAGCCGTGCGGAAATACTTAACTTTCAGCGAAAAGCACTAGTGGGGAGTGCAAGCTCAACCACTATTAGCAACATGTAGCAAGCGTTATAGTTCTGCTCGCGTTAGTCTTTTCTCCTACGATGTCGTTGTTGATGGTGCGGTTGGCGGCCATATTTGACAGTTTATTGCAATGCGTGCAACAAGGGCACACATCCACTTGTTCCTCGCGTCGTAAGTTTGTGCGTGATTTTTCTCAGATTTTATGCACAGCACAACACAAAATGACTACACACGACACTGATAGTTTTAAATATTTGACACTGATGTTGAAGTTGGGGCAGGGTACTGTTTTTAACTCCACACGCACTTAATAAATCACATAACCGTGCGGAAATACTTAACCTTCCGCGAAAAGCGCTAGTGGGGTTGCAAGCTCAACCACTATTAACAACATGTAGCAAGCGTTATAGTTCTGCTCACGTTAGTATCGGAGAAAACAGTAAAAATAACGATTCTTATGTGCAGCGGAAGCAGCAGTACGTGAATGTCCGTGTGTTGATGAAACAGTGGGTGTGTGTTACAATATGGCTGACGCAGTTAAAGAGCTGTAAACTGAGCGATAACTTGAAAACGACCGTGAGAACGGTGCTGATAAAGCAGTCGCGTGACCGGAAGTGCACCGGAAATGACTGCGATTACAACTTGGCAAGTTGTGGCGAAATAAGGCGTCAGGATTTTTAATGAGGCATTTAACTCGACGCGCATGCTGAAACTGCGGTTTAAATCCTTGCTTCATTTCCTTTAACTTTTGGTAATGCAAACAATAATTACTCTGGGGGAATGCTTTATTTCTGATACATTCTATAACGGGCCAGGCGTTTTACTTTTCTAGTTTTCTTTTTTACTTTCTCTACTACGTATAGTAAGTAGGGGAAGTATTGTATTCCACCCAAAAATTCGATACCGAGATTTCACCGGAAATACGTGTTTTGAGACCCCTGAATCCAAAAAAATGCATTTTTGGAAACATGTCTGTGTGTGTGTGTCTGTGAACAGCATAACTCAGAAACGAACAGTCGGATAAGCACCAAACTTGGTATTTAGGTTCAGTATCTTCCAGAGATGCGACACGAAGGTTTCCAAGAAAATCCCCCCACGCCAGACAACCCTTTACATGGACATTTTTCGAAAATTTTAATTTTCTGAAAAATGGTTCTAACGATTTTGATTAAAATATGATATGTTCAAGATATTTTCAAGACAAATGAAATGTATATCTCGAATTTTCTGGGAATGTCTCCAAAAGTATTCTTATTGTGAACGACTTTTGCATAAGTGGTAAACCATAAGAGATATACAAAATTTTACTACACAAAAAATGTAGATCGCGTTAAAATACGCAATTTATGTCATATACATTTTTTTGTTGAGTGAACCATTTTCGAGATATTGCTTGTTATTCCCTTAAATGTTTCAATACTTATTTTCTCAAATGGGAATTCGTTATTCAGTTTTTGTCTTGTGTATGCAAAGAGTATTAATCTGAGGCAAAGAGAATGGTGATGCACATAGCAACCAGTTATTAAGAGATATGTATATGCTTAAAGGCTACTGTATTTCTATATTGCCCTTGTAAATACAAAACAAGGGGAACATAGTACGCCTTAAGCGACAGTCATATATATTTAGAACTGGTCGCTATGTGTAAAATGTAATTGTCTTTGCATGTCAAAAGATCGTTTCTGCAAATGTTTATCTTGATTAATATGAAATAGATGGAGAATAAGAGTTTCTAAAAATAGTTTGTACAAGAGTAGATAGTCATGTGAGTGTTACACATCAGATTTTGTTTTTAGTAATTGTGACATTTTATGTATCGACTACTTCTAGATCGGCCTTGCAAGGACATTGCAAATGACATGTATTGTTTAATTCATTTCCGTCATAAACCGTAAGGAACTGAAAAATAATAAAAATAAAATCAAGTCAGCATTAGAAAGATACCTTATCACTCACACCTTGAATACAGAGGAGGATTTCATTCATTCAAAAAAAATGATACTACTAATTTTACTCCAAAACTTAATGCAGTTTTGTAAATACTAAATATAAATATTTTAAATGTAAATAACATTTTATGTCCTGGATATGCAAACAGAATAGAATGCGCCACATAGCGAGAAACGGGAGCGATAGTGGTTTTTGCTATAAAATCGTGCTATTTGACGTGATATAAGTTTTAGAGCAATACGCGCACATGTGCGGGTGTCTAGGTTTAGTATCTTCCAGCGATGCGACACGAAGGTTTTCAAGAAAATCCCCCCACCCCAGACTACCCTATACATGGAATATTTTTCGAAAATTTTAATTTTCTCAAAAATGGCTCTAACGATTTTGATTAAAATATCATATGTTTAAGATAATGTCATGAGAAATGAAATGTATATCTCGAATTTTCTGGGAATGTCTCCAAAAGTATTCTTCATTGTGAACGACTTTTGCATAACTGGTAAACCATAAGAGATGGACAAAGTTTTACTACACAAAAAATGTAGATCGCGTTAAAATACACAATTTATGTCATATACAGTTTTTTAGTTGAGTGAACAATTTTCGAGATATTGCTTGTTATTTCCTTAAATTTTCCAATACTTATACTTTTTCTCAAATTCGTTATTCAATTTTTTATGTCCTGGATATGCAAACAGAATAGAATGCGCCACATAGCAACCAGCGCTTAAAAGATTTGACTATCGCTTATTACCTACCATGTTCCCCTTGCATCTACAAGAAAATTAGCAATAAGATTGACATCTCGATATCTCGATTAACATGAAGTAGATGGAGAATGAGCGTTTGTAAAAATAGTTTGTACAAGAGTAGAGAAAGTCATGTGAGTGTAACACATCAGTTTTGCTATAAAATCGTGCTATTTGACGTGATATAAGTTTTAGAGCAATACGCGCACATGTGCGGGAGTCTAGGTTTAGTATCTTCCAGCGATGCGACACGAAGGTTTTCAAGAAAATCCCCCCACCCCAGACTACCCTTTACATGGAAGTTTTTTCGAAAATTTTAATTTTCTCAAAAATGGCTCTAACGATTTTGATTGCAGCTTCGATACGTGTCCACGGAGATCTTAGTGCTAGGCAACTATACCTGTTTCTATACGTGAACGGCAGATTGCAACTTCGATACGTGTCCACGGAGACCTTAATGCTAGGCAACTGTACCTGTGTTTCTATACGTGAACGTCAGATGGCAGCTTCGATTCTTGTCCACGGAGACATTAGTGCTAGGCAACTGTACCTCTGTTTCTATACGTGAACGGCAGATTGCAGCTTCGATACGTGTCCACGGAGACCTTAGTGCTAGGCAACTGCACCTCTGTTTCTATACGTGAACGGCAGATTGCAGCTTCGATTCGTGTCCACGGAGACCTTAGTGCTAGGCAACTGTACCTCTGTTTCTATACGTGAACGGCAGATTCCAGCTTCGATACGTGTCCACGGAGACCTTAGTGCTAGGCAACTTTACCTCTGTTTCTATACGTGAACGGCAGATTGCAGGTTCGATACGTGTCCACGGAGATCTTAGTGCTAGGCAACTATACCTGTTTCTATACGTGAACGGCAGATTGCAGCTTCGATACGTGTCCACGGAGACCTTAGTGCTAGGCAACTGTACCTGTGTTTCTATACGTGAACGTCAGATGGCAGCTTCGATACGTGTCCACGGAGACCTTAGTGCTAGGCAACTGTACCTCTGTTTCTATACGTGAACGGCAGATTGCAGCTTCGATACGTGTCCACGGAGACCTTTCGCTTCAGGTGACAAAATAACACTAGGCACTTGTGTGCCGTGGTGTAAGCCGCAATCAGGCATTGGTAGCGTGGATCTCCTTGGGGCTCTCCTCGGAGTTACCTCAACACCACGTACATGACCTGGTTCGTCACGGGTACGCAGGTCTGCACTACCACTTCCTCGGCGTTGAGCAGGCCCAGGAGGCGATCGTACCGGTACACCAGCTAGCACGTGGACATGTTATCGCGCTGTGGTGTTGCGTATGCGAGGTATGGAAACTCAAGGACGCAAAACATGCACGACCGAGGGTTAAAAAGTAGAACAAGTAGTGACGTGGAACGTTGTGATTGGTGAAAATAAGACGATCTCTGATAGGTGGACAAATTGAAATAACGTGATGTGATACGCGAAAATAAAATCAAAGGTGATTGGATGAAAAATGACGAGAAGGAATTAGCGGTGAATTTGTGAACTAAGATGGCGAAGTTTTGTTTTTAAAAAAAAAAAGACGGATAATATAAGTATGGAAAGTGTAACGGTTTACGGCAAACGCGCGCCGCGCAGTGCGTCACGCCGGGCAATAAAACAAAAACCATATTCAGCAAGATTCAATTTTGTCATTGTGTGGATTTTGTGCGAACCAACTTCCCAGTGTGCCAACATTCAACATGCGTTGCCCGAACAAACAACGTGCAATTTGTGCCTTATCAAGTGGTATCGGCACTATTAAATGTGTGTGTGTGCGCGAGTATGTGCCTAGTATCCGTGCGCCGACAAGGGAAAAAATCATTTGCCTACCGGACAGGGACAGTCACGAAAATTAGAAAGGGCTTCGTCAACCACTACAGCAAACGCCTACCAACCAGGGAAAACCTATGAAAAAAGCAGACATAGCTTGCATTCGTCTACCAACCAGAGAAAACCCCGAAAAACTAGTTATTTTTTTTAAAAAAAACAGAAAGAAAAAAAAGAAAACAAAAACAAAAGAAAAAAAAGAAGAAAAAAAGACGGATAATATAAGTATGGCAACTGTAACGGTTTACGGCAAACGCGCGCGCCGCGCAATGCATCACGCCGGGCAATATTTTTCAAGTTATCGCGCAGTTTGCAGCTCTTTCATCGCAGCGGGCATATCGTGACGCACATCCACTGTTGATTACCACTCTTGCGTCTGTCATATTGACCACTAACCTCAAATCCCCTCGTTCTTCACTTCTTGTCTCCGCCATCTTGTTTAGTTCACATTTTTGCCACCGCTCCTCACATCTCCGAACCAGATTGCCGGCAAGAACAGATCTCGTTCATTCACACCTCGACGGTTGACTCGACAGTAGCTACTGTCAACACCTACGTCGTACACTTTTTGACCGCTTTCGACCGGCTATGAGAACCCTGCTCCTACGTACGCTAGCGACCATTACGATGGTCCAGTACCAGGTTTTTGGTATAGTTAAATTACGTCTGTGCAAAGGGCGTCTGTACCGCTTTAAAAAACCTAGGTATATCAGTGCGTAGTGATGTTGGTTGATCTTAAAGCTGGTTAAGCATTTTCAAAAACAGTTTGCTTTTATTTTTTTGCGTCCCGTGAAGCTGCTGCGCTTTTGGTGATGCATCAACACCAGTAAGAGGTAAGTACCACACGCATAATTATTTTTCGGGCCTGCTCGGCGTAGGAATATATCCTTTCGTGTTTTGGTACTGTAACCTCAAATCTCCTTACCCTCCTCTTTCATCCGCCATCTTGTTTAGTTCTCACGTTCGCCACCGCATCTCCTTGTCGCCGACCCCCCGCCATTTTTAGTACCCACTATTTTAACCTCAAAATCTGCTCTTCTAATCTCTTGCTTCCGTCATCTTCTTTTAGTTCCCATTCTCACCACCGCGTCTCCTTGCCCCCACCTCTTGCGACCGTCATGTTGACCACTAACCTCGAAATTTCCTCGTCCTTAAACCTCTTGTCACCGCCATCTTGTTTAGTTCCCATTTTCGCCACCGCGTCTCATATCGCCCCATCTCTCTCTATCCACTCAAGAAAACTACCATCCAACGTTCAAAAATTGCTGATGAGTTCTGGAGAGGCTGTTGCAAATCTTGTTGGTAGGAAAACTTACCTTTCCCATCACCTCCAACATACCCCACTCCTTCACCTTTTTCTTTCCACCAATCATAATCTCTCTTATTCTTACCAATCAACAACTTTCATTTGTTCCTTTCCACCAATAACATCACTTCTTATCCCCACCAATCACAACTTCACACGTCACTTTCTGTTATACTTTTTATCCCTCGTTCGCCATCTTTTCCCTCTTTCAGGCCCACCTCCGCACAGACAACACCTCGCCGCTCCGCTCCTCTCCATCACGTGTCCTCCATACTCTTTTATCTTCCTTCCTTCATCTTCCACCCGAATTAACGTGGCCACCGCATCTCCTTGTCGCCGACCCTCCGCCATTTTTAGTTCCCACTATTTTAACCTCAAAATCTACTCTTCTAAGCTCTTGCTACCGCCATCTTCTTTTAGTTCCCATTCTCACCACCGCGTCTCCTTGCCCCCACCTCTTGCGACCGCCATGTTGACCACTAACCTCGAAATTTCCTCGTCCTTAGACCTCTTGTCTCAACCATCTTGTTTAGTTCCCATTTTCGTCACCGCATCTCATATCGCCCCATCTCTCTATCCACTCATGAAAACTACCATCCAACGTTCAAAAGTTGCTGATGAGTTCTGGAGAGGCTTTTGCAAATCTTGTTGCTAGGAAAATTTACCTTTCCCATCACCTCCAACATACCCCACTCCCACACCTTTTTCTTTCCACCAATCATAATCTCTCTTATTCTTACCAATCAACAACTTTCATTTGTTCCTTTCCACCAATAACATCACTTCTTATCCCCACCAATCACAACTTCACACGTCACTTTCTGTTATACTTTTTATCCCTCGTTCGCCATCTTTTCCCTCTTTCAGGCCCACCTCCGCACAGACAACACCTCGCCGCTCCGCTCCTCTCCATCACGTGTCCTCCATACTCTTTTATCTTCCTTCCTTCATCTTCCACCCGAATTAACGTGGCCACCGCATCTCCTTGTCGCCGACCCTCCGCCATTTTTAGTTCCCACTATTTTAACCTCAAAATCTACTCTTCTAAGCTCTTGCTACCGCCATCTTCTTTTAGTTCCCATTCTCACCACCGCGTCTCCTTGCCCCCACCTCTTGCGACCGCCATGTTGACCAATAACCTCGAAATTTCCTCGTCCTTAGACCTCTTTTCCCAACCATCTTGTTTAGTTCCCATTTTCGTCACCGCATCTCATATCGCCCCATCTCTCTATCCACTCATGAAAACTACCATCCAACGTTCAAAAGTTGCTGATGAGTTCTGGAGAGGCTTTTGCAAATCTTGTTGCTAGGAAAATTTACCTTTCCCATCACCTCCAACATACCCCACTCCCACACCTTTTTCTTTCCACCAATCATAATCTCTCTTATTCTTACCAATCAACAACTTTCATTTGTTCCTTTCCACCAATAACATCACTTCTTATTCCCACCAATCACAACTTCACACGTCACTTTCTGTTATACTTTTTATCCCTCGTTCGCCATCTTTTCCCTCTTTCAGTCCCGACCTCCGCACAGACAACACCTCGCCACCCCGCTCCTCTCCATCACGTGTCCTCCATACTCTTTTATCTTCCTTCCTTCATCTTCCACCCGAATTAAAGAACCAATCACATTTCGTCTTATTTTTACCAATCAAAACACTCCACGTCACTTCCTGTTTTTCGTTCATCTTTCCCTAATCCTCAATTCTTTTAGCTCGTCCCGGATGAACCAATTGCAATAACGATAATCCTTCCGCTCATGTCGCTTTTCAAACTTACCGCCGTCGCTCGCAGCGACACTAGCGCCCCTAGCGGCAGGATTATCGTTAATCCAATTGGCTCATCTGGGACTTATACTACTAACGCATTATACCAGAATTTTTGAAAACGGCTATTTGTCAGAAATTTATTGATGGCAGAGTATATGGAATTCTGCTTGGAGAGAATGGTTACCCACAACGGCCCTACCTTTACACTCCTATACTGGATCATCACATGAGAACCCCAGCAGAACGAAGGTAATTTCCAGTTGAATACTTACGAGTCATAAGAATAATATGGGGGGGGGGGAGAAAATATGTGTGAAATATACATGTACAATAGTAAGAGATTAGCGGCTGTGTAATTAAAAACACAATCTAATTTACTTGTATGTTTGCTGTTGTATTAGTAATGCAGACATTTTCAGCTTGTCTTAATTTTAAGAACTTAGATCATTACATTGGCTGGTATACCAGCAGATACCCATATTTTAAGATAAATGGATGCATGTTGTTCAATTATTCATACCTGTCTTTGCTTCAAAAAGCATAACCAAAATTTAAATTTACCAGAGCTAAATTTTTACAAGAATAGGCAGTGAAATATAACTACTTGTACCTTTCATTTCAGATACAACAAAGCTCACAAATTTGCTAGAGATATAACAGAATGACTCAACGTGATAAAGAAACACAGGTTTTCTTGTCTAAGGAGGAAATTACTTACAAAAGCAATAATTGTTGCATGTGCTATTTTATGCAACACTGGCATTCTGAGGCGAGATTACTTCAAGAATGTGGAAGTATATCCAGTTGAGGGTGTACCTGTGGCCAATGCCATTGCTGTACAGAAACCACGAGGACATATTCTCAGGCAACAATTCATACAAAGACATTTCAACTCAGCATTTATATGTAACATGGAGCATGGCAGATCCAGGAGAGGACAGCAGCTGTTACTCATTTCAGGATTGTGCATTTTATTATTATTATTGTTAATCAGTTTTTTATGAAGTTTACATCTTCGGACAGCCAATTACACTAAAGTGGACATCCTTTCATATTGACAGAAATCATTCTGTCCTATCTATCCATTGTCTCAAATGTCACTCCTTCATAGTTTCCATAACTCCATTCTTCCATGTTCTTGGAGGTCACCTTTTCGTCACCTTGATGTCATCTATTCAAAAACAATCCTTGGTAGCCTAGCTTGATCCATACACATCACATGCCCATAGCATGTTAATTGTTATGTTGAAGTATCATATAGTATATTGTTGTAACCTCATATAATAATATCATAAATTTAGATAGTGGAACAGAAAGGTACCTGGGAATTTACTTTACTTCTCACATTAACATGAGGCCGATGGGGGCGAGCCTAAAATATACCTTAAAACATGCTTAAATACACTTAAAATTGCAGGATTAAGGAATATGATTACCTGTTCTAATAACCACACCATAATCAACTTTGGATGGCCACTATATTCCACTGAAATTCATAGACTACATTTTCCATTTGCTTCCACAAGGACCTCCATGTCTACCATGTGTTATCCCTTCAATTGCCAGACACAAAGAGAGAGAGGCACTTCCTGACCTTGCCACAAATAACACATTATCCCCTCCCTTACGGTACATCACATCCTGTCCGTATTGCCAACACTAGCATCCCAGTGCTACCAACACATCACATCTCCTGGAGCTACCCAGATCGACGTCCTTATCGAAACAGAAGGACAAAACAAAGAAATACATAAAAATAAATAAATGACATGCTTTACAAAAAAGAATTACACAACCCAAATTGTTTTAACACAGACGAGAATTTGGATGTTTGAAATGTTATATAATGGAGCACAAATGTCTATCAAAAGAAATTAAGTGACTTATTTCATGTTAACATGTTTGTAGTAGCCATTATATGTCCATAGAGTTTTGAGTGCCATCGATGATATGTGTTTAAAGGTATATTACAAATTTTCGAGTGAGTCCCGCACACGCATATTGTACATTGCTACTGACTGTAACTACCCTGCACTATAGTTTAGGTATTTATAAGAGAATCTCTAATATCACCCATAGTGAAGAAATCTCAGCTGTAGAGTCCTTTCTTGCTGACAACGAAACTTGAGGATTATAATAAGGGGGCAATCACTGACTTGGATTGCGCCCCAACAGCTTTTTTGCTACATAATGTGCAGATATCAGTCAGCAGCTCCCCTGGGCTTGCATCTAGCATCGGGTGTGTCTCATCACAGCAGGCTCACTCCGTTGGACACTCGTACTCTACATACAGCAATGTGTCACTACAACATGAATTTCAAACAGGTATAACTTGTGCTCCCAAAACAAAATTATACATAAAAGAAAATAGTATATCATTTAAAATAGTTAGCATGAACAGAAAAGGCCACAATTTTGGCAAAAGTTAACAAAAATGAAGTCTTAGTAACGAACCTACAAAGAATTACAAGCTGACATATAAATTAAATATAAGAGAAGATTACAAGCTGACGCTGTACAGTAAATTCTTAACAATCAGGAAAATATCAAAGTACATAAGTATTACATCAATTATATCAATCATCTATGCACAGTAAATCAAAATACAAAATAGCAAGTCATTTGGGATCCCAAACTTAAACCTAACCAGCTGGTACAAAATAATTGACAAAAATGATAGTGCACTTATCATACATACATAACAATAAAACAAAATCATTCATAATAACCAAAACTCAGATAACACAAAACACTCAATTTAATGACTACCAAAACTACTGCCCTCATTACAGCATGCTTCAAAATAAGTATCCCAATACATGCACCAAACTACAAATGCCCATGTTTGAATCTCTATAGCACCACAAATTGGCATTCGCATTAATATCATTATCCTTCTATACTGCTCATTAGCAGCATCATCATTCATATCGTCATCCTCATTCTCATTATGCACAATAATTACTGAGGAAAAGAAATTTGTGCATGGACATAGCTCATCCAACTAGCTGCAAAATAGTAAAGAAAGCAAAAGTACCTGACATAGGCATAAATTCAGAAAATCACATTAGCATTTCAGGAATAACACACAAATAATATAGCATTACACTGTTGCATCCACATCTACAGGCTTAAAATGAAGCTGAAAAACAGATGGTACCAAAACTTGTTGCATAAACTCAAAAAAAATTATTCTCATTGCATTGCACCTCTTTTGTGAACACATCACACATGCTATACCGGGTATGTTTCAGCACCACCAATATGCAAAACATCTCTCAACTCGTCCTAATATTCCAGGGACGTGCTAGTCCTCCTGAAAACTCACAACATTCAAATTTCAAGGGTACATTGTAGCTATCCCATCGAAGCTTACATTAACTCATCACGTCTCACTACCACCCTCAGGGTTACTCTTCAGCACTCCCACCGAGGCAAATCTTCCAAATACTACTCACATACACACATAAATACACAAAATTTATGCAACAACTTCTGCAAAGAAAGATCACAGCATCATAATGAAACACAAAATCAAGCCAAAAGAATACAACAGAATAAAACACATCATTTGCAAAGCAGTAACCTCATCTATCATTCCTGCAAATCAAAGGCTATTAAGCATTGGTCATTAAAGCAAAAATTTAGTATAACTGTTTCCATCAGAAAACTTTTCACTTGTTTAAAATATATATACCACACTTTGGTGCACACAATGTGCACATACTTATACCTTGGTTTTTTTTTCTTTCTTTTTCTTTTACCACCAAATTCTAATACAACTGTCCAAGTTCTTGTAATACACATGTAGCGACACCATCGGCATCCAATGGGTGATGGATAAATCCTGCTGGTCCATGTTAGGTGATTTTTGAAACTGTGTAGGTCTCTGCAATAGTGGTACAGCTCGTGGTGACTGAAACCAATTAAACTATCAATCTGATTAGTCATGTGAAATACATTCAGGAACTGCGTAGTCAGGCAAAACGAATTATGATGAGAATGATGATGGCGAAAAGTTTGAAACCACAATGCAGCAGTATCTTTCAAGTAACATGGAAAACATTTCAATTTCATATCACCAAACCAAGCATTAGCAGTAGCAAACATTTCAAAATTTTGAAGAAAATCATGTGCTGACAAATTACTAGAATTTTCAAAATAAAGAGGTTCAATGACTGGTCTAGAAACAGCTGGCTACATTGTACTAACAGGAGCAAGCTGATCAGGCACTGCAGGCAGTAATTGTGTATGAAAAGGTGCACCAGCACTATAAATAAATTCTTCCTCACTGTGTTAACTAATTGGTGCAATAACCACATCAGAATTTTGCATAGTGCATCACTTAGGCATTTTAACCACAGAAAAACTACTTTGTAACGTAGAAAATACTATAACCTCAGGCAGTAGATAACAAATATAGAAAAACCAAAGTTGCACGTCACACTTCATAGGATGTAATCTCTTATAAACACACACAATTAATTTTTAGAGCACTGGCACTAACATTCACTTCACATGGTTTAATTTAGTTTCATTTACAACATAAAACATCACACGTGCTCACTGGGTGGGAAGAGGTAACACGTGGTAATTACATGGAGCAACACTCCAAAACACTGAACACTCAAAAACAAACTCAAACTCAAACTTCCAACACTCCAAAAATTATACCAATATAAATATGCCAAAATAAATTACATAATTAAAATTTATAACCAAACAGATGAATAAACCCCTTTTCTAAAGAACTGAAACCGAAATATGTATACCTCACGTTGAAACACCTAAAAACATGCTTGAGTACACTTAAAATTGCAGGATTAAGGAATAGGATTACCTGTTCAAATAACCACACCATACTCAACTTTGGATGACCACTATATTCCACCGAAATTCACAGATTACGTTTTCTATTTGCTTCCACGAGGACCTCCATGTCCACCACGTGTTATCCCTTCAATTGCCAGACACAAAGAGAGAGAGGCACTTCCTGGCCTTGCTGCAAATAACACGTTATCCCCTCCCTTATGGTATGTCACATCCTGTCTGTGTTGCCAACCCCAGCATCCCCAGTGCTACCAACGCGTCACAATATTTTGTTTAATGTACATTTCCTGTCTTATTTTATTATTCCTAATTTTATGACTTCAGAATGGCCCAAATAATGGCATTTCCAATGTCAAAAATATTTGTTTGTATCTATATATGAATTGCCATATTTCTGAAACATATAAAAGTGTACTTTTAACAATGGTGTTGCAATTTTTCTCTTTTTGTTTCTCTTGTTATCTGAGAGCGTACATACAGTGTATAAATTTAAATACGTCCTGTGAACCAGATTTAGCTTAAGATTTTGACAGCAGAAGTTCTTCCAGCTTTTAAACACACTAGTATATTTGCTGCCAAACCTAAGCCTGGGTAAAGTGTGATGGAAAGCTATTACATGTTACATTTTTGGTAAATTAGCAGGTATCTATATCATGTCAGTTTTATCCATCTATGTTTCAAAACTTTAAATAGGAGATAATTTTGTGTGCTCTTTAGTATACTGATATTCTGTAATTACACAATACACCTACATTTTTGCACCAATAAACAATGATGTTTTACATTACTCCTTTTATTTCAGATACAATACAGTTCACAAATCAATAAGGAACATAATAGATCGAATGGAATATGGAAGCAAAGATTTTCATGCCTAAAAAGGAAACCACTCATTAAAGTATTGACAACTGAAGCAAGGTTATCAGAACAATACAAAATGAAAACTATTAAAATGTCAGTTATGCAATTTTGTTTCTTCAACGATGATATGTAAAATGGGGTATTCTGGTTTTAACAAGTGGTAACCCTCTAAGCAATGCAATTAACTAGATAATTTAAAATATGCAAAAAATTATTGATTCCCAGTAGTTTCGTTTCTGATTATTCCCAGAACTGTGCATAAACTTGAGCATCATTTCCATTTCATACATTTATCGCCTGAAATGACCTACCAAGTTAAAGAATGTTAAACCTCAAATACATATAATAACCAATGTTGCAATATTGAAAATCAGAGTGTACAGAACATGCTAATGAACTATTTCATAACACGTTTCTGGTATATCTACTATTTAACATTTTGTTTTGAAATAAATGAATTACTTACACCATAATTAGATGTTACATCAAAACTATAATTAAATGAATAATAATAAGTTTGAAACAGTTCTTGGTTTAAAAATTATAATTCACATGTTAACAGTATTAATATTTTGCATGCAATTAATTTTTATTAAAGAAGTAATAAAATGAATTACTTATTGTTATTATAAGTTTCACCATTCTGTTAGCTTATAATTAAACTCATTCTCAAGGATGGAATATAAAATACTGTAAATACTTGATTTTAATGTTATTTGCGTTGATAAATCGTAAAGGTTGAAACTTGCTAGGAAGTTATAGCACATTTCTTACAGTGTTCCTTTAACAAAGTAATGCCAAAGCTAATGAACTACGAGCTAAACAGCTTGTAAATACATAATTTGCATACAAGATTGTACATAGGTAATATCCATATTGCTCTATATATTATATGAAGTCAATATGATATAATGCAGCATTGTTTATTCAGCAACTGACATGTCGACCAACCAGAGATAAGAAAAGAATCATTATTGGGGACCAGAAGGAGTGTCTTACAGAAGGTCATTGTAAGTCGCAGGAAAACTGTGAACAGAAGAGGTTGCTAACATCGCGGATGATAGAGTTCCATAATTTACGAAGCAAAAATTATGTGATGGTAATAATGAGATAATTGAGTATAATGCAACTATTCAAGAAAGTATTCATAGTAGAGCATATAACAAAAGAAACCTAATATTTGTTATACTAGGTAGCATTTACAAAATAATTAATATTTGCTATGAATAATTTAAGTAAAGCAAAATTATGAGGTACAGCTTATATTAAAAGGTCAGCATAAAACATGATACATTCATAGTGACAAATCAAGCTATCACTTTGGAAATAATTTTAGGAGTGTTCTGAAAACAAAACCGGTTATTAATGTTTAAATCTGGAATTTATTTAAGCATTACTGTCGGGTCTGGTTTTTGTTTATTGTAAGAAAGACCAAATATTGAAAATATTGCAAAGGACCATAATAGAATGATAACAGTTAAGATATTTGTAAGAATAATGAGTTTAGTCACTTCAGTTTTAGGCTAACATATTGTCCCTCCTCTGACAATTTAGCGAAACTGAAAAATGATGAATAAGCAACAAGAAAACTATTTTTATACTTTAAACGATATCCCAATGCTAAAGTGGGGCATCTGCAGCTGATATGGTATAGACCAATTACATGAAAAAGATCATATAATATTTGACTTTTCATAAACAGTTATTAATTAAAATAAGCGTGTACATATTGTGGTTTCATTATTTTGCCAAAGGTGGGACACTATACAACGCAGTTTTCTAGTTTAAATTTTATGCCCAGTTATGCCCTAATTAACACATTTTCATTTTAAGTTCCAATTCCAATAAATGCATTTCCTCCTTTCTTCTCTCCTCTGCCTCAAATGCTTTTTCTTCTTTTCCTCCTCCCACTCAAAACCTTGTCTCCTCCTCTCTTCTTCCTTCCTGGCATTTTCTCTCTTCTCTCCTGCATCTTCTGCAAGAAGATGCAGCTCTTTCTCCCAGAGAGACTGAAGCTTTAGATCATACTCCATCTGGAGTCTATGCATTTTTATCCC
Organism: Deroplatys truncata; assembly: GCA_030765065.1. NCBI lineage: Eukaryota > Metazoa > Arthropoda > Insecta > Mantodea > Mantidae > Deroplatys > Deroplatys truncata. The sequence goes on from CM060990.1 coordinate 281,565,396, forward strand.
CAGTTCCAGTTCTTCCTCCAAAAGGCTCTCCCTCAAAAGGCATTTTTTTGGAGGTGGCTTTGATAGTGATGGAAGAGTTTGACCTATAAAGAAGCAGATTTATTAAATGCTATTATTTGCAGTGGAACAGGTATCCACTGTCGTATCATTGTTTAAATTATTGTTATCTTCTGCTTCTTTGACAGCGATGTCTTTGTCACTAGATGCATCATTTGACTGATCTGTAACATATCAATATAAAACAGTCAATGCTGCTTTTGACAGCAATAATAAACAGTAGATAATAGTAATAAAACCACACTATTTATTATATACATTAAATAAAAATGTAATCGTTTTAAATACAAGGAATATATATTTTATTAGTTTCTTAAATTACCTTGTGAGTAAGAATCGGCAGTAATGTTTTCGGTGGTGACATGAGTACACTGCGAGTCTGAAATAATAATAATAATAATAATAATAATAATAATAATAATAATAATAATAATAATAATAATAATAAGAAGAAGAAGAAGAAGAAGAAGATGAAGAAGAAGAAGAAGAAGAAGAAGAAGAAGAAGAAGAAGAAGAAGAAGAAGAAGAAGAAGAAGAAGAAGAAGAGTTTCTGCTCTAAATTAACTGAAATTAGTATATACAAGCAAAACAAAAAAACTAATTATTTTGAAATATTTTGTCCTCTTAAGTGAATCTAATTCAGTACTTGAATTATGAGATTGTATTTATAACTGCACAGCTCCATAAGAATGAGTAATGGTAATGTGAACACGTTTAAGTTATACACGGTTACAATATTTAAAAATTGTGATTGGGAATAATTAAATCCCTCAGCTAAAGTGGATTATATTTCATTAGATTAAAACATTGTATTAACAACTGAAAGTCTTATTTTCAAAATAATTATCATAATTTCTTTTCAGAGCAAGTAATAGGTAGCCAACATGGAGTTATGAGTTCCCTGATATGACAGTTTACTTCATATAAAGCTTTATATTCAGATAACATATTTAATGGCCTTGTGCATTAAAACTGCTACCTGCAGCTACAGTGTCAAGCTGGATTGTTGGTGTTGCTGTTGGTGTCAATAAGACTGAAAAATATCAAGTAATAATAATTTAATACATCAAAATAGAGCACATTTTCCCTAATAGTTAATATTTAGAAGAGAAAGTATTATTTGCTTTACAAGAATGTATTGTGAATGTTATACATGATTAGGTACCTGAAGGTGGTCTGATAGCATCAGCATTACATTCGAAACAGAACCCCACGTTGTGACCCAAATGGGGTACTGCCAGGGTTATCCTGTATAATAGCGGCCATCTTCTGCTAGCAGTGGCCTGGAAGTGGCTTAAGGGGCTCGAGCGTTGCCAACAGTAGGAAATGAGCATGCAGAATATAACAACATTGTAACATTAAATTGGCGGTGCGCTAATTAAAATAGTCTTACATCAACATTAAATTAGGGTTAAGTGAATGCTTGTATTTCATGAAATTAGCCTTGCACCAATGCACAAAAAGACACAAGTTTCCCATGGGAGTGATAGTATAGTTAAATGCATGTGTTTTTTTTTTCTGCCCTTTTTTTGGAGTTTTTTTTATGAATGTCTTGTACAACATTCAATGTTTATGTACTTTTTGGCTTTTAGTTATGCGCTTTTAACAATAACAATATATTTCCTCTTGTAAAAAAAAAGTCGTCTTTTTATTCGGGTAAAGTAAATATTGTATATAGGCGCAGTAGGATTTTATTATTGAACCTTTGGTTATTTGATACTATTAAAAGCTTTAGAAAATTAGACAGAATGACCATTAAGGCAAAAGTTATTTTAAATACCTAGGGGGAAAGTAAGTACTAAGGTCATAAAGGCAAAACAGAAGGAGGTTGGGATAAAGGAATTTTTTCGTTGAAGCCTAGTTATTTTACAAAGTGAACAAAACCTTTATGTTGATCCATTCTCAGTAAAAATGCTTTAATCATAGAGCAAACACATTTTCGCACATATATAAAAAAAGGTGCACACATTATTACATAGACAGACAGATGGATGGATGGATATTGCTAAAAAACATTTATACGTGTATAGCAACGTCAAAAGCTAAGTATTACAAAAATTCAATCTTATAAAATTCCTGGAGTAGAGAAAGGATTTCCTTCAATATCATTAAAAATCTGTGTTTTAAAAATGTCATATGTAAGTTTTTTTATTTTATCAGATAAGCTTAAAATCAGTGAAGCTTCTATATAGCACAGAAGCAGTGGCAGCATTCTTGCCATTGCCATTGAGCCATAAAGCCCACATTGTTGTATTAATGAACTGCAATGAACATCACAATAGCAAAAAACTGATGTCACTAAAAATAGAAACAGAAGTATGCACCTTTGATTGAATTCCACCTTGTTAAAGTACACTGTGTAATGCTGCGCGATTACATCCAGTATCACACCAACCATGTCTTGTCTCTGAAAACAATTCCGGAATAGGAATTCATGAAGATAGGATGTGAAGAGGGCTTGTACCAAACTGGCACCGAATTTTCCTCTTGATCCTCGTCCACATGTTTTCCACATTCTGCGTCCCCTCAGGGGCCTCTTACGGTAGGTACGGTATTGGCGCTCCCGGGATCCCGAGCCACACTCTCGATTGGGTTCCTCTAAGAGGTAAGGGGGCTTATGCCAAACGCCCAATCAACTGTGGTCTACAAGCGTGTTTGACCAACGATTAGTTACCTCCCTGAACGCAGTCTGACGAATACCACTGCTCGGGACGGTTGAGGGGAGTTGAAAGGGGTGAGTGGGTAATGTGGAACTCCCAGCCCCTGAGTGTCATGTAGGATTGTGTTCGTATCCGCTGGTAAAAGTCAGTCCCAGGGAGGGGCCATTACATGAGCTGTTACACTCCCGAAGGCGATTGCGTCCCTTTATCTATGAATTGGGAGGTGAAACCGTAAGTCGAGCAAGGTCCAGAGCAGGATTTACCTAAGCTGGGGTGGCACCCAGGATGTGAGCATGCCATTGGAGACATTTGTAATGGTGGAGGATTCAAGCGCAATGGATACGAAAGAATAAAAGAAAAACACCAAATTAGTTGTGAAAGAAGTAGCCGAGTATTGTGATCGTCGCTACTTTCTTATCAGTAGAACTGAGGAAAGAAGGACATTCAGTACGGTTAGTCCATTCACTATCCAAAAGGGTCTGGATAAAATTACTGGCGCAGTAAAATCCTGTATTAGAACTCGTAATAGCACGCTCCTGGTTGAATAACATTCACCATCTCAGGCAGCTATTATACAGAAAGCAAACATGTTAGCTAGCTACCTCATACGAGTTAAGATGCAAAAGACCTTGAACTCCTCGCGCGGTGTTGTACACACCCGTACATTGGACAATATGTCCAATGAGGAGATTCAAGAAAATCTGGAAGATCAAGGTGTGGCATCTGAATATCGGGATCAGCGGAGACAAGGAGATGAATTTGTGCCTACTCGTACTCTGTTTCTTACCTTTGATGGGTAGACCTACCTCAAAGGATTAAGGCAGGGTATGAAGCCATTGAAGCTAGGCCATATATTCCCAACCCGTTGAGATGCTGTAAGTGCCAGCGCTTTGGTCATACAAGTGATTTCTGTAACTGTTAAGCTACCTGCGTTAACTGTGGAGAATTCTCACACGAGGGAGCATGTACATCAGCTCCAGCATGCGTTAACTGTAGTAGTGAACAACCATCCAGTTCCTGAGAATGCCCAGGTTTTACAGAGGAAAGGGCGATCCAGGAGATCCGGGTTAGGGGAATACTTCCTTCTCGGAAGCCTGAAAACTCCTGCGCGTCCGCTAACCCTCTGTCCCCAAGTCCGGTACCTAAGCTCAGTTGCAGCTAAACCGGTACTGAGTGGGGAAATCACAACTCAAACCAGCGATATTAACGGGGCCACAATTTCACAAAAGATTCTCATAGCCAGGTTACTTCCAAAGACCACGAAATCTACATATGCAACAACAGATGCCATGTATCTTACTGACAAGATCCCTTCAGTAAGGTCAACATCAAGACCATCGACCTCAAGCAATAAGACTGGCAAGCCCGTAACTTATAATGCATCACAGATAAAGTTCAAGACCAGCTATAACCAAAATGACTTCCTGAAAGAAAATGTAAAGTCTATACCCCAAACATTCAAGGGAAAGAAAAGTCCACAAGCATCTTCTCGGAGATCCTCTTCCGATGAATCTTCTGGGAAGGACTCGGATCGGCGATCTACATCTTCGCCGATCTCCACTTCCAATCGGTTCGAGTTCTCGAACCAAGTTTTCAATTGGAAAGCGGTTCTCTCCCATGGAGGAGATGGAGCAGGAGATTACTGCCCCTACTGCCAGAACGATAATGAAAAAGAGTCAGGATCCTTCCTCTGCTAAAGGTGCTAGCCCGTCACCGAAAAAGAGCAAATTGGTTCGACAACCTTCGTCATCAAAGTAGTGGACTCTTTGGAATTGAGAACTTATCTCATTATGAATACCATGGCTATCCTTCAAGGGAACATGAGTGGAATTAGAACTCATCGACTAGAGCTTGAGTTTTTAATCCACGAGAATAATACTTTGGTCGTATGTTTGCAAGAGACTAAGCTCCGTTCGCAAGATGGCTTTAAAAATAAGTCGGTATACCCCACTATGGTGTGATCTTACACCCGAAGATGGTATTCCTGTGCACGGGGGCACCATGGTGCTCATAAGAGATGATGTATTTGTGGAATCTGCAACCACAGAGTCTGACATCCAGTCAGTGGCTATAAGGATTAAACTGCCATCCCTCCAATTTACCATTTATAACATTTATCTGCCTCCATCCGATAACCTCTCACTCACGGTTTTAGATGATCTAATTTTGCAGTTACCGAAGCCTTTTCTGATGGTGGGAGATGTTAATGACAATCACCCTCTTTGGGGCTCACCTCGCGCTTGTGCGAGAGGTAAATTAACTGCCGATTTTTGGACAATTATAACTTAGCTCTTCTGAACACCGGAGAGCCTACATTTCTCTCAGACTACTTCAACACTTTCTCACACCTTGATATTGCAGTCAGTTCACCACAGTTAGCAGTTAGCTTGCAATGGCATGTCATCTCTGATTTACATTCTAGTGACCACTTTCTATGCCCTATTAATCTCTTAACACAAGATATGTGTTCCACACATTTGCTTCGATAAAGCTTGTATCAAGCCTACTGGAACCTTTACTCCCAGTTGGCTGTGTTTAATTACAATGAGCACGCTGTGCGAATGGTTTGGTCGAATATCTCGCAGAGACAATTCTTTGTGCTACTGATCAATCTATTCCTCGATCGATGCCCAGCCCCGTCGATTTCCGGCCCCTTGGTGGACCGATGAATGTCGAAAGGCCATTCGTGCTCCTAGGTGTGCTGTTAGGGTTTTTCAGCGTCCCCCTACACTGTATAACCTGATCCAGTACAAGAAAATGCGTGCCAAGTCCAGACAAATCATTAAGGATTACAACATCGTGAAGCAAGGTTGTAACTTTATTTAAACGACATACACCTTCCTTTGTCGTTTGGGATAAGTTAAGGCGTGTGACCAGAAATTCGACCCACCTGCCAGTTGCCGGTCTCAAAACAGCTGCAGGAGCTGTTGTTGATACATTTCACTGGCTAACGCATTTGGCCGTGCTTTCGCTCAAGTGTTTAGCTCAGATAACCATTCGCCCGAATTCCTTCCTGTTAAGGCTCAGGTTGAATCTCAAGCTTACTGGTTTCGTTCAGGAGATCCTGAAGATTGCAATTGCCTTCTCACCATGGCGGAGTTAGAACTCGCTCCTTCATCTTCGCGAGTATCAGCACTATAACAAGTTGGTATGCACGTGCAAATGTTGCAATAGCTCTCTCCTGAAGGTAAGGCTTTCCTACTCGAGGTCTATAATCGTGTTTGAGTTCACGTCACTTTTCCAGATATCCAGATATCCGTCATATTTCCCTCACCAGTTGCGTTTGCAAGATGAAACGCAAGATCAATGGACGACTGGTATGGTGGTTGGAAACTTACAACCTGCTGAACAACACCCAGTGCGGTTTTCGGAGACGCCGTTCAACAATAGACCACCTTGTGTCATTATCGACACAGATCATGAACGGTTTTATGAAGAATTGTCAAACAGTTGCGATATTTTATGACCTTAAGAAGCCTTATGATACGTGTTGGCGAGCAGGGATACTACGTTCTCTATTCGCCTGGAATATACGTGGACACTTACCACTGTTCATTCGGGAGTTTATGAATGACCGTGTTTTCCGAGTAATAGCCTGCTCGATTTTTTCGAGCCTTTTTGTTCAGGAGCACGGACTACCTCAGGATCGGTACTAAGCGTTACATTGTTTGCTATAGCAACTAATTCTATCTCAAAATGTGTTCGTCCAGGGGTATCGTCATGCTTATTCGTAGACGACTTTGCCGTTTATTGTACTTCTCTGCGTGCGCCGCTTTTTGGAACGCCGTATGCAGCAATGCTCAGATAATCTCCAAGAATGAAGTTCTAAAAATGGCTTTCGTTTCGCAACTGAAAAGTCAATCTGCATGAACTTCTGGCGCCGTAGGAGACGATTACAACCTTCACTCCGATTCGGTCCAGATTTACTACCATTCGCAGATTCGACGAGATTCCTGGGGTTGACGTTTGATAGGAAACTTAAGTGGTCATCACATATAGCACATTTGAAAGCGCAATGTGACCGTTCTCTGAATCTCTTGCGAATATTAAATGGCAAATCTTTGGGGGGGGGCGGATCGGACTGTTTTGCGTCGACAGTATCGCGCACTGATCCGATCAAAAAAGACTATGGGTGTATCATTTATTCCTCAGCACGATCATCTGTGCTGAGGAGATTAGACGCAGTCCATAACCGGGACATTCGAGTGGCTATTAGTGCTTTTCCCACTGGCCCAGTTATGCGTTTTTACGCCGAATCTGCAGAACCTCCTCTGTGTTATTGGCGTCATGTCCTCTTGGGAAATTATGGCTGTGCGCTTAAATGTATGCCTCAACATCCAACGTTCACTTCTTTTTTCACATTGCGCTGGACGAACGTTATAGGAATTCCTCCATTAATCCAAGGCCTGCTGATGTTCGTTTCCGGGAGCTTCTAAGAAAACACGACATTTAAATGTTTAGCATGTTTGCTAACGGGGAGAGGGTGTTGCCCCCTTGGTTACGTGTGATATCTCACGTAGATCTTGGGAGGACGGTATACCGGAAGTCTACGATGCCTACGTTTAGTATCCGCGTCTGTATTTTTAGAATTTTTGTCAGGTTACAGTGACCAAATTTTGACCCACACCGATGGATCCAAGTGCACCATGGATGTGGTTATGTTCATGGAGCCGAACCCTATACATTCACCCCTAGTTTCACAGTCATTCTAGATAATTTTGATCAACGATTTGTATCACAGCTATTTAAGTTAATTTCACATGATTAGGGAAGTATCACAGGTATTTAAGTCATTTTAACACGTAATTCAGATAGTATCACAGGTATTCATGATAATATACAGAGTAATTAGATTATAAACATTTCTCATCCAACGTTACAACACTTTATATACTTTTTTTAAATGTTACAAGCTTTTATATGTTAAGCAGTTAGCGTGCGAGGCGGAGAGGGATAAACTGCATATTGGTTTACAAATTGAAAAGCTTTGCGTCAACATACCTTTATTTTAGTTCGTTGTAGGTGCCTCTCCCCTTTTATCTAGGCTTGAGACTAGCACTAGGATTGCTCCTAATGGCAGAGGTTAACACCTCCCCTTCCATTTTCTTCCTTCTTCATCAGACGTCTGCTAAGTGTATACACAGCACACGGATAAACTTCATTTATAAGATTGTAGACTCACGAGAAAATCTTCATCTTCGAATTATATTCTCTTAAGCACTGCTTGTAATACTGTAATGTCCATACGCATGGGTAGTTATTCCATCCTCAACAATAACTCTTTTATCATCAAAGGGACTCAATGTAATTTTATTCATTTGCACTGTGGTAACAGCGTGCTTTCGTGATAGGATTAAATTCATGGGCGTTCTGATGATCCCCCAGGGGCTCACCTTATTTTGAAAACGGATTTGGCGTACCCGGGGTGCCCGAGCCCATCATCGCCATCATCATCCCTCTACCCTCGTCCGGTCGAGGTGGGTTCGTCTTCGTGACCGGGGGACTCAAGGTACGCTCTCGTGCGTTCTTTACATTTCGTTCCATGGCGCCCCTCGCCATCGTTCTTTCTTGATCTCTCCATTTACGAACCTTTCGCATCACGACCATGCATTCTTTCATATCTTTTCCTTCTCGCCGGCCTACCTTGCGTGCAAAACGCCCACACAGTTATGATTTATTTTACCTTTTTCTTTTAATCCTCTGTGGACACAGCCTGACGGATAACCGCTCACTGGATGCGCAGCTGGGTGAGTGGGGAATGGCGTCATCCCCACCACCCAGGGTCGCCATGTAGGGTTTGTGTTCGTATCCGCTCTTCAGCTGCAGTCCCGGGGAGCCATTGCATGAGCTGCTGACTTCCGACGGCCATTGGGTCCCTCTGTCTACGTTATGGGAGGTGTGACCCCGGGGGGTGAGACGTGTATGGATAGGCCACTCACCCAAGCCGGGGTAACGCCCGGGAAGTCAGAGCCCAATGTCGGAAACAGTTGCAATGGTGGAGGATTTCTTTCGCTATGAAGCCCCTTTCTCCATTACTAACAACAAGCGCCGAAAAGTCTATGTAACAGAAGTAGCACCACCGACATCTGGTTGTTACTTGGTCATTTCACGAACAGAAGAAGGGCAAAGCTTTGAGAAGTTGAACCCCTTTATTATTCAGAAGGGCATTTATGATATTGCTGTTGTGGTGCAGTCCTGCACTCGTCTACGGAATGGTTCTTTATTACTACAAGCAAAGTCCGATCAGCAAACTAAGACCTTCTTGCGCGCTACGCTTCTCCACGGTTATCCCATCCGTGTTGAGAAGCACTGCACCTTGAATTCCGGTCGAGGTGATGTTACCACCCATAGCCTTGATGGTTTGTCGGACGAAGAACTCGTAGACTATCTTTCAGATCAAAAGGTGACAGATGTACATGGAGTGAAGGCCAAACGCGACGGAGTACTGGTACCTACTCGTACCCTGTTTATAACATTTGATGGCGCTGATCTGCCCACGAGCATTTCACCAGGGTAAGAACGTATTGCGTTGAGCCCTTATATTCCTAGACCTCTGCGTTGTTTTTAATGCCAACGTTTTGGGCATACGCAAATCTCATGTAAGAATGCCGTTACCATCTGTGCATCATGTAGCCAGCCCTCACACGAAGGTACCTGTTCAACAGCCCCCGTCTGTGTTAATTGCAAAGGGTCTCATTGTGCGTCATTTGCCGACTGTTCGCGATACTTGAACGAGAAGGCGATCCAGGAGATCCAGGTTAAGCAGAAACTCTCCTTCGCTGAAGCCCGGAGGCGTTACCATGCCCACCAGCCTTCGCTCCTGCGATCGGGTACATTTAGTTCTGTTGTTGCCTCGCCAGTACACCGGAAGGATGCCGAAACGCAGACCTGCACCGTGACTGCATTGACCGCCACTACCATCCGGCCGTCCATTTCTGGCACAGTACTTAAGCCATCTAAAGCTGGTCCTAAGGTATTGAAGTCACAAGCCACTGAAAAGAAATCAAAGCAGAAATTTCGTAGACAAGATTTTCTGAAAGAACCTCCGCGTGAGCGCGGTAAGAAAAGTTCACCTTCTCCTCCTCGAAGATCGCAGTCCCAGGGCGCTCCTGGGACAAGCCGCACTCAGCGGCACCCTTCACCCATTGCCACCCAGAACCGATTCTCGGCGCTTGAATCGGTTTCTGGCTCTGAGCGCGTGGGCCCTCCCTTCGAGGAGGCTATGGAGTCTGACCAAATTCATACAAAAAGCGTGAGTCCAAAGGTTAAGCAGAAGGTAACATTGAGTCTCCTTTCTAAATAGACAGTTTATGCCTTTTTCTTCATGGCTATCCTGACCTGGATTTTATGTGGTGTACGATCGCATACGGCGGAACTGCAACTTTTATTGCGTTTCTATTCACCTATTGTCGTGAGTTTGCAGGAGACCAAGCTTCGCCCTCAAGATCCCTTTGAGCTCCGAGGGTATACTTCTGTTCGCTACGATCCTGCACCGGATGGGGTTACTCCTTCTCATGGAGGTGTCATGATATTAATGCGTAATGACGTTCATTTTCAGACTCTCACACTTATGTCCGAATTGTAAACTGTTGCAGTTAGACTTCACTTACCCGGCCTTTTCTCTTCTGTTTCCTCCATCTATTTACATCCGCCCTAGCTAACGTGGACATTCGAGATCACCTGTCCGCTCACCCAACACCATTTTTTTTCTGTTGGGAGATTTTAATGCACATCACTCCCTGTGGGGCTCGCCTAGGGCTTGCGCGAGGGGAACCCTTCTTTCTGACATCTTTGATCATTTCAGTCTCTCCATCCTAAATACAGGTGTGCCTACCTTTCTGTCTGATTCTTCTGGTACATTATCTCACTTGGACCTTGCCGTTTGCTCACACCAGCTTGCTAGTCCTCTGCAGTGGAACGTCGTCGCTGACACCTACTCCAGTGACCATTACCCCTGCATCGTTTCTCTGTTGTCTCACCACGTCCAGCATTCCAGAGTACCTACCTGGATATTCAGAAAAGCCGACTGGAGATTGTATTCCAGCCTCGTGTGTTTGCGGACCAGCCCTTCACTGAAGTTAACCAAATGGTGCAGCACCTTACCTCTACGATGCTATCTGCCACCGAAGGCACAATTCCCCGTTCGTCCTCTCACGCTCGGCGTCTTCCTGTTCCGTGGTGGAACAAGGATTATCGGGACGCCGTTCGTGCCCGTAAAACTGCAATTAAGGTGTTTCGGCGACACCCTACATTTGATAATTTGGTTAATTTTAAACAATCGCGCGCCAGGGTTCGTCGCGTTATTCAGGATAGCAAGAACGCGTCCATTCATAGCCATTTTCACACTTTCATCCCCGTCCGGTCGAGGTGCGTTCGTTCTCGTGACCGGGGGACTCAAGGTAGGCTCTCGTGCGTTCTGTGCATTTCATTCCATGTCGCCCCTCAACATCGTTTCTTTCTTCTCTTTTACTTCTGCACATTTCGCACCACGGCCATTAATTTACGCATCTCTTTTTCTTCCCCGCCGGCCTACCTTGTGTGCGAAACGCCCACACAGTTTTATTTCTTTTACATTTTATTTCAATCCTCCGTGGACACAGCCTGACGGATACCCGCGCACTGGGTGCGCAGCTGGGTGAGTGGGTAATGGTAATGACCACCCGGGGTCGTCATGTAGGGTATGTATTCGAATCCGTTGTTCAACTGCAGTCCCGCGGGGGGCCATTGCATGAGCTGCTGACTTCCGACGGCCATTAAGTCCCTCTGTCTATGTTCTGCGAGGTTGACCCTGGGGTGAGATAGGTATAGATAGGCCACTCACCCAAGCCGGGGTAACGCCTGGGAAGTCATAGCCCGAGGTCGGAGACGGTTGCAATGGTGGAGGATTTATATCGCTATGGAGCACCCATTCTCCATTAATACCAACAAGCGCCGAAAAGTATACGTAACGGAAGTGACACCACCGACAACTGGTTGTTACTTGGTTATTTCACGAACCGAGGGACAAAGTTTTGAGAAAATGAAACCTTTCATCATTCAAAAGGGCATTGATGCTATTGCTGGTGCAGTTCAGTCCTGCACTCGTCTATGAAATGGTTCCTTATTAGCACAAACGAACTCCGATCAGCACAGTAAGACCTTTTTGCGCGCTACGCTTCTCCACGGCTATCCCGTCCGTGTGGAGAAGCACCGTACATTAAATTCCTGTCGAGGCGTCATTACCACCCATAGCCTCGATGGTATGTCGGGCGATGAACTCGTAGACCATCTTTCAGACCAAAAGGTGACAGCTGAGCATAGAGTGCAGGCCAAACGCGACGGAGTATTGGTACCCACTCGTACCCTGTTTATAACAGTTGATGGCGACGATCTGCCCACGAGCATTTCAGCAGGGTACGAACGCATTGCGGTGAGGCCTTATATTCCAAGACCTCTGCGTTGTTTTAAATGCCAACGTTTTGGGCATACGCAAGTCTCCTGTGAGAGTGCCGTTACCATCTAAGCCTCATGTAGCCAGCCGTCGCACGAAGGTGTCTGTTCCACAGCCCCGTCTGCGTAAACTGCAAAGGGTCTCATTCTGCGTCATTTGCCGACTGTCCGCGGTACTTAGACGAGAATGCGATCCAGGAGATCAGGGTAAAGGAGAAAGTCTCCTTCGCCGAGGCCCGGAGGCGTTACCATGCGCGCCAACCTTCACTCCTGCGATCTGGTACATTTTGTTCTGTTGTTGCCTCGCCAGTACCACGAGTAGATGCCGAAACTCAGACCTGGACCATGACTGTATTAACCGCCACTACCACCCGGCCGTCCATTTCTGGTATAGTTAGCAAGCCATATAAACCTGGTCCCAAGTCAATGAAGTCGCAAGCCGCTGAAAAGAATCCAAAGCAGAAACTTCGTAGGGAAGATTTTCTGAAGGACCCTCCGCGTGCGCGCGGTAAGAAAAGTCCACCTTCTCCTCCTCTGAGGTCGCAGTCCCAGGAAGCTTCTGGGACAAGCCGCGCTCAGCGGCACCTCTCACCCATCGTCACCCAGAACCGATTCACGGCGCTTGAATCGGCTTCTAGCTCCGAGCACGTGGGCCCTCCCTTCGAGGAGGCTATGGAGTCTGACGAACTCCATACCAAATGCCCAAGCCCAGAGGTTAAACAAAAGGTAATTTTAAGCCGCCCTTCTAAATAGACGCTTATCCCTTTTTCTTAATGGCTATCCTGACCTGGAATGTACGTGGTGTACCATCGCGCATAGGGCGGAACTACAACTTTTATTGCGTTCCCATTCGCCTAAGGTCGTGTGTTTGCAGGAGACTAAGCTTAGCCCTCATGATCCTTTTGATCTGCGAGGATATACTCCGATTCGCTACGACCTTCAACCGGAGGAGGGTACTCCTGCTCATGGTGGTGTCATGTTGTTAATGCGTAACGACGTTCATTTTCAACGTCTCACTCTTACGTCCGACTTGCAAGCTGTTGCCATTAGACTGCAGTTACCCAGTTTTTTCTTTTCTGTTTGCTCTGTATATTCACCTTCATCGTCTCCCCTCGCTAACGCGGACCTTCGAGATCTCTTGTCCGCTCTCCCAACACCATTCGTCCTTTTGGGAGATTTTAATGATTATCAGCCCCTGTGGGGTTCGCCAAGGGCTTGTGCGAGAGGAACTCTTCTTTCCGACATTTTCGATCAGTTCAATCTCTCTATACTCAATACAGGTGAGCCTACGTTTCTTCCTGATTCTTCCGGTACATTTTCTCACTTGAACCTTGCCGTTTGCTTACTCCAGCTTGCTAGTCGTCTTCAGTGGAACGTCGTCGCTGACACCTACTCCAGCGACCTTTACACTTGCATCGTTTCTCTGTTGTCTCACCACGTCCAGCATTCCAGAGTACCTACCTGGATATTCACAAACGCCGACTGGAGCTTGTATTGCAGCCTCGTGCATTTTGATGATCAGCCCTTCGCCGACATTAACCAACTAGTGCAGCCCCTTACGTCTACGATTTTCTCTGCCGCCGAACGCGAAATTCCCCGTTCATCTTCTCAACCTCGCCGACCGCCTGTTCCGTGGTGGAACAAGGATTATCGGGACGCCGTTCGTGCCCGTAAAACTGCAATTAAGGTGTTTCGGCGACACCCCACACTTGATAATTTGCTGACTTTTAAACAATCGTGTGCCAGGGCTCGTCGCATTATTCAGGATAGCAAGAAGGCATTGTGGACTCGTTTTGTCGACTCTTTTAATCGCTTCAGGCCTTCTCTTTTGTTTGGGATAAACTTCGTCGCTTCTCCGGTAAAGTGTCGCATTGTACTGTGTATGGCCTTCAGGTTTTACAATGCCACCATAGTGGATCCGGCTGCCATTGCTAGCACTCTGGGTGCTGCCTTTGAGGCGGTTTCCATTTCGGCCCATTATTCCGTCGGCTTTCGATCTATCAAAGACCGGCTCGATTCCGCCAGCTATAATTTTCGGTCTGCTAATAATGAGTGTTATAACGAACTTTTCACAATGAGGGAGCTGGAGCACGCTCTTCATTGCTTTAGGCACTCCGCTCCTGGCCCGGACGGCATTCATCTCCTTATGTTAAAGCACCTTTCAGCCGACAGTAAACTCTTTCTCTTACAGGTCTATAACCATATTTGGCAAGACGGCTTTTTTCCTTCCGTTTGGCGCCAAGCCACTATTGTCCCTATACTTAAGCCTGGGAAGGATCGCCAACTATCTTCCAGCTACCGCCCTATCTCCCTCACCAGTTGCGTTTGCAAGGTGATGGAGCGCATGTTCAACGGGCGGTTGACATGGTGGCTTGAGTCTCAGAAACTTCTAGCGAACTCTCAGTGCGGATTTCGCCGCTATCACTCTACCGTCGACCATCTGGTGTCCCTGTCGACGCATATTATGAATGGATTTCTGAGAAAGTGTCAAACGGTGGCTGTATTTTTTGACCTGGAGAAAGCTTATGACACTTGTTGGAAGGGCGGCATTTTACGTACACTCCATGCATGGAATTTTCGCGGTCGTCTTCCCATATTTCTTCGGGAGTTTATGACGGACCGCGTCTTTCGTGTACGTGTGGGCTCGGCTTTATCTCGTCGTTTTATTCAAGAGAACGGAGTACCGCAGGGCTCTTTACTCAGTGGCACACCTTTTTCTATTGCTATCAACCCCATTGTTGATTGTATTCCACCTGGCATTTCATCGTCCCTTTTTGTTGACGATTTTGCCATTTACTGCAGTTCACGGCGGACCTGTCTACTCGAACGCGTTTCCAGAGCTGTATCGACCGTATCTGGGCCTGGAGTAACGCTAACGGCTTTAATTTCTCCGCCGAGAAATCCGTCTGCATCAACTTCTGGCGCCGGAAGGCTTTCCCTCCGCCCTCTCTCCATCTTGGGTCGGAGGTCCTTCCATTTGCAGACGAGGTGAAATTTTTGGGGCTGGTCTTTGACCGGAAGCTGAGCTGGACTTCGCACATTTCCTTTTCAATACCTAAGTGTGACCGTTCTCTTAATCCTTTACGTGTTTTAAGTGGCACATCCTGGGGAGCTGATCGGACCGTCCTTCTATATCTTTATCGCTCTTTGGTCCGATCCCAGCTTGATTACGGGTGCATTGTCTATTCGTCGGCGAGTCCATCTGTATTACGTCGATTGAATGCCATTCACCATCGTGGCATAAGAGTCGCTACAGGGGCCTTTCCAACCAGCCCTGTTATTAGCCCATATGCTGAAGCTGCAGTGCCTCCGCTGTCCTTCAGGCGTGAGATGCTCTTGTGCAGCTATGCCTGTCGACTCTCAAGCTTGCCTGACCACCCGTCTTTCGAGGTATTTTACGAAGATTCGCTTGATCGGCAATATTTCGTTAGCTCCTCTGCCTTGCTCCCTCCAGGAGTTCGATTTCGACAGCTTCTTCGGCATTTGGACTTTACGCCAGCGCCGGCCCTTCCCAGGGGGGAAGAGTGCTTTCCTCCATGGTTGCGCGCTGAGGCCCAGTGTCACCTTGGGTTGACGTCAATGTGGAAGAATGAGACCTCTTCTTTAGTTCTTAGATCGGCCTTTTTAGAACTTCGGGCGCAGTTGCGGGACTTTCGTTTTATATATACTGATGGGTCTAAGACTGCAGTTGGAGTAGGGTGTGCCTTTGTTGATGATAATCGTGGTTTTACATTTCGTTTACCCGGGGAATGTTCGATTTTTACCGCCGAAATTTTTAGTATTTATCAGTTACTTTTATACGTCCAGCGGTACGCCTTACGAGTCTGTTTTATATGTTTAGACTCCCTGAGTGCTCTTCAAAGTATTCGCGCACTGTACAATTACCACCCCCTCATTCAGCGCATATATGACCTGGTCCACTCGCTTGGTGCCTCTGGCATCAGCGTCTCCTTCATGTGGATTTCAGGTCATGTGGGCATCTCAGGGTACGAGTCGGCAGACGTCGCTGCGAAATCGGCGATTTTATTACCCAGATTTTTTACCTCTGTAGTTCCCTCGTCAGATTCGTGTGTTATTTTACGTCGCGGCATTCTCTCGCTTTGGCGCGATGAGTGGACGGCCCTACGGGGGAACAAATTGCGGGAGATTAAACTTGTCCCGTTAGTCTGGGGTACCTCTTCTCGTTCTACACGTCGGGAAGAGGTACTTTTAGCCCGTTTACGAATTGGACATTGCCTTTTTAGTCATAGATACTTGCTCAGTGGAGACCCCGCTCCACTGTGTCAGCAGTGTGATGCGCCCTTAACGGTGCGCCACATTTTAACTGAGTGTCAAGTTTTAGCTCCACTGCGCGTTCGCGTGGGTCTGCCTGTTGGCACAGCCAACGTTTTGGCAGACGACGCGCATGCTGTAGAATGTCTTTTACGTTTTGTATGTGACATTGGTTTTAATCGGCGCATTTGATGCGCTGAGCGTCTTTTAACTTTGAGATTTTATATTGTCAGTTTTAATGGGGCTCTTCTTCCCGACCGACATAAGGCGCTCATGTCCCTTGCATTCTACAGTTCTTGACACGTTTTATTCTTTTAGTGACCATGATTTTAGTGTGTAGATTTTATTTTTTGGTCTGTTGTGTTGTATAGTGTTTTTGACCAAGCGGGTTTGTGTGTGGGTTTTTAGTTTTTTGACTTTTCGATTTTATATTTTATACATTGTAAGGGCGCTAATAACCCTAGCAGTTGAGCGCCTTGAAGCCCTATCACACCATCGGCGAGTTTATTACCCAAATCTTTTACCTCTGTTGTTCCCTCCACAGATTTGTTTGTTATTTTACGTAGCCGCATCCTCTCGCTTTGGCGGGATGATTGGACGGCCTTCCAGGGCAACAAGTTTCGGGAGGTTAAACCTCTTGCGTTAATCTGGGGTACCCCTTCCCGTTCTTCTCGTCGGGAAGAGATACTTTCAGCTCGTTTACGAATCCGACATTGCCTTTTCAGCCATAGATTCCTGCACAGTGGTGATTTCGCACCACTCTTTCAGCAGTGTGATGCGTCCTTAACGGTGCGTCACATTTTAAAAGGGTTTCATGTTTTAGCTCCATTACGCTTTCGTGTGGGTCTGCCTGTTGGCATAGACAGCGTTTTGGAAGACGAAGCGCGTGTTGTAGAATGTCTTTTACGTTTCATAAGTGACAGCGGTTTTAATCGGCGCATTTGATGCGCTGAGCGTCTTTTGGGTTTGTGATTTTATATTGTCTGTGTTAATGGGACTCTTCTCCCCGGCTGGCATATGGCGCTCATGTCCATTGCATTCCACTGTTTTTGACATGTCGTTTTACCCTTTTATTCAGAATCGTTTGAATATGGTAGTTTTTGGAGTTTGACTTATTATTTTTTAGTGTTTTCGACCACAAGGGTTTGTTTGTGGTATTTTAGTTTTTGGCTTTAAAATTTTATATTTTGTACCTTGTAAGCGCGCTGATAACCTTAGATGTTGAGCGCCCTTAAATAGCATCTCATCGTTATCATCATCATCATTATTAGTTCTGATGATTTCACAGGTTTTAAGACTGTCTGTATAGATGTCAAAAGTAATGCTCTGCTTAATAGCACTACGTTTTATACACGTAATCTTTTTACCATTCAGGCGTGGATATCCAAGGCATATATCTTAGGTCGTAGTTCTATAAGGCGCCGAATGATTTTACCATTAGCCTCATCTTTAAATTTCGCAAGCACCTTCTTTTTTGAGCTGAATAACATATATGGTTGACAGGGTAATCAGCAGTATCCAAATGATCAAGAAAACGTAGCTTATCCTGGTACACATCTTCAGTTGTTACACAATGAATGAATGAATCAGTATCCATGCACATAAGTTTCCGGTTAGCAGCTCCGCAATATGGTAACCATACAACATAATGATATTGATACATTAATGTCTTGGAGATGTCCAACACACTCATACCCATGTATATAGGAATGTTGAATACAATCTGACGAGAGGCCATATGTACAGCAGCTAGATTAGAAGCATATATCGCCCTATCGATAAAGGTAGGATTGGCGATCAGCTTCTCTAGAGTCTTTTCATTTGTCACCAGTCGTATATCCATATGGTTACGCAGGTTCTCCATAGTTTTTCCAAACAGGTTTATCCAATACTGTTAACTAATCGACACTCAGGCAGCAGATTAATTTTAACATTCTTGTGAATACCGAGCTCTTTATGCACAGCCTGAATTATGCGTTGTTTTGTCTCATACAGATACATATTCAGGTCCTTAGGTGATTCGCATCGTATAAAATACGATTTAAATCGTCCTTGTAATGAAATTTGTATTATTTCATATCACAGTCCTCCATGTTTGACAGTACCTGATGTTAGTAGGCTTCAATATACTTTCTTTCTGAGGATTGCTTATTTCACATATATATTCGTGTCGCTGGCCCTTATAACCATCATTGAAGGTCTGCCTACAATGTTTACATTTGAAGAGCTTCTTACAAGACATCTCGTGTCTTCTCTTGTGATAGCGTCGGAGGTACTTCTTCCCACATTTTCCGCAAGCGTATCCAGTAGCGCTTGGAATAATGACCTTATACGCTCAGTTATTCATTTTTATTCTTGATGTAATGACGTATTAATCCCTCTTCAAGCGAAATGTAGACCTCTTCACCTTGATAACACTTTAGAAAGCTGATTATTCTTGGAGAGGGCACGATATTAACACCTCAAGACTAATTAGCACAATGAAGCCCAATGCCCAAGATCACCCTATTTATAGAGGAAGCACGGACCTTTTAGATCAATCATGAACTCGCTCCATAACTAGCTGTATATGATCACTCTACGCGTATTAACCTCCGTCATATAACCTCACGCCCAGAGTCAGGATATTTATGACGTCTCACCCAGAGACAGGATGTCTGTCATATCAAACACGATTAAACCCGTCTCACAACTACCTATATATGCTGTCACAGCAACAAGAGAAGTATTCTCACACGCTCATTCTGTCAGATGTTTCCATTTAAAGCCTACCACCACCACCACCACTGCTATCACCACCCATTACAATAAAGCTAGCACAATCTCTATTATCACAATACTTAAAAGTAAATGCTTAAAACGTAACGTAGTAGATTTTCCCCCTTATTTAGTTAAATATATGTATATACTGCATTGTCTCATGTTTTCATTCCCTTTTCAATTCTTCCTTTCCATCTCCTCCCAAAAAGACCATTATATTTCACTACAATCATGAGCAAAGGAATTTTTCCACAGTTACACAGATATTAAGCTTCTAGAATGGAACCCAGTTGACTCCAGATCAGTTTCCAGGAAACAGGCTGATTCTGCGTTTTAAATATTTTGTCACAGGTTTCTCAAATACTGTTAACAAATTCACACTCAGCCAGCAGATTAATTTTAACAATCTTGTGAATACCGAGCTCTTTATGCACAGCCTGAATTATGCGTTGTTTTGGCTCATAAAGATACATATTCAGGTCCTTAGGTGATTCGCATCGTATAAAATACGATTTCAATCGTCCTTGTAATGAAGATTCGTATTATTTCATATCACAGTCCTCCATTTTTGACAGTACCTGATGTTAGTAGGCTTCAATATACTTTCTTTCTGAGGATTGCTTATTTCAAATATATTTTCTTGTCGCTGGCCCTTATAACCATCATTGAAGTTCTACCTACAATGTTTACATTTGAAGAGCTTCTTACAAGACATCTCGTGTCTTCTCTTGTGATAGCCTATTCTTAAAGGGAAATTTAAACCTCTTCACCTTCATAACACTTTATAATGCTGATTATTCTTGGAAAGAGCACGATATTAACACTTTAGGTCTAATTAACACAATGATGTACAATGCCTGATTCAGCCTATTTATAGAGGGAGCACGGACCTTTTAGATCAATCATAACCTTGCTCCACAACTAGCTGTATATTATCACTCTACGCGTATTAACCTCCGTCATATAACCTCATGCCCAGAGACAGGATGTTTATGACGTCACACCCAGAGACAGGATGTCTGGCATATCAAACACGTTAAATCTCGTCTCTTAACTGCCTATATATTCTGTCACATCAACAAGAGAAGTATTCTCACATGCTCTTTCAGTCAGATGTTTCCATTCAAAGCCTACCACCACCACCACCACCACCACCACCACCACCGCCATTACCACCACTACCGATACCACTACCTATTACACCAAGGCTAGCACAAATCGCTATTACCACCATATTTAAAAGTAAAAGCTTAAAATGTAACGTAGAGGATTTTCCCCTTATTTAGTTAAATATATGTATATACTGCATTGTCTCATGTTTTCATTCCCTTTTCAATTCTTCGTTTCCATCTCCTTCCAGAAAGACCATTACATTTCACTACAATCATGAGCAAAGCAATTTTTCCAGGGTAACATAGGTATTAAGCTTCTAGAATGGAAACTAGTAATCCTTTAATAAATGTATTTGAGTAATTTAGCTCCCCCACATCAGCAGCTACCATTTAATTCTTACTCGAACCTGATATGATCCATAGGTCTGAAGATATATTAAATCACTCCTTCCGGATTCAATATGAGTACTTTTAAGTATTTTTTGTTCTGATAACGATATTTAGGGACTAGATACTCTGTTTACCTTTTACTAGACGTGTCTATCTAAATTAGATTACGAGTTACTAAATTTGTAAGTAAATTTCATTGAATCGGTATTCGAACCCAGAACACCAGGAACAAAACTATTTATAATGTTAGTTTGATATGTTAAACAGAGCTGTATGCAGTTACATTATATACGTAAGTGACATATCCTAGAGTATAGAGGAAAAGTAAGGAAACTATTAAAAGATCGCGATTCGAACTAAGGACAACTGATTCATAATTATATACAGTGCTAATTGCCCATCATAGGGGCTATCAATCATGCTTTGATTCACCCCTCTATCTCTCTTAATTTCTGAAATAATTGATGCTTAAAAGTTAAGAATCGAACCCAGGCCGCCAGGTACACCATGTATACATTTAAAAGAAACCAGCTAGTGACATAAATGTAATAAAGTTTTTTTAAGGTCGATATCTTATTTATTTCAGGAGTTATTAAATTTGTAAATAAATTTCATTTTATCAGTATTCGAACCCAGAACACCAAGAACAAAAATATTTAAAATATTAGTTTGGTATGTTAAATACAGCTGTACACATTTACTAATCAACCTAAGTGATATATCCTAGAGTAAAGAGGAAAATTAAGGAAGTCATTAAAACATCGGGATTCGAACTAAGGACAACTGATTGGCAATGATATAGAGCATTAATTACACATAATAGGAGCTTTCAAGCGTGCTTAGTTCATCCCTATATCTGTCTTACTTTCTGATATAATGGTGGTTTAAATATTAAGGATCAAACCCAAGACACCAGGTACCCAATATACATTCATAAGAAATTTACCTAATAATATTAATGTAATAAAATTTATTTTATATCTTTATTTTGCTTAGTTTTGGAGTTATTAGAAGATGAATTTGTAATAACTCCTAGGATACAAACCCGGGCATCCCGGTCAACTTGGAACAATACGCCAAGGAATTAATTATTTTTTATCCCATTTTATCCCTTTTTATTCAGGAGATATAAGCGGTTAAACAGTAGGGGAAATGGACAATTTGCCTCACTTAATATGCAGAAATGTGCAATTAATACGCCAATTATCCCCCACCCCCTCGACCATTTCGGTCCTACTGTTTAATCGCTTATATCCTGAATGAAAGGAGATAAAAACGATAAACACTAATTAATTCCTTGGAATGCGACGCGTCCTTGCCTTTTTGTTTCAAGTTGACCGGGATGCCCGTGTTTGAATCCTAGGAGAGATTACAAACTCATCTTCAATATAAATCCAAAACTAAGTAAAATAAAGAGTCAAATAAACTTCATTACATTAATGTTAGTAGGTAGTTTCTTGTGAATGTATATTTGGGTACCTTGTGTCCTGGGTTCGATCCTTAATTCTTAAATCTCCATTATCTCAGAAAGTAAGACCGATATAGGGGTAAAGTAAAGCACGTTTGATAGCCCCTATGATGTGTAATTAATACTGTATATAATTGTGAATCAGTTGTCCTTAGTTCGAATCCCGATCTTTTAATGGCTTGCTTAATTTTCCTCTATACTCTGGGATATGTCAATTAGGTTGATAACATAAATGTATACAGCTATATTTAAGATATCAAACTAATATTATAAATAATTTTGTTCCTGGTGTTCTGGGTGCGAATACTGATAAAATGAAATTTACTTACAAATCTAATAACTCCTGAACCAAATAATACAAAGACCTCAAAGAAACTTTATTACATTTATGTCTTTAGTTAGTTTCCTGTTAATGTATATATGGGGTACCTGGCGTCCTGGGTTTGATCCTTAACTTTTAAATCTCCATTGTCTCAGAAAATAAGAGAGGTAGTGGGGTGTAACAAAGTATGATTGATAGCCCTTGTAATGGGTAATTAGTACTGTACATAATTATCAATCAGTTGTCCTAAGTTGGAATCGCAATCTTTTAATGGTTTCCTTAATTTTCCTCTATACTCTAATATGTCACTTTGATTAATGGCGTAACTGCATGCAGCTCTGTTTAACATACCAAAATAAACTTATAAATAGTTCTGTTCCTGGTTTTCTGGGTTCGAATACCGATTCAATGAAATTTACTTACAAATTTAAAAACTCGTAACCTATATTAGATGGACACGTCAAGTAAAAGGTAAACAGAGTATCTGGTCACTAGATATCGTTATCATGACAAAAAATACTTAAAAGTACTCATATCGAATCTCGAAGGGGTGATTTCAAATATCTTCAGGCCTATGGATCATATCAGGTTCGAGTTAGAATTAAATGGTAGCTGCTGATGTGCGGGAGATAAATTACTCAAATACATTTATTAAAGCATTACTTGGTTCCATTCTAGAAGCTTAATATCTGTGTAACTCTGGAAAAATTCCTTTGCTCATGATTGTAGTGAAATATAATGATCTTTTTGGGAGGAGATGGAAAGGAAGAATTGAAAAGGGAATGAAAACATGAGACAATGCAGTATATACATATATTTAACTAAATAAGGGGGAAAATCTTCTACGTTACGTTTTAAGCGTTTACTTTTAAGTATTGTGATAATAGATATTGTGCTAGGTTTATTATAATGGGTGGTGATAGCGGTGGTGGTAGGCTTTAAATGGAAACATCTGATTGAATGAGCGTGCGATAATACTTCTCTTGTTGCTGTGACAGCATATATAGGTAATTATGAGACGGGTTTAAACGTGTTCGATATGACAGACATTCTGTCTCTGGGTGAGACGTCATAAATATCCTGTCTCTGGGCGTGAGGTTATATGACGGAGGTTAATAGGCGTAGAGTGATCATATACAGCTAGTTATGGAGCGAGTTCATGATTGATCTAAAAGGTCCGTGCTTCCTCTATAAATAGGGTGATCTTGGGCATTGGGCTTAATTGTGCTAATAAGTCTTGAGGCGTTAATATCGTGCCCTCTCCAAGAATAATCAGCTTTCTAAAGTGTTATCAAGGTGAAGAGGTCTGCATTTCGCTTGAAGAAGGATTAATACGTCATTACATCAAGAATAAAGATGAATAACTGAGCGTATAAGGTCATTATTCTAAGCGCTACTGGATACGCTTGCGGAAAATGTGGGAAGAAGTACCTCCGACGTTATCACAAGAGAAGACACGAGATGTCTTGTAAGAAGCTCTTCAAATGTAAACATTGTAGGCAGACCTTCAATGATGGTTATAAGGGCCAGCGACACGAATATATATGTGAAATAAGCAATCCTCAGAAAGAAAGTATATTGAAGCCTACTAACATCAGGTACTGTCAAACATGGAGGACTGTGATATGAAATAATACGAATTTCATTACAAGGACGATTGAAATCGTATTTTATACGATGCGCATCACCTAAGGACCTCAATATGTATCTGTATGAGACAAAACAACGCATAATTCAGGCTGTGCATAAAGAGCTCGGTATTCACAAGAATGTTAAAATTAATCTGCTGCCTGAGTGTCGATTAGTTAACAGTATTGGATAAACCTGTGATAAAACATTTAAAACGCGGAATCAGCCTGTTTTCCTAGAAACTGATCTGGAGTCAACTTTGGAAGCGAAATTCAAGAAATTGATGACTGAAAAGGAGGAGTATCAGCTTAAAGGAAGCAACTGGGCTTTGCTTGCTGTAGAACGAGTTCGACTTCGTATCAAAAAGTACAATCCGTTACCAGGACGTAGCTACATAACACTACCGTCATCTGTTGAAGAAAAAAAAAGCCTGCGTAAACATCCAGAACTTTAGTGATGAGAAATGCTTTATGTATTCTATACTGGCCAAATTCGTCAGCACCTAGCCTAAACGCATCAGCAAATACAGACAAGTTCAAGATAAGTATGACTTACAGCCTGTGTTTCCTGCCCTACTCCACTTTCTCAAATACCTAACTTTGAGGAGCTTAGCAAGATGTATATCAATGTTTTCGGGCTGGATGAAAAGCATGAAGTGTATCCAATAACGGTTGCTGACATTGAACTACCTGAACACCGCAACCTGCCACTGCAGTAGTGGAAATCATCACTACGTATATATAAAGAATATTGGGAAACTCGTTCGACGCCAGAAAACTAAATGTAAAGGACGTGTTTATACCTGTAAGCGTTGCTTTACACATTTTGGTGATCGATATGGAGGAAGTGGGTTGGAGAAACTACAAGACTATACACCAATCTGTAATCACCATGGTGTCACAAGGGTAGTTATGCCTACCAAGGAGAAAACAATTGTATATATTACAAATGTTGAGAGGATGCTGAAAGTGCCTTATGTCATCTATGCGGATTTTGAGAGTATTCTCACTCCATGCCATACATGTATACCCAATCCTAAAACTTCCTACACAACCTCTTATCAAGAGCACATACCAATGAGCTTCTGTGTTTACGTGAAGACGTCATCCAGTGTTGAACATCTCGAAACTGGTCTTTCTAAGCAACCCTATGTATATCGTGGTTATCATGCTGCTCAGAAGTTTATGCTGTACCTGTCATCCCTTGCAACAATGATCGGTAATATATACAAATCTGTCAAGCCTCTGAAACTTACGGAACAACAACAAAAGGATTTTAAGTCTTCTATGGCATGCTACTTGTGTGCAAAACCCTTTACAGAAGAGAACTACAAAGTACGCGACCATGATCACATCAGTGGTGAATATCGTGGAAGTTTACTAATGAATGTAATTTAGCCTGCAAAACACCTAAATATATTCCAGTCTTCATGCACAACCTCATGAACTCCCATTCATTAACTCCCATTTCATTATTAAGGAATTGGGTTGTACAAGTGAGAGGGTGGAGGTAATTCCTAGCTCTTAAGAAAGCTATATCTCATTCACCAAGTATGTAGGAGATATAAAGCTTCGGTTTATGGATAGCTTTCGGTTCCTCAGCACAAGTTTCGATAAGCTTGTAAAAAAATCTAACCTCATATCCTGAAACACAAAAGTACTCCAGAGAAGACAAATTGAAGTTGATGACTCGTAAGGGTGTATTAAAATATGATTTTGTCACGTCATGGGATGTTTTGAACGAGACCTGCTTGCCTCCTAAGGACTCCTTCTACAATAGATTAAACGAAGAAGAAATTACTGATACTGACTACAATCATGCTAGAAAAGTATGGGAGCTGTTTAATGTGAGAAACCTGGGCTAGTACAGCGACCTCTACTTAACCTCAGATGTTCTTCTTCTAGCTGATGTCTTTGAAACGTTCAGAGAGCAAACTCTCAAAACACACAAAGTTGATCCAGCACATTATTTTACCTCTCCAGGACTTACATGGGATGCTATGTTACTGTATACTGGAATTAAGCTGGAACTGTTAGAAAATTGTGATCAACTACTCATGGTGGAATCAGGTATAAGAAGAGGTTTATGCCAAGTTTCCCATCGCTATGCAGAGCCTAATAACACGTATATGGAGAAGTTTGATCCGTCGAGACCAACCCAATTTATCACATACGAGGACGCCAATAACCAATATGGTTGGGCAATGTGTCACGCCCTCCCTTATGGTGGATTTCAGCGGGTTTCGCCTGAAGAAATAACTTAGAAAGACTACAAGACGATCTTCATGGTTACATATTATAAGTCGACATCGAGTATCCTGTAGAACTTTACGATCTACACAAAGATCTACCTTTCCTGCCTGAGTGTATGAAACTGTTAGAATCATCTACAAAGATACTGATACCTCATCTTGGACCTCGAACGAAGTATGTAGTACATTACATGGCTTTGAAGCAAGCTCTTAATCATGGGTTACGTTTGAGTAAAATCCATCGTGTGCTACAACTCCGACAGTCACAGTGGCTAAAACCTTATGTGGAATTTAACAACAGGCTACGACAACAAGCTGCAAATGAGTTCGAGAAGGACCTCTACAAGCTCTTTACAACGCCATGTTTGAAAAAACTATGGAGAACCTGTGTAACCGTATGGATATATGACTGGTGACAAATGAGAAGACTCTAGAGAAGCTGATCGCCATCCTACGTTTATCGATAGGACGATATATGCTGCTAATCTAGCTGCTGTACATATGGCCTCTCGTCAAATTGTATTCAACAAGCTTATATACATTGGTATGAGTGTGTTCGACATCTCCAAGACATTAATGTATCAATATCATTATGATGCGTTACCATATTACGGAGCTGCAAACCTGAAGCTTATGTACATGGATACTGATTCATTCATTCATTGTATAACAACCGAAAATGTGTACCAGCACAAGCTGCGTTTTCTTGATCATCTGGATACTGCTGATTACCCTGTCAACCATATATGCTATTCAGCTCTAAACAAGAAGGTGCCTGCGAAATTTAAAGATGAGGCTAATGGTAAAATCATTCAGCGCTTTATAGGACTACGACCTAGTATGTATGCCTTAGATATCCACTGCTCAATGGTAAAAAAGATTAAGGGTATAAAAAGCAGTGCTATTAAGCAGTACATTACGTTTGACAGCTATACAGACTGTCTTAACACCTGTGAAATCATCGGAACGCCAATGAATCTAATCCTATAACGAAAGCATGCTGTTACCACAGTGCAAGTGAATAACATTACATTTAGTCCCTTTTATGATAAAAGAGATATTGCCGAGGACGAAATATCTACCTATGTGTATGGACATTACAATATTACAAACAGTGCTTAAGAGAATATAAGTCGAAGATGAAGATTTTCTCGTGAGTATACAATCTTAAAAATGAAGTTTATCCGTGTGCTGTGTATACACTTAGCAAACGCCTAAAGAAGAAATATAATGGAAGGGGAGGTGCTAACCCTGCCATTAGCAGCAATCCTAGTGCTAGTCTCAAGCCTAGATAAAAGGGGAGAGGCACCTACGACGAAGAAAAATAAAGGTATGTTGACGCAAAGCTTTTCAATTTGTAAACCAATATGCAGTTTATCCGTCTCCGCCTCGCAGGAAAACTGTTTAACGTATAAAAGAGGTTTGTAACATATAGAAAAAGTATACTAAACTGTTGTAACGTTGGATGAGAAATGTCTTAAATCGAATTACTCTCTATATTACCATGAGCATCTGTGATGCTATCTGAATGACCTTTTAAAATGACTTAAATTCGTTGTGATTGCAGCCTAATCATGCGAAATTACCTTAAATAGCTCTGATACAAATCCCTGCTCGAAATTAACACGACCACCTGTAATACTATGTTGATTACTCCCACATACGATTTTACCAGAACTATCTGTGAAATACGAAATATGTTATAACCGACCCCTGGAACCTACCCTCTTGTAATGCTAGCTGAATTACTGTAAACACTTATGATACTTGAATTATCCTAAATAGCCACGAATTCTCTGAATTACCTGTTAAATATGAAACTATGCTATACCCAACCCCTGCAATCCATCCTCCTGTGACACTAGTTGAATTAGCCTAACTACCTACGATACTAGCTGAATTACCTGTGAAATCATACACAGTTATGATGCAGTCAGCCGCTGGAATCTAGCCTCCTGTGATACTAGCTCAATTAGCCTAAATAATCACGATAGTACCTAAATTATCCTAAATACCTAGATACTATCTGAATTAGATGTGAAATCATACGGAACTATGCTATACCCACTTCCCGGAATCAGTTCCACCCTGTGATACTAACTGAATTACTTACCTTTTTAGAGTGAACGGGTTACCCGTTTTCGTTAGTGGGTTACCTTTATGGTGAGTGGATCACCTTTCTAGTGTGAGTGGGTTACCTTTTTTGAGTGAGTGGGTTACCTTTTTGAGTGAGTGGGTTATAGCGTGAATAGGTTAGCTTTTTGCGTGAGTGAGTTGCCTTTTTGCGTGAGTTGGTTACCTTTTTAGCGTGAGTTGGTTACCTTTTTGCGCTAGTGGGTTACCTTTTGGCGTGTTGGGTTGCATTCTTAGCGTGAGTGGGTTACCTTTTTGCGTGAGTAGGCCACCTTTTTTAGCATAAGAGGGTTACGTGCTGCTGCTGTCTAGAATTATTGTTCCTGCATTGACAGGAAACATCCTTCCATGAAGTTTGCGCCTAAAGTCGCTTTCAGATTCTAGCACCTCCCCTCCTATTCCCTATCTCTCCTGTATATAAGCCCATATTCCTACTCCTTCAGTATCTGTCTAGCCTATCAGCGCGCTTCGTTTTCCGAACCTCTCATACATACAAACGCATACTCTACTCTCAACGTCTGTCTAGTCTAGCATCTCTCCCCGTAATCCCTATCTTTTCCATATAAAACATACTACACTCCTCAACATGTCTGGCCTAGCACTTCTCTTCGTATGTCTTATCTCTCCCATATAAAGCACATTTCCCTCTCCTTCAACTCTCTCCTAGCATAGAATCTCTCTCCTTATAAACGCACACCCAAACCCTCCTAGCCTAATACCTCTCTTCGGTTTGCTATCTCTGTCATATAAAAAGCCATATTCTACCCTTCAAGTCCTGACTAGTCTACCTCTTCCCCTCGTATTCCCTATCTCTCCTGTATATAAGCTCATATTTCTACTCCTTCAGTATCTGTCTAGCCTAACACCTCTCCTCCTGTTCCTATACCTCTCATACATATAAACGCATACTGTCTCTCAAACTCTGTCTAGTCTAGCATCTCTCCTTGTATTCCCTGCCTTTTATAAAGCGCATTCCCCTCCTTCCCCCTGTCTAGCTGAGCATCTCTCCTTGGTTCCCTATCTAACCTATATAAAACACATTCTACCTTTAACACCGTGTATCCTAGCATGGGATCTCTCTCCGTGTTCTCGTCTCTCCTTATAAACACATACTCAAACTCTCCTAGCCTAATACCTCTCCTCGATTGGCTATCTCTCCCATATAAAAGGTTTATTCTAGCCTTCAAGCCCTGTCTAGTCTAACAGTTCTCCTCCTTTTCCCTATCTTTCCCTATAAACGCATACTCTACTCCTCAACTTCTGACTAGACTAGCACTTCTCCTCGTGTTCTCTACCCCTCCCATATAAAGACATACTCTGCCCTTCAACTCTGTCTAGCCTAACACCTCTCCTCGATTTCCTATACCTCTCAGATAAACCATACTCTACTCCTCAACCCTGACTAGTCTTACACCTCTCCACTATCTCTTCCATATAAACGCATTTCCCTCCTTCAGCCCCTGTCTAGCCTAGTATCGGTCGTCGTATTCCCTATCTCTCCCAAATAATCCCATTTTCCTCCTTGAACCGCCGCATCTAGCCTGGATTTCCCTATACTTCCCATATATCCCCAAAAAGTGGCTCAGAATCCCTCTATATATTCTACTATTATAATAATAATAACAACAATAATAATAATAATAATAATTCACATGTTATGCCTGCAGCGTGCTTTACGTTTCTACGGTTGGAAACAACCGCTCAGGCCACGCCCACACCGCTACTAGCAGAAGACATGCCGCTATTATACAGGTTAACCGAAACACGTATTTCAACATCACGTTGACTAAACGTTTCTGGTACATTAAGCTAATATGATTCTTTGCATAACCTATACCTTTTAGTACTGTGTTAAATCCCTGTAACCAACATTGGACACACAATCAGGTTTCCACTTTACAAAAACTGCACTTTATTTCTAAACACGCGAAAGTACTATCCAAAAGGGTCTGGATAAAATTGCTGGTGCAGTAAAGTCGTGCATTAGAACTGGTAATGCCACGCTCATGGTTAAAGCACATTCAGTATCCCAGGAAGCTATTATACAGAAAATAAACATGATACCTAGCCACCCCATACGATTTAAGATGCACAAGACCTTGAACTCCTCGCGCAGTGTTGTAAACACCCGTACATTGGACAATATGCCCAATGAGGGGATTCAAGACAATCTTGAAGATCAAGGCGTGACATCTGTATATCGGGTTAACCGGAGACAAGGAGGCAAATTTGTGCCTACTCGTACTCTGTTTCTTACCTTTGATCGCGTAGACCTACCTCAAAGGATTAAGGCAGGGTATGAAGCCATTGAAGTTAGGCCAGATATCCCCAAACCGCTGAGATGCTATAAGTGCCAGCTCTTTGGTCATACAAGTGATTTCTGTAACGGTGAAGCTACCTGCGTTAAATGTGGAGAATTCTCACACGAGGGAGCATGTACATCAGCTCCAACATGCGTTAACTGCAGTGGTGAACATCCATCTAGTTCTTGAGAATGCCCAGGTTTTACAGAGGAAGGAGCGATCCAGGAGATCCGGGTTAGGGGAATGCTTCCTTCTCGGAAGCCTGAAAACTCCTGCGCGTCCGCCAACCCTCTGTTCCCAAGTCCGGTACCTATAGCTCAGTTGCAGCTAAACCGGTACCGAGTGGGGAAATCACAACTCAAACCCCGATTAACTGGGCCACAATTTCAGAAAAGATTCTTGTAGCCAGATCACTTCCAAAGCCCACGAAATACACACCGACATCTTCAACAACACCTGCCAAGTCTGTTACTGAAAAGACCGCTTTAGTAAAGTCAACATCACGTCCATTGACCTCAAGAAATAAAACTGGCATCCCGTAACTTATAATGCACCACAGATAAAGTTCAAGACCAGCTATAACCGAACTGGCTTCCTGAAAGAAAATTAAAAGTCTGTACCTGGACATTCAAGGGAAAGAAAAGTCCACGAACATCTCGGAGATGCTCTTCTGGGAAGGACTTGGATTGGCGATCTATATCTTCGCCGATCTCTACTTCCAATCGGTTTGAGCTTCTCGAACCGCCGCGTTTTCAATCGGAAATCGGTCCTCTCCCATGGAGGAGATAGAGGTTTCTGCCCACACTGCCGGAACGACAGTGAAAAAGAGGCAGGATCCTTCCTCTGCTAAAGGTGCTAGCCCGTCACCGAAAAAGGGCAAATTGGTTCAAAAACGTATTGGACTCTTTGGAATTGAGAACTTATCCCATTATGAATACTATGGCTATTCTTCAATGGAACAGATGCGGAATTAGGACACATCGACCAGAGCTTGAGCTTTTAGTAAACGAGAATAATCCATTGGTCGTATGTTCGCAAGGCAAGATAGCTTTCAAATCAGTCGCTATACCCCAGTACGGTGTGATCTTACATCCGCAGAGGATATTCCTACACACGGGGCACTATGATGCTCGTCAGAGATATATTCCTAGAATCTCTGACTATACAGTGTGACATCCAGTAAGTGGTTATAAGGATTAAACTACCATCCCTCCGATTTACCATTTGTAACATTTATCTGCCTCCATCCGATAACCCCTCGCTCACGGATTTAGAAGATCTAGTTTCCCAGTTACCAACGCCTTTTCTGTTGGTGGGAGACGTTGATGCCCATCGCCCTCTTTTGGGCTGACCTTGAGCTTGTGCGAGAGGTAATTGAATTGCCGAGTTTTTGCACAATTATAACTTAGCTCTTTTAAACACTAGAGAGCCTACATTTCTCTCAGACTCCTTCAACCCTTTTTCACACCTTGATATTGCAGTTTGTTCACCGGCAGTTATCAGTTACCTTGCAATGGATTATCATCTCTGATTTTGACTCTAGTGACCACTTTTCATGTCTTAACACAATATATATATTCCACACGTTTGCTTAGATGGCGACTGGATCAAGGCAACTAGAACCTTTACTCCTAATTGACTGTGTGGATGTTTTGGTCGAACATCTCACAGAGACAATTCTTTGTGCTGTTGATCAATCTATTCCGCGGTCGACTGCCCAGCCCAGTCGATTTCCGGTTCCTTGGTGGAACCGATGAATGTCGAAAGGTCATTCGTGCTGGTAGGCATGCTCTTAAGGTTTTCTAGCGTCGGCCTACACTGGATAACCTTATCAAGTACAAGAAAATGGTGCCTAGTCTAGAAAAATCATTAAGGATAGCAAAGAGACATAATGTAGCAAGTTTGTAGCTTCGTTGAATCGACATACACCTTCCTCTGTCGTTTGGAATAAGTTAAGGCGTGTGGCTGGAAAATCGACCCACATGTCAATTGTCGGTCTTAAAACAACTGCAGGAACTGTTGTTGATACATTTGACGTGGCTAACACATTTGGCTGTGCTTTCGCTCAAGTGTCTAGTTCAGATAACTATTTACCTAAGTTCTTTCCTGTTAAGACTCGGGTGGAATCTCAAGGTTTATGGTTTTTTTTCAGGAAATCGCGACTATCAGCACCAGGGCCAGATCGTGCCCACGTAAAGATGTTGCACCAGCTCTCTCCTGAAGATAAGGCTTTCCTACTCGAGGTGTATAATCGTGTTTGGTTTGACGCCACTTTCCCAGAAAAGTGGCGGGAGGCCACTGCCATACCCATTTTGAAAGCTGGGAAGGACCGTCATCTCCTGTCCAGCTACCGTTCTATTTCCCTTACCAGCTGCGTTTGCAAGGTGATGGAACGCATGATCAATGGATGGTTGGTATGGTGGTTGGGATCTCACAAACTGCTAACCAACATCCAGTGCTGTTTTTGAAGACGCCGTTTAACAGTGGACCACCTTGTGCCATTATCGACACGGATTCATGAAGAATTGTCAAACCGTTGCGATATTTTTTGACCTCGAGAATGCTTATGATACGTGTTGGCGAGCAGGGATGCTACGTCCCTACACACCTGGAACATATATGGACGCTTACCACTGTTCATTCAGGAGTTTATAAAGAACAGTGTTTTTCGAGAAAGGATCGGCTCGGTTTTCTCGAACATTTTTGTTCAGTACCTTATGCATCGGTACTAAGCGTTACACTGTTTGCTATAGCGATTAATTCTATCTCGAAATGTGTTCCTCCAGGGGTATCGTCATGCTTATTTCTAGATGACTTTGCCGTTTATTGTACTTCTCTGCGTACGCCGTTTTTGGAATGCCGTATGCAGCAATGCTTAGATAATCTCCAAGAATGTAGTTCTAAAAACGGCTTTCGTTTCTCAACTGAGAAGTCAATCTGCGTGAATTTCTGGCGTTGCAGGAGACGATTACCACCTTCGTTCCGATTCGGTCCAGATTTACTACCATTCGCAGATTCGACAAGATTCCTGGGGTTGACGTTTGATAGGAAACTTAGCTGGTCATCGCATATAGCACAGTTGAAAGCGCGATGTGACCGTTCTCTGAACATCTTGCGGATATTAAATGGCAAATCTTGGTGACCAGATCGGACAGTTTTTCTATGACTGTATCGCACACTGGACCGATCAAAAATAGACTATGGGTGTATCATTTATTCCTCAGCACGAACATCTGTGCTGAGAAAATTACACCTAGTCCATAACCAGGGCATTCGAATGGCTATTGGTGCTTTTCCCACTAGCCCAATTGTGTCTTTACGCCGAATCGGCAGAACCTCTGTGATGTAGTCGTGATGTCCTTTTATGAAATTATGGCTGTGTACTTAAATGTATGCTAAAACATCCAATGTTCGCTTCTTTTTTCGCACTGCGCTGGACGAACTTTATAGGAATAGCTCCATTAATCCAAGACCTACAGGTGTTCGTTTTCGAGAACTTCTTAGAAAGCACGTCATTGAAATGCCTAGTATGTTTGCTGAGGGGGAGATCATGTTCCCCCCTTGGTTACGTGTGACCTCTCACGTAGATATTCGGATGACGGTATACCGGAAGTCCACTAGGCCTACGTTTAGTATCCGCACCTGTATTTTTAGAATTTCTGTCCGGTAACAGCGACCGAATTTTGATCTACACCGATGGATCTGAGTGCACCAACGGTGTGGATGTGTTTATGTTCATGGTACCGAACCCTATACATTTGGTTTTCATGATAGCATATCCATTTATAGTGCAGAGCTCTATACCATATACCGAGCCATTTTGTATGTGCGCCGTCGAAAATTGGGAGATTGTCTCATTTTGAGCGATTTCCTTAGTGCACTTCAGAGTCTTTGCAAGCTGTACAACTAGCACCGCATTGTTCAGCGAATCCAGGATGCCCTTCATGTTTTATACGCTTCTGGTGTCAATATGTAGTGTGCTTGGATACCTGGTCACGTTGGAATTAACTTGCTGATTTGGAGCTAAGGCGGCAACCACAGAACTCAGTGTTACAATACCTTGGGTAACATCGGAAGACTTTACACTTATTGTTTGGAGAGCGGTGTTGTGCTGGCGCGAGGAGTGGTTAGTTCTCCGCGGAAATAAGCTTAGAGTAGTGAAGCACATTCCGATATACTGGGTAACTTCCTCTCGTGTATCTTGTCGTGAGGAGGTGATTTTGGCTCGGTTGCGTATTGGCCACTGCAATTTTACGCACAATTATATTTTTAAGGGTGACCCTGCTCCCACTTGTCCGATTTGTGGCGAATATCTATCGTCCGTCATGTGTTGATAGAATGTATTGCTCTAGCACGTCTTTGGGACACACTGTAACTGCCAACCTGTCTTGCAGAGGTCTTAGCGGATGATATGCAAACCGGTTGATAGGATTTTTAGTTTTATGTCTAAGATAAATTTCCAAATGCGGATTTAGTCATCTTAAAAGCAGGTGTTTCATACTGCTCAGTTTAGTTTTATATATTTATTTATGACTTTTGCTATGATTTTTATATTTATGTTTATCTGTGGCTTTTGCTATGATTTTTATATTAATGTTTATCTCTGGCCTTTGCCATGATATTTTGTACCGATCTTTATCTCTGACCTTTGCCATGATCCGTTTTACAACGGCACTAATGACCTAGCAGTTGAGCGCCCTTAAACAAAACAAAACAAACCGAAGACATCTCCATCCACATGCAGAATGTGGAAAGCATGTGGATGAGGACGAACAGGAAAATTCGGCGCCAGCTTAGCTTCACATCCTGCCTTCATGAATTCCTGTTCCGGAGTCGTTTTCGTGGAAAGACACGTTTGGTGTGATACTGAATGTCATCATGCAGCATTACCCTTTATAATTTAACAAGGTGGAATTCAGTCAAAGGTGCATGCTTCTGTTTCTATTTTTTTAATGACATCAGTTTTTTGTGATGTTCATTGCAATACATTAATACAAAATGCTGCCACTGCTTTTGTGTAATAACGTATGCACCTTTTATTATATATGTGCAATAATGTGTTTGATCTGAAAGAAAAGCAGTTTCACTGGATATGAATCAACATGCATGTTTTGTTCACTTTGTACAAAAAGAAGGCTTCAATGCAATATAACAAAGAAGGAAAAAAATCCTTCATCTGAACGTCCTTCTGCTTATAACTAAAGGTTAGATATTAAAATAGTATTGCGCACACCACTAATTTCATGTTACAATGTTGTTATATTCCGCATGTTCATATCCTAAGGTTGGCAATGCTCGAGCCTCTTAAGCCACACCGAGGCCGCTATTATACAGGATAACCCACATATATTTCAGTAATTCACTTGCTTTTGAGAATTATTATCTAACTGCCACTATAATGTCCTTTTTTGAACTGGGCATGGTGTATGAAAATAGAAATTCTGGTAGCTTTTTTCTCAATTACTATCCTTGTAATCTGTTAGTACAAATGCTCATAGGCATTTGTTTCCAAGAAAAACCTGAACTGTTTGTTTTGAGTGAAATTAACAGTTTCAGTGTGTGTTCTGAAGCTTTGAAATTCCAAGGTGGTTTCAATCTTTCGTGTCTGTTTTCTAACATTTAAAGTTTGTAGCAATTTTGATACAAAATCCTTCCTTTAGAAGATATATTGTGCAATATTAATTAAGTTACAGGATATTATATGGAATATATAGGCATTTAAATCTGTTGGCTTTTCTGCAGAAACCAAAGGTTTTGAAGTAGTGGGCATGTAATATTTTTTAAATGTATTGAAGCCTTTTAAGTTAACATATATGATAAACATGAAGCTAATCACGATATATGATGAATCATTTCTAGAATACTTATGAAAATAACCCACTGTGAGTAGAGAAAATCTTAGATGGCAGAGCAGTGTTATGGCGAATCAAAGATTGGTGGTTTGAATCCCAGGCATGGCATTGAATTTCTTGTCTGATTGTATATACTCTTTGCTATTCTGTATATGCAAACAATCCACGGAACTTTTCAATGAATTGGATCTTTTGAATGACCCTTCGATCTGTTATTTATAGTGAACATTTTAACACGCTTTAAGCATGGTAAGCACTTTTCATATACAACGCATTGCATCCAAGGTAACGAGGTTAGGTTTTTTTTATACATAAGCTTAGGATTCTGAATTCACAGAAGGTTAGCATTAGGTTAGTTTACTATATGTAAATAAGAGCTTAGTTTTCTAAAATTCATGGAAGGTTAGCATTAGGTTGTTTTTTTATTTTTATGAAAATTGTTTAAAATGTTCACTATAAATAACAGATCGAAGTATCATTCAAAAGATCTGATTCATTGAATCATCAATGAAAAGATCCATGGATCCTTTGCGTATACTGAATTTTGTCCAAGTAACACAAAGTGGCGGTGGCTTTACAATAAATGTTATTTCCTTCTCATTTAACACTTTATCAACCAAACACGAGCACAGAATTCCAAATTTCTCATTTAATTCCTGTTTCTTTACACTTCAGGTATTCGTAGTGTGTTTCACTTCATTAGCTGAGTAGTCAATTTACTCATATCAATATTTGTGCATTGAAACTTGTATGTGTTTTTCTAAATGTAAGCAGGAAATGGCCTAGCCTCTCTTCATCCCAAAGCACTCTCATTACTTAAGCTGCTGGTTGCATAAAAATGCTGCTAGACACTAGCAATTACTAACTGACATGTTAAAATTCCTCTAGGATAGTAGCAATAGTGGACCTACTTTCCATTCCAAACTAGAGTGACTCTCACTATAAACAATCTCTTTGTATTATCCACGCGAAAATAGTTTGCAGTCTCTGCCCCGTACGACTGTTTCTTCCTCTCACACATACTTGCTGCATATCAATTACAGCTGAACATTGTTTAAGTCTATAAAAAGGTGCCCTGTGTGAATATCATAATTAAAAATGCAACCTGAAGTAACAATTGATTTTACAAGCATGTGGAAAATGAACATTTTACTTACATTAATTGAAGTCCTCAGGCGAAGCTGCAGTACCATGATCCAAATCCTCCAAAGATGACTCAGCTGCCATATTGGAATCAAAACTATCCTCAAAGTTAATGACAAGCTTATCCAAAACACTTGTGCACAGAACAAGTTCCCACATTTTAGTCTCCTATTATGTGTGTTTATTTGGTTACACTTTTTGCTAAAATGCCTGTAAACTCAGATGTCAGTGTCATAATATCTACTATTGCAAGTGGCATATGCTTTTTTTATAGTGAGTTGAACACATGAAGTATTATTTCTTTTTCGCTACTTTTTAACGGTTTCCCACTTTCGTGTTAAAACTGCTTATTCACACCACACGCTTCTTCCTCTGTCATAGCAACTCAAACACTAACTGATAAAATCACAGGATTTGACCTGAGCATATGAGTGCTAGCTTATTATGAATTACTGTTCACTTATCATACTTACTGTGTTATGCAAAGTGTTTATTTGGTACTCAGATAGTACCCCTGTCAATTCATTGCTGCATTTCTCATATAGGCAAGAGAATAGCAGTCATCCAGTTAATTGGTAATTAACAAAAAGATACTGTTGAGTGTTAGCGCAATAGCAGGTAGAATTAAGAAAATCATATTTTGTAATCTCTTAACAGTTACTATATACCCATTACCTTTAACAATGAGTTCCTATGATAACCGCAATAAAATGTGTAGTTCTATACCTTTCCTACTCCAATACTTCATAATACAATACATTTATTAAGGAACTATTTACATTGGCATAAGTGTAGTGCTTAGTTTCATGACAAGCAGAAGCATATGCTTTGGTTTACATCAGAGAGAACTCTGGTTTAGAATGGATCATATGTAATATAATCACAAGGTGTTTGTAACCACAAATTTTTCCTTAATGCAAGCAATTTCTCTTTTCAGAAACCTACTTTTAAGAGTAGTTTAAACATGTGTTTCTATTTACTTCTAGGATATACACAATGGAAAGCTGGAGTTAAGTTGTGTCTATTTGTGTCCAGTGATGCTGCTTCAAGTCAGAGCACAGAGAGTAGCAATGACATTAATAGTGTTAAATGGTGTGGTGAAACTGTTGCTAACGACATTTATTGCACTGCTAATAGCGATTTAGTGAATGACATACAATAGCTACACTATTGCATATAATGTATGCAGAAGTTTCTTTGTAGGAAATGGAATTAACCTGTTACGCAAATATGTCAAATTGTGTTGGGCTATCGAGAGTAGAACAAAATAACAAGTGTCAAACTTTTTCCTGTCAAATTCCACATCCTACTGTTGGTTGGAAGTTCAAACAAACCATGGAGGCAGTTTAAATGCAAAAGATTTTACTATGAAGCATGCTGAAGAAATTATTGCAAGGTACTTGATCTTCTCATTCAGCCTCAAATATTTAAATGTGACCATTACGTATTATGGCATAGAAATTTTCAGCAACCACTATTAACCCCAATAATATTGTATAAAAGTAATATATGTACTGACTATTGGATAATTTAAATAAAAAGAGTTACACAGGCATAAACAGTTGTGTTTTTCATACTAGCCTAGCTGTTAGGTGTTCAGTTGTTCATAATTATGCTGTAATATTGTATTGCTACAAATGACAATGACAAATTATTTTATGTGAGCTTCAATCGATTCCTTTAAAAAGAAATTTGAATAACTCAAAGTGCAATCACGATTACTGAAGCTTACATAATTAACTTTGTACATCATCAGTAGCAATACAGTATTAGAACATATGATCAGCTGAGCCAGACAGCTAGGCAGGTATGAAAAATACAGCTGTAGTAGCCATGAGTGACGTCAGCATCTGAGAGCGCAATTTTTTGTACCTTAGTTCCATCCCAGATCAGTATTCATGCTGCG
Source organism: Deroplatys truncata (assembly GCA_030765065.1). Lineage (NCBI taxonomy): Eukaryota > Metazoa > Arthropoda > Insecta > Mantodea > Mantidae > Deroplatys > Deroplatys truncata. Next base: position 281,605,083 of record CM060990.1, read on the forward strand.
GTTGCTTTCGTATTTCCATCCTTTAACGCTTAAAGTTGCACTTCTAATACTTTGGTGTTCTGTGTTTAAAGCCGAAATCATATTTAACGGATGCAAAAGTAAATCTGAGAAGAAAATTTTTCGATTTAGTAAAACTGGCAAGATTTGATAGGTGCACAAGAGCATGTGAACTCACAGAACAGCAAACTATTAGAAGTGCAACTCTCGTGTTAAACGTTGGAAACATGAGGGCGATCGCAGCGTGAGTAGTGATCTGGGATGGAACTAAACTATGAAAAATCGTGCTCTCGGATGATGACGTCACTCGTAGTTACTACAGCTGTATTTTTCATACCTGCCTAGCTGTCTGCTCAGCTGATCATATGTTCCAATATTGTATCGCTACTGACGACGTACAAAGTTAATTACATGAGCTTCAATAATCGTGATTGCACTTGGAGTTATTCATATTTCTTTTTAAAGGAGTCGATTAAAGCTCACATAAAATAACTTGTCACTGTCATCTGTAGCAATACAATATTAGAACACAATTATGATCAGTTGAACACCTCACAGCTAGGCTAGTATGAAAAACACAACTGTTTATTCCTGTGTAACTTATTAAATTATCCAATAGTCGGCACATACATTGCTTTTTATATAATATTATCGGGGTTAATAGTGGTTGCTGAATGTTTCTATGTCATAATACATAATGGTCACATTTAAATTTTTGAGAGTGAATGAGATCCAGCACCTTGCAATAATTTCTTCTGCATGCTTCATAGTAAAATCTTTTGCACTTAAACAGCCTCCATGGTTTGTTTGAACTTCCAACCAACAGTAGGATGTGGAATTTGACAGGAAAATTGGAAGAATAAGACATGTTTGACACTTGTTATTTTATTCTACTCTAGATAGCGCAATACAATTTGACATAACTTAATTCCATTTCCTACAAAGAAACTTCTGCACACATTATATGCAATAGTGTAGCTATTGTTTGTCATTCACTAAATTGCTATTAGCAGTGCAATAAATGTCATTAGCAAGTTTCACCACACCATTTAACACTATTAATATCATTGACACACTTTGTGCTCTGACTTGAAGCACCATCACTGGACACAAATAGCCACAACTTAACTCCAGCTTTCCATTGTGTATATCCTAGAATTAAATAGAACACACATGTTTAAACTACCCTTAAAAGTAGGTTTCTGAAAAGAGAAATTGCTTACATTAAGGAAAAATTTGTGGTTACAAACACCTTGTTATTATATTACACACTATCCACTGTAAACCAGAGTTCTCTCTGATGTAAACAAAGCATATGCTTCCTCTTGTCTTGAAACTAAGCACTATGCTTATGCCAATGTAAATAGTTCCTTAAACGTATTGTGTCATGAAACATTGGAGTAGGAAAGGTATAGAACTACACATTTTATTGTGATTATCGTAAGAACTCATTGTTAAAGGTTATGGATATACAGTAACTGTTAGGAGATTACAAAATATGATTTTCTTAATTCTACCTGCTATTGCATTAACAATCAAAGAGTATCTTTTTGTTAATTACCAACTGTATGGATGACTGCTATTCTCTTGCCTATATGAGAAATGCAGCAATGAATTCGCAGCGGTGCTATCTGAGTACCAAAAAAACTCTTTGCATAACACAGGAAATATGATAAGCAAACAGTCATTCATAATACGCTCGCACTCATATGCTCAGCTCAGGTCAAATCTTCGATTTTATCAGTTAGTGTTTGAGTTGCCATGACAAAGGAAGAAGTGCATAGTGTGAATAAGCTGTTTTAACACAAAACTGGGAAACCGTTAAAAAGTGGCAAAAAAGTTTGGTTGATAAAGTGCTAAATGAGAAGGAAATAACACTTTTTATTGTAAAACCACCACCACTTTGTGTTACTTGAACAAAATAAAATTCAGTATATGCAAAGGATCCATGGATCTTTTCATTGAAGGTTCAATGAATCAGATCTTTTGAAGGATCCTTCGAACTGTTGTTTATAGTGAAATTTTAAACACTTTTCATTAAAAAAAGTTACTAAGCTTCTGTGAATTCAGAAAACTAAGCTTATATATATAAATAAACAAACCTAATGCTAACCTTCCATAAATTCAGAAACCTAAGCTTATATAAAAAAAACCTAACCTCCCATAGTAACTTGGCTGCAATGTGCTGTATATGAAAAGCGTTTAAAATACTCAGTGTGTTAAAATGTTCACTATAAATAACAGATCAAAGGATCATTCAGAAGATCCAATTCATTGAAAAGATTCATGGAACCTTCACTGAAAAGAGCCATGGGTTGTTTGCATATACACAATAGTGGATGAGTATATACAATCAGACAAAAAATTCAATGCCATGCCTGGGATTCAAACCAGCAATCTTTAACTTGCCATACCACTGCTCTGCCATCTAAGACTTTCTCTACTCACAGTAAGCTATTTTCATAAGTATTCTACAAATGATTCATCATATATCATGATCAACTTCATGTTTATCATATGTGTTAACTTAAAAGGCTTCAATACATTTAAAAAATATTAAATGCCCATTACTTCAAAACCTTTGATTTTTGCACAAAAACAACACGATCATTTAAATGCCTATACATTTCTTATAATATCCTGCAACTTAATTACTACTGCACAATGTATCTTTAAGGGAAGGATTTTGTATCATCAAAATTGCTACAAAGTTTAAATGGTAGAAAACAGACACGAAAGATTGAAACCACTTTGGAATTTCAAAGCCTCAGAACACATACTGAAGCTGCTAATTTCACTCAAAACAAACACTTCAGTTATTCTTGGAAACAAATGCTTTTGAGCATCTGTAATAACAGATTACAAGGACATTAATTGTCAAAAAAGCTACCAGAATTTCTATTTTCATACACCATGCCCAGTTCAAAAAAGGACATAGTGGCAGTTAGATAAAAATGCCCAAAAGAGGGTGAATTACTGAAATATATGTGAATGATATCAAATATCTTTCTTCCTTCTGTATTAGAAAATTTCATTTGGGCACTGTCTTAAAAGAATTATAGTATCACTGGCATGCTATCCTTGACAGTTAGTATGTCAGTCCACCAATAATCCTACATTTTTTAATTATACAAGAGTATCACTCGCATGATCTACATCTATGTGTTTGAATATTAGCACAGTAACATGCTAATTAATTTGCATTAAAGCTTGATTTTACGTTACCTACTTTTGGCTGTGATCTCCACCCATCAATTATGAAGTGCAAACACGAAAATTAATTGTATATTCCACTGTCTGGATGACTCACAATATCTGAAAAGTAAATCAGGGCAATATAAAATTCAGCAACACTAAGAAGCTCTTAAAAACTTAACCTTTCATCCAGCACTCTCATGCTGGAAGCTTAATAACATACCTTCAGATTCTATGTCACCATTCGGGACTCGAACCACAACACTGGAAGGAATGTAAATCGTAGGCGTATCCCCTCTGTCTGGACGGCTCAATGTATCTGAAAATTAATTCGTTATATAAAAATGTTGCAACATACAGTAACCTATCAGTTTTCTACCTCATTCTAAGAATATTACTGAAGTTAATAGAAAATGCCAATATTACAACAAATATACACTCAATCAGAAATAGCGTAAATGTATGCTTACCGTCTCGGCTTTGTTCCTGGTGAAAAAACTTCGGACGAAAACTTCCAGCTATAAAAATCCAAGATGGTCCCTTTCTTCGTGCCTGCGATTTAGTTCGTTACGAACGTTGAAACTTGAAACAGCCAATCAGAAAATTCGCCTTTCCCGCAAAAGTACAACTAGTGACACACCGTGTCCATGTGGGGAGTTAGTGCCCTCTGTTTCTACTTAGCCAATACCACCATCACCCCTGTGTGTGAACTGCAAGAAGGAAGTGATCTAGGTATATTTTCTCAAAGGCCTGTTGGTAATTAGGATGTATGAATGTAATAAATAACATAGAATGACCAAAATTAAATCCATGACATAACTTGAATTGCATTATATATACATTTATTTTCAAAATAAAAATAAATTGTATTGACTACTATGATATAAGCTTAGCTAATATTGTGTTTTGTAAGTCAGCTGTAGTTCGAATCTCATCTAATTATGCATGATAACACCAACAATAATGGTAATTTGATGAGTGAATTACCAGTGAAAAAAAAGTCCATTTGGTACTTTAGTTGGGCTCTACAGATGTTAGAAAGCTAGAATTGAAAGGCTTTCTTTTTTGAGTTAAATATTACATTCACTTTTACATTCTTTTAACTTCAGAACTGTGTATCTTTTATATATGGGCTATTGTAGTTTGCTCTCCTGCTCAACACCTCCAGAAGCAGTATCCTCAGGATTATGGCACAGATTTCCTTCATTCATCACTGGAAATGAGTTATATGTAATAGAATTTCCGTTTTGCTCTCATAAGCTAATGTCAGAGCTATTGCCACATCTTCCTAAATTATATTTTTATCTTTCTTTTTTCACTGTGGAATTACATTACATACAACCATGACATTTCTGAGATAGCATTATGCCATGCCCTAGTACTATATGCTAAGATTCAATACTTTTGCAAACTGCACAAGGTAATTGTGCTGTTTTATCAAATAAATTATTTAAATGTCCAAACTTTAGTAAAAAAAGATGTAAAACATCTGATGTTAGATACTTCATAAGTTGTAATGTTTCAGCCTGCACAACCTTACCATTGGTTTAATTGATATTTAGTTTAACTTATCCACAGCTTGTGGTATATTCACACAGAAAATACTTTTGTAAAACCATTGAGCTTTCAGATTTAAGTAAAAAAAAAATTAAACAAAAAAGCAAGTGTTACAGTAAATAAGTGAAAATACAGTGCTATATTTACAAAACTAAATAATCATTTTTTCTGTGTGCTGAAGAATGAACAAAATAGTTGCAGAATGAACACAAGGTATATTAAAAATAACAGGATATTTTATAGTTCAAACTCTTTTGATTAATGCAGCAATTAGTAATGAAATGTCAGTCATAGATGTTGTAGATGCAAAGACTATCACCTTCCAAGTACTTTTATTAACCTTATTACTTAATTATTGAAGCATTAATGAGGATTTTCTCCTTTTGTTTAGTGCAGTCACTGTCTCAAGCTAGCAGAGGTATGCTGGCAGATATCCAAAGCATGGAGTCAAGGGAATTTGGGCATGTTGAGGTGCAGTGATCACCTTCAGGAACATTATTAATATTGTACAAAGCTTTCCCTCTCACCTATACAGCAATTTATAGTCATGTATCATCAAACGTTCCTTACACTTTGGAATTTCATTTCAACATAAGTTGAAAAATTAACTAAAACAGTGAGGACTACCGGAAACATGTTCTGAATTTTCAGAAAAAGTGAAGTTGGTGTTATGTAGTTATTTAATGTATTATTTTGTTTTAGTGATTCTGTGTTAATAGCTTTAAAGTTACAATTTTTGAGTTGATGTTGTTAGTAGCTGAATCTAACTACAGACTTGCTTTTCTGAAATTGTTTGTAATCCACTAAATAAACAAAATAGTAGCAAGGATTTCAATTAACTTTGTGATTCTTTTAACACTAAGAAATAGCACACCTCATGTTGCAGTGTATGTTAAGTGTTTTTAGCTTAAAGACAATAGCTTTCCTAAATTACAGTTACTCTGTAATTGTCATTTGCAACCTACATTTACTTTCACTGTCTTCATATACAATGACATTAAAGCAAAATAAAACAAAAAAATGTATATATTGTTTGTCAGGGTTTCCTAATATACCATTCTGGCAAATTCCAAGTAGGCAGCCGGATTAGGATTTGGTGGATTTATCTGGACTCTGTGTTTGAAATATTTAAGTTAATATCATTAATTGTACAGTTTACAATCTGATGTTAATAATGATATTACAACAGGCATCATAAACTCACTGATAGTTCAGGTTGTACCATTTATTTGGCTATAAAGTCATGCAAATAGTACTCTTAACTGCCGCACACAGCGATGTTGGTATGGCAAGTATAACAAATGATGGTACACCCCAAGTGGTTGTGAAACCCCTTTCATTTAAAAGTTGTGAGTCAGGAATAATGCTAGGGAAAAATCTGTATTATTTATTTATTTGAAGGTCATTATTTACAATAATGTTTTTAAAATAATTTCTTTTTAAAAAAGCCATAATTAGTACAACTTTATGAGAGGGGCAAAAAGCTTTATAGTAATGAAACATATCAGTTTACTGAGGAAACAAAAGTGATAATGTATTGCAGTTTAATTGTTTTTTCATGGTGTAATAATCCATTTGCTGCACATTATCAAAATGTTTTAATCTGCTGGTGTTGAAAGAAAGAATAATTATGTATTTTAAGTATTAAGATTTTAACAGTACAAAGGAAAACGAGAAATTATGTCTAATATGGTGCTCTTAAGATTGTCGTTATGTTCACAACTACTAAAAATAATTGTTTGGTTCGAATCCATTTACACAAAGTTGAGTATTATGATTCCATAGTCAAACTGGAAAGTGATGTTACTTCCTTTACCTCTGTTTTTCCAACTTCATTTCTACCTATGTGCTATCTCGGGCACAGGTTTGAGTAAATGAATGCTTCTCAGTGCACCATTGAGCAGTGATTTAGTGGCCTGCATATTACAAGTTTCTACATTTAAACTGGATTAGTAAAAAACAACTACAAAGGAATTTTTAAGCTTCTTTCACTTAAAAAAAAAAAGGAGCTAAAATTCTTGGTGTTATTGCTTATTCTATGTTCCTTGGTAATAGGTACTAGATTAGACTGCAACAGATATTCAAAATAAAAACCCAACAATGAGCAATAACTAATCACAAGCTAATTCCTAAGAAATTTATGGTTCAGATAATGCACAAGCAGCCGTTAAAAATATATCATAGATTGTTAAATCTGCATCAAGGAACGTTTGTTCATATTTATGTTGCATATGATGCTGTTTATTTAAATGTTATTTCCATTTATTTATTATTATTATTATTATTATTATTTTTTTATATCTGAATAATTACTTTTTGTTTTCGCTGATCTATTTCATTTACTTCTCAATACACATAATAATGTATTATGTGGTGTTTTATGCATAACTAAATGCTGACATTCTTTCTATATGTTAGAATATCATTTTTGCTATAATGTGTCTATTATTGCAGAATACAAATCAATAACATATCTTTCATGTAGATCAACAATTTTTAAACTGATGAATGGCAAAGTGCTGTATACAAAGAATAACATTACATAATGCCCTACCAAGGCCTTTCCTATTTTTGCCACTTTATTGAAAAAGCATTGTCAGTTTAAGACAATGAAAAATGATCTCAGTATTCTAGCAGATGAGGAAGGCAAACTGAAAGGAGTTCAAGTTTTAAATAAAGCCACCTGTGCGTTTAATGGCTTTCTTTGTAGGTAGAGAAGACCATTGAAAATGCAGGTGATTTTATTTGAAACTTTAACTCCTTTCAGTTGGCTTCAGCAGATTTCAAAAGTGTTGGGCTGGGCTAGCAGCAGGGGAGGTTGTTTGATAATATAGCAAGGTGCATTAATGACCGCAGTGTTAGTTCTGCTAGCGACCACCCCAAAGGTCAGGAAAAAGTGCCTTATACAACATCTTGCCCCCACCATTAAGTTGAGAATCTGGTATCCCATGATTTTTATAATGAATCATCCCCACCACAACTTCTGATTCATAGGCCACCCTAAGCTATTCGACTACTCTGATGCTTCCAGCTCTTTCTGGAACAACTACATGCTGCCAACATTAAGCTGATACTTCCAAGACAGGCCCACCAACCCATTCTGGGAGGATCAACTTCACGCCTACCAAACTAAATCTATATGTGCTCGCCACAGTATCTCAGGTGATGTTATACAATTCACATGTTATTTAGGTGAAGGGTAGATAATGGCATCTTAGGTGATGCTATACTATTCTCATGTTAGTTAGACAAAGGGTAGTTAGTGAAATCTGAGGTGATTTTATGCAGTTCACATGTTAGTTAGGTAAAGGGTGCATAGTGATATCTTAGGTGATGTTATACAATTAACTTGTTAGTCAGCTAAAGTGTAGATAGTTACATCCTAGATGATGTTATACATTTCACGTGTTATTAATGTACAGAGTGGATAGTTACAGCATATGTTGTGTTATTGATTTCATGTGTTAGTTATGTAAAGGGTACATGGTGATACCTTGAGCATTGTTATTCAGTTCATGTGTCAGTTAGGTAAAGGGCAGATGGTGATATGTTAGGTAAAGGGTAGACAGTGACATCTTAGGATATGTAAAAACATTTCACATATTAGTTAGGTAAAGGGTAGAGAGTAACAGCCTAGGTGATGTTACACAATTCACATGTAATTAGGTAAAAGCTGGATAGTGACATCTTAGGTATGGTTATTCAATTCATATGTCAGTTATGTAATGGGTGCATGGCAACATCCTGCGTGTTGTTATTCAAATCAAATGTTAATTATGTAAAGGGGAGATTGTGGCATCTTATGTTTTGTTATTCAGGTTGTATGTTAGGTAAAGGGTAAGTAGTGATAACTTAGGTGTTGTTACTCAATTCACATGTTACTTAGGTAAAGGGCAGAATGTGACACCTTAGGTGATGTTATACAATTCACATGTTAGTTAGATAAACGGTAGATAGTGACATTCTAGGTGACATTATATAAATCACATGTTAGGTAAAGGGTAGATAGTGACATCTTAGATAATGTTATACAATTCACCTGTTAGATAGGTAAAGGGAAGATAATAGCATCATAGGTGATGTTATGGAATTCACATGTTAGTTAGGTAACGTATAGATAGTGACATACTAAGTGATGTTAGCTGAGCGGGATGGCTTAGGCGGTTATGTCTGTGGCCTGCATTCGGGAAGTCGTGGTTTCAGTTCCTATGACCGACCTATTTGACCCATGGGTTTTTTGGGTGTTGCCCCGGGTTGCCAGGCGAATGCCGGGAAGAAAACTTTCATCTCCCAAATTTCCTGTCCCTTGGCTTCATCTCCATTTTCATTTTACTTCACCCTTCATCTCCTTAGTCTCTTTGAGGGTTGCAATTTTTGGCAGGAGGTGTCACCGTGTGCATGGCAGGGGAAAGGGATGATCTGAGGAAACCTTTGTCCTCTGGACTTAAAGCACTCTCCGGATCCTGGATGCACCAGGGATGTGTAAGTCTAAGTGTGGAAGAGGGGCCGGCTGCACCAGCCAGCTCCTGGGGAGATCAGATCTGTACTTGGTAGGGACCCTGTCCTCTGCATGATCATGCCTCCTGGTCCATCCGCCCTCTGTCTCCTTTCACCTAATTCTTCCTTCTGTGGGCACCCTGTCAGGAGCATAGGCACAAAATATCTACATAGGTCAAGGTGCTAAGTCAACCTTCATTTATAGTCCTATCCTATGTGATATTACACAATATGTATGTTGCATAGGTAAAGCTTAGATAGTGACAACTTACATGCTAATGAATTCACATTTTATTTAGGTAAGGGGTAGATAGTGACAGCTTGCATGTTAATCAATTCACATTTTATTTAGTTAAGGGGTAGATAGTGATATGTTAGTTGATGGTATACAATTCACATGTTAATTAGGTAAAGCTTAGATAGTGACAACTTACATGTTAATCAATTCACATTTTATTTAGGTAAGAGGTAGATAGTGATATGTTAGTTGATGGTGTACAATTCACATGTTAATTAGATAAAGGGTAGATAGTGGCATATTACGTGTTGTTTTTCAATTAACATTTCAGTTATGAAAAGGTTACAAACAAAGGTTGAAAATAAACTGTATGGCAAGACAAGTTGTTTAAAATGAATATTTCCTCTTCTTCAGACTTCCTGAAAGTTATATTATTCATATTAGTGAGTTTAATCAGAAATGCACAATTCAAGGGTTATTTGTTCCTATTGTGGTTGCAAAAGCAGCAAAAATGATGCACCTTAGAATTGGTTTTTCAAGATTCCCAAAGACAGGTAAGACAAAACCTGAGTTACTAATGTTGCCCACATGTTCGATTATGCATGTATAATTTAAATGCACTTGAACTTAAGCATTTTAGATGTCGTTTGTGGTTAGAATTAATGGAAAGAATGGATCTGTGCCTTAAATCAGATGTGATTTTACATACTAATACAAGAGTGTCTGCAGAACATTTTCTTGCATCAGATTTCACCAGTACCTTGTGCACAAAATTGCACCCATGTGCACTGGCTCAAGATATAAGGAATCCAAATGAGACTTCCGGTAAGATTAAAAGGCAACTAAGACAATGCAATGTTAATGTTATTGGCTGCATCATCTATATACAGGATTTCTCAAAAGTAGTGTATAGTTTCATTATACTTAGAAAATGCTAATATGTGTTAACTCTTATTTCTCAAAAAGATTTAGCATTTATCCTGTACTTGACCCATAACATGAATGTCACTTGCCAAGGAAAATATCATTAAAAATAACTATTAGAATAAGATAACACTTTTTGTTACTAAATGACACACAACCTAAGCTAACCTGGGAAACAGAATTACTTTAAGAATGCACATGACCAAGCAAGCTTTGGTGCAATCAATGTTTCATTGTATCTTCACTGCAAATAATGTCATAATTGATTCACCATAACCTGTTTTACACACAGTCTACTTGATCAAGTCCTTTGCATTTAGAAGAAATTTTGCATAAATGATAAGCCATAAGAGATACACAAAGACATACTACACAGAAGATGTATATTTCTTTAAAATACACAGTTTATATCAAGTAACTATTTTTGTGGTATCAGCCATTCTGTGAGACAACCATTCTGATTAGTTTGAATTGTTCAATACTTTGTAATATCTGAAACTGCTGTCACATTTAGGTGACCTATTTCTTGCAGGTCATGGAAGTAGTACTGAATATCAAACCCAGTATATACAGTAAAACCCCTTATTTAATGAGCCCATTTTTAAGGAAATTCTGTTTTTAGCAAATATTTTCAAAAGCCCTGCCAAAAGTTCCATAAGTGTAATGTTATGTAAACCCGCTTTTACGAATCCCCCATTATCGAAAAGCCCATTTTTAATGAAAATATTTTTCTTGAACTTCCAATTGCACAGCATCTTCTGCATAGTTAGTGCATTAAGATTTTCAGAATGCAGTTAACGCTACCTCCGCTATAATGGTAACATTACACCTTTTTGGATGCTTTCAAATTCATTAGCCTCCACGCGTCACTACATGTTCTGCTGTAGTTCACATTAAATAGCAAAAGTTGACAGCTCTGTAATAATGTTTTCAAACCTGTTAACTTCCACATCTATGACTTCTAAGTTCTGTTTGATTTCTGCTTCCATTTTAAAGTTCATCGGGTGGCATGATAAGATGTGTTGTCTTTATGATAGTGATTTATATTTCTCATTCGGAAAGATAGCTGCTAAATGGAAGAAACTTACCATCCATGACAAGATTACAATAAATCAAGGCGTGGCAAACAACAGCACGGTTTCTTTGATCGATATGGTGAAAAGATATGATTGGGCTCGTTCCACATTGCACAGGGTACGTCAACAGAAAGACTGCAAAAGTACAGTGCGGATCTATGGTAAAGAAGCGAAAGAATTTTTGTAGCTCTCCGTTTGAAGAAATCAAAATCATTTTAATGAAATGGTTTGAAGCCAGAAGAAGCGACAATGTTCCTATCGACGGAAACATCCTAAAAGAAAAAGCTCACCAAATAGTGCTAACTTTACACGTGGAGAACTTTTGCACTTCAAGTGGTGGGCTTGATCGTTTCAAGAAGCAGCATAACCTTTCAGGGCAAAGCATGTGCATTGAAACTGCGGGTGTTAAAGATGACTCCATTGAGTTTTGGAAAAAGGAGACCTTGCCTAATCTCCTCCATGGCTACAATGTGAAGGACATTTTCAATGTGGACAAAACGTGTTCAACTTGCTAACCAACAAGACTTATGCAGTTCGTGGTGAAAAATGTCATGGCGGAAAGTAAGCAAGGAAAGGTTCACAGCTCTGTTTTGTGCAAATAATGACGAAACTGTAAAGTTACCTCCACTAATCATAGACAAATTAAAAAATTTGAGGTCTTTCAAAAGCATTCGTATACTTCCATGCAAATGTGATTTACAAAAAAGTTCATGGATGATTTTGGAAATATCTGTTAAATATCTTCGAGCCTGGATACCAAAATAGGATCTCAGGGAAGAAAGATTGCTCTAGTGATAGACAGGTGTGCAGCTCATCCATCAGAGCAATCATTCTTACGGAACATAAAGGTGATCTTTTTACCAGCTGTCTGCAGCCTTTAGACTTGGGAATTATTCATTCTGTTAAAGCAAAGTAAACGAAAGCCCTGGTGCAATGAGCTATTTCATTCTTAGAAGGAAAGCAAGATATGCATTTGAATATACTTCAGGCCATGCATATATTTATAGCTGCATGGCAGTTACTTATACCAAGCACCATACAGCATTGCTTTGGGAAAGCTGGTTTTGGGTCTTACACTGATGTCTTCAACAAGGACAATTATACTGAAGAAATTTGTTTCCAGGAAGAATGGGAAATGTTACAGAAGGGCACAAGCATAGCCTTTGAAGAGTTTGTCAGTTGTGATGACAGTGTCCTAACCTCAGAAGCATCTGTGTACGTTGTTGAGATACACAATGAGGCAATGAAGCAACCAGGAGAAAAGGATGAAGAGGAATCAGCAGTACCAACATTTGCAGCAGCAGTGGAAGGACTGGATGTCATGAGATGGTACCCATGCCCCTTCCCTATTGATGAGGGGCTACTCAGCAGCATTAATCACATTCAACACAGGATTCTAAGTGCAGATACCTGGGCAAGAGGAAGCAGACTACTCTGCTGGATGTCTTTAAGAAATAAAGGTTAGTAACTTTACTGCCTTGTTTTTTTACCGGGTAATACTGAAGAATAGGCCTGCATTCATATCTAATGATAAATATGTAAATCTGATATCCACTTTCATTTTGCTTGTTGTAGATTAAGAGCAAATGGCTGACCATTGCGGTGTTAATATCAGTGTTTTCCATTTTGAAACCAGTATAAATTTATAGCTGTTGTAGCATTTCAGTTCTTTATTTACTGCATTTTGTTCATTAATCTTTAAATTTCTCTCTTAGTATTACTTGTGTATTTAAAATTTCTGAAAATACCTTTTGCCATTTAAATACTTAAAAACATGATTTGCATATTATTTTTGGCAATTGAGTGCTCAGCCTTATGCTAACCCCCTTTTAAGGAAAACCCCTATCTAAGGAAAAAAATGTTAATTTACTGTGAGATTTGTTAATTATGGGTTTTACTGTAGTGACATCTTACATGTTATTATTCAATTCACATATTATTTAAAGGGTATATGGAACATTTTGCGCATATTTATTCATTTCACATGTTAGGTAAAGGAGAGATGGTGAGATTTTACATGTTGTTTTTCAATTCACATGTTAGTTAGGTAAAGGGTAGATAATAATATCTTAATTATTGTTATTAAATTCATATCTCTGTTAGGTAAAGGGGAGATAGTGACATCTTACATGTTATTGAAATCACATTTTAATAAAAATTAAATTGAGTTTTATTTATGGACGCTCTTTAACTGCTGTGGTCCTTAGCATTCCATTCTATATTGGGCATGAAAGACCAGTAATTTTGCTCAGAGGCCTCTTTATCAGGCTTGAGGTTCTTTTACATGCCATAAATCTATGACATGGTACCATCAGCTTTATTTCTCTTCCAAAGGAAGCCATGCTAAGGATTTTCCCCAAAAAATCCATCATCCTTCGCCGAGTTTGAACCCACAACCTCAGGAACTAGAGGCTAGCATGGTAACCACCACATCACAGAGGACAACACTTTATTTATGAAAAGGCTACTTGGCAACATCTTGTGCATTGTTATTCAGTTCACTGGTTAGTTAGGTAAAGGGTAGATTGTGACATATGTGCTATTATTCAATTCATATATTGGTTAGTTAAATGGTACATGACGACACTTTACAGACTGTTATTTAATTCACATTTTAGTTATCTAAAGGGGAGATGATGGCATCTTACATGTTATTATTTGATTCACATGTTGGTTGTCTAAAGATACATTGCGACGCCGCGCATGTTGTTATTTAATTAATATGTTTGACAGATAACTGTAGATCGTGATATCTTACGTGTTACTATTCAATTCCCAGTAGGTTAAGAAAAGGGTAGGTAGTGGCATCTTACAAGTTGTCATTCAGTTCACATGTTAGTTATGTAAAGCAGTGGTGGCAAAAGTGCGACTCGCAAGGCACTGTGACTCGCAGGCACAGCTCCTTTTCTAGCCGTCTATTGATTTGTGTTCCATGTGCTGCTGAGTGGCGTAGTGCATGTTGCATATTTAATGACTCGAGAGAGAAAGGCATTTTCGCCACCCTTGATGTAAAGGGTACAAACAAGTTGTGCCGGAGAAACAGATGATTGACAATACAAGTAAATTGGCCTTGAGAGCAGCTGCAGGACTTGATGTTTGGAAGAACACTGGACTCAGCATTGTATCATCACCCGGAGGCAGCATTGTGTAAGTGGAGTACTCTGCAGATGAGAGAATAACTACCGACAGGATGACAAGGAGTAGGAAGAAATTGCACTAATTTAGATTTGAAAAAAATAGATCTGAATAGGGAAAGGATCTGGGGATTATATTGTGAAACATTGAAGGTTTGTGGGACAAGTTAAAGAATGGAGAAATTGCACAAATTTTAAACGTAGCAGATGTGATAGGAGTGGTTGAGACTTGGCTGATAAGTGATACAATTGTGGATCTGAGTGGTTTTGACTTTTATGGAAAATGTAGTAGTAAAAGGAAGGATAAACATTGTGGGTCAAGAGGTGTAGGTCTGTTATTATGGAGAAATACAAAACAAGAAGTTTTTTCAATTTTGACAATTTTAGTAACACAAAATATCTTACCTTACAAATCATATATTAAATTCTTTACAAGAACATTCTCAACCCCCTCCCCCTCAGGCAGATGCTCAGAGCACTTTACACTACTAAGGTCCCATAACCAAAGAGAGCAAATCAAGCAATTCCAGCATATATCAACTGGGATAGGAACTTCTGGTGCTGCATCGATGATCCCTTGTCGACCACCCGAAAGGTACATTTGAGCACCGCACATGCCCATTACTTCTAAATGTAGATGCTAGATGACAGTGTGCAGCCTTTTTGTTTAACATTCAAAGCTGCCAACACAATTACTTTAAACTGTTGTGTTGCTTATTAAATGGTTTTAAAAATAATATACACTATGTGATCAAAAGTATCCGGACACCTCACAAACATATGTTTTTCATCTTATGTGCATTGTGCTGCCACCTACTGTCTGGTACTCATTACCCGCAACCTCAGTAGTCATTAGACATCATGAAACAGCAGAATGGGATGCTCAGTGGAACTCACGGACTTCGAACGTGGTCAGGTGATTGGGTGTCACTTGTGCCAGAAGTCTGTACACGAGGTTTCCACACTCCTAAACATCCCTAGGTCCACTGTTTCTGATGTGATAGTGAAGTGGAAACGTGAAGGGATATGTACAGCACAAAAGCGTACAGGCTGAACTCGTCTGTTGACTGACAGAGACTGCCACCATTTGAAGAGGGTAAAGAGTAATTGGCAGACATCTATCCAGACCATCACACAAGAATTCCAAACTGCATCAGGATCCACTCCAAGTACTATGACAGTTCGGCGTGAGGTGGGAAACTTTGGATTCCATGGTCGAGCGGCTGCTCATAAGCCACACATCATACAGGAAAATGCCAAACAATGCCTCGCTTGGTGTAAGGAGCGTCAACATTACACGATTGAACGGTGACAAAACGTGTGGAGTGACGAATCACGGTACACAATGTGGCACTGTAATGGCAGGGTGTGGTTATGGCGAATGCCCGGTGAACGTCATCTGTCAGCATGTGTAGTGCCAACAGTGAAATTCGGAAGTGGTTGTGTTATGGTGTGGTCATGTTTTTCCTGGAGGGGACTTGCACCCCTTGTTGTTTAGCATGGCACGATCACAGCGCAGACCTACATTGATATTTTAACCACCTTCTTGCTTCCCACTGTTGAAGAGCAATTCGGGGATGGCGATTGCATCATTCAACACAATCAAGCACCTGTTCATACTGCACGGGCTGTGGCAGAGTGGTTACACGACAATAACATCCCTATAATGGACTGGCCTGCACAGAGTCCTGACTTAAATCCTATAGAACACCTTTGGGATATTTTGGAATGCCGACTTCGTGCCAGGCCTCACCGACCTACATTGATACCTCTCCTCAGTCCCGCACTCCGTGAAGAATGGGCTGCCATTACCTAAGAAACCTTCCAGCACCTGATTGAAAATATGCCTGCGAGAGTGAACACTGTCATCAAGGCTAAGGGTGGGCCAACACCATATTGACTTCCAGCATTACCGATGGAGGGCGCCACGATCTTGTATGTCATTTTAAGCCAGGTGCCTGGATACTTTTGATCACGTAGTGTATATCTTTTCCAAAAGCTGATATATCAGTTTATTATGTATAATGTCATTTTCATAATATTAGTGGACCAGATTTTACTGTTCTGTGTACTGTGTTTGAACTCAGTGTATGATGTGAAAAATACCTGAAGATGACTGTATCTGATTTGAAATAAAATTTTAAAGCTGCATATCGTATTTTAATGGTCGCAAAAAAAATCTGAGAAGAAAATTCTTCGATTTAGTAAAACTGGCAAGATTTGAAAGGTGTACAAAAGCATATGAACAGCAAGAAGGAAGCAATTTAGGGATATTTTCTCAAAGACCTGTTGGTAAGTAGGATGTATGAATGTAATAAATAACAGAATAACCAAAATTAAATCCATGACATAACTTGAATTGCATTACATATACATTTATCTTCAAAATAAAAATTCTATTGACTACTCATGATATATGCTTGGCTAATATTACGTTTTGTAAGTCAGCTGTAATTTGGATCTAGTGTACTTATGCATGATAACACTAACAATAATGGTAATTTGATGAGTGAAATGCTAGTGAGCACAAAAGTCCATTTGGTATCCTAGTTGGGCATTACAGTTGTTAGAAAGCTGAATTGAAAGGCTTTGTATTCTAATTTAAATATTAAATTCACTTTTAAATTCTTGAAGTTTCAGAACTGTGCATCTTTTATATATGGACTCCTGCAGTTTATTCTCCTGCTCAACACCTCCAGAAGTAGTATCCTCAGAATTATGGCACAGATTTCCTTCATTCATCGTTTGAAGTGGGTTATATGTAATAGAATTTCCATTTTGCTCTAATAAGCTAATGCCACATTTCCTAAATTATCTTTTTGTCTTTCTTTTTGCACTGTGGTATTACATTGCACACAGCCATGAACATATCTGGGACAGCATTATGCCATGACCTAATACTGTATGCTAAGATTAAATACTTTTGCAAATTGCACAAAGTAATAGTGGTGTTTTATAAAATAAATAATTTAAATTCGAAAACTTTAGTAAAAACATCTGGTACTGGATACTTCAAAAGTTGTTGTATGTTTTGTTCTGTACAATCTTACCATTGGTTTACTTGATATTTGGTTTAACTTATACACAGGCTTGTGGTATCTTCACACAGAAAATATTTTTGTAAAACCATT
Source organism: Deroplatys truncata (assembly GCA_030765065.1). Taxonomy (NCBI): domain Eukaryota; kingdom Metazoa; phylum Arthropoda; class Insecta; order Mantodea; family Mantidae; genus Deroplatys; species Deroplatys truncata. The sequence goes on from CM060990.1 coordinate 281,622,832, forward strand.
GAGCTTTCAGATTAAGTAAAAAGCCTAAACAAAAAAGCAAGTTTTACATAAATACATGAAAATACAGTGCTATATTTACAAAATAAAAGAATCTTTTGCTTTGTGTGCTAAATAATGAACAAAATAGTTGCAAATGAACAGATGGTATATTAAAAATAACAGGATATTTTATAGATCAAACTGTTTCGATTAATGCAGCAATTACTGATGAAATGTCAGTCATGGATTTTGTAGATGCAAAGATCATCACCACTTTTGTTAACCTTATTACTTAATTGTGGAAGCATTAACGAGGTTTCCTGTCCTTACTGTACTTCCTTTCGTTTAGTGCAGTCACTGTCTCAAGCTACCAGAGGCACGCTGGCAGATATCCAAAGCATGGAGTGAAGGGAATTTGGGCATGATGAGGTGCAGTGATCACCTTCAGGAACATTATTAATATTGTACAAAGCTTTCCCTCTCACCTATACAGCAATTTATTATCATGTATCATCAAACATTCCTTACACTTTGGAATTTCATTTCAACATAACTTGAAAAATTAATTAAAACAGTGAGGACTACTGGAAACATGTTCTGAATTTTCAGAAAAAGTGAAGTTGGTGTTATGCAGTTATTTCAATGTATCATTTGGTTTAGTGATTCTGTGTTAATAGCTTTAAAGTTACAATTTTTGGATTGATGTTGTTAGTAGCTGAATCTAACTACAGACTTGCTTTTCTGAAATTGTTTGTAATCCACTAAATAAACAAAATAGTAGCAAGGATTTCAATTAACTTTGTGATTCTTTTAACACTAAGAAATAGCACACCTCATGTTGCAATGAATGCAAAGTGTCTCTATTAAGAGTTTGTATAATGAAAGTAGTTGTTAGCTTAAAGACAATAGTTTTCCTAAATTACAGTTATTTTGTAATTGTCATTTGCTACCTACATTTCCTTTCAGTGTCTTCATATCCAATGACATTAAAGCAAAATAAAACAAAAAAATGTATATATTGTTTGTCAAGGTTTCCTAATATACCATTCTGGCAAATTCCAAATAGGCAGCCTGATTAGAATTTGGTGGATTTATCTGGACTTTGTGTTTGAAATATTTAAGTTAATTTCATATTATTATTATTATTATTATTATTATTATTATTATTATTATTATTATTATTAAAACAATACCACCTCCTGTTTGCTGAATTACTTCAAATTGATAAATCTACACTGCAACATGCAAAACACTAAAATGATGCAATTCAATAAAAATGATGGTAAAATATCACTCAAAGTTGATGGTGAAAATAATATTCTAGATGTAAAATCACATAAATTTTTAGGTCTTATTGTTGATAACAAGGTAACATGGGCTGAGCATATTGAACATATATGTGGTAAAATCAGTAAAACAGTGTATCTACTCAGATATTTCAACAATCATAGTGATAGTAACATATTGAAACTAATATACTATGAATGTTTTTATCCACACATACTCTATGGGAATGAAATCTGGGATGCTGCTGCAAAATGCATATGAATAAATTACTTATATACCAAAAGAAATGCATCAGGATCATGTTTAACCTAAAACCAAGGGAATCGTGTAGGGAGACCTTTATTAACAATAAATTGCTTACTATCTACTCTCTCTATGCATATAGAACAATAATGTATGTAATAGATAAGTACAAACCAATTAAAAGCAGCCAAATTCATAAACATAATACAAGAGGTAACTTGGACTACTTTAGGCATAGTGTAAAAAAAGTGTGTCTTTAAAGGATATATATATTTCTGGAATCACACTTTTTAATAAATTACCACTGGAAATAAAATCTGTAGCTGATGTTTCTAAACAGCAATTAAAAAGGCAATTGAGGGTGTACCTAATAAACAAATGTCTAGATGATTTAAAGGATTTGTAAAGATGTGATTGTTTTAACATGTTCAAAATCAGATGTATGATAATCGGATGAAATAAATATTATTATTATTATTATGATTATGCTTATTATTGTTGTTATTGTTGTTATTTATTATTATTATCATTGTCCTTGTTATTATGGTTATTGTTATTATTATTATTATTATTATTATTATTATTATTATTATTATTTTTAAATAAATAAATTTCTTTTTAAAAAAGCCATAATTAATGCAACTACATCGAAGGGGCATGTTTTAATCTGCTGCTGTTGAACGAAAGAATAATTATGTATTTTAAGTATTAAGAATTTAAAAGTACAAAGAAAACAAGGAGAAGTTATGTCTAATATGCTGTCCATAAGATTGTCTTTATGTTCACAACTACTAAAAACAGCTGTTTGGCTCAAATCCACTTTAAGCACAAAGTTGAGTATTAAGGCTGGTTCACAACCACCCGGTAACGGTAACCAGAACGGAAACGAGAACGGGAAGCAAGAAATTTTGATTCACAACAGCCCGGTAACGAGAACGGGAATGCATATCGATTACAAAGTGAAAGTCGATTTTGCGCATTGGGATTTCATTTGTTTTTAACTGACCAATGACTTTTTTCACCTACTTCCAATTTAGCCAAGCCAACGTCAAAATTCGATAGAGTAAACATTATCTAAATGCATATTCATTACATTTCCGATCCCTCTACTTATGCCAAACTTTCATTCCTTTATTTAATGGCATACATTAAAATTGTTTATTCTTTTTTCATTTCCACCGGATTTAGCTGTTCTTTGTAGCTTTTGCCATTGTTTTTTTAGGTAATAGCCAGTTTTAGTTGCATATAAACAAACTACAAATGATCCCTTCACCAGAGGAACCAACGTTGATTAGATTTGCGGGTGTCGGATTGAGGTTAGGAAGCACATTTACTACTAATTCCTACCAGTTTCATGTTTCCAGCTTGCGACTACAGAGAGCACTAGTGGCTGTTTCATGTCACGGCCGCTTAGAATAACCTCTAGAGTGAAGAGTCTAATATGCACAATAGGGATCTAATATGCCGTGCCCGGGAACGAGAACGAGAAAGTTAAAAGTTGGGCAACTCTTCTTCCCGTTCCCGGGGCCCGGGAAGGCTTCCCGTCGGTTGTGGACACTCCCATTTGAATACATGTATTTCAACTTTCCCGTTCTCGTTCTGGTTACCGTTCTCGTTGGTTGTGAACCAGCCTTTATGATTCCATAGTCAAACTGAAAAGTAATTTTTACCTCTTTTTTTTCAACTTCACTTCTACCTATGTGCTATCTTGGGCACAGGTGTGAGTAAATGAGCACTTCTCAGCGCACCATGGAGCAGCGAGTTGATGGCCAGCATTTTATAAGTTTCTATATTTAAACTGGACTAATAGAAAATAGCTTTAAAACATTTTTAAAGTTCTTTCACTTAAAAAAAAAGGAGATAGAATTCATGGTGATGGTGCTTATTTTAAGTGCCTTGGCAATAGGTACTAGATTAGACTGCAACAGATATTCCATATAAAAAACCAACAATGAGCAATTAACTAATCACAAGTTAATTGCTAAAAAATTTATGTTTTGGATAATGTACAAGCAACCATTAAAAATCTATCTTAGCTTGTTAAATCTGCATCAAGGGATGTTAGTGTATGAAATTTTGCTCAAGTTTGTGTTGCATATGATGCTGCTTTATTAATGCTTTTTTTTGTATCCAAATAATTGCTTTTTGTTTTTGCTGCTGTATTTCATTTATTTCTCAATATATGTGTTAATGTATTACGTGGTCTTTTATGTATAACTAAATGCTGACATTTTTTGTACACAGTAGAATATCATTTTTGTTATAATTTGTATATTATGGTAGAATGCAAATCAAAAACATTTCTTCCATTTAGGTTAACAGCTTTTAAATTGATGAATAGCAAGCTGCTGTATACAATAGCATTATATAATACCACACCACAGCCGTTTCTATATTAATGCCACTTTATTGAAAATGAGTATAAAAACATTCTCAGTATAAGACAATTAAAAATGATCTCAGTACTCTAACAGATGAGGAAGGCAAACTGAAAGAAGTGCAAGTTTTAAAGTCACCTGTGTATTTAATGGTTTTCTTTCTAGGTTGAGAAAACCATTAAAAATGCAGGTGATTTTATTTGAAACTTGAACTCCTTTCAGTTTCAAAAGTGGTGGCCAGGATTAGCAGCAGACGAGGTTGGTTGATAATGTAGCACGGTGCATTACCGACCACAGCATTAGTTTTGCTATTGATTACCTCAAAGGTCAGGAAACTGCATCCTATGCAACACCTTGCCTCCATCGTTGAGTTGAGAATCTGGTATTAATCTGTGAGCAATCCCATGGTTTTTATAATTAATCATTCCCATCACAACTTCCAATTCATACGTCACCCCAAGCTATTCAACTATTCTGGATGTTTCCAGTTCTTTCTGTAACAACTACAATGCTGCCAACATTAAACTGATACTTCTGGCACAGGGCCACCAACCCATTTCGGGAGGATCAACTTCAGGCCTACCAAGCTAAATCTACATGTGCTCGCCACAATATCTCAGGTGATGTTATAGAATTCACATGTTTGTTAGGTGAAGGGTAGATAATAATATCTTAACTATTGTTATTAAATTCACATGTTAGTTAGGTAAAGGGGAGATAGCGACATCTTACATGTTGTTATTGAAATCACATTTTAGTTATGAAAAGGTTACTTAGTGACACCTTGTGCATTGTTGTTCATTTCACTTTTTAGTTACATAAAGGGTAGATTGTGATATATTATGCGCTATTATTCAATTTATCTTTTGGTTAGCTAAATGGTGCATGATGACACCTTATGTGTTGCTACTTAATTCACATGTTAGTTATCTAAAGGTAGATAATTACATCTGACATGTTATTAAATTCACATGTTGGTTAGGTAAACATACATTGCAACACCTTGCACATTCTTATTCAATCAACATGTTTGACAGATAATGGTACATAGTGATATCTTATGTGTTGTTATTCAATTCACAGTAGTTTAGGAAAACCATAGTTAGTGACATCTTATGTGTTGTCATTCAATTCACATGTCAGTTATGTAAAGGGTATATGGTGACAATTTACGCATTATTATTCAATTCACATATTAGTAACATAAAGGGTATATAGTGACATCTTGCATGTTATTATTCAATTCACCAGTTGGTTAGGTAAAGCTAGATAGCAACAACTTGTGCATTGTTATTCAGTTCACTTGTTAGATATGTAAAGGGTAGATAGTGACATCTTATGCTTTATTATTATGCAATTCACATATTAGCTTGGTAAAGGTAATGGCGATACCTTGAGCATTCTTATTCAATTCACATGTTAGGTAAAGTTAGATAGTGATATCTCAAGTCATATTATTAAATTCACATGTTAGTTAGGTAATGGGGAGTTAGTGACATTGTGTTGTTATTCAATTCACATTTTAGTTATGAAAAGCCTACTTGGCATCACCTTGTGCATTGTTATTCAATTCAGTTGTTAGTTAGATAAAGGGTAGATTCTGGCATCTTGCGTGTTACTATGCAATTCAGATGTTACATAGCTAAACAGTACATGATGACACCTTAAGCATTGTTATTAATTTCATATGTTAGTTATATAAGGGGTAGATTGCAACATCTTACGTGTTGTTTAGGTAAAGGTACATGGCAGCATTTGCATGTTTTTATTCAGTTCACATGTTATGTAGAGGATAGATAGTAACTACTTACATGTTATTATTCAGTTCGTATGTTAGTTATGTATACCTACATGGTGACACTTTGCACGTTGTTATTCATTTCACATGTTAGTTAGGTAAAGGGTAGATAAAGTCATCTTAGGTGATGTTATACAATTCACCTGCTAGTTATGTAAAAGGTACATAATGTCAACTTAGGTGTTATTTTTCAGTTCACGTGTTAGTTATTTAAAGGGTATATGGTCATATTATGCACATTTTTATTCAATTCACATGTTAGTTATGTAAAGTTTACATGCCGACACCCTGCTCATTGGTATTCAATTCACATGTTAGATAGGTACAGGCTAGATTGTATATCTTACGTGTTGCTATTCAATTGAAATGTTAGATATGTAGTGGGTATGTGGTGACACCTTGAGTGTTATTATTCAATTAACATGTTGGATATGTAAACGGTAGCTAGTGATATCTTATGTGTTATTATTCAATTCACAGGCAGTTGGGAATAGTTTAGGCTGTGACATCTTATGTGTTCTTATTCTATTCACATGTTAGTTATGTAATGCATAGATGGCCATTGTGCGTTGTTATTAAATTCAGATGTTAGTTATGTAAAGGGTATATAGTGAAATCTTACATGTTATTATTTAACCCTCCGTCAGTCGCTAGGGGCCTGAGAGGCCCCTGGCATTATATAAATGTTATAATTTTCGAACGAACGCACCTATGCAATTGCCTGACTAGGACATCTAACATTACACCTTGCGCGATTATTTGCTGCAGCGATAACATTATCTGTTTATTTGTTTGGCTGGAGGAATGAATAATCAGCAGTTACGTGTCGCACAGGTCAACCAGGCCCCGCGCGCCTGCTCTCGTTACATATTGTTGACAGATTTGTTTCTCATTAGCTTTTGTGCAATATTGCTTTACTATTGCAAAGAGCTATTACTGCTTCGTCATAAATACGAGTAAAAGGTACGATCTACAAAATCCGAATGATTTGGAAGAAGTACATCGCCTACTTTGCGATGATGATGCCTTGCCCGTGGATGACAACTTATATGAATAAGATGACTCTGATTCAGAAGATAAACTCGAAACGAGATCTCTAGATTCAGAAACTGACCATGAAGATGAAGAGGAAGACGATGAAAGCAGCTTGTGTGATAACATGTATTTTATAGGTAACATCATATGCGTATCATAATAATTCTTCTTCTTCTTCTTCTTCTTCTTATTATTATTATTATTATTATTATTATTATTATTATTATTATTATTGACAATACATTCTGTTGTTATTCATAGGAAGACATGGAACAAAATGAAAAAAAAAACACCTTTGAAAATAACACAGACAAGGGCTCACAATATATTGACCAAACTTCCTGGTGTAGTAGGAGCTGCCAAAAATGCGAAAACGGAAATTGATTGTTGGAACCTTTTTGTTACCGAAGATACAGTTGATTTGATTGTTGAAAGCTCAACATCTAAATACTTACATTAGCAGTGTGCAGCACAAATTTGATTGTGAAAGACACAGCAGACCTACAGATGTAATAGAAATAAAAGCTTTCCTAGGCTTATTGTACCTGGCAGGAATGTTTCGTGGTGGATGCCAGAATATTCACGAGTTTTGGAGAACCGATCTTGGAATTCCTCTATTCCGAATGGCTATGTCGAAAAACGATTCAGTTTTCTAATACGCTGTATTCGCTTTGATGACAAAAGCTCAAGACTGGAGCGACGAAGATTGGATAAATTGGCTTCTGTTAGAGAAATGTTTACATTGTTTCTGAACAACTGTCAGAACCATTATTCTCTTGCACAAAATGTCACTGTCGACGAACAGTTGCCGGCATTTCGTGGTCGATGTGCTTTTAGACAATATATACCATCCAAGCCAAACAAGTATGGCATAAAGATATTCTGTTTGAGTGATGCAAAACTGTTTTATACAACTAACATGGAGATCTGTTGTGGACAGCAGCCGGACGGACCATATTTGCAAACTAACTCGGCAGAGGCTGTAGTGCTGAGACTAACTGACCCAATCTCTGGCACTGGACGAAACGTAACTGCAGATAATTGGTTTACCAGTGTATCGCTGGTGAATGAATTGCGCAAAAGACAACTTTCTTTCGTCGGTACAGTGTGAAACAACAAAAAAGAGTTACCCACTAATTTCACTTCTCCAAAAGATCGCAGACAGTACGAAAGCATATTTGGCTTCACAAAAAATGAAACACTTGTTTCGTATGTTCCAAAAAAGGGTAAAACAGTAGTTTTGCTCTCAAGTCTACATTTTTCATCCACACAGTTATCAGAAGGTGCTGAGAAAAAGCCTAAATAATCCTGCATTACAACGACACTAAATGTGGTGTTGATGCAGTAGATAAATTGTGTGCTACATAAAATGTAGCCAGAACAACGAGAAGGTGGCCCATGGTAATTTTGACCATATCTAGAACATTGCAGGTATTAATTCTAAGGTTATCTTCCTTGGAAACCAAAATAAATATTCCACAAGGCAGGAGTATTTGAAATCACTATCTTTAGCTTTACTGTTGCAACAGCAACAAAGGAGAGCAACAGCATCAAATCTATCCGATGATTTGAAAGGACTTTTGACAAAATATAAACCTGAAGAATCCGGCGTAGATGAATTGTCAAATAAACCACTATGCACATTGAAAAGGAAACGATGTGAACCCAGCAACAAAGACAAAATGAACTGCAAAACTAAATATGCATGTGGGAAATGCAACACCTCCCTGTGTTAGAGCAAACATGCTAAAATTATTTGCGATAGTTGCTTAGTCGGGGAAAACACGGGTGAAATAGTAGATGATTCTGAGTAACTGAACATTTGAAATTACAAGTTCTATGTATACCTGGAAATGGCAATGTATTTCTTTATACTTACTGTAATACAATTTATAACGTATATGTACTCATATTTTAGCTTTTATTTTTATGTTGTAAGATAATACCTATTAATGAAAGCCTTGTACGCTTAATCTAAATAAAGGTAAAAACAGGGAAGAAAAAGAAAATAAACGAAAGAAAACAAAAATACAAACAATAACAACAAAAATACAGCGCGGGTCTACTAGGCCCCGCGCGACTAACGGCGTTCTACCAAAGCGCGCGCCTGACGGAGGGTTAATTCACAAGTTGGTTAGGTACAGCTGCATGGCAGCACCGTGCATGTTGTAATTCAATTCACATCTTAGTTATGTAAAGCATAGATAGTGAAATTATCTTATTATTAGTTATTTAAACAGTATATGGTGATACCTTGCATGTTTATATTCAATTCGTATGTTAGTTATATAAGGGATACATGGTGAAGCCATGCACATTGTTACTCAGTTCACATGTTAGATAGGTAAAGGGCATATGGTCACACCTTGTGCATTATTAATCACTTCACATGTTAGTTTAGCAAAGGGTACATTGCGACACATTGCTTATTGTTGTCAATTCCCATGTTAGGTAAAGGGGAGACAGTGACATCTTAAGTGTTGTTATTCAATTCCCATTTTAGCTAAGTGAAGGTGCAGATAGTGGTATCTTAAGTATATTATTAAATTCATATGTTGTTTAGGTAAAGGGGTGATAGCGACATCTTACGTGTTGCTATTCATTTCACATGTTAGTTTAGTACGCAGTAGGCAGTGACATTTTATGGGTTATTCAATTTGTATGTTAGTTACATAAAGAGTGAATGGCGACACCCTAAGCATTGTTATTTAAATCGCATGTTCGTTAAGTAATGGGGAGATGCTTACACATTACATTTTGTTATTCAAGCCCATGTTAGTTATGTAAAGGGTAGACAATGATAACTGAAGTGTTATTATTCAATTCACAGTAAGTTAGGTAAGGGGGTAGGTAGTGATATCTTACATGTCATTATTCAATTCAGATATTACTTAAGTAAAATTCAGATAGTGACACCTTACGTGATGTTAGACAATTCAAATGTAAGTAGGTATAGGGTAGATAGTAATATCTTAGGTGACTTTATGTAATTCACATGTTAGTTAGGTAAAGGGTAGATAGTGTCATCTTAGGTAATGTTACATAATTCACCTGCTAGTTAGGTAAAGGGTAGATATTGGCATTTTAATGTTATGCAATTCACATGTTAGATACGTAAAGGACAGATAGTGACATCATAGGTAATGTTAACCAGTGACATACTTCAGACGCTTACACCTGTGGCCTGGGGCCTGCATTTGGGTGGACGTGAGTTTGATTCCCATGACCAACCTTTCTGAGGCATGAGTTTCTTCGAGTGTTTGCCCCAGGTCACCAGGCATATACTGCAAAGGATCATTACATCCCCAAGTTTTCTGTCCCTCTATTTCATTTCCATTCTCATTTCACTTCACCCTTCATCTGCTTGGTCTCTTTCAGGGTTGCAAGTGTCATCGGGGGAGGTCTCGGCATGTGCATGGTGGCGGCGGTAAAGAATGCTCTGCGGAAACCTTATCCTCTGGACTTTGAGCTTTCTCCAGGTCCTGGACCCCCAGGGATGTGTAAATGTAAGGGGGGAAGGGGCTGGCTGTACTAGCCAGCACCCGGGGATTTCAAATCTGTAAATGTCAGGGACCCTGCCCTCTGCCCATTATGCCTCCTGGTTTGGCTGCCCTGTGTCTCCCCTCACCTCAACCCTTCCACCAGGGGACACCACATAAGGGGTATAGGCACAAAAGATATGCATAGTTCTTTGGTTCCAAGTTCCCCTCTGTTTCTAAGCCTATCCTATCCAAGGTGATATACAATTTACATGCTTAGGTGAAGGTTAGATAGTGACAATTTAAGTTATGTTAATTGATTCACATTTTAGTTAGGTAAGGGGTGGATAGCGACATCGTAAGTAATGTTATACAACTCACATGGAAGTTAAGTAATGCTGAGATAGTAAAATCTTAGCTGATGTTATACAATTCACAACTTACTTAGATAAGGGATAGATAGTGACACTTTAGTTGATGGTATACAATTCACATGTTAGGTAAAGGGTAGATGGTGATATCTAGGTGATGTTATACATTTTAGTTAAGTAAAGTTTAGATAGTGGCATATTATATGCTGTTATTCAAATTACGGGTTGGTTATGTAAAGCGTACATGGCGACATCTTGCTTGTTGTTATTCAGTTAACATGTTTGACAAGTAAATGGTAGATAATGATACCTTACATGTTATTGTTCAATTCATAGTATGTTAGGAAAAGGTTAGGTAGGGACATCTTATGTCACCCTCCGTGGTGTAGTGGTTACCATGCTAGCCTCTTGTTCCCGAGGTCGTGGGTTCAAACTCGGCGGAGGGCGATGGATTTCTTGGGGTGTAAAAATCCTTAGCATAGCTTCCTTCAGAAGGGAAGTAAAGCCGGTGGTCCCGTGTCATAGATTTACAGCACATAAAAGAACCTCAAGCCTGATAAAGAGGCCTCTGAGCAAAATTACCGGTCTTTCGTTCCCAATATAGAATGGGATGCTAAGGACCACAGCAGTTAAAGAGCATCCATAAATAGAACTCAATTTTAGTGACATCTTACATGTTGTCATTCAGTTCATATCGTAGTTATGTAAAGAGTACATGGTGACATCTTGCACATTGTTATTCAATTTACAAGTTAGTTATATAAAGGGTATATAGTGACATTTTACTGTTAATATCAGTTCACAAGTTGGTTAGCTAAATATATAGCGACAACTTTCCTGTTTTTATTCAATTCATACAGCAGTTATGTGAAGGATTATTGGCGAAACCCTGCATGTTGTTATTCAACTCACAGATTACTTAGGTAATGAGGAGATAGTGACAACTAGGGTGTTGTTTTAAAATTTACTTGTTAGATAGACAAAGGATGGATAGTGATATCTTAAGTGTTGTTATTAAATTTACATTTTAGTTAGGTAAAGGGGAGATAGTGTCATCTTACATGTTGCTATTCAATTCAGATGTTAGGTATGTATAGGTACATCACAACAAGTTCCATATTGTTATTGAATTGACAGATAAGTAAAGGTTGGGTAGTGGTATCTTATGTGCTATTCAATTCACACTAAGTTAGGTAAAGGATAGCTTAGGTGTTGTTATTCAGTTCACATGTTAGTTATGTAAAGCATACATGGTGACACCCTGCGCATTGCTATTGACTTCACATGTTGATTAGGTGAAGGGCAGATGGTGACATCTTAGGTGATGTTATACAATTCACACATTTATTAGTTAGCTAAAGGACTATGGTGCTCAACAACATCTTCACACAGTGGCTGCAGAGTTCCTGGCACGGTATTCGGGAAAGGGCGTATGTATGCAATTACATGATAGTTAAGTGAATGGTAGATACTGTGAATGGTTAGTTTAATGTTATACAACCCACATGTAGGTTAAGTAATGGGTAGATAGTGACATCTCACATGACGTTATACAATCTAAATGTTAGTTAAGTAACGGGTAGATAGTGAGATCTTATGTTTTGTTATTGAAATCACATGTTGGCTTGTTAAATTTGCATGGTGACATCATGCATGTTGTTATTCAATTCACATGTTAATTAGGTAAAAAATGGATAGTGACGCATTTTTTATCAATTCACAGGTTGGTTACTTAAAAGGTGCATGGCAACATCTGTGTTGTTATTCAATTCACATGATAGTTATGTAAAGGATAGATAGTGACATCTTATGTGTTATTATTTAATTCACATGTTAGTTATTTAAAGGGATTATAGCAACACCTTGCAGGATTTTATTCAATTCTGATGTTAGTTTCTAAAGGATACATGGCGTCAGCCTTGCAAAATATCATTCAATTCACACGTTAGGTAAGGGGGAGATAGTGACATTTTACGTGTTCCTTTTCAATTCATATGTCAGTTAGGTAAAGGCTAGATTGAGATACCTTAAGTGTTGGTATTCATTTCACATGCTAGTTACATAAAGGGCACATGACTGCACCTTGCAGGTTGTTATTTATTCAAAATGTAAGTTAGGCAAATAGTAGATAGTGATATCTTATGTGTTATTATTCAATTTACAGTAAGTTAGGTAAAGTTTAGGATATGACATCTTACATGTTGTTATTCAATTCACATGTTAGTCAGGAAAAGGATAGATGGTGACATCTTAGGTGATGTTATATAATTCACAATTTAATTACTTAAAGGGTAAATAGTGACATCTTAGGTGATGTTATGTAATTAACATGTTAGGTAAGTGCTAGATAGTGATATCTCAGGTGATGTTATACGATTCCCATGTTAGTTAGGTAAAGGTTAGATAGTGACAACTTAGGGGATGTCATATAATTAATATGTTAGTTAAATTAGATAGTTACATCTTAGATGATGTTACACAATTCACATGTTGTTAATGTAAAGGGTGGATAGGTACAGCATACATTTTGTTATTCATTTCTAAAGTGTACATGATGACACCTTGAGCATTGTTATTCAATGCACTTGTTAGTTATGTAAAGGCTAGATAGTGATATCTTATGTGTTGTTATTCAATTCATACTAAGTTAGGTAAAGCGTAGGTACTGGCATCTTACGTTTTGTTATTCCATTCATGCGTTAGTTAGGTAAAGCATAGATGGTGACATCTTAGGTAATGTTATAATTCATATGTTGGTTAGGTAAAGTGTATGTAGTGACATCTTAAGTGTTACTATTCCATTCAGATCTTAGTTATGTAAAGGCTAGATAGTGATATCTTATGTGTTGTTATTCAATTCATACTAAGTTAGGTAAAGCGTAGGTACTGGCATCTTACGTTTTGTTATTCCATTCATGCGTTAGTTAGGTAAAGCATAGATGGTGACATCTTAGGTAATGTTATAATTCATATGTTGGTTAGGTAAAGTGTATGTAGTGACATCTTAAGTGTTACTATTCCATTCAGATCTTAGTTATGTAAAGGGTATATGGCGTTACCAGGCGCATTGTTATTCAAAACACATGCTAGTTATTTCAAGGATGTAGGCCACGCATTGTACATTTTTATCAATTCACATGTTAGATAATGGGGAAATAGTGACATCTTACATGTTGTTATACAATTCACATCTTAGTTTGCTAAAGGATACATAGAGAGATCTTGTGTTATTAAATTCACATGTGGGTTAGGTAAAGCGGAGATAGTGACATCTTTCGTTGTTATGCAGTTCACATATTAGTTATGTAAGTGGTACATGGCGACACCTTGCACATCATTATTCAATTAACATGTTAGTTAGGTAAAGGGTAGTTAGTGAAATTTTACATTTTATTATTCAGTTCACAGTAAGTTAGGTAAAGCATAGGTGGTGACATCCTTTCTTATTCAAAGCACATGTTAGGTAAATGGTAGATAGTGACATCTTATCTGTTGTTATTCAATTCACATATTAGCTAGATAAAGTGCAGATAGTCACATCTTAGGTTGATGTTATACAATTCACATATTAGTTAGGTAAAGGTTAAATAGTGACATCTTACCTTTGTTATTCAATTCACATATTGGTTAGATAAAGGGCAGATAGTGACACCTTAGGTGTTGTTTTGCAATTCACACATTTGTTAGGTAAATTGGAGGTAGTGACTTCTTACTTGTTGTTATTTAATTCACATGTCAGTTATGTGAATGGTAAATGGCATCATGTTGCACTTTTATTCTATTATCATGTTAGGTAAAGGATAGATTGTGATACCTTAGTGATGTTACTAATTTCACATGATACATAAAGGGTTGTTATGGTTTTAACGATACTTTTCAATTATCAATAACAACCTGCTGCCTAACAACAATAAGAACCTACCACAATGTAGTATTTGCTTCCTATGGAACATATGCATTGGGAATGAGGGCAAGCAGGATGGATGTTGTAATTATTAAGAAATTATTGAGGACGACGCAAAGAAAAATATTATTACCTCTTACTGGTAGTTTAAATGCTATAATATAATAGATTTAATATTAACAATGGCAATATGGCGTATTGATTATTTAATATGTTTGAAAGGAGCTAGATTTTGGTTTAAAGGAAGGGATTTTCCAATTGTAGAAAAAATAATTGGAATAAAGTGCAATACTTTATTAGATATTAAGCAAAATTGAAGAAAAAATGGCAAAGTCAGTGGGAGGAAATAGAGGAGGGAAGAACAGCTTTTCAGCTATTCCTAAATGTTCAAGAAATGGTATGACTAACACAGATACAATCAACAAATGATACACTTTATTATGGGACATGGTCCATACAAGACGTATTGGAATAAAATTAACAGAACAAATGACACATGCGATGGTTATGGAATTAGGGACACACAGGAGCATACAGTTATTTTAATGTAATGGATACAATGAATATGTATTGGAAAAAGGGAAACATTTGTATACCCGGTATACAATTTTAAGACATACTGATTTAATTAAATGTTTACAGCAGATAACAAACTACACTGCCGTTTGTGAAAATTGCAACACCAAGCAGGAAATGCATGAATTCAATTAATTTAATACCACAGGTTAGGTACATGACAAGTAACAAATGATAAACTTTTCGAATCTATACATGACCTTTGAGCCCTAATATTCAGTATTTGGTGTGGCCTCCATGCGCTGCAATTACAGCTGCTATACACTGTGGCATTGAATCAAAAAGGTTCTGAATAAGTTCCTGAGGGATTTCCCTCCATGCAGTTTGTATTCGAACTCACAAATCCGTGACACTGGTTACTGGAGGACCATGACACAACAGGTGCCGACCAACCATATCTCAGACATGTTCGATGGGCGACATGTCAGGCTAATGTGCAGGCCAGGGAAGCAATGGTACCCGTCGCTCTTCGAAGAAGGCTTGTACATTCCTTGCAATATGTGGTCGGGAATTCCCCTAATGAAATGAGGCCTGTGGAGAAGCCTGAAGTAGGGGGAGTACCTCAGGCTCTACAACCACAGTTAGGTACTGGTTGCTGTTCAAAGTGCCCTCAATTCGTAGGAGGCGAGATCGGTTGTTATAACCAATGGCGCCCCAAACCATCACAACTGGTGTTTGTCCGCTTTGCCGCTCACAATGCAGCCCTCCCAGTTGCGCTCACCATGGTACCGCTGGACACGTATGCGGCCATTACTGTAGGAAACGTTGAAGCGGGACTCGTCCGAAAAGACTACATTTTGCCACTCAGTACCCCCCCCCCCCAATGACAGTGTTCACGTGCCCATTGCAGTCGGAGGAGCTTGTGGTTTCTGGACAATGGAAGCCGACGTAATGGCATGCATGCAACCAGTCCAACCTGCAGCAGACGGCGACGAATCGTTGATGCAGACGAGTTCACACCTGTTGCAGTGCTCCAGCGTCGAGCCAACACTGTGGATGAAGCTGAAGGGTCCGTTATGTCCATGCGGATATGATCGTGCTGTGGTCATGTTCCGTGGTTCAGTACCCGCTCTTTGCTGCGTACGACTTTCATCTATCCACTGCTTCTACACACGCATCACTATCGTGGCAGCATGCCCTTTACGAGCCTAAATGCCACGGAATGACAACCCCGCTTCCCGAAGATCGATCATTCTGCCCCGTTCGAACTCACTCACATGCCGATATGCTCCCTCTGACGTCGACGAAGCATACTGGCACTCACTTTATTGTTTCCACCTTGTTTGACAGCTCTGTAATGGCTACACTGTGTGCAACACTGACCTTGTCGCACTCACGCGAGAGGACTCTTTCGGCCTACGTGTACCCCATCTCTCTGCAAACCTAATCACTTATTGCTTGCACACTCTTCTACACTTCCACCAAGTTTGGAGTTATTCGGGAAATTCCTTCTTGGTATTGCAATTTTCACAAACGGCAGTGTGTATAAATAAGCATGGGAAAAAGATATATTACCAAAAGTAAGGAGAGAGCACTTAGCAAGAGAGATAGAGGAAATTAGAAGATGTGAGAAGATTAGAATAATAAATCCAAATTTAGATATGGGAGAAGATAGAAGTATAAGTGAAGAGATGATTAGCTTACAAAGGTTGGCATAGTCCGAGAATGAAGAAGAGGAGATGAGAATTGAAGAAGTAATAATAAATAGTAATACTTAATTAGACGGAAATTTGAAAATAAATAGAAGAAAGTACTTTGTTATCTTTACAGGATGACAGGAATGGGCAGAGAGAGGAAAATTTCAATTAGGATGATAGGATGGAGAGAAATGTGGTGATTATAGAAGGAGGATGGAGGAAGAAGAGGAAAGGAGAGAAGAAGACTGTGTTGGGGAGCAAGATCACCATTATTGGAGGACACCTAGCAGTTTCACCATCTTTGGAGGAGCAGCTGGCAGGTTTGCCATTGTTGGAGGAGTAGTTAATGTGGTTTTAGGAGAGAAAGTGGAGTTATGGTGATGTTAGGTACATTGAGGCATGAATTTGTTATTATGTTGTTAATAGGATGGGGAGCATGGAGTTTTTGTAGGTTTACAGTCGGAGTTGGTGTTAGAATAAAATGGAGGATGTGAGTGAAGTGAAAAGATGTGGGGTAAATTGAGTGGATGTGTAGTGATAGAAAAAAGAAAACTTAGTGTTTGGTTAAAAGAGGTAAAGGTTTATAATATACGGATAAAATTTAAAATTGATATATAAAATTAATAAAACAGAAAGTAATAATAGAAAGATTAATATGGAAATTAAATAAAATGTTGTAAGATAAATAAACAAACACATAAATACATAAATAAGGATATAACTAAACTAAACAATATTGATTTACTAAATACCAAATAATAATTATGAAAACAATGAATTTCTATAAATAGACAACTTTAACTTTATAATTTTTAAATATTGAAATTTTAAAGTAAAACAGAAGCATAAATAAATTAATTCAAATGATTAGTAACTTTGTAGGGGGTTTGTGCTAGCTACCAGAACTTTTTTACTGGCTTCCAGTGAATATAGTTAAATAGGAGTAGATAGTAGCTGGTTACCAGTTTCTAAGTTTGCTGGTTTCCAGCAAGTGTAGATAAATATAGAACTTAAAATTGTAGTAAGTTTTGTTTACACCATTACTCTGCTCTAATTTTCTATTCTTTTTCTTTCATTTATTTTTATTTATCATTATTATTAGGCATTTTGAAGTTTTTAGTTATTTCATCTGAAAAAAATTTGTATTAATACAATAGGTAAATGTGTTATAAGAATAAATGTGAAGTCTGAATGTATGTCCTAGTGTAGTAAGCAAGATACTGGGATAGTGTATTGAGATTTTATTTATGTATTTATTCAATTTATTGTTACATAAAGGGGATATAGTGACCCTTTAGTTGGTATTCAAGTCACAGTAAGTTATGTAAAGGGTAGATAGCGACATCTTACATGCTGTTATACAATTCATATGTTAGTTATATAAAGGTTAAATGATGACATCTTGCATGTGGTTATTCACTTCACATATTAGTTACATAAAAGGTAGATAGTGACATCCTGCATGTCATTATTCAATGCACATGATGGTTAGGTAAAGGTACATGGCAATACATTTCACATGTTAGTTATGTAAAGGATAGATAGTAACATCTTACATGTTATTATTCAATTCACATGCTAGGAAATTAAGGTATATGCCAACACCTTGTGCATTTGTACTTAATTCATATGTTAGTTATGTAAAAGATACATGGCGACAACTGTGCAATTTATTCAATTCACATGTTAGTTAGTTAATGGGGAGGTAGTGACAACTTACATGTTGTTTTACAATTCACATGTTAGTTAAAGGGTAGATAGTGACATCCCATGTGTTCTTATTAAAATCACATGTTAGTTAGGTAAATGGGAGATAGTGACAACTTACGGGTTGCTCTTCAGTTAACATGTTAGTTATGTAAAGGGTACATGATGACACCTTGCATGTTGTTATTTAATTATCCTGTTACGTAAAGGGTAGGTAGTGACATCTTAGATGATGTTATACAATTCACATGTTATTACTGTAAAAGGTGGACAGTTACATCATACATGTTAACCAATTCACTTTTTAGTTATGTAAAGAGTACATGGCGACACCTTGCACGTTGTTATTCAATTCACATGTTAGCCAGGTATGGGTAGATAGTGATATCCCATGTGCTTTTATTCATTCACAGTAAAGGTAAAGGTACAGGTATGTATCATGGAGGGACCCCCGGAACCAGGGCAGAGTACCACAGAAAGGCCAGTCTGTCCCTTGTGCTTTTAACATGACCCCTGGGAGGGAACAATGAGGGGAGAGACCCGAAGGGTGACCAGATTTGATTACCGAGGGGTGCAAGCATGGACGGGGTCCCTAAAGTTTCCAGATAGAATCGATCTGATGCTGCCTGGTCCCTGCCCACTAGCCACCAACCTCTAGGATCCCCAGAGCAGAGCCCTACACTGAGGAAAGACCTAACTAAGCAGTACCGCAGCGACATCAGGGAAGAAACCTTTTACAAAGCACAACCCACTGAACACCTTCGCCTGGGCTTACAACCCTGAAAATCATTACAAGGAAGATGATGCATACAGGAAATGAGAGGAAGGAGAGTCATACTAGAAGATGAACCACTGTAGCACTCGCCTGCGACCTGGGGAAACCACGAAAATCCCATGGGCCAGAGTGGCAAGTTATCGGTGAATCAATCCCAGGACCTCCCAAATATGGGCCAAAGACATAACTGCCTGAGCCATCCTGCTCGGCCAATTCACAGTAAGTTAGGAATGCATGGGTAATGAGATCTTATGTTTTGTTGCTCAATTCATGTGTCAGTTAGGTAAAATGAAAAATGGTGACATCTTAGGTCGTGTCATACAGATCACATGTTACATAGGTAACGGGTAGACAGTGACGTCTTAGGATATGTAAAAACAATTAACATATTAGTTAGGCAAAGGGTAATGTAATAGCCTAGGTGATGTTATACAATTCATATGTTAGTTAGGTAAAGGGTAGAGAATGGCATCTTATTGTTATTCACTTCACATGTCAGTTATGTAATGGGTACATGGTGACACCCCATGCTTAGTTATTCAAATCACATGTTAGGCAAAGGAGCGAGAGTGACATCTTACTTTTTGTTATTGGGTTACATGTTAGGTAAAGGGTAGATAGTGATAAATTAAGTGTTGTTATTCAATTCACATGTTACTTAGGTAAAGGGAGAAAGTGGCACCTTAGGTGATGTTATACAATTTACATGTTAGTTAGATAAAGGGTAGATAGTGACATCTTAGGTAATGTTATACAATTCACATGTAGATAGATACTGGGAAAATAGTGATATGATAGGTGATGTTATACAATTAACATGTTAGGTAAGGTGTAGATAGTGACAGCTTAAGTGATGTTAGCTGAGCAGGATGGCTAGGCAGTTATGCCTATGGCTCGCATTCAGGAAGTTGTGGGTTCAGTTCCTGTGACCGACCTTATTGACCAATGGGGTTTTTTGGATGCTCCTCCAGGTCGCCAGGGGAATACTGGGAAGGATCAATACATCCCCCAAATTTCCTCTCCCTTCATTTCATCTCCATTCTCATTTTACTTCATCCTTAATCTGGTCAGTCTCTTTCAGGGTTGCAAGTGTCGGCGGGAGGTCTCGGCATGTGCATGGTAGGGAGAAGGAATGCTCTGAGTAAACCTTTGTCCTCCAGAATTCGAGCAGTCCCCGAATCCCAGACCTGCCAGGCATGTGTAAGTCTAAGGGTGGGAGGGGGGTTGGCTGCAATAGCCAGTTCCCAGTGAGTTCCGATCTGTGCATGGTAGGGACCCTGTCCTCTGCATGTTGTTCTTGGTCCAGCCACCTTCTTTCTCATCTCACCCCAACCCTTCCTCCTGCGGGTGCCCCTTCAGAGGCATTGGCACAGAAAATCTATACAGGTGAAGGTGCTAATTCAACCTCTGCCTCTAGTCCTATCCTATGTGAATTTACACAATTCACATGTTGCTTAGGTAAAGCTTAGATAGTGACAACTTACGTGTTGCTAATCAATTCATATTTTAATTAGGTAAAGGGTAGAAATTGACATCTTAGTTAATGGTATACAATTCACATGTTAGGTAAGTGGCAGATAATGGCATATTATGTGTTGCTTTTCAATTCCCATTTTAGTAATGAAAAGGTTACGTGGCAACAACTTGTGAGTTGTTTTTCAATTTTGTTGGTAGATAGGTAAAGGTAGATTGTGACATCTTATGTGTTACTCACTTCACTTGTTGGTTAGCTAAATGCTACGTGATGATACCTTGCTCGTCTTTATTCAACTCACATGTTAGTTATAATTAAAAAGAAAACCTTAAGAAACACACAAGCACTCAGTCTTAAAATACTTGCAATGGCAGGTCACTATTCAGGTAGACTAGTGAGATGCCTTGGTGGTGTATCTGGGAAACAACTTGAGTCAATTGGGGAATTCAATGTCCCACCAGCATTTTGTCATGGTAGCTCAATGGTTATAGAGCAACTGCATGGAGAATCCTGGTTGTGGTATTGAATTTTTCAGTTGACTCTATATTAAAAACATGCCAAGACAGGCTAAGGACTCTAAAAGGTATAATTAATTTCAATTAATTATGAGTTTAATAATTAAAAAGAAATTCTAAACTGTTGTTATTGAACTCATATGTTAGATATTTAAAGGACATAAGCTGACACTTTGTGCATTGTTATTCCAATTCACATGTTAGTTATGTAAACTATCCTATGTGTTGTTATTCAGGTCATATGCTAAGTATTTCAAGGGTATAAGCCAATAACTTGCCATTGTTATTCAATTCACATGTTAATTATGTAAAGGATACATGACGACACCCTGTGCATTGTTATACAATTCACATGTTAGGTAAAGGGGAGGCAGTGACATCTTATGCATTGTTGTACAATTCACATGTTAGTCAGGTAAAGGGTACATAGTGATATCTCCAAGTGTTGTTATTAAAATCACATGTTTGTTAGGTAAATGGGAGATACAACTTATGTATTGCTTTTCAATTCACATGTTAGTTATGTAAAGGGTACATGGTGACACCTTGCACATTGTTATTCAACTCACAGTGAGGTAGGTAAAGTGTAGGTAATGATACCTTATGTGTTGTTATTCAATTCAAATGCTAGGTAAAGGTTAGATGTGACATCTTAGGTGATGGTATAGAATTCACAGTTTAGTTAGGCAAAGGGTTGATAGTGACATTTTACTTGTTGGTATTCAGTTGACATGTTAGTTATGTAGCAGGCATACAGTGACATCTTAGGTGATGTTATACAATTGACAGTTGGTTAAGTGAATGGTAGGTAATGACATCTTAGATAATGCTACACTATTCACATGTTAATTAAGTAAAGGGTGGATAGTGACATTTTCGGTTATGTTGTACAATTCACATGTTAGGTAAAGGGTAGATAGTGACATCATAGATAATGGTATATAACCCACATGTTACTTACATAAAGGGTAGATAGTATACAACTCACATGTTACTTACGTAAACGGTAGTGACATCTTAGATGATGATATACAATTCACATGTTATTAATCTAAAGGGTGGATATTTACTTCGTACGTGTTGTCATTCAATTCACATGTTAGTTATGTGAAGGGTACATGGCGACACCCTGGTGGTTATTATTCAAAACACATGTTAGTTAGTTAAAGGGGAGATATGACATCTTACATATATTCATAAATTTACATGTTTGTTAGGTGAAGGGTAGTTAGTGATATCTGAAGTATTCTTAAATTCACACTTTAGGTAAAGGGAGATAGTGACATCTTACATGTTGCTATTCCATTCATGTAATAGTTATGCAAACGGTACATGGCCACAACCTGCACATTGATATTTAATTAACATTTTATTTAGGAAAGGATAGCGATTGATATCCAAGGTGAGGTTATATAATTCACTTGTCAGTCAGACAAAGGGTAGATGGTGACATCTTAGGTGATGCTGTACTATTCACATTTTAGTTCGGTAAAGGGTAGATAGTGACATTTTAGGCGATGTCAACCAAATCATATATCAGGTAGGTAAAGTGTATAAGGTGACATCCTAGGTGATGTTAAAGATTTCACATGTTAGTTAGGTAAGGTGTAGATGTTGACATCTTAGGTGATGTAAAAACAATTCACATATTAGTTTGGTGAAGGGTAGATATTGATAGCCTATATGATGTTATACAATTGACATGCTAGTAAGGTAAAGGTTAGACAGTGACATCTTAGGTGATGTTGTACAATTCATAATTGGTTAGGTTAATGCTGGATAGTGACATCTTACATATTTTTAATATAGAGTCAACTGATAAATTCAACACCACAGCTGGGATTCGAACACGATTCTCCCATTCTCCATGCAGTTGTTCTAACCATTGAGCTACTGTGACAACAAGCCGGTGGGACATTGAATTCCCCAATTGACTCGAGTTGTTTCCCAGACAGACCACTAAGGCATCTCACTCGAGATGACAATCTTAGCAGTGACCTGCTTATCACAAGTACTTCAGTACTGTTATTCATTTCACATTTCAGTTATCTAAGGGTACCTGACGACACCCTGCACATTGTTATTCAAGTCACATGTTACTTAGTTAATGCACAGACACTGCATCTTAGGTAATATTATGCAATCCACATGTTAATAGATAAAGGATAGATAGTGTCATCTTAGGTGATGGTATACAATTCACCTGCTAGTTAGGTAAAGGGTAGACAGTGACATCTTAGGTAATGTTATATAAATCTCATGTTAGATAGGTAAAGGGTAGATAGTGACTTTATGGGTGATTTTACATAATTTGCATGTTAGGTAAGGTGAAGATAGTGACATCTTAACCCTAGAGAGGTGGTGCGGGGTATTTTCTGACCCCAGTCAGTTTTATTTGCAAGTTATATATAATGATTTCGGATACCTGAACCCTGCCTTTCCCTTACCTTTCGCTACATTCCTTGGCTTTTGTTAGAGGTCATTAGCATTGAAATACAGGACATACATTCCTAGAATATAGGCTATTTGTGTTCTTCGGCTGAAATGAGGGCAGGAAATACCCCACGCCACCTCTCCCGTTGCCTGTTATGTGTCTCCTTTGCACGTTATTTCTGTAGTTACAGTGTGTTTTCAGCTGAACCTTCGAGAAGTTGTGGTTATAATATTTATGTATTTTTTAGTCTTAAACATAGTGCTGTTTTTATATCAATATGTGTTATGAGGAACATCAGGCAAGGTTATTAGCCCTAATAAGGGTAGTGGAAGAAATAGGAAGTGTTAGGTGGTGAAGGCAGCGAAACCGAAGATTAACTTGAAATACTGAGTTCAAATAGTGAAAGTGAGCAAAGTGCAGAAGAGGATTGAGTTACGGCATGGAAAATGGTTCAGCCTCCTCAAAATTAACGTACTCGCCCCCACAAGATAGTGACTCACTTACCAGGTGTAAAATCTGCAGCTAGAAATTCAAAATCTCCTATAGAATTAATGCTTGAGAAAATACGGCATTTTATAAATGCAGCACAACCAGAAAATCAAGAACAGGAATTGCTAGTGAAGAAAAGAATGAGGTGTAATGTGTGTCCAAGAATGCAGACAGAAAGACAAAACTTTCGTGTGTAAAATGCAAGCAGCAGGTGTGCAAAGACCATAGTGTAGTCATGTGTAGGAGCTGTGTGAATTATAATATGAGCATCAACATATGTTCTTACTGTCGGGATGAAAAAAACAAACAAAAAAAATACACATTAACTGTGATACTTTATGATTATGAGTAAAGTGAACATTTAAATATATTTTTGTGCTGCGCATCAGTCGAAATTGCAAGGAACTGTCAATTCTAAGTCTTTGTTTTATTTTTTAAAGTAGATTTCTACACCCAACAGTTATTTTAATACATAATGTATTACGCGGTATATGTAAGCAATAATTAGATAAATTTATTAATTCGGTCCATTTACAACAATCATTTTATTCCTGGGGTCGCCAGTGACCCCGCGCTACCACTAATGTAAGACGTACATGCGCCACCTGTCTAGGGTTAACTGATGTAAACCAAACGGGCTGGCTCAGGCAGTTATGTCTGTGGCTCACATTCAAGAAGTCATGGGTTCCATTCCCATGGCTGACCTTTTGACCCATGGGTTTTTTGAGTGTTTCCTCAGGTTGCCAGGCGAATGCTGGGAAGGATCATTACATACCCAGAATTTCCTGTGCCCCTATTTTATTCCCTTTCTCATTTCACTTCACCCTTCATCTGCTTAGCCTCTTTCAGGGTTTCAAGTGTCAGCAGGAGGTGCCGGTGTGTGCATGGTAGGGGAAAGCAATGTTCTGAGGAAACCTTTGTCCTCTGGACTTCAAGCAGCTTCCAGGTCTGTTTAAGCCTAAGGGGGGTGGGGGGCCGGCTGCATTGTTAGACATTAAATCTGTAAATGGTAGGAACTCTGCCTTCTGCATGTCATGCCTCCAGGTCCAGCCGCCCTCTGTCTTCTCTCACCTGAACCCAACCTCACAGGCATAGGCACCAAACTTCTGCATAGGTCGAGGTGCTAAATCAACCTCCAGTTCTAGTCCTATCCTATCCTAGGCATGTTATATAATTCACATGCTGCATAGGCAAAGATTAGATAGTGATAATGTATGTGTTGTTAATCAATTCATATTTTACTTAGGTAAGGCATAGATACTGACATCTTAAGTCATGCCATGCAACTCACATATTAGTTAGGATATGTAGTAAATTCGTAGGTAATGTTATACAATTCAGAAATTAGTTATGTAAAGGTCAGGTAGTGGCATGTTAGTTGATGGTATACAATTCACATGTTAGGCAAAGGGGGAGATGATGGCATCTTACATGTTCTTATTCAGTTCAAATTTTAGTTTCGAAAAGTTACTTGGCGACACCTTGTGCATTGTTATGCATTTCATTTGATAGCTTTGTAATGGTAGATAGTGATATATTGCGTGTTATTATTCAATTCACAGTAAGTTAGGTAAAACAAAGGTAGTTACATCTTACATGTAGTTATTCAATTCACATGTTATGTAAAGGGTACATAACAACGCCTTATGCATTCTTATTCAATTCACATGTTAGTTAGGTAAAGGGCAGAAGGTTATGTTGCACAATTCACATGTTAGGTAAAGGGAAGATAGTAAATCTGTGTTAACGTTACATAATTTACATGATACTTAGGTAAAGGGTAGATGGTGACATCTTAGTTGATGATATACAATTCACCTGCATGTTAGGTAAAGGGTAGATAATGGCATTTCAGGCAAAGTTGTACATTTCACATGTAGGTAAGGTAAAGGCTAGCTAGTGACACCTTTCGTGTTATTATTCAATGCGCATGTTAGTTATCCAAAGGGTTCATGGTAACACCTTGTGCATTGTTACTCAATTCATATGTTAATTATGTAAAGGTATATAGACACATCCTACGTGTTATTATTCAATTCACAGGTTGATTACGTAGAGGTACATATTGACAACAGGCGCATTGTAATTCACATGTTATGTAAAGGATAGATAGTGACATCTTACATCTTATTATTCACTTCACATGTTAGTTATTTAAAGGGTAAATAGCAACATCCTGAGCATTTTTATTCAAATCACATGTTAGTTATGTACTGTATGCATAGTGACACCCTGCGTGTTATTATTCACTTCACATGTTAGTTAGGTAAAGGGTAGATAGTGACATCATAGGTGATGTTATACAGCTCACATATTAGCTAGGTCAAGCGTAGATATTGACATTTTAGGTGATGATTTACAATTCACATGTAGTTATGTGGACCTTGCATAGTGACATCTTATGTATTCTTATAAAATCCACATGATTAGTTATATAAAGGGTACGTGGTGACACCCTGCATGTTATTCTTCAATTCACATGTTATTTAGGTAAAGGGCAGATATTGGCATCTTAGGTGATGTTAAGCAATTCACATGTTTGTTAGCTAAAGGGTAGATAGTTGATCCATAGTGACATTAAATAATTTAAATGTTAGTTAGGTAAAGGGTAGATGGTCTCATCTTAACTGATATTATAGAATTCACATGTTAGTCAGGTAAAGTGTATATTGTAACATCCTAGATGGTGTTATGGTATTAATGTGTTATTTAGCTAATGGGTAAATAGTAAACATCTTATGTGTTGTTAATCAATTCACATTTTAGTTAAGTAAAGGGTAGATAGTGACCTCTAGGTGATGTTATACAATTCACATGTTAGTTAGGTAAGGGGTGACATTTTAAGTGATGGTATATAGTTCCCATGTTGGTTAGGTAAAGGATAGATAGTGACATCTCACATGAGGTTATACAATCTGAATGTTAGGTAAGTAAAAGGTAGATAGTGATATCTTACATGCTGTTATTCAAATCACATGGTAGTTATGAAAAGGTTACATAGCGAAAACTTGGGCATTGCTAATTCAATGCACTTGCTAGTTAGGTGAAGGGGAGTTAGTAACATCTTACGTATTAATTATCCAGTTTACATGTTTATTAGCTAAATGTTACATGATGGCACCTTGTGCATTGTTATTGAATTCACATGTTAGTTCTGTAAAGAGTCAATGGTGACATCTTATGTATTATAATTAAATTCACATGTTGGTAACTTAAAGTTACATGGTGACATCATGCACATTATTATTCAATTGACATGCTAGTTATTTGAAGGCTAAATGGGACACCTTGCGCATTATTTTTGAATTCACTTTTTAGATATATAAGGGATACATGGCGACAACCTGCGCCTTGTTATTCAATCCACATGTTAGTTTAAGGGTAGTTAGTTAAAGGCTGGATAGTGACATCTTACATATTGTTATTCAATTCTCATGTTAATTATGTAAAGGACGTCTACTATTCAGTTCACATGTTATTTAGGTAAAGGGTAGATAGTGATATCTTAAGTGTTGTTACTAAATTCACAAGTTAGGTAAAGGCGAGATAGTGACATCCTATGTATTGCTATTCAATTCACATGTTAGTTATATAAAGTGTATATGGTGACACCTTGTACATTGTTATTCTATTAATATGTTAGTTTTGTAAAGGGTAGATAATGATATTTTACATGTTATTATTCAATTCATATGTTAGGTAAAGGTCAGATAGTGACATTTTAGGTTATGTTATGTAATTCACATTTTAGTTAGGTAAAGGGTAGATGGTTGCATCTTACCTATTGTTATACAATTCACATATTGGTTAAGTAAACGCCAGATGGCGACATCCTGCCTGATGTTATAGAATTCACATATTAGGTAAAGGCAGATAGTAACATCTTACCTGTTGGTTGTACAGCTCACATATTAGTTAGGTGTTATTGAGTTCACATTTTAGTTAGGAAAAGAGCATATAGTGACATCTTAGGTATTTATGATATTATACAATTCATCTGCTAGTTAGGTAAAGGGTAGATATAAAAATCTAGGTGATGTTATCTACTTCACATGTTAGTTACGTAAAGGGTACATGGCGACACCCTGTGCATTGTTATTCTGTTAAAATGTTAGTTAGGTAAAGGTTTGATAGTGATGTCTTAGTGTTGTTATTAAATTCACATGTTACACAAGGGGTTGTTATTGTTTTAAAGATAATTTAAAATTATCAGTAACAACCCACAGCCTAACAAGTAAAACAGCCTACCACAATATAATATTTGCTTCCATTACAACATATGCGGCGGGAATCTGGCAATCTGGATGGATGATATAGTTACTAGAAAATTATTGAGGAGGACGAAAAGAAAAATATTATTACCTTTTACTGGTGCGGTAAATACCAGAGCAACAATGGCTTTATTAATAACAATGGCAATATGGCCAATTGATTATTTAGTACGTTTGTAAGGAGCTAGAAGTTGGATTGAAAGAAAAGACTTTCAAATAGTTGAAGAAATAATTGGCATCAAGTGCAATACTTTATTAGATATTACCCAAAATTTGAAGACAAAATGGCAACATGAATGGGAGAAAATAGAAGAGAAAAGATGAGCTTTTCAGCTATTTTCAAATGTTGAACAAAGGTTACGACTAACACTCATACAATCAACAAAGCATTAATACACTTTATTACAGGACATGATCCATACAAGACATATTGGAATAAAATTAGCAGAACACCTGTCAACATATGTGATGGTTGTGGAATTAAGGAAGCACTGCGACATATAGTTTTGGAATGTAATAGATACAACCAACTTGTGTTAAAAGAAAGAAAACATTTAGGATGGTATATCCTGAATACAATTTTAAGACGTCTTGATTTAATTAAACATTTACAAGAATTAACAAATTATATAAGTAATACAGCGTGGGAAAAAGATACATTACCAAAAGATCTGAGAGGATTACAATAATAAATCAAAATTTAGATATGAGAGAAGATAGAAGTATAAGGGAAGATATGATTAGCTTACAAACGTTGACGGAGAATAAAGAGGAGGAGATTGGAAGAGAAGAGGTAATTATGAATATTAATATTTAATTAGATGGAAATTTGACAATAAATAGAAGGAAGTTCTTTGTTGTCTTAACGAGAAAACAGGTATGGGCAGAGAAGAGAAGATTTCAATAAAGACGACGGGAAGGGAAGAAACGTGGTGATTATAGGAGGAGGATGGAGGTAGAAGAGAAAAGGCGAGAAGAAGAGCAGGCTTACCATTGTTGGAGGAGCAGCTAGCAGTTTCACCATCTTTGGAGGAGCAGCTAGCAGGTTTGCCATTGTTTGAGTAGTTAATGTGGTTTGGGAGGGACAGTGAGTGGAGTTATAGTGATGTTAGATGCATGAATTTGTTATTATGTAATTAATAGGATGGCGAATAGAGTTTAGGTAGGTTTGGAAGTGGAGTTGGTGTTAGACTAAAATGAAGGCTGAGAGTGGAGTGAAATGATGTGGGGTACAGTGAGTGGATATGTAGTGATAGAAGAAAGAAGTTTTAGTGTTAGCTTAAAAGAGGTAAAGATTTAGAATATAGTGATAAAATTTGAAATTGATATATGAAATAAACAAAAAAGAAGATAATAGAAGAATTAATATGGAGATTAAATAAAATGTTATAAGGTAAAAAAGAAAGCACACAAATGCATAAATAAAGAAATAAATAAATTAAACAAAATATTAAACTACATTGATCAAATAATTATTATGAAAACAATCAAGTTCTATAAATAGGCAATTTTAACTTTATAATTCTTAATTAAGGAAACCTTTAAATAAAATATAAATATAAATAAACTTTTAAAATGATTAGTAGCTTAGTAGAGGGTTTGTGCTGGCTACCAGTAAATTTATGCTGGTTTCCAGTGAATATAGTTAAATAAGAGTATTCAATATCTGGGTACCAATTCCTAAGTTTGCTGGTTTCCAGCAAGTGTACATAAACATAAACTTTAAAATTGCATTAAGTTTTGTTTACCCCTTTCCTCCAGTCTAATAATTTCTATTCTTTTTCTTTTTTTCTTTCTATTTTTATTTATTATTTTGTAGACATTATGTAGTTTCTGGTTATTTCATCTGAAAAACATTTCATATAACATAAAATGTAGATGTACTGTGAGAGTAAATGTAAGCTTTGCACCTTTGTCCTGGAGTAGCAGCCAAGGTGCAGGGATACCATATTCAAATTTTATTTATTTATTTTATTGTTACATGAAGGGGAAATAGTGACATCTTAGATGTTATTATTCAATTCACGGTAAGTTAGAAAGGTTAGATAGCGACTTCATACGTGTTGTTAATCAATTCATTTGTTACTTATGTAAATGATAAATGACAACAACTTGCACATTGTTATTCAGTTCACATTTTAGTTACATAAAGGATACATAGTGACATTTTAAGAGTTATTATTCAATTCAAATGTTAGTCATTTAAAGGGTACATCATGACACCTTGCGCATTTGCATTCAATTTGCATGCCAGGTATATAAAGGATGCATGGCGATACCCTACGCATTGTTTCTCAATTCACATGTGAGTTAGGTAAAGGGGAGGTAGTGACATCTTACATGTTGTTTATCAATACACATGTTAGTTGGGCAAAGGATAGATGGTGATATCTTAAGTATTGTTATTAAATTCACATGTTAGTTAGGTAAATGGGAGCTACTGACAACTCATGTGTTGCTCTTCAATTCTTCATTTAGTTATGTATAGGATACATGGTGACACCTTACGCATTGTTATTCAATTAAACTCTTAGTTAGGTAAAACGTAGATATCTTATGTGTTATTATTCAATTCACAGTAAGTCAGGTAAAGGATAGGTAGTGATATCTTTCATATTATAATTCAATTCACATGTTAGATAAAAGGTAGATGGTGACATATGAGGTGATGTTATACAGTTCACATTTTAGTTAGGTAAATGATAGATAGTGATACTTTACATGTTGTTATTCAATTGACATGTTAGTTATGTAAAGGTACATATTGATATTTTAGCTGATGTTATACAATTGAGATGCTAGTTAGGTGAAGGGTAGATAGTGACAATCTAGATGATGTTCTACTATTCACATGTTAGGTAAAGGGTAGATAGTGACACCTTCAGTGATGATCTACAATTCTACAATTCATGTGTTAATTAGGTTAAGGGTAGATAGTGGCATTTTAGGTGACCGTATACATTTCACATGTTTTTTTACATAAAGGTTACATAGTGACATAGATGGTGTTATACAATTCACATGTTATTAATGTAAAGGTGGGATAGTTACATCATACGTGTTGTTATTCAATTCACATGTTAGTCATGTAAAGGGTACATGCTGACACCTTGTGCATTCTTATTCAGTTCACATGTTAGGTAAAGTGTAGATATGATAACTTAGTGTTATTATTCAATTCACAGTAAGTTAGGCATGCATAGGAAGTGACATCTTACGTTTTGTTATTCAACTCACGTGTTCGATAGGTAAAGGGCAAATGATGACTCCTTAGGTGATGTCATACAGCTTGCATGTTAGTTAGGTAAAGGTTAGACAGTGACACCTTATGTGTTGTTATTCAATTCACATGTTAGTTAGATAAAGGGTAGATAATGACTTCTTACATGTTATTCAATTCATGTGTTCCTTAGGTAAAGGGCAGATGGTGACATCTTAGGTGATGTCATACAGTTCACATGTTAGTTACGTAAAGAGTACATGGTGACATCTTACGTGTTATACTATTCAATTCAAATATTAGTTATGTGAAGGGTACATGGCAACACCCTGAGTAGTGTTATTCAAATCGCATGTTAGTTAGGTAATTGAGAGATAGTGACATCTCACGTGTTGCTTTTCCAAGAGAAAATCGAAATAAAAGGGCGGAAATGAATCAACAGGTGTCAGCGATAGCTTTAAGAAATGAAACAGGAAGATCAAATTTCACAACTCGACAATTTGCAGCAAACATGGAGAATGAAGTACGTAATGGCGAGGCTAGTCCAAACAGAGTAGACAACAGCAGAGAGGGAAAAGTTGATGACCTTGTGATGAAATCAAATGGAAGGAGGGCCCAAACAGCTGAAGCAGCTCGGCGTGGTAGGACTGCAATGGTGGCGACAACAGTGGCGGAGGAAGGAGCCAGAGAAGTGACGTCACCGAAGAGAATTGTTTCACCAAGGAGGGGAGAGGCAGAAGTTGCGTGCGCGCTAATGGAGGGGAGAAAGAAGATATGGTATCAAGGTAGTGGGGAGAATACGGAAGAGGGTGAAGAGGATAATATTGTTTCATCCGAACATGGGAGCATTGTGGTATCAGATGAAAATAAAATGTTAATGCTGAAAGCAGGAATTGAATTAAGAAGTAGGAAAAGATTGGATGGTTTTAGATACAGAGCAGGTTCACAATAGGAAAAAGGGACAACAAGGAGATTGGGCTTCTGGAACTGTGAGGGTTTAAAAAATAAGTTATATGTGGGAGTTTTGAAACAGCTGTTGGCGAAAGTGGATTATTTAGTGGTAGTAGAAACGTGGTTAAAAGAGGTACAGATAAATATAAAGGACTTTGAATACATTGGTAGGAAAGGAGAGGTGATAGCTAGAAAGGGAAGAGTATCTGGAGGTATAGGTTTCTTTATAAGGAACAGCTTAAGTAAGGAAATTAAAGAAACATGGTCTAGTAGTAAAGAAATACTGTGGGTTATAATGGATGTTAAGTATATACTCTGTGTAGGAATAATATATAACCCCCCTGCATCCTCGTGGTTTCATAATCCTGATCTCCTTAATCAAATAAGAAAAGATATAGATAGGCTGAAGGAGAAATTTGTAACTGCAGAGGTAATACTAATGGGAAATTTTATAATCAGGATTGGGGAAAGTGATACATATGTTGGAAATGATTGGATGAGTGATGAAATTGTGTTTAAAAGTGAGAAACTTAGGCAAAGCAAGGACAAATTTGTTGATAAAGAGTGTGAAAAATTTATTGATTTTTGTGAGTTGAATGCTTTAGAAATTTTGAATGGAAAATGTGGGGAAGATGAACAAGGAGAATTTACCTTTGTTAGCAATAATGGGCAGAGTTTAATAGATTTTGTGTTGTGGTCTCTGAATTTAGGACATATTTTAAGTAATTTTAAGGTATTAAATTTAAGCTCAACTAGCGGGCATTATCCACTGATTGTGGATTTTATGATGCACGCTGCACGAGTAAAACACAATATAAGAGTGGAAAGCTATTGTAAAAAAGAGTATATTAGCTATAAATAGAAAGAAGAATTTTGTGACACATTTAAACAGAATCTTGACTCGAATTATGGAAAGATATGTCTATGTGGAGTAACATTCATGGTTAAGAATAATCAAATTCAGAATGCAATAGATATCCTTAATACAGTTATGAAAAGGGCGGGAGAGGAAATGAAAACAAAAAAGAGGGTTTACATATATGATAAGGACTGGTTTGACGAAGAATGTAGGGTATCAAAAAGACAAGTAAAACAACTGTTGGTTAGGTGGAGAGAATTAGGTGATAGAAAATCTAGGGACGATTATATGCAAGGGAGGAATTGACATAATTTATTGTTAGAGCAAAAGAAGAAGGACCGGAGGGAATGCAATGAAAGGAATTTGATAAAATGTTTAAATGAAAATAATGTTAATAAGGTATGGCAGGTTCTTAAGTTGACCTATAATAAATGAGTAACTAAACCCAATGTTGAGCCAGGACAATGGATGGAGTATTTTAAAACATTATATGGGGAAGAAAGCAGTATAGGAAGTATGGAATTTTTGGAAATAAGGAATGTTTTTGTAGAGATATTGGATGGTAAAATTAGGAGTGAGGAAATAATAAAACAAGTTAAGTTACTGAAGAAAAATAAAGCTACTGGAATTGATGGTATCCCTACAGAGTTTCTTAAGGAGTGGTGTAATGAAACAGGGAGAGTGAAAATTTTATTAGATTTATTTAATGTAATTATTAGAAAGGGTTATGTACCTAAACGATGGAGAGAAGCTATCATCCATCCTATATATAAATGCAAGGGCAATGTCGATAAACCTAATAACTACAGAGGTATTGCATTAGTATCGAATATAGGAAAAATTTTTGCAGGTATTTTGGCAGCGGGACTATAATTTTGGGTTGAAGAATATAATATCCTTTCGGAATTCCAGATGGGCTTTCGCAAGGGAAGGAGAGCAATTGATAATCTATTTATTATAAAGACATTAGCAGACAAATATTTAAAAGGAAAAAGGGGTAAACTGTATATGGCTTTTGTAGACTTAGAAGAAGGCTTATGACCGAATTGAGCTACAACTTCTGTGGCATAAATAAGTGTGTAAGGGGGTAAGTCAGCAATTGGTGAATATTCTAAAAGCACTGTATTTTGAGAACACCTTCTGTGTAAGGGTGGAGACAGGCTGTGTAACAAACGAAATTCCACAAAAGAAAGGCCTTCGGCAAGGATGTAAGCTAAGTCCAGTTTTATTTAATTTATACATAGATGGTGTCTTACTAGAAATTGGAAGGAATAATAACTGTGCACCAGTAATTAACAACATCCAAATTCCAGGACTTCTTTTTGCAGATGATCTAGTGGTAGGATCTATTACAGTAAGTGGTTTAAAACAATCATTACAAGCAATTGATTTATATTGTAAAGACTGGAGGTTAAAAGTGAATCAAGAGAAAACACAGATTGTGGTTATCAAAAAGGGGGGAAAATTAGGCAAATATGAAAAGTGGAAGGGAGAGAATAAAGATTACAGGGTAGTGCATGACTGTATCTATTTAGGAGTAAAAATAGATGGAGGTAATAAATGGGAGAAACAAAAGAAGTTTGCATTGGCAAAAGGTAAAGGGGCGATGGCTGCAAATATAAAGTACCTAATATAAATGTTAAATGGCTGGAAAAAGTTTATGAGATGGTTGTGGAGGCAAAAATGATGTATGGTATAGAAATATGGGGATTAGATAGAGGATGGGAATGTATAGATGTGGTGCACAGGATGTTTTGTAGAGAAATACTAGGGCTACCGAAGTCAATTGTAAGACGGGTAGCACAATTAGAGCTGGGCAGGGTGCCAAATAAGGGGAAGATAATGGAAAGAGCTTTGAAATTTTGGTTCAGAACTTTAAATCTAGGAAAAAGTAATGTGTTAAGACAATGTATTGAATACCAAGAGAAGAGCTTAATGAATGATGGATGGGTAAGTAAATTATGGAATATTTTGGAGAAAAATGGGTTAGGAGATATATGGAGAAGGAGAGAAAATAACGTAAAACATTTTTGGAAAAAGGCAAGGAAAAGACTGGAAGATATAGAAATACAAATCATGTTCAGTGAGATTGCCGAAAAGAGCTCATTAGTTTATTATAGGCCAATGAAAAATACATGGGGTAGGGAAAAATATATAGACATAGTAAATAAAGAAGAGAGAGAATCTATTGCAATGTTAAGAAGTGGAGCATGGAGGCTAAAAGGGCTAAGACAGGATATTCCTCAGAACCAATGTCTGATATGTGGTGGAAATGAAGACATTGAACACATAGTATTTAAGTGCCAAGGAACAGAAAATTGGAGAAAAGAGTTTTTTAATAAGAAGTGATTGAAGGGGGATAGAAATACACTTATAATTGAAATGATATGCAAGGACGCTAGAAGCATTGGACAGTTTTTGTGTAAAGTAAAAAATAAATGGCTTTGGACTTTGGAAAGAGAAAAGTAAGAGGTAGTGCATCTTACTTTGAATGGAAAACTATAGTGAATGTGTGATGGTTAAGTAATCAATAAATGGAAAGTGGAAAAAAAAAGTGGAAATGGGACATGAAAAAAAAAAACAAAAAAGAACTGAAAAGAAAGAGCAAGATAATTTAGTGACAAAAGATTGTAAAATGTAAATAAACTGTAGTGATTGTCTACTGAATAAGTGACCAGGGTCAAAATGCAGTAGACAATCAAATTTGTAAAACTCTTAGCACAATAAATATTATACTATACTATACAACTCAAATGCTACTTAAATAAGGGGTGAATACTGACACCTTACTGGTTATTCAATTGACCTGTTACCTAGGTAAAGATAGATAGTGATAGCTTATGCGATATTATACAGTTTTCACGCCAGTTAGGTAAAGGGTAGATAGTGACATCTTAGGTGATGTTATGCAATTCACATGTTAGTTTGATAAAGGGTAGAAAGTGATATTTATTTTAGGTGATAATATACAATTTCCATGTTAGTTAGGTAAGACGTAGATAGTGACAGATATTTCAGGTGATGTTATACTTTTCCATGTTAGTTAGGTAAGGTTTAGATAGTGACATTTCAGGTGATGTTATGCAATTCACATGTTAGTTTGGTAAAGGGTAGATAGTAATATTTTGGGTAATTATACAATTCACATGCTAGTTAGGTAAAGGGTAGATACTGATATTTTAGGTGATGTTATACAATTTACATTTTAGTAAAGTAAGGAGTATATTGTAACATCTTATGTGCTGTTATTCAATTCAAATGTTAATTATGTCAATTGTACATGACAACTTGCGCATTGTTATTAAATTCACATATTTGTTAGTTAAAGTTTAGATAGACACATCTTATGTGTTACTATTCCTTTCACATGTAAGTTAGGTAAAGGGTACATGCTGACACCTAGGACGTTATTATTCAATTCACTTATTGGTTAGGTAAAGGATAGAAGGTGACATCTTAGGTGATGTTATGCAATTCACATGTTAGGTAAATGGTAGACAGTGACATCTTATGTGTAATTTTTCAGTTGACATGTTAGTTATGTAAAGGGTGCATGGCATCATCCTGCATTTTGGTATTCAAATCACAAATTAGTTAGGTAAAGTGAAGAAGGTGACATCTTACACATTGTTATGCATTTCACATGTTAGGAGAAGGGAGATAATGACATTGTATGTATTATTGAATTCACATGTTAGTTGTTTAAGGGTACATGGTGACACGTTGCGCGTTGCTTTTCAGTTTACATTTAGGTTAGCTAAAGGGCACATAGTGATATTTTGTGTGTTATTATTCAATTCACAGTAAGGTATGTAAAGGGTAGATTGTGACATCTTACCTATCTTACCTGATGTTATACATTTCACAATTATTTATGTAAAGTGTAAATAGTGACATCTTAGATGATGTTATAGAATCTCATATTACTTAGGTAAAGGGTAAATAGTCACATTTTAGGTGATGTTATACAATTCAAATGTTAATTAGTTAAGGAGTAGATAGTGACACGTTACCGGTTGTTATTCAATTGACCTGCTACATAGGTAAAGGTTATTTAGTGATAGCTTATGCGATATTATACAATTTGCATGCTACTTAGGTAAAGGGTAGATAGTGACATCTCAGGTGATGGTATACAATTCACATGGTAGTTAGCAAAGGGTAGATTGTGACATCTTAGGTGATGTTATACAATTCACATTTTGGTTAAAGGGTGGATAGTAATACCTTAGGTGTTCTGATTTAATTCATATGTTGGGTAGGTAAAGGGCAAATAGTGGCACCTTAAGTAATGTTGTACAATTCACATGTTATGTTGGTAAATTGTGGATAGTAATATTGTCACGGAGATTTTGGGGGGTGACTTTGCCAAGAGTCGTGAGGGTTACTGCCCCACCATGAACATGACCCGCATGACTATACCACAAGCCATGGTTTCCCCAGCACCCCTCTGAAAATCCCCTCTTATTTGGGTCCACATGCTAATTAGAGGAACCTCTGTAAATATTGGGGCAGCTAGAGCATGTTTATGCTCTGGCTGCTACCTTTTAGTTAAGAAGACATTAATCTCTTCCCACTAGCATATAAAACCACAGGGCTAGTTAAAGTAGATATGTGTCCCCAGAGAATTTCCTCGAACCTTTCATATTTATAATGCTTTCTTAGAAATGAGAATTCATCTTACCTCCGCCCTGGCATCTTGGAGTAGCCTACACTCGCAAAATTTTAAAGTATCACAATGGACTATTGAGTGATGCAGATTCGTGTAGCAATGCCCTGTGAAAGACAATGTGCACCAAAATCCGGGATTTATAAATGATTTCAACTCTAAATCATGCCAAGATGAATGTCTCCAAGACTGCGTCAGCCGAATCCACGCATATGGCCAGTAACAACCACAAAAGAACCCAGGGTTATTGGCATTCCAATCAGCACTTCCTTAAATACAAGTTCCAGGTGTCTATCAACTGCTCGTTCACAGTTTAACATTATGGACATGCTAAATTCCCTTTTTATAATACATGTAACAAAATATATACCTCCAAGATAACCACTGCATCTCTCCTGCACTGGTTTAAACAGCTGTCCACAGCTGGAAGAAAAACAAGAAATGTCTGAAACCACAGTAGATAAACTAAATGGGGTGGTAAAATGACATTGCAAAATAAAAATATGTGGAAGGCCGAGAAGTACAAAATACAATCACAGCTCACAAAGATGCAGGAATGGAAGGAATAACTGAGAATGGAAGAGGCAGAGAAAAGGGAAGGTAGAGACAATTGGGGAAGTGGAACAAAGTTGAGGAAGGTAGCAGGACAGCCATATACACACATCAGATGAACAGGGTACAGAGTAGAGCAACCATCCAGGCAATTGTAGTAACATCACACAGAGTCGCACTCACAGGCGAAGATGAACAAAATACCCTCTATCATACAAGAAACAAGATAGTGAGACATCAAAACATTATGCCACCACTACACTCACATTATAGGTAGCAAAACATATCAGGTTATGCTGATGCATAAAAAACGGAGCTCTCTTATACACTGTGTCTAGTGGTATGCCAAAGTTCCATAAATTCTCAGCAAATAGCTAACAATCCAGCATAGGGAGTGATACACATAACAGTAAACAAATCATGATGCAGACTTGAACAAAGATCATGAAAGGATGTCTTAAACACTGTGCAACAAAGTGTGACAACAGTAATCTCACCCGGATTTCCTCCAAAGATGAAAATAAGGCCACAAAGAGAGGCCAAATAAAATTCAAGCGCTTACACATATTGACTTTATAGAAACATGGTAAAGCTTTTCACCCAGACCCTGCAGTTCGAAACTGGGGAAAACCAAAACAGTTGTATAAAATGAGCACTGATAAAACAAAAACATATACTTAGGGCCCTAAAACATTACATTACAATATTTTCCTCCACCACCCTTCTCCCTGAGAAAGACCTCTCAGTACAACCTCAGCAGGGGGGGCATAAAACAAACGACATACTAATTGTGGCTTCTAGCCACAAACAAATACCGCATCTCCAGAGATCATAGCTCACAACAACATCAGCTGCAGCTTCTCTGGGCTTTTACTATGATCACTAAACTTATAAGAAGATAATAACCTCTAAAATGATGGATTAATATGATCTTAAACTAACAAATTCCATAAGCCTAACTAGAGAGGAGGGGTGATACTTGTAGCATTAGTTCTGTATGCAAACCAGTGAAATATACTCTAGTAGTTTAATACAAACAACTCCTTTTTATGGCCTTTCTGCTAAATTATGATTATCTTTACTTTTTTTTCTACTTAGTATTATGGACATTGCATCTATTGTTTTTTCAAAAAAAATTTAAAATTTTGAAGAACAGGGGGAATGCTCTGGATAATAATAGTGGGTAGAGGACACTAACGCAAACATACTGGAAAGTTTAAAAGACATTATACATTAAAATAATCTAGAGGGAGAAAAGTGAGGCATAAACAATTCAATACTCCTGTTTTGCAGTACTGCTCTTCAGCATTCCTTGTGTAGGATGGTCCTGTGTTCATGGTCGCCTCCGGTTGGTTGTTTGGCCTCACCGTTGATAGTATTAATAGCATGCCATTCCTCGGCACGCCGGCCTCAGTCGCGTTTAGGGTCCTAGTTCTGCACTTGAGATGATACCTCTGAAAGCAGAACTTACACATCCTGTAAGTAATGGCTCCAACCATTAAAATGAATAAAGTTACAAAAATAATAATTGCAATATGAAGTCAGCATGCATGGAATTATAACCTGGTATGCTAACGATTCTGGGAGCAGCCTCCAGGCTGCTGCTTTCATAAGCATTATCACATTTAATTTGTCCTTGACATCTGTTTCCACTGGACACGCTATGGTAATTATCATGCCTAACATTCGAAATACCTGGCATTGAAGTACACACCATAAACTATTCATTCGTGTGTAATCATTAGGATTACTAAATCATAATACAGTAAATATTAAAAGGCTCAGCAGGGGTAAACAATATTAGGGAGAAGAGAAAAAGAGCAAGAGTAATAAGAGGGGGGAATAACTTGTGATTACCTATATTGTTATAGGAAGCATTTCCAATTTAAAATTAATTTTGCTTCTTTCTTTTTTTCAGATTATTTGTATCATCCCCAACCATCATTTGTGGGAACAAAGTTCGCTCACAAATCCTAATTTGTACCTAACTGCCATAGCATCTTGTGGCAAAAAATTACAGAGAAACCAATAGTGATCAGTCTTCCCTGCTTCTTACATAACTATGTCTTCCCACATCAGGAATACTCTTATGTCAGCTTATCTACTGGATACACGTGTCATATCTGTCATTTCAGTAAACTATATGTTTCTTCTCTGTGCCATTACAGGCTG
The DNA here is from genome assembly GCA_030765065.1 of Deroplatys truncata. Lineage (NCBI taxonomy): Eukaryota > Metazoa > Arthropoda > Insecta > Mantodea > Mantidae > Deroplatys > Deroplatys truncata. Next base: position 281,663,607 of record CM060990.1, read on the forward strand.
TTTCTTTAACATGGGACTTACCTCAAGCGTGTCTTCTGTGTGCTCAAGACCTTGTTTATTTTGTTATTTCTCCTGTTGAATTCCCTAATTTCTTTCTTACTTTTTTTTCTAATACTCGGCTAACCGCACAGCTGTCTTATTCACTGTATGTGCGCTTCCTTATCACACCTTTTCCCTCCCCCCCGCATTCAGGACAACTGTCCAGTTGTGAAGGCAAAGCCCAATAAACAAGAAAGAGAACTCCTATAGAAAGGGATAGATATTTTACTATTAGTTGTATTACCTCTAGTGAATAAAATACATTAGGCAATTCCCATTCCTTCTTCCTAAGGTGCATAAGAGAAATACTATTTGCTATTTATGCCTTTTTAGAATAATCATCATATATCACAATTTATCCTAAGAGTTGTATTTCCCTGCATACATATTCTTTTTTCCTAGTACAATCTTTATCTCTTTCCTTTCTCTGATGGAGGGCAAGAGAAAGCATATAAACATCCTATTGTAGGTTAGCTTTACTTCATACAACCCTATATGAAAAGAATTTATCAATTTGCTATGTGTGTACTTACGTTATTATTTATCAAAAATTACGAACTTTAAATAACACACTTATCATTCCTGCTTTATCTTTCTTTTTTTTTTTTTTTGTATAAAGGTCTGTTTATAAGGGCAGTTGCTGCCTGCTTAGCATTGTGATGTCCCTTCAACCATAGAAGAAAAGCTAAAAATGATGGACGTGTTAATTGCACGTCCTCACCTAATGTATTTTTAAGTTCATCTACTGACCACATGTATACCTTTATTGTTGAAACGTAACTCGTCATAACTGCATGCTTTGTTTCTTTGAGTTTCAACGTATTGTCACTCCATGTATTAAGGACAGGAAACAGTAGGGATGTTGGACTTTGTTCCTGCCATTGGCCAGCTATTTCCACCAAGGTCTTTGCTCTTGCCACATCATTCTTTTAACATGAACTACTCGTTCAGGTGCTTTTCGGACATGTGGATCCTGTATAACATAATTAACAGGCAAAAGGCACCTCACTACCACAAAGGGTCCATGGTGTATGTGAAAAACTTTTGTAGAAAAGCCCTTTTTCCTTACGGGCATATATTCACACTAGGTGTCTCCGGCTTACATGTTATGTGCAGTGTTTTCTATCAAAGTTATGTTTTTGCTCTTTGTGCAGCTCGAATGTTAGCATGTGCTACTTCTCATACTTTTAACACATTTTGTAGTGAATATTGCACAAATAGATTACTGGAGATGTACTTGAGTTGTACTTCAGTAGGCAGTATGGGACCTCTACTGTATATCTGAAAATAAGGTGAGTACTTAGTAGACTCTTGTATCGTGGTATTCTAGGCCCAGGTCATGTGGAGAAGACAAATATCCCAATCATCCTGCTTAGTACTAACATAATGGCTTAACATGTTTTATAGTGATTGGTTACATCTTCCCACTAGACCGTTGCAGGCTGGGTTGTAGGCTGTGGTGAGATCATGTCTAACTCCCATGAGCTTTAAAAGCTCCAGCACCACTTCGCTAAAGAAGATGGTGCTTCAGTCTCACAATAGAGTCGCTGATGGGTCGTGCCAACATATAATATTATGGAACAAAAATTTAGCAATGTGGGATCTGGAGGTGTTTGCCAGTGCTTTGGTCTCAGTATATTTACTCATAAAATGGGCACAGACTATGATTAAGTTTTCCACATTTAGTCTTATGTAATGGCCCTACCAAATTGATGCCAAACCGTTCTCCCACACGGTCGACGGAAAAGAGTTGTAATAGAGCTGCTGACTTTATGTTTTTCAGGCCTTTCCACATTGGACATGATGGGCAACCCTTTACAAACGTTTGAACATTGTTTGTAAGTCCGCACCAATAGAATTGAGATGCTACCTTGAAAATGTTTTCGTAAATCCTAGGTGACCTGCCATGGGGTCATGATGGGATCGCAGAACCTCATTTTTAAGAGATCCTGGAATAACTAATAAATGCAATTCACCTGCTGCTTCGGCATTTTTGTCTATATAGCACTCCAGCTAAGAATGAAAGATGATGTTCAACGTCGAAGTCCAGGTGGTGCGGTGTCTGGCTGTGCTACCACTTGAATTAAATTATATAGCATGGGGTCTTTAACTAGTTTGGCAGTCACCTCATGGGGACTTCCTCTAACTGGCCATTCTCCTGTGGTTTAGGGGTAGTCACAGGGAAGTGAGACAGACAATTTGCATCGCTATGTAACTTAACTGCCTTATGTACTATGGTGATATATTCCTGCAATTTTAGTGCCCAGCAGGCCAGTCTACCTGTCACATCCTTCATGGTATGCAGGAAACAGAGCATGGTGATCACTAACTATATGCACAGGACAGCTGTAAATGAGGAACCGAAAATGTGTCACAGCATAGATAAGGCCTAGTAATTCTATTTCTGTGGCACTATAATGCTGCTAATGCTTATTAAGTCAGCGTGATATGAAACAGATGGGGTATAGATTATCATTCCCTCCATTCTGATACAAGATGGTGCCTATACCGATCTTGAAACTGTCAACATTTATCTCCATAAATGCTCCCGGCATGTAATGGGCTAAAATAGCCTTTGAAATAAGCAATTCTTTTAATTGTTCAAATGCATCTTGCTGTGGTTCCGCCAATACGAACTGTTGATTTTTCTTAGATAGGATATGTAAGGGGTGGGCTATAGAAGCGAAGTTTCGGATAAATCTTCTATAGGAGCTAAAAGGTCCTAAAGCCTTTCAGAGTAGATTTAGGTATCAGTAACTCCTTTATCACTTTGAGCTTGTCAGCATCAGGCTCTATGCCTTGGTTGCGATACCTGGAAGCCTAGGAATTTTATTCCTTCCATAGCAAAATAGCATTTTTAAGGCTTCAGCTTAAAATTGAGAAGCTTTAGGGATGGAATACATCTGTTAAGTTGTCAAGCATTTCCTGGAATGTGGAACCAAAACCACTCTTTCATACTTAAGGCTCCCCAGCAATTTGTCTACTATCCTCGAGAAATGTCAAATGGACATTCACAAGGCTGAAGGCTAGTATTTGAAACTCGAAGTGACCTATGACATAATAAAGTTTGTTAGTCTTTTGCTATTTTTGGCAACTGGCACTTGAAAATAAGGCTTAAAGGATCTATTGTACAAAACCACTTCGCTTTACCCAAATAGCCTAATAGGTCATCAATTAGGGGTAAAGGAAAGGACTGTGTTTGCATGACTGCCTTGAGCTTCCTATAATCTACGCAGAAGCGGAATCCACTGTCTCGTCGCTTAACTAGAACAACTGTCCTGGCCCAAGGGCTAGAAGATTCTCTAATTATGCCGGCCTACAGCATTTCCTGCAGTTGTGAGTCGATAACCTTGCGTTGCTTTTGCAAAACCCTATTTGGACACTGTTTGATGGGTTTCGTATCCGTGAGTTGTATATGAAACTCATCCACTGCTGCCTGACCTAGCTCTTGTAACCCTGTTAAATAAATCATGCTGCTCTTGTTATAAATTTGCATTTATATTGAAGGACGTTCCCTCAGTCTCAACTGGTGTAACCTCATTGGTTCCTATATTACAGGACGTAATTAACACAACTTCATGCACGTGTTTTAATGCTGTACATACAAATATTGTTTTCGGTACCGCTGTTTTATTCCTGATCGGGAGGGTGGCTCCTTCCAAGACACAAAGGTTAGGTGGAATTTCAGTTTCCGTTTTTTGTAAAATTGCTTCCCCTGGCTCAAGTAGTACTTCCTTAGATAATGGTGGGTTGAACTGTACTGGAATTTGAGCATTATTATTCATTTGACATGTTAGTTATATCAAGGGTATATAGTGACATCTTACCTGTTAGTATTCAATTAACAAATTCATTAGGTAAAGTTACATTGTGACACCTTGCATATTGTAATTCAATTCACATCTTAGTTATGTAAACAATAGATAGTGACATCTAACAAATTGTGATTCACCTCATCATATGTTATTTATTTAAAGGGTGTATGGCAACATCTCTGCATGTGTTTATTCAATTCATATGATAATTGTTTAAGAGATACACGGCAATGCCCTGCATGTTGTTTTTGCATCTACATGTTAGGTAAAGAGCATATGGCCACAACTTGCATGTTGTTATTTAATTTATGTGTTAGTTTAGTAAAGGGTACATGGCAATCCCTTGCGCTTGCTATTCAATTAATATGCTATTTAGGTATAGGGTAGACAGTGATATCTTACATGTTATTATTCAATTCTCAGCAAGTTAGGTAAAGCAAACATAGTGACAACTGACGTTTTGTTGTTCAATTCACATGTTAGTTAGGAAAAGGGTTGATTATGACATTTTAGGTTATGTCATATATTGCACATAGTTAGGTTTTGGGTAGATGGTGTCATCTTATGTTTTGTTATTCAATTCACATGTTAGTTAGGTTAAGATTGGATAGTGACATCTAACGTGCTATTATTCAGTTCACATGTTAGTTATGTAAAGGGTACATGGCTACACCCTGCGCATTGTTATTCAAATCACTTATTAGTTAGGTAAAGGGGTGATAGTGACTAGCTACATTTTTTATTCACGTCACCTGTTTGTTAGGTAAAGGGTATGCAGTGATAACTTAATTGTAATTATTCAATTCACAGTAAATTAGGTAAATGGTAGGTATTGACATCTTACGTGTCAGTAGTATATGGGACACCTTGTGCGTTGTTAATCAGTTCATGTGTTAGTTATGTAAAGGATACATGGCAAAACCCTGCACACATACATGGCAACACCTTGCACATTGTTATTCAAATTTCATGTTAGTTTAGTAAAGAAGAGATAGTGACATGTTATGTTTTGTTATTCAAGTCACATGTTAATTAGATAAAGGGTAGATGGTGATTACTTAAGTATTTTTATTTAATTCATGGTAGATTATGCAAAGGGTAGGTAGTGAAATCTCACGTGTTGTTATTTAATTCACATGTTACTTAGGTAAAGGGCAGATAGCGACATCTTAGGTGATGTTATACAACTCACATATTAATATGTGAAGGGTAGATAGTGATATGTTAGGTAGCATTATAGAATTCAATGTAAGTTCGGTAAAGGGTAGATAGTGTCATCATAGGTTTTGCTGTACAATTCACATGCTATTTACGTAAAGGGTAGATATTGACATCTTAGGTAACGTTATACATTTCACATGATAGATAGGTAAAGGGTAGATAGTGACATCATAATTAAAGATATACAATTCACATGTTATTTAGGAGAGGGGTAGATAGTGACATCTTAGGTGATGTTAACTGAATAGGGTGGCTTAGGCAGTTATGCCTGTGACCCGTATTTTTTGTCGTGCGTTTGGTTCCCATGACGGCCTTCCTGACCCATAGGTTTTTTTCTGGTATTTTCCTGGTTCACCAGGCGATTGCTGGGAAGGACCATTTCATCTCCAGAATTCCCTGTCTCTCCATTTCATCTTCACTCTCATTTTGTATCACCCTTCATCTGCTAGGTCTCTTCCAGGATGGCAAGTGTCAGCGGGAGGTCTTAGCATGTGCATGGCAGGGGAAAAGTATACCCCAAGGAAACCAACGTCCTTCGGACATCAAGCTTTCTCCGGGTCACGTACTCCCCATGGGATGTGTAATTCTTAGGGGTGAGGGAGCCGGCTCAACCAACCAAGACTCGGGGAGTACAAATGTGTAAATGGTAGGGATGCTGCCCTCTTGCTGTTGTTTTTCCAGGTCCAGCTGACCTTTCTCTCCTCTTACCACATCCCTTCGTCCAGGGGGTGTCCCATCAATGGCATAGGTACAACAGTTCTATGTAAATTGAGGTACTATGTCCTCCTCTACTTCTAGTGCTAGCATAATCACTTCCTAGGTGGTGGTATACAGGTCACATGTTGATTAGGTAAAGGTTAGATAGTGGCAAATTACCTGATGTTAATCCATTCACGTTTTAGTTAGGTAAAGGGTAGATAGTGACATCTTCTTTGATGGTATACAATACACATGTTAGGTAAGGGTTAGGTAGTGACATCTCAGGTGATGTTATACAATCCGCATGTTAGTTAACTAAAGGGTAGATAGTGATTGATTGTGAGTTGTTATTCAGTTCACATTTTAATTATGAAAAGGTTGCATGATGACATCCTGTGCATTGTTATTCAATTTACTTGTTAGTTATGCAAAGGGTAGATTCTGACATCTTATGTGTTATCTTTCAACTTAAATGTTAGTTAGCTAAATGGTACATGACGACACCTTGCGAATTTATATTCAATTCACAAGTTATTTATATAAGGGTTAGATAGTTACATCTTATGTGTTATTATTCAATTCATATGTTGGTTATGTAAACATACAATGTGACAAGTTGCATGTGGTTATTCAATTCACATTTGGTCATGTGAAAGATAGATAGTGGCATCTTATGCATTATTCTTCAATTCACATGCTAGTTATATAAGGGATATATGGGATACCCAGCTCATTTTTATTCACTTCACATATTAGTTATGTAAAGGATAAATAGTGACATCTTACATGTTATTTTTGAATTCATATGTAAGTTATTTAAAGGGTATATGGGCCACCTTGTGCATTGTTATTCAATTCACATGTTAAATATGTAAAAGATAGATATTTATATTAAAATTAAATTGAGTTTTATTTATGTACGCTCTTTAACTGCTGTGGTCCTTAGCATCCCATTCTATATTGGGTATGAAAAATAGGTAATTTTGCTCAGAGGCCTCTTTATCAGACTTGAGGTTCTTTTACGTGCTGTAAATCTATGACACGGGACCGCCAGCATTACTTCCCTTCCGAAGGAAGCCATGCTAAGGATTTTTACACCTGAAAAAATCCTTTCTCTTCTGCCAGGTTTGAATATATGACGTCAGGAACTAGAAGGATAGATAGTGACACCTTATGTGTTATTATTCAATTCACATGTTAGTCATTAAGGGTTTATGGGACATCTTGCGCATTGTTATTCAACTCATATGTTAGTTAGGCTAAGGGGAGATAGTGGCATTTTATGTTTTGCTTTTGAATTCATATGCTAGTTGGGTAAAAGGTAGGTAATGATATCTTAACTGTAGTTATAAATTCCACATCTTAGGTAAAGGGGAGATAGTGGCATCTTACATGTTGTTATTGAATTCACATTTTACTTATGAAAAGGTTGCATGGCGACACCTTGTGCATTGCTTTTCAATTGACTTGTTAGTTAGATAATGTGTAGATTGAGACATCTTAAGTGTTGTTATTCAATTCATATGCTAGTGAGCTAAATGGTACATGTCGACACCTTGCACATTGTTATTGAATTCACATGTTAGTTATTTAAAAGGTATATGGAACACCTTGCATGTTGTTATTCATTTCACATGTTATGTTATGTTATGTAAAGAATACAGGGTGAAAACCCTACATGTTTTTATTCAGTTCGCATGTTAATTAGGTAAAGAGGAGATAGTGAAACCTTTTGTGTTGTTTTTCAGTTCATATGTTAGATAAAGAGTCGATTGCAATATCTTAAGTGGTGTTATTAAATTCACATGTTAGCTAGGTAAATGGGAGATAGTGACATCTTACGTGTTGCTATTCAATTCACGTGTTGGTTATGTAAAGGTACATACTACACCTTGCGCATATTATTCAATTATCATGTTAGTTATGTAAAGAGTAGATAGTAAAAGCTTACATGTTATTATTCAATTGACAGTAAGTTAGGTAAAGGGTAGGTGGTGGCATCTTATGTGTTATTCAGTTCAAGTGTTAGTTAGGTAAATGGCAATATGACTTCTTATGTGATGTTATATAGCTCACTTGTTAGTTAGGTAAAGTGTAGATGGTGGTTGGTTAGTTAATGCTACATGGTGACACCATGCACATTGTTATTCAATTGACATTATAGTTATGTAAAGGAGATTAGTGACATCTACGTCTTATTTTTCACTTCACATGTTGGTATTTTGGTATATGGCGACAGCTTGCTCGTTTTTAATCAGTTCATATATTAGATATGTAAGAGACACATGGTGATATCCTGCACATTGTTGTTCACTTCACAAGTTAGTTACGTAAATGTTAGATATTGACATCTTAGATATCATTATACAATTCACATGTTATTCAATTCCCATTTTAGTTACATAAAGGTTATATAGCAACATCTTCCACATTATTCATTTAGTTATGGATAGTGACATCGTATGTGCTATTTTTCACTTCACATGTTAGTTTAAGGGGTATATTGCCACACCTTTTGCATTTCTGTTTTTTTCAAGTTTAGGTTTAGTAAAGGGTACAGAGCACCACATTGCGTGCTGTTATCAATCCACATCTTAGACAAAGGGGAGATAGTTTTACGTTTTGCTATTCAGTTCATATTTTAGTTATGTAAAGGGTACATTGCAACTCCCTGGGCATTGTTGTTCAAATTGTAAGTTGGTTAGGTAAAGCGTAGGTAGTGGCATATTTTGTTATCCAATTCACAAGTTAGTTAGGTTAAGGGTAGATGATGAGATGTTACGTGTTATTATTCAATTCACAGTAGGTTACAAAAAGGGTAGGTAGTAATGTTTGTTATTCAATTCACATGTTAGTTGGGTAAAGGGTAGATAGTGACATCTTACCTCTTGTTATTCAATTCACTAATTAGTTAGGCAAAGGCAAATAGTGACATCTTAGGTGATGTACAATTCACATATTAGTTAGGTAAGGAGGGTAAATAGTAACATCTGACCTGTTGTTATTCAATTCACTAATTAATTAGGGAAGGGGTAGATATCTTACCTCTTCTTATACACTTTACACATTAGTTAGGTAAAGGGTAGATAGTGACATCTTAGGTGATGTTATACACCTCACATGTTAGTTAGGTAAAGGGTAGTGACAACATACATTTTGTTATTAATTCACATGTTAGATAAAGGGTAGATAGCAATATCTTAAGTGTTGTTATTAAGTTCACATGTTAGTTGAGTAAAGGGAAGATAAAGGCATCCTGTGTGTTGTTATTCAATTCACACGTTATCTATGTAAAGGGTACATGGTGACACCTTGCACACTGTTATTCAATTTACATGTTAGATAAAGTTTAGACAGTGATATCTTATGTGCAATTATTCAACCCGCAGTAAGTTAGGTAATGGGTAGATAGTGACATCTTACCAGTTGTTATTCAGTTCAGATGTTATTTAAGTAGAGGGTAGATAGTGACATATTAAGTGTTGCTTTACAATTCACATGTTAGGTAAAGGCTAGACAGCGACATCTTAGGTGATCCTATCCAATTCAGTGTTAGTTATTATTAAAGTGTAGATAGCGACATCTTAGGTGATGTTGTACTATTTACATGTTGGTTAGGTAAAATGTAGATGGTGACATCTTAATTTATATTATACATTTCACATGTTAGTTAGCTAAAGGGTGGACAGTGACACCTTTGATGGTTCCATATAAATTACATGTTAGTTAGGGAAAGGATAGATAATGACATATCTGGTGACGTTATGTAATTCACATGTTAGGTAAAGGGTAGATAGTGACAGCTTAGTTTATGTTATAGAATTGACATGTTATTTAGGTAAACTTTAGATAGTGACATCTTAAGTGATGCTATTCAATTCATAGTAAGTTAGGTAAAGCTTAGGTAGTGATACCTTAGATGGTGTTATTCAATTGAAATGTTAGTTATATAAAGGGAGGACAGTGACATCTCAATTGCTGTTACACAATTCACATGTTAGTTAAGTTGTAGGTTGTTATATCTTAGGTTATGTTTTACAGTTTACATATTATTTAGTTAAATGGTAGATGGTGACATCTTAGGAGATGTTATACTATTCTCATGTTAGTTAGCTAAAGAGTAGAAAGTGACATCTTAGATGATGTTAATGAATTCACAAGCTAGTTAGGTGAAGGGTAGATAGTGACTCTTAGGTGATCATATACAACTCATATGTTAGTAAGGCAAAGGGTAAATGTCACATCATAGATGATGTTATAAAATTCACATGTTATTAATGAAAATGGTGGATAGTGACATCATGTGTTTTGTTATTCAATTGACATGTTATTTATGTATAGGGTGCACGGCGACTCCTATTGTATTATACAATTTACATGTTTGTTAGGTAAAGGGTAGATCTTATGCATTTGTATTCAGTTCATACTTAAGTTTGCTAAAAGGCACATTGCAATACCTTGCATGTTTTATTTAATTCACATGTTAGTCATGTAAAGGTGCATGTCCACAGCTTGCACGTTGCAATTCAATTCAGTGTTAGGTGGAGTGGAATGATAACATTTTAGGTGTTATCATTTCATTCACATGTTTGTTAGGTAAAGTGTAGCTGGCGACACTTTGTGCATTGTTATTCAATTCACATGTCAGTTAGTAAAAGGGGACATGGTCAAACTTTGCACATTATTATTCAATTTGCATGTTGGTTAGGTAAAGACTAGCTCATGATATCTTAGGTGCTACTATTCAGCTCACAGTTAGATACATAAAGGGTACATAGTGACATCTTAGTTATACAATTCACATGTTATTTATGTAGAGGGTAGATAGTGACATATTACATGTTGCTGTACAATTCACAGGTTAGTTAGGTAAAGTGTAGATAGTGATGTCTTAAATGATGTTAAACAATTCACATGTTAGTTACGTAAAGGGTACATGATGACATCTTAGGTGATCTTATGCAGTTCACATGTTAGGAAAAGTTTAGATACTGATATCTAAGGTGATGTTATACAACACACATGTTAAGTAAAGGGTAGATAGTGGCATCTTAGATGATGTTATACAATTCACATGTTAGTTAGGTAAAGGTTAGATAGTGACACCTTAGGTGATGTTATAAAATTCAGATGCTAGTTAGGCAAAGCGTAGATAGTAACATTCTACCTGGTGTTATAACATTCAAATGTTTGTTAGTCACTACTAAGTAAAGAGTAAATATTGACATCTTCGTGTGTTAATCAATTCACATTTAGATAGGTATGGGGTAGATCATGACATCTTAAGCGATTTTATAATTTCAAATGTTAAATGGGTATGGTGTAGATAGTGACATGTCATATGTTATACAATCTGTATATTGTTTAAGCAAAGGGTAGATAGTGACATCTTACATTTTGTTACTGAGTTCACATGTCAGTTATGAAAAGGTTACATGGTAACACCTTGCACATTGTTATTCAATTCATTTGTCAGTTAGGTAAAGCGGAAAAAGTGATATGGTATGTGTTATTATTCAACAGTTAGCTAAACTGTACATGACAATGCCTTGGACATTCCTAATCAGTTTTCATTATAGTTATGTGAAGGCTAAATAGCGACATCTTACTGTTAATATTTAATTCACATGTTGGTTAGGTAAAGGTACATGGCGACACCTTCCACGTTGATATTCTATTCACATGTTAATTATGTAAAGGATAAATAGCGACACCCTGGGTGTTGTTACTCAATTCACATATTAGTTAGGTAAAGGGTACATAGTGATATCTTAAGTGTTGTTATTAGGTTCACATATTAGTTAGGTAAACGGGAGATAGAAACATCTTAGGTGTTGCTGTTGAGTTCACATAAAGTTATGTAAAGGGTACATGGTGACACTTGCACATTGTTATTCAATTGACATGTTTTTTATGCAAAGGGTAGATAGTGACATCTTACGTGTTATGAATCAATTCACATTTTAGTTAGGTAATGGCTACTTGGGTACACCTTACACATTTTAATTCAAATCACATACTGATTACGTAAAGAGCACATAGTAAGGGCATGTTGTAATTCAATTTACATGAAGTTAAGGAAAGAGTACATAATGATATCTTACATGTTATTATTCAATTCACAGTAACTTAGGTAACGGTTAGATAGTGACATCTTGTGTGTTGCTATTCAGTTTATTAGGGACGTTCAAAGATGATTGGCACTACAATTTTTTTGTGTTCACAGGACCATTCACTGAAAAAAAGAGTACAGATTATATTGCAGGTATTCCCTCCAATGTCTATGCACTTTAGCCATCGTTCTGACAGCTTCCCTATTTGCATAGCAAACAATTCCTTGGGGGTATTCTGGTGCTACTGGTGGACAACTGCATGAAGTTCGTCATTGAAGGTGAACTTCTTACCCCGCATGTCCTCTTTCATTGCTTCAAACAGAGCATAGTTGCTAAGAGCCAGATCTGGCAAATATGCAGGATGTGTAAGCACAGTAAACCCTGGTTCATGGTTGGAGGCAATGGTGTGGTCATTGGCATATGGCTGCACATTGTCATGTTGGAGAAAAACACCACGGCCCTATTTCCTGTGGCAGCATTGTTGAATGCGTTGGCGGACTTGGTGCAGTGAACTGCAGTACCAGTCACTGTTGATGGTCGTATTGGAAGGGAGCCAATTCACCAGAATTATCCCTTACTGTTCCCAGAGCACAGTTGTCGTTTGTTTCTGCATGAATAGTCCTGGCCATAATTTCTTGGGATGAGGGCTCCCAGTATGATTCCACTCCATTGACTGGTGTTTCTTTTCTAGCTTCTCATGGAGGAACCCTGACTCGTGGAAGGTGACCAGATGCTCAAAAAGCTTTACTGGATCTGCACTGTGCTGTTGCATCAACTGTTACCATATCTCCACACACTTATTTTTCTGTGCAATGGTGAGGGAATTGGGCACCTAATGTGCACACACCATCTTTATCTTCAAATCCTCATGGATTATGGTGTGGAGGGTTCCCATTGTGCATTATCTAATTAACATGTTAGTTATGTAAGGTGTACATAGTGACACATTACATGTTGTTATTAATTCACATGTTCATTAGGTAGATGTACAAGGCAACACACTGCACATTGTCACCTAATTCACATATTAGTTAGGTAAAGGGTAGATAGTGACATCTTATGTGTTATCATTCAATACACATGTTAGTTATGTAAAGGGTACATGGGGACATCCTGCTCATTGTTATTCAAACCACATATTAGTTAGATTAAAAGACAGTGACATTTTACGTGGTGTTATACAATTCACATGTTAGCTAGGTGAAGGGGAGATATGACATCTTATGTGTTATTGAATTCACATATTAATTATATGAAGGGCAAATGGGGCACCTTGTGCATTATTATATTTACATGTAGGTTAGGCAAAGGGTACATAGTAATATCTTACATGTTATGATTCAATTCTCAGTAAGTTAGGTAAAGCGTAGATGGTGACATCTTACGTGTTGTTGTTTAATTCTTATTTTGGTTAGGTAAAGATTAGATAGCCATATCTTAGATGATGGTAACCGATTCACATGTTAGGTAAAGGGTAGATAGAGATATCCTAGATGATGTTATACAATTCACATGTCATTTTGGTAAAGGGTAGATAGTGACATCTTAGGTTATGTTACAGAGTTTACATGTTAGTTGCATAAAGGGTAGATAGTGTCATCTTAGCTGATGTTATACAATTCACATGTTAGTTACAAAGAGTAGATTCTGACATCTTGGGTGAAGTTAGTTAGGTAAAAGGTGGATAGTGAGATCTTAGGTCACACAATTCACATGCTAGTAAGCTAAAGCATGAATAGTGACATCTTACATATTGTTATTCAATTCACATGTTAGTTAGGTAGAGAGTGGATAATAACATCTTAGGTGGTGTTATACAATTCACATGTTGGACAAGTAAAGCTTGGATAGTGATACCTTACGTGTTAGTATTCACTTCACATGTTAGTTGGTTAAAGGGTACATGACAACACCTTGCACATTTTTATTCAATTCACATGTTAGCTTGTAAAGGATAGATACTGACATAATACCTTTTCTTATAAAATTCACGTGTTAGTAGGTAAAGGGTAGATATTGGCAGCTTACGTGTTGTTATTCATTTCACACCTTAATTATGTAAAGGATATATGGTGACACTTTGCTTGTTGTTATACAATTTACAGGTAATTAGGTAAAGGTTAGATGGTGATATCTTACGTGCAATTATTCAACTCACAGTAAGTTAGGTAAAGGTTAGAGAGTGTTCCCTCACCTTTTGTTATTCAAATCACACATTATTTAGGTAGAGGGTGATATATTATGTGACGCTATACAATTCACATGTTAGTTAGGAAAAGAGTAGATAGTGACATCTTAGGTGATGTTGCACAATTCACGTGTTAGGTATGTAAAGGGTAGGTAGTGACATCCTACATAATTTTGTACAATTCACGTGTTAGGTAAAGGGTAAATAGTGACATCTTAGGAGATGTTATACAGTTCACATGTAAGTTAAATAAAAGGTAGATATTGACAGCTTAAATTATGTTATACAGTTCATATATCACTTTAGGTTGAGGGTAGAAAGTGACATCTTAAGGTACGTTATACAGTTCACATGTTAGGTAAAGGGTGAAAAGTGACATCTTAGGTGATGCTTTCAATTCACATGTTGGTTATATAAAGGATAAATAGTTACCTCTTAAATGATCTTATATAATTCACATGTCACATAAATGGTAGATAGTGACATCTTAGGTCATGCTGTACAATTCCCATGATAGTTGAATAAAATGTAGACATTGACATCTTAAGTTATGTTATACAATTCACATCTTAAGTAATGTTATACAATTTACATGTTAGGTAGAGGGTAAATAGTGACATCTTATTTGATATTCCACAATTCAGATGTGAGTTAAGGGGTAGATAGAGGCATCTTAGTTGATGTTATATAGTTCAAAGGTCAGTTAGGTACAGGAATGGATAGTGACATCTTAGGTATTGTTATTTAATGCTTATTTTACTTGTATAAAGGGTACATTGTGATACCTTATGCAATGTTATTCAATTCATATGTTAGTTACGTAAGGGGTAGGCAGTGACATCTTGTGTGTTATTTAATTAACATTTTTGTTTGGTAAAGAGTAGGTAGCAATATCTTAGGTGATGTTATAAAATTTGCATGGTAGCCAGGTAAAGGGTAGAGGTAACATCCTAGGTGATGTAATATTCGTATGTTAATTAGCAGGAGGGTAGATAGTGACATCTTACTGGTACTATTCAATTCACATTTTGGTTAGGCAGAGGTACATGACAACACCTTTTACATTGTTATTCAGTGCACTTGTTAGTTATGTAAAGGATAGATAGCGAAATTTTACATATTATTATTCACTTCACATCTTATATATTTAAAGGGTTTATGACAACACATTGCGACTTTTTATTCAATTCACACATTAGTTAGGTAAAGGGTAGATGGTGTATCTTAAATGTTATTAAATACACATGTTAGGTGGAGGGGAGATAGTGCCATCCTATGTGTTGCTATTCAATTCACATGTTAGGTAAATGGGAGATAGTGAAATCTTACGTGTTGCTACGCAGTTCACATATTAGTTATGTGAAGGGTACATGGCGACACCTTGAGCGTTGTTATTCAATTAACATGTTAGTTAGGTAAAGTGTAGATAGTAATATCATACATGTTATTATTCAACTCACAGGAAGTTACTTAAAGTTCAGGTAGTGACACCCGGTGTGTTGTTATTCAATTCACATGTTAGATAGGTAAGGGATAGATAGTGGCACCTCAGGTGTTCTTATATATATCACATTTTATTTAGGTAATGAGTGGATAGTAACAACACAAATGAAGTTATACAATTCTCATATTAGCTAGGTAAAGGGTGGAGCCTACATAATAGTGATGTCATAATATTATGTTATTCCGAAGAGGTGAGATACTGGCATCTTAGATGTTGTTAATCAATTCACATTTTAGTTATGCAAGGGGTAGAAAGTCGCATCTTAAGTGATGATGTACAATTCACATGCTATTTGGGTAAAGGGTAAATTATAACATTCTAGGCCATGTTATAATTTTCATATGCTACTTAGGAAGAGGGTACATACTGACACCTTACGGGTTGTTAATCAATTCACATTTTACTTAGGTAAGGGGTAGATAGTGGTGTCTTAGGTGATTTTATTCTATTAACATGTTAGGCAAAGGGTAGATACTGACCTCTTCAATTTATTATTCAATTCACATATCGGTTAGTTAGAGGTACATGGCAACACTTTGCGTGTTGTTAATCAATTCTCATATTAGTTAGGTAAAGCAGAGATTGTGACATGTTATGAGATGTTCTTCAATTCATGCATTAGTTAGGTAAATGGTAGATAGTGAAACCCTACATATTGTTATTCAATTTACATGTTAGTTAGATAATGGATGGATAGTGACATCTTAGCTAATGTTATACATTTGGCATGTTATTTGGGTAAAGGCTAGATAGGACAACTTGCATTTTGTTATTCAATTCACTTGTTGTTTAGGTAAAGGGTAGGTAGTGACATCTTAGGTGCTATTGTATAATTCATATGTTAATTAGGTAAATGGTAAATAGTGACATCTTGAGCGATTTTATACAATACATTTTCTTAGGTAAAGGTTATGTAGTGACATCTTAGGTGATGTTATAAAATTCACATGTTATGTACATACCTGAGCTTTCAGCGCCAGTGTCAATTTTGTAAAAATTATCATTACAGTTCTTAGAATAGACCAGGCTTTTTGGCCCTGATCTAAATGATAAAACATCACCTGGCGTATGTCCTCTAAAGATGCCTGCCGGAATGTGAGGTTAAACATCAGGTGATGTTTTATTATTTAGACAACATCCAAAAATCCTGAATTGTTCTAAGAATTTTAATAATAATTTTTATAAAACTCATATGTTAGTTAGGTAAAAGAGAGATAGTGAGATCCTATACATTGCTATTCATTTTACATGTGAGTTATGTAAAGTATACATGGCAAGACCTTGAACTTAGTTATTTAATTAACATGTTAACCAGGTAAACTATAGATGTTTACATCTTAAGTGTTATTAATCAATTCACAGTAAGTTAGCTAATCAGTAGGTACTGACATCTTATGTGTTGTTATTCCACTCACAGCTCAGTAAAGTAAAGGGCAGAGAGTGACATCTTATGTGACATTATATAATTCACATGCTAGTTAGGTAAAGTGTAGATAGTGACACTTAAGTGATGTTATACTATTCACATGTTAGTTAGGTAAAGGTAGACACTAACATCTTAGATGATGTTACACAATTCACTTATTAGTTAGGTAAAGGGCAGATAGTGACATTCTAGGTGATGTTATCAAATTCAAATGTTATTTAGGAAAAGGGTAAATAGTGACATCTTATTTGATGTTATGCAGTTCACATGTAGTTAGATAAAGGGTGGATACCAACATCTTACATATTGTTATTTAATTCACATATTAATTTTGTAAAGGGTACATGGCTACACCTTGTGCAATGTTATTAAATTTGCATGTTAGTTACACAAATGGTAGATATTGACATGTTATGTGTTATTGTTCAATTCATATATTAGTTAAATGGCGACTGCTTTCCGCATTGTTATTCAATTCACATGTAGCTTTCTATAAGGTACATGGTCACAACATGCAGGTTGTTATTAAGTAAACATGTTAGTTAGATAAAGGGGAGATAGTGACATCTTGCATATTGTTATTTGGTTCACATCTTAGTTATGTAAATGGTAGACAGTGATTTTAGGTGATGTTATACAATTCAGATGTTAGTGAGTTAAAGGATAGATAGTAATATCCTATGTGATGTTGTAATATTTACATGTGACTTAGATAAAGAGTAGTAGATAGTGACACCCTCGTGTGTTGTTACGCAATTTCCATATTAGGTTAGTAGTAGAGAGTGACATCTTAGCTGATGTTATACATTTTGCATGTTACTTAGGTAAAGGTTAGATAGTGACATTACAGGTCATCTTACACAATTTACATTTCAGGTAAAGGTTAGATAGTGATATCTTAGGTAATGTTACACAATTCATATGTTTGTTAGGTAAAGGTTAGATAGTCACATCTAGCATACCATTCAATTCACATGTAAGTTAGGTAAAGGGTATACAATGACACGTTGCACATTGTTATTCAACTGATATGCTAGTTATGTAAAGGGCGGATAGTAACATCTTGCACTTATTAGTAAGGTAATCTGTACATGGCAACAACCTGAAGGTTTTTATTCAATTTACATATTAGTCATGTAAAAGAACATGGTGACACCTTGTGCATTGTTATTCAATTAAAATGTTAGTTCAGTAAAGGGTATATAGTGACTACCGACCTGTTGTTATTCAATTAAGATGTTAGGTAAAGGGTAGATACTGACATCTTAGATTGTTATACAGTGCACATGCTAGTAGTATAAAAGAGTGAATAGTGAGATCTTAGGTGGTGTAGTACAATTCATGTATAAGGTAAAGGGTATAAGGTATTGATTTCACATGGTAGTTAAGGAAGATCTGGATAGTGACATATTAGGCATTGTTATACAATTACCATGTTAAATAAGTACAGGGTGGATAGTGAAACCTTAGGTATTATTACTCAATTCACATTCTAGTTAGTTAAAGGGTACATGATGACAGCTAGCACATTTTTATTCAATTCAAAATTGGTTATGTAAAGGGTACAAGTTGACAACCTGCACGCTGTTGCTCAATTCGCATGTCAGTTTGGTAAAGAGCAGAAGTGGCATAATACATTTTTTTATTCAATTCACAAGTTGGTTAGGTGCAAGGTAAATAGTAATATCTTAGTGTTGTTATTAAATGCACATGTTAGTTAGTTAAAAGGGAAATAGTGACATCTTACATGTTGCTATTGAATTCACATGTTAGTTATGTAAAGGGAACATGGCGACACTTTGGGTGTTCTTATTCAATTTACATGTTAGGTAAAGGGCAGATAGTGGCATTTTACCTGTTTATTTAATTCACATGTTATTCAGGTGGAGGGTAGATAGTGACACCATAGGTGATCTTATACAATACATATGTCAGTTAAATGGTAGATAGTCACATGTTAGGTGATGTTACATAATTCACAAGTTGGTTAGATAAAAGGTAGATATTGACATCTTAAGTTATGTTATAGAATTCTCATGCTAGTTATGTAAATGGTAGATAGTGACATCTGAGCTTATGTTATACAATTCAGATGTTAGTTAGGTAAAAGGTACATAGTTACATCTTAGTTTGAGTTATACAATTCACATTTTATTTTGGTAAAGAGTAGATGGTGACATCTTAGGTGGTGTTATAAAATCACATGTTAGCTACATAAAAGGTAGATATTAACATCTTAAGTTGCTGACGATGAGGACAAATGCCCTCGAAAACATTTCTGTTTTATACAACATTTAATTAGTGAAGGTGAGTATCAAAAAGTGTGACTCACTCTACCATCATCTTAAGTTATGTTATACAATTCAGTAAGTTAGGTAAAGGGTATATTGTGACATCTTAGTAATGTTATACAATTTACATGTTAGGTAAAGGGCAGATAGTGATATCTTAGGTGATGTTATATAGTTCACATGTTGGTTAAGTAAAGGGTACATGTTGATACCTTGTGTGATGTGTTAAATTCAAATTTTAGATACGTAAAGGATAGATAGTGACATGTTATAAAACATTACTCAATTCACATGTTAGTTAGGTAAAGGTACATGACACTTTCCTTGTTTTTATTCAATCACGTGTTGGTTAGGTAAATGGAAGATTGTCACATCTGATGTGTTACTATTCAATTAACATCTCAGTTATGTAAAAGTTAAATGGTGGCACCTTGCAAATTGTTGTTCAGTTGGCATGTTAGTAATGTAAAGGGTATATAGTGATATCTTTCATGTTATTACTCAATTTGCATATTAGTTAGGTAATGGGTAGATGGCAAAACCCTATGAGTTTATATTCACTTCACATATTAGTCTTGTAAGGTGTACATGGCGACACCTTCCGAGTTGTTATTCAATTAACATGCTAGTGAGGTAAAGTGTAGATAGTGACCACGTACCTGTTGTTATTAAATTATCATGTCAGTTAGGTATAGAGTAGGTAGTGACTACTTACCCATTGTTATTTAACTCACATGCTAATTGGGTAAAGGGCAGACAGTGAGATCTTATGAGTTGTTATTCAATTCACATCTTAGGTGAAGGGGAAATAGTGACATCTAACATGTTGTTATTGAATTCACATATTAGATATGTAAAAGGCACATGGTGAAACCTTCTGCATGTGTCTTCAATTTAAAAGGTACTTAGGTAAAAGGTCCATAGTGATATCATGCATGTTACTATTCAATTCGCAGTTAGGTAAAGGTTAGATAGTGGCATCTTGCATATTGTTATTCAATTCATATGTTGTCTAGTTAGAGGATAGATAGTGATATTTTTGATGTTATAAAATTAACATGTTAGGTAAATGGTAAATAGTGGCACCTTTGGTGATCTAAAGGTTTGATAGTGACATCTTAGGTGATGTTATAGAATCACATGTCGGTTAGTACAGGATGGATACTGACACCTTATGTATTGTTATTCATTTCACATGTGGTTATGTAAAGGATACACATTGATACCTTGCACGACGATATTCAATTCTCATGTTATATACGTAATGGGTAGATAGTGAGACATTATGTAACACTATTCAATTCATGTTAGTTGGGTAAAAATAAATGGCAGCACCTTGCGCGTTTATATTCATTTCACATGTTAGTTATGTAAGTTGTACATGACGACACCTTGCACATTGTTATTCAATCACATGTTAGTTGGAGTAAGGGTAGAAAGTCAGATTTGAAGCGTTAGTATTCAATTCACATCTAAGTTAGATAAAAGGCACATGGCAACACCATGTGCATTGTTATTCAATTGACATATTAGTTAGTTAAAGACTAGATATTGGCATAATGTTTTTTATTCAATTCACAAGTTAGTTAGGTGGAAGTTAGGTATTGTTATTAAATTCCCATCTCGGTTAGGTAAATGGGAGGTAGTGGCATCTTACATGTCCCTATTCAATTCACACATTAGTTATGTAAATGGTACATGGTGACACTTTGCATGTTATTTAGTTTACACATTAGTTAGTAAACATTAGATAGAGGTATCTTACCTGTTGTTATTCAACTTCCATGTTATATAGGTAGGGATAGATAGTGACATATTATGTGTTAATATTCAATTCACATGTTGGTTAGGTTAAGGGCACATGGCGACACCTTGCTCATTGTTATACAATTGGCATGTTAGTTATGTAAAGGGGGAGATAGTGATACCTTAGATATTATGGAATTCATATGTTATTTCATAACAGTTAGTGACATCTTACGTGTTGTTATTGAATTCAAATATTAGATATGTAAAGGGCACATGGCGACACCTTGCGCGTTTTTATTCAATTTACATGTTTGCTAGTTTAAAGGTACATAGTGTTATCTTACATGTTATTATTCAATTCACACTATGTTAGGTAAGCGGTACATAGTGGCATCTTCACACATTGTATAGTTAAGGGGTAGATAGGGACATCTTAGGTAATGTTATGTAATACACATCTTAGTTAGGTAAATGGTTAAATAGTGACATATTGTATGATTTAATGCAATACATTTTGTTAGGTAAAGGTTAGATAGTGATATCTTATGTGTTATTTAATTCACATGCTAGTTAGATAAAGGGCAAATAATGACATCTTAGGTGAGCTATTAAATTCACATGTTTGTTTGTTAAAGGTTGGATAGTGGCATCTTGTGTGATGTTATATATTTCAAATTTTAGTAGATAGTGATATCTTAGGTGATGTTATACAATTAACCTGTTGCATAGCTAAAGCGCAGATAGTGGCATCTTAGGTAATGTTGGAATTAATTGTTCTTTCACAAAAGGCATGTGTTGGACAGGGTTGGAAAGGTAGAATCGGATGACTGAAAAATTCAATGCCATAGCCGGGATTTGAACCACGGATCTCCCGGTCTCCGTCCGGTTGCTCTAACCACTGGGCTACCATGTCAATATGCCGGCACGCCATTAAATTCTCCACCTGACTCGAATTTTTCCCGGTAAACCACAAGGAGATCTCAAATGTATTGAGATGTCATACCCCAATGGCGACTTGTAATGTTATACAATTTGTATGTTTAGAGTGTAACGTCCTAGGTGATGTTATAATATTCATATGTTAATTAGCAGAAGGTAGATAGTCACAACTTACATGTTACTATTCAATTTACATGTTGGTTAGTAGAGGTACATAGCGACATCTTTAGCTTTGTTATTCAATGCACATGTTAGTTTTGTAAAGGATATATAGTGACATTTTACGTGGTACTATTCACTTCACATCTTAGATATTTAAAGGATATACGGAAACACATTGCTTCTTTTTATTCAATTCACATGTTAGCTAGGTAAGGAGTAGAAAGTGTATCTTAAGTGTTGTTATTAAATACGAGGCGTATTCCAAAACTAAGGTCCGTTTGGTCATAATAACATCACTCGTGAGACAAGGTTTTTATTGACAGTAATATG
Source organism: Deroplatys truncata (assembly GCA_030765065.1). Classification (NCBI taxonomy): domain Eukaryota; kingdom Metazoa; phylum Arthropoda; class Insecta; order Mantodea; family Mantidae; genus Deroplatys; species Deroplatys truncata. The sequence goes on from CM060990.1 coordinate 281,686,083, forward strand.
TGCCTACATCCATACTTCACTTTTCACATAATCGCTGTTCACATCTATACACTTGCTGTAATGCTGCACCCGCTACTTTAACTCCTCGGCGTAGAAGTCTGCCATCTGGAACTTACACCAGTTGGTAATATTCGTCTTGAGTTCATCGTCGGTTTGAAATCGTCCACCCAGCCACTGTTTCAAATACAAGAAGAGGAAATAGTGGTTTGGTGCCAGGTCGGGACTGTACGGAGGGTGGTCAAATGGTTCCCATCGAAACTCTTGAATCTTCTCTTTGGTTTTGGCAGTGCTGTGCGGGCGTGCATTGTCGTGCAGGAGGAAGATGCCAGATGACAGTTTCCCGCGGTGTCGATTTTGGATCGCACGTCTCAGTTTGGTAAGCGTTGCATAGTACACGTCAGCTATAATTGTTGACTCATGGTTCCATGAAATCAATCAAAATAATGCCCTTTTCGTTCCAAAACACGGTAGCATCATTTTGCGATTCATGTACAGTGATTGCTTACACTGTTTTAGTTTGGGTGAACCGGAACGGCACCACTGCAGTGACTGTTGTTTCGATTCTCGTTGGTGTACGCTATCCATGTCTCGTCGACTCTAACAATGTGGGAAAACAACCATCTCCATCTTGCCTACAACGCTCCAAAAACTGTCGTGCACTACACATTCATTGCTATTTTTGCTGACCGGTGAGCAGTTTTGGCATCCATCTTGCACAAAGTTTCCGATATCCAAGCTGTTCAGTGGCAGTCCTGTAAAGTGAGGTTCAAGCAACATTTGGGAATTCATCAGCCAGACCACTAATCGTCAAACGCCGATCACTTCAAAGTTTTTGTTTCACTTGCTCAACGATGTCGTCGGTCCAAATGCTGGGCCTACCACTCCGCTGTTCGTCGTGCACATTTATGCGGTCATTTCGAAATTCTCGACACCAGTGTCGAACCTGTTTGTCTCTCATTATGTCCGATCCATACACGAGGCATAACTCGCGATGGATGTCTGCAGTTGACGATCCTTTTGCCAGCAAAAATCTAATAACACTGCGCACTTCACAACTGGCAGGATCTACGATTGTCGCGGCCATTGCGATCTGCCCTCACCGACTGGCAAATGCCCACTGCGTCACACCAACACTGCGGTAGGTTCCTCAGGAGTCGTTAGACAGCGTTGCAGGCATGAAAAGTCATTCAGGCCTACAATTCGTTAAATATTGTTCACCAGACCTTACTTTTGGAATACGCCTCATACACATGTTAGTTAGGAAAAGGGGAGGTAGTGCCATCCTACGTGTTATTATTCAATTCACATGTTATGTAAATGGGAGATAATGAAACCTTACGTGTTGCTACACAATTTACATGTCGATTATGTAAAGGGTACATGGCGGCACCTTGCTCGTTGTTATTCATTTAAGATGTTAGGTAAAGTGTAGATAGCCATATCTTATGTGTTATTATTCAATTCAGAGGGAGTTAGTTAAAATGTAGGTAGTGACACCTTACGTGTTGTTATTCACTTCACATGTTAGTTTAAGGGTAGATAATGACAGCTTAGGTGATGTTATACAATTCACATGTTAGGTAATATACAGTACACATGTCATTTAAGTAAAGGGTAAATTGTAACAGCCTGGTGATGTTACAATTCTCATATGCTACTTAGGAAGAGGGTAGATACTGACATCTTACGTGTTGTTAATCAGTTCACATCTTACTTAGGTAAGGGGTAGATAGTGGCATCTTAAGTGATTTTATTCTATTCACATATTAGTTAACTAAAGGGTAGACACTGACTTCTTATGTGCTACTATTCAATTCACATGTTGGTTCATTATGGGTACATTGACACGCTTTACACGTTGTTATTCAATAAACATGTTAACCATGTAAAGGATAGATACTAACATCTTACGTGTTATTATTCACTTCACATTTTAGTTCTTTAAAGGGTATATGGTGACACCTTGCATGTTTTTATTCAATTCACTTATTATGTAATAGACACATGTCAACACCCTGCGCGTTGTTACTCAATTCAAATGTTCATTGCGTAAAGCAGAGAATTTGGCATCATACAAGATGTTCTTCAGTTCACATGTTAGTTAGGTAAATGGTAGATAGTGAAACACTATGTATAGTTATTCAGTTTACGTGTTAGGTAAATGGTAGATAGTGAAACCCTATGTATTGTTATTCAGTTTACATATACGTTAGGTAAGGGGTGGATAGTGACATCTTAGCTCATGTTATACATTTCACATATTATTTGTGTAAAGGGTAGATGGTGACATCTTAGGGGATGTTATAGAATTCACATGTTATTTAGGTAAGTGGTAGATAGTGGCATCTTAAGTGATGCTACACAATTCACATGTTAACTAGTTAAGGGTTAAATAATGTCATCTTATTATTCACATGTTAGCCAAAGCATAGATAGTGATACCTTAGGTGTGGTTATTCCATTGGCCTGTTACTTAGGTAAAGGGTCGTTAGTGATTGCTTATGTGATGTTATAGAGCTCAACTGCTAGTTAGTTAAAGGGCAGTAAAGTGATGATGTACAGTTCACATGTTAGTTACGTAAAGACAAGATAGTGACATCCTCCTGATAGTGTTGCTAATTAATTCACATGTTAGATATATAAAGGGTACATTGCGACATCCTGCGCATTGTTATTCAATTCACATGTTAGTTAGGTAAAATGTGGACAGTGATATCTTACGTGTTATTATTCAATTCACAGTAAGCTAGGTAAAAGATAGGTAGTGACATCTTATGTGTTGTTATTCAGTTGAAATTTTAGTTCAATAAGGGGTAGATTGTGACATCTTAGGTAATGGTATACAATTCACATGTTAGTTAGGTAAAGGCTAATTAGCAACAACCTAGGTGATGTTATACAACTCACATGTTAGTTGGGTAAAGGGTAGTTAGTTATATCAGGTAATGTTATACAATTCAGATGTAGTTAGGTAAAGACTGGATAGTGACATCTTATGTATTGTTGTTCACTTCACATGTTAGTTATGCAAAGGGTACATGGTGACTACTTGCAGTGTTATTCAATTCACATATTACTTGCATAAAGGGTAGATAGTGACATGTAATGTGTTATTATTTAATCCATATGTTAGTTAGGTAAAGGTACATAGCAACAGCTTATGGGTTGTTATTTAATTCAGATGTTATGTAAAGGGTATATGGTGACACCTTGCATATTTTTATCCATTTTACACATTTGTTATCTATAGGGTATATGATGATACCTGCATGTTGTTATTCAATTCACGTGTTAGTTATGTAAAGGACAGATAATCACAGCTTAGGTGCTGTTATTCAATTCACATGTTAGTGAGGTAAAGGGTAGATAGTGACATCCTATGTGTTGTTATAATACTCACCTTTTAGTGAGGTAAAGGGGAGAGAGTGACATCTTGCATGCTGTTATACAATTCACATGTTATTGAGGTAAGGGTAGATAGTGACATCCTAGGTAATGTCGTAATATTCACATATTAGTTAGGTAAAGGGTAGATAGGAACACCTTAAATGTTGTTATTCAACTTGCATATTAGTTAGGTAAGTGTTAGATAGTGACATCTTAGCTGATGTTAAACATTTTGCATGTTATTTATAGTTGGCGCCAATCAAGAAAGGGATTACTAACCACATGGCAGAAAGCTTTAAATGAATGGGAGTGGATGGATACATCATAGCAATGATTAGAAGGACCAATTAGATCTAAGACGTTTACATAGCAACGATAGATGTAAAAACCTTGTTGCCGATATTGTAACATGCGATTAGCATGATGTGTCTGGCGAGTGACCATTGCATTAACATGAACTGCACGTCTTATTCTTCTGCGGTTGCTGCAGTTATAAGCAGTGCCATGCTTTAGCCACAGCTTGCAATGTATTTGGATCAGTTTAGAGATTGCCTGTGTACTGAGAATATACTTTGCATCATTCTATTTGTACGGTTATTTGTTTTGTGTTTACGTGTGTTTGAGCCCATGTATTTGTGCATGTGTTGTGAGCATTTGCAATTGTGTTAACACTTTTAATGGATATTTCACAATATTGAAAAATAGTGACGAAGACAGCAAGCCAAACGAAAAACTGAGCATACTCGATAACCAAATAAAACTTTATTTGGTAAAGGTATCCGAATATAAACAATACCCACCCTACAATGCAGGTACAACCCAATCGCCTTCGTACACAATTCTAACGCACTCCCCATGTGGTCATAGTAAGCAGCAATGTTGTCTCTCTCTCTCTCTCTCTCTCCATGAAGTCTCAATCCCTTTCTTTTTTGGCAGTGAGTATAGGTACAAGAGAGATAGTGATATCTTTGGTGATGTTATAGATTTCGCATGTTAGATAGGTAATGGTTATATAGTGACATCTTAGCTGATCTTATGCATTTTGCATGTTATTTAGGTAAAGGTTAGCTAGCGACACCTTAGTTGATGTTACACAATTCACATTTTAGATAGGTAACGGTTATATAGTGACATCTTAGGTGATGCATACAATTCACATGTAAGTTAAAGCATAGATGGTAATACCTTGCGTGTTGTTATTCAATTGACCTGTTACTTAGTTAAAGGTTAGCTAGTGATAGCTTAGGTGATGTTTTATAATTCATATGCTAGTTATGTAAAGGAAATATAGTGACATCTCAAGTGATGTTATACAATTCACATGTTAGTTATGTGAAGGGAAAATAGTGATATTTTAGCTGATATATAATTTACATGTTAGTTAGGTATAGGTTAGATAATGATATCTTAGGTGGTGTTATACAATTCACATGTTAGTACTGTAAAAGGTAGATAGTGACATCTTACGTGATGTTACACAATTCACATGTTCATTAGGTAAAGTGTAGATTGTGACATCTTAGGTGATGTTATGCAATTCACATTTTAGTAAAGTAAAGGGTAGATTGTGACATCTTACATGCTGTTGCTTACTTCACATGCTAGTTATGTAAATTTTACATGGTGACAACTTGCGCATTGTTATTCAATAACATGTTAGCTTTGTAAAGGGTAGATACTCACATCTGATGTGTTAGTATTCAATTCACATTTAAGTTAGGTGAAGGGTACATGGTGACACCTTACATATTGTTATTCAATTGGCATGTTAGTTATATAAAGTGTAGATAGTGACCTCTTTCGTGCTGTTATTCAATTCACATGTTAGTTAGGTAATGGATAAATGCCGACACCTTACGTATTTTTATTCAATTCACATATTAGTCATATAAAGTGTACATGGTGACAGCTTGCATGTCATATTCAATTAGCATATTAGTTAGGTAAAGGGTAGATAGTGACCACTTACCTGTTGTTATTGAATTGACATCTTAGTTAGGTAAACAGTAGATAGTGACAACTTACCTGCTGCTATTTAATTCACATGTTAGGTGAAATGGGGATAGTGACATCTCACGTGTTCGTATTGAATTCACACATCAACATCTAGTGCATGTTTATTCAGTTTAGATGCTAGTTAGGTATAGGGTTCAATTCACAGTAACTTAGGTAAAGGCTAGATAGGGACATTTTAGCTACTATTATGTAATTCGTATGTTAATTAGGTAAATGGTATTGTATTGTTTTATTGTGCTAAGAGATTTACAATCTGATTGTCTACTGAACTTTGACCCTGGCCACTCATTCTGTAGACAATCACTACATTTTTTACATTTTGTTTTTCTTTTTTTTACAATTTTCCATCAATAAATTATCTTGCTTCAGTTTTTCATGTCCTGTTTCCATTTGTTTTTCACTTGTCACTTATTATTACTTTACCATCACACATTCACCATAGTTTTCCATTCAAGGTAAGATACACTACCCCTTACTTTTCTCTATCCACTGTCCAAAGCCATTTATTTTTTACTTTGCACAAAAACTGTCCAATGCTCCTAGCATCCTTGCACATCATTTCGATTAGAAACGTATTTCTATCCCCCTTCAACCACTTCTTTTTAATAAATCCTCTTCTCAGATTTTCTGTTCCTTGGCACTTAAATACTATGTGTTCAATATCTTCATTACCACCACATATCGGACATTGGTTTTGAGGAATACCCTGTCTTAGCCCTCTTAGCCTCCATGCTCCGGTTCTTACCCATGCAATAGATTCTCTCTCTTCTTTGTTTACTATGTCTATATATTTTTCCCTACCCCATGTATTTTTCATTGGCCTATAACAAACCAATGAGCTCTTTTCGCCAATCTCACTGAACATGTTTTGTATTTCTATATCTTCCAATCTTTTCCTTGCCTTTTTCCAAAAATTTTTCATGTTATTTTCTCTCCTTCCCCGCATGTCTCCTAACCCATTTTTCTCCAGATGTTCCATAAATTACTTACCCATCCATCATTCATTAAACTATTCTCTTGGTATTCCATACACTGTCTTAACACATTACGTTTTATAGATTTAAAGTTCTGAACCAAAATTTCAAAGCTCTTTCCATTATCTTCCCCTTAGTCGCCACCCTGCCCATCTCTGATTGTACTACCTGTCTTACAATTGACTTCGGTAACCCTAGTATTTCTCTACAAAACATCCTGTGCACCTCATCTATACTTTCCCATCTATCTAATCCCCATATTTGTATACCACACATCATTTTTGCCTCCACAACCATCTCATAAACTTTTTCCAGCCATTTAACATTTATATTAGGTACTTTATATTCGCAGCTTCTGATTGCTGCCATAGCCCCTTTACCTTTTGCCAATGCACACTTCTTTTGTTTCTCCCATTTATTACCTCCATGTATTTTTACTCCTAAAGAAATACAGTCACTCACCATCCTGTAATCTTTATTCTCTCCCTTCCACTTTTCATATTTGCTTAATTTTCCCCCTTTTTGAATACCACAATCTGTGTTTTCTCTTGTTTTACTTTTAACCTCCATTTTTTACAATATATGAGGTGTGATCAAAAAGTTTCCGGAATGGCTTCACAACAATGCTGATGCTGAGATTTCTATAATTCTTGCCCAGACTGTGCATGCAGCATTCCTTTCCAATAAAAATGAGAGGTCAAGTGACTTCCTGTGACCATGAGAGGTAGACGCTCTCAAGTGAACACATGTTTTTTGCACGTGCTGCAATTTTTCCGCATAGCAAAAATGTCAGATTACGAAGAACAAAGAATGAACTTCAAATTTTGCTTTAAACTTGGTAAAACTACAACAGAAGCCTATGAAATGTTAAGAACAGCTTATGGGGAGGAAGTTATGAGCGAAACTCAAGCATTTGAGAGGTTTTCAAAATTTAAAAGTGATGTTATATCAGTTAAAGGTACAGATCGTTCGGGGCAACCCTGTTCCAGCAAAACTTGAAAAGATCAATCAGGTGAGGGAAATGGTATTAAATGATAGGCACATTACAATAAGAGAACTTTCAGACTCATTAGGAATCTCCTTTGGAAGTGTTCAAAGCATTTTGAAAGACAATTTGGACATGTTCCTGCATCATGACTATGCGCCCTTGCACAAAGCCCTTTCTGTTCACCAATTTTTGGATAAAAATAGGATGAATACTGTTCTCCATCCCGCCTATTCTCCAGATTTGGCACCAGTGGACTTTTTTCTTTTCCCGCGACTTAAAATTGCGGCTCCGAGGACACCGTTTTGAGGACATTGAGTCATCCATCGCGAATCGCAGAAGGCTCTGAACATGTTGAAAGAAGAGGACTTCCAGAGGTGCTTCCAGCAGTGACAGAAGCACTGGGACAATTGTATCAACTCCCAAGGAGACTGCTTCGAGGGTAACAGTGCAGATTAGACAAAACAAACTGTTGTGTAGTATTTATGACGTCATTCCGGAAACTTTTTGATCACACCTCATACATCAATTTCTTGTAATGATTGTTTTAAACCACTTACTGTAATAGATCCCACCACTAGGTCATCTAAAAAAGAAGTCCTGGGATTTGTATGTTGTTAATTACTGGTGCACAGTTATTATTTCTTCCAATTTCTAGTAAGACATCATCTATGTATAAATTCCGGTCGAGGTGGGTTCTTCAAGTGACCGGTGGACCCAAGGTAGGCTCTCGTGCGTTCTTTGCATTCCATTCATACCGCACCTCACCATCGTTTCTTTCTTCCCTTATCACTTTCCGGCCATTTTGCACCACGATATTCGCATATCCCTTTTTCTTCCCCGCCGGCCTACCTTGCGTGCGAAACGCCCACACAGTTTTAGTTTCTTTTATCTTTTTATTTAAATCCTCCGTGGACACAGCCTGACGGATACCCGCGCACTGGTGCGCAGCTGGGTGAGTGGGTAATGGCGTCACCCCCACCACCCGGGGTCGTCATGTAGGGTATGTGTTCGTATCCGCTGTTCAACTGCAGTCCCGCGGGGGGGCCATTGCATGAGCTGCTGACTTCTGACGGCGATTGGGTCCCTCTGTCTATGTTCTGGGAGGTGTGACCCTGGGGTGAGTCTGGTATAGATAGGCCACTCACCCAAGCCGGGGTAACGCCCGAGAAGTCAGAGCCCGAGGTCGGAGACGGTTGCAATGGTGGAGGATTTATTTCGCTATGGAGCACCCTTCCTCCATTAATACTAACAAGCGCCGAAAAGTTTATGTAACAGAAGTGACACCACCGACAACTGGTTGTTACTTGGTCATTTCACGAACCGAAGAAGGACAAAGCTTTGAGAAGGTGAACCCTTTCATCATTCAAAAGGGAATTGATGCAATTGCTGGTGCGGTTCAGTCCTGCACTCGTCTACGGAATGGTTCCTTATTAGCCCAAACGAAATCCGATCAGCAAAGTAAGACCTTGTTGCGCGCTACGCTTCTCCACGGCTATCCCATCCGTGTGGAGAAGCACCGCACATTGAATTCCTGTCGAGGCGTTATTACCACCCATAGCCTCGATGGTATATCGGACGAGGACCTGGTAGAATATCTTGCAGACCAGAAGGTGACAGCGGTCCATCGAGTGCAGGCCAAACGCGACGGCGTATTGGTACCCACTCGTACCCTGTTTATTACATTTGATGGCGTCGATCTGCCCACGAGCATTTCCGCAGGGTACGAACGGATTTCTGTGAGGCCTTATATTCCTAGACCTCTGCGTTGTTTTAAATGCCAACGTTTTGGGCATACGCAAGTCTCATGTAAGAGTGCCGTTAACATCTGTGCAACATGTAGCCAGCCCTCACACGAAGGTACCTGTTCAACAGCCCCCGTCTGCGTTAATTGTAAAGGGTCTCATTCTGCTTCGTTTGCCGACTGTCCGCGGTACTTGGACGAGAAGGCGATCCAGGAGATCCGGGTAAAGGAAAAACTCTCCTTCGCTGAAGCCCGGAGGCGTTACCATGCGCGCCAACCTTCACTCCTGCGATCTGGCACATTTAGTTCTGTTGTTGCCTCGCCAGTACCACGAGTAGATGCCGAAACTCCGACCTGGACCATGACTGGATTAACCGCCACTACCATCCGGCCGTCCATTAAGGCTACAGTTACCAAGCCGTATAAACCTGGTCCCAAGTCCATGAAGTCGCAAGCCGTTGAAAAGAAACCCAAGCAGAAACTTCGCAGGGAAGATTTTTTAAAAGACCCTCCGCGTGCGCGCGGTAACAAAAGTTCACCTTCTCCTCCTCGGAGGTCGCTGTCCCAGGAAGGTCCTGGGACAAGCCGCGCTCAGCGGCACCCCTCACCCGTCGCCACCCAGAACCGATTCACGGCGCTTGAATCGGTTTCTGGCACTGAGCGCGTGGGCCCTCCCTCCGAGGAAGCTATGGAGTCTGACCAACTCCATACAAAAAGCCCGAGCCCAAAGGTTAAACAAAAGGTAATTTTAAGCCGCCCTTCTATATAGACAGTTTATCCCCTTTTTCTTAATGGCTATCCTGATCTGGAATGTACGTGGTGTACGATCGCATAGGGCGGAACTGCAACTCTTATTGCGTTCCCATTCGCCTATGGTCGTATGTTTGCAGGAGACTAAGCTTCGCCCTCACGATCCTTTTGATCTCCGAGGATATACTCCGGTTCGCTACGACCTTGAACCGGAGGAGGGTACTCCTGCTCATGGTGGTGTCATGATTTTGGTGCGTAATGACGTTCATTTTCAAACTATCACACTTACGTCCGACTTGCAAGCTGTTGCCATTAGACTGCAGTTACCCGGTTTTTTCTTTTCTGTTTGTTCTGTGTATGCACCTCCATCGTCTCCCCTCGCTCCCGCGGACATTCGACCTCTCCTGTCCGCTCTCCCATTACCATTTCTTCTGTTGGGAGATTTTAATGCCCATCACCCACTATGGGGTTCGCCAAGGGCTTGTGCGAGGGGAACTCTTCTTTCCGACATTTTTATCAGTTCAATCTTTCCATCCTCAATACAGGTGCACCTACTTTTATTTCTGATTCTTCTGGTACATTTTCTCACCTGGACCTTGCCATTTGCTCACTCCAGCTTGCACGTCGTCTTCAGTGGAACGTCGTCGCTGACACCTACTCCAGCGATCATTACCCCTGCATCGTTTCTCTTCTGTCGCACCACGTACAGCATTCCAGAGTACCTACCTGGATATTCGCAAAAGCCGACTGGAGCTTGTATTCCAGCCTCGTGCATTTTGACGACCAGCCCTTCTCCGACATTAACCAACTAGTGCAGCACCTTACGTCTATTATTTTCTCTGCCGCCGAACGCGCAATACCCCGTTCATCCTCCCAACCTCGGCGGCCACCTGTTCCGTGGTGGAACGAGGATTGTCGGGACGCCGTTCGTGCCCGTAGGACTGCACTTAGGGTGTTTCGGCGACACCCTACACTTGATAATTTGGTGACTTTTAAACAATCGCGCGCCAGGGCTCGTCGCATTATTCAGGATAGCAAGAAGGCATCTTGGGCTCGTTTTGTCGAGTCTTTTAATCGTTTTACGCCTTCATCCGTTGTTTGGGATAAACTTCGTCGCTTCTCAGGTAAAGTGTCACATTGTACTGTTTTTGGCCTTCAGGTTTCTAATGCCACCATAGTGGATCCGGCTGCCATCGCTAACACACTGGGTGCTGCCTTTGAGGCGGTTTCCAGTTCAGACCATTATTCCGCCGGCTTTCGCTCTATTAAAGACCGGCTGGATTCCGCATCATATACTTTTCGGTCTGCTAATGATGAATGCTATAACGAACTATTCACAATGAGGGAGCTGGAGCACGCTCTTCATTGCTCTCGGCACTCCGCTCCTGGGCCGGACGGCATTCATGTCCTGATGTTAAAGAACCTTTCAGCCGACAGTAAACTCTTTCTCTTACAGGTCTATAACCGTATTTGGCAAGACGGCATTTTTCCTTCCGTTTGGCGCGAAGCCACCATTGTCCCTATACTTAAGCCTGGGAAGGATCGCCAACTACCTTCCAGCTACCGCCCTATCTCCCTCACCAGTTGCATTTGCAAGGTGATGGAGCGCATGATCAACGGGCGGTTGACATGGTGGCTTGAGTCTCAGAAACTTCTAGCGAACGCTCAGTGCGGGTTTCGTCGCTATCGCTCTACCGTCGACCATCTGGTGTCCTTGTCGACGCATATTATGAATGGATTTCTGAGAAAGTGTCAAACCGTGGCTATATTTTTTGACCTGGAGAAAGCTTATGACACTTGTTGGAGGGGCGGCATTTTACGTACACTTCACGATTGGAATATCCGCGGTCGTCTTCCCATATTTCTTCGGAAGTTTATGACGGACCGCGTCTTTCGTGTACGTGTGGGCTCGGTTTTATCTCGTCGTTTTATTCAAGAGAACGGAGTACCGCAGGGCTCTGTACTCAGTGTCACACTTTTTGCGATTGCTATCAACCCCATTGTTGATTGTATTCCACCTGGCATTTCATCGTCCCTTTTTGTTGACGATTTCGCTATTTATTACAGTTCACGGCGGACCTGTATACTCGAACGCCGTCTCCAGAGCTGTATCGACCGTCTCTACGCCTGGAGTAACGCCAACGGCTTTAATTTCTCCGCCGAGAAATCCGTCTGCATCAACTTTTGGCGCCGGAAGTATTTCCCTCCGCCCTCTCTCCATCTTGGGCCAGGGATACTTCCGTTTGCAGACGAGGCGAAATTCTTGGGGTTGATTTTTGACAGGAAGTTGTGTTGGACCTCGCACGTTTCCTTTTTAAAAGCAAAGTGTGACCGTTCTCTTAATATTTTACGTGTTTTAAGTGGCACATCCTGGGGAGCTGATCGGACCGTCCTTCTTCGCCTTTATCGCTCTTTGGTCCGATCCAAGCTTGATTACGGGTGTATTGTTTATTCGTCGGCACGTCCAACTGTGTTACGTCGATTGAATGCCATTCACCATCGTGGCATAAGAGTCGCTACAGGGGCCTTTCCCACCAGCCCTGTTTTTAGCCTGTATGCTGAAGCTGCAGAGCCTCCGCTGTCCTTCCGGCGTGAGATGCTCTTGTGCAGCTATGCTTGTCGACTCTCAAGCTTGCCTGACCACCCGTCCTTCGAGTTATTTTTCGAGGAGTCACTTGATCGTCACTATTTTATTAGCTCCTCTGCTTTGCTCCCACCAGGGGTTCGCTTTCGACAGCTCCTTCGGCATTTAGACGTTCCGCCAGCGCCGGCCCTTCCACGGGGGGAAACGCGTTTTCCTCCATGGTCTCGCGCTGAGGCCCACTGTCACCTTGGGCTAACGTCGATGCCGAAGACTGAGACCCCTGCTTCAGTCTTTAGATCGGCTTTTTTAGAAGTACGGGCTCAATTCGGAGACTTCCATTTTATCTTTACCGATGGATCTAAGACTGAAGCTGGAGTTGGATGTGCCTTTGTTTCTGGTCACTGTAGTTTTAAGTTTCGTTTACCTGGACAATGTTCAATTTTTACCGCCGAACGTTTTAGCATTTATCAATCTGTTTTATACATTCAGCGGCACGCCTTACGGCACTGTTTTATTTGTACGGACTCTCTGAGTGCCCTTCAGACTATTACTGCGCTGTACCATTACCACCCGCTTGTACAGCGCATACATGACCTGCTCCACTCGCTTGGTGTCTCTGGCATCAGCGTGTCCTTCATGTGGATTCCAGGTCATGTGGGCATCTCAGGTAATGAGTCTGCCGACGCCGCTGCGAAATCGGCGATTTTATTACCCAGATTTTTTACCTCTGTTGTTCCCTCGTCAGATTCGTGTGCTATTTTACGTCGCCGCATCCTCTCGCGCTGGCGCGATGAGTGGACGGCCCTCCGGGGGAACAAGTTGCGGGAGGTTAAGCCTCTCCCGTTAATCTGGGGTACCTCTTCTCGTTCTTCACGTCGGGAAGAGGTACTTTTAGCCCGTTTACGAATTGGACATTGTCGTTTTAGTCATACTTATCTGCTCAGTGGTGATCCCGCTCCGCTGTGTCAGCAGTGTGACGTGCCCTTAACGGTGCGTCACATTTTAACTGAGTGTCAAGTTTTAGCTCCACTGCGCGTTCGCCTGGGTCTGCCTGTTGGCATAGCCAACGTTTTGGCAGACGACGCGCATGCTGTAGAATGTCTTTTACGTTTTATAAGTGACATTGGTTTTAATCGTCGCATTTGATGCGCTGAGCGTCTTTTAGCTTTGTTATTTTATTCTGTATGTTTTAATAGGGACTTACTCCCCAGTGACATATGGCGCTCATGTCCCTCGCTTTCTACAGTCCTTGACACGTTTTAATCTTTTATTGGCTATGCTTGTAGTGTGTTGGTTTTTGAGACATATTTATTGTTATTGTTACTATTGTTGTTATTGTTATTATTGTTATTGTCTTTATTGTTATTGTTATTGTTATTGTTATTCTATTGTTATTTTTAACTTTTTTGACATCGCGGGTTTGTGTCCCGTTTTTTAATTATGCGGTTTTTTACCTGTCTTTTATTTTTTGACTTTATATTTTATACCTTGTAAGGGCGCTGATGACCTCAGCAGTTTAGCGCCCTTAAGCCGCATATCATCATCATCATATGTATAAATTAAATAAAACTGGCCTTAATTTACATCCTTGCTATTAACTATTACTGGTGATTGGAGGAGTGGAAGTAAATCCAGGCCCCAAGGATATTCAGGAATTGTTAGGGAACCTTAATGACAAAATGGATAAAATCGAAAGTATGGAACAACGATTGAGTGATAGATTGCGTCTGATTATTAGGGATATTAAGGAGGACATTATAGATGAAGTGTATGAAGCAAAACAGAAAGTAAATGCAATTAAGGAAAGAATGGAGGAGAGGGAAAGAAGATTTAATTTGGTGTTTCTAGGAGTAAATGAGGGAAGAGGGATATGGCCAGCTGAAGAAATAGCGAAGATAATGAAGGAGAAGCTTGAATTAGAGATGTACAGATGGAAAATTGTTGAGGCTGTTATAGTTGGGAGACAAGTTGGAAAGAGGGCAATAATGATGAAGCTAGCAACAATACAGTTAGTGCACGAAGTGCTTAGGAGAACCAAAAAATTGAAAGGTACAAATATTGTTATTAACAAAGACCTTTCACCAAATAAGAGAGCATTACAACAAAATTTAATTCTGAAAATGAAAGAAGCAAGAGCTTTGGGAAAAATGGCGTATATTACAAACTTTCAGCTGTGAATTGATAATGAAAGGGTACTTGTCACAGATAATAGGGATTCAAGAGCAAAGCAACATGAAAGAGCAAAAATGAATCAGCAGGTGTCAGCGATAGCTTTAAGGAATGAAACAAGAGGATCAAAGTTCACAACTTGGCAACTTGCAGCAAACATGGATTTTGAATTACGTAATGGGGAGGCTAGTACAAACCACGTAGCTAACAGAGAAGAGAAAATTGATGACCGCATGAAGGTAAATGGTAAATAGTAACATCTTGAGTGATCTTATACTATACATTTTGTTAGTTAAAGTTTAGATAGTGGCATCTTAGGTGATGTTATAAAATTCACATGTTATGTACATACCTGAGCTTTCATGACCGGCATCAATTTTGTAAAAATTATTATTACAGTTCTTAGAACAAACCAGGCTTTTTGGCCCTGGTCTAAATGATAAAACATTGCCTGACATATGTCCTTTGAAGATGCCTGCCGGAAAGTGAGGGAAAATGTCAGGCGATGTTTTGTCTTTTAGACCACGGTCAAAAAGCATGAATTGTTCTAAGAATTTTAATAATAATTTTTATAAAATTCACATATTAGTAAGGTAAAGGGGAGATAGTGACATACTACGTGTTGCTATTCAACTCGCATGTGAGTCATGTAAAGTTTACATGGCAACACCTTGCGCTTAGTTATTTTATTAACATGTTAATTAGGTAAACTGTAGATGTTTACATTTTACGTGTTATTAATCAAAGTAAAGTAAGTTAGGTAAACGGTAGGTAGTGACATCTTACGAATTGTTATTCAACTCACATGCCAGTTAGGTAAAGGGTAGATAATGACATTTAGGTGATGTTATACTATTCACATGCTAGGCAAAGGTAGACAGTAACATCTTAGATGATGTTATACAATTCGCGTGTTGGTTAGGTAAAGTGCAGATAGTGACATCCTAGGTGATGTATACAATTCACATCTTAAGTTCAGTAAAAGGTAGATAATGACATATCAAGTAATGTTATGCACTTCACATGTTAGTTAGGTAAAGAGTAGATAGTAACATCTTAGGTGGTTATAAACTTCAAATGTTATTTAGGAAAAGGCTAGGTAGTGACATCTTATTTGATGTTATGCAGTCGCCTATAGTTAGGTAAAGGGTGGATATCAGCATCTTGCATATTGTTATTCAATTCACATATTATTTACGTGAAGGTTTGTTCAATTCACATATTAGTTATGCAAATATCACATAGTGACATGTTACATGTTATTATTCAATTTATATGTTAGTTAAATAAAGGTAAATGGTGACACCTTGCACATTGTTATTCAATTCACATGTTAGTTTTCTACAAGGCACATGGTGACAATATGCGGATGGTTATTCAATAAAAAGGTTAGTTAGGTACAGTGCAGACAGTGACAGCTTGCATTTCATTATTCAGTTCACATGTTTGTTAGTTAAATGGTAGACAGTGTGATGTTATACAATTCAGATGTTAATGAGATAAAGGGTAGATAGTAACATTCTATGTGACGTTATTATATTTACATGTAACTTAGATAAAGGGTAGATAGTGACACCCTCATGCTGTTACTGAGTTTCCATGTTAGTTACGTAAGGAGTACATAGTGACATCATAGCTGATTTTATACAGTTCATACGTTATTTAGGTAAAGATTAGATTGTGACGTCTTAAACAACATTGTAGAATTTACAAATTATTTAGTAAATGTTGGATTAGTGACATCACAGGTCATTTTACACAATTTACATTTCAGGTAAAGGTTAGATAGTGATATATATTAGGTGATCCGTTGTAATTCACGTGTTATTTAAATAAAGGTTAGATAGTTATATCGTAGTTGATGTTATACAACTCACATGTTAGGTAAAGGGTAGATAGTCATATCTGAGGTGTTACCATTCAATTCACATGAAAGTTTGATAAAGCGTATATGGCGACACATTGCGCATTGTTTTTCAATTGACAATTTAGTTATGTAAAGTGTAGATAGTAATATCTTGCATATTATTATTCATTTCATATGTTAGTAAACTAATGGGTACATGGCAACAACTTAAGAGTTTTTATTCAATTCACTTATAAGTCATGTAAAGGGTACATGGCGACACCTTGTGTGTTGTCATTCAATTAAAATGGTAGTTGAATAAATGAATCAATCAATCAATCCATAATGAGTGTATTTATTTACACAACGGTATACATAAATAAGGGGTATAAAATGACAACTTATCTGTTGTTATTCAGTTCACATGTTATAAGGTGAAGGGGACATAGTTACATCTTACATATTGTTATTGAATTCACCTATTAGTTATGTGAAGTGCATATGGCGACACCATGGATGCTGTTATTCAATTTATATGTTAGTTGTATAAAGAATACATGATGATATCATACATTTTATTATTTAATTCACATGTTGTTCAGTTAAAGGGTAGATAGTGACATCTTTAGGTGATGTTTTATATAGTTCACATGTTACTTAGGTAAATGCTAGATAGTGGCCTTTTAGGTGACGTTATACATTTGACGTGTTATTTAAGCAAAGGGTAGATAATGACATCTTAGGGGATGTTATGCAAATCACATGTTAGTTAGGTAAAGGGTGGATAGTGATATCTTAGATGTTGTTATACAATTCACAAGTAATTTAGTAAAGGGTGGATATTGATACCCTGGTATTGTTTTTAAGTTTGTATATTAGTTATGTAAAGGGTACATTGCGATACCTTGCACATTCTTATTCAATTCAACTGTTAGTTTTGTAAGGGATAGATAGTGACATCTTATATGTTACTGTTCACTTCACATGTTAGTTAGGTAAAGGGTACATGGTGACAGCTTGCACGTTGTTATTCAATTCACATGTTAGATAACGTAAAAGGTAGATAATGGCATCTTCATGTTATTATTCAATTAATATATTAGCTAAGTAAAGGATAGGTACTTGGCGACACCTTGCATATTGTTATTCAATTCATACGTTAGTTAGGTAAAGGGCAGATGTTGATATATTACATGTTATTCTTCCATTCACAGTAAGTTAGGTAAAGCGTAGATGGTCACATCTAAGTTGATGTCACACTGTTCACATGTTGGTTAGGTAAAGCGTGGAAAGCTTCATCTTACGTTTGTTACACAATTCACATTTTAGTTCGGTTAAGGATAGATAATGACATCTTTGGTGATGTTATACAGTTCACATGCTAATTAGGCAACGGTTTTGATAGTGGCATCTTACGTATTATTATTCAATTCACATGTTAGTTATTTAAAGAGCTGTTAGTGTAAGTTAGGTAAATGAAATATAGTGACCTCTTACGTGTTGTTATTCAATTCAAATGTTAGTTAGATAATGCGTACATAGTGAGACCTTAAGTGCTATAATTAAATTTAGTTGTTAGGAAAGGAGAAATAGTGACATCCTACGTGTTGCTATTCAGTTCACATGTTAGTTACATAAAGGGCAAGTAGTGACATTTTATGTGACATTATATAATTCACATGTTAGGTAAAGGGTAGATAGTGACATCTTAGGTGATGTTATACAATTCACATGTTAGTTGTAAAGGGTATATATTGACATCCTATGTTATTTTCAGAATTCACATGTTAGTTCGGCAAGGAATAGATAGTAACATCTTAAGTGATTTTATACACTTCACATATTAGTTAGGTAAAGAGTAGATAGTGACATCTTATTTGATGTTATACAGTTCACATGTAGTTAGGTAAAGGGTGCATAGTGACATCTTACATATTGTTATTCAATTCACATGTCAGCTATGTAAAGGGTACATGGCGACACCTTATGTGATGTTATTTAATTCACATGTTAGTTATGTAAACAGTAGATAGTGACATGTTAGTGTTATTATTCAATTCATATGTTGGTTAATTAAAGGCACATGGCAGCACCTTGTGCATTTTTGTTCAATTCACATGTTACTTATGTATAGGGTACATGTTGTCAATGTATGGGGTGTTATTCAATAAACATTTTAGTTAGTTAAAGGGGAGACAATAACATCTTGTGTGTGGTTATTCAATTTACATGTTAGTTAGGCAAATGATAGACAGTGACATTTTAGATTAAGTTATATAATTCAGATGTTAGTGAGTTAAAGGGTAGATAGTAGCATCTTATGTGAAGTTAGAATATTTATATGCTACTTAGTAAAGGTTAATTAGTGACACCCTAGTGTTGTTATCTAATTTACATGTTAGGTATCGGGCAGATAATGGCATCTTACCTGATATTATGCATTTCGCATGTTATTTAGGTAAAGGTTAGATTGTGACACCTTTGGTGGTTATAGAATTAACATGTTATTTAGGTAAAGGGTAGATAGTACATCTCAGGTCATGTTACATAATACACATTTTTAAATAAAGGTTAGATAGTGATATCTTAGGTGATGTTATGTAATTCACATGTTAGTTAGGGAATGAGTAGATAGTCATAGGTACCTGAGGTGTTACCACTCATTTCTCATGTAAGTTAATTATAGGGCATATGGCGACATATTGTGCATTGTTATTCAATTGAAATGTTAGTTATGTAAAGGGTAGATAGTGACATGTGACGTGTTATTATTCAATCTACATGTTAGTAAGGTAATGTTTGCATGGCAACAGCTTGAGTGTTTTTATCCGATTCACTTATTAGTCATGTAGAGGGTACATGGCGACTCCTTGCATGTTGTTATTGAATTAAAATGTTATTATGAGGTCCAAATCTCTTGACATTTGAGGCGTGTCCACTAATACGCATTAGCGAATAGCGGCAATCCGGCGTTGCCTTATAAGGACAGTACACCTCGCCGCTGGTAAAACTCTAATTGCAATATCACGTGCGCGCATGCGTATTTCATATTTCAGAAATTCAATAAGTAGTTATACTGCATTCATCCTTAGGTTGATCCGGGCTAAAACAAACGCACGTGACCAGTGTGCCGTAGTACAACACTGTAGCAATACGTGAAGGAAAGTAGTCCCATACCAATAATCTAAAGTTTAGAATGAATTTATCCTTAAATGGTATAATATTCTATACAAACTCGTAAGAGTTTAATTAAAGCTAATTTATACCGTCAAACAGAGTTAAAAGTCCCAACATGCAATTCATACAAGTACTTGACATCCGGGTATGCGCAGAATACTGTTTACAGCCAGAAACCAGCAGTTTCTGATTAACATTATGGCGACCCGTGATTTCTTCTTGCGTTTTCGTCTACTTTGTAAAGCATAAGCGGGCAAACCATTGACTAGTGGTGAAAAAACAATAGTGTTGGATGTTTATTATAAGTTATGTGAGAAATAATTAACCTTCCCGTGAAAGAAGTGGTGCAATTAACTTCTGAGTTCACCGGTGTTTCGAGTACAAGTATAAACAGTGCTCGTAAAGAAAACTCTGAAACGGGAAAAATGATTACACCCGGGATAAAAATAAAAAGAGTGTGTTAAATACGCGATGCAAAAATGTGTTGATTTTGTAAAGAATGTAATTCATATAACAGTACACAATTTATTTTTTTAAAAATGAACCGCCAACTGTTGATAAATTGCGGCTTCTACAGAGCGAATAAAAGTTATCGGATAGGTATCTGTTACCTTCTTTTTCGCTCGTTTCTTTTAGAATTAACTATTATTATATGTGCAAACGTTTATTTTGTTGCAACTATCAATATTATCATCCTCAACCCTAACAGAATATGCTAGTCAGTTTAAGTTGTCGCACTCTGTTCTTTTTTCATCATATGCCGCTTGTACTCATCTCATGGTTGTAAAAGTATGACTGTTTCTGACGCAAATGACACTATAACGGTGCACTGGTCACCTGGGTTTTGTTTTGGTGCGGATCAACCTAAGAAAGAATACAGTTTAGGATAAAAGGTGACGTTTTCCTGAACAAGTAAAAAAATAATCATATTTTTACACCCAATGGCTTGCAATTAATTTATAGTTATCTTTCGTGGTGCTTAGACGGAAACTTTTAGTTATAGTTATGCTTGTAATAGCAATAAATCCATTTCTGTCATAGTTATTTTATATATTATGTCATGGACATAATTATCACTTAATAATGTGCAATTCTCCATGTTCTAAATAAAGTTGGAAATAGTTGTCCCACGAGGTTTTCTAATACAGCTACAAACTCGTCTTGAAAATATTTTCAAAGCCCTTTGACGCAATTCTACAAAACCATAGATGAAGTTGTTTTAATAAACAACACCATGCATGGTTTTGTTTTACAGAATAATACCATTAGAAAACCAATGTGTATAATGCCGAGTCCTAGAACGAAGCACGTGCCCGTTACATGATAAGAGCGTGTTGTTTTTTTTTCTCACAACATTCAACACCTTGTTACTTGGGATGCACTACAACAAACAGCCAACTGAGAAATTAAAGCAAATAATCCCAACTGTCCTCACATTCTCGAGGAAGCATCAACAATTGAATTCATTGCACCATTGATATGATTGCTCTAGGTTAAAACATTGTTAAAACGTTGACAAAGCAAAAATACTGCAGGTGTACTTTTTACACTGCGCTTAATTGAAGTTTAAGCGACTCAATTGTGAATTCAACTGCAGTGTAGCTACTCAGTGCTTACAGTAACAGTGTCCTGGCGTTTATAAAGTTAACTCTTTCAAGAAAATGTCGCTTAGTAAGCCCAGTAGTACCAGTGGATATAGCAGTAAGGTTGGGCTGTTGTCTTCGGTGTGTATAATTTTTTTAAAAAGTATGCCAACGAAGAAAACCGCAAAAATCTTAACTTCAAGAAATGTCAAGAACTTACGGCTGAGACGTATGCATTAAATACACCAACTGTTTCACGTGCGTGTAGGGAAGCGAAAAAGATATGCCGTTAGCTGCGCTACTTGAATAACGAAGGACGCATAGAAAGGTATGGTTTTTTTTATTGCTCTATTTGTGTATTACATTTCCATTATTGTGTCTCTTCTTGTCTTATTGTTTTCTTTTAGTTTTTAAGGGAACATTGTAATGGCATTTATAACAAACGTGTAACGTTCTGATGAAGCGAAGTGAAATTTGGCAACCGTGCGGTCACTCCGTATAGGTTGTCATGAAACATCAAGGAATTTGGACCGCACAGTAGTTAGCTAAAGGTATATAGTGATTACTTACCTGTTGTTAATCAATTAATATGTTAGTTAGGTAAAGGGTAGATGGTGCCATCTTATGTTTTTATTCAATTCACATGTTAGGCGAATGTGAGATAGTTACATATTGCGTATTGTTATTGAATTCACATATTAGTTATCTGAAGGGCACATGACGACACCTTGCGTGGTGTTATTTAATCTACATGTTATTTATAGGTATAAGGCATTCATAGTGATATCTTACATGTTGTTATTCAATTCACATGTTGTTTGGCAAAGGCTAGATAGCGACATCTTAGGTGCTGTTTTATGCAATTCATATGTTAGTCAAAAGGGTAGATAAAGACATCTTAGGTGATGTTATACAATTCTCATGTTAGGTAAAGGGAGATAGTGACACCTTGCGTATTGTTTTTCAGTTCGCATGTTAGTTATATAAAGGGTACATGGCGATACCTTGCGCGTTCTTATTCAGTTCAAATGTTTGTTACGTAAAGGGCAGATAGTGACATATTACGCGTTATTATTCAGTTCATGTGTTAGGTAAAGAATACATGGCGAGACCTTGCGCGTTGTTATTCAATTCACATGCTAGTTATGTAAAGGGCACTCTTTGCCAAACAATGCGTTGTTGCTCAAATCACATTTTAGTTAGGTAAACAGTAGTTAGTGATATACGTGTTTGTATTCAATTCGCGTGTAAGCTAAGTTTAGGGTAGATGGTGACATATTAAGGGTTGTTATTAAATTTGCTTGTTATTTAGTTAAAGCGGAAATAGTGACAACCTACGTATTGCTATTCAGTTCACACTTTAGTTATGTAAAGGTACATGGCGACTACTCATACAACTCACATGTTAGGTGATGTTATATACAAATTAAATGTTATTAATGTAAAGGTTGGATTGCGACATCGTACTTGATGCTGTTCATTTCACATGTTAATTATATAATGGGTACATGGGGACATCTTGCGCGTTAATCAATTCACATGTTAGGTAAAGGATAGATAGTGATATATTGGTTGATGTTGTACAACTCACGTGTTATTTAAGTAAAGGTTAGATAATGACACCTTATGTGTTATTATTCAATTCACATGTTAGTTATGTAAAGGGCACATGGCGACACCCTGCGTGTTGTTATTCAAATCACATGTTGGTTAGGTAAACGGGAAACGGTGACACATTACACGTTATTCATTTCACTTGTTTGTTAGGTAAAGCGCAGATAGTGATATTTAGGTGATGTTATACAATTCACATGCTAGGTAAAGGGCAGATAGTGACTTCTTGGATTATGTCATACAATTCACATGTTATTTATGCAAAGAGTAGATAACGGCATCTTAGATATCTTATACAATTCACATGTTAAATAATGGGCAGATAGTGACATCTTGGGTTATGTTATAGAATTCACATGTTAGGTAAAGGGTAGATAGTGCCATTTTGGTTAATGTCATAGAATTCACGTGGTAGGTAAAGAGTAGATAGTAGCATCTTAGGTGATGTTTACAATTCACATGCTAGTTAGGTAAAGGTAGATAATGGCATCTTAAGTTATGTTATACAATTCAAGTGTTAGGTAAATGGTAGATAGTGGTCTCTTAGTTGATGTTATACAATTCACGTGTTAGGTAGAGGGTAAATAGTGACATCTCTGGTCGTGTTATATAGTTCACGTGTTAGTAAGGTAAAGTGTAGATAGTGACATCTTACATTTTTTTTTAAAGTTCCCTTGTTGTACACAGTTTATGCTACTGTGTTTTACTGTTTTCATACCGCTGATTTCCGCAACACATATACACACACAAACACCCATGCCCGTGGCGGGACTCGAACCCGCGACCCTCAGCTTGGCGGAGCGCCGGAGCGACCACTCCAGCGACTATGGCTACGAGGGCCGGCTATGTGATGTTATATAGTTCACAAGTTAGGTAAAAGCTAGATAGTGACATTTCGTGATGTTTACAATTCACATGCTAGTACGGTTGAGGGTAGATAGTGACATCTTAGTTGATGTTATACAATTCACATGTTAGGTAAAGGGGAAGATCAGGTATTGGGAAAAGTTACACTATGTGTTGCTTTCCCCTCTAACGTAGATTAACCCCTTCCACCTCTAGACAATGTCACACTCGTTCTTTGCATGTATGTACCCATTTTTTTCCACAGTTAGGTCAGTCTTTCACAACAATTTTGAGGCAACAGGTATGGGTTGCGGAATAATGTCCCACAGCAAAGTAAAAAGCTATATGTTTTATAAATATGAATGGGAATACAGATACTTTTTTGTGTTCCTCAAAGTAATAAAGCATATGCCTTTTATGCCGAATAGACTTGCACTGTTCCTTGTTTAGTGTCTCGGCATTTTAAGGTGATTCATGAACAAGAGTGTAATGAGAAGGCTTTGGGTGGAATTGATTTGAATTGTATTTTTATATCTTTGCAACTATTTTATAACAGTAATCCTGATGTTACAACAATGTGATGGGTTTGGTGGTAGTTTGGCCAATTGAACACTAATTTACTTCCTCGTTCATTTTGAATAGGACCCCAATTAAAATAATGTGGAGCAGTTAAAAACACATTAAAACCAGAGAGAAACTAGCTTCATTTTGTTTACCAACAAACATACTATGACTTAGTTATCTTCTCTCAAAACATACAGCGGAGAAATTTAAGTGTTTTACGCAAGGAGAATTTATAACAGAATGGTTGATCATCGCCTACAAGTATGTTTGTCCAGAAATGTTAGAATTGTTCCAATCAATATATCTCTCGTAGAACTGTAACAGAAAGGATTACCGAAATGGCTAATGATATCGAAGATCAGTTACAGCTGGAGTGTTATTGTTTGGCCACTGTTGTCGTCCTCCAATGTGTAGTGGTTACCATGCTAGCCTCTAGTTCTCGAGGTCGCGGGTTCAAACCCGGCGGAGGCCGATGGATTTTTTCGGGCGTAAAAATTCTTAGCATGGCTTCCTTCGGAAGGGAAGTAAAGCCGTTGGTCCTGTGTCGTGGATTTACGGCACGTAAAAGAACCTCAAGCCTGATAAAGGGGCCTCTGAGTAAAATCACCAGTATTTCACGTCGAGTATAAAATGGGACGCTAAGGACCAGAGCAGTTAAAGAGCGTCCATAAATAAAACTCAATTTAATTTAATTTGGCCACTGTTGAGAGCACCAACATGAACGATACAGCTCAGTTAGCCATTTTATATGGGGTGTGGTTTCTGCACTCAATATATTTGAAGAGTTCCTCGAATTTGTTCCTTTGATAAACACCAAAAGGGGGCAAGACATTTTCGAGGCTGTGCTTCATATTGTGGCAAAATTTTAATTGTCTTGTGGGAAATTGGTCTATTTTGTTACAGATGGCGGCCCCTCAATGAGGGGAGAGCAGAATGGCTTCACTGGAATCTCAAGACAATTCTTAAAATCAGTTAATGAGGAGTCAAATGAACTAGTGGTAATTCAATGTTTCATCCACCGAGAGGCATTGAGTGCCAAAAATTCATCTCTAAAACATGTAATACAGATAGTCGTAAAAGCAGTTATGCAATTAAACGGTCATCATTCCGTCAGCCATTGCCGATTTCAGGCATATTTAGGCATTGGAACAGATTTCACAGATATTTCCCACTATTGTCAGATGCAATCATTGCGTAGAGGAACAATGTTGAGGTGTTTCTTCACTTTAAGAGGCAAAATAGATGTATTTTTTAAATCAGAAGGGATGGGAATACCAGAACCAATGAATGGAGAATGAATATGCGATCTTACAATCCTCACAGATTTAACAACTCATTTTGATAATTTAATCACTACATTACAGACGCTGAACCATACAATTGTAGAGATAATGAATGCTGTAAAGTCTTTCATGTCAAAACTTCAATTGTTTTCACAAAAACTTAAAATTAATAATTTTGTTCACTTTCCTAACTTAGAATATGCTATTGCGTCTCTGGATATCTGTGCGTGCAAAAACGTATCTTAAGCATTCTACACAGCAATTTCGAAGACAGATTTTGTGATATAAAGATCTATGGATTTGGAAATACGATTGTTCAATGACATTTTCTCTGTTCAAGCAATTGAGGCACCTGCTTCATTGCGATTAGAAATAATGGTGTTTCATACACCATAGACTTGAGGTGACCCCAGAAAATGAAATCAATTGGATTGATCCGTAGAGTGTGGTGGCCAAGCTACTTTTGGACTCCCCCTTCCGATCCATCCGGCAGGAAAAGCTTGGTTCAAATGCTCTCACCCAGCCAGGTAGAAATGGAGTGGTGCTCCATTATTTGTAGCCATATTTGACGACGTATATGCAAAGGTGCCTCCTCAAAAAGTACAGGTACAATGATCTGTAACAAATAAAAATAAACATTCCGTTTAACCAAGGGGAAAGAAGATACGGGCCAATAACATGGTCTTAATTAATTCCGACCCACAAGTTCATCGAAAATGCCTGATGGTGAATCTTCTCCACAACAGCATATGGATTGACATTGTTCCACACATGGCTGCTTCTTGAGTTGAAAACTAGGCATACACAGTGAACAAGGCCTCATCAGTAAACAATACCGGCGAAAAGAGCTTAGGCTGCTAGATCAAAGCCCGGTTACAAAATTGTACCCGAGGGCCAAAGTCTCCCGGAATTAGTGCTTGCACTTTTTGACGGCGAAATAGGTTAAGTGGTTCTTCGTGTATGGCTTGCCATACGCTAACGTGGTTAGCGTCCAGTGCATGTGCAATAGTGCGTGTGCTGTAGATGGCTCTTTAACAATTCTTTGCAGTAGAACATTCTCTTTAAATTGTACTGTGCGCCGAATTCGTGTAACACGAAGGTTTCACACAATCGCAAACGCCTATCGATTGACTGGAAGGTGGAGTGACGGGTTGGCGCCTACCTGGATATCGTTCCCTGTACAGTGCTACAGCAGGTAAACCATTATTCCTTGATTCATCGTAAATAAGCTGCATATCTTTAAGTTCAGAGAAGATGTGCATGTTCTCTATGTTGTCTCGCAGGCAATCCTCAGTATACTAACCTCAGTGAGCCGAATCAAGGAAATGATAGTAGTATCGTTATTGCACTGGCTAATAGGAATCGGGTCCTGAGTATCAGTATTGCAGTACTTCTTCCCATGGAATAAAAAAAAGTTTAATTTTTTAAAATGGGAACCAACAATTAGGTTCAATTTAAATAGACCCTAAAATTGCCATTACAACGTCCTCCAAATAAAACATGACTAATGACACTTACTTTTCCCTATAATATCAATCAAGTTTTATTCAAGACATTTCTTTCTACAACGCTTAGTTTTGGAGATAATGTGCAGTCTCAACTTAAATGGTCGACTCTGAGTATTAGATCATACACACATTCAGACTCTCAGTCATACCTCCAGACCCTGGGGAGGATAGGGAATAATCTTGGCTAAAAAAAATTCCACTCCAGCTGAGAATCAAACACGGGACCCCTTGCACAGCAGGCAGGTGCTCTACCGACTGATATACGAGGTCAGCCGCGCAATATACCAGGTGGCGCCCACAAGCCTCCTTAGTTGAAGTTAGTTTATACCGGATAACGCGGATGCCAAAAACCTTGTCTAAGCAGAATTACAAAGGGGACTCCATACCCACAGAAAAACTAAATTGAGTTTTGTTTATGGACACTCTTTAACTACTATTGGTCCTTAGCGTCCCATTCTATATTGGGCATGAAAGACCGGAAATTTTGCTCAGAGGCCTCTTTATCAAGCTTGAGGTTCTTTTACGTGCCGTAAATCTGCAACATGGGACCACCGGCTTTACTTCCCTTCCGAAGGAAGCCATACTAAGGATTTTTACGCCCGAAAAGATCCATCGGAGGAAACCGCTAAATGAAGGACCAGTGCTTGAAAACAAACTGCTATTGCTGGTCCCAGAGCTCCTTCGGTAGAGAAACTGCCTGCTATATGAGGTGTTCCGGGTTCGAACCGGCTGGGCTTCAGAAAGCTGTCTTTAAACAAAAACATTTCATGGCATGCCCAGTGTGTGTTATTTGAATGTGAGAGGACTATGTGGGGGGTTGTTATCGGTTATTTAATGACCAATTCGCCCAATAACAAGCATTCAGGATTGTCGCTTGACGCAAACCTGTGCACATGTGTTAAATCATTTAGTTCTATGACAGTTATGTACACTTAGTACAACTATATGGCACAAAATGGTGCAAAGTTAACACGATTAAACGAAATTCTATTTTTACTATATTTATGTACCCTTAAAGGTGCGTTAGAATTAAATTATTTTCTATTAGTGCATTATTCGTAATAAGCATGTGCAAAAACATGCCCGCCCCTTGGTGGACAAATTGATGTAAGGCCCTCTCAGGCCCACGCTCTACCTAGAATGGTCCATCGTGCTTTCTTAATATCATCTCTGTACGTAATATATATATATATATATATATATATATATAAATATAAAGTGCGCAGAAGATAGATACCGCATCTGAAAATGTCCAGAACACAGCCTTCAAGACTCAGCTGCATTTTAGTGCGCCTCCGCACACATCGTAGCCATATCCGTATGTTCGTTATTGGTAAACATTACCTTTTTGTCTGAATGACCTGGCTCGAACTGCAAGCAGGAGACCACGTGACGCTTATCATTACCAAGTAAACACATGCACACAGCAGCACTACCTCAGTGAGCTTTCACTTTGTACCTGCACTGCCCCTTTGAACATCAATGTTGCGGCAACTTCTTTTGCACCCACGTATACGGGGAAACAAAATTGCAAAGGACGACTTGTTTGGGCCACCTAGTATTGTTCTGCGCATGCAGAATGAGGTTGTCCAGGCGGTGGTTTCTTTGCCACGCTACTTTCTTGATTCCATTGTTGCACCCAATGATGAATAGCGTCCTTAAGCGGTGCTCACGTCCATTCAGTTCCCATCGAAATGCCCTTTGGGCTTTTGTGCTCGAGCTGGTTCGGATTTACGGCACAAACACGCTCCCTCGCTGTCCAGCTCTCCATGACTAACACATCGAAGAGAGAATAAAAACTGGACAACACGTTTCCAAGGTCAAATCTACAATTCTGCCACTTATTCACAACAAAACCCCTCCGGATTCAAAGCTACTTTTAATTCAA
Organism: Deroplatys truncata; assembly: GCA_030765065.1. Classification (NCBI taxonomy): domain Eukaryota; kingdom Metazoa; phylum Arthropoda; class Insecta; order Mantodea; family Mantidae; genus Deroplatys; species Deroplatys truncata. Next base: position 281,715,001 of record CM060990.1, read on the forward strand.
ACCCATTTTGTTGTTTCTGCCGCACCCTATGTTTTAAATCTGTGTACATAAATAATCAAAGCAGCCCTTCCTCTCGCAATAGCTCTATATTTAGGAACTACATGAAATTACCTGGTCACCAAGTTATTGGTCTTTAATGTTAAAATAGAGAGAATTATGATTCTTTAGCATAATAGCTCGTTGCCCTTTTTGTAATTTAATATTATCATAGAGGAGATATTTAAGACATGTCTAGTTAAGCTTTGAGATTGCGTTATTTTCAAAATTTTAAGTTCGCTTTTCCAGATATAGGTGTATGCTTTTATTTCTGTAATAGTATGATAGTTTTGACACAATACAAAGTTTTGAGGAGTGAAATAATACTTCAGAGGAAAAGTTTATTGCCGTCATTGTATGCTATTCATAATTCGTTTTGGAATTATTTTACAAGTTATTTATGATACTTCATTTTTTTTTTCCTGATTATCGGAGGGTACTCGGCAATACTCCTGTTAGGATATTATACCTACGCCCCACAAGGGGATGTCCCTGGAGGGAGAAGGGGGTAAGAGGAGACACCGGACGGCCGGAACCGGGAGTGACGGCACAGAAATGACAGGGTCCCTACAGTCTCCAGATTGAGACGCCCCGACACTCGAACAGCCAAATCGGGACCCCCCGCCTCCACAAAGAGTCCAACACCCCGCTCAGAATGGGCGGTCCGCTTATCCGCAGCAACCAGCCGAAAGTTGAGGGACAAAGTTCAACGAGAGCATCTTTTTCCCCTACCACGCCACACCGAAACACCATTGCCGGCATTTCCAACCCTGAGACAGGCCTAACGGGGTGAAGGATGAACGGAACGAAATGGAGGGACAGGAAATTCGGGGGCTGAAAGAAACTACTCCAACATTCACCTGACGACCCGAGAAAATCCCCGAAAAAAACCCATAGGTCAGAGTGGGCGGTTGCCGGGAATGTTATATCAATTACTAGAAACGCCCTTAGCAACCGTCTAAACGGCAAGTTCGTGAATTGTCTAGTTTATCAGAAACGGGGCGTTGAATATATTAAAGATGTTTCCCGGAAGGAAGGAATTATGTTTAAAGAAGTAATAGATACGTAAATGTTATTGGAAAATGCATATGGTATATAAATATGTTTACATATAAAATTAGTTTTATTATACAGCAGCGATGTGCCTAAAAGTGCTTAAAATGTCCATACTTAAGAGGGTTGCATTTCTGTGTTATTTTCAAAGATGATTGTGCCTTAAATTAACCTTCTTAATTCAGAAAACATCAGATAACTTCTATTCTGCAGCTATAAAATCCACAACATTGTTATAACTTATATTTGTTGGGTATTTACATATTATACCCATGAGTTTTGCAAAAGGCAAGGACAAGTAATTCTGTATGCAACACATTTGCAGATGTATGACGAATGCATCCTTACATAAAGTGTAACATAGAGAATAATGTACATTATCAGTAATTGCATTATCTGTAATTGCTATTGTGTTTAACAACGTTGTACATAACTTATTTTATTTGGCATTACAGGAATAGACAATGGTATACAGCAGCTCCCTGTCCCTCATGATAATCTGCTTGACCTCACATGACCATTTTTGACACACAAACAAGATTAGTAGTCAGTTAAAATCTCCCTTAATTAGGAACGTTGTAATTACTGTTGCCACACACATTGATTAGCTGCAGGAGAGAATTAACAAAGGTCAAAATGTTACGGTTGCCATCAGAAGTACCAGGGAGCACAACAGATTACAGCTTATCTGCTAAGTTAATGGTTGTTTCCTCGAGTTACGTATAATCCAATCTCTGCATTGCTATCCATTCCAGTGGAAAAGGAATTATGAAACTGATTAACAAATCAGTATTATATTAACCAAATTATTCCGTATACAATGAATTAAATGTAGAAGAATTATTCGCGGATACCAAGCGAGGTGTCGCCGCAGTAACGCGTGAGACACTTATTTGGGACTTCCCGGGTTCGATTTTCGGCGACCGCTCACTGTGACACATAGTGCTTTTCGGCGGTTTTCCCAGGTCGTCATGCGAATGTTGGAGTGATTTCTCTCAGCCCCCGAATTTCTTGTTCCTCTTTACCGTTCCTATAATCATTTCATTCATCCTTCACCCCGTTAGGTGTCTGTTTCAGGGTTGGAAGTGTCAGCGATAGTATTTCGGTGCAGCGTGGCAGGAAAAAGGATGCTCTCTGTGAACTTTCTCCGTTTCTCGTCTTTCGGCTAGTTGCCGGGGTATTTGGACCGCCCCATGGGAGGCCTTTGACCCTCTGTGTAAGGTAGGGCCCTCGGTCTGCTGTCTGTCTGCCGAGGCGTCTGAATCTGCAAACTATCCCGGTAGTGTCACCTTAGCTACAACCCTCACTGGAGCAGTGCCTAGTCCCCTCCGATAATCAGCTAAAACAAATTACATTTCATGAAGTTCCTTTAGTGCTGTGTGTGTAAATTTTTCTTCTATTTAATTTTTTTACCGTTATTATAATGTCGGCAGAGAAGTAGATAGGACGTAAGTATCAACTAAAAAAAAGCAAACGAAGCCCCCCCCCCAAAAAAAACGTGAAGAATTAAAGAAGCTCAATGGGGTTGGAAATTGTTAAGTTTCTTTTCTCAGGTAAAATGAAATTGCGACGGGGCGGATTGCTGGCAATTTAAACGTAGATAGTAATTTCTCAGTTATTAATAGTGTTGAATGGAGAAAGTGAAAGTTTCCAGCTTCTATTTCTTCAGCTATTGTTGATTTTGAGAGCTTACTCCATTTTTATCTTTCCAACAATAGAATTCCACACTGTTTCCACCACAATCATAACCCCTTCCGCCACATCTCCTACAAATATTCTACCAATGCTTTGGAGAATTTAGAAAGTGGCCCGCTTTCATTGATACTGGCTAAAGGGCCTTCTTAGCGGGAAAAGGGTCAAAAGAGTTTCGGGGTTTTATAATGTTCATTTGGGTCTTAACAATAGAAATGTTTCTTCAGAGTTTTAATGTCATATTACCGAGCGGGATGGCTCAGGCAGTAACGTCTGTGGCCTGCATTCGAGAGGTCGTGGATTCGATTGTCCCGGCCGATCTTCCTGACCCATGGGTTGTTTCGGGGTTTCCCCGGGTCGCTAGGTGAATGCTGGGAAGGTTCATTATTCCCCGAATTCCCTGTCCCTACATTTCACCTACATTCTCATTTCACTTCACCTTTCATTTGTTAGGTCTATTTCAGGGTTGAAAGTGTCGGCGGGAGTCTCAGCGTTACATGGCAAGGGAAAAGGATGCTCTGTGTAATCCTCCGTCCCCCGGAATTGGGGCGGTCTCTGAGTCCCGGGCTCTCAAGGGGATGTGCAAGCTCGCAGGAGGAGAGGGAAACTGGTTGCACCAGCTGCCATCCGGGGAGTTTCAATCTGTAAAAGGTAGGGACCCTGCCCTCTGCCCTTATGTGCCTCCTGGTCCGGCCGCCCTCTGTCTCCTCTCACCCCTCCGTCCCTCCCGGGCACCCGGTCAGGGGCTTCAGGCACAAAAGGTCGTGTAGTTCGAGTGCTAAGTTTCCCTCCGCAGTTGGTTTTAGTCCTAATATCATATTTCGGTAAATGGTGAACGATCCTTAAGAAAGTCCAATATTTGAAAAAGAAAGGTTTATCGTAGAATATTTTGCAAATCACGTCAATTGTATCAGCCTTTGTACTAAGGAAACGCTGTAAAGAGAGGACATATTAAATCACTGAGATACTTAGTCAAGAATGCTCCAATACAGTGGAGTAGCGGACTACTCTGGACCCCTGCAGAATCAAGTAGAGACCCAAGAATTAAAAGTCTGTGGTAAATAATAATAATAGTAATAATAATAAACATGTACTTCTCACAGTTAATATTGAATGTTAATTGCAGTTTTCTTGCAGGATTCTTCCTAGCGAATTCATCCCTACCATATCCGGATTTAATGTGCATGCTTTTTCCACTTCAATGCTTATCATACTAAAGGAGACAAACGCTCCTGCGTCATCGAACTGCGTACATGGTGATTAATTAACTTTAATTTTGAGAAAGTACTTGCTGCTGAAGCCACAGCCACAGTCACAGGGAGAATTAGAAATAATTTCAATGCCACTGAGACATCAGGGACACTAGAAGTAATTATCTGATTTTTCTTATAAGAATTAGATCTGTTAACGTTTCACTGATCCACTTTTAACACATTTATTATCTCTGAAGTACATTACGGACCATCAATTGTTGCTGAGGAAATTGTACTGAAATATCATTTGGAAAGCTCACTGCAAGTGTTTCTACGATTGAATGAATTTTCCTGTCACTACTATCCACGAGTATATTGGGCTGAAAGTACTTTAACTTTTCAGTGATGTCCATCATATCTTTAAATCTGATTCGTAATTGACCTAACACAATATCTAAATAACCATTTAACACATTAAATTTGAAATGCTGTTCGGGAACACTCAGACTTTTATCCTCGCACAATACATTAAAAACTTTCTATGTTTTAATTGTGCGTTTTCTTGCAAAATACAGTCGATTCCCTATGTATTTTCCATTTCTTCACCGACTTGTTTTAGTTGGTTAAAGCAATTTCTAAATTGTTGAAGTGGAGTAAATGCATCACCCAGTACTTCTGAAATGATCCATAAGTAGAATAAATAGAGTGGTTCGAGGCCACTTTTGTGAGTTTATACGGGAGAGGTAGGGAAAACGGGGGAGATGCTATGATAGGAGAAGATTGAAGGAGGAGAAATGCATTTATATGGGAGAGATAGGGAAAATAAGAAGAGATGTTAGGTGGAGCAGGGGCTGAAGGATAGGAAATGCGTTTATGTGCGAGAGATAGGAGAGAACGAGAATAGATGCTAGGGAGGCTGGGGGTCAAAGGTGTTTGAGGATGGTTCAGACGACCAATTTAGCATTCATAGGAGATGAGGATAGGTAGTATACGCACATACATGTCCATTGTCTGGTATGCTGCATAACTTAAGGGCTGTCTATAGCAAATGTGTATAAGGAGGCCTTAACCCAAGGCTAAGCTATACTAGGGTATTTTATCGTTTTACGCTGATTTACAGAGCTGTATTACTCGATCTTGAAGTCTTAACACCCTAAAATAACAAATCTTGACTTCTCCAATTTTATTGCAACATTCCAGGTGAGTGATTTAGTTTTCGGTACAGCCGGTTGAGTATGCAGGTCCATGGTTCTAAAGGCGAGGTGAAGCGTCTTGTTCGATTCGATAATCTTAAGCTTTAAAAAACTTTTCAGCATCAAAGACGAATATCATAAGCACTTTCCACTTGATTCGCATAAGTTTAAGAGGAGATTTCTCTTCGCTCTTAGGCGTCATAATGCAGTTTTAAGAGTCCTTGGATCGAATCAGCACCAATTCAAACTTTATTGAGTATCAGCTCCTTGTGGCCGTCGGCAAAACGCAGAAGCATCGACAGCGGCACTATAGCATATAAGGCTCCATTTGCTACATGTACAATGTGCATGTCTTCTCCAAGATAGCATCATCCGACATGCAGCAGGCGAACAGATTCCATGGGGTTAAGTGCAGCATATTTCCGTATGTTTCACAGATAATTCACGTTGTATCGTAGGTATTTGAGGGTAATTAAGGTAGTATCACAGGCGAACAGATTCCATGGTTTGGGTACAGTATAGTTTCTATGTTTTCACAGGTAATTCAGGTAGTATCGTAGTTATTTAGGGTAATTGAAGTAGTATCACAGGCGGGCAGATTCCATGGGGTTGAGCGCAGCATAGTCAGCTGATTTCACAGATAATTCCGCTAGTATCGTAAGTATTTAGGATAATTCAGGTAGTATCACAGGTATTCGGGCTAATTTGGAGCAGCGATTCATATCAGAGCTATTTAAGATAATTTCTTGTGATTCAGGTAGTATTACAGGTAATTTAGAGAGTAATTCAATACTTTATAAACCTTTCTTATTCCGTGTTACTACAATTTTATACACCTTTAAAGTCAATGTTTATAAATCTTGTAAACTCCTATATGTTAAGCAGTTAACGTGGATACCGAAAGGGATAAACAGTGTATTGGTTTACAGTTTTAGGGTATATAGAAATAGTCTAAACTAACCACACATTGAACATTCTAACGTAATCTATCCCTGATCTTACCGGCTCTGAAACATCCTCCCATCTATTGTATCCTATCATCGCCTAAACTAACCAAAACGTAACCAAACTGAACAGTCCATTGATAAGACAACCTAAACCAGCCAATCATTCATAACTTAGACAATAAGTATGCATGCCTAACCTAGCCTAGACTATCGTTTCATTGTCTCTTATGTCCTCTCATTGTCTAAACAAATTAATACCATCCTGATCTGACATCAAGCATTTTAACCTAACCAATCTTAATCAGCACTCCTCTCGTCATCTATTCGATCCTGTCATAACTTGAAAAATACTAGCTATATCATCTAATTATCTATTCCATACTATCATAACCTAGCCTAAACTGCCATTGCACCAGCTAGCCGGTCCTGTCGTTGTCCGTCCTAACCTAACATAGAAGAACACTCTTGTCATATAATTGGAGAGGCTATCATAACCGGACGGGTACATGCATCACATAAACGTTTCCTTAAATCAGGAAATTGAATGCTCTTATAGGAGTTCAACACTTTTCGCAACCATTTCGCTATGTTTTATTTAGTTTGTAACGCTTTGTAGCCATTTAACTTTATGGAGGATTCGTGCACATTACAACCCTTTTGTCGTGTTTTTACAGATATTTCTCTAGCTTACAGTGATTAGTGACGTCTTCACAGTCTAGTCAACACTTTTTACAGACATTATGGGTATTTTGGTAGTTAAATTGCTATACATTCTCACTCATTTTGTAAAGGTTTACAGTAATTTGTCAGAGATTTACTATCATTTTCACCCCGTTTGCAGTAATCTTTATGACACTTTTTTACATCCTTTATACTCATTGTTTTTGGTATATGTACACTGTTAAAGACATTTTACTGTTTTATAGCAATTAACCATGCTTTACACTGTTCTGGGCATTTTTTTCGCAATAATAGTATACACTTTTATACACATAAAAAGAACCTATAGCAACAACATCTGAATAGCCACCAGTACTGACATCACTACCACCATTTCTAGCATCACCAGCACTATAATCATCACTCTCTAAAATTGCCATAAGCATCAACAATATCACAACATCACTTCCATTTACACTGTCGTCCTCCTTGGTGCCATGGCTGTAGTTCCCGAGGTCACGGGTTCAAGCCCGACGGAGTGCGATGTATTTTTTCGGTAAAATCCTTAGCATGGCTTCCTTTGGATGAGAAGTAAAGCCGGTGGTCCTGTGTGGTGGATTTACGGCACGTAAAACAACCTCAGACCTGATAAAGAGGCCTCTGGACAAAATTACCGGTATTTCACGCCCAATATAGAATGAGACGCTAAGGACCACAGCAGTTAAAGAGCGTCCATAAGAAAAACTCAATTTAATATAATTTAATTTTTCCATTTACAAAATAACTCTACACTGTAACCGCCACCTTCACTCCCATTAACACCATAACTCCCTAATCCAAACATTACCATCATAACCTATCCCCAGCTTTATTTCCCTTCCGAAGGAAGCCATGCTAAGGATTTTTACGTCTCAAAAAATGCATTGTACTCCGTCGGGTTTGAACCCGCGACCTCAATATCTAGAGGCCAGCATGGTAACCACTACACCACAGAGGACGATTCTGTGTTGTAGATTTACGACTCGTAAAAGAACTTCATGTCTGATAAGGAGGCCTCTGAGCAAAACTACCAGTCTTGCACACCCAATATAGAATGGGACGCTAAGGACCACAGCAGTTAAGGGGCGTCCATGAATAAAACTCATTTAATTTTATCCCCCAACGCAACCACAATCACTTGCATTCACACCATAAATCTGCACTGCAATCACCACCATCACTCCCATTAATACCATAACTCCCTAAGACCACCATCAACACCCACACTATTCGCCGCTATCACAACCAACATTACTTACATTCAGATCATAACTGTACTCTGCGACTACCACCATCACTCTCATTAACACCATAACTCCGTCCAAACGTTACCACTAGCACCATTCGCTGCTGTCACCATCATCATCACAACCATCATTACTTGCATTCACACCATAACAACACTTCGACTACCGCCATCACTCTCATTAACACCATAATTCCATATACCTATCATTAACACTAACACTATTCACCGCCATATCCATCACCGCAACCACCATCACTTCGATTAACACCATAACTTCCTAAGCCCTCCATTACCACCAGACATTACAACAAAAACCACCACCATCACTCACATTAACAGCATAACTCCCTATTTCCTACTCCACCATTAGTCTCATTAACACCATAGCCCCCTGAGCCCATCACTACCATCACTGCTATCATCCCCCATCGCAACCACAATCATTTCTTTTCACACTATAAATCTGCAATGCAACCACCACCATCACTCCCGTTATCATGATAACTCCCTAAGACCACCATCAATATCCACACCATTCGCCGCTTTCACAACCAGCATTACTTACATTCACGCCATAACTCTACAATGCGACCACCGCCATCACTCTTATTAATACCATAACCCTCTAAGCTCACCATTAACACCAACACCATTTGCCACTATACCCATCAACACAACTACCATCACTTCCGTCAACATCATAACTCCCTAAGCCCGCCATTACCGTTAGCACTATTAAAGCCATCACCACCAACACTACCAGCATCACTCACATTGACAGCATACTCCCTAATTCCCTACATCAACGTCACTCTCATTAACACCATAACTCCCTAAGATCATCATAAATACCCACACCATTCGCCGTTATGACAAGCACCATTACTTGAATTCACACCATAACTCTACACTGTAACCACCACCATCACTCCCATTGACACCATAACTCCCTAAGTGCACCATTAACACCCACACCATTCGCTGATATATCCATCACCATAACCAACATGATTTTCATTTACACTACAACTCTACACTGCAAGCACCACCATCGCTTCCCTTAACTCCATAACTTCCTAATCTAAACATTACCACCAGCTATCACAACCACCATTACTTGCATTCACGCCATAACTCTACACTGCAACCGCCACCGTCACTCTCATTAACACCACAACTTCCTAAGCCCGCCATTACCACAAGCACCATTAACATTTATCATCGCAACCACCGTCACTCGCATTTACACCTTAACTCTGCACTATTATAGCCAACACCACCATCATCACTACCATCACCACTTACTTTAACAGCATAACTCTCTGTTCCCTACATCACTATTACTGCATTAACCGTCGTCCTCTGGGTCTAGTGGTTACCATGCTAGCCTCTAGTTCTCGAGGTACCGGGTTCAAACCCGGCGGAGGGCGATGCATTTTTTCGGGCTTAAAAATCTTAGCATGGCTTCCTTCGGAAGAGAAGTAAAGCCGGTAGCCCTACGTCGTATATTTACTGCATGTAAAAGAACGCAAGCCTGATAAAGAGACCTCTAAGCAAAATTGCCGGTCTTTCACGCCCAATATAGAATGGGACGCTAAGGACCACAGCAATTAAGGAACGTCCAAAAATAACACTCAATGCTAACTCCATTAATCAACAACTCCCTAATTCCCCACCATTACCACTACTACCACCATCACAACAATCATTTTCATCGCTAGCCATCTACTGACTACCATAGTCACCACAATCACTACTCCATTCATCAAAATACATTTTCATCTCTAACCATCTCCTGACTACCATAGTCGCCACACTCACTTCTACATTCATCAAAATAACACCATCTACAAGATACAGCCTCACATTTATGAAGCTTGCGCAACGTCTCTTATGCAATTTCTAGGAGGGTAATATAGTTAGGACAGGAGCACCATCTAAAGCCGGCTCTAATACATTAGATCTCGCATACTCTCTCTATATTCCCTAAGCTACAGTTTTTCATTTTTCCTAATCATTTCATTCATGCATCAACAATGTTACGGCACACGCTACCGCATGTAGTAAGAACATGAGCTAAACACTACAAAAATAACTAACTTTACCTTTCCAGATTTTCTAGCATCATATAATCGAACCACAATGAGCCTTTGAACGGAAACCTTGATTCAATTTTTTGAGATAAATTATAAAATATTATTAAATAAACATGCATTTTTTAAACTAATAGTTAAACACTTAGGTTGATTACAGAGTTTTACTTTAAGTTCTTGTTACTATTGTTACAGGACGTAATTCTTACTACAAGTTATTTATTCACAAGTGTAAAGCATATTCGTGTCAAGCCATTTGTTTCTTTTTCTTCCTGAGTTATTGAAACATTTTTTGTTATGTAGTTCATTGCTAAATAAATGTATTCACTAATTCTGATCTAACTGAGGCTGCTAGGGCTTTAAGTAAATAGCATAAAAATAAAAGTCCAGGTTTTGATTTTACCAATGTAAACCTCGCCGAAAAGTAATGCAAATATAAAGAGAGAAAGAAAGAAAGAAGGTTTGTGTATGTGTTCGGGCAAGTTCCTTTGTGTTCTGGTGTGTTCGTATGTCTTGGTGCCTGCCCGTGTGTTTAGGGAGGTGTTGGTATGTATTCGTAGGTGCTCATGTATGTTTGCGAATGTGTTAGAGCATATCTGTATATAGCCGTGTATGTCATGTATAGGGGTGTGTGCGTGCCGTGTGTTCGTATGTGTTTGTGCATGTGTTAAGAGTGTGTCTGCATCTGGTTGTGTATGTTATGTGTAGGGGTGTATGTATGTGTGTATGTTCATGTGTGTTTGTGCATGTGTTAGTGTGTGTTTGTGTAAGTGTTACTGTGCGTTTGTGTTTGTGCTTGTGTGTGTTTGCTGTCGTGTTTGCGTGTGCCTGTATATAGCTGTGTATGTCATGTATACAGGCGTATGTGTTTGTGTGCATTCTCGTGTGTGTTTGTGCGTGTATGTGTGCACGCGGTAGAGTGTGTGTATATAGATGTGCATGTCATGTTGTCGCAGTAATCTGTTAGTGTTATCTTTTTTACTTTGGAGCCTATTATTGTTTTACTATTTTGAATTTTGGGTTCTTTGTCCTCCGGCTAGCTATTATTACTCATTCGAGCAAATATCTCTTGAGCAGGGCGTGTAAACGGAAAGGAGTTGTTACTAAAACATAATACTGATAAAAGAATTTGTTTTTACAATTTTATTGCCGTTACACTTAATTAATTTCACATATTTAATCTTGATACACGCCTGACTGAAACTGTTATATTTCCGAATGTAACTACAATCACTTATTTACCGCGCACTATTAATTCGCGTATTTCACATTTTGTAACTAACTTTACAACGCGAGAGATTCTGTAGAATTGCGTAATGTGTACCTCATGAATGCTTCCTTAGAACTGCCTGACGTGTAACTCGCGAGAGAGATTTCTTAGAACTGCGCGATACTTGCCTTTGGCTCAAGAATTTATACTCCCTCACCCCGATATGCCCAAACATTATAACAGAGCTGCGCCAACATTAGCGTCTGGTTCGTCAGCCAATCATAATTACTAAAACATATGCTCTAGGGAAGATATTCCCTCCATTTCTAAAGAAAGGCACGCTACTCTGACGTCATTTGTTTGTCTCTTCTAATTGAAAACAACGCACCCTATCGCTTCATTGTTACCCACTCCTATTGTCAGTTTCAGTGAGGCAGTGCAAACTTATTTCCTAACAATGCTTATAGCTAACAAACATCTAAAATCATTGGTATACAATAATGTTAATTTACACTACAATCACTCTGGCATTCACAGTGTTGTGATATAAAATACCGCCTCATATGCCCCACTAGAAACATAATTATAAATTTTTACAAATTTTTGGGGAAATTTTATAATTGGGTTTTTAGCCTCCTGAATCTTGTAACACACGGTATTTATCACTTGCACATAACACTGCACACGCATTTAACACACCTTGTACTTCTTGCCTTTTTCTCGCCACTATTCACTGGCTCGGGTCTAATGTGTTTATATACATACATCTGAGATTACAATTTTTATATATATACAGCAAATACTGTACCCTGAACTATTTAGGTCACTGTTACAAAATGGTTATACTTTCTTAGGTTATTGACATAAAAATTTATACACTCAAGATTTTTGCCCTGGTTTATTTTGTAATCATTGAACATATTTACCAAACTATTCATCCTCTACACAAATATATTTACATCTGTTAATTATAGACATAATTTCACATTATCTGTGTGCTACATAAGTGTTTTGCTTTAATTATCTTTACCCTTTTTTATTGTATTGTACTTTATATTCACAATACTCTTTGAATTATATCTACATACTTTTACTTTAATATAACATTAAATTATCATTATTACTTGAATCATTTCAAATGTGGTTACAGTTTACTAAGAAAATGTTCTTTTTCCCTTTTAAACATTTATTTTTGTCCTGAATTTATTTCTCCTTTCTTATGACATATATATAGTTAACCCTCTTACATTCCAATATATTTTTTTAATTTTTGCGGTCATTGCTATTCCCTTTCGTGAATAAAATTGTCCATGGCTAAATATTGCTCGTAGCTGTATCATAACCTTCCAAAATCTTTTCATGAATAGCCTCTTAAAGGATTCATATGAAATTTTGCCCCTTGATACCATTTGTAGCGAATCTAAAATTTTTCGATCCAAACATCTTTTAACAACTATCATTTTCAATGCTTCCAGTATCTTTTTAATTTGAAAGTACTCTGAAAAGTCTGCAATAAACTGTACTGGATTGGAGTTTTCACTTAATTTTGGAAGTGGCCAATCACTTAAGATATAATTATACTTTTGAATGTCCCTTATTCCCATATTTAAATTCTCTAACGTTACTTGTGCACTCTGAGTTTCGGCGTGGGCTATGGGTGAAGCCGCCGGGTCACTCACATTATTAGTCATACTTGAGGAAATACCTCTATCATTATTCTGTGCATCAGATACATTGACATCACATATATTGACCCTGGAGTTCAATTCTAACCTATTTACAGTGCCTTGCAGATTTTGTATTGTCTGTTCCAATTTTCTACTGTTTTCATTTTGAACAGCTTGGTGCTTGTTAATTTCAGAAGTTAGTTTTTGATCCAAATTTGTAGACAAAACTTTAACTTCTTCGGACAACTTGTTTCTTTGTGTTTACGACTCCTTATGAATTTCAGATATCTCCCCTCTGAAATTAACTTGCACCTGAATTAAATTTGCATTCATCTCTCTTAGCTCACTTGAAATGCTACTCATTCGACTTCCTAACTCTGTACATTTTACACTAACATGTTCAAACTTAGTATCAACCTCACTTTTTTGGTTAGATATTTCCCTGCTCATATCTGACATTTTCTTTGAAAATGTTCTCTTATCATACTACTATCTAGCTCCATAAATTTCTTTTCAATTTCTTCCCTGTTTTGTTCTAAACTCTTACCAATATCTTCCCTTAATTCCCTATTACTCTTTTCCATATCTTCCCTTAATTGATCTGTAATACTCTTACCAATATCTTTCCTCAATTCCCTATTATTCTTTTCCATGTTCTGAGTTAGTTTTTGTTCTAAGCTCCTACCAATATCTTCCACGTTTTGATTTAATTTCCTATTACTTTCTAATTGATCTGTAATACTCTTATTTAATGTTTCACCAAAATTTCTCAATATTTCCATTATCATACCAGCATCAAAATTAACATTTCCTGCTATTCTATTCTCACTTTCTTCACTAATATTTCCTCCCTCAAATCCTACATTGTTTGAGCTATTTTCCGTAACCTGCATTGAATTACGGCCAACTGTTACATTATCCCCTTCCATAATTATTTCTTCAGTATTATTAGTAGACATTGTTTTCTTAATCCTACCACTTCTCAACAACATTTAATCTTTCACAAGTTTTGTTTGTTTGCTTTATGATACACATAAAACTTACAATTTTCTAACCTTTATGATGCTATCTGATGAGTGATGACCTTGTTTTGATGTCTAGCTTCGTGCCCCTCTCTCCGAGATGTATATGTCGCCTCTGCGTCGTACTACGATGGATCTGCGTCGACTCGCTGTCTTGGTGTCCTGTAGTCAAATTCCCCTGTTGTCTTCTGTTCACGTAGTCGCTGATGTCCTCTCATCCGCGTCGTCGGTCGTTCTGGTGTTGTTTCTGGGATCTGCGTCTTGTAGTTAATTGCACTGCTCCATTCGCTCCACGTCTTGGTTATATCGCCCCTTCCTGGTTATTTCATCCCTTCCTGGTTATTTCGCCCCACATTGGGCGCCAATTTGTCGCAGTAATCTGTTCGTGTTCTCTTTTTTCCTTGGCGCCTATTATTGTTTTACTATTTTGAATTTTGGGTTCTTTGTCCTCCGACTAGCTATTATTACTCAGTCGAGCAAATATCTCTTGAGCAGGGCGTGTTAACGGAAAGGAGTTGTTACTAAAATATAACACTGATAAAAAAATTTGTTTTTACACTTTTATTGCCGTCACACTTATTTAATTTCACATATTTAATCTTGATACACGCCTGACTGAAACTGATATATTTCCGAATGTAACTACAATTACTTATTTACCGCGCACTATTAATTCGCGTATTTCACATTTTGTAACTAACTTTACAACGCGAGAGATTCTGTAGAATTGCGTAATGTGTACCTCATGAATGCTTCCTTAGAACTGCCTGACGTGTAACTCGCGAGAGAGATTTCTTAGAACTGCGCGACGTTTACCTTGTGAATGATTCTGTAGAACTGCGCGATACTTGCCTTTGGCTCAAGAATTTATACTCCCTCACCCCGATATGCCTAAACATTATAACAGAGCTGCTATTGGTTACTAAAGCGCGCCAACATTAGCGTCTGGTTCGTCAGCCAATCATAATTACTAAAACATATGCTCTAGGGAAGATATTCCCTCCATTTCTAAAGAAAGGCACTCTACTCTGACGTCATTTGTTTGTCTCTTCTAATTGATAAACAACTCACCCTATCGCTTCATTGTTACCCACTCCTATGGTCAGTTTCGTGAGGCCGTGTAAACTTATTTCCTAACAATGCTTATAGCTAACAAACATCTAAAATCATTGTCATACAATAATGTTAATTTACACTACAATCACTCTGGCATTCATAGTGTTGTGATATAAAATACTGCCTCAATATATACTGTGTTTGTATATGTGTGTATATGCATGCGATAGTGTGTCTGTATGTAGCTGTGGGTGTGTTTGTGCTATGAGTTTGTGTTCATGCATATGAAAGGGTGTGTCTGTGTATAACTGTGTGTGTCATATGTGTGTGTATGTTCGTATGTATTTATGTATGTGTGCTTGTGTGAATGTGTTTGTATGTAAATGTGTTTGTATGTGTGTGTATATGTCTTTGTACGTGTGTGTTTGCGCGTGCTTGTTTGCATGTATGTGATCACATGTGTTTTGTATGTGTGCGGAGGTGTTCTTGCACTCGTATGAATGTCGAGAACTTCTGCGCGTCTCTGCGACATGTTTATCAGTGACCTGTAGCCTCCTGCGTCTTCTTCACTCCACCCATTCATCCCTAAATATTTCCATTAAAATGTGATATATAAGACATTTACATAACAAATAAAATGTATATCTAGTATTTTAACGGGAATACGCTTTGAAGCTTCTTTATTCAGAAGGAATTTTGTATAATCTTATATAACTGGTAAACGTTAAGCGATATACTAAAACGTACTACAAGAAATGTAGACCACCTAAAACATACAAGTTATTTCAAATAATCTTTTATAGCATCAGCCATTTCTGAGGTATTCGTTATTCAGACCTAGAATTTGGTATTTCTGGGTCATTCAAACTCCTGTCAAAACTTGGCTTTTTCTCAAGATTTCATGGAAACAGTATGGAATTTTAAGATCTACGTATAGCGGCCAGTTTTTAAACGTATGACTATCACCATTTTCTTTGCATCTATATCGAAATGTGTAATGCGGCTATGTCTACAAAGGTTTATTTAGATTAAAATGTAGTAGATATAAAAGTAAGGTTTAGTAACAGAAATTTATATATCCACTAATAAGGACAGAGGTGGAGAAAGTCACCTGAATGTAACACATCAGAAATTCCATCTTAACACTAACTTGGGGTACACATTCATTCACTCTCACGTACATAAATCACGATTCTACAAGGTAAGGAATAATTCCAGTTTAAGAAATATTTTTCCCGTCTCAGTTGGGAATCGAACCGAGGTCATTCTCACAGTATACCCGTGCTGTAAGGTTCTATGGTGTTTTCCTAAATGTTATCGTTATACTTATTTGATTCCAGCAAAATGATTATACGGCTTTAATAGACCGCAAAGTCCTCTTTATTCGGAAGGAATTTTGTATAAACTTGTTAACAGGTAAACGTTAAGCGCTGGATGGAAACGTACTACACACCATGTGTACATTTCTTTATAACGCATACTTTATTTCAATTAACTTTTTATAGCATAAGACATTTCTGATAGATCCTGAGTGTAAAAATGCTTTAGTCATGAAAGGACTCCAATGAATTATTGTACGCCTATGCGACCGTTATATTCGTGATATTATACTCACTTTGAATTCAGTTCTTTTTTAACATGAAAACGAGGGTGATTTTGAACGTATAGCCTTTGGAATGGTAGACGTTATTCTCTGACAATTGGAGAGCCTTTATGGGCTGCCTTCAGAAAGACATGCTCATCCGCCGTTTGTGCCAATCGCTCGCCAGCCTTAAGAAACGGAGCCAAATCATCGAGAATACACCTCTTTAAAATACTAGATATAAAGAACGTGAGCTATGTGCTCCCGTGTCGTAGATTTACGGCACGTAAAAGAAGCTCAAGCCTGATAAAGAGGCCTCTGAGCAAAATTTCCGGTCTTTCACGCCCAATATAGAATGGGACGCTAAGAACCATAGTAGTTAAAGAGCGTCCGAAAATAAAACTCAATTTCATTTCGTTCAAGTTACAAATTTGGAGATGACCAAAAAAAAAAAGAAAGAAAGAAAGAGAGACAAAGGATTTAGATACTTTGTGTTACGATTACGTTCTGATGTCTTAAAATGCTTCTCTTCCCTGGTCTGGAATGGAATGGGATGTGTAGCGGAGGGGAATCGATCCCGATTCAGTGAACAAGGATATTGTGCTTGCGCCCCTCGAGGGGGCGCTTCCGGAAGGGAGGGACGAGGTGAAAGACACCGAGACACCGGGTGGCCGGAAACAAGAGTAACGGCACAGCAATGACAAGGTTCCTAAAGTTTCCAGATTGAGACGCCCTGACAGTCGGGCAGGCAAACCGGGGAACCCATCCAACACAGAGGGTCCAAAGCCCCCCCTCAAGAAGCCGTCCGTATACCCTGGCAACTAGCCGAATGCCGAGAGACGGATATGGTTCCACAAAGAGCATCCTTTTTCTCTGCCACGCCACACAGGAATACCATTGCCGACACTTTCAACCCTGAAACAGACCTAATGTGGTTAAGGATGAATGAAATGAGGAATGGAACGATATTCGGGGGCTGAGAGAAATCATGTCAACAGTCGCCTGACGACCCGGGAAAACTCTCTAAAAAAACCAGTGGGTTAGATTGAGCGGTCGCCGGGAAGCAAACTAGGAATCTCCCGAATTCGAGTCGCACGCGTTACCGCGGTGCCACCTGGACGTAAACTGGAAGATACGTAGTTCAAATCTCGGCTATGACATTGAATTTTTCAGTCTGATTCCATCTTTCCAACCTTGTCCTACACACGGCTTGAGTGAAAGAGTCTTCTTGTTAATTGAGATGAACTTCTATTATAAACTTCCTTGTAAGTATAAGAAGAATGCAGTAGCTCAAACGATAGTCAGATTTTTATGTAGTGTCTTTGAAACTCCACGATCTTTGCATTACCACGAGAACAATCTAACGTGTCGCATTCACATAACTTCTCTTCTCACCATTATACAAATTCTTTTTTCTAAATCTCATTTTTCTGTCTACTTCTTATAATCCAGATAACCTTGCAAATCACATTTAGCCCATCTCTGTGGTGTGGGGATCTGCCTCACATTCAAGAGGTCTCGAGTTTGAATCTCGTTTAAAGTGAAATACCTGAGTAAAGTTTTTTCCTGGGTTTCATCTTATCCTGAGAAGATGAATGTTAGATTCTAATTTCTAGGGACCTCGGGCCAATTTGAGCATCATTTTAACCATTTCGTTCATTCACCGTCCGTAATGGCTTACCCGGTTAAAGGACTTTAATTAAATAGCAAAAGAAAAAGTTCACATTTACACATTTCGTTGTAGTATATTTAGATAAAGCGATAGTCACATTTTCAAAAAGCATGTTACTACATGATGCTTTGAAACTCCATGCTGTTTGTATGACCGCGACAAAAACAAAACAAATAACGGCTTCTCAGTTACAAAAATTATTCAAATCAATAACAAAAAATATCTGGGAATAGTTAATCTCATAAAATATATGTATAACAAACTGCGTGCTTTAACGGGGTCAGCATTTCCGGTGTAACAAAACTTTGTCCAACCTTATAGAGTTTACCAATGATACAAAAGTCATTCAGAATGAAGAAGACTTGAGAGGCTCTTCTCAGTAAGTTCAAAATATATATTTAGTTTGTCATGAAAATATTTTAAACAGAAAATTTTTAATCAAAATTATTAGATCCATTTTTAAGAAAATTAGAAATTTCGAAAATTTTTCCATATAAAGGGCTGTTAAGGATGGGGGTGATTTACTTTAAGATCCTTGTCACATCTTTGAGAGATGCTGAACTTAAATATCAAGTTTGGTATTTAACCAACTTTTCGCTTTGGATTTATGTTGCTCACAGACACAGAGGCATATGGAGCCTTTGCTATAAAATTTGTGTTGCATTCGCATGACTTCCTCTACTCACTTTTCCAGGAACTATTCTTACAAAGCTTATTCTTGCATCTGTTTCATGTTAATGCAGATAAACTTTCATCACTTATTTACGCAATTCGTTGTAAGTATGAGTAAAACATATTAAGCTAAAGCGATAGCCAAATCCCTCAAAGCTGATCGCTATGTGATAGCTTTGGATTGCTTGGCTACAGAGGGGACTCGGCACTGATCCACATAGCGGATATTGTGCCTACATCCCACAAGGGGGCGTCTTCGGGAGGAATGATGAGACGACACAAGACACTCGTTGTCCGGAACCAGGAATGACGGCACAGGAATGACAGGGTCCCTAAGTTTTCAGATAGAGATTTCCCGTCCGTCGGACAGGCAGACCAGGGACCCCACCCAGAACAGAGGGGGTCCAACGCCCCTCAAAGAAGTTAGGATACCCCGACAGCCAGCCAAAAGCCGAGGGACGGAGAGTCACAAAGAGCATCCTTTTCCCCTGCCACACTGCACCGAAACACCATCGCCGACACTTTCAACACTGAAAGAGACCAACGGATGAAAGATGAAGGGAAATGAGAATGGAGATGAAATGGAGGTTCAGGAAATTCGGGGATGTGACAATCCTTCCCAGCATTTGCCTTGGAAAACCCCCAAAAAACCCATGGGTCAGGAAGGTCGGCCAGAGGAATCGAACCCACGACCTCCCGAATGCGAGCCACAGATGTGATAGCTTTGAAATTCTGTTCTCTTTGTATGAACACAAGAAAGAATGAAAGAAAGAAAGAAAAAAGGAAGGAAAGAAAGAAAAATAAGTTTGCAGTTGAGAGAAGTATAAAGTGTTTGAAAAGAAAGAAAGAAAAAAAAGGAAGGAAGGAAGCAAAGAAAGATAAACAATAGCTATTTGCAGTTGAGAGAACTATAAAGTGTTTGAAAATTCAAACTAATAACAAAGAAAATTTCAGAATAGGTAAAATACAAAAGTTATTTGACATAAAATCAAAATGTCATTTGATATAAATTTTGTGCTTTAATAAGATCTACAGTTGTTGTGCAGCAAGATTTCTCTCTCTCTCTCTCTCTCTCTCTCTCTCTCTCTCTCTCTTTTACGATTTACTAATTATCAAAAGTCATTCACAATAAAGACTAATTTACAGACCATTGCTAGAAAATGAAAGATATACATTCTATTTATCATGAAAATAGCTTAGACATATGTATTTTGATCAAAATCCTTAGAGTCATTTTTAAAAGAATAAAAAATTTCGAAAAATGTCCAATGAAAAGGGCAGTTTGGAGTGGGGGATTTTCTTTAAAATCTCTGTGTCGCATTCTTGGAAGAAGTTGAACTTAAACACTAAGTTCGGTTTTTAACCAACCTTTTGAGTTATGCTGTTCGTGGATACACACACACACAAACAAACACACACACACACACACACTACTCTCTCTCTCTCTTGGACCATTTCCTAAAAATAAATTAATTGGATTCAGGGGGTCACAAACGTGATTTCTGGTGAAATTACGACATTGAATTTTAGGTAGAACACCATACTTTCTCTACTTACTGTACGTAGTAGAGAAAGTAAAAATGCTTACTTTGGATTGTCTCAAAACGTGTATTGAATCTAGTTATTCAATTCTTGAGTGGAACACAATACTTTCTCTACTTACTGTAACTACGCAGTAGAGAAAGTAAAAATGCTTACTTTGGATTCAGGGGTCTCAAAGCGTATATTTCCGTTGAATCTGGTTATTCAATTTTTTGGTGGAACACAATACTTTCCCTCCTTACTGTAACTACGTAGTAGAAAAAGTAAAAATGCTTTCTTTGGATTCAGGAAGTCTCAAAACGTGTATTTCCGTTAAATCTCGTTATTCAATTTTTGGGTGGAATACAATACTCTACCTTCTGTAGCTACGTAGTAGAAAAATACTTTGTTTGAATTCAGGGGGTCTCAAAACGTGTATATCAGGTGAATCTCGTTATTCAATTTTTGGGTGAAACACAATACTTGCTCTACTTAATGTAACTACGTAGTAGAGAAAGTAAAAACGCTTTGTTTGGTTTCAGGGAGTCTGAAAACGAGTATTTCCGTTGCGAGTATAATCTCGTTGTTCAGTATTTGGGTGGAATGCAATAATTGCTCTACTTACTGTAACTACGTAGTAGAGAAAGTAAAAATGCTTTCTTTGGATTCAGGGAGTCTCAGAACGAGTATTACCGGTGAACATCATTGAATTTTTGGGTGAAATACATTACTTTCTCTACCTCGTGTAACTACGCAGTAGAGAAATTATAAATGCTTACTTTGGAGTCAGGCGTCTCAAAACGTGTATTTCCGGTGAATGTCTTTATTGAAATTTTGTGTGGAATACAATACTTTCTCTACCTCCTGTAGGTATGTAATAGAGAATGTAATAATGCTTTCTTTGGATTCAGGGGGTCTCAAAGCGTGTATTTCCGGTGAATCTCTTTATTGAATTTTTGAATGAATACAATACTTGCTCTACTTACTGTAACTTAGTAGAGAAAGTGAAAATGCTTCCTTTGGATTCAGGGAGTCTCAAAACGTGTATTTCTGGTAAATCGCGTTATTCAATTTTTGGGTGGAATACAGTAATTCCTCTACTTACTGTAAGTGCGTAGTAGGGAAAGTAAAAATGCTTTCTTTGGGTTCAATGAGTCTCAAAACGTGTATTTCCGGTGAATCTCGTTATTGAATTTCTGGATGGAATACGATACTTCCTCTGCTTACTGTAAGTGCGTAGTATGGAAAGTAAAAATGCTTCCTTTGAATTCAGTGGGTCTCAAAAGTGTATTTCCGGTGAATCTCGTTTTTTAATTCTTGGGTGGAATACATCCCTTTCCCTACTTATTATAGGTAAATAGTAGAAACAGTAAAAAGATGATTTGTGGAATAGATAAGCGGCTGTTTGTCGTTACGGCATTTTGCATGCAACCAAATAAGAAAAGTGTAACTTGGACTATATCCCTAACTAATTTATGGCCTAAATTGTTGTCACGATGCACGGAAAAACCATACTTCATAAGGACATAATGAAAATAAAAAACATATGTTAGTTGATAATGGGTAGAGAACGCAGTAAATATTAAAACCAAACAACTTTGTTTTAAAACTTGCTTGTTATACAATGATATGATGTCTCTAATTCCTAAAAATTAGTTTGTATACTGCTTATGTCGTGTTGTAATGCTATTGCTGTTTTATTTTCACAGTTATTACATTCTTACAGCCAAGTCTAAGGGAAATGTGTTGGAATGATATTTTCTTTAGCCTATTTCATCCCTTAACCTTCCTTGTAGAGCAGTGGTGAGCTAAGGCACCTGGCATAACCTCTCGATAAGACATCCCGCTTACCCCGCTACCCGTGGAACGGAAAACATTTGGAGCTGTCTGTACACTGCACACAAATACTGATTACACAGGTCATAGCGACCGAACCTGGGCTCTTTTAACCTACCAAGTTTCATGGAACGCTTTCGGACTGCCGTCCCTCACAGAAGTGTATTCAAACGTGCTATCCGTTCAGAGTGACTATTCCATTCTATTTCCGTATTTACTTCAATATACAGTTCGGATTGTGACCGATGCAGACCACAGGAAAATCAATAAATAAACCCTAAATGAGACCTAGGAGAAATTAAGAAGTGAGGAATATAAACTTACGACAGAGAGGCTAAAGTCCACCAAAAAAGATGTTCATGTGTATATAAACAGATATTAAATAGGTCAATAGGCTTCTCCAAATGCTTTCGTTTTGCTTTTCCTGAGAGTGTGCAGGTAAGCTTCCTCAGGTAAAGCTGGTGAAGCACCACTTCAGCTGCTTTCTAACTAGGTGCATTCGAATATAATTTATCTCTATTTTAAACATTTTGTATTTAAATATTCCACCACTCACATGCAGGAATATAATTTTACGAATCACTATTTTATGTAAGAGCGAAAATCGCCCATTCCAAAGCGTCACCGCGGCAGTAGTAGGGAATAAGGAAAATGGGTTGTAAGCGAGCGAAATGGTAACGTCGCAATGTCCATGAGGGTGTATAGAAGGTTGGTGAAGCTATTCTTGGCTGTAAGATGTTCAGCTGCACTGTATACGCCTGGTTGTCATGACAGTTAATTCAAGCTTGGACTTGTGTACCTCGCAGAAACTACCTGCTTAGAGACTATGGTGAAGCTAACTCCTGGATTTTTTTGGAGTAGAAAGATCCCTTGTAGAGGCTATTCGATGGTCACTGACACTTGCGAAATCTTTTATATACTTGCAATCATCCCTTCCCTTGGTTCCGGAACGTTTTTACCTCTCGAATCATTTTTCAGACTTCAAGTTCTCGGACTGGTCCTTCATTGTCAGTTCAGTTCATGTGCGAAAACAATCTCGTCATGTGTATGGTCTTGGAAGTTCGCTAGTGTGAATTAAAGTATCAGCAATAAGTTTATGCCTTAAAAACGTTTAAACCCTCCGCAAAATCACATAGTATGTTGCATGTTACATCATTTACTTCGCGGTGGACCGAGAACAAGACGTGATATTACGGGTAGACTTGTCAAATCTTAGTGTATCAGCACAAAGTGGAAAGGAAAGGTGCGAAGTGTTACAGCAGACATTTTAAAAGCTCGCGGTATTAGTATGCATGATTGTGCTGTAGTAATTATTTGCAATAGATGTTTCGCTATGCTTGTCGATTACTTGAAATAAAGAAAACGGTGTGGAATTCTGATGGCTTTTGTGACACTCCGAATATCAGTTGTCATTGCATAAACAATCAGATTCTGCTGAACAAATGCGCGCTACAATTAAAACAGCTCAAGAAAAACCAGACGGCTATAATTGATGACGCTCTAAAGGAAAATTCACGCAATAATATGTAACGATAATGTTAGGATGCACAGATTATTCTTTAAGACTGTAATTGAAGCAGTACTGTACTAATGCAGATGCTACCGTTTCACAACATTATGGAGAAGTACGCCAACCGAAAGGATAGGAGAGTCAACTTAATGTACAAGAAATAGGTAAGTTGCATGCTCTATAGTCGTCCTCCGTGGACTAGTGGTACCGTGCTAGCCTCTAGATCCCAACGTCGCGGGTTCAAACCCGGCGGAGGGCGATGGATTTTTTTCGGGCGTAAAAATCCTTAGCATGGGTTCCTTTGGAAGGGAAGTAAAGCCGGTGGTCCCGTGTCGTAGATTTATGGCACGTAAAAGAACCTCAAGCCTAATAAACAGGCCTCTGAGCAAAATTACCGGTCTTTTACGCCCAATATGGAATGGGACGCTAAGAACCATAGTAGTTAAAGAGCGTCCATAAATAAAAACTCAATTTAAATTTAAATTTTGCATGTCCTATTTTGTGTGAAGGAGCTACACCAATCGTTTAGGTCACGAGCCGCCACTGGAAGGGTAAGATTCCCAAAGTGCTGAGTCTATTTTAAAATGTTAGATTCTGAACGTAATCCTTATTTACAGTACTTTTCACTTGTAGCGTAAATATCTTATTTTTCTAATCCTCTCGAGTGGGCTATTATACCCTATATAACCTTTACGATTACCTTTACCCCTATCTATCCGTATTACAATTAAATTGTGAAGTGATTTGTTCACAGAGCTGCTTTTCCCCCTTTCATTTGTTTTTCAGTTGACAGCTGAATTTTTATCTGTGAATTGTTAATTAAAATGTCTACATGTAATGGCTAAGAACAACACTAAAGATGCGTTTCTTAACTGAATAAATTATCTACATTGAATAATCTCAAAAATAAAGTTAGGCAAATAGTCTTGTTTCCAACCTAGGTTGATAGTAGTTGCCTTATAATATAACAAAGAGATACAACTGAAACTATTCTACGCTGTGTAGCACAACAATAAGAAACTTGGGCAAGAAAGATAGGCTACCATAGTCTGTCCAGGTCGGGCTTTACCTGACTTGCATGGAAGTGTAGAAACCTGCTGAAAATGAATTAACGTGCAGCTGCATTGCCTGCCTACGTTAGAAAACAGCATTTTAATAACTCTAGCAGGAGTGTGTATCATACGTAAGCGTTGTAAAATGTATAGGCATATGCTAATTTTCCTAAACAGCCTGAGCCAAGCTCAGTGGCGTAGACAGAAACATATTAAGGGGGTTTGTATAGGGAACCATTTTTAAACAATTTGGATCGATTCAAATGCTAAATATGAATTAATCCTAATTTTAAACGTTTAAATAAATCAATTTTAAGATTGAGGTGCAGCATTGGAATTAAAATTAGGATAGGGTGTTTTGCGTACTCTAAGCGACAAATATGTTATGACATAAGAATTAATGACCGCTGCAAAGTATTTTATATTACCGTTGCAGGCCATTTTATTTCACTACAAAATAGGGTTTATAGTTACGATAAACTGGGAGATATTGCACCCATTTCGAAACAACTCAAGCTTAGCACCGGAACGAAAACATGCCCACGATGTCATAACATGGTTTTACTCATGTCATCTAAAGCACAGTTTCTGTTTCTGTCACCTTTGGCTATATTGTCTAAGACATGCGGCGTAAATACTGCGCTACCAGTGATACGATTAGGAAGTATCACGTTCCCGCCAACCTAGAAAGATGGGGTTATTTTAACGAAGCTAGTTTTGGTATTAATGTTTACATTTATTTTAACACGGGGGGGGGTTTCAACACCCAAAATCCCTCCCTTAGCCTCTGGCTAAGCTTAATACCGATTCTAAGTGTAAACATTGTTTTCGTTATCTTTGCTGCAGTGGCGACTGGCGATGGAGGGCGGCGCCCTCCCCATAAAAACGCCCCGCAAATAAAAAATAAGCACAAGAAAGGAAGGATAACATCAGATGTCATTGCAGTATTAATTTCTGCACTCCCCGATTTAGTTTATAGATTTGATTTGGTTTTAAATGTTTTTGCAACACATACAACGATTAGCGCAAATATTTCATTACGAAGTATGTTTCGGATTACATTAAGTCCGTCCGGGAATTTTCGCATTTGTGAATACTGCTAGAGGTGGGACGTTCGAAGGGGAATGGTTCGATCATGGGCGAGGGGTGCAGAGAGGTAATAGTAACTTGACGCAGTCTGAAGCGATTTGCTATTGGTTCTTTCTCCACGCGGTCTTTTCCATATGGAGTCATTAAATTTCACTGCTGCCGCCGTACGAAAAAAATTATTCACTGCTGTCTAAAACGTAATTCGGTTATAAGTTATTTAAAGTTTAATAAAATTCTCAAGTTATATAGTGCGTTTTAAATTATAGTATTTTAGAGTTAAAACGATTCAGACCAGAAAATAAATAATCCCCCTTGTACTACAATCTATGTTGGTCACTTCTGTTTGCGAGTCACATAATCACAGTACATGCTCCCACAACGAGAGCTGTGGTTCACACACGTACATGTTATTGCGTAAAGGGTTCAGAAGTACGTGTTATGTAAAATACCTAACTTAACCAGTAAATTCAGTGCAAGTAGTTTGCTGTTGGTGGAAGCTTAAAAATTTGTAAAGTGTGCATTTAAAGTTACTCAATTATTCAAGGAATCGTAATGAACAATAAATAGCAGCGCATCATTTGCACGATTCCCATAACCACATCAGAGAGTGAAAGGTGTTTTCCAATTCTCAAGAGGATAACAACATTTGCTAATGCTTTAGCCGTATACATATGTTGAGAAGGCCCTGATTTCAACCATTTTACTGAACAAAAGGAGAGAGGAATGGACATCATCTACAAGGATATTAATTAGATTAGTTGAAATTTCGTAACATTACATAGCTCTACCCGGATACGGAATAATGTTTACTTAGCTATAGCCAAGGGTGGTATACTCATAGGGCCTTGAGTCCTCAAAGGAAGATGCCGCCGATTAATTAATAAGGATGTTATCCTATTGACTTTGTAATCAGATATCCCTTTGTTCTGTGCCGCGGACCACACCGCTTCTTTGTGTCCTACTCCGAACGCCGGCCGCCCGAGAACCGGGACAATGGGCTATTGTCCTCGTAAATGACAATGGGCTATTGTCCCCGTACAGGACAATAAGATTAATGACTCCTTGTTCCACGCCGCAGGCCACGCCTCTTATTTGTGGCCTGCTCTGAACGCCGCCCGGCAGAGAAAGCGGACAATGGGGTATCGTTCTCGTTGCTAATGGAGATGTCTCTTTACGTGCTACTGATACTGCCTGCCAGAGGCTCTGAACAATAGCCTACTACTTAAAAGAAGAGATGTGAAAGCACTTAACACTCTAGCCAAAAATTAGATGCCGCAGGCCACGCCCCATCTTTGTGTCTTACTCCTAACGCCGCCCACCCGAGAACCAGCACAATGGGCTATTGTTCTCGTCGGTGATGGATGTGACATGTAGCTGACGGTGTTTTCCTGACACTGAGGGTGAAGTCCCCCCGGCGCTAAAGTTCTATATATCTGTGTCAATCAATCAGGTAATGTTCGTCAATGCATAACATTATCTAACGTCATTGATTTCAAGATTTAAACGCTAACAAAGACTAAATTGCGTTCTAACGTCTTAGATTCCGGTATCACGCATCGTAAAGGACTGGACGAGACCGTCTATCGAAGTACCTCCGTCACATGTATTTGATTGATTAATATAATTAAGTGTATATGAATTGACTCGCGCGCCTGGTTGTCATCATATATGTGTGTGTTAGCGTATGCATAACTATCACACTCATTGGTCTTAACCTGTCCAGTAACCCTTCACCTTATAATGAAAAAACCCAGCAGCTAGCTTCTGTCTGGTAATAACAAGTTTCGATCTACATTTCACCCCCTTCGCGACTGCTGCGTGATGTCGCTAACATGTCTCGACCTGCAAACTAACCCGGCTTCACTCTGTTGGCGTCGATAAAACGTGTTAAAACCTGCTCACCAACGTCTTTTCTTTGTATTCGGAAACCACCAGCTTGCTTCTGTCTGGTGAGATGAATTACAGATCTCAACACGCATTCCACCCCCTCCACATCCGCTTCGTGACGTCACCGTACAAGTGTCTGCTGTATATAAAAGTGACCGCCGGCAGAGCGGTAATTTATTGTTTTTCAGTGTTCATTCAGTGATAATCCAAATGGTCGGTGATAATGTGCAGCTGATGTAAATTATTACTGGAGCAAGTGCGGGGAGGATTATTATCACTACATATACTTTCATACCGAAACCTGCAATGGTTTAATACATTCAATATTGTGTAGTCAACCATCGTATCATGATCAGATGACTACATTGGAAGTGTGTACAGAGAGTTGTCCTGTTTATCAAAGAGTGAGCGTGTAAGTAACATTTTTTCTATAATTCAGTAATATCTTGCGTGCATGTGTAATGAAATGTAACTTGAAATTATTTTATTCTTCCAGAGAAAATCGCATAGAGGAGGATGAGGAGTATATTAGCGATGTCGATGAAGTTGATGTCTTTGTGTCAAAACACATGGCTGAATGTAATACAGAGACGTGTACCGGATACATGCACTCTTACTTTGCACCAATCCGTCCCAACACGAGCGCATGACATCCTTCTTCCTATGTAACAATTGCCAGGAAGAGAAACTTGAATAAGTAGAAGAAATGGTAAATTACACATTCATTTACTGCTTCTAATGCTATTCTACTGTGTCTAACATAAAATTAAATTATTATTATTGTTACAGAATGCGAATGACCGTGCCTAAGGTACCCTTGCCAATAGAGGAGCCGGATCCTGAGAGGCGTGATGTCCATATAGTGGAATACCATTAGCAGAGCGTCATACCCAGCCTATCGATGAGGATGTTGCTTCATTCATCGTCATTACTGCTCCTGATGGTGATACAGCTACGAGAGTTGAGGAGTGAATAAATCAGGCGACGCCATATTTCTCGCTGGAGATGCAGCCAAAACCTTAGAAACCCTTGAAGTGAGTATGACACTCTTTAACCATACTTTTGTGTTACATGTGAAGGGGATCTTCTAATGTATGTATTTTCCCTTTCCGGCGCATGAAATATTTTGCTAAACCTATTTCTAACATTGTTTTGAATATATGTTACAGGGATGTGAGGAGGGAGCGGAGGAAGAAGAAGAACGAGACAGTCGAGAAAAAAAACAGAAGAAGGGGTGTAAGAGGAGGATCCTCAACGAGGGTCCCATGGTCTTCTTATTCATTGAAGATACCCTGCATTCGTCGGAGCATGGAGAATCATTACCCACGCTTGATGACGTCAGCATATCCCCCTCCCATACCATAAACATTGGACTATACTATGACATCCCCTCCCTCTACAAGATGTGAAAGTGATAAATCATATGTTTATATTACAAAATCAGACTGGGATATAATATCCAAAAACATTCCAATGATTGAAGATTAGGGTTGGGTCGAAAGATTCTTTTGCAGTAATCGATTCATACGATTCGTTCACGATTCATCAACCGATTCATACGATTCGTTCAGGATTCATGAATCGTCCCCTTGTCCGCTGGTCTACCCTACTGCACGATTCAATCATGAATCGTGTCGACCACGATTTGTTCATCAATCGTACCCTTGTCTGCTCGACTGCCTTAGTGCACGATTCGTTCATGAATCGTCCGCTTGCCTGTTGGCCTAACCCACTGCACGATTTAATCATGAATCGTCCGCTTGACTGCTGCCTATTCTCACTCAAAATTCTTGTATGAACCGTCTCCCGTTTGTACTTTGCAGTTTGCAGACAAAATGCGCAATCAGGAGTTTGTTGTTACGATGAGGGTTATGATTTTTCTTTCACGAAAAAAGACAATGTATGTAAAAATGCTTTGCGCGCTATTTTGGGTAATACATTTGGAGTTTCCTGAATTGTCAATGAAACCATCCTGTGTGATTCCACTTAAGTTGGGGTTACATAAGCTATTATGCAAAGTAATTATGAAAACATTATTATTATATTCTTCTTCATTTCGATGATTAGGCATTCCACCTGCCTTCGCATTCTTTACTCCCATCTTTTCCTGGGTGTCCGATGTCTCTTTTTACTCACGATTTGTACTTATTAATTAATAGTGGTATTCTTTCTTCAATCGTGTAGTGTAGTTCATATGCTCTTTTCAATTAAATTAATTTTCTTCGATTTTATCATATAATTTATAAACAGTGAGTTCTATAATCTTATGTTTCATTTATTATTAGATCTAATCTAGTGCATCCTTAAGTGCTTCGTAAAAAATTGTTTCCGCACTCTGAAGTTTACTTTTATCCACTATTTATTAATATTATTATTGTTGTTGTTGTACTACATATCAGCTGATATAAGATCGTGCTAGTGCACATGATGATGATGATGATGATGATGATGATGATGATATGGGGTTAAGGGCGCTAAACATCAAAGGCCATAAGCGCCCTTACAAGGTGTAAATATAACATTCAAGAACTAAAAAAAGGAAAAGTCGATAAGTCAAAAACACTAAAAAGCACGCACCCAAATGCTGAAACCACCACACTAAAACATGTTATACAAAACAATAAAAGGGTAAAACCACGTAACAGGAGCTGTAGAACGTTTTGGACATGAGCGCCAAATGTCCACTGGGGAGTAGAGCCCCCATTAAAAAGGCAATATAATATCACAAGGTTAAAAGGCGCTCAGCGCATCATATGCGCCTATTAAAAGCACTGTCATGGCTAAAACGTAAAAGACATTCTACAGCATGCGCGTCGTCTGCCAAAACGTTGGCTATGCCAACAGGCAGACCCACACCACCGCGCAATGGAGCTAAAATTTGACACTCTGTTAAAATGTGACGCACCGTTAGGGGCGCATCACACTCCTCGCATACTGGGGCGGGGTCACCACTGAGCAAATACCTATGACTAAAAATGCAATGTCCGATACGAAGGCGTGTTAAAATTACCTCCTCCCGACGAGAAGCACGGGAAGAGGTAGCCCAGACTAACGGGAGAGGTTTAACCTCCCGCAACTTGTTCCCCCGGAGGGCAGTCCACTCCTCGCTCCAAAGCGAGAGGATGCGGCGACGTAAAACCATAAAAAAATCTGACGAGGGAACAACAGATGTAAAACTTCTGGGTGATAAAATCGCCGATTTGGCAGCGGCGTCGGCAGACTCGTTGCCTGAGATGCCTACATGACCTGGAATCCACATGAAGGAGACGCGGATGCCAGAGGTAATAAGCGAGTGGACCAGGTCATGTATGCGCTGCAATAAATGGCAAAATTGTCAACAAAAAGGGACGATGAAATGCCATGTGGAATACAATCAACAATGGGGTTGATAGCAATCGCAAAAAGTGTGACACTAAGTACAGAGCCGTGCGGTACTCCGTTCTCTTGAATAAAACGACTAGATAAAACCGAGCCCACACGTACACGAAAGACGCGGTCCGTCATAAACTCCCGAAGCAATATGGGAAGACGACCGCGGATATTCCATGCCTGAAGTGTACGTAAAATTCCGCTCCTCCAACAAGTGTCATAAGCTTTTACTCCAGGTCAAAAAACACAGCCACGGTTTGACACTTTCTCAGAAATCCATTCATAATATGCGTCGACAGAGACACCAGATGGTCGACGGTAGAGCGATAGCGACGAAATCCGCACTGAGCGTTCGCTGGAAGTTGCTGAGACTCAAACCACCATGTCAACCGCCCGTTGATCATGCGCTCCCTCACCAGTTGCATTTGCAAGGCGGTAGCGGACAGGGCGGTAGCTGGAAGGTAGTCGGCGATCCTTCCCAGGCTTAAGTATAGAGACAACGGTGGCTTCGCGCCAAACGGAAGGAAAAAGGCAGTCTTGCCAAATACGGTTATAGACCTGTAAGAGAAAGAGTTTACTGTCGGCAGAAAGGTTCTTTAACATCAGGACATGAATGCTGTACGGCCCAGAAACGGACTGCCTAGGGCAATGAACACCGTGCTCCAGCTCTCTCATTGTGAAAAGTTCATTATAACACTCATTATTAGCAGACCGAAAATTAAAGGTGTCGGAATCCAGCCGGTCTTTGATAGAGCGAAAGCCGGCGGAATAATGGTCTTGGTCTGCCGCCTCAAAGGCAGCACCAAGAGTGTTAGCGATGGCAGCCGCATCCACTATGGTGACATTGGAAACCTGAAGGCCAGAAACAGTAAAATGCGACCCTTTACCTGAGAAGCGACGAAGTTTATCCCAAACAACAGATGAAGGCGTAAAGCGATTAAAAGACTCGACAAAACGAGTCCACGACGCATTCGTGCTATCCTGAATAATGCGACGAGCCCTGGCGCGCGATTGTTTAAAAGTCACAAAATTATCAAGTGTAGGGTGTCGTCAAAACACCCTGAGCGCAGTTCTACGGGCACGAACGGCGTCCCGACAATCCTCGTTCCACCACGGAACAGGCGGTCGCCGAGGTTGAGAGGATGAACGGGGAATTGCGCGTTCGATGGCAGAGAAAATCGTAGACGTGAGGTGCAGCACTAGTTGGTTAATGTCGGCGAAGTGCTGATCGTCAAAATGCACGAGGCTGGAATACAAGCTCCAGTCGGCTTTTGTGAATATCCAGGTAGGTACTCTGGAATGCTGTACGTGGTGTGACAGAAGAGAAACGATGCAGAGGTAATGGTCGCTGGAGTAGGTGTCAGCGACGACGTTTCACTAAAGACGACTAGCAAGTTGGAGTGAGCAATCGGCAAGGTCCAAGTGAGAAAATGTACCGGAAGAATCAGAAAGAAACGTAGGCTCACCTGTATTGAGTATAGAGAGATTGAACTGATCAAAAATGTCGGAAAGAAGAGTTCCCCTCGCACAAGCCCTTGGCGAACCCCACAGGGGATGATGGGCATTAAAATCCCCTAACAGCACAAATGGTGTTGGGAGAGCGGACAAGAGATCTCGAAGGTCCGCGTTAGCGAGGGGAGACGATGGAGGTGAATATACAGAGCAAACAGAAAAGAACAAACCGGGTAACTGCAGTCTAATGGCAACAGCTTGCAAGTCGGACGTAGGAGTGAGACTTTGGAAATGAACGTCGTTACGCACTAACAACATGACACCTCCATGAGCAGTAGTACCCTCCTCCGGTTCAAGGTCGTAGCGAACCGGAGTATATCCTCGGAGATCAAAAGGATCATGAGGGCGAAGCTTAGTCTCCTGCAAACACACGACCATAAGCGAATGGAAACAGAATACAAGTTGCAGTTCCGCCCTATGCGATCGTACACCACGTACATTCCAGATCAGGATAGCCATTAAGAAAAAGGGATAAACTGTCTATTTAGAAGGGCGGCTTAAGATTACCTTTTGTTTAACCTTTGGGCTCGGGCTTTTGTTATGGAGTTGGTCAGACTCCATAGCCCCCTTTGAAGGGAGGGCCCACGCGCTCAAAATCAGAAACCGATTCAAGCGCCGTGAATCGGTTCTGGGTGGCGATGGGTGAGGGGTGCCGCTGAGCGCGGCTTGTCCCAGGAGCCTCCTGGGACTGCGACCTCCGAGGAGGAGAAGGTGAACTTTTCTTACCGCACGCACGCGAAGGGTCCTTCAGAAAATCTTTCCTACGAAGTTTCTGCTTTGGTTTCTTTTCAGCGGCTTGCGACTTCATTGATTTTGGACCAGGTTTATAGGGCTTGGTAACTGTAGCTTTAATGGACGGCCGGATGGTAGTGGTGGTCAATGCAGACATGGTCCAGGTCTAAGTTTCGCATCTGCTCGTGGTACTGGCGAGGCAACAACAGAACTAAATGTGCCAGATCGCAGGAGTGAAGGTTGGCGCGCATGATAACACCTCCGGGCTTCAGCGAAGGAGAGTTTTTTCTTTACCCGGATCTCCTGGATCGCCTTCTCGTCCAAGTACCGCGGACAGTCGGCAAACGACGCAGAATGAGACCCTTTACAATTACCGCAGACTAGGGCTGTTGAACAGGTACCTTCGTGTGAGGGTTGGCTGCATGATGCACAGATGGTAACGGCACTCTTACATGAGACTTGCGTATGCCCAAAACGTTGGCATTTGAAACAACGCAGAGGTCTAGGAATATAAGGCCTCACAGTAATCCGCTCGTACCCTGCTGAAATGCTCATGGGCAGATCGACGCCATCAAATGTTAGAAACACGGTACGAGTGGGTACCAATACGCCGTCGCTTTTGGCCTGCACTCGATTAAGCGCTGTCACCTTCTGGTCTGCAAGATATTCCACCAGGTCCTCGTCCGATATACCATCGAGGCTATGCGTGTTGACAACGCCGCGAGAGGAATTCAAGGTGCGGTGCTTCTTAACACGGATGGGATAGCCGTGGAGAAGCGTGGCGCGCAATAAAGTCTTACTTTGTTGATCGGACTTACTCTGAACCAACAATGAACCGTTATGTAGGCGAGTGCAGGAATGAACAGGTACAGCAATTGAGTCAATGGCCTTCTGAATGATAAAAGGGTTCACCTTCTCGAATGATTGTCCTTCCTCTTTACCGGTAATCACTAAGTAACAATCAGCTGTTGGCGGTGCTACTTCTGTTACTAAAACTTTTCGGCGCTTGTTGTTTATAATGGAGAAAGGGTGCTACATAGCGAAAAAATCCTCCACCATTGCAACCGTCTCCGACCTCGGGCTCTGACTTCCCGGGCGTTACCCCGGCTTGCGTGAGTGGCCTATCTATACCTACCTCACCCCAGGGTCACACCTCCCAGAACATAGACAGAGGGACCCAATCGCCGTCAGAAGTCAGCAGCTCATGCAATGGCCCCCCCGCGGGGCTGCAGTTGAACAGCGGATACGAACACATAACCTGCATGACGACCCCGGGTGGTGGGGATGACGCCATTACCCACTCACCCAGCTGCGCACCCAGTGCGCGGGTATCCGTCAGGCTGTGTCCACGGAGGATTAAAATAAAAGGTTAAAAGAAACTAAAATTGTGTGGGCGATTCGCACTCAAGGTAGGCCGGTGAAGAAGTAAAAGGGTTGTGTAAATGAATGGGCGTCGGGCGAAATGTGCATAAATAGAAGAGAAGAAAGAAGCGATGGCAATGGGGCGACATGGAAAGAAGTCCACAGAACGCACGAGAGCCTGCCTTGAGTCCCCCGGTCACGAGAACGAACCCACCTCGACCGGACGGGGATGAATGGGTGAAAATGGCTATGAATGGCTCGGGTACCCCGGGTGTGCTAGTGCAGAAACATTGTATCGATTTCATTTGATCAAATTCGGGGATTCGAATTCATGCCAATGCATGAGAATACGCTTAGTTGTATTACTGCATTTTCTAATAATTTTTATATAGATTATGTTATAGAAATTAACCGTATTTAATTATATGGTCATTTTGGCCGCTTTACTTTTCTGTTTCACGTACATAGTAGGTACAAAAGGAATTGCTTTCTACCCAAACATTTAACATCGAAGTTTCACCGGAAATGCAGGTTTTGAGGCTCTACAAATAAGAAAAACCAATTTTTAGGAAAAGGTCCGCGCGCGCGCGTGTGTGCGTGAATATGAGCAGCATAGCTCAAAAACGAAAAGTCTGGTAAATTCCAAACTTGGCATTTAAGCTCAGTATCTTCCAAAGATGCGACACAAAGATTTTCAAGGAAATCTCCCACCACCCTTTGCATGGAAGATGTTTAGAAAATTGTATTTTCTAAAAAATGACTAGCAGTTCTGATTGAAATACATGTGTTCAACATATTTTCATGAAAAATGAGTTGTATATTTTGAGTCTTCTGGGAATAGCCTCTGAACCCTTGAAGCTCTTTTCATTCTCCACGACTTTTGTATAATTCGTAAATCCTAAGAGATAGACGAAATCTTACCACACACACAAATGTAGAAGATCTGGTTAAAACACATAATTAGCCTTTTGGGGGGGGGAATTGATCATTTATAAGATATTCTTTGTTGTTGGTTTGAATTTTCAACTACTTATACTTTTTTTATATGTGAATTGAAATTTATTTGGATTAAAAGGAAGTAGATAGAAGAACAAGTTTTTATAAAACTAGTTTATAGAAGAGTCGGTAGAGAAAGTCGTGTGAGTGCAATTCATCGGACTTTTTTGTTTCATTTGTAGTGACGTTTTAGGTATGTGGTCATATTGGTAGCTTTGACTTAATAAACAACTCAGTGACTTTTAAGTTCTTTTTACCTTGTTTTTTTATTTTAATTTATGAGTTGAATCGCATTCAAATTCATACTTACAGAATCTGTGGGAGGTAGGGAGCGAAAGTTTGTAATTAAAAAACGCACTCCAGCCCCAACTGGAAAATGAACCCGGGACCTTTGGGCTGGGTTGAGAAGCCAGGATAGTGACCACTCGACCACATAGTCATTTTACGCTTGTTTGTATATGTGTAATGTGTAATCCAAGTCCTCTTTATATAAAGAATTTAAGAATTCCGCAAGGTTTTCTTTTCCCCGCATTTTCGCTTAGTTTGGTGCTGTGCGTAACTTCTACAAATCGTAATCGCGTAATCCGATATACTATAAGGTCTCTAAGAACGTTTAACAGGAAATAGTGTAAAATACTGTACCTTATTTTTTGTTATTTAACTTACTGCAACTTCCGTCGGCAATGTGAAGAACTCGTTTATTCTAATGTCACCAACTGACATTGACTGTATAAATTCATTAAGCAAAGAGCAATCAGTCCATTACGAATTAAGGTGTTCTTCATAAAGACCCGTTAAACGCCGACGTTGCATTAGTAGAAGGACCCCCAAGGATTTGATAAAGCCAATTATAAATAGGCAAATTTTGCATCGGCATATTCGAGGTACTTTTAATGCATTAGAACTGGCTAGTTATTTCGATGCATGTTCCTATACTTTTAATGTAGATTATAGTATATAAATTAATGCTTTTCAATTATATAATTTTAAACGCTTTAATATTTTATAATCACAATGTTATTCAAACCAAGAATTCTAAAATTCTTGTTTTTTTCATTTTGCATATATTTTGGTATTGTATATTACAATGTCTACTACACTGTAACCATACAATACTGTGTATCAAATCTCTCAGTAAAGTACTGAAAATTACTTCAATTGTTTATACCACGTGCTGCAGCCTACGTTCATCCCTTGGCAATGCTTAAAATTCATTTTACTGCGCTTTACAGCTATTTACACAATTTGTTTTTAAGAATTAATCTTTCTCGGTACTCCTAGGTTATGATATCAGCATATCAAAGAATCGTGTTGATCTACCAATTCATATTATGAATTCTAGCGATTTTTTGGACCTGTGTAAGTCACTCAATATTTTGATCATTCTGGAGTACTACGAATCGACAGAACTCGACAATACCTTTTTTTATGCGGTGTTCTGTTTTCGTATACCATGTTACAGCATCACAATGCTTCCCGCATGGTAATTTCCTTGCTCATCATCGTACTCACTCGGCAACATTCGTCCGGGCTCAGCTTGGCAGCCAAAGCTTAGGGTGGGCAGTAAACAAAGCGCAAGCGAGAATGAATCGAGAATGTGCTGATCACGATTCTTTTTGAACGACGATTCATGTACGATTCTTACGATTCATTTTGAACGACGATTCATACACGATTCTTACGATTCATTTTGAACAACGATTCATGCTAAGATTGCCACGATTCATGCGATTCTCTCCTTGTAGTCGTTCATATGAACGATTCGTTCATGAATCGCCCCATGTCTATTGAAGATTACCAACGCCAAGAAAAAAAGTTTACGTGTGATAAATATTGTGACAATGTAATTTATGCATACAATATTATTGTATTTCTTGACCATTCCATTCACCTCATAAATACTTGTTTAAATAATAATGTAATATCTTTAGACATTGATGGTGTAGGGAATCTAAAACGACTATTGCCCTATATTGAAACACACTTGAATATTTTAAACGAATTCTACAAGTCAGGAGCATCTAGTTTTTCAGGGAGTAGTAGGGGAGAAGGAAAATGCTTGAAATGTATGCTAAAGTCAATAAAAGAGTGTTTTAGTATATGAATTCAATTTATTACTCATAAAATTATCCTAGTACAAACCTTCACAAAAAACCATACACCCATTTCCAAACACACATGGAGATAATTATATGATTGTTTGCATCACATCAGAAAGAGGTTCGTAGGTAAATACTTTTCCACGTACAATCACGCAGTAAATTGACGTCTGGGCAGGGATATTTGCAGATGCTTGAATCTCGAGTCTGATGTTCACAGCTCCATTTATAACCTCCTCGGGTTGGTGAGAACAGTCTATTACGAATAAAGGTGCACGGTGAAGACAATCCTTTCTCTTCAAGAGGGAATAATTATCTATTTCATAATAGGAACTTTGAAATTTGCAGTACATTATATATAGTGAATCAAACCTTGAAATTTTAAAGTCCAATTTCAAATCATGGTAGGGGTAGCATTCACTGTTGAGGAATAGTCTCAAATTAGTAATATTGCAGTGATCAAACTCAGAACTGTTGTTTCTATAATCACCCAATCTTGCAGTCTGCGCACACACTATGATGAAGCGAGGTATCTCGAGCCTAGATGTTGTTGCTACATTCCACGTGAAAGATCTTTTCTGGGGTAAAGCAGGCTGGGTATGAAGATCCATGGATCGAAAGGCGAGTTGTAGATGACTATCAGACTTGACAATTTTTAGAATGTAAACCCTTTCAGCATCTGAAAGACGAATTACAGGCATCCTCCATTCGATTCTAGTTAACTTTACATTACCTTCCTCTCTATTTGAAGTCTGGACACAATTTCTAGAATCTTTGGATGTTATGAGAACCAATTCAAACTTGCTGTTGAGGATAAGCTCCTTGTGGTCATCAGCAAATCCTAGGAGCATCGACAGAGGTAATAAAGCATTGAAAGTCGCAGCATGCACTATATCAATTTCTTCACCAGGATAGACCCATCCTGCATTCAGCAATCGATTCTACTCCATAGGGTTGAGAGCCGCATAATTTGGTATAGTTGTAATAATTCCAGGATTCCTTGTTCTGTCTATAGCTGTAGCATTCATATCTAGACGAATCTCAATAAACATGAAGGCTATAGCATTATTAGTAAACTTCGCTGTAGTAGTAGGAGATCCATCAACCTTGGTGAGAGCACCTTTGATGTAGAGATAACTCTTGTTAGGTAGCGTATACAAATTTTCAGCTTGGCAGGGTATTCTAATTTCATCATTTACATCCAGAGTGGAGGTGTTGTACGGTAGAAAAACATGCTCCTCCTCCTTGGTGATCTTGTCATCAAAGGCTGGAACCTCTGTAACGTTTAAGATGTCCATTATAGTAGTTTGTAGCCTAGCCTCTCGAGGAACTTGCGGTTAGCACGTGTTAACTCCTCGGTAGCTGGGGAAGTAGTATGCTTCAAACCTGCTATACGTCGTATATTACAGTATTTGATATAGCTTTTAAAATGTATTGCCTTTGTGCCTTATGTAGAGTCTTGTAGTGATAACCTCGTTCCTGAAGTTGATTGTCTTACCGTGTTGATCTACCATTCAAATAGTGATCTGATCTATATTGTCTGTGTCTATGACAGGTAAATATGTCGAGTTCCAAGGTTCCTGAGAGATGTGATAGGTTGGTGGAACAGATGGGAAAAACTTGTAGAGAGAATGTCCATTTTTACCGTCAATGAAAGAGCCTGTTGTAATACTGCACTCCACACGTATGATACTCACTTTAAGTATATTTACAAGATCGTCAGATTCAAACACTTCTCCAGGAGGAATTATTTTAGTGTCGGTGAATCCTAGAAGTGAGCCAATAGATCTAGCTTTAGAAAATTCTGCTGTATATAGAAATTTAATTTCAGCCTTCATTGTATTATTATTAGACATTATAAAGAAGACATCATCATTCAATCCTAGTTTATCCTTTAGAAATGCATTGATATCGGCAATGTCGTAAGTTCCATGAGGAATGACAATGGTTTGAGGTTTACCATTATGGATATAATGAAATCGATTATTACTTTCATCGACGTTAGGTATTGAATAGAATGTTTCAAAATTCAAGAGAGCAACCTCATAATGATCTGGAGGATCTAGCTGTGGAGGTGGGTTTAGATACGTCGAAGTAGCTCACTGTAACTGTATAACTCATCTTGACAATGTAGCATTGCAAGCACAAGTGCCCACAGATGACTGAATCGAAATTCTGGTATCTCTGTGTATTATATAAGATTTTAACACCTTATAGATATTTCTCAATCTCAGAAGGTGGTTTCAAATTACCAAACCTATCAGAGTAGTGTGGGATATCACCTTCTTTCCTTCAGCAACCTAGTGTGTTCCTTCATTAATAGAGGCATCGCGATTGGCTATAAGTCTCTCTTTGAAGTGAGCCTTTAAAGGTAGTTTTTCAATCATATATACTCCTCTAAAATAAGGAATTTTTACACGTTTGGCATAAACTTTGATGTCTACGATACTCAGGGCTTCCTCCGGTATGTTTACAATCCTCTTCCACAGTTTTTGGCTTCTTCTTTAAAACTTTGCCTTTAGATCCTCTATTTTTCAAGGTCCTGTCGATTTTAGATGCAGCGGCTCAAGACATCAGCGACATTACAGGTAAAAATCTCCTTTATTCTTCTTCTTACACCTTCTCTTTCGGAGTCCCTTTCCTCGGGCCTCCATCGCCTTGTTATACCTCGCAACGTCT
The DNA here is from genome assembly GCA_030765065.1 of Deroplatys truncata. Taxonomy (NCBI): domain Eukaryota; kingdom Metazoa; phylum Arthropoda; class Insecta; order Mantodea; family Mantidae; genus Deroplatys; species Deroplatys truncata. The sequence continues at coordinate 281,755,681 of CM060990.1, forward strand.
GCTAAGTGCCTATCAGCAGCCTGTTTTATTGACTGCAGAGGCTATCAGAGCAGCACTGCCAGCTGTAGCGCATAAAGCAGCAATTATGGGATTGAGTGGTAAAAAATCCTCTTGTCTTCTTCTTTCTCTTTCCGCCTCCCACTGTAACCTTTCCCTTCATGATTGCAGTTACTATCCTCGCCGCTACCCTTTCATCAAAAGTTGAAGCTGATGACTACACGCGTTTCCAGGTCTTCTCTGCAAGAATCTTATCCGCTAATTGTCTTGAAACACTGTCCTTATGCTCAGCGTATGCGATGTCGTGCTGTTTGCAAGCTTCGTCTAATTGCTTAATTCACGGGTCTCCTCTTTTTAGACGTTTTTCCAATTTAGTGCCCGGACCACAATATCTACACCCGGGCAAGTGAGCTTCAAAGGGGAGTGAATTAATTATTGAATTAATAATTCTAGAGCCGCGTTTATACCGCAACGACCTCTCTCTCTTAGCTCTCATGATATGCTAATCGAGTAAGTGCATGCATTAGCCCTTTTATATTTTCCTTTGATGTCTAACCGAAACGTATCCACACGCTGCAAATGAATTCAAGCATTAACTACTTTGTAATCGGTAATATTAATATAAACAGCGTGCATACTTTTTATAACTTAGTTGTTAACATTGAGCTTGTTAAGCAGCACTGCTGTCTACCTATCCAGGTATTAGACTTTGGAAGCGACTTTAGATGCGATCGTCATGGGAAGCTATTTCCATATAATGTCAGAGCTCTTATTTTAGGGAGTTCCAGTACAAGGAAAACAAATGTATTGCTCAAAATGCCACTCCATGAGAATGAACTACGCTTCGAAAAATTGTATATTTATTCAAAGTATCTCTATCAACCAGAGTATCAATACCCAATTAAAGTACTTGGAAATGTCGACGGTATAGAAGTGAACATTTTCGACAACGGAAAAGATGTTTTGCATCCTTCTGAAGTCAAAGAAAATTCAATCTTTGTATTTGATGACGTCATTCCTGAAAAGCAGGAGAAGATAGAATCCTTTTATAGTATGAGTAGACATCGAAATGTCGACTCTGTATATCTTAGGCAATCTTATGCTAAAGTTCCAAAGCATTTAATTCGCTATAATACAAACATAATTATACTCTTCAGGCAAGATAATTTAAACTTGAAGCATATTTACGAAGATTATGTAAATACCGACATCACCTATAATGAATTTAAAGATCTATGTAAGAGCGTTTAGGAGAGTGTATCAGAATGAGGGCTCTTTGTTGTGAAAGTTCCTGAATTTCACATGAATGATGGGCGATATAGGAACGGTTTTGATGTATATATTAAGCTGGATAAAAAAGAAAATGCTCATTCATAGTTAATCATGAGCATCGACAGGTTAGGTTCCTAGAGAACTGCTCTAGCTAGAAGAGTGTTTGATAATTTTATCATAAATAGAGATGCCAAAAGAAACTATGAATTCAACAGTAAGAGACTGTGCAATATTCACGATCCTGAAGATAATCATGATGCATCCAATACCGGGCCCGGTATTTTAGGGGCCCGCAGAAAAAAATTGTTATCAAGACTATTAATGAATATAAAAATTAAAATATGGACAAATATAAATACAGAAATATGCATAAGATAAATAGCAAAGTCTAATGTCGGTCTGCATAAAAAATTAATGGTCAGATCATTCAAAACGGTTTCCTAGAATGGGTGAACGTTTAGTTGAGTTTAGCACAACTGTGTGTGTTAACAACCCTTGTCCTTAACTTCGACTTCTCTTGGTACACTTGTTTGCATCATGTTTCTCTGTCGTCACAACAGAGCGGCGCATAATTACAACGAAAATGAGTACCAAAATATCACATTAGGCAGAAAATTATTCTTTATTGATGTGTAGTGATCCTGAGATTGTAATTTGCAAATTTTTTCTAAACATTTAACTTTTGTCACACTTTTCATTCGGCAACAATGTCAATTGTCAATTATCCGTTAAGATGTGGTGAATAATGGTTAGTCAACAGCCAACTCAGTTTCAGACGAGCTTTCTTCGCGAGAAGTTAGGTGTATCGAAAAAGTGGTGTGGTATTTTTAAAGCTTTACTTTACTGGTTAAAAGTTTAAATTTTTTAGTTTTTCTATTTAATTCTGTAATTTTTCAGAAAAATGAAACCATTTAAAGTTAAGTACGAACATCTAAGTGGTGCACAAAAAAGAAAGAAACGTGAATTAGAAAAAGAAACAAATTAGTGAAAATAGGTGATTTTTTCTCTTCCTAGTAGTAGTACTAGTTCAACGGCTACGGAGGTTTGCAGTGTCACAAGTGAGTACGCTTCTGAAGTGAACACCAATAATAATTGTGGAAGTGAAAACGAAGCTTATAACAAACTCACAAACTATTCAAATGATCGTGCAGGTTATCAATTAGATGTAGATAATGAAACCAAAATGTTCTTTGTTAGACGTGATGATGATGATATAGGGGTGAAGGGCGCTAAACAGCTATGGTCATCAGCGCCCTTACAATGTATAAAATTTAAAATCTAGAAATTAAAATCCGAGACACAAGCCCGCTTAGTCTAATCAATAAAATCATGTCAAAGACTAAAAACCACCACTAAAGACATAGTAAATAAAACAATAAAAGATTAAATTACGTGTCAGGAACTGTAGAAGTCAAGGGATTAGAGCGACATATGTTCTTAGGGAAGAACAGCCCCCCATTAAAACGGAGATTAAAAATTCACAAAACTAAAACACGCTCATCACATTAAATGCGTCGACTAAAACTGTCATTCATAAAACGTAAAAGGCATTCTACAGTATGCGCGTCGTCTGCCAAAACGTTGGCCATACAGACAGGCAAAGACACACGAACACGCAATTGGGCTAAGACCTGACACTCTGTTAAAATATGACGCACCGTTAAGCGTGCCGAACATTGGCCACAGAGTGGTGCGGGATCACCACTAAGCAAGTGTCTACGACTAAAAACGCAATGTCCGATACAAAGTCGTGTTAAAATCACCTCTTTCCGACGAGAAGCACGAGAAGAGGTGACCCAGACAACCGGGAGAGGTTTAACCTTCCGCAACTTGTTCCCCCTAAGCGCCGCCCACTCATCCTGACAACGCGAGAGGATGCGCTATCGTAAAAAAACATAAGAATCGGAGGAGGGAACATCACAGGTAAAACATCTGGATGAGAAAATCGCCGATTTGGCAGCGGCGTCGGCAGATTCATTCCCTGAGATGCCCACATGACCTGAAATCCACAGGAAAGAGACGCTGATGCCAGAGCCACCAAGCGAGTGCAGCAAGTCATCTATGCGCTGTAGTGATGATGATGATGGTGATGATGAGATCTGGTTTAAGGGCGCTCAACATCTAAGGTTATTAGCGCCCTTACAATAAACAAAATATAAAAATTAAAGGCCAAAAATTAAAATATCGGACACAAACCCGCTTGGTAGAAAACAGTGAAACCAACAGACCAAATTCTAAAACCTACCACACTAAAATCGTGGTCAAAAAGAGTAAAACGACGTGTCAAGAGCTGTAGAACGCATGGGACATGAGCGCCATGTGTCCACTGGGGTGTAGAGTCCCTATTAAAACAGACATAAAATTACAAAGCTAAAGGACGCTCAGGGCATCAAATGCGCCGATTAAAATCACTGTCAATAATACAACGTAAAACACATTCTACAGCACGCGCATCGTCTTCCAAAACGTTGGCTATGCCAACAGGCAGACCCACACGAACACGCAATGGAGCTAAAACCTGACACTCTTCTAAACTGTGACGCACCGTTAAGGGTACAACACACTGCTCAAAGAGTGGAGCGGGGTCACCACTGAGCAGATATTTATGACTAAAAAGGCAATGTCCAATCCGTAAACGAGCTAAAATTACCTCTTCCCGACGGCACGAATGAGAAGAGGTACCCCAAACTAACGGGAGAGGCTTAACCTCCCGCAACTTGTTCCTCCGGAGGGCCGTCCACTCATTGCGCCAAAGCGAGAGGATGCGATGACGTAAAATAAAACACAAATTTGAAAAGAAAACAATAGAGGTAAAAAATCTGGGTGAAAAAACCGCCGATTTGGCAGCGGCGTCGGCAGACTCGTTGCCTGAGATACCCACATGACCTGGAATCCACATGAACGAGACGCTGATGCGAGAAGCACCAAGCGAGAGGAGCAGGTCATGGATGCGCTGTACGAGGGGGTGGTAATTGTACAAAGCCTTAATACATTGAAGGGCACTCAGAGAGTCAGTACAAACAACACTGTGCCGCAAGTCGTGCCGCTGAACGTATAAAATGGATTGAAAAATACTAAAACGTTCGGTAGTAAAAATGCAGCATTGGCTTGGTAAACGGAAGGTAAAACTATGCCGACCATAAATAAAGACACACCCTACTCCAACAACAGTCTTAAACCCTTCAGTATAAATAAAATGACATTCTCCGAATTGCGCCTGTAGTTCTAAAAACGCTATTTAAAGACTGAAGAAGGGGTCTCATTCTTCGGCATCGACGTTAACCCAAGGTGAAAAAGGGCCTCAGCGCGCAACCAAGGAGAAAAACGCGTTTCCCCCCTGGGAAGGGCCGGCGCTGGGTAAAGTCCAAATGCCGAAGAACTTGTCGAGACCGAACCCCTGGAGGGAGCAATGCAGAGGAGCTAACGAAATATTGTCAATCAAGCGAATCCTCGAATAATAGGTCGAAGGACGGATGGTCAGGTAAGCTTGAGAGTCGGCATGCGTAGCTGCACAAAAGCATCTCACGTCTGAAGGACAGCGGAGGCTCTGCAGCTTCAGCATATAGGCTAGGTACAGGGCTGGTTGGAAAGGCCCCCGTAGCGACTCTTATGCTACGATGGTGAATGGCATTCAATCGACGTAATACAGATGGACGTGCGGAAGAATAGACAATGCACCTGTAATCAAGCTTCGGTCGGACCAAAGAGCGATAAAGATGCAGAAGGACGGTCCGAATAACTCCCCAGGATGTGCCACTTAAAACACGTAAAATACTAAGAGAACAATCACACTTTGCTTTTAAAAAGGAAATGTGCGAGGTCCAGCTCAGCTTTCTATCAAAGATAAACCCCAAAAATTTCACCTCGTCTGCAAAAGGACGGATCTCCGACTGAAGATGGAGAGAGGGCGGAGCGAAAGCCTTCCGGCGCCAGAAATTGATGCATACGGACTTCTCGGCGGAGAGATTAGAGCCGTTGGCGTTACTCCAGGCGTAGAGACGGTCGATACAGCTCTGGAAACGGCATTCGAGCAGATAGGTCCGCCGTGAACTGCAATAAATCGCAAAATCGTCAAATAAAAGGGACGGTGAAATGCCAGGTGGAATACAATCTACAACGGGGTGGATAGCAATCGCAAAAAATGTGACACTGAGTACAGAGCCCTGCGGTACACCGTTCTCTTGAATAAACCGACTATATAAAACCGAGCCCAACGTACACGAAAGACGCGGTCAGTCATAAGCTCCGGAAGAAATATGGGAAGACGACCGCGTAAATTCCATGCGTGAAGTTTACGTAAAATGCCGCACCTCCAACAAGTGTCATAAGCCTTCTCTAGGTAGAAAAACACAGCCACTGTTTGACACTTTCTCAGAAACCCATTCATAATATGGGTCGACAGATAGACCAGATGGGCGACGGTATAGAGGTGACGACGAAATTCGCACTGAGGCTTCGCTAGAAGTTTCTGAGAATCAAGTCACTATGTCAACCGCCCGTTGATCATGCGCTCCATCAGCTTGCAAATGCAACTGGTGAGGGAAATAGGGCGGTAGCTGGAAGGTAGTTGGCGATCCTTCCCAGGCTTAAGTATGGGGACGATGGTGGCTTCGCGCCAAACTGAAGGAAAAGCGCCGTCTTGCCAAATACGGTTATAGACCTGTAAGCGAAACAATTTACTGTCGGCTGAAAGGTTCTTCAACATCACGACATGAATGCCATCCGGCCCATGAGCGGAGTGCCTAGAGATATTAAGAGCGCTCTCCAGCTCCCTCATTGTGAAAAGTTCATTGTAACACTCCTTAATAACAGACCGAAAATTATACGTCTCGGAATCCATCCGGTCTTTCAGAGTGCAAAAGCAGGCGGAATAATGGGCAGAACTGGAAACCGCCTGAAAGGCAGCACTTAGAGTGTTACCAATGGCAGCCAGATCCACTACGGTGGCATTGGAAACCTGAAGGCCAGAAAATACAATGCTACACTTCACCGGAGAAGATACGAAGTTTATCCCAAACAACAGAGGAAAGCGTGAAGCGATTAAAAGGCTCGATAAAGCGAGTCCAAGAAGCCTTCTTGCCACTCTGAATAATGCGACGAGCCCTGGCGCGCGATTGTTTAAAAGTCACCAAATTATCAAGTGTAGGGTGTTGCCGAAACACCCTAAGTGCAGTTCTACGGGCACGAACGGCGTCCCGACAATCCTCGTTCCACCACGGAACAGGCGGTCACCGAGGTTGAGAGGATGAACGGGGAATTGCGCGTTCGGCGGCAGGGAAAATCGTAGACGTAAGGTGCTGCACTAGTTGGTTAATGTCGGCGAAGGGCTGATCGTCAAAATGCACAAGGCTGGAATACAAGCTCCAGTCGGCTTTTGTGAATATCCAGCTAGGTACTCTCGAATGCCGTACGTGGTGTGACAGAAGAGAAACGATGCAGGGGTAATGGTCGCTGGAGTAGCGGTCAGCGACGACGTTCCACTGAAGACGACTAGCAAGCTGGAGTGAGCAAACGGCAAGGTCCAAGTGAGAAAATGTACCGGAAGAATCAGAAAGAAACGCAGGCTCACCTGTATTGAGTATAGAGAGATTGAACTGATCAAAAATGTCGGAAAGAAGGGTTCCCCTCGCACAAGCCCTTGGCGAACCCCACAGGGGGTGATGGGCATTAAAATATCCCAACAGGATAAATGGTGTTGGGAGAGCGGACAAGAGATCTCGAAGGTCCGCGTTAGCGAGGGGAGACGATGGAGGAGAATATACAGAGCAAACAGAAAAGAACAAACCGGGTAACTGCAGTCTAATGGCAACAGCTTGCAAGTCGGACGTAAGAGTGAGACTTTGGAAATGAACGTCGTTACGCACTAATAACATGACACCTCCATGAGCAGGAGTACCCTCCTCCGGTTCAAGGTCGTAGCGAACCGGAGGATATCCTCGGAGATCAAAAGGATCATGAGGGCGAAGCTTAGTCTCCTGCAAACACACGACCATAGGAAAATGGGAAAGCAATAAAAGTTGCAGTTCAGCCCTATGCGATCGTACACCAAGTACATTCCAGGTCAGGATAGCCATTAAGAAAAAGGGATAAACTGTCTATTTAGAAGGGCGGCTTAAAATTACCTTTTCTTTAACCTTTGGGCTCGGGCTTTTGGTATGGAGGTGGTCAGACTTCATAGCCTCCTCGAAGGGAGGGCCAACGCGCTCAGAGCAAGAAACCGATTCAAGCGCCGTGAATCGGTACTGGGTGGCGATGGGTGAGGGGTGCCGCTGAGCGCGGCTTGTCTCAGGAGCTTCCTGGGACTGCGACCTCCGAGGAGGAGAATGTGAACTTTTCTTACCGCGCGCACGCGGAGGGTCCTTTAGAAAATCTTCCCTACGAAGTTCCTGCTTTGGTTTATTTTCAGCGGTTTGCGACTTCATTGACTTGGGACCAGGTTTATATGACTTGCTAACTATACCAGAAATGGACGGCCGGATGGTAGTGGCGGTTAATGCAGTCATGGTCCAAGTCTGAGTTTCGGCATCCACTCGTGGTAATGGCGAGGCAACAACAGAACAAAATGTACCAGATCGCAGGAGAGAAGTTTGGCGCGCATTGTAAGTCCTCCGGGCCTCAGCGAAGATGCGTTTCTCCTTTACCCGGATCTCCTGGATCGCCTTCTCGTCCAAGTTCCGGGGACATTCGGCAAATGACGCAGAATGAGACACTTTGCAGTTTACGCAGACGGGGGCTGTGGAACAGGTACCTTCGTGCGACGGCTGGCTACTTGAGACACAGATGGTAACGGCTTTCTTACAGGAGACTTGCGTATGCCAAAAACGTTGGCATTTAAAACAACGCAGGGGGCTAGAAATATAAGGCCTCACCGCAATGCGTTCGTACGCTGCTGAAATGCTCGTGGTCAGATCGACGGCATCAAAGGTTATAAACAGGGTACGAGTGGATACCAATACTCCGTCGCGTTTGGCCTGCACCCTATGCACTGCTCTCACCTTTTGGTCTGAAAGATAGTCTACGAGTTCATCGTCCGACATACCATCCAGGCTATGTGTGGTAATGACGCCTCGACAGGAATTCAATGTGCGGTGCTTCTTCACACGGATGGGATAGCCGTGGAGAGGCTTAGCGCGCAACAAGGTCTTACTTTGCTGATCGGACTTCGTGTGTGCTAATAAGGAACCATTCCATAGACGAGTCCAGGACTGAACCGCACCAGCAATTGCATCATTGCCCTTTTGAATGATGAAAGGGTTCACCTTCTCAAAACTTTTCCTTCTTCGATTCGTGAAATGACCAAGTAACAACCAGTTGTCGGTGGTGTCACTTCTGTTACGTAAACGTTTCGGCGCTTGTTGGTATTAATGGAGAAAACGTGCTCTATAGCGATATAATAAATCCTCCACCATTGCAACCGTCTCCGACCTCGGGATCTGACTTCCCGGGCGTTACCCCGGCTTCGGTGAGTGGCTTTTCTATACCTATCTCACCCCAGGGTCACACCTCCCAGAACATAGACAGAGGGACTTAAGGGCCGTCGGAAGTCAGCAGCTCATGCAATGGCCCCCTCCACGGGACTGCAATTGAACAGCGGGTACGAACACATACCCTACATGACGACCCCGGATGGTGGGAATGACGCCATTACCCACTCAGCTGCGCACCCAGTGCGCGGTTATCCGTCAGGCTGTGTCCACGGAGGATTAAACTAAAATGTAAAAGAAGTAAAACTGTGTGGGCGTTTCGCACGCAAGGTAGGCCGGCGAGGAAGAAAAAGAGATACATAAATAAATGGACGTGGTGCGAAATGTGCAGAAGTAAAAGAGAAGAAAGAAACGATGGCGAGGGCGACATGGAATGAAATGCACAGAACGCACGAGAACCTACCCTGAGTCCCCCAGTCACGAGAATGAACTCACCACGACCGGCCGGGGATGAACGGATGAAAATGGCGATGAGTCTCTGGGGAACCCCCGGATACGCCATTCCCGTACTCACAAAAGGTGAGCCCCTGGGGGGAACACAACGGGAAAGAATTTTATAACAAATTCTTTAAACGACTAATGTTAAAAGTATAATATTAATCGCTACAACACCTATACCAATGTGAAGGCTGTAGCTGTTGAGCGTTGAATTCGAACTTTGAGGTTTATGATGTACCGAGAGTTTTGGTCCAAGACTCATACAAGTGGGTAGATCTTTTACCTTGAATCATTGTAAAGTAAAATGATAATTTTCATTCGACTATATGCATGAAGCAAATGAAGTGAAAAACAACGATCTTCTTCTGACAGTGTATAATTATAATTAAGAACGAAGAGAGAAGCATGGAAGTTTAGTATTGGTGATTATGTCAGCGTATCTAAACATAAAGGACATTTTGAAAAGGGCTTTTATTCTAACTGGAGTATTGAAATCTTCAAAACCTGATATTTCCTGTGAATCGCACCAAACCTGCAACATACATACTAAAGGATAGGAATGGTGAGGTGATAGAAGGTGCCTTCTATGGATAAGTACTAAAAAGTATAGCTATCCTAACACGTATTCAGTAAAAACGGTTTTACGTAACCGTGGAAACAAAGTTCTTTTAAAGTGGTATAATCTTCAGATGCTGAATGGATTGATAAAAACGATTTGGTGTAATGTATGAAAAATTAATAACGACCAATGTTTTATGACTAAAATCATTAGTATGTTTTTATTTTAAAACCCTTCCTATTATTCTTAGGGAAAAATGTAGATGCTTAACCCTCGCATTGTGAAATAAATATACAATATTATAACCATATATACAACATTAAGAAAAAATCAGAGGGAAAAGTAATACACAGAAACCCACACACCTTTAAAATGAATATAAAGTACAAAAATATATATGTAATATGAAAAAATCAGAGGGAAAAGAATTATACAAAAAATTAACATACCTGAAATCTATTTTTACACATGGTATACATTATTTACGTTTTACAAGGATAGGCACTAGCAATCATCAGCTATTAGGGTATAATGGCCCCAAGCTAAATTCTTATAGGATTCTTCCATCAGCTTCCGCTTGTCGTCACCCCCTTCAACGCCAATTTGTTTGTTTCAATAGTTGCAATTTTGTGGTTTTAACTACCAAAAGTTTTCTAAACCGAATAAATTTTCAGACTATGATCTTTCAAGCATTCAAAAAATGGCCGAAATCTATTTTCTCCATACCCGTGCTGGTGATGCGCTTTCTTTCTTTGTAGTTTGTTCGTTGTATCTGTAGACGTATAATTTTGCTCTGATACCACATAATCTTCCATAGCCACGCCGCCCAACTGAACCTTGAATTAGCCAATATTTTTCTTGTTGGCCTGCTGAATGCCATATGCATTACCTTTTTCAAAGTTTGAGGTTCAAAGTACTATGGGTTATCCCTAACGAATTCATAGATCGTTTCAAAAATGAAGGAGTCTGTATACATGTAATTCAGCAGCAAGTCTTTCAAAATTAGCTTCATCACATTATAAAAAAATCGTGCATTATAAATTTGGAAAGGTCCAAAATCGCATGCCCGATGTAGATTTGCTTATTCATATGTACCTCCTCTCTGCCCAGTTCGATGCCTACAAGCTTTTCCTCGAATATGATAGTGCATAGATATGTGTTGCGTGCTGTCAACTTTCTTGCCTGTTCTCATTTACTAACTATTTTAAAATCATGTAAGAACGTAGGGTTTTACGGCCGGTGTCACAATTATAACTAATATAATTTTCCGGGCTGTTATGCCGTGGTCTGCTGAAGAAAGATTTCCCAGACGTTTCGTCCACAACTGCGGTGGACATCTTCAGTGGCGCGGGCGAAGTCTTCTCGGTGAATGTATCGCAGCGTCTGATGCGTTGGCCGTTAGTGCCGCTCTCTTTATAGTGTGGACGCTCTCTGCTGATTGGCCCGCTGGTATGAGGGGGCTGGCGCCGGCTGTGTTGTTGCTCTCTTCTGATTGGCTCGTATTGAAGCCGAGGGCGAACACATTATTAGATTTCAGGACACCAACATTCTTTCCTCCATAAAACATTACCATACCCGGCTACAACGCGAAGCAATAGAGATTTACAAACATCCCAATAATTTCAATAGGAAAGAAGAAGCATTGAAACTCAACAGCAACTGGCATCTAGTCATCAAAAACAAGAAAGGTCATACAAAACCGAAAAACACTGCGAGCCAATCAGAAGAGAGCAACAACACAGCCGGCGCCAGCCCCCTCATACCAGCGGGCCAATCAGCAGAGAGCGTCCACACTATAAAGAGAGCGGCACTAACGGCCAACGCATCAGACGCTGCGATACTTTCACCGAGAAGACTTCGTCCGCGCCACTGAAGATGTCCACCGCAGTTGTGGACGAAACGTCTGGGAAATCTTTCTTCAGCAGACCACGGCATAACAGCCCGGAAAATTATATTAGTTATAATTATTTTAAAATCAGTGTTTTTCCGACACTCTCGATGAATTTCCCGTATACGGCATTGTTCATATTTTCCAAAGATTTTCTCCGAATTTGGAAGTTTCTTGAGCTCTCTTCTCTGTATGGAATCAATATAGGTCTTTAGCCAGTTAGACTGGTCTTAGGACACCAGCCTGTGAATGTCTCATAGTTACGCCCTGGTCGATACACTCCTGCATATCCCTGTAGTGCAAGACATATTTGCGTTTATTATCCAATACTGCAAGCAGTTTCTTGTATTGCCCGTTTGGTGGTGTCGCGCCTTGTGGGCAGAGAGGAAGCTCGTTTGGGCGTCGTGGATATGATCAGGGTATTCGATATTTACTTCTAGTACATAGCCTGTCTCCGAATCTTCTTTGGCGTTCATGAAATTTATACTGTCAATCACTTTTTGGTGAGCCATTTTAGGTTTTTATAAGGGAGGGTCGAAATCATTGAGGCACCGTATAAGTTGTTTATGTCCCAATAGGACAGGTGCTTAACAGGTGCATGTTGATAAAAGCTGGATATGTACCTGTGGTTAGCTTTGGAATAGCCCTTCACCGCAGTGCACGGTGCACCTCTTATACACGAATCGAAGATCTCCAGCACGCTCTTGTCGGATATTAAAGAACGTTTCGCCCTTATGGCCTTCAACGTTGCGTCAAAGGCAAGTCCTGGTAATGTATAAAACCATGCTGGGTCAAGTTTATACATTTTCAGATCTCGATAATTTTCATAAATATCCGCCAAGAGCATTTATCCGTTTTAAGATATACCTCAACGTATTTCCCGAGATTCCGGATATTAAAGGCATCCCGGTCTTTTACAACATGCCTGTATTTCTCGTTGGTGATGTACTTGGCTTGTAGAGTGCTGAAGAAGACCTCTTTCGGTGGTAGAGATGTTTCCTCCAGATTTTCAAGGGTCGACACATAGTCATAGGGGAATATCCCCTTGCTCGTTACCAGCTTAAAATGCTCTTCAACAGGATATTATGCTTTGGTTATTTTGAAGTCACTCTCCTCGAGCAGGTCAGCCAGGCCGGTCAGCTTGTCATCAAGAAACTTAAAGCTTTCCAAAAACCTGAAGCTGATGTTCCTGTACCTTTTGCTGAACGTTGCATACCTTTCACCACTTTGAGCTATGCACGATATGGGTTATTATCGTATGCCAGGTGACTTATCAGGAAGTGACTGCATAATTAAATAGGCAATGTAAAAATTGCACCTACTATGAGCAGCAGCCAGATATTTCCCGGCCACGCGATCGTGATCCCTAATGAGTAAATCGCTCATAGCGAAAGACTCAAGGCATATATGGCATTCAGAGACATTATCGAAATTCTGTTGCTCTTCAGGGGATAGATCCATAGTTTTGAGATTAGAATGCATGTAGATGGCTTCATTAGCGATTGACTTTAATTGCTTGAAGAAGTCATCCATGGCATTTAGACCTCTGAAGAGAAAGAATTTCGACAACGTCTCGTCATGTCTACATACCAGTTTTAAGGCAATAGAACTTGCTTCATGTTCTTGAATGGCTCAGGTCCAGCTCAAGTTCCTTGAGGGCTCGCAAGACTGGCCTTTTGCAAGAACAGATCCAATGTCGGCATACATGACAAAAGGTAGAGTAGCGCTTTTGGAGAATGCCTTAAATTCAAATTAGTCATCTATGTGCTTCCAGAGACATCTCACTGGCGCATCTCTTGCGACATGCCTCGCATGGCCACATTCTACACTCATATTTCATGACTTGACTCCTTACAATGATGATGAGATGCGGTTTAAGGGCGCTAAACAGCTAAGGTCATCAGCTCCTTTACAAAGTATAAAATTTACAGTCAAAAAATAAAAGACGGGTAAAAGACCGCATGATTAAAAAACGGGACACAAACCCGCGATGTCCAAAAGGTAAAAACCAAAAACACCAAATACCAAAAACGAACACACTAAAAAACGGTCAATAAAAGAGCAAAACAACGTGACAAGAAATGTAGAATGCAAGGGACATGAACGCCAGATGTCCACTGGGAATGATGATGATGATATGCGGTTTAAGGGCGCTAAACTGCTAAGGTCATCAGCGCCCTTACAATGTATAAAATATAAGGTCAAAATATAAAAGACGGGTAAAAGAACCGCATAATTAAAAAACGGGACACAAACCCGCGATGTCCAAAAAGCTAAAAATAACAATAATACAACATTAACAATAATAACAATACAAATATCCGAAAAACCAACACACTAAAAGCATAGGCAATAAAAGATTAAAACGTGTCAAGAACTGTAGAATGCGAGAGACATGAGCGCCATATGTCCACTGGGGAGTAGAGTCCCTATTAAAACATACCGAATAAAATAACAAAGCTAAAGGACGCTCAACGCATCAAATGCGCAGACTAAACTCGCTGTCACTAATAAAACGGAAAACACATTCTACAATACGCGCGTCGTCCGCCAAAACGTTGGCTATGCCAACTGGCAGACCAACACGAACGCACAATGGAGCTAAAACCTGACACTCTCTCTTAAATGTGACGCACCGTTAAGGGCACATCACACTGCTCACAGAGTGGAGAGGAGTCACCACTGAAAAGATACCTGTGACTAAACAGACAATGTCCAATCCGTAAACGAGCTAAAACTACCTCTTCCCGACGACACGAACAAGAAGAGGTACCCCAGACTAACGGGAGAGTCTTAACCTCCGCAACTTGTTCCCCCGGAGGGCCGTCCACTCATCCCTACAAACCGAGAGGATGCGGCTACGTAAAATAACAAACAAATCTGTGGAGGGAACAACAGAAGTAAAATAACTGGGTAATAAAATCGCCGACTTGACAGCGGCGTCGGCAGACTCATTACCTGAGATGTCCACATGACCTGGAATCCACATGAAGGAGACGCTGATTCCAGACACACCAAGCGAGTGGAGCAGGTCATGTATGCGCTGTACGAGTGGGTGGTAATGGTACAGCGCGTTAATACTCTGAAGGGCACTCAGAGAGTCCGTACAAATAACACAGTGCCGCAATTCGTGCCGCTGAATGTATAAAACAGATTGGTAAACGCTAAAACGTTCGGCGGTAAAAATTGAACATTGTCCAGGTAAACGAAACGTAAAACTACATTGACCAAAAACAAAGGCACATCCTACTTAAGCATCAGTCTTAGATCCATCGGTAAAAATAAAATGAAAATCCCCAAATTGCGCCCGGACTTCCAAAAAAGCCGATCTAAAGACTGAACAAGGGGTCTCAGTCTTCAGCATCGACGTTAGCCCAAGGTGACAGTAGTCCTCAGCGCGCAACCATGGAGGAAAAGGCGTTTCCCCCCCTGGGAAGGGCCGGCGCTGGCGTAAAGTCCAAATGCCGAAGGAGTTGTCGAAATCGAAACCCTGGAGGTAGTAATGCAGAGGAGCTAACGAAATATTGTCGATCAAGCGAATCCTCGCAAAATAAATCGAAGGACGGGTGGTTAGGCAAAATTGAGAGCCGACAAGCATAGCTGCACAAAAAAGGTCCACCGGAAGGACAGCGGAGGATCTGCAGCTTCTGCGTACAAACTGGGTACAGGGCTAGTTGGAAAAGCCCCTGTAGCGACTCTTATGCCACGATGGTGAATGGTATTCAATCGACTTAACACAGATGGACGTGCCGACGAATAAACAATACACCCGTAATCAAGCTTGGATCGGACCAAAGAGCGATAAAGGCCAAGAAGGACGGTCCGATCAGCTCCCCAGGATGTGACACTTAAAACACGTAAAAGAATAAGAGAACGGTCACACTTTGCTTTTAAAAACGAAATTTACGAAATCCAGCTCAGCTTTCTATGAAATATCAACCCCAAAAATTTCGCCTCGTCTGCAAAGGGAAGTATCCCTGGCCCAAGATGGAGAGAGGGCGGAGGGAAAGCCTTCCGGCGCCAGAAATTGATACAGACGGATGTCTCGGCGGAGAAATTAAAGCCGTTGGCGTTACTCCAGGCGTAGAGACGGTCGATACAGCTCTGGAGACGGCGTTCGAGTAGACAGGTCCGCCGTGAACTGCAATAAATCGCAAAATCGTCAACGAAAAGGGACGATGAAATGCCAGGTGGAATACAATCAACAATGGGGTTGATAGCAATTGCAAAAAGTGTGACACTAAGTACAGAGCCCTGCGGTACTCCGTTCTCTTGAATAGAACGACTAGATAAAACCGAGCCCACACGTACACGAAAGACGCGGTCCGTCATAAATTCCCGAAGAAATATGGGAAGGCGACCGCGGATATACCATGCGTGAAGTGTACGTAAAATGCCGCCCCTCCAACAAGTGTCATAAGCTTTGTCCAGGTAAAAAAACATAGCCACGGTTTGACACTTTCTCAGAAATCCGTTCATAATATGCGTCGACAGGGACACCATGTGGTCGACGGTAGAGCGATAGCGACGAAATCCGCACTGAGAGTTCGCTAGAAGTTTTTGAGACTCAAGCCACCATGTCAACCGCCCGTTGATCATGCGCTCCATCACTTTGCAAACGCAACTGGTGAGGGAGATAGGGGTAGCTGGAAGGTAGTTGGCGATCCTTCCCAGGCTTAAGTATAGGGCCAAAGTGGCTTCGCGCCAAACGAAAGGAAAAGCGCCGTCTTGCCAAATACAGTTATAGACCTGTAAGAGAAAGAGTTTACTGTCGGCTGAAAGGTTCCTTAACATCAGGACATGAATGCCGTCCGGCCCAGGAGCGGAGTGCCTAGAGCAATGAAGAGCGTGCTCCAGCTCCCTCATCCTGAAAAGTTCATTATAACACTCATTATTAGCAGACCGAAAATTAAAGGTGTCGAAATCTAGCCGTCTTTGATAGAGCGAAAACCGGCGGAATAATGGTCTGAACTGGATACCGCCTCAAAGGCAGCACCCAGAGTGTTAGCGATGGCAGCCGGATCCACTATGGTGGCATTAGAAACCTGAAGGCCAGAAACAGTACATGTGACACTTTACATGAGAAGCGACGAAGTTTATCTCAAACAACAGATGAAGGCGTAAAGCGATTAAAAGACTCGACAAAACGAGTCCACGACGCCATCTTGCTATCCTGAATAATGCGACGTGCCCTGGCGCGCGATTGCTTAAAAGTCACCAAATTATCAAGTGTAGGGTGTCGCCGAAACACCCTAAGTGCAGTCCTAGGGCACGAACGGCGTCCCGAAATCCTCTATCCACCACGGAACAGGCAGTCACCGAGGTTGAAAAGATGAACGGGGAATTGCGCGTTCGGCGGCAGAGAGAGTCGTAGACGTAAGGTGCTGCACTAGTTGGTTAATGTCGGCGAAGGGCTGATCGTAAAAATGCACGAGGCTGGAATACAAGCTCCAGTCGGCTTTTGTGAATATCCAGTTAGGTACTCTGGAATGCTGTACGTGGTGTGACAGAAGAGAAACGATGCAGGGGTAATGGTCGCTGGAGTAGGTGCCAACGACGACGTTCCACTGAAAACGACTAGCAAGCTGGAGTGAGCAAATGGCAAGGTCCAGGTGAGGGAATGTACCAGAAGAATCTGAAATAAAAGTAGGTGCACCTGTATTGAGGATGGAAAGATTGAACTGATCAAAAATGTCGGAAAGAAGAGTTCCCCTCGCACAAGCCCTTAGCGAACCGCACAGTGGGTGAATGACATTAAAATCTCCCAACAGAAGAAATGGTGTTGGGAGAGCGGACAGGAGAGCTCGAATGTCCGCGGGAGCGAGGGGAGACGATGAAGGTGAATACACAGAGCAAACAGAAAACAAAAAGCCGGGTAAGTGAAGGCGAACGGCAACAGTTTGCAAGTCGGTTGTAGGTGTGATAGTTTGAAAATGAACGTCGTTACGCACCAAAATCATGACACCACCATGAGCAGGAGTACCCTCCTCCGGTTCAAGGTCGTAGCGAACCAGAGTATATCCTCGGAGATCAAAAGGATCATGAGGGCGAAGCTTGGTCTCCTGCAAACATACGACCATAGGTGAACGGGAACGCAATAAAAGTTGCAGTTCCGCCCTATGCTATCGTACATCACGAAAATTCCAGGTCAGGATAGCCATTAACAAAAAGGGATAAACTGTCTACCTAGAAGGGCGGCTTAAAATTACCTTTTGTTTAACCTTTGGACTCGGGCTTTTGGTATGGAGTTGGTCAGACTCCATAGCCTCCTCGAAGGGAGGGCCCACGCGCTCAGAGCGAGAAACCGATTCAAGCGCCGTGAATCGGTTCAGGGTGGCGATGAGGGGCCGCTGAGCGCGGCTTGTCCCAGGAGCTTCCTGGGACAGCGACCGCCGAGGAGGAGAAGGTGAACTTTTCTTACCGCGCGCACGCGGAGGGTCCTTCAGAAAATCTTCGCTACGAAGTTTCTGCTTGGGTTTCCTTTCAGCGGCTTGCAACTTCATGGAATTTGGACCAGGTTTATAGGGCTTGGTAACAGTAGCTTTAATGGACGGCCGGATGGTAGTGCCGGTTAACGCAGTCATGGTCCAGGTCTGAGTTTCGGCATCTACTCGTGGTACTGGCGAGGCAAAAACAGAACTAAATGTGCCAGATCGCAGGAGTGAAGGTTGGCGCGAATGAAAAGGCCTCCGGGCTTCAGCAAAGGAGAGCTTTTCCTTCACCCGGATCTCCTGGATCGCCTTCTAGTCCAAGTACCGCGGACAGTCGGCAAACGACGCAGAATGAGACCCTTTACAATTAACGCAGACTAGGGCTGTTGAACAGGTACCTTCGTGTGAGGGTTGGCTACATGTTGCACAGATGTTAACGGCACTCTTGCATGAGACTTGCGTATGCCCAAAACGTTGGCATTTAAAACAACGCAGAGATCTAGGAATATAAGGCCTCACAGAAATCCGTTCGTACCCTGCGGAAATGCTCGTGGGCAGATCGACGCCATCAAATGTTAGAAACAGGGTACGAGTGGGTACCAATACGCCGTCGGGTTTGGTCTGCACTCGATGCACTTCGGTCACCTTTTGATCGGAGAGATATTCGACTAGGTTTTCGCCCGATATACCAACGAGGCTATGTGTGGTAACAACGCCTCGAAAGGAATTCAATGTGCGGTGCTTCTCAACACGGATGGGAGAAGCATAGCCCGCAACGAGGTCTTAATTTGCGGATCGGACTTTGATTGTGCTAATAATGAACCATTCCGTAGTCGAGTGCAGGATTGAACCGCACCGGCAATAGCATCTATGCCCTTCTGAATTATAAAAGGGTTCACCTTCTCAAAGTTTTGTCCTTCTTCTGTTCTTGAAATGACAAAGTAACAAACAGATGTCGGCGGTGCTACTTCTGTTACAATAAATTTTCGGCGCTTGTTTGAATTAATGGAGAAAGGGTGCTCCATACCGAAATAAATCCTCCCCGGCTTGGCTGAGTGGCATATCTATACCTATCTCACCCCAGAGTCACACCTCCCAGAACATAGACAGAGGGACCCAATCGCCGTCAGAAGTCAGCAGCTCATGCAATGGCGCCCCCGCGGGACTGCAGTTGAACAGCGGATACGAACACAAACCCTACATGACGACCCCGGGTGGTAGGGATGACGCCATTACCCACTCACCCAGCTATGCACCTCGTGCGCGGGTTTCCGTTAGGCTGTGACCACGGAGGATTAAAATAAATGGTTAAAAGAAACTAAAAGTGTGTGGGCGTTTCACACTCAAGGTAGGCCGGAGGAGAAGGAAAAGAGATGCGTAAATGAATGGAAGTGGTGCGAAATGTGCATAAATAGAAGAGAGAGGAAAGAAACGATGGCGAGAGCGTCATGGAATGAAATGCACAGAACACCCGAGAGCCTACCTTGAGTTTCCCGGTCACGAGAACCAACCCACCTCGACTGGACGGGGATGAAGCGATGAAGATGGCGAAGAGTGGCTCGGGAACCCCCGGTTACGCCAACACCCGTACTCACATTAGATCAGCCCCTGGGGGTGGCAAGGGGAGACGATCGAGTTGAACAGACAGAAAAAACAAAAAAGAAAATGCCGGGCAATTGAAGCCTAACGGGAACAGCTTGCAAGTTGGACGTAAGAACAAGTGTTTGAAAATGAAGCGGTTACGGACTAACAACATGACACCTCCATGAGCAGGAGCACCCTCCTCCGGTTCAAGATCGAAGCGAACCGGAGTATACCCTCGGAGATTAAAAGGATCTTTAAGGGCGTAGCTTGGTCTCCTGCAAACACACGACCATAGGTGAATGGGAACGCAATAAAAGTTGCAGTTCCGCCCTATGCGATCGTACATCACGTAAATTCCAGGTCAGGATAGCCATGAATAAAAGGGATATGCTGTCTACTTAGGAGGGCGGCTAAAATTTATTTTCTGCTTAACCTTTGGGCTCGGGCTTTTAGTATGGAGTTGGTCAGACTCCATAGGCGCCTCAAAGGGAGGGCCCACGCGCTCAGTACCAGAAACCGTTTCAAGCGCCGTGAATCGTTTCTGCATGAAAATGGGCGAAGGGTGTTGCTGAAGCGCGGCTTGTCTTAGGAGCATCCTGGGACTGCGACCTTCGAGGAGGAGAAGGTGAACTTTTCTTTCCGCGCGGACGCGGAGGGTTTTTAAGAAAGTCTTCCCTGCGAAGTTTCTGCTTGGGCTTCTTTTCCGTGGCTTGGGACTTCAGAACCTTAGGACCAGCTTTAGATAACTAGGTAAGCGTGCTAGAGACTGATGGTCGGATGGTAGTGGCGGTCAAGGCAGTCATGGTCCAGGTCTATTTTTCGGCATTTACTCGTTGTACTGGCAAGGCAACAACAGAACTGAAGCACCAGATCGCAGGAGCGAAGGTTGGCGCGCATGGTAACGCCTCCAGGCTTCAGCAAAGGATAGGCTTTCGTTTACCCGGATCTCCTGGATCGCCTTCTCGTCCAAGTACCGCGGAGAGTCTGAAAATGACGCTGAATGAGACCCTTTGTAATTGACGCAGACGGGGGTTGTTGAACAGGTACCGTTGTATGAGGGCTGGCTACATGTTGCACAGATAGTAACGGCACTCTTACATGAGACTTGCGTATGCCCAAAACGTTGGCATTAAAACAATATAAGGCCTCGCAGAAATCCGTTCGTACCCTGCTGAAATGCTCGTGGGCAGATCGACGCCATCAAATGTTATAAACAGGGTACGAGTGGGTACCAATGCTCCGTCGCGTTTGGCCTGCATTCGATGAACCGCTGTCACCTTCTGGTCTGCAAGATATTCTACCAGGTCCTCGTCCGATATGCCATCGAGGTTATGCGTGGTGACAACGCCTCGACAAGAATTAAAGGTGCGGTGCTTCTCAACACGGATAGGATAACCGTGGAGAAGCGTGGCACGCAACAAGGACTTACTCCCATGTTCGGATTTGGTGTGAACCAACAATGAACCAATCCGAAGACGAGTGCAGGAATGAACCGCAGCTGCAATAGCGTCAATGCCCTTCTGGATAATAAAAGGGTTCACTTTCTCAAACGTTTGACCTTCCTCAGTTCGGGGAATCACTAAGTAACAACCAGTTGTTGGTGGTGCTGCTTCTGTTGCAATTACTTTACGGCGCTTGTTATTTATAATGGAGAAAGGGTGCTCCATAGCGAAATAAATCCTCCACCATTGCAACCGTCTCCGACCTCGGGCTCTGACTTCCCGGGCGTTACCCCGGCTTGGGTGAGTGACCTCTCTATACCAGACTCACCCAGGGTCACACCTCCCAGAACATAGACAGAGGGACCCAATCGCCGTCAGAAGTCAGCAGCTCATTCAATGCCCCCCGCGGGACTGCAGTTGAACAGCGGATACGAACACATACCCTACATGGCGTCCCCGGTGGTGGGGATGACGCCATTACCCACTCACCCAGCTGCGCACCCACTGCGCGGGTATCCGTCAGGCTGTTCCCACGGAGGATTAAAATAAGGGGGTAAAAGAAGTAAAAGTGCGTGGGCGTTTCTCACGCATGGTAGGCCGGCGAAGAAGGAAAATAGAGGCGTAAATGAATGGACGTGGGGCGAAATGTGCAGAAATATAAGAGAAGAAAGAAACGATGGCGAGAGGCGACTTGGAATGAAATGCACAGAACGCACGAGAGCCTACTTTGAGTCCGCCGGTCACGAGGACGAACCCCCCTCGACCGGACGAGTTTGGAAGGATGATGATGGCGATGAGTGGCTCGGAAACACCCAGGTGCGCCAAAACCGGTACTCATATAAGGTGAGCCCCTGGGGGGACTCCTTACAAGTCTGGATAAATCATTAATCAGGCAGTTGTGTGACTTAACCTCCTGTTCAATGTACAGTAGATTGACGTAGTGTTGCTTCTTTTCACCTGTTTGATATAGAGAAATAATGTTCTCATTCTCCTCCTTACCAAACACTGAAATAGATACTCCGTTATTCTTCTTTTCAAAGCATTCAATTTGATGCAGGGGTACTGTGAATTCAATACCCTCATAATTGAATGCTTTGAAAAGCAGCACAAAAGGGCATACGGTTGTTCTACTTCCATTTTTCTTCGCAGGGTATTTAGATGCTAGCATGCACCATGAAAAGTAGAAATTGTCTTCGTTCTTGACATTTATCACCGCATATTTATTCCTAATTTTCTGGGGCAATTCAATGTAAGTTGCTGCATGTAGAGGGTCATAATGTGTAGAGCGCATTACCAGGCCAAGTATGGAAAACAGTGGTTTCGACGAAGCGCCCCCCTCATATTTGGAAATGTTTTCTAAAATGTCCCCCGCAATTGAAGAAAACATCTGATTGAGGTCGTTTAATGGAAGTATCAACACGGTCTTAGAATTAAAGAATGAAGAAACTAGCGTCTCTTTATCAAGTTTATGTATTAAATATGAAAGTTCCTGGGAACAATTAATTTTAAATTCAGACCTGCTTTTCTGCAAAGACGTTTCCACATCTTTAATTATAGGCCCCTTGCACTCATCTAAAAAGACTCTGGGGTCGAGTATTTCTAATGTATTTCTATTCTACTACTAAAAATACGTCCCTTGAATGCCGATTGGGTGGTCTTGCATTCCAGATCCTGAGAATTGCTAGCATTAACCTTGACTTTTTAACTATGATTTTCTCACTCCCGTCCGGCGCCTGTCTCCTCTTTCCGTTCAGTAGTGATGAATCCTTGGATGATGATTCACGTACTATGTTGGGTGATGAGGGGGCTGACGGTGTAGCGTCTACGGCTTCAACAGGCATGTTGGGTGATGAGGAGGCTGACGGTGCAGCGGTTACGGCTTCAACAGACATGTTGGGTGATGAGGAGGCTGACGCTGCAGCGGCTACGGCTTCATAGATGATCTCGTGCGATGCGGATCAATATGTTGCGATCTCCATGGACTGGCATCCCTCGTCCGCCAGAATCTTTCCTAGAATAATAATAATAGTATAGCGGGTGTAGAAGCTGTAAATATGATTTGTTACACTAATTTATATAAAACACTGAAGAATTCTTACCATTCGGCAGTTGCTGCATGCAGGAGGCAGGGTCCCAACCTTGATGATTGGGTGCCGGAATAGCACAGGATGCAGATGGTGCAGCAGGCGGCGCAGCGGTCACGGTTGAAGCATTCCTGCCCGAAAATAAAGTCCACTCCCTGGAATAATAATGATAATAATAATAGTATAGCATACGTACATGTTCATAAAACGCTAAAGAATTCTTACCGTTCGGTGCTTGCTGCATGTATGAGGCAGGTTCCCTTCCGTAATGATTGGATGGCGGAATAGCATGGAATGCAGATGGTGCAGCAACCGGTACAGCGGTCACAGGTTGGCACATTCCTCCCCCGAAATACAGTCCACTCCCTGGAATAATAATAATAATAATAATAATAATAATAATAATAATAATAATAATAATAATAATATAGAATGTGAATAAGATGTTCGTAACACGCTGAAGAATTCTTAACATTTGTTGGCTGCTGCATGTATGAGGTAGGGCCCATCCGTAATGATTGGTTGTCAAAATAGCATGGAAGGCGGATGTTGCAGCAATCGGAGTAGCGGTCACGAGTTGAACCGTTCCTGCCACTCCCTGAATAATAATAGTGAATAAGATGTTCGTAACACGCTGAAGAATTCTTAACATTTGTTGGCTGCTGCATGTATGAGGTAGGGCCCATCCGTAATGATTGGTTGTCAAAATAGCATGGAAGGCGGATGTTGCAGCAATCGGAGTAGCGGTCACGAGTTGAACCGTTCCTGCCACTCCCTGAATAATAATAATAATAATAATAATAATAATAATAATAATATAGAATGTTTAAAAGATAATCATAAAACGCTGAAGAATTCTTACCATTTGGTGGTTGTTGCATGTATAAGCCAGGGGCCCATCCGTGCTGATTGGATGTCTGAATCCTGTTATTCACAGGCTCTTCCAGCAGCCGGCGGCAAGTATCTTGCTGGAGCTGGTTATAAGCTTCAGATAGATTACCAGATCCGGTTGCTGAAAACATAAGTAATTTACGCGTTAGATTTGGTTTCTTTTAAAGAAAAGCTATATTATTAAGTTAATTTACTATATTGCGTATAGCTTACACACACGCAAATGTCGATGTATATAACTCGGAATAAATATCTATTGCAAAAACAGAACATTTATTATTCAACACAGTCATGGAAACTATCTCTTTTAAAGTAATGGAAACAGACTGAAGGTTTTCACTAAATGAATGCGTAACGTAAAATGAAACATATCCCAATAGTTATTAACTGAAGAATGTTCAATCGAGGTAACGTGCGAGGCTCGAAACCAGGAGGTCCTGGGTTCGATACCCGTCGATTGCCAACGGAAGAAATTTCTATAGCATATAAAGAACATTTATTATTCAACACAGAAGGTATTCAAATAATATATATATTTTCTCTAGAAATGAATTTAATTAATGCTAGAAATCCCGATTTAAACACTTGGAATAATAAGTTGGCTTAAAAATGAATACCTAAATAAACTGTTTGCACTAGAGAAAATTAAATTCACACATTAACTGAAGAATGTTCAACTATTTGCATATAAATGCCTGACATTCAAAAAACAAGAAGTAACTCATAAATTGCCTGCAGAGAGTAATAAGTTAAGTTTTAAAGTAAATGAAGTGTTTTTACAACTTACCTGACAGGATGATTTTTATGAAATATTATAGAGCGTTGTAAACCCAGAAGAGATCTTCACTCAATGAGATGACTCGAGAAACTGTAAAAAAAATTCTGGAGGAGCAGACTAATATATCACTCTTTTTGCAATATAAAATGCAGACGAAAGGCGCGACGGTATAAAATAGATTGATTTTGATTGGCTACTCTACCCCCATCGAGTAGAAAGAGTCATGGAGGGACGTTAGCCTCGCGCAGGGGGACATTTCATAAATAAATGTATGTAAAAACAGGTTAGGGGAATTCCAGCGTCATGCCGTAATACGGAAGTAGGGAAAATCCCTCTGTGTATAGAACGCTAGGCTATTGTTTTGAATACGTGTATTACTAAACATTCGCTGTTTATTAATCACTCAAGTGTTATATTTGAAGCATTCACAGGTATATGGAAATGTTATCTCCTCGGAGTGTGTTGTTTGGAAATCCCTCCATTAAGACCGTAAAGACCGGTGTGTATGAATGTCTTATAAAAGCGGGATTTCCAAGGACTAGATTCCCCCATCCTCAAGGTAAATACAAAATATTTTTCCAGGAATGTATGAAGAACCGCATAACTTGTTGATGCATTTCTTAAAAGACCGCCGGTGTGCGTTTTCAGAACAAGATTTTAAGAAAAACAGATATCAAATTATATTTGAAGCGCTCCCGTGGTTGGACCCCTCTGCTGGAGTACTCAACACGACTTTTGACAGTATATGTTTTGAAATCCATACATCCCGTTATTTACATATTTTGCAATACTTATATATTTTCTAAGAGGTGATGATGATGATTAGATGCGGTTTAAGGGCGCTAAACTACTAAGGTCATCAGCGCCCTTACAATGTATAAAATATAAAGTCAAAAATATAAAAGAACCGCATAATTAAAGACGGGACACAAACCCGCGATGTCCAAAAGCTAAAAACAACAATACAACAATCCCAAAAATCAACACACTAAAAGCATAGGCAATAAAAGAGTAAAACGTGTCAAGAACTGTAGAATGCGAGGGGCATGAGCGCCATACATCCACTGGGGAGTAGAGTCCCCATTAAAACACACAGTATAGAATTGCAAAGCTAAAGGGCGCTCAACGCATCAAATGCGCAGATTAAAATCACAGTCACGAATAAAACGTAAAAAACACTCTACACCACGCGCGTCGTCTGCCAAAACGTTGGCTAGGCCAACAGGCAGACCCACACGAACACGCAATGCAGCTAAAACCTGACACTCCTCTAAAACGTGACGCACCGTTAAGGGCGCATCACACTGCACACAGAGTGGTGCGGGGTCACCACTCAGCAAATACCTATGACTAATAATACAATGTCCGATACGAAGGCGTGTTAAAATTACCTCTTCCCGACGAGATGCACGGGAAGAGGTAGCCCAGACTAACGGGAGAGGTTTAACCTCCCGCAACTTGTTCCCGCGGAGGGCCGTCCACTCATCGCTCCAAAGCGAGAGGATGCGGCAACGTAAAACAATAAACAAATCTGACGAGGGAACAACAGAGGTAACACTTCTGGTTGATAAAATCGCCGATTTGGCAGTGGCGTCGGCAGACTCATTACCTGAGATGCCCACATGACCTGGAATCCACATGAAGGAGACGCTGATGCCATAGACTCCAAGCGAGTGGAGCAGGTCATGAATGCGCTGTACGAGCGGGTGGTAACTGTACAGCGAGCTAATACTTTGAAGAGCACTCAGGGAGTCGGAACAAATAAAACAGTGCCGTAAGTCGTGCCGCTGAATGTACAAAAGAGACTGATAAATGCTAAAACGTTCGGCGGTAAAAATCGAACATTGCTCCGGTAAACGAAAGGTAAAGCTATTTCCACCACAAAAAAGGCACATCCTACTCCAGCATCAGTCTTGGATCCATCAGTAAAGATAAAATCAAAGTCCCCGAATTGCGACTAAAGTTCTAAAAACGCTGATCTAAAGACTGAAGAAGGGGTCTCATTCTTCGGCATCAACGATACCCCAGGTGACAGAGGGCCTCAGCGCGCAAACATGGAGGAAAACGCGTTTCCTCCCTTGGAAGGGCCGACGTTGGCGTAACGTCCAAATGCCGAAGAAGCTGACGAAATCGAACCCCTGGCGGGAGCAATGCAGAGGAGCTAACTAAATATTGCCGATCAAGCTAATCCTCGTAAAATGCCGCGAAGTACGGGTGGTCAGGCAAGCTGCAGAGTCGACAAGCATAGCAACACAAGCGCATCTCACGCCTAAAGGACAGCGGAAGCTCTGCAGCTTCAGCGTAAAAACTGGGCACGGGGCTAGTTGGAAAGGTCCCTGTAGCGACGCTAATACTACGATGATGACTGCGATTCAAGAGACGTAACACAGATCGACGAGCCGATGAAAAGACAATACACCCGTAATCAAATTTGGATCGGACCAAAGAGCGATAAAGACGCAGAAGCACGGTCCGATCAGCTCCCCAGGATGTGCCACTTACAACACGTAAAAGATTAAGAGAACGGTCACACTTTGCTTTTAAAAAAGAAATGTGCGAATTCCAACACAACTTTCTATCAAAGATCAACCCCAAAATTTTCGCCTCGTCTGCAAACGGAAGTATCCCTGGCCCAAGATGGACAGAGGGCGATGGGAAATACTTCCGGCGCCAGAAGTTGATGCAGACGGATTTCTCGGCGGAGAAATTAAAGCCGTTGGCGTTACTTCAGGCGCAGAGATGGTCGATACAGCTCTGGAGACGGCGTTCCAGTAGACAGGTCCGCCGTGAACTGCAATAAATGGCAAAATCGTCAACAAAAAGGGACGATGAAATGCCAGGTGGAATACAATCAACAATGGGGTTGATAGCAATCGCAAAAGGTGTGACACTGAGTACAGAGCCCTGCGGTACTCCGTTCTCTTGAATAAAATAACTAGATAGAACACAGCCCACACGTACACGAAAAACGCGGTCCGTAATGAACTCCCGAAGAAATATGGGAAGACGACCGCGGATATTCCATGCGTAAAGTGTACGTAAAATGCCGCCCATCCAACAAGTGTCATAAGCTTTCTCCAGGTCAAAAAACACAGCCACGGTTTGACACTTTCTCAGAAATCCACTCATTACATGCGTCGACAGGGACACCAGATGGTCGACGGTAGAGCGATAGCGACGAAATTCGCACTGAGCGTCCGCTAGAAGTTTCTGAGACTCAAGCCACCATATCAACCGCCCGTTGATCATGCGCTCCATCACCTTGCAAATGCAACTGGTGAGGGAGATAGGACGGTAGCTGGAAGGTATCTGGCGATCCTTCCCAGGCTTAAGAATAGGGACAATGGTGGCTTTGCGCCAAACGGAAGGAAAAATGCTGTCTTGCCAAATACGGTTATAGACCTGTAAGAGAAAGAGTTTACTGTCGGCTGAAAGGTTCCTTAACATCAGGACATGAATGCCGTCCGGCCCAGGAGCGGAGTGCCTAGAGCAATGAAGAGCGTGCTCCCGCTCCCTCATTGAAAAACGTTCGTTATAACATTCATTATTAGCAGAACTAAAATTGTATGCTGTGGAATGAAGCCGGTCTTTAATACAGCGAAAGCCGGCGGAATAATGGTCTGAACTGGAAACCGCCTCAAAGGCAGCACCCAGAATGTTAGCAATGTCAGCCGGATCCACTATGGTGGCATTGGAAACCTGAAGGCCAGAAACAGTACAATGCGACACTTTACCTGAGAAGCGACGAAGTTTATCCCAAACAATAGATGAAGGCGTAAAGCGGTTAAAAGACTCAACAAAGCGAGTCCACGACGCCTTCTTGCTATCCTGAATAATGCGACGAGACCTGGCGTGCGATTGTTTAAAAGTCACCAAATTATCAAGTGTAGGGTATCGCCGAAACACCCTAAGTGCAGTTCTACGGGCACGAACGGCGTCCCGAAAATCCTACTTAAACCACGGAACAGGCAGTCGCCGAGGATGAGAGGATGAACGGGGAATTGCGCGTTCGGCGGCAGAGAAAATCGTAGACGTAAGGTGCTGCACTGGGTGGTTAATGTCGGTGAAGTGCTGGTCGTCAAAATGCACGAGGCTGGAATACAAGCTCCAGTCGGCTTTTGTGAATATCCAGGTAGGAACCCTGGAATGCTGTACGTGGTGTGACGGAAGAGAAACGATGCAGGGGTAATGGTCGCTGGAGTAGGTGTCAGCGACGACGTTCCACTGCAGACGACTAACAAGTTAGATGGAGCAAACGGAAAGGTCTAAGTGAGGGAATGTACCAGAAGAATCAGAAAGAAACGTAGGCTCACCTGTATTGAGGTTAGAGAGATTAAACTGATAAAAAATGTCGAAAAAAAGAGTTCCCTTCGCACAAGCCCTTGGCGAATCCCACAGGGCGTGATGCCCATTAAAATCCCCCAACAGAAGAAAAGGTGTTGGGAGAGCGGACAAGAGATCTCGAACGTCCGTCGGAGCGAGGGGACACGACGGAGGTGAATACACAGAGCTAACAGAAAACAAAAAGCCGGGTAAGTGAAGGCGAACGGCAACAGTTTGCAAGTCGGTTGTAGGTGTGATGGTTTGAAAATGAACGTCGTTACGCACTAACAACATGACACCTCCATGAGCAGGAGTACTTTCCTCCGGTTCAAGGTCGTAGCGACCCGGAGTATATCCTCGCAGATCAAAAGGATCGTGACGGCTAAGCTTAGTCTCCTGCAAACACACGACCATAGGAGAATGGGAACGCAATAAAGGTTGCAGTTCCGCCCTATGCGATCGTACACCACGTACATTTCAGGTCAGGATAGCCATTAAGAAAAAGGGATAAACTGTCTACTTAGAAGGGCGGCTTAAAATTACCTTTTGTTTAACCTTTGGGCTCGGGCTTTTGGTATGGAGTTGGTCAGACTCCATAGCCTCCTCGAAGGGAGGGCCCACGCGCTCAGAACCAGAAACCGATTCAAGCGCCGTGGATCGGTTCTGGGTGGCGATGGGTGAGGGGTGCCGCTGAGCGCGGCTTGTCCCAGGAGCTTCCTGGGACTGCGATCTCCGAGGAGGAGAAGGTGAATTATGCTTGCTGGGAACACGCGGAGGGTCTTTTAAAAAGTCTTCTCTTCGAAGTTTCTGCTTCGGCTTTTTGTCAGTGGCCTGTGACTTCATGGACTTTGGACCAGGTTTATAGGGCTTGGTAACAGTAGCAGACTTGGACGGCCGGATGGTAGTGGCGGTTAATGCAGTCATGGTCCAATTTTGAGTCCCAGCAACCTTCCGGCGTATGGGCGAGGCAACAACAGAACTGAATGTCCCGATCGCAGGAGTGAAGGTTGGCGCGCATGGAAACGCCTCCTGGCTTCTGCGAAGGAGAGTTTTTCCTTTACCCGGATCACCTGGATCGCCTTCTCGTCCAAATACCGCGGACAGTCGCCAAATGAAGCAGAATGTGACCCTTTGCAATTAACGCAGACGGGGGCTGTTGAACAGGCACCTTCGTGTGAGGGCTGGCTACATGTTACACAGATGATAACGGCACCCTTACATGAGACGTGCGTATGCCCAAAATGTTGGCATTTAAAACAACGCAGAGGTCTAGGAATATAAGGCCTCACAGAAATCCGTTCGTACCCTGCGGAGATGCTCGTGGGCAGATCGACGCCACCAAATGTTAGAAACAGGGTACGAGTGGGTACCAATACGCCGTCGCGTTTGACCTGCACTCGATGAACCGCTGTCACCTTCTGGTCTGCAAGATATTCACCCAGGTCGTCGTCCGATATGCCATCGAGGCAATGCGTGGTGACAACGCCTCGACAAGAATTCAAGGTGCGGTGCTTCTCAACACGGATAGGATAACCGTGGAGAAGCGTGGCGCGTTTAACAAGGACTTACTTTGTGCCTCGGACTTGCTTTGCACAAACAACGAACCATTACGAAGCCGACTGCAGGAAAGAACCGGAGCAGCAATTGAGTCAATGCCCTTCTGGATGATAAAAGGGTTCACCTTCTCGAATGATTGTCCTTCCACTGTACCGGTAATCACTAAGTAACAACCAGCTGTTGGCGGTGCTACTTCTGTTACTAAGACTTTTCGGCGCTTGTTGTTTATAATGGAGAAAGGGTGCTCCATAGCGAAAAAAATCCTCCACTATTGCAACTGTCTCCGACCTCGGGCTCTGACTTCGCGGGCGTTACCCCGGCTTCGGTGAGTGGCCTATCTATACCTATCTCACCCCAGGGTCACACCTCCCAGAACATAGACAGAGGGACCCAATCGCCGTCAGAAGTCAGCAGCTCATGCAATGGCCCCCCGCGGGTCTGCAGTTCAACAGCGGATACGAACACAAACCCTACATGACGACCCCGGTGGTGGGGATGACGCCATTACCCACTCACCCAGCTGCGCACGCAGTGCGCTGGTGTCCGTCAGGCTGTGTCCACGGAGGATTAGAAGAAAAGGTAGGCAAAGTAGGCCGGCGAGGAAGAAAAAGAGATGCGTAAATGAATGGACGTGGTGCGAAATGTGCAGAAGTAATTTCTAAGAGGGAGATTTGAAAGCTCTTGCATTTTTAGCTCGATTGTCTGCACATGCTGTAGCTGTATAAATAAGGTATTGCATGTATTATTTAACTATAATTTTAGGGTAAATAATGAAAAGAAAGCATTGTATCTCTTCATATAATTTTCCTGAAACGAAGCAGGGATGGTATAATTGTTAGACATGAAGAAAGCCCTTGTATCAATAGAGTTCCGGTGTTCAATGAGTATTAAATATTGCCGATCAGCATCAATCTTCTCTATGATTTTTTGTTTCTCCCCACCGAACGCTGGACTATTGTTTTGAATATGTGTATTGCTAAAAAAATTCGCTGTTTACTAATCACTCAAGTGTTATATTTGAAGAATTCACAGGTATATGGAGATATTATCTCCTCGGATTGTGCTGTTTGGTAATCCCTCCATTAAGACCGGAAAGACCGGTGTCTATGAATGTATTTTAAAAGCGGGATTTCCAAGGACTTGTTTACCCCATCCTCAGGGGGTACACAAAATACTTTACAAGGGATGTATAAACAGCAGTATACCTTGTTGATGCATTTCTCGAAGGCCGCCGCTGTGCGTTTTTAGAACAAGATTTAAAAAAAACAGATACCAAATTATATTTGAAGCTCTGCCATAGTTCGAATTCATAAAAGCATTTGGATCGCTTGAGTTCAGGGTTCGATTCCGCTGGTATTCAATACCGCTTTGTAATTGTATGTTTTAAAGTCAGCGCATCATATTATTTGCACTTACACCGAGTTCTGTCTTTCAGTTCTATCACCTTTTAAATTTCTTTAAAATCCAGTCTAGCGTGAAATGTCATGAAGCTTCCATCTGCTAGCAATAACGCTTTTATAAGAATTTCAGAGGTTCGCAGTGTGCCTAAACAATCACGGATCTGTTATAGGTGGCTTTTCATTTTGTTGCGGGAATACAAAAAAATGGAGTTTTATTTATGAACGCTCTGTAACTGGTGTTAACTAAAAGAACAAGAAAGGGAATGGTTTGTTGTCTTGGCAGTTTAGGGAAAACTCCTAATTTGATTGTTTATTTATTTTTTCAGAGTCAACCCCACGTGTAAACAAGCCTTAGAAATAAAAAAAAATGTTGAAGCGGGAAGTTCCTTATCCTCTTTCAAATGATTTACGCTCGCCTTATCCGTTTTATTTTTTCTGGAAGGTTAGAGGTATATCATGGAGGTTTTCAGGTTTGTTTATCTCATGCAGGAAGTGGACAAGCAAGGTGTACAGGCATACCTTCCCTACGCGGCAGTCAGAGGGAGCATAGGGGTGGGGGTTTGGCGGGTCGTTATGGTCGGAGCAGGTATAACAGAGACTTGCCGGTATGACCTGTTTCATTCCGTGAGAGAACGGCAACGAAGCTGGAGGTCTGATCATGCTTCCGAAAAAATATCACTTTTAAAATACGTTAGCGTTTCGCGTATTTTTCGAGGTAGCTATTTACACTAACTCTCCCTTTTAGTCATGCATTTTTAATTCATCTAAGAGATGTAATATTCTTATAAGCCCAACAGATTACTCTCAAAGCAGAATTAAAGAAGTGTTATTAGTCGTAATATTTATACACTCGTAATAACCGCTTAGTTAAGTTTTAGAAAAAAATTGCGTGGGCGCGCGTGTGTACGCGGGAGTGGGTGAGTGGGATACTTTATCGATATCAACTCCTTTATACCGTATCAATAAAATATACTTAATTGGAATAACTGAATTCATCGATCCGTTAGAGTGCAATATAGCCTTTGTTAGTGCTTTAAATCCCTGATTCTCAATGATGTTGTGAATGGACGAACATTACCTGATTGATTGGAACAGATATTTAGAACTTTAGCGCCGGGACTTTACCCTCAGTATAGGGAAAATACCGCCAAAGGGTGTCAAAACACATGTAAACTTTAATTAGTGGTGTCTTTGTTGCTTAAACCTCTTCCTTCGATAATCAAATTTGACAGCTACATACCACAGCCATTAGCTACAAGAACAATAGCCCATTTTACTGGTTCTCGGTGGGCTGCGTTAGGAGTAGAATACAAAGAGGGGGCGTGGCCTGCGGCATCTATTTCTGGCCTGAAGTGCTAAGTGTTTTCGCACCTCTCCTTTTGAACAATAGGCTATTATTCTGAGTCTCTGGCTGGCGGTATCAGTAGCACACAAAGAGACACCTCCATTAGCGACGAGAACAATACCCTATTGTCCCCGTCCTCTGCCGGACAGCGTTCAGAGCAGGCCACAAATAAGGGGCGTGGCCTGCGGCGTGGAACAAAGAGTCATTAATCTTATTGTCCCGTAAGGGGACAATAGCCCATTGTTCTGTACGAGGACAATATCCCACTGTCCCCGTTCTCTGGCGGGCGGCGTTCAGAGCAGGCCACAAATAAGGGGCATGTCTTGCGGCGTGGAACAAAGGGATATCTGATTATAAATTCTATTGGATTACATGCTTATCAATCGGCGGCATCTTTCTTTGTGGGCTCAAGTCCCTATAGGTATACTACTGCCAAGTATTCTTTTCTTTTTTTGAGAGGCATGCAGATACATGATAATTTCCTACAGTTCATTTTATAATCTTGAACTTTTTCCAATACGCGTTGTTGATTGCTTTCATCACATACACGTTTAGACGCAAGATAAGACAAAAATAAACTCTACGCATTTCCGCTTAAGAAATTACATTCTTAAGCTGACGTCTGAATAATTACCATTATACCTAATATAGTAGGAACTAAAACTTAGAAGAAATGTGTTCAGGAAACACAGGTTTATCAATGTGCAAGCATGTGTGAATAAGGTTAGTAAATCATTAATTTTATGAAAACAAAGCATAGAACATTCATTTGTAATAAAAACGCGTATTCTCCAATGAAATTTTAACAGATATTCATTAACGAACGGGTGCACCGTATAATATAAATGGCAAACGGCTACAATAATTATTAATAGGTATACTTTAATTTACGCTCGCCTTCGTAGATGCGTTTTATTGCACGTTTTATTCTGAATTGCACTAATGCATAGGATTTTACACGTGCTGGAAAATATATGCAGAATATTTTGGTTTATGATTGTTTTTGTATGTTTTCCGTAAACTGTAGTGTTTAATTACGTATGTTTTCCGGTAAACTGTAGGATATAACCTGCAGTGTAAAGCGTGCTTAATACGAAAACATCACCTGCCACCCACCCTCCCAAACTTGCTAATCACGAGTCGCCACTGCTTTGCTGCTATAAATCAACTTCTCCGCTTGAAAAGTTGAAAAATCCCTTGCCACGTCCCTGATTAAAACCAGGGATTTTTAGCTATCTGCGCCGATGTTCTACCCCTGAGATACCATGGCAAGACCATTGACCATTATCCTAAGGTAGTCGTCGTGGTAGTAGTAGTCATAATGATAGTGGGCATCGTCATAATATAAGGCACCGTCGAAGTGTTTAACCGTCTCTTTTGAAAACTAAGGTGTGTAGGAATGCTGAATGAAGTGGGTGGAATGATGCTCAAATGAGCCCGGGATCTATTTAACAGGAAGTTATACCACATTGGTATAATGAGGGTAGTGGGTTTCTTTTAATTAATTGAGTGTTGCTTTACGAACGAAACTATAAACTGTTTGGGCATATCTATGCATTCTAAAAGCTAAAGAATAAAGTAAGTAACCCAAAATTAGCTTTGGATTAGAAAGTTACCTATATTAATTCATAGCTGCATTAATTACTGAATATGTTTAGTTTATTTGTTTATTATTTTATTTAATATGTATTTAGGCACTTTTAGCGTTGTAGGTCAATTTGGCTTTCGAGACAGTGAATGGACGTGTGACAACGCGCAAACGAGCCTCTAGTCACTGAAATTACAGACAAATTATTTTGAACCAGCATCGAAAATAAGGCTAATGAATAACAGGTAGGCCTAAAACAGGGGGTATTTGAAAAAAGAAAATATAAGTAAATCTTACACTGCTATTGTAATTCTTTTGGAGAACGTAAGGCTCATCGATTAACGGAAACCAACAACGTAGAAATACAATTAAGTATATACTGAACTGTTTTTATTTAGATTTATAAAGAGTTTGCGAAATGCTCTCCCACTAATCTCTTAGGTTCACCTCCGAGATAACCTAAGCATGATCTTGACTGGTGAACCCTTTACCCTCTGAAAGTGGTATAAAAGCTGCAGATCTCCACAGCTTCGGCACCGACGTCGCCATGCAGAGAGTCCTGGTCCTTGCTGCCGTCGTAGG
This sequence comes from Deroplatys truncata, assembly GCA_030765065.1. Classification (NCBI taxonomy): domain Eukaryota; kingdom Metazoa; phylum Arthropoda; class Insecta; order Mantodea; family Mantidae; genus Deroplatys; species Deroplatys truncata. The sequence goes on from CM060990.1 coordinate 281,791,324, forward strand.
TCTCGCGGCTTGCGCCGCTTTCGTTCAACCAAAGGACACATACAAAGTAGTGGGTAAGTACCTAGTCTGTTTCTGTTTCACTAAGACTGCATTGATATTTTATAGAAAATTACACGCCGCTTTCTAAACTCTCCCTAATTAGGTAAATGGTTCACTTTATAAACGGAATACAGCTATTAAAACAAGTTACACAAATGCAGTTTCTTAAAACTTAAGCCAGTAGTGTAAAATACAGAAAAGGAAAACGATTTTGTGACTTCTAACCAGCGCTCGTCAATTTCCAGCCCTCATTACAGAATTCTGATTCTTAGGAAAAACACAACATATCAGCAATATGGTACAATCTCCCAAGTGTTTGCAAGATATGTACACATGCATTTGCATTTTGTACACAGTTTGTCAATCGTATGTCCCGAGTTCCAAATGCGTAGGAAACTTTTAATGTTAAAAAAACCTGTATCTTTATTATGAATCACTGCAAGTTTGTGTTATTGATTAAAAATATAAAATTATGACCCATTGTTATAACTGCTTGCAAGGCTTAAACATGAGTAATGCTGCCTGTTATCCAAACAATACAGGCACATTACTTAAAACATGCATGTGAAGTTATTACTTTAGGTTTGATGAGTATGAAGTCCTAAAGGGGCATAAAATTACATGAAGATAATTAGCTCTAAGGCCTTCTGATTGTATTCTCTAAAAATTAATGATTTGTCTTCAATATTGAATAATATTCAATAAGCTGTATTTGGGTCAAATTCAGCTAACATATATGCAGTGTTCAAGTATCCAATTCAGCTTTGTGTAGTATACTTAAAGACATATAATTTCAGTAGTCTTTAAGTTGTGACAGTAAGAGGAATGGTACTATCATAAAATATATTTGTAAGCTATTTTAAAGTAAACCTAAACAACATTTCAATGCTTATTTTAACAAGAAAGGGAACATTTTGCAAACTCGTAACATCCTAAATATTTTCAAACTAAATTCAGTTTCTCACTAATATATTTAAAGCATCAGAATTTTATCACATATTAAATTGATTTATCTTATATTTATTTACTTATTTATTTGTTAATTTGATATCATTTTAACCTTCATCTCTAGCAAAATGCAAAAATGTTAATTTATTGAAAACCACTGTCTTTAGAGATAAATCAACATTTGTTTTCCTGTGTAATGGGCATTAAATGCAAATGCATAGTTTGATCTTGAATATAAAAAATAATTTAATACTCACTGAAACTGGTACAAGGCTGTCAGTATATAAAGCTACTTCATTGTTATATAAGAACAGAGCAGTGAAGTCAGTTAAATATGCACTCCCATCTTAATGAAATGAACTCATCACTAAAATGGGTGGATTCTCTTTAAGGGCCACTAAGGCCCAGCACTACTGTACATGTCCTAAGTTATTTACTGACTTGCTTAGCAGTTGCACTGCAATAGATGACTTCATTCTGAAATTAATTTTTTTTTAGAAGTATACACTTCTTGCAGAGTGATACAATTCAGTAAGAAAAAGAGTTACAGGATCCTTAAGAGAATATGCTTCACAAAATTTAGTTTAATTCTACATATGGAATTCTATTTGCTGGAAAAAAAGTTGCTGTTTTCCCTTCTGTATCACGTACATATATTTAATTTACATAATTTTCTCTGACCCATGCAACAGACACTGGGAGGGTACATAACAGTATTAAGTACCATCATATGGAGGTTTTATAGTGCTAGTGAAAGTTGCAAAAGCATGTAAACATAGTTCAGGGATACTGGCTCAGCATATGTACATTCGTTATCCTCCGTGGTCTAGGATATCATTCTAGTGTCTAGTTCCTGAGGTTATAGGCTCAAACCCAAAGGAGGGCGATAGATTTTTTTCAGGTGTAAAAATCTCTAGCATGGCTTCCTTCAGAAGGGAAGTAAAGCCGGTGGTCCTGTATTGTAGATTTATGGCACGTAAAGAACCTCAAGCCTGCTAATGAGGCCTCTGAGCAAACTTTCTGGTCTTTTCTGCCCAATATAGAACACTAAGTACTGTAGCAGTTAAAGAGTGTCCATAAATAAAACTTTTTATATGTACATTCATGAGTATGTTGAAAAATGTTAAATAGTATATTTATAAATGCAGTTGCAGAAATATATAAAATAAAGTAGTGCAGCATAAAGACATGAAAAGGTGCCACCAATGCAAAATTCTTTAAAAAATTAATTTCTTTGATTCTACATGTTTCATAATTAATTATATCTACTGTTTTACTTGGTAGTTTGTATGTCATGCACCCTATTTTATAAATGGTGCTGTTAATATTCACCTAAATTGCATGGTATTAATCAGGTACCTATACAGATACAGCATTAGAATAAAATGCATTATGTTTTATTTTAAATTATTGCATATAATATAATGATATTAATCACATATTTGTCACAACCATCAACTTTACAACATTTTAAATTTCTGAAAATTACACTTTTGTCAGAAAAAAGTATTTTAATATAATTAATTTTAAAAACTAGGTGTTTATTAAGGATTCCTAATATTAAAAGCTATCAATGCACTTTATCCCTAAGCTTTCTCTCTCTCTCTCTCACACTCACACTCTCGCTCAGTCTCTATCACTCACTCACTTACTCACTCATTCACTCTGCTCTCCACTGAGGGTAGCCCTTATGGACTCATTACACTCGCAAATTATAAATATGAATTACACAATTAAAGTAATAATTAAAAGACATTAGCGCACAACTGGAGACATATGATTAACTATAACTTAGCATGATATTCTTAACAGAGTGATCATAATTTCATCCTGTAAAGTAGTCAGTGCAATTTAAAATAAAGAGAGTTGAAGGTTGTTACACTACATCACTAAAATGTTCTTACTTGAATGCGTTTTGGGAAATGGTTTGCTCCCATCGTCAGTATGTTTTCAACTGAAAATTCTAAATCTTCAAAATTAATTAATAGATAGTGCAAATTTATTTAAAAAAAAAAACCTTTGAGCAACTATAAGTAAACAAATATCTGATTGTTAGATAAAGATGTTTCGAAGTAGTTCACAGTAGCTTCATAAATTGTTCCTTTTCCCCTTGTGTATCCCTTTGTTGGCTGAGAACATACAACTTCAAAGCAAATCGTTGGATCCACAATGATTCTTTCTTTAGTTCTTTCATGAGGCCAGGATATCTGCGTACCTTTTGATCCATTTTAAGTCATACACATAACTTACTTTTGTCCATTTCAGCTCTTCTGTCTAAGTGTAGTAGCAATTTCAGATCCTACAAGGAGGTATCTAGGGTTCCACAACAGTACTCCATATTCACAGAAACCCAAGACATTCACTGCAGTTTCACTCTCCATGCAGCCATGACTATCATGGGACCTAGGGGATGGAATGAACCACTGCTAAATTTGCTATCATTTTCAGGCTGAATCCGTTCACTGGGGAACAGTCCTTACTTGTTGATGACTCACTGTTTGCAGCTGTTGCTTTGCAGTACTTCTCCACATTTCTGCTTCATTAAAGCATTTTACAAGATTCAGATTCACATACTCATAGTTCGTTTTGAAACTTTCTGACTGTAGCTTTAGTATGTACATTTTTTTCAGGGTAATGCCGGGATTATGATGACCTTTACTTAACATGACCTAATGCGATAGGACATAATTCAAATTTATGAACTAAAGATCTAATTAGGAGGCACTTATCTTAATCTAATGAGAATGACTCTCGATTGGTATTGCTTTTATTACTTCATGCTACTGCTTCATGTCAATTGGTTCTAATTACCAGTGACATCAAACTTAATGTAACAGGAAGGAAAAGTTTGGCATTGCCAAACTCTTAAGTTATGTTGCATTAAGTTAAGTCATGTTAAGTCAAGCCTAAATAGCTCTATTTAATACAGTGCATTAGACTTTCACATTATGTTAAGTTATGTTATGTTAAGTTCATCATAATTCCTGCATAAGAGAGGCAGAAGTACTCACAAGATGGATTAAGTTCTTCATCTAACTGCCTTGGTACATTAATATGTAGAATATCTGCATTTGTTAGTAACAGATAGGCATTGCAGCTGAAGAAAATCTTACTATGAATCACATATTAATGTAAGACCTTTTGATTTTTTGGCTGTGTAAAGTCATGTTGTTATAAATGTCAACTTCAAGCAATGTTATCATATTTTTAAAGACAATTGTCAGTAGTTGTTTCAATGGAGCTTTTTGCAAGGGTAAATGGGTTTAGGACAAAAATATTTCTTGAGAATTAAAGTTTCCGATCAGGCTGTAGCAAGGGTGTCAATATAAAATGTTCTTGATAATGGTAAATTATTGAAATGATAATTGAAATTATTAAATAGAGTTAAGCTCTATTTTACTTTACTGAAATAAGAATTCTTTATTGTTATTCATATACTTGAAAGCATTTCGTGCATAAGAAGAAAGAGTCTCTTAGGGAATAATTCTGACACCATTAGTTTAATTTAATCGTATCAGATTTTACATACTATAATAGTCTGTTCTATTGTATTTAGGTACATACTTGGCAACAGTGACACAATTAAACTATATTATTTGGTTAGTTTGCATGCTTTAATTAAATGTTAAATACTACATAAAAATTAATTTGCTTATAAGGAACACAGAAGCAGTTTAAGTAAATGTGCATGTGTGTACCTTTATGAAAGTTAACATAGGAATACACATGCATTTACACATTTTAAATGATCAATCATAGCTGTTCATCACTATAATTGTTAATACTTTCAATGTCAAGTCAATATTACCTTTTTTTTCCCGTCTTATGTTTTAGCTGGCAAAGATGTGGTTTCAAAACAAAGAGATTTTTTAAAGCTGTTTGTACGTGTCCACCAACCAAATATGTACAAGGATCAGGTAGAGATTGGAAACAATTATGATATTGAAGCTAACATCAACAATTACAAGGTAAATTTTTACATTGGCATTTTTTATCCCTCAAAACATTAATTCTTTATATCATGCTTTCTAAAAGTTAGGAATTCTTTACATAAAGAACATTATTTTTATTAGATCAATTTAATTATTAATTAAACATAAATTTTACAGCTGTGTTTCAGATAGTATACATGGAATAAGCCTTTGCCACTGGCTTAAAATAACTGAAAACTAACCTTTGTGACTCCGTGCCAGCCTGTTTGATTATTCTAACTAAAACACTTAATCCAGCAAAGGCCTCAATAAGGATTACATTGAAGTTTTCTAAACTCTGAAAAGAGCATACTCCAGGGTTATTTCAGCTCTATTAATTGACATTATTCCTATTAATAAAGATCCAATGGAATCAACATATAATGTTTAAAGAACAGACAGAAGGAATAAAAACTCAAATTAAGTATAATAGTATTTTGGTGGATTTATGCAACTTTCATTCTAAAATGATGTTCCTGTTTTCCCATTTCAGTATCCCCGAGTAGTGAAACAGTTCCTTGCTTACTACAAGAAAGGTTTCTTACCAAGGGGTGAACCTTTTTCAATATATTACGTGAAGCACCGTCAACAAGCTATTAAGCTTTTTGAACTCTTCTTTTATGCCAATGACTATGAGACATTTTATAAGGTAAAGATAAATATGGACTGTATTTTAATATGCAGACAATTAATTATTAGACTATGTATAAGTAATTCCATTGAACAGAGCTGTGAAGAACATTATTAAGATATTCAGTACCTAATGTTGCTAACATTTCTAAGTTAGGTACATAAAGATAATAATTAATAACAACTGTAACAATACAAGCACACATACTTATTGAGTATGACACTTTATGATTCTTATGAGCTTGAAAACAGAAGTGCTGCATGTATCTGTATATGCATACAGTATGCTTTTATAACTATATAATAATCTCAGTCTAAAATATTTTTTTCATTTCTTTTCTTCATCACACTTAATTATGTATTCTATTTTAATAAAAAGTAATAAAATATATCATAGAATATAACAAAATGTTGCATATAGCAAATGATACTGAGGGAGAGAGATGATTTAAAGGGAAACCTGCTTCTTCCAGTGGTGGCTGAAACATGAATGCAGTGGTAGTGCCAGGCATACCTCCTCAAAATTGTTACATGATGCAATAAATCTACTACTACTACTACTACTACTACTACTACTACTACTACTACTACTACTACTACTACTACTACTACTACTACTACTACTACTACTACTACTACTACCACCACTACTACCACTAGCTCCAATGCCTCTGCCTCGTGATCAACAACTTCAGTAAATTTACTGTTTATTGGAAAGTACCACATAGATCTTCAGTCTGTATAAATAAGAGTAGCGGTACAGCTCCAGTATCAGAGCACAATTCTGGTCTTGAAAAACAAACCTGCAGTCACTTTTTAATCTGTTTTCTTCAAAGAATGGATATACTTCCTGTAGTTCTTGAGATATATTTCAAGGAAACTTCTTTGATATGAATCATTCAGATTTTATTGACTTATGTTTTTGGAATTTCCTCAAACACAAGTCCTTTGTGGAACTTAGAGAAGTGCCATTTCAAAGTGAAATGGCTTGTAAAGGGGTTACAATTTAATGGTAGAGGTACTATCATAAAGCCCAAGTACACACACTAATGAAACTAAGCCAAACACCACAGTTCCCATTCAAATCACACATGCCAATTCACAGCTGGTTGGGTGCAGGTGGTGTCTGTAGAGTCTTTACTTCTCTTTCAATCATCCTCTGAGCTGGTGGCAGTGCAAGCAGCATTATAAAAATAATTAATTTAATTTTAAGTATAAGTAATGGAAAATTAATAATGAATATGATATAGGTATAACAAAGCACGATTTATGATAACTTTTACATTGCAAGTGATTAATACCTTATTTCTCACTTCTCAGTATAGCACACTTAGTCATAGATGTATGATAAAGTTGGTATTTGATTCGCATGTACTGCCAAGATAAGCCATGACAGGTATTAACTGACACAAATATGGGCTATCCTCTTGCCCCTCCAATCCCTGCTTGAGTCCAGATTGAAAGCCCAGAGTGCTATGAATCTGTGCCAGGACAGAAGTGGTACAGATCCATAGAATAATAATATAATAAGGTTGCAAACTTGCAATTTACAGTCACTTCGTTCAGCTTCTATGATTTTCTATGTCAAGATAAGCCATATTATTGCACCTTTAAGAATAATAAGCATGACCATATTCTTGATGTAATTGTGGAGTATGCAAATAATTTCAAATACATATTTCTTCATTTTATTAAGGTAGTGCCATGGCATGGAGGCACTACCACTGGAGCCGCCTCTGGCCTCTTCTATATTTTGGAAGATAAGGATTCTGACAGTAGACCATTTGAGAATAGCTCTAGAGCTTATCTGGTAATGAAGAAAATATACAGTGAATCAAGTATCGTTGTAAATACTATTGTAATATCTTTTTAGAATCCAAGCAACTGGTGGAGAAAGGAACTAAGTAATCTTTTCCTACTTTTCAGTACTGAGAAAGAGCTGCCTAGAAACTAAACTTGTTTTAAAATTATTCTGGTTAAAGTATAGGTACTTAATTTTCAACTTAATAGGACACCTCATACACAACTACTTTCTAAAGATAAGGAAGTATTTAAGTCAAATGAAGAGAATTCATGAAAAGGAAAAGAAATGGTGAAGAGATTGAATTAGATTATTTTTCCATCTGTCAATTAAATACTGTATCTTTGCATGAGCATGATTGTGATTTTAGAAAATTTAAGATTTAGTTTTACTTATACCATTGAAGGCTATTATAAAAAAATATTAACAGTTTACATATATAAAAAACTCCATAAATTCAGCTGTTTCTTACATTTTGTTAAACAAGTGTTCTTATTTTTAGACAGCAGTATGGGCCAGAGATCGTGTAAATGAAGGCATGTTCATCTACTCTCTCAATGTTGCTATTCTTCATCGTCCTGATACTGGGGATGTATTCATTCCACCTGTTTATGAGATATATCCATTCTTATTTGTTGATAATGAAGTTATTGAAAAAGCCTATGAAGCAAGGCAAAAGGGTAAGGATCTACAAATTTAGTTCATGAGGACTGGAGTGAGCAAACTATTATTATAAGCAGAATTTTCAAGTTGATATAATACCAAACTATTATTTATTATTCTCTGGGTTATTCAAAATTATGATTAGTTACAAATGCACCACATTTTTAGCAGTAACATGCATTGTGTTAGCATAGGTTGTTTGTTAATAACCTAAATTTATACTTAATGATTTAGAATTGCCTAGCACCATTTAACTTGCCTGTCATCAATGCTTTGCCCTTACTACATAAATTACTTTGGGCATGCAGATATGCAAATGTAAAATTCCACTGCATGAAAGAACAGATCACAACCACCTGCATTAATACCTACAAGGATAGTGAAGAGCTACACTCTCATATTGCAGTTTTTCCTGTAAAATAACTACGAGTACAACATACTTGCTTATGAAAACACCAATTTTAATTACTGTAAAGTGGGGTTACTTGAAACAGTGGTGATATTTGAAATGCTTTCGATTTTAAAGTGATGTGGTAACACTGATTGTTATGTCCACCATTTCTTTTATATTTCTGAGCATTATATGTAACATTAAACATTAAATACTGTATACTAATGTAAATTAAGAGTTACATTTCTGATCCCTTTTTTAAAAACTTGGTTCATTGTTTCAAGTATCCCACTTGATTTCTAATTTGAAAAATCAGGATTTTCCATGTGAAGTCATTGATGTTTCAAGTATCATAATTGTTAGGGAAAACTGGAAACATCAATAAAAATTAAAATTCAGCCTGAAAATGAAAATTTGAGCGCGTGTTTCTAATACCCTTTTCAGCATGCCACTTATAATATGAGAGCTGTTAGATAATAATTGTACAGAAATTGTAAATGCTGTAATACGTTATAGTTTGGAAGTGTTTGAAGTAACCCCGCTTTATAGTAGTTTAATCATTATGTTATTGACAGAAGCAACTATAAAACTTTGAATTCTAACTCTCCTTGAATGCTAATGAGGGTTTTGATCGTTATCTATAACCAGATGCATACTTTTAGTAGGTACTTTTGGATTTGTGGCATTCTTTGCTCTTAGCTTTCTCAAGCTAGCTGTAGTCTTTATCATGTAATCTGCAAGATAATTCCTGCATGACTTATTTTAGAAAGCAGGGAAAAGCAGGGTATAACTTATATATATATATATAGAAAAAAATTCTGGACATGTTGAATATAATGAGATGGGAACGCACATTTTTGTGTGCCCTGATGCTTAATTAATTGCTTTTTGGTAACTGTATGAAGGAAGAAAGATATGGAAAATAGGTACTATGAAGCTGGTAAGTGCAAAATGGCTTACAGCCTCACCATGCCCCCTACACTATAAATCACATAGGGTATAAGGTGTGAATTAACAATATCTCAGAATATACATAAAAAAATAAGTTAACTAAAATGCACAGTGTATAACTTTGTAGCCATAAAATGTTTGTAAAATACATTTGGCTAAGAAATATAGCTATAAGCCTCTTTCAAAGACATTTGTTCTACACATTGATGTTACGTATTTTATTGTCCACTACACAAGAGTTTACATGTGTCTTTGGGCAGAAATACTTTTATGTACAAATATTTCAGCCTACAAAGACTTCTAGGCAGAGAATGGAAAATAGTGGAAAATGCAAAGGTGGCTTGAAGGTATAACTTTACCTTTTACCCTAGTCCTTTCTTCCTCCATGGGTAACTATAGTGTTGGTGAATACCAAACCTTACTTTTATGTAGACATAGAAATCCACACAAGGGGTGGCAGGAGTATCTCCCAAAGCATACTCTCAAACTAAAATAATGCAGTAGATAACATAAAAATAATAACAGCAATATCAAATTTAAAAAAAGAAAGTGTGTTTCATTTAAGGCAAAAACAGACATCCATCTGCTTCTCTCACCCTCTATAAAATTGTACAAAATTACTTCAGTGATTAGTAAAGAAGTAGTGTTTGCTACCAAAGTGAATGAAAATTTGCTTCATCTGTATCAAGATAAAAACAATATTTGCAGCTATATTGTTCAACAGTTTATGTTCCCTCTGTTTTCCATTCAAACGACATGGAGTCCCATGCTGGTGCTTTATTTGAGGGGCCCAGGATGAGAAAACAATGATATTGAGCTCAAAGCAAGCAATACATCACAGAGGGCTGGAGAAGGAGGTGGAGAAGGTGTTAACAGTTTGTGACCTTCCATAAAATCTCTGAAGACTGACACTATGAATGTTAGAAATTTTACTTTTTTCTGAGGTTTTGACTTCTGGTATAAACAGAAAGAATTGCAAAGGTTGCCAGTAAGAGATTAAAAACACGTTTTATTGCCTCTTGGTTAATGTATGACAGATTTTTCTTCAGTATAATTTGAAAAAAATATTGGGAATAAGTTCCTCACTGAATCTTCCTCATAAAATTTCAGGTGCTTCATTGATAGACAAATACTTTCTGCAGGCCATAATAATTTATTTGTCTTACCACCCTATACACAAATATACTTGCCAAACCATCATCCAAGCCAACAACCTTTACATTGAGGAATGTTTGTTCAATAAACAGGGAGTGGTATTGCCAAAACAACCTAAGAAATCACATGACATGATAAGAAAAAACCATGCACAATTCTAATCTGTCTTAGGTCAGGTATGGTAATTGACACATGCAAAATCATCTCTGACTAGGGTCACTTGCAGGAGAGAATGATTAACTGCTCATCATCAGAATACCCTAACATTCTCTAACTGCAGCTACAACTTTCATGCTGTCTCTTCATAGTATCATTTTTGGCATCTGTACCAACAATGTGCTTAACTTAAACCATAAATGTACTAGCTTTCTCTCTATTGGAATTTTATTTCTTCTTCTTCTTTTTTTTCAGAGGTTGGAAATACAGCACCTCAAACTTTCTTGATCAATGTGAATCAAACAGTGTATAACCATGAGGATATTTTGAAATATTTTACTGAAGATGTTGGATTAAATGCATTTTGGACATACTACCACTATTACTATCCAACTTGGTTCAATACTACAGAATATGGACAAAAATTTGACAGACATGGTGAACTCTTCTACTATGTGCAGAAACAGCTATATGCACGCTATATTTTAGAACGCCTCTCCAATGACCTTCCAGAAGTCCAAGGCTTCTCTTATAACAAGCCTTTGAAGGTAATATAAATAATATAAAAACCGTAAATTAGCAAATAAACAGAAATACTTATCTAACTAGCTACCAAATAAACATTCTCTAAAAAACTAAAAAATAGTGGTAAAACTAAATGATAGAACTATCACACCTCTACTATGATGAAATAATAGCACATAAGACAAATGTAGAAAATAAATAGTGTTTTAAAAGTGAGCTTTTCTAAAATTTACATAGGATTAACTGTATAAATAGTTAACTGACCATAAAGCTAGTCTCTAACCTTTTATGATTATAAATTGCTTAAGAAATGCATATAGAGCTAGGAGTGCTAAATTTAGTGCATTTTGAGTAGGCAGAAATGATGAAAAAAGTGTAAACTAAGTACTTCTGGTTTTGTTGATTTTGCTACTGACTTGATTTATTTTAATATTTTTCTCCCTATAGAGGAATGTTGTAAACATTAATGGATGTTTTTGCTTACATGTATTCTAAGCTGTATGATTTTAACAGAAGCTTGAAACAGCTACTTTCTCAGAATAAAATGAAACACTAATCAATAGTTACAGGGACTGATTGAAGGTGGGCATGAAAATGCTGTAAAAGAATAAGTGTCTTTCAAACTCTCTAAGAAATTATTAATATTTGCAATAAGAACAAATAATACTGAAGGTATTACACTAAGCGCATAAATTTATTTTGCATTTCAGATGCTAGAAATCCTTTGTAGTTTAGGAAGTGATTTTTGCTTCCACATAATGCACTGGTTTGATCAACCCTGTAATTATTTTTCAATTAAGAATGGTTCATATAAATTACTTCCACTACTATTTGTTCACTAAATCTGTCCATCCAGTTAAGCATTAGCATAAACTGTGTGTAATTACTAAGTTTTTCCAGTGCTCTCTCAAGAGTGCTGTTCAAAACAGTAGAGATGGCTATCTAAGTATTAATCAGAAAAATATGAAGTCTGTACAAAGTTATGCTAATTAAGCAAATATTGAAACCATTTATGCATTATCAATTATGTGAAACAGGGAATTTTATTATTTGTAGCAAAGGAATTAGGAGCAGTAAAGTATATTTCAACAACATTTAGTTTTTATATGCTTTACTTCACCAGTTTATTTTTACAGGTGTCATTTAAGTTTATTTCAGTCTCCTTTGCTCTTCCCTTAAAACAAACCTTCTAGACTATGAAGCATAGCAACAAATAATCTGGAAATGACACAGATCAAACATAACATGACTGGTGCAGTTTCAAACACGAGGGACTCAAAAGTTGAAATCCTTCTAGAGATATATTCCTGGAAATACTAGGTATTCATTTAATAAACATTCTATAGCTCACATACCAATCCATTTTAATAGCCCTGTGAACATTAATGGATGAACAAATATTAAATGGGATGTTCAATACTAAAACAGTTATAACATATCTCACATGTAAAACATTTAATACATATAAACAGCTTATAAAAATGAAATGGTTTTCACATTATTGCTGCTATCACCAGTAACAGTGAAAAAAGGTACAATTATATAACATATAGGTAGTGTTCCTTATAATTTTAAACAAAGAAACCACAAAATTCTTAGGGCTGTTTAACTTATTTAGTTACCTATTCATTTATTTATTTATTTTAATCACTAACTTTAAGCATTTATTTTTAAATTAATACTACAAAAAGCCTGTATGAGAAGTATCCCACAGATATACAGGAAGGCTGAGTTACCACCCACCTTGACCAGGTACACAATAAATGCTACCACCTGTCATATGCTAATGCTGATAGCAACAGCAGGCAACACTATACAAAGGCTAGTGTTACCATTATAACTACGAAACAGCACATTTTTCTTTCTTAATAGGCAATATTGTTAAAAAATTAAATTGAGTTTTATTTATGGATGCTCTTTAACTACTATGTTTCTTATCATCCGATTCTATATTGTACGCGAAAGACCGGAAGTCTTGGTCAGAGGCCTCTTTCTCAGACTTGAGGTTCTTTAACGTGCCATAAATCTATGACACAGGATCACTGGCTTTACTTCCCTTCCAAAAGAAGCCATGCTAAAGATTTTTAAGCCCGAAAAAAATCCATCACCCTCCGAATACTGCTGTTGATTTTATGTCTGTGAAGTACAGACAATTTCATGTGTTAACCATGGAACTAATTTTGGCATATAGATATAAGTGCATTAGTATATATAAATTGAATGGAATTCTGTTGCTAAAAATATTTCTAAATAGTTTTTCAGTTTCATGTTCAGTTGCACAGAAGCAAGATATAATGAATGATAGACCAGTTTAATGAATCTCATAATGAAGTTATATGGTGGTTGTAACAAGCATTTCAGCATTCTTACAATATGTAGTTCTTGGTTCCAAGCTGTGAAAAAGTGCATAAACTTTTCTATCATAGGTACAGCTAAAAGCTGGTACAAATCCCAACACATAACATCATATCACTACTTGTAAATAAATTATTTTAAAATGCACTATAGGAATACTACATCATTTATAGAACCTGTATTTATATAAATTAACATCTTTGTGAATGTAATATTTTTTTAACTTTCAGACATCTTATAACCCTAAGTTAAGGTATCACAATGGTGAGGAGGTTCCAGTAAGGCCTGGCAATGTTTATGCTAGCAATAATGACCTCTTCCATGTCTCAGATGTAAAGGCATATGAGAAGAGAGTTCAGGATGCTATTGATTCTGGTTATTATTTTGATGTGAGTACATACAGTTTTAAAAAGTGAATAATGAACCTTTTATCCTTATATTTTATTTTGAAGGGCATATACTTTATTTTGCTTTCTACTTGCCTAATAATAAGGTTTCCAACTTAAATTATCACAATTTAATCAAAATTAGTAGCATGCCTACAGCTGAAATGGAGAAAACATATATTGCCCTTTTTAGGTTAAGATTCTTGTTAATGTATAACTGGTGTCTTAGCTATGTCTTTCATAGCACTGGTCAGAAGGGTGCAGTCAACGTCAAGAGTGTTTTCCTTTTGTGTGTGCTTTTATTTCTTTTAATCTCCTGATGAAGGGGTAAACACAAAATATTGAACATTTTTAATGTGTAACATTATTTATTTTTTATCTTTCACTAAGAATCATCTTATTCTTTTAATCCATATATACCAGATGAGTCAGCTGCATCTTCCTTTTTTGGAAGATAGGCCACCCTTCAATCTACAATTCTGCTTAAGGTCCATTTATAATATCCTTTCGGAATTACAGATGGGCTTTCGCAAGGGAAGGAGAACAATTGATAATTTATTTATTATAAAGACATTAGCAGACAAATATTTAAAAGAAAAAAGGGGTAAACTGTATATGGCTTTTGTAGACTTAGAGAAGGCTTATGACCGAATTGAGCTACAACTTCTGTGGCATAAATTAGTGTGTAAGGGAGTAAGTCAGCAATTGGTGCATATTCTAAAAGCACTGTAGTTTGAGAACACCTTCTGTGTAAGGGTGGAGACAGGCTGTGTAACAAACGAAATTCCACAAAAGAAAGGCCTTTGGCAAGGATGTAAGCTAAATCCAGTTTTATTTAATTTATACATAGATGATGTCTTACTAGAAATTGGAAGGAATAATAACTGTGCACCAGTAATTAACAACATCCAAATTCCAGGACTTCTTTTTGCAGATGACCTAGTGGTAGGATCTATTACAGTAAGTGGTTTAAAACAATCATTACAAGCAATTGATGTATATTGTAAAGAATGGAGGTTAAAAGTGAATCAAGAGAAAACACAGATTGTGGTTTTCAAAAAGGGGGGAAAATTAGGCAAATATGAAAAGTGGAAGGGAGAGAATAAAGATTACAGGGTAGTGCGTGACTGTATCTATTTAGGAGTAAAAATAGATGGAGGTAATAAATGGGAGAAACAAAAGAAGTTTGCATTGGCAAAAGGTAAAGGGGCAATGGCAGCAATTAGAAGCTGCAAATATAAAGTACCTAATATAAATGTTAAATGGCTGGAAAAAGTTTATGAGATGGTTGTGGAGGCAAAAATGATGTATGGTATAGAAATATGGGGATTAGATAGAGGATGGGAATGTATAGATGTGGTGCACAGGATGTTTTGTAGAGAAATACTAGGGCTACCGAAGTCAATTGTAAGACAGGTAGCACAATTAGAGATGGGCAGGGTGCCAAATAAGGGGAAGATAATGGAAAGAGCTTTGAAATTTTGGTTCAGAACTTTAAATCTAGGAAAAAGTAATGTGTTAAGACAATGTATTGAATACCAAGAGAAGAGCTTAATGAATGATGGATGGGTAAGTAAACTAAGGAATATTTTGGAGAAAAATGGGTTAGGAGATATATGGAGAAGAAGAGAAAATAACGTAAAACATTTTTAGAAAAAGGCAAGGAAAAGACTGGAAGATATAGAAATACAAATCATGTTCAGTGAGATTGCCGAAAAGAGCTCATTAGTTTATTATAGGCCAATGAAAAATACATGGGGTAGGGAAAAATATATAGACATAGTAAATAAAGAAGAGAGAGAATCTATTGCAATGTTAAGAACCGGAGCATGGAGGCTAAAAGGGCTAAGACAGGATATTCCTCAGAACCAATGTCTGATATGTGGTGGTAATGAAGACATTGAACACACAGTATTTAAGTGCCAAGGAACAGAAAATTGGAGAAAAGAATTTTTTAATAAGAAGTGGTTGAAGGGGGATAGAAATACACTTATAATTGAAATGATATGCAAGGACGCTAGAAGCATTGGACAGTTTTTGTGTAAAGTAAAAAATAAATGGCTTTGGACAGTGGAAAGAGAAAAGTAAGAGGTTGTGCATCTTACTTTGAATGGAAAACTATAGTGAATGTGTGATGGTTAAGTAATCAATAATGGAAATGGGACATAAAAAAAAACTGAAAAAAAAAGAGCAAGATAATTTAGTGACAAGAGATTGTAAAATGTAAATAAACTGTAGTGATTGTCTACTGAATAAGTGACCAGGGTCAAAATTCAGTAGACAATCAAATTTGTAAAACTCTTAGCACAATAAATACTATACTATACTATACTAATTCACTTACCAACTGTTACTTAACGTTTTTATGTAGAAGAAAGCTCAAAATTCAGAGAAAAAGCGGTTTAAGGGACACAAAGTACTCCAAACTAAAGTACAACTCAAAAACACAGGACTGATTTACTGAGAGCGGATTCTGAGTTTCCAGCAGATTGTACTCATTACAGTATACATAGCCACACAATTAAGTAAATGCCTCTGGTAAAATGGACCTATCATATGGGTCCACTATCAAAATCAACTAAAAATAAAATGGTTGAAATTTGTAATTATAGACAGGATAGGCCTGATAAGTTATAGGCACACCTATATGCACAATGGATACTGTCATGGAAACACAAATAGGAGATGATATTAATAACAAAATGCATTTCTATGCGCTACATCAAGGATCCAAAATTGTGAAGCTATTAAAACTTCCAAACTAAATTGTGATTTGTAGTTTCCTTATTGTCTCAGATCAAATGTTTATAACCCTTATTTCATCTACACCAAATGTGCTGAGTCGCATTTAAACAGTTACCTACCTGTAGTTTACAATAAAGAAACACAAAACAATAATAACATATTAAATGCAAATAAAAAGGAGAATTGCAAATTAAAATGATAATAACAATGTTAAATATAATATTAGTTTAAGCCAAGATTATTGACGAATAGTACAACTGAGTAAAAAATTAGTACATGCAGGTGATTCAAGCCATGTTTACTGTAGACATATTATTTTCGAACCACACACTCATTCCAACTGAGCTATCCAGAAACAGGAGAGATAGTCAATTTAGCATAATATGTAATACTTACTTTTCCAAGTAAACATTTTCAGTTGTGCAAATATCAGCTCTCTAATTATGAGTGTACTAAAGGTGATGCTATAATATCTGCTATATTAATAGTAATTTTGTTGAATGTGCAACCATAGACATTCATGTTACAGACTTTGGATAGATCCTACCATAGCCAGAAAATGATTAAGGGGGGTTATGTGTAGGGATTCATTTTTTAAACAATTTATATCAATTCAAATGATAAATATCAATTAATTCTGAGCTGAAATATTTAAATAAATAAATCATTTTTGCACTCATAGATTAAGATGCAGCAATTGCAATTCAAATTATGATAGAATATTTTGCATATTCTAAGCAGAAAATGTGTTGTGACATGAGAATTAAAGATTATTGTGAGGTATTTTATATTGCTGCTGCAGACCAATTTATTTAATTACAAAATAGGGTTTCCAGTAGGTTGTAAACTGGAGATATTGCAGCCATTTGAAAACCACTCAAATTTAGCATCAGAAGGAAAACATGCCCCCGATATCTTAACATGGTTTTACCCATACTATCTGAAGTACAGTTTCTGTTGCTGTCATCTTTAGTCATATTGTCCAAGACATGCAGCATAAATGTAGTGCTACCAGTGATACAATTACAAAGTGTCTTGTTCTTGAATAATATAGAAAGGAGCTATTATTTTAATGAAGCTGTTTTTGTATTAATTTTTGAATCTTTTATAACCTTTAGTAAGGGTGGGGGTTCCAACCCGCAAAACCCCTTCCTAGCTATGCCTCTGTACCACAAGGGCTGTTGTTTTCATGTTGGAGTACAAATTGCAGATTGCATAAAACTGCAAAAGTAGTTGACTCACCTGGTACAATTTAAGTTTTCTCAGCTTGAGTAGCTTGGTCAGTGAGACACTCAGTTTGGTATTATCACTTTTTAGCAGAAAATTTGTATCTCAAAGCCATATACTTGACTGTACAGATAAGAGCATAGAAATTTGGGTTGTATAAATTTATAGTTTCCATATCAGTAAATCAGTATATGTATTATTTTCATAGGTGGAGTTGAACAAATATTCTATGGAAGACTGGAATGGAATAGACGTGCTAGGAAAAATAATAGAAGGTGCTTATGATGGACCATTCTGGCGCTACTATGGATCTTTGTTTCACTATTATCACCTCCTTGTTGGTCACAGTGCAGATCCTTTCCACAAATATGGGGTAAATATATGCAGAAAAGTATGTCTCTGTTAATGCATACATTAGAACTCTGTTTATTCATCATAATGGAGGGAAAGGTGGCAATGGTTAAAGGGAAATTATGGATAATCCATTTTACTTTAAAAAAATGATTATATACATTGTGCAAAACTAATCCTAATTAATGGTGATCTCAAACATTGTTCATCTCATTATTTCCCCTTTCCCCACTATTATTTTCTTCATTCACTGAAGCAGTAGATGCTAACAATCTGAGAGCTTTAATTTTGCAAGATGTATCTATGCTTTCAGTAGCGAATGGAAATAACTAGTAGCTGGGTGGATTATGTTAATTAACTTATCCATTGAAACCAGTATTTGAGTTCAATTCCTTATCCTTCTTTTTGTATGTCCACTGAAACTGTACAAATTGGAAGGAAATTCCAGTAGGTTTCATTATTTTCCCCACCACATACCTACTAAGCAGGGGAGCATTGCATTCCGCAAAATATAATTTGCATGACAAGATTTCACAAAAAACACATGTTTTGAGGCCCCCTGAATAAAAAAGGGGTTTTAATAAAACATGGATGTGTGTGGGTGTATGCAATCAGCATAACTCTAAAATGAAATGTCAGATAAATACCACACCTAGTATTTAAGTTCAGTGTTTTCTATAGATGCGACATGAACATTATCAAGAAAATCTGCCCAAACCAAACTACCCTCTAAAAGAGAAAATTTTCAAAACTTTTATTTACTCAAAAATGGCTCTAACAATTTTGATTAGATTACCAAATATTTAAGATATTTACATACAAATGAAATGTATACCTTGAATTTTCTAGGAATAACCTATGAAGTCCTCTTCCTTCTGAAGGAATTTTGTATAACTGATAAAGTATTATGAATAACTGCTAAGAGATAGACAAAAAGGTGCCATACCAAAAATGTATTTCAAATACCTAACTTTTTGTAGATCAGCCATTTCCAAGATATCTGTTATTATTACTGTGATATTTTCAATACTTTGTCACTTTTTTTATAGTTCTGTTGCTATTAAGTTGACACTCATGATGTCATAAAAACAGTATGGAATTTAAATGCCAGCATATAGTAACCTGCTTCTAAACATCAGACTACTGATTCAGTTTATCTATCATCCTGTACCTAGAACAAAATGTGTCATGATGCTATCTCTGCAAAGGTCTGTCTTGACCAAAATGGAGTAAATGGAAAAATAAGCATTCATAGGAATAGTTTCTAGAAACTGCATAAAAATAAGTGATAGGATAGAGAAAGTCATGTGAAAGTAACACATATTTTTAAAATTGTTAGAAAAAGGTCCATGTGTGCACGTGTGCAGCCTAATTGATAAACAAAAGTCAGGAAAACACCAAATTTGATATTTAAGTTCACTTCTTCCAAAGGTGTGACACAAAGGTATCCAAGAAAATCTTTCCACTCCAAACTACCCTTTACATAGCAAAACTTTGATATTTTTTATTTTCTCAAAATGGCTCTAATGATTTTGTTTAAAATACCATATATTTAAGATATTTACAGAGAATTAAAATGGATATCTCGAATTATCTGGAAATTGTCTGCGAAGTCCTCTTCATTCAGACGGAATTTTGTACAATTTTTTATAAGAGGTAAGCCATAAGAGATAGCCAAAGACTTGCTGCACAAAAAAGGTATAGATCTCCTTAAAACACACAATTTGTTTCATGTAACTTTTTTTGTGGCATCAACCATTTCTGATATCCATTATTATAGGTTTGAGTTTTTCAGTTATTCTTAATTCTTTTGAAGTGCTGTCATTATTCAGTTGTTTCTCATATGTATAGAAACAGTATGAAATTTCAAGACCAGCATACAGCAACTTGCATTTGACTATCCCTTTGGTTTTCTGTATGCCCCTTGTATCTACAACGAAATGTGTTAGGAAACTAATTCTGGAAACATCTATCTCCATTAACATGAAGTACATAGAAAAGTAAGGCATTGTAAGAATAGTTCTTAGAAGCTATATAAAAATAAAGCCATGTGAATGAAGGACATCAGATTTTCTTTTTATTATAACACATACTGTCATAACTTCAACTCCAGAGATTGTCATTAAATTGGCAAAAAGTCCTCCATTAGCCAATTGTTCAAAAATTTAAACATTGTTCTCAATATAAAGAATAACATAGGCATTTTATTTATG
Source organism: Deroplatys truncata (assembly GCA_030765065.1). NCBI lineage: Eukaryota > Metazoa > Arthropoda > Insecta > Mantodea > Mantidae > Deroplatys > Deroplatys truncata. The sequence continues at coordinate 281,811,831 of CM060990.1, forward strand.
TGTGTATCATATTAAAATGCAGAAATCACAGACAAAAAAGTATCTGTAATGCAGTGCAAAGTTACTGTAGCCTCTATAGTCCCTCCAAACCAATAACTCAATTGGGGACAATAATTGTTACTGAAAGAACAAGCTTCATTGTTTTGAAAAGGTATGAAAGCTTTGGCATGCATTTATTAAACATCCCTTTCTCTGAATTTGGCATAAAAATAGCCTTGCACAGATGCAATATATGCTTCTAGCACAGCTTTTGCAATTATGAATAAGCGTCCCCACCCATCCCCAAAACAGTCACAAATTAAAAGTGGGGACAAACACAAAATGATTATGGTTAATCTTTCAAATAACTGGTGAATGTATAGTCTAGGTTCTGCTGTACATGCACTAATATGAACAGTTCAGTCCATAGAAAAATGTTAATACCTTAATCAGGCACATACAGCGAATTGTGTTGTTCTTTATTTGTTTCTTTCTTTTACCTCCATTTCAGAGTAAAATGTAAACAGTAATTCCTTATAACATCTTTGTAAACCTAAAACTCTATTTATCTTGGTTCCTTAATAACAGAGATATTATTTCTTAATGTGCAGGTAGCACCTAGTGCTCTGGAACACTTTGAAACAATGTTGAGAGATCCTGCTCATTACCAAATATATAAACGACTGGAACATTACTTCAAGCATTATAAGAACTACTTACCACGTTACACACATGAAGAGGTAAATGCAACTTTATAAATAAACTCATCTGAAGTTTCTGAACTCTGCTTTCCCATAAATATGTACCACTTGTGTTTTTTGCATTTTGATTCAAAACAAGCCACCTTGAAATGAGATGGTACACCTATAATCATCAAAATATAAACTGTTTAAAAATTTACTGATTTCCTTCTTAAAGCATTTCATACACAGCCAAGAATATTTGAAATATTCTAGCTGTTGTAATGTATCCTGGCTATACATACATTTTGGTCCTTAAAGTTCTATTATTGAATTCTTAATTTTAACTGTTAACTGTATTTATGAAAATATTAGTTGCATTTTTGTTTGTAACTGGTCCATTGGCTGAAAATGTTAATATATTTCTTAATTTCAATTTATTTTAATATGGCTTATATTTCAGTAAACGAATAATGAATTTAGCATTTGAAATAAAACCTAGCATTTTGTTTATGTTTTGCTTTTAATAGCTGGACTTTCCAGGGGTGAAGGTAGAGAATATGGACGTTGGCAAGCTTATTACATACTTTGATTACTTTGAAATTGATCTGGACAATGTGATAACTGTTGGCAAAGAAGATGATGGTCAGTATGTAGACATCAGAGGCAAGGTAGCCCGTTTGAATCATAAGCCTTTCCTTTACAACATACACATTAACAGTGATAAGAATCAAGATGTGTATGTCAGGGTTTTCCTTGGACCAAGGTATGACCATTTTGGACAGGAGTATGACCTAGATGAACGCAGACATTATTTTGTAGAGGTGGATCGATTCCCTTGTAAGGGTAAGTCAAATACAGAATCACTCTTTTTATTTTTATTTGTGCTTACAACATAGGCTCTCATTCAAATGGATATGGGGATATCCAAACATTGAAAAGTTTCAAATCTTTGAAGTAAGGCTTCCAGCTCCAGGCTTTACACAAACTCAGTACCTTCTACAATGTAAAAGGACATAACTGGAATAAACAATGATTGAAAATGATCTATACAGCAGAACAAATCCTCGCTCAAACAACAGATTGAATGAAAGCAGGTAAACATTTCTCATCCATTTAAACTGGACACATGCTAAATATATTTTGCCTTAAAAATGGACATCGGCTGAGAGCCTGGAATGTCAAAAATTTATACCACTAACAAGGCTATGTGAATTTATATTTTGCGTTTCTATTATTTCTGTGTTCCTATGAGGGAGAAGAGTGTTTATTACTGTCTTTCATTAAGTTGACATGCATACAGTCTGATAGTAAATGGGCCCTCATTATATAGTGATGCAAAGTATGCTTCAGAATAAACTCTTTTTTTCTGGCATATGCTTGAGTGGTGAGAACATAACTGTCCTGGCTTTCACAGCCATTGTCCAATGCACCTTACCAATGTTTTTCTCTACCTATGTAGAACTTCTTCTGTATGCAAATGACAATGTCTTTGGGCTTCATGTCAGTATTTACATCAGAGCTGCCACCTCTTCCTGTCTCATTGCCAGATGAGTTGCCAATCCTAATGGTGAGAGGCAAGGGCATCATTTAGGGGGGCAGGTGGGTTAATTCCCCCCCCCCTAAGTTATGAGAAATAATTAGGCTAGTGGTTATTATTGCTCTACCATAAGAAAAATTATAATAACTGTACTTTTAATGCAAATATTTCATATTTATTAACCCAATCACTTCATATTTAAATGGCTACTCAACTAACGAAGAAATCAGATATAAATCCCCTAGCAGTGAGGACGGTAACAGTTTAATGCTTAAAAAATCATTTAAAATTAACCAATAAGAGTTTTTTTGCTGAAAATTTGTGTGCACAATATTAAAAGCATAAACTCACCAGTACTGTTGTCCTAGTACTGTTGTTGTATGTGATAGACCTTAAAACAATCCTCTAATTGAGGAGCAACATCATTGTTTTTACTTACAATTGGGGTGGCAAGGCATCGGTTTTTGCTCCAGTACAATTAAATATGATATTTTCACACTTCAGACATCAAAGTAACAATATTGGCTCTAATTTCATCGCCATAGTGTTAGACTATTTTTTGTCTTTCAACATTTTTCTGTTGTATTGTTTAACTGGCTTGTTGCAGAAGCATTAGTTTAGCCAAACAATGGTTTCATGTATTCCAAAACAAGTGAAAGCACAAATGGCATCTGTGACGCATACTTGTTCAGTAAGTCTTTACAAACACCACTATTTGCATTAAAAGTGTAGAGAACTAGGTTATTGTCAGTTTTAGTCTGATTTCAGTCACATTGTTTTTTCTGCGCCATAATACAAACATGTTTCAAAGGGCCTGGCACATCATCATTGGTTTCATAATTATTTTTCTCGCTGCTTTCTGCACTAGATTCATTATCACTGTCAGTAGAACTTTCTTCAGTTTCTGTTTCATATTCAGAAATATCACCACTTTCACTAGCATTCTGTAATACACTTTAAATCAGTTTTCTAAAACTTACCTCGTCATCCACACAGATTCCTTTCATGGCCATGATGGCTACTGATGTATATGCAGGAAGAATAAAATTATTTTTCCTTGATTAAAACACAGTTGCTGAGGTCATACTGCGGGAATTACAGGCATCACATGTGAGCACTTCATATGTAGTTATGCAGAGCAATGCAGCATTGTGAGCTGAGCTCGTCATGCGATTCATATGCCAAAAAAGTGTATGCTAGCCGTGGTCATCAAATGATGCAAATAGGTTAAATAAAAGGAGATTTTCTTTTAGGTTAAAAGAAAATTGCTAAAATTCACATGAAATGTTGCTAAAATTCACATGAAAATTCGAGAAACTGCTTCAAGGAGCCTTGTCCCCCCCAACAAGCAGAAACTGAAATTATGCTCCTAGTGAGGGATTACACAATATAATGAGCAAAACTGCAGGCCACCCATGTCCAAGGCAGGACTTGAAACTGTGATCAACAACAACTAACCTAAAAGATTTTGTGAAGTGTGATAGTAAATAAAATGTTAATTTCTTATACTTTTTTCACAGTTTCTTTCCCCCAATTATCTTGTATAAAACAATGAAGTTGGTACCTTCTTAAATTTTTATTTAACATTGCAGCACTTGCACATGGACTCACAGTCCACACAAAAATATTATTTTTGTTCCCTTTAACCTCTTTGAACTTAGAATGTGACCCCTGTATCTTCCTACCATCAGCTGTATTATGTTATTCCTTTGTTGCACTTGTAGTTGTGCAGCAGTTATGGATTAGTCAGCAATTGCATACTGACAGTCGCATGCAAGCAATGATGGAAATTATCTGCATTACCTCTGTTAGCAAAAATAGTAAAAGTGAGCTACTGTAGTCATACAATAGTTTATTCACAAGGGTTTTCTTATTATTCAAGTTTCACTTTCTCTTTAGTCATGTCGTTTTGTTATATTCGGGTCAGACGAATTTTTTTTATTTATCTATTGTTTTGTAGAATGGATCCTTATGAAACAGATTCTGAAAGAATCAGGAACACTGTTGTTGAGATTTTGGCAGGGAGTGACCATGAAAGCTGAAGGCTGTGGCTGAAGTGTATAATCTGAAGCACTGCAGTAACCAGTTCATGTATTTCATCCTATTTATGACATTATTACAGAGTATTTGTGAATTTGAAGCACATTTAACTTATTAAGAAACATAATTTCAGTAGAACTGGACAGAATTTATTGCTTTATAAAACGTATGTAGTTGGTAAATTAAAATTCAAAATAGTAAATTCTATATTCTGTGTTATTTTGCTGTTATTTAATTAAAAATTCATATTTTTCCACATTTGCTCTCAACAGCCTGCAGTAACTACTAATGGTATAAAACATCACACAACTATTGCAGAGTTACTGAAACCTTGAATATATAATTATTTCTGTCTAAATATAAGTCCAGTGTATTAGGATCAGTCTTAGCAGCTAAGAACAAAGTTAATGGCTTTCTGTTACAGAAATAAAGAACAAATTAGCTAGTTTAATCATCACCACCTATAGATGCCCCCCTCTAACTCATATTAATCTATCTGCATGTTGATAAGTTGCTTATCAACAACTCTGCTGCAAAAATATTACAATAATTAGGAAATATTTGAAAGAGATAAAAGAAATTTATTTGATAGATTAATCAATTTAACAGATATTTTAATTGTGCTTATGAGTTGATCTTGCTTTATTTCCTTTGTTTATTTTAGATTAATCTTTGTCAGTTCAATGCAGTATGTTTGCCTTAAACCTGTTAGTTAGTCCTACCATAACATAATCAATAAATTACATCAATATCTACTGAAGCTCTATTCACTCTGTGTCAATAGCTTATTAGACAAGGATATTATTAAAGTAGGTATTATAAGACTAAGTCAGAAATAAATAGCTATGGTAACTCAAATTTCAGTTGAAGCTGGAAAGAATGTCATTGAACGGAAATCTCAGGATTCAAATGTTGTAGCTCCTGATCAAGATAGCTATCGTACTTTCTTCAAGAAAATTACAGAGGCTTATGAGGGCAAAGCAGAGTATTATTTGAACAAGGTAAGATCACTAATACTAAAACCAAGATAACTGGAGTCAATACCTTATTTTCAGAATGCACATGTTATTTTACAAACTTAGGATAATTGTAATTTTCTAAATCATTATATGCAATGATTACAAAATATTAAAATTTGATATATATTAAAAGTTCATGAATAAATTCCAAAAAGTGCATATGGAAAAGTACATAATTATATACATACTTTACACCACTTTTTAATGTCAACTCATTTTAAATACAGAATTTGTGACCTGTCTTCTCCTAGTGGCAAGGAGAATAAGCATATAATCATGTCTTTGTGCTATGATTTTAGGCTCAGCATTATTATGGATATCCAGAAAGGCTTCTTCTGCCTAAGGGTAAGAAGGGTGGCCAGGCATTCACATTTTATGTCATTGTAACACCATATCACCAAGTTGATGCAAAAGACTTCCAACCCTATGACTACAAAGCATTCAGCTACATGGGAGTTGGACCAAATCGTGTGTATCCTGATGACAAACCACTTGGATATCCCTTTGATCGCAAGATTTATAGTAATGATTTCTACACTCCTAACCAATTTTTCAAGGATGTCGTCATATTCCACAAGAAGGCAAATGAAGTCAGCAGTGTTGCTCAAAATTAAGAATGTTTGTTGTACTTTGACTTATTTACATCTTTTATATGTTTGCATTTGAAGTACAATTAGTATTTTTTGGATCTATAAACTAAAAGGAAATTATTTTCTGAATATTTGGTGCATAAGTTAATACTTTACACTTAATACTTGCCACTAATGCAAGAATTGTGCAGTCATGCTATTTGTATGATCTGCTATTTGTAAAAATCAACTGCATGAAGTACAGCTTAAGCTGAAAAATAAAAGCAACGAAATGTGAAACTCTTCTTTATTAAAGAGCAGAGGAATATCAAGAATCTTTCCTCACTGACTTGGTTGCCCAAGAAGGGCAAAATATTTGTTGTCAGCAGGAAAGATTATATAACTGAACTGCCCATTCAATGAATTGAAATTATAAGAACAAAACACATTATTTTCTTTAGAATGTACAAGTATCTTTAAAGACATAATCTGAGCAAAACATATATTTAAGCATATCACCGGTGCATGCCTTCAATGCATTATTGTGGCATAATAGAAAAAATAACACATAATTTAAGAAAACAATCAATTACTCTATTACTAATGACTGAATTATGAAATACCTACCTTCTATTATTGATGTATTTATACTGTGAAATTCCCACCTAAATCACTACATAAACAAAGGAAGAAAACATCAACTGTAATCTCAGCATCATATAATAAAACTTCAGTGCTATCTAAAGTGGTGATTTTTATTTCTGCTATGGTTATATTCCTACCTGAATTACCTTTTCCACAAAAATTATCTTTAAAATTGGGTCCCACCTTTGCAGAAATTTCTTAGTATATCTCTGTGATCCCTCCTTTGCTTCCTTTGTATTTTTCATTTTTCAAATGGTATGAGTTCCTACAAATTTCATGAGATTTTGTGATATATATTTGAACCATTTAAGTCCATTATTAAAGATGACACCAATTTGTAGTTATTTATCATTATTTATTTATTTTGAGTTTTTAATTTACAGACGGTGATGCAGTATAAATGTGCATAATGCTGATACATGAAGGCTATAAGCACTGACAGGCATCTTATGTTTTTTTAGGGTTTCAAATATTACCTTAACTTATTATACTTTATTTATGTATTTTCTTATTTATGTTTGGGACTAAAACCGGAAAGTCCTTTCTTCCACCCAATCAGCAACACAAAAATTACAGCAGCAATATTAACACAGTTTAAGTCTCTGTATGAAAATCAATGTACTCCAATCAGCAGCCCTGTTAGTCATTGTCAGAAGCTTTGAATACTCCATGGCTATATATTTCACAGCTAATCCATTCATGCGATGGTCACTAGAGTTACCAATACAAAGCAAATGTTGGCAGTGGGGGTTCAATAACTGAAACTGGTTTTCATGAGATGATGATGATGATGATGATGATGAGATGCGGTTTAAGGGCGCTAAACTGCTAAGATCATCAGCGCCCTTACAATGTATAAAATATAAAGTCAAAAACATAAAAGACGGGTAAAAGAACCACGTAATTAGAAAACGGGACACAAACCCACAATGTCCAAAAAGCTAAAAACAACAATACAACAATCCCAAAAACCAACATACTAAAAGCATAGGCAATAAAAGATTAAAACGTGTCAAGCACTGTAGAATGCGAGGGACATGAGCGCCATATGTCCACTGGGGAGTAGAGTCCCCATTAAAACAGACAGAAAAAAATTACAAAGCTAAAGGACGCTCAACGCATCAAATGCGCAGATTAAAATCACTGTCACGAATAAAACGTAAAACACATTCTACAGCACGCGCGTCGTCTGCCAAAACCTTTGCTTTGCCAACAGGCAGACCCACACGAACGCGCAATGGTGCTAAAACCTGACACTCTTCTAAAATGTGACGCACCGTTAAGGGCACATCACACTGCTCACAGAGTGGAGCGGGGTCACCAATGAGCAGATACCTATGACTAAAAAGACAATGTCCGATTCATAAAAGACCTAAAAGTACCTCTTCCCGACGACACGAACAAGAAGAGGTACCCCAGACTAACGGAAGAGGCTTAACCTCCAGTAACTTGTTCCCTCGGAGGGCCGTCCACTCATCCCTCCAAAGCAGGAGGATGCGGCTACGCAAAATAACATACAAATCTATGGAGGGGACAACAGAGGTAAAATATCTGGGTAATAAAATCGCCGACCTGGCAGCGGCGTCGGCAGACTCATTACCTGAGGTGCCCACATGACCTGGATACCACATGAAGGAGACGCTGATGCCAGAGACACCAAGCGAGTGGAGCAGGTCATGAATGCGCTGTACGAGCGGGTGGTAACTGTACAGCTTGCTAATACTTTGAAGAGCACTCAGGGAGTCTGAACAAATAAAACAGTGCCGTAAGTCGTGCCGCTGAATGTATAAAAGACACCGATAAATGCTAAAAAGTTCGGCGGTAAAAATCGAACATTGCCCCGGTAAACGAAAGGTAAAACTATTTCCACCACAAAAAAGGCACATCCTATTCCAGCATCAGTCTTAGATCCATCAGTAAAGATAAAATGAAAGTCCCCGAATTGCGACTGAAGTTCTAAAAACGCCGATCTAAAGACTGAAGAAGGGGTCTCATTCTTCGGCATCGACGATAACCCAAGGTGACAGAGGGCCTCAGCGGGTAACCATGGAGGAAAACGCGTTTCCCCCCTTGGAAGGGCCGGCGCTGGTGTAACGTCTAAAAGCCGAAGAAGTTGACGAAATCGAACCCCCGGAGGTAGTAATGCAGAGGAGCTAACTAAATATTGCCGATCAAGCGAATCCTCGTAAAATGTCGCGAAGGACGGATGGTGATGAGGATGATGATGATGATGATGATGAGGTGGGGCTTAAGGGCGCTCAACTGCTATGGTTATTAGCGCCCTTACAAAGTATAAAATAGAAAATTGAAAAGTCCACCGACTAAAAAACCCCACACAAATGATGATGATATGGGGCTTAAGGGCACTCAAATGCTAAGGTTATTAGCGCCCTTACTATGTGTAAAATATAAAATGGAAAAGTAAAAAAATTAAAAAACCCACACAAACCGCTTGATCAAAAACACTAAAAAACACAACAGATAAAATACTAAGATCTACACACTAAAATCATGGTCAGTAATCGAATAAAACAACGTGTCAAGAACTGTAGAATGCGAGGGACATGAGCGCCATATGTCTACTGGGGAGTAGAGTCCCTATTAAAACATACAGAATAAAATAACAAAGCTAAAGGACGCTCAACGCATCAAATGCGCAAATTAAAATCACTGTCACTAATAAAACGGAAAACACATTCTACAATACGCCCGTCGTCCGCCAAAACGTTGGCTATGCCAACTGGCAGACCAACACGAATGCGCAATGGAGCTAAAACCTGACCCTCTTCTAAAATGTGACGCACCGTTAAGGGCACATCACACTGCTCACAGAGTGGAGCGGGGTCACCACTGAGCAGATACCTATGACTAAACAGACAATGTCCAATCCGTAAACGAGCTAAAATTACCTCTTCCCGAAGACGACGACACGAACGAGAAGAGGCACCCCAGACTAACGGGAGAGCCTTAACCTCCCGCAACTTGTTCCCCCGGAGGGCCGTCCACTCATCCCTCCAAACCGAGAGGACGCGGCTACGTAAAATAACAAACAAATCTGTGGAGGGAACAACAGAAGTAAAATAACTGGGTAATAAAATCGCCGAATTGGCAGCGGCGTCAGCAGACTCGTTTACTGAGATGCCAACATGACCTGGAATCCACATGAAGGAGACGCGGATGCCAGAGACACCAAGCGAGAGGAGCAGGTAATGTATGCGCTGTACGAGTGGGTGGTAATGGTACAGCGCGTTAATACACTGAAGGACACTCAAAGAGTCCGTACAAATAACACAGTGCCGCAATTCGTGCCGCTGAATATATAAAACAGATTGATAAATGCTAAAAAGTTCGGCGGTAAAAACTGAACATTTTCCAGGTAAACGAAACGTAAAACTACATTGACCAAAAGCAAAGGCACATCCTACTCCAGCATCAGTCTTAGATCCATGGGTAAAAATAAAATGAAACTCCCCGAATTGCGCCCGGACTTCTAAAAAAGCCGATCTAAAGACTGAAGATGGGGTCTCAGTCTTCGTCATCGACGTTAGCCCAAGCTGACAGTGGGCCTCAAGGCGCAAGCATGGAGGAAAAAGCGTTTCCCCCCTGGGAAGGGCCGGCGCTGGCGTAACGTCCAAATGCCGAAGGAGTTGTCGAAATCGAACCCCTGGAGGTAGTAATGCAGAGGAGCTAACGAAATATTGGCGATCAAGCGAATCCTTGTAAAATAAATCGAAGGACGGGTGGGTAGGCAAGCTTGAGAGCCGACCAGCATAGCTGCAAAAAGCATCTCACGCAGGAGGCTCTCCAGCTTCTGCGTACAAACTGGGTACAGGGCTAGTTGGAAAGGCCCCTGTAGCGACTCTTATGCCACGATGGTGAATAGCATTCAATCGACGTAACACAGATGGACGTGACGACGAATAAGCAATACACCCGTAATCAAGCTTGGATCGGACCAAAGAGCGATAAAGGCGAAGAAGGACGGTCCGATCAGCTCCCCAGGATGTGCCACTTAAAACACGTAAAAGATTAAGAGAACGGTCACACTTTGCTTTTAAAAAGGAAACGTGAGAAGTCCAGCTCAGCTTCCGGTCAAAGACCAACCCCAAAAATTTCACCTCGTCTGCAAATGGAAGGACCTCCGACCCAAGACAGAGAAAGGGCGGAGGGAAAGCCCTCCGGCGCCAGATGTTGACGCAGACGGATTTCTCGGCGGAGAAATTAAAGCCGTTAGCGTTACTCCAGGCTAAGAGACAGTCGATACAGCTCTGGAGACGGCGTTCGAGTAGACAGGTCCGCCGTGAACTGAAATAAATCGCAAAATCGTCAACGAAAAGGGACGATGAAATGCCAGGTGGAATACAATCAACAATGGGGTTGATAGCAATTGCAAAAAGTGTGACACTAAGTACAGAGCCCTGCGGTACTCCGTTCTCTTGAATAAAACGACGAGATAAAACCGAGCCCACACGTACACGAAAGACGCGGTCCTTCATAAACTCCCGAAGAAATATGGGAAGACGACCGCGAGTATTCCATGCGTGAAGTGTACGTAAAATGCCGCCCCTCCACCAAGTGTCATAAGCTTTCTCCAGGTCATAAAACACAGCCACGGTTAGATACTTTCTCAGAAATCCATTCATAATATGCGTCGACAAGGACACCAGATGGTCGACGGTAGAGCGATAGCGACGAAATCCACACTGAGCGTCCGCTAGAGGTTTCTGAGACTCAAGCTACCATGTTAACCGCCCGTTGATCATGCGCTCTATCACCTTGCAAATGCAACTTGTGAGGAAGATAGGGCGTTAGCTGGAAGGTAGTTGGCGATCGTTCCCAGGCTTAAGTATAGGGACAATGGTGGCTTCGCGCCAAACGGAAGGAAAAAGGTCGTCTTGCCAAATACGGTTATAGACCTGTAAGAGAAAGAGTTTACTGTCGGCTGAAAGGTTCTTTAACATCAGGACATGAATGCCGTCCGGCTCAGGAGCGGAGTGCATAGAGCAATGAAGAGCTTGCTCCAGCTACCTCATTGTGAAAAGTTCATTATAACACTCGATATTAGCAGACCGAAAATTATAGCTGGCGGAATCCAGCCGGAATTTGATAGACCGAAAGCCGGCGGAATAATGGTCTGAAAAGGCAGCACCCAGAGTGTTAGCGATGGCAGCCGGATCCACTATGGTGGCATTGGAAACCTGAAGGCCAGAAACAGTACAATGCGACACTTTACCTGAGAAGCGACGAAGTTTATCCCGAACAATAGATGAAGGCGTAAAGCGGTTAAAAGACTCGACAAAACGAGCCCACGACGCCTTCTTGCTATCCTGAATAATGCGACGAGCCCTGGCGCGCGATGGTTTAAAAATCGCCAAATTATCAAGTGTAGGGTGTCGCCGAAACACCCTAAGTGCAGTCCTACGGGCACGAACGGCAACCCAACACTGCTCGTTCCACCAAGGAACAGGAATCCGTCGAGGGTGAGAGAATAAACGGGGAATTGCGCGTTCGGCGGCAGAGAAAATCGTAGACGTAAGGTGCTGCACTAGTTTGTTAATGTCGGTGAAGGCCTGGTCGTCAAAATGCACGAGGCTGGAATACAAGCTCCAGTCGGCTTTTGTGAACATCCAGGTAGGTAATCTGGAATGCTGTACGTGGTGTGACAGAAGAGAAACGATGCAGGGGTAATAGTCGCTGGAGTAGGTATCAGCGACGACGTTGCACTGCAGACGACTAGCAAGCTGCAGTGAGCAAACGGCAAGGTCCAGGTGTGAGAATGTACCAGAAGAATCAGAAATAAAAGTAGGCTCACCTTTATTGAGTATAGAGAGATTGAACTGGTAAAAAATGTCGGAAAGAAGAGTTCCCAACGCACAAGCCCTTGGTGAACCCCACAGGGGGTGATGGGCGTTAAAATCTCCCAACAGGAGAAATGGTGTTGGGAGAGCGGACAGGAGAGCTCAAAGGTCCGCGTGAACGAGGGGAGACGACGGAGGTGAATATACAGAGCAAACAGAAAAGAAAAAACCGGGTAACTGCAATCTAATGGCAACAGCTTGCAAGTCGGATATGAGCGAGAGTTTGAAAACGAACGTCGTTACGCACTAACAACATGACACCTCCATGATCAGGAGCACCCTCTCCCGGTTCAAGATCGTAGCGAACCGGAGTGTGCCCTCGGAGATCGAAAGGATCGTGAGGGCGAAGCTTGGTGTCCTGCAAACACACGACCATAGGCGAATGGGAACGCAGTAAAAGTTGCAGTTCCGCCCTATGCGATCGTACACCACGTACATTCCAGGTCAGGATAGCCATTAAGAAAAAGGGATAAATTGTCTATTTAGAAGGGCGGCTTAAAATTACCTTTTGTTTAACTTTTGGGCTCGGGCTTTTGGTATGGAGTTGGTCAGACTCCATACCCTCCCCGAAGGGAGGGCCCACGCGCTCAGTGCCAGAAAAAGGTTCAAGCGCCGTAAATCGGTTCTGGGTGGCAATGGATGAGGGGTGCCGCTGAGCGCGGCTTGTCCCAGGTGCATCCTGGGACTGCGACCTTCGAGGAGGAGGAGAAGGTGAACTCTTCTTTTCGCGTGCACGCGGAGGGTCTTTTAAAAAATCTTCTCTACGAAATTTCTGCTACGATTTTTTCTCATTGCCTTGTGTCTTCATAAGCTTTGGACCAGGTTTAGCGGCCTTGATAACTGTAGCTGAAATGGACGGCCGGATGGTAGTGGCGGTCAGTGCAGTCATAGTCCAACTTTGAGTCTCTGCATCTTTCCGGTGTACTGGCGAGGCAACAACAGAACCAAATGTACCAGATCGCAGGAGTGAAGGTTGGCGCGCATGGTAACGCCTCCGGGCTTCAGCGAAGGAGAGTTTCTCTTTTACCCGGATCTCCTGGATCGCCTTCTCGTCCAAGTACCGCGGACAGTCGGCAAATGAAGGAGAATGAGGCCCTTTGCAATTAACGCAGACGGGTCCGGTTGAACAGGTACCATCGTGTGACGGCTAGCTACATGAGGCACAAATGGATACGGCACTCTTACAAGAGACTTGCGTATGCCCAAAATGTTGGCATTTAAAAGAACGCAGATGTCTAGTAACATAGGGCCTCAACACAATCCGTTCGTACCCTGCTGAAATACGCGTGGGCAGATCGACGCTATCGAAAGTGATAAACAGGGTACGAGTAGGTTCAAACACTCCGTAGCGTTTAGCCTGCACTCGATGAACTACCGTTACCTTTTGGTCGGAAAAATATTCCACTAGCTCCTCGTCCGACATACCATCGAGGCTATGGGTGGTGATGACGCCTCGACAGGAATTCAAGGTGCGGTGCTTCTCAACACGAATGGGATAACCGTGGAGAAGCATGGCGCTCAACAAGGACTTACCTTATATCTCGGGCTTGCTTTGCACTAACAACGCACCATTACGAAGCCGAGTGCAGCAAAGAACCGTACCAGCAATTGAATCAATGCCCTTTTGGATAACAAAAGGGTTTACGGTCTCGAGAGTTTGACCTTCCTCTGTGAGCGTAATGACTAAGTAACAATCAGATGTCGATGGCGCTACTTCTGTTACCAACACTTTTCGGCGCTTATTCGAAATAATGGAGAAAGGGGGCTCCATAGCGAAACAAATCGTCCAACAATTCAACCGTCTCCGACTCGGGCTCTGACTTCCCGGGCGTTACCCCTTGATTGGGAAAGTGGCCTATCTATGCCTATCTCACCCCAGGGTCACACCTCCCAGAATATAGACAGAGGTACGCAATTGCCGTCAGAAGTAAGCAGCTTAATCAATGGTCCCCCGCGGGACTGCAGTTGAACAGCGGATACGACCACATACCCTACATGATGAATCCGGATGGTGGAGATAACACCATTACCCACTCACCCAGCTGCGCACCCAGTGCACGGGAATTCGTCAGGATGTGTCCACGGAGGATTAAAAGAAAAAGATAAAAGAAACTAAAAATGTATGGGCGTTTCGCACACAAGGTAGGCCAGCGAAGAAGTAAAAGAGATGTGTAAATGAATGGGCGTGGGGCGAAATGTGCATAAATAGAGGAGAAGAAAGAAACGATGGCGAGGGGTGACATGGAATGAAATACACAGAACGCACGAGAGCCTACCTTGAGTCCCCCGGTCACGAGAACGAACCCACCTCAACCGGACGGGGATGAAGCGATGAAGATGACGATAAGTGGCTCGGGAACCGCCGGGTACGGTAACACCCTTACTCACATAAGGTGAGCCCCTGGGGGGGGGGAGAAATGCGTCGGTTAAAACCAATGTCACTGATAAAACGTAAAAAGACACTCTACAGCACGCGCGTGGTCTGCCAAAACGTTGGCTAGGCCAACAGGCAGACCTACACGAACGCGCAACGGAGCTAAAACTTGACACTCTGTTAAAATGTGACGCACCGTTAAGGGTGCATCACACTGCTCACAGAGTGGCGCGGGGTCCCCACTGAGTAGGTACCTATGACTAAAAAGACAATATCCGATTCGTAAGCGAGCTAAAAGTAACTCTTCCCGACGAAACGAACGAGAAGAGGTACCCCAGACTAACGGGAGAGGCTTAACCTCCCGCAACTTGTTCCCCCGGAGGGCCGTCCACTCATTCCTCCATAGCGAGAGGATGCGGGTACCTAAAATAACAAACAAATCTGTGGAGGGAACAACAGAGGTAAAATATCTGGGTAATAATATCGCCGATCTGGCAGCGGCGTCGGCAGACTCATTACCTGAGATGCCCACATGACCTGGAAGCCACAAGAAGGAGACGCTGATGCCAGAGACACCAAGCGAGTGGAGCAGGTCATGTACCAGGGGGTGGTAATTGTACTGCGCGGTAATACTCTGAAGGGCACTCAGAGAGTCCGTACAAACAGCACAATGCCAAAATCGTTCCGCTGAATGTATAAAATGGATTGATAAATCGAACATTGCCCAGGTAAACGAAAGGTAAAACTATGCCGACCAAAAACAAAGGCACACCCTACTCCAACATCAGTCTTAAACCCGTCAGTATATATAAAATACACGCCACTGAGTTCTGCCTGAAGTTCTAAAAACGCGGAACTAAGGACTGAAGAAGGGGTCTCAGACTTCGGCATCGACGTTAGCCCAAGGTGACAGTGGGCCTCAGCGCGCAACCATGGAGGAAAAAGCGTTTCCCCACTGGGAAGCACAGGAGCTGGCGTAACGCCCAAATGCCGAAGTGATGAGATGATGAGATAGGGTTTAAGGGCGCTAAACATCTAGGGTCATCAGCGCCCTTACAATGCATGAAATGTAAAACCCCAAAACTAAAATACGGTACACAAACCCGCTATGTCAAAAACTGAAAGACAAACCAAACACCAATACCTAAAAACCAACACACTAAGAGCATTGTCAATAAAATACTAAAACAACGTGTCAAGAACTGTAGAATGCGAGGGACATGAGCGTCATATGTCCGCCGGGAAGAAGACCACATTAAAACATACAATAGAAAATCACATAGCTAAAAGTCGCCCAGCGCATCAAATGCGCCGATTAAAGCCACTGACACCTATAAAACGTAAAAGTAATTCTCCAGCACGCACGTCGTCTGCCAAAACATTGGCTATGCCAACAGGCAGACCAACACGAACGCGTAATGGAGCTAAAACTTGACACTCTGTTAAAATGTGACGCACCGTTAAGGGCGCATCACACTGCTCACAGAGTGGTGCGGGGTCACCACTGAGCAGGTATCTATGGCTAAAAAGACAATGTCCGATTCGTAAACGAGCTAAAAAACATCTTCCCGACGAGAAGAACGAGAAGAGGTACCCCAGACTAACGGAAGAGGTTTAACCTCCCGCAACTTGTTCCCCCTAAGAGCCGCCCACTCATCGCGCCAGCGCGAGAGGACACGGCAACGTAAAATAAAATAAAAATCTGAGGAAGGAACAACACAGGTAAAACATCTGGGTGGTAAAATGGCCCATTTAGCAGCGGCGTCGGCAGGCTCGTTGCCTGAGATGCCCACAGGACCTGGAATCCACACGAATTAGACGCTGATGCCAGATGCACCAAGCGAGTGGAGCAGGTCATGAATGCGCTGTACGAGCGGGTGGTAACTATACAGCGCCTGAATACTCTTAAGGGCACTGAGAGAGTCCGTATAAACAACACAGCGCCGTAAGAGGTTCCGCTGAATTTATAAAACACATTGATATATACTAAAAAGTTCGGCGGTATAAATCGAACATTGTCCAGGTAAACGAAAGGTAAAACTCTGTGCACCAAAAACAAAGGCACATCCTACTCCGCCATCAGTCTTAGACCCATCGGTATATATAAAATGACAGTCCCCGAACTGTGCCTGTAGTTCTAAAAAAAGCGGATCCAAGGTCGGAAGCAGGGGTCTCATTTTTCGGCATCGACGTTAACCCAAGGTGACAGTGGCTCTCAGCGCGCGACCATGGAGGAAAACGCGTTTCCCCCCGTGGAAGGGCCGGCGCTGGCGTAATCTCCAAATGCCGAAGTAGCAGTCAAAATCGAACCCCTGGAGGGAACAATGCAGAGGAGCTAACTAAATATGGTCGATCAAGCGAATCCAAGTAAAATATCGCGAAGGACGGGTGGTCAGGCAAGCTGGAGAATCGACAGGCATAGCTGCACAAGAGCATCTCACGCCTGAAGGACAGCGGAGGCTCTGCAGCATCAGCATATAAGCCAGGTACAGGCCTAGTTGGAAAGGCCCCTGTAGCGACTCTTGTGCCAAGATGGTGAATGACATTCAATCGACGTAATACAGATGGACGTGCCGACGAATAGACAATGCACCCGTAATCAAGCTTGGATCGGACCAAAGAGCGATAAAGATGTAGAAGGACGGTCCGATCAGCTACCCAGGATGTGCCATTTAAAACACGTAAAATATTGAGAGAACGGCCACAGTTTGCTTTTAAAAAGGAAACGTGAGAAGCCCAGCTCAGTTTCCGGTTAGAGACCAACCCCAAAAATTTCACCTCGTCTGCAAATGGAAGGACTTCCGACCCAAGATGGAGAGAAAGCGGAGCGAAAGCCTTCCGGCGCCAGAAGTTGATGGAGACGGATTTCTCGGCGGAGAAATTAAAGGCGTTAGCGTTACTCCAGTCGTAGAGATGGTCGATACAGCTCTGGAAATGGCGTTCCAGACAACAGGTCCGCCCTGAACTGCAATAAATCGCAAAATCGTGAACAAAACGGACGATGAAATGAAAGGTGATGATGATGAGATGCGGTTTAAGGGCGCTAAACAGCTAAGGTCATCAGCGCCCTTACAAAGTATAAGATGTACAGTCAAAAATAAAACTCCGATAAAAAACCGCATAATTAAAAAACGGTACACAAACCCGCGATGTCCAAAAGGTAAAAAACAAAACTACAAATTCCAAAAACGAACACACTAAAGCCATGGTCAATAAAAGAGTAAAACAACGTGTCAAGAACTGTAGAATGCCAGGGACACGAGCGCCAAATGTCCATTGGGGAGGAGATGCCCCATTAAAAAGACAATATAAATGCACACAGTCAAAAGACGCTCAGCGCATCAAATGCGTCTGGTAAATCCAATGTCACTGATAAAACGAAAAAGACACTACAGCACGCGCGTCGTCTGCCAAAACGTTGGCTAGGCCAACAGGCAGACCAACACGAACGCGCAACGGAGCTAAAACTTGACACTCTGCTAAAATGTGACGCACCGTTAAGGGCGCATCACACTGCTCACAGAGTGGTGCGGGGTCACCACTGAGCAGGTATCTATGGCTAAAAAGACAATGTCCGATTCGTAAACGAGCTAAAAGTACCTCTTCCCGACGAGAAGAACGAGAAAAGGTACCCCAGACTAACGGAAGAGGTTTAAACTTCCGCAACTTGTTCCCCCTAAGAGCCGCCCACTCATCGCGCCAGCGCGAGAGGATACGGCTACGTAAAATAACATAAAAAGCCGAGGAAGGAACAACACAGGTAAAACATCTGGTGATAAAATGGCCGACTTAGCAGCGGCGTCGGCAGACTCGTTGCCAGAAACGCCCACATGACCTGGAATCCACACGAAGGAGACGCTGATGCTCGATGCACCAAGCGAGTGGAGCAGGTCATGAAGGCGCTGTACGAGCGGGTGGTAACTATACAGCGCCTGAATACTCTGAAGGGCACTCAGAGTGTCCGTAAAAACAACACAGCGCCGTAAGAGGTGCCGCTGAATTTATAAAACACATTGATATATACTAAAAAGTTCGGCGGTATAAATCGAATATTGTCCAGGTAAACGAAAGGTAAAACTCTGTGCACCAAAAACAAAGGCACATCCTACTCCGCCATCAGTCTTAGACCCATCGGTATATATACAATGACAGTCCCCGAACTGTGCCTGTAGTTCTAAAAAAAGCGGATCCAAGGACGGAAGCAGGGGTCTCATTTTTCGGCATCGACGTTAACCCAAGGTGACAGTGGCTCTCAGCGCGCGACCATGGAGGAAAACGCGTTTCCCCCGTGGAAGGGCCGGCGCTGGCATAATTTCCAAATGCCGAAGTAGCAGTTGAAATCGAACCCCTGGAGGTAGTAATGCAGAGGAGCTAATTAAATATTGTCGATCAAGCGAATCCTCGTAAAATAACCCAAAGGACGGGTGGTTAGGCAAGCTTGAGATTCGACAAGCATAGCTGCACAAAAGCATCTCACATCGGAAAGACAGCGGAGGCTCTGCAGCTTCAGCGTACAGACTATGTACAGGGCTAGTTGGAAAGACCCTGTAGCGACTCTTATACTACGATGATGAATGGTATTTAAGCGACGAAACACAGATGGACGTGCCGATGAATAGACAATGCACCTGTAATCAAGCTTGGATCGAACCAAGGAGCGATAAAGACGCAGAAGAACGGTCCCATCAGCTACCCAGGATAGGCCACTTAAAACACGTAAAATACTAAGGGAACGGTCACACTTTGCTTTTATAAAGGAAACGTGAGACGTCCAGCTCAGCTTTCGATCAAAGATCAACCCGAAAAATTTCACCTCGTCTGCAAATGGAAGGACATCCGTCCCAAGATGGAGAGAGGGCGGAGGGAAAGCCTTCCAGCGCCAGAAATTGATGCAGACGGATTTCTCGGCGGAGAAATTAAAGCCATTGGCGTTACTCCAGGCGTAGAGACGATCGATACAGCTCTGGAGACGGCGTTCGAGTAGACAGGTCCGCCGTGAACTACAATAAATGGCAAAATCGTCAACGAAAAGGGACGGTGAAAAGCCAGGTGGAATACAATCAACAATGGGTTTGATAGCAATCGCAAAAAGTGTGACACTGAGTACAGAACCCTGTGGTGCTCCGTTCTCTTGAATAAAACAATTAGATAAAACCGGGCCCACACATTCACGAAAGACGCGGTCCGTCATAAACTTCCGAAGAAATATGGGGAGATGACCGCGGAGATTCCATGCGTGCAGTTTACGTCAAATGCCGCCCCTCCAACAAGTGTCATATGCTTTCTCCAGGTCAAAAAACACAGCCACTCTTTGACACTTTCTCAGAAATGCGTTCATAATATGCGTCGACAGAGACACCAGATGGTCGTCGGTAGAGCAATGGCGACGAAATCCGCACTGAGCGTTCGCTAGAAGTTTCTGAGATTCAAGCCACCATGTCAACCGTCCGTTGATCATGCGCTCCACCACCTTGCAATTGCAACTGGAGAGGGAGATAAGGCGGTAGCTGGATGGTACTCGGCGATCCTTCCCAGGGTTAAGGATAGGGACAATGGTGGCTTCGCGCCAAACGGAAGGAAAAAAGCCGTCTTAGCAAATACGGTTATAGACCTGTAAGAGAAAGACTTTACTGTCGGCTGGAAGGTTCTTTAACATCAGGACATGAATGCCGTCCGGCCCAGCAGCAGAGTGCCTAGAGCAATGGAGGGCGTACTCCAGCTCCCGCATTGTGAAAAGTTGATTATAACACTCCTTATTAGCAGACCGAAAAGGAAAGGTCTCGGAATCCAGCCGGTCCTTGAGAGTGCGAAACCCGGCGGAATAATGTGCAGAACTGGAAACCGCCTCAAAGGCAGCACCCAAAGTGTTAACAATGGCAGCCGGATCCATTATGGTGGCATTGGAAACCTGAAGGCCAGACAGAGTACAATGCGACACTTTACTAGAGAAGGGACGAAGTTTATTCCAGGCAACAGAGGAAGGCTTGAAGCGATTAAAAAGCTCGACAAAACGAGTTCAAGATGCCTTCTCGCTATCCTGAATAACGCGAAGTGCCCTGCCGCGGGATTGTTTAAAAGTAACCAAATTATCAAGTGTAGGGTGGCGTCCAAACACCCTAAGCGCGCATCTACGAGCACGAACGGCGTCCCGACAATCCTAGTTCCACCACGGAACAGGAATACGCCGAGGGTGAGAGGATGATCGGAGAATCGTGCGTTCGGCGGCAGAGAGAATCGTAGACGAAAGCTGCTGCACTATTTGGTTAACGTCAGAGAAGAGCTGGTCCGGAAAGCACACGAGGCTTGAATACATTCTCCAGTCGGCTTTTCCGAATATCCCGGTAGGAACTCTGGAATGCTGGACGTGGTGAGACAAAAGAGAAACGATGCAAGGGTATCGGTCGCTGGAGTAGGTGTCAGTGACGACGTTCCACCGCACACAACTATCAGGCTGGATGGAGTAAACGACAAGGTGTAAATGAGAGAATGGACCAGAAGAATCAGAAATAAAAGTAGCTTCACCTGTATTGAGGATAGAGAGGTTGAACTGATCAAAAATGTAGGAAAGAAGAGCTCCCCTCGCACAAGCCCTTGACGAACCCCACAGGCGGTGATGGGCGTTAAAATCTCCCAACAGAAGAAATGGTATTGGGAGAACGGACAGGAAACCGCGAACGTCCGCGTGAGCGAGGGGAGACGACGGAGGTGTATAGATGGAGTAAACAGAAAAGAAAAAGCCGGATAAGTGAAGTCTAACGGCAACAGCTTGCAAGTCGGACGTAAGTGTGAGAGTCTGAAAATAAACGTCGTTACGCACTAATATCATGACACCTCCGTTATCGTTTTCAACATTGTAGCGAACCGGAGTATACCCTCGGAGCTCAAAAGGGTCGTGAGGGCGTAGCTTGGTCTCCTGTAAACACAAGACCATAAGTGAATGGGAACGCAATAAATGTTGCAGTTCCGCCCTATGCGATCGTACACCACGTAAATTCAAGGTCAGGAAAGGCATGAATAAAAGGGATAAACTGTCTACTTAGGAGGGCGGCTCAAAATTACTTTCCGCTTAACCTTTGGGCTCGGGCTTTAGTATGGTGTTGGTCAGACACCATAGGCTCCTCGAAGGGAGGGCCCACGGGCTCAGCGCCAGAAACCGATTCAAGCGCCGTGAATCGGTTCTTGGTGGCAATGGGTGAAGGTGTGCGCTGAGCGCGGCTTGTCCCAGGAGCATCCTGGGACTGCGACCTCCGAGGAGGAGAAGGTGAACTCTTCTTACCGCGTGCAGGTGGAGGGTCTTTCAAAACATATTCTCTACGAAATTTCGGCATCGATTTTTCCTCATTGCCTTGTGACTTCATAACTTTTAGACCAGGTTTAGAGGGCTTGATAACTGTAGCTGCAATGGACGGCAGATGATAGTGGTGGTCGATGCAGTCATGATCCAGGTTTGAGTCTCTGCATCCTTCCGGTGTACTGGCGAGGCAACAACAGAACTGAATGTTCCCGATCGCAGGAGCGAAGGTTGGCGCGCATGGTAACGCCTCCGGGCTTCGGCGAAGGAGAGTTTCTTCTTTACTCGGAACTCCTGGATCGCCTTCTCGTCCAAGTACTGCGGACAGTCGGCAAATGAAGCAGAATGAGACCCTTTGCGGTTAACGCAGACGGATCCGGATGAACAGGTACCATCGTGTGACTGCTGGTTACATGAGGCACATATAGTAACGGCACTCTTACATCAGACTTGCGTATGCCCAAACGTTGGCATTTGAAACAACGCAGAGGTCAAGGAATGTAGGGCCTCACCGCAATACGTTCGTACCATGCTGTAATGCTCGTGGGCAGATCGAAGCCATCAAATGTTAGAGAAAGGGTACGAGTGGGTACCAATACTCCGTCGCGTTTGGCCTGCACTCGATGCACTGCTGTCACCTTTTGATCAGATAGATATTCAACCAGGTCTTCGTCCGATATACCATCGAGGCTATGGGTGGTAACGACGCCTCGACAGGAATTCAATGTGCGGTGCTTCTCAACCGTGGAGAAGCGTAGCGCGCAACAAGGTCTTACTTTGCTGATCGGAGTTCGTTTGTGCCAATAAGGAACCATTCCGTACACGAGTGTAGGACTGAACCGCACCAACAATAGCAGCAATGCCCTTCTGCATAATGAAAGGGCTCACCTCCTCGAAACTTTGTCCTTCTCCTGTTCGTGAAATGACTAGATGTCGGTGGTGCTACTTCTGTTACAATAACGTTTCGGCACTTGTTGTTTATAATGGAGAAAGGGTGCTCCATAGCGAAAGAAATCCTCCACCATTGCAACCGTCTCTGACCTCCCGGGCGTTACCCCGGCTTGGGTGAGTGGCCTATCTATACCCGTCTCACCGCAGGGTCACACCTCCCAGAACATAGACAGAGGGACCCAGTCGCCGTAAGAAGTCAGCAGCTCATGCATTGCCCCCCGCGAGACTGCAGTTGAACAGCGGATACGAACACAAACCCTACATGACGACCCCGGGTGGTGGGAATGACGCCATTACCCACTCACTTAGCTGCGCACCCAGTGCGCGGGTATCCGTCAGGCTGTGTCCACGGAGGATTAAAATAAAATGTAAAAGAAACTAAAAGTGTGTGGACCTTTCGCACGCAAGGTAGGCCGGCGGAGAAGAAAAAGAGATGTGCGAATGGTGTTGGTGCGGAATGGTCGGAAATAGACTAGGGAAGAAAGAAACGATGGTGAGGGGCGACATGAAACGAAATGCAAAGAACGCACGAGAGCCTACCTTGTCCCCTGGTCACGAGAACGAACCCTCCTCGACCGGTCGGGGATGAAGGGATGAAGATTTCGATGAATGGCTCGGACACCCCGGATACGCCTAACCCGTGCTCACAAAAGCCCCTGGGGGGATGAAAGATGAAATGGATCCACAGAAGTGTCCATTGTATGGGGAAATGGAGATTGACCTACATTTTATTTTAGATTGTAATGAGACTAAACTTTGGAGAGATCAATGGGCACCAGTTAGGTGGTTGAAATTACCGAGACCAATAATTAAAATGAGAATTGAAAACCTGAAGAATACAGAAGAGATTATAAAGTTGGGCAGACTATTAGGAAAGACAAAGAAAAATATAAGAGAGGAATTTCAAAATTATAAATCTGTATGTTTTGCAAGGATGGCTATCAAGTAAATTGGTACATTTAATTAAGAAGTGTGTATTACAAGTATGTAGTTAGTGAACCTGGTGTATAATGTATTAATTACCACAGTGTTTACTACATTTACACCAGGTGCAACTCAAGTATATATATTTTTTGTATATTAGAAAGAAAGCGTTGGCATATATAAATGTAATAATGATAGTTCTACAGTGTTAATAGCTTATGTATAATGGAAGTGAAATAAATTCATTCATTCATACCGCAGTGATACCCCACCGCAAAAAAACAGCACATGCTCTATAGCACATAAGTGTCAGCCAACATCTGGGATCTGGTTGCTGGCAATTCCAAGGACACACATAACTCAGCTAAAAAGTTACACTGCAAAAAAACATTGTGGCACAAATAGAACATTGCTGGTAGGAGACGAAACTAAGAACTGTGTCACTCAAGAGAAAAAGCACAGCCTCCTCCCCGATCATTTTCTTTGTCATCAGTAAATAAAATGGCACTTTCCAAGCCGTTATTTTAATTTTAAGAATACTGAATGAATAATTGAGCCCGGAGTTGTAGCCTTCGGTGTGGACGTCAACCCTAATTTAAAGTGATTCTCGGCGCGGGGCCTTGGAATAAAGAGTTTCTCTGGTAAACGCCGAGGTAGCAAACGAAAACGATCACCGAAAGAGAGTAAAGACAAGGGGCTTGTTGCGTTGATACTTAGCCTCATACTACGATGATGAATTGAATTTAGGTGACTCATAACGTTAGGCCGCTCCAAAGAATGCCCAATGGACCCGTAATCAAGTTTTGACTGTGCCAGTGAGCGATACAGTCTCATAAGTACTGTCTGGTCATTTCTCCAGGACTTGCCGTTTAAAATGCGTAAAGATTAGCAGTTTCACACTTCACCATTAAGCAGAATAATGACCAGCCAAGCTTTCTGTCAGAAATAAATCCTAAGAATTTCGTGTCGTCTGCGAAAGGAAGGAGATCTGTTCCGAGATGTAGAGAGCTGAAGGAAACGCCTTCCATCACAAGAAGTTCACGCAGACCGTCTTTTCAGCGAAGTTAAAGCAGCTTTCTATACTCCACGCGTACAGGCGGTCAAGATACGGTGGAGTCGCCGTTCTATGAGACAAGTCCACAGGGAATTGCAGTACTGCAAAATCATCCATAAACAATGAAGACAAAGCACTAGGTGTAACACATTTCTGAATAGGATTGATGGCAATGCAAAAAAGGTTTCTATACTCCACGCGTACAGGCGGTCAAGATACGGTGGAGTCGCCGTTCTATGAGACAAGTCCACAGGGAATTGCAGTACTGCAAAATCATCCATAAACAATGAAGACAAAGCACTAGGTGTAACACATTTCTGAATAGGATTGATGGCAATGCAAAAAAGGTTACGCTGAGTACCGCGCCCTGCAGTACTACGTTCTCCTGAGTAAAAACACGGGATAAAACCGAGACTACTCCCTCTGGGAATACCCGATCCCTCATCAACTGCCGACTAAAAAGGGAAAGAAGGAGGTTATGAAGAATGCCCGCTTTCCAGCAAAAGGCTTGCACTTTCTATAGGTAAAAAAAATTACAGCAACTGTTTGACTCTTCCTCAGGAATGCGGCCACGATGTGCGTGTGCGTGGATAGCGAACCTAAGTGGTCATCGTAGGACGGTAGCGAGACGAAAATCACACTGGACATTTCACATTAGATTTTGAGACTCCAATCATGAGAACCGTCCGTTGATCATGCGCTTCACCACCTTGCAAATGAAACTTGGTGAGGGAGATCGGCCGGTAACTTGAAGGTAGATTACGATCCACCCAGGCTTTAGTATTGGAACAATGGCGGCCTCGCGTCAAGCTGCAGGAAATTTAGCGGTTAGCCAGATACGGTTATAAACCTACAAGAAAAAGGAATTTCCGTCGGAAGAGAGGTGCTGCAACATTAAGATATGAACACCATCCAGCCCGTGCATAGAGAAGGGGTCTGTTCCAACTCCTGTATGCTGAAAAATCATTGTAACACTGGAAATTAAAAGACTTAAAGGAGAGCCCATGCGATTCAACCCATTTCTTAATAGATAGAAAGGCCAGCTAATAACTATATGAGCTAGAAAACGTAAATGCATTAACCAGGGTGCCCGCAACGTGAAACGGATTAACGTTGGTGTAGCTATTTATATTAAGGCCGGGTACTGTAGACTGTGTCACTTTGCCAGCCACACGACGAAGCTTATTCCATACCACAGACAAAGGCGTGAAGCCTGCTTGCTCCTCTGAATGATGCATCGAGCTCTTGCGGTATTTGTTTATAGAAGAGGACATTTTGAAGTGCTGGGTGTAGCCGACAAACCCGAAGCGCAGCCTTACATGTAGGAACTGCTGCCCGGCATTCGTCGGCCCAACAAGGGGTGGGATAGAACGTTCGGCGGCGGAAATGAAATAAACATTTTGTTTAACGACGCTGTCAATTGCCAGGATCATATCAGTGCGGAATTTCATCCCGCAGGAGTTCCAGTATATGCTAGTAAACTAATGCATGGGGCTCTCGCTTTTAAGCACACTTAAAAACCATCGGTCTGGGCCAGGTTTGAACCCGCGACCTTGGGATCAGGCCAGCGCCTAACCAAATGCGCCACCCAGACCGACATCCACCAACTGGTGGATTCAAGAAGGCAGTTTTCGAAGACTAAAATAAAGATCCCCATTCGGTTTGTTCATTGGTCAGGTGGGTTCACGTGGCGGTGGGACGTGGTGAGAAAGAAAGCTATGATGCAAGGTAAATGATCGCTATAGTAGGTGTCGGAGACGACGTTCCACTGAAAGTGGTTTGCAAGTTGTGCAGAGAAAACGGATAAATCCAACAATGAGAGTGTGCCGGAAGAATGGAAAATAAAAGCGGGTTCACTGTGTTTAAAATATAAAAGGTAGTTCTGCATGAAGAAATCCCTAAGGCGTTTTCCCCTCTCGCAAGCCCTAAATGAACCCTAACAGTGATGGTGGGAATTAGAATTTCCCAACAGAAAGTAGGGCCCTGGGACCTACGGCACCAGGTGTAGAACTTGCATAGTAGCGGTAAGAGCGAGAGGCTGGTAATAAATGTCTCGAATAAGGAGAATGACACCTCCATGTTCAGGAGTGCCCTCCTCCTTTGCAAGATCACAGCGCACCAAGATGTCGTGAAGAATATCAAAGGTAGTCTGAGAGTACCACTTAGTCTTCTGCAAGCAAAAATTATAGGGGAATAAGAACGCAACAATACTTGAAGTTCCGCCCTGTGCGTACATACAACACGTGCAACGTCAGAATGACCATTTGGGAAGGGATACACGTTTTATTTATTTGGCCTGTCCAAGGTGACATTTTTCTTCTATGTGAGTCTCCGAGATATTGGTTGAATCTGGTCCTGATCCATTAACTCCTTGGAGGTAAATCCTGTGCCTTTGGGTGTTGGAACAGTTTTCACAGCAGAAAACCGATCTGAAATGGTAATTAGGTGGGAAACACCCCGCTGATTGCGGCTCACCCGGGAACGTCCTGGGATTCAGACCTCCGAGGAGGAGAATACGGCTCTCTTTTGCCTTTCCCACTTATTGGGAACCTTCGCAAAATCTTCCGAGAGTACAGAGTTTTAAATTTCCGGTGTGGCTTAAAGGGCAGCCACGTCCAGTTTAGATGCAGTGGCGGATTGGTGGAGTTGGAGGCCATTGTGCTGGAGGTTGATGTGGGCGCTTTGATTCTAGATTCATAAAACAAATTATACATGCTTTATATCTCTTGGCGGCATTCCTTCGCGGCACTGGAGCAGTGGCAGCAGAACTAGAAGTGCCGAATCTCAGGAGTGATGGCTGATGTGCCAGATACCGTTTCCGGGCTTCCATGAACAAGAGTTTCTCCATAACCCAGAGCCCTGTATGACTTTTGCATCTGAATACCATCGACAGTTCGTGAACGAGGCTAAATGAGCTGATTTGCAATTGACGCAGACAAATGTGGAGGTACATTCACCCTTATGACAGGTCTTATTGCATGAGGCACACATGGAAATAGTGTTCTTTCAAGAGATCTGCTTGTATCTGAAATACTAGCATTTAAAGCATCTCAATCTGCCTTTATCTTCTTGGGCAGTTCGGCTCCCTCAAAGGTGAAGAAGGCTATGTATGGATACTATAATTTCACAATGTTTTGCCTGGACTCAATGCATGGAGGTAACCCTTGGTAGGCAAGATAACCAAGAAGCTCTTCATCTAACATGTCTGGAATGTGGGTAGTGATAACACCCTTGAAGAGGCAAAATCCTCCACCATTGCAACCATTCCTTATCTCTGGCTCTAACTCCCTGGTTGTTACACCAGCTTTGGTGAATGGCATATCGATAACAATGTAACCTAAGGCTCTTATCTCCCAATGTAATGATAGAGGAACTCAATTGCCATCAGGAGTTACTAGTTCATGCAATGGCCCATCCGTGGGACTGCAGTTGAACAGCTGATACGAACACACCCTACATGACAACCCAGGTATTGGGGATGATGCAAGTATCCAGTTACACCCTATGAGGTGTAGGTGAATCTCAGACTGTGCACAATGGAGGTTGAAGCAAAAAAGTAAGGAAGAAACAGCATAGAAAAGGTATGATACTAATGATAATGACAAACATGTGGACATTCTGCAGTCAAAGAAGGCCAGCAAAGAAGAATAATGATGATGGCAAGAGGGTGCACATGAATGACATCGGCAAGAAAAGACTAGACAAAAAAGTGATGAACAGCTAGAGCGAGATAGTAGAACATCAAACGAAGTGGTACAGAATGCACCAGAGCCTTTTTTGCATCCACCAATCACTGTAACAAAGAACCCACCTCAACCAGAAATGGTACACATAGATAGATACATTTGGAATAAGATGAAGCGTTCAGATGCAAGATAATTGTTCTCAATACTAGTCACTAAGTTGCAAAACTTTATTTTTCTTCTCAACAAAAATAAATCTATAATCATATGTATTACTTTTGTCAGAGTAGTAATCATATTTACTTTGAAATACAAGGTTAAGTAAAGTTACAAATTGACTTCAACTTGTTGGTGTATGAATACATGATATTCCCACATGGTCGCTGATTTGATAATTACAATAAGGTTCCCTAAACAGTCAGTTAAACATTAGGCTTTCAAAGATAATCTTAAATAAGGGAAATATACAAAGGAGGAAATTAGTTGTTTCCAAAGTAAGACAAAATTTCAGAGGATTGATACACATTGTAAATACAGAATTAACATCAAGTGCATAACTGAATACTTAAATATATAATTTAAATATTTGAGCCATCTACCCTCTCAGTTTCTTTGGGATTTGAAGATGCCTAAGCCTTCAGTTCTGGTCAATATGACACTTACACAGTAGGTTTTTTCATACAGAATAACTAAATTCAATGATGCAACGGTTTTTAACAAAGGCCAGGGACTACTATATGACTGCTGCATAATCTGCCTCTATGGGCAGAGAACAATGGGGTTGGTATGTGGACAACACAATGAGTCTCCTCAACCACTGGGTCATTGTTTGCTAGACCACAAGCTTCTACTTCAATCAAGTACTCCTCTATTGGTAGTAATGTTATTATTAATATATCATGTATATAATAATGATTTATCTTCAAAAGAAATATGTGATAGAAGTATGTACATTTTCAACATCATATGATATTAATAGGCATCACTAATATATTAATTTAATGAAACAGCAAGGTGGCCAATGTGCATCAGTAAAGGCGTGATGATGATGATGATGATGATGTGATAGGGCTTAAGGGCGCTCAACTGCTAGAGTTATTAGCGTCCTTACATTGTATAAAATATAAAATCGAAAAGTCAGAAAACTAAAAACCCACACACAAACCCGCTTGGTCAAAAACACTAAACAACACAACAGACCAAAAACGAAAATCTACACACTAAAATCATTGTCAATAAAAGAATAAAACGTGTCAAGAACTGTAGAATGCAAGGGACATGAGCGCCTTATGTCGGTCGGGGAGAAGAGCCCCATTAAAACTGACAATATAAAATCTCAAAGCTAAAAGACGCTCAGCGCATCAAATGCGCCCATTAAAACCAATGTCACTTATAAAACGTAAAAGACATTCTACAGCATGCGCGTCGTCTGCCAAAACGTTGGCTATGCCAACAAGCAGACCCACGCGAACGCGCAGTGGAGCTAAAACTTGACACTCAGTTAAAATGTGGCGCACCGTTAAGGGCGAATTACACTGCTGACACAGTGGAGCGGGGTCACCACTGAGCACGTTTCTATGACTAAAAAGGCAATGTCCAATTCGTAAACGGGCTAAAAGTACCTCTTCCCGAAATATAGAACGAGAAGAGGTACCCCAGATAACGGGACAGGTTTAATTTCCCGCAATTTGTTCCCCGGAGGACCGTCCACTCATCGCGCCAAAGCGAGAGGATGCGGCGACGTAAAATAACACACGAATCTGACGAGGGAACAACAGAGGTAAAAAATCTGGGTAATAAAATCGCCGATTTCGCAGCGGCGTCGGCCGACTCATTCCCTGAGATGTCCACATGACCTGGAATCCACATGAAGGAGACGCTGATGCGAGAGACACCAAGCGAGTGGACCAGGTCATGTATGCGCTGTACAAGGGGGTGGTAATTGTACATCGCGCGAATACTTTGAAGAGCACTCAGGGAGTCTGAACAAATAAGACAGAGTCGTAAGTCGTACCGCTGGACGTATAAAAGTGACTGATAGATACTAAAAATTTCGGCGGTAAAAATCGAACATTGCCCGGGTAAACGAAATGTAAAACTACGATTATCATCAGCAAAGGCACACCGTACTCCAACATCAGTCTTAGATCCATTTATATATAAAACGAAAGTCCACGAACTGCGCCCGAAGTTCTAAAAAGGCCGATCTAAGAACTGAAGAAGGGGCCTCATTCTTCGACATTGACGTCAACCCAAGGTGACACTGGGCCTCAGCGCGCAACCAAGGAGGAAAGCACGTTTCCCCCTGGGAAGGGCAGGCGCTGGCGTAAAGTCCAAATGCCGAAGAAGCTTTCGAAATCAAACCTCTGGAGGGAGCAAGGCAGAGGAGCTAACGAAATATTGCCGATCAAGCGAATCTTCGTAAAATACCTGGAAAGACGGGTGGTCAGGCAAGCTTAAGAGTCGACAGGCATAGCTGCACAAAAGCATCTCACGCCGGAAGGACAACGGAGGCTCTGCAGCTTCAGCATATAGACTGGGTACAGGGCTGGTTGGAAAGGCCCCCGTAGCGACTCTTATGCCACGATGGTGAATGGCATTCAATCCACGTAATACAGTTGGACGCGCCAACGAATAGACAATGCACCCGTAATCAATCTTGGATCGGACCAAAGAGCGATAAAGACGTAGAAGGACGGTCCAACAGCTCCCAAGGATGTGCCACTTAAAACACGTAAAATATTAAGAGAACGGTCACACTTTGCTTTTAAAAAGGAAATGTGCGAAATCCAGCTCAGTTTCCTATCAAATATCAACCCCAAAAATTTCCCCACGTCTGCAAAGGGAAGTATCCCTGGCCCAAGATGGAGAGAGGGCGGAGGAAAGACTTCCGGCGCCAGAAATTGATACAGAGGCATTTTCGGCGGAGAAATTAAAGACGTTAGCGTTACTCCAGGCGTTGAGACGGTCGATACACCTCTGGAGAAGGCGTTCGAGTAGACAGGTCCACCGTGAACTGCAATAAATGGCAAAATCGTCAACAAAAAGGGACGATGAAATGCCGGGTGGAATACAATCAACAATGGGGTTGATAGCAATTGCAAAAAGTGTGACACTGAGTACAGAGCCCTGCGGTACTCCGTTCTCTTGAATAAAACGACTAGATAAAACCGAGCCCACACGTACACGAAAGAAGCGGTCCGTCATAAACTCCCGGAGAAATATGGGAAGACGAACCCGGAAATTCCATGCATGGAGTGTACGTAAAATGCCGCTCCTCCAACAAGTGTCATAAGCTTTCTCCAGGTGAAAAAATACAGCCACCGTCTGACACTTTCTCAGAAATCCATTCATAATATGCGTCGACAGGGACACCAGATGGTCGACGGTACAGCGATAGCGACGAAATCCGCACTGAGAGTTCGCTAAAAGATTCTGAGACTCAAGCCACCATGTCAACCGCCCGTTGATCATGCGCTCCATCACCTTGCAAATGCAACTGGTGAGGGAGATAGGGCGGTAGCTGGAAGGTAGTTGGCGATCCTTCCCAGGCTTAAGTACAGAGACAATGGTGGCTTCGCGCCAAACGGAAGGAGAAAGGCCGTCTTGCCAAATACAGTTATAGACCTGTAAGTTTACTGTCGGCTGAAATGTTCTTTAACATCAGGACATGAATGCCCTCCGGGCCAGGAGCGGAGTGCCTAGAGCAATGAAGAGCGTGCTCCAGCTACCTCATTGTGAAAAGTTCATTATAACACTCATTATTAGCAGACCGAATATTAAAGGTGTCGGAATCCAGCCGGCCGTTGATAGAGCGAAAGCCAGCGGAATAATGGTCTGAACTGGAAACCGCCTCAAAGGCAGCACCCAGAGTGTTAGCGATGGCAGCCGGTCTACTATGGTGGCATTGGAACCCTGAAGGCCAGAAACAGTACAATGCCACACTTTACCTGAGAAGCGACGACGTTTATCCCAAACAACAGATGAAGTTGTAAAGCGATTAAAAGACTCGACAAAACGAGTCCAGGATGCCTTCTTGCTATCCTGAATAATGCGACGAGCCCTGGCGCGCGATTGTTTAAAAGTCGCCAAATTATCAAGTGTAGAGTGGCGCCGAAACACCCTAAGTGCAGTTCTACGGGCACGAACGGCGTCCCGACAATCCTCGTTCCACCACGGAACAGGCGGTCGCCGAGGTTGAGAGGATGAATGGGGAATTGCGCGTTCGGTGGCAGAGAAAATCGTAGACGTAAGGTGCTGCACTAGTTGGTTAATGTCGGTGAAGGGCTGATCGTCAAAATGCACGAGCCTGGAATACAAGCTCCAGTCGGCTTTTGTGAATATCCAGGTAGGTGCTCTGGAATGCTGGACGTGGTTTGACAGAAGAGAAACGATGCAGGGGTAATGGTCGCTGGAGTAGGTGTCAGCGACGACGTTCCACTGAAGACGACTAGTAAGCTGGAGTGAGGAAACGGCAAGGTCCAAGTGAGAAAATGTCCTGGAAGAATCAGAAAGAAACGTAGGCTCACCTGTATTGAGTATAGAGAGATTGAACTGATCAAAAGTGTCGGAAAGAAGAGTTCCCCTCGCACAACCCCTTGGCGAACCCCACAGGAGGTGATGGGCATTAAAATCTCCCCAGAAGAAATGCTGTTGGGAGAGCGGACAAGAGATCTTGAAGGTCCGCGTTAGCGAGGGGAGACGATGGAGGTGAATACAGAGCAAACAGAAAAGAAAAAACCGGGTAAACTCAGTCTAATGGCAACAGCTTGCAAGTCAGACGTAAGAGCGAGACGTTGAAAATGAACGTTGTTACGCACTAACAACATGACACCTCCATGAGCAGGAGTACCCTCCTCCGGTTCAAGGTCGTAGCGAACCGGAGTATATCCTCGGAGATCAAAAGGATCGTGAGGGCGAAGCTTAGTCTCCTGCAAACACACGAGCATAGCCGAATGGGAACGCAATAAAAGTTCCAGTTCCGCTCTATGCGATCGTACACCACGTACATTCCAGGTCAGGATAGCCATTAAGAAAAAAGGGATAAACTGTCTACTTAGAAGGGCGGCTTAAAATTACCTTTTGTTTAACCTTTGTGCTCGGGCTTTTGGTATGGATTTGGTCAGACTCCATAGCCTCCTCGAAGGGAGCGTCCACGCGCTCAGAGCCAGAAACCAATTCAAGCGCCGTGAATCGGTTCTGGGTGGCGATGGGTGAGGGCTGCCGCTGAGCGCGGCTTGTCCCAGGAGCTTCCTGGGACTGCGACCTCCGAGGAGAAGGTGAATTATGCTTGCTGTAAACGCTCGGAGGGTCTTTTAAAAAGTCTTCTCTTCGAAGTTTCTACTTCGGCTTTTTGTCAGTAGCTTGTGACTTCATAGACTTTGGACCAGGTTTATAGGGATTGGTAACAGTAGCAGACTTGGACGGCCGGATGGTAGTGGCGGTTAATGCAGTGATGGTCCAAGTTTGAGTCCCAGCATCCTTCCGGGGTATGGGCGAGGCAACAATAGAACTGAATGTTCCCGATCGCAGGAGCGAAGGTTGGCGCGCATGGTAACGCCTCCGGGCTTCGGCGAAGGAGAGTTTCTCCTTTACCCGGATCTCCTGGATCGCCTTCTCGTCCAAATACCGCGGACAGTCGCCAAATCAAGCAGAATCTGACCCTTTGCAATTGACGCAGACGGGGCTGTTGAACAGGTACCTTCGTATGAGGTCTGGCTACATGTTGCACAGATGTTAACGGCACTCTTACATGAGACTTGCGTATGCCCAAAACGTTGGCATTTAAAACAACGCAGAGGTCTAGGAATGTAATGCCTCACAGAAATCCGTTCGTACCCTGCGGAGATGCTCGTGGGCAGATCGACGCCATCAAATGTTAGAAACAGGGTACGAGTGGGTACCAATACGCCGTCGCGTTTGGCCTGCACTCGATGAACCGCTGTCACCTTTTGGTCTGCAAGATATTTGACGAGGTCCTCGTCCGATATGCCACCGAGGCTATGCGTGGTGACAACGCTTCGACAGGAATTCGAGGTGCGGTGCTTCTCAACACGGATAGGATAACCGTGGAGAAGCGTGGCGCTCATCAAGGACTTACTTTGTGCCTCGGACTTGCTTTGCACTAACAACGAACCATTACGAAGCCGAGTGCAGGAAAGAACCGGACCAGTTATTGAGTCAATGCCCTTCTGGATGATAAAAGGGTTCACCTTCTCGAATGATTGTCCTTCCTCTGTACGGGTAATCACTAAGTAACAACCAGGTGTTGGCGGTGCTACTTCTGTTGCAAAAACTTTTCGGCGCTTGTTGTTTATAATGGAGAAAAGGTGCTCCATAGCGAAAAAAAAATCCTCCACCACTGCAACCGTCGCTGACCTCGGGCTCTGACTTCACGGGCGTTACCCCGGCTTGGGTGAGTGGCCTATC
Organism: Deroplatys truncata; assembly: GCA_030765065.1. Lineage (NCBI taxonomy): Eukaryota > Metazoa > Arthropoda > Insecta > Mantodea > Mantidae > Deroplatys > Deroplatys truncata. The sequence goes on from CM060990.1 coordinate 281,846,867, forward strand.
TATACCTAGCTCACCCCAGGGTCACACCTCCCAGAACATAGACAGAGGGACGCAATCGCTGTCGGAAGTCAGCAGCTCATGCAATGGCCCCCCCCCGCGGGACTGCAGTTGAACAGCGGATACGAACACAAACCCTACATGACGACCCCGGGTGGTGGGGATGACGCCATTACCCACTCACCCAGCTGTGCACCCAGTGCGCGGGTATCAGTCAGGCTGTGTCCACGGAGGATTAAAAGAAAAGATAAAAGAAATAAAACTGTGTGCGTGTTTCGGACGCAAGGTAGGCCGGCGAGGAAGAAAAAGAGATGCGTAAATGAATGGACGTGGTGCGAAATGTGCATAAGTAAAAGAGAAGAAAGAAACGATGGCGAGGGGCGACATGGAATGAAATGCACAGAACGCACGAGAGCCTACCTTGAGTCCCCGGTCACGAGAACGAACCCACCTCGACCGGACGGGGGTGGAAGGATGATGATGGCGATGATTGGCTCGGGAACCCCTGGGTACGCCAAAACCGTAGTCACATAAGGTGAGCCCCTGGGGGGATCGGTAAAGGTGTTAAATGTTATTAAAATATGTATAACTACCTTTTGGATAGCAGCCGAACTACAACTGCTTTTATTGTACTATAACTATAAATTAGAAGATCTTCAAAAGCAGTAAAAGTGGGTGTACAAAAACTTAATAAAATTCACTAATCTGGTTTTACTGTAATCCTCCATGTGCTGTTTGTTGATATGAATGGTTTGAGGACAATGTTACTTCCAGCAAAAGAGTTTACCAAGTCTTGGGCTATACTCTTTCAAGATTTTCTACTAATTAAGAGAAATACATTTTCAATTAATTACAATTCAAAATAATGGTCTCATTCAATAAAAGCATCCAATTTTATTGTACAATGTAATGTTTCAGCTGCCATATTATGTATAAAGGTATAAAATAAGAAGTATCAATGTTTATTTTACATTATTGCCATAACAATACAACCAGAAATACATACATGGTGCTACACTTTGGATAGGATCATTAATTGCCCAGTAATACTGACAATGTGCATATTATATTATTAGGATCACAGTGATGCTTACCAAATAGTAGCTGATCCAGAATTGCCTAAAGAGTGAGACTAATGTTTTTAAACATATTGTACCACAATATAAAGCAGTTTGTAATGAGGTAATTTTACTTCCACGATGATGGCAATTCTGAAATTTCTAGTAATGCCAGTGATCCACATGAATGGAGATGTGTCAAAGAAACTGCACATAATGCTAGTTTACCCATTATAACCTAGCATTGCCAAATGGTAACATAGTACAGCCTTCCTTAAATTGCTAGGTACTTCTGGTTCTATTTAAGCATTAAGTTGTCCACACTGCATAACAAACTCAGGAAACTTATGTGCAACAGTTCCTGTCTCCATTGTTGAGGTGTGGCCAGCCAGAATGCCAGCACTGTTTGCATTTGAGTGACAATTACAGATTCAGTTTCAACATGTCTATAAGTTTTGCGTAAATACCTATACTGGCATACAGTATACCCCATCTATAATATTGTTGATAAATGCAGTTAAGATACACAGAATTCCAATTATAAAAATGGATCTATTCTACCTTTTTTATAGAGTTCAGTCAGAGCCCGTAAATCTTGCAATTGCCATATGGCAACCCTAGGATATTTCACAGTTCACTTTTTGTTTTATATTGTCTTTTCTTTCTGGAGATGGCCTTACCTTACAAGATTCTTTAGACTTTCTACTGGCTGAAGATATGAATATTGCACCCCCTGATCCTAATGTTCTCACAGATGAAGATTCAACAAATGAAGATGAATGGGGACTTATAGAGACCTATTCAATAGGCAATTAAGAGCTGAAGCCGAGATAAAGCTGTGTGACCATACAATTATATCCCATAAAGGTATTAGTGATGGAGATACTGAGTATCAAATTTCCATAAATAGCTGTTCATCAGTAACACCCAATAACCTTCAGTTACCAGATACTTTTAGCAGCAAAATTATTGAAAGCAAAAAAGAGGTTGCTAAAAGAAGAAAGCAGAAAAATACCGAATGGATAAATGGTGATCTTGAAAGCTTTCTTTATGCCTTTTCTTGCATTTAATTTTACTAAGTATCAAGAGCTTTCAGCTGAGGAGTTATTTGAATTATTCTTTGATGATGACATTTTTACAATGTTTCAAATAGAAAGTAAAAACTATGCCATTAATAATGAAGGATGAAATAAAATGCTTTGTAGCCATTCTTGTGTTAAGTGACAACAATGAATTGCCTGGTAAACAGTTCTACTGGGATGCTGGTTATGATATGCATAACACTTTTGTTTGCAAGTCAATGAGGCATAATGACTTTGAGTCAACACCAAGCTTTCTTCACTCAGTAGACAATGCTTCATGAAATTCCACAGATAAAATGTGGAAACTTAGGTCGCTTATAAAAAGACTACAACACAGTTTTGTGGAACATTTTGAACCTGTGCAACAGCTATCGTTTGATGAGAGCATTATAAAATATTATGGGAAACATAGCTGTAAGCAGTTCATAAAAGGCAAACTTATTCACTTTGGATATAAAGTGTGGTCTTTAAATACTGTTTCTGGATATTTAATGCATATTTATGTACTGTAAAACTGGACAACTTTGGACTTGGAGTGCATCTTTGCACCATAGACATTTATCATACTATGCACATGATGATCAAACAGTCCCATAGATGGTCTCTCAACACAGCATGTCAGTTTGAAGCTGCTAAGTTGTGCTACTATCTGGTGTGAGACTATATAAGTATTCATCAGTATTCTCTGTGCCATAAGACATTTCAGTTGAAGTTGTAGTTTTTCATATTTTATTATCATCATCTAGAAACTTTTCATGCTGACAGTGAATAGGTAGGCATTTGTAAATTAATGTTTATTACTATATGAGTGTATAAGTATAGACTAGAGTCTTTAAATGCTTAAAATAATGTAGGGCAATTATTTAATTAATAGAGACAGCAAAATTCACCAACCGCATACTATGAGGTGCAACTTTGCACTGCTATTTTTTCTCCATTCTTCACAACTGTAAATGCCATTTTCAACAAACAATTTTAATTATGTTGTCCACTTCTAAACTATATATAGCACTTACAAATTATAACTCTTTAATTATTAATATTTTTTAATATTCATTCTAATATTAATATTAATATTAATTATTAATTTATATTAATCATTATTAATATTCAGTATTGTTCAATTTTTATATTAATAAGCACCAAGCAATGTCTCAGAAATGCCCTCCAAAACTGTATCTGGTAAGAAAAGCAAAAGGAAAATTGGTGCAGGTTCTTATGCAAGTTATACCCCAGAAAAGCTTGCAGAAGCTTTTGAACTGATAACTGGCAAAATCACCTAGAGAGTTGCAAGTGCACAATATGGTATACCAAAGCACATGTTAAATTATAAATTAAAAGCAGTGCACACAAAAAATTTTAGTTTCCCTACAGTGCTTTCAATAGAAGAGGAACTTGTGTTTGTAGGCCACATTAAAGCTGTCAACTATTTTGGATTTCCTATTGATGCATGATTTCAGATCCATTGTCAAGAATTACTTCAACCAATTAGGTCACAAAGTGAAGGGAATCAAAGATAACTTCCCTGGGAAGGTTTGGGTCAAATTATTTTTGCTGTGGCATAGTGATCAGTGGTCCCTAAGAATGAGCAGCAGCATAAAATCAGCCCATGCTGCAGTTATCAAAGAAATTCTAGAAACATATTTTGAAAGCCTGAAGAAAGAACTGGATGGAGTGCTAGCTACAAACAACTGGAATTATGATAAAACCTGTCTTGTGGACAATCCAGGCATGAAAAAGTGCTCACAGAGCGTGGAGTGAAATATCCAGAATGACTCTGTAATTCATCCAAGGCAAGTACATCAATAGTGTTCTTTGGCAATGCAAATGGTCAGATGTCTCAACCATATGTCAACTATAAATCAGAAAAACTATGGATATATGGACCATTGGTGGTCCTCCACAGACAAGGTACAACTGCACCAATGGTGGATGGTTCCATATGGAATCATTCCCAGATTGGATAATATTTACTATAAAAAGTAGTGGCAACATTGCAGAATGAATGAAATTTCAGGAAATAGCGATCAAAGTTTTAGCTATTTCTACACTGAAAACTTACATCTCTGACCTGTTAAAACTTTTCAGAGCCATAAATTTTTAATGGCAATATTAAAACTCTCCAGAACCATAAGTTTTAATGATTTAATACAATATTAGTTAAAAAATGTGAGTATAGTAATATGTTTAGAAAATATAAAGTACCTTGAACAAGAGTTTTAATTTGATTTACCTGAAAAAGTGTGGAAATGTTTCTCAGATGTGGGTGAATAAAAGTTGTTTGGGGTTTTAATATCCTTTGGATAGTTACCCCACAAAAAGTTTATAAAGTTTACTTCCTCTGAATTTCTTGAAAAATGTAATTAAAATAATTGAATGCATAAAAATATATAAAAAACACGTTACTCATAAAATCGCAATACAACTTTTATTTCTTGTACTTTCCTCTGCATTCTCTTTAAATTTTAATGTATTTGGCAAAACATTGCTCTGCAAGGAGCACTCTATACACAGAAGAATGTTGGAAAGTAATGAACTGAAGAAAAAAAAAAGCAAATGAAAATCCACTCACTTTAAAACCACCCTGCACCATAAGTTTCCTGCCAGAAGCTGCTTCTAATCAGTTGGTTTTAAATATTATCCAAACCTAAAAATGATTGGATGATATGAGGAGCATTATTTCGAACTCCATTATGTCCATTCCTGGACAAAATTGAGTTTGAAATCATTTTGCATTATTTCTTAAGTGATTTTTCAATCTATAAACCTAAATCGTGTCAAACCTTCATTTGTCCCTATGTAAATTAACCTTGAAATGTGGTAATCATTTCATATCCCATTATGTCCACATTACTGGTCAGTGCAAACCCGATTTTGTCCTGCTTTATCAATGTTTGCATGTCCTGGGGATTTAATTGTTTTATGTTAGTTATACTGTTATGTAATTATTGTCAGGCTATCAGTGTGACGCGTTGTCAGTGAATAATAGTACTGTTCTCATGTGCTTATGAAGGTATTTTGGTTGGAGATAATTCAAAGGGTAGTTGAAAGAGGGAGAAGCAAAGGATAACAAGGCAACAGCTTCAGTCTGAAGAAAGCTAAGTTTTCTACTTATATATTATTCTAATAAAGCTACATAATATCCTGAAGTATATTATAATAGCATTGTTTGGCATGGTGCATTTATACCAAAAGATATGAAAACATACTTATAGGCTTATGTCTTCCCAACTTATGTTAATAGTTTATTTTTTCTTTTCACTAGAAACTGCGAAAGATCCAGACTTGAGAGAGTTTGTATTGCCATGTGAGCATAAGGAAGGCAGATTCCATTGTTGCAGTATTTCTGCTCATTTTTTTCCAAGGCCAAGGAAAAAGTATTTGCATGCAAAAACAAACGCAGACATGACCGTCGCCTTTCTTTAGTAATTCAGGTTTCATTACCATAAAGGTGCAGGCTAAGGGGGGAAGGGAAAAGAACAGCAACTTCCATGGCTGCAAAGTGTCAGGTTAGTGTAATGCAATACTAATAAATGTAAACTTATGAATGGTTCTGAAAGCATTTACATCAGTCTATTCAAAGAGTAGCACAAGGTCCTCTTGAAAACTGTGTAACTTCTTCATAAGGAACATACATTTGTATTTATTTATTACTATGATATAACAGATTCCAGTAAATGGTAAAATAGCACCAGTATGTTCTAAGTTCTTTGAAAAGTGGACAGAGCCAATTAAATATAATTGCTAAATCCATTTAATCCGGAGAAGGTGCAAAGAGTGTAGGGGCAGCAATCGCAAAAAAGATCAATACAGAGCCAGAAGAGAGTTCACCGGTTTCATTTCCAATCTAAAAGCCAATGAAAGCCATTATAATAGAAGAAAGTTAGTCAACGGCTTTATCTTCCCTCAGAACCAAGTATCAATAAGTTATTTAAATTGTATAATGCAAATGTGTCACAAGAACTTAAAGTGAGAAACAGTTTTTCAAGAAAATTTTTAACACAAAATTCAATTTAGGTTTCGGTACTCCCGTAACTGGCACATGCAACTACTGCCTCTGAATGAAACATAAATTGAACGACATGAATGGGAACAAGAAAAACGTGGTTCTAGCCGAGATCGGTGCCCACAAACTGTTAGCAAAAATATTTCACAAAATGATGAAGGAAGCACCTCTGAATTCTACAACTTTCTGCTTTGATTTGCAGCAAGTGCAACCTATTTTGAAGTTGCCGATCAATGAAGCCTACTACTCTCATCAGTTTGGATTCTATGCTTTCTGTATCACAGACATAGCCAATAAGAACCCCCAATTCTATGTATGAACAGAGAATGAGACTGGAAGAGGTTCCCTTGAAGTATTGTCAGCTCTTTGTGAGTTTCTTGCAAAATTTGAATCCAATTAAGATGTGCAGCATTTAAGGCTTTTTGAGATGACTGTGGAGATCAAAACAAAAATATGCATGTTGTACATTCCCTTGTTTATTACCTCCACAGTAAAGCTCCTAATCACTTGAAAACTATTACTCTCATCTTCCCAGCAAGAGGCCATTCTTTCCTGCCAACAGACAAGCTGTTCAGAGTCACTGTAAAAATCTAACAAAAAACTTAGAATTTTTGACAAGTGATTACCACATAATGTACAAGAAAATAGGTTCACTTAATGTTCCTGGAAAGGATTGGGTTATAAAATATTTCAAATCTTTGAGTGAACATTTTAAGAAGTGTGATGGGATTGAGATGAAATGAATAATCCTTCAGAAAACCATGAAGGATGGAAAATGTTCAGTATGTTACAAGATGAAACTATTGTCTTGTATTGATGATCCTTCGAAACACTTTTCTCCAGTGTTGAAATGAGGCAAGGTGGCACAGACAATTGTAGAACCTACAGCTGTACGTACCACCAGATGCAGGATCACTCAACAAATGAAAAATGATGTAGAAAACTTACTAAGAGAGATTTGGAAATGACTGGAGAAATGACAATGTTTTGAGGTTCTTTGAAAATATCTTCAATTCTACACCCATTCCTACAAAAGTTGCCAGTGACCAGAATAATGGACTGTGTGACTGTTTAGAAGAAGAATTAGAATGAATAGATTGTAAAAGGTGTTAGAATATGTTATGCATGTTTCTAAAATTGATAATTGTTGCTTTCAATTAATTTCAGAATTTTCATTATCTCATTGTGTTTTTCCATGTTTAATTCATACCATACATAATTTCAAAATTCTCATATTCCTATACATAATTTCAAAATTCTCATATTCCTATTTATTAGGTACTTTCTTTGTTTAAACGTATACCATATCATTGGCATTTGGGCAAAAGCCACAAAGTTCAAACTCATATTAGTATAAAATATGAATACGCTAGTAACAGTGGTGTGAATTTGAAATTTGAGTTGGAGTTGAAACACTTATAACTTACATGTTTTACAATTTGACCGGTTTCAGGAGCTAATTGCTCCCATCATTGAAAATGTGACCACTTCTGATGATGGGAGCAATTAGCTCCCGAAACCCGTCAAGTTGTAAAACATGTAAGTGATGTTAAGTGTTTCAACTCCAGCTCAAAATTTTCTATATAATTTCAAAACCATAGTTTAGAGATACAGCGAATTTAAACTTTTGAAATAATGAAAAACAGTAAAAATTGATTTACAGACTTCTTTCTCAAGGAGAACCTTAATTGATTGATTTAAAACTAGTTGATATGAAAAATTACTAATTTTAAAGTTTAAATTGACTCCTGTAAACCCTTAATTGGGAAACTTTGGACTTCGCAATTTTTGCTTGCCAACAAAATATTATTATTAGTTCTCTCAATAATTATACAAAAATGTAAACAATATTAATAATAAACTACATTATAGCATTGCATATTTATGTGATACTGCTAGTGAAAAATTTGAATGAAATGAATCACAAATTAATGAACATTTTACTGAATAAAACTGCTGTCATTTTCTGAATCACTTTCCTTACTTGGTTCTGGACTTATATTCTTTGAATTACTGACTTTGGAAGAGATCTGTACCAAGAATGAAGCTCTTGTGGTATAACTCCCTTATCACATAACGGCATTAAATCATTGCACTTCTGTTCAGGAATAGCAAAAGGTGCATTGTGAGCCTTTGAAATAGAAGGAATTGTCAAATGTCCATGACCATAAGCATTGATTTGAGAATAATCTCCTGAGTGACCATATCTTAAAAGTATGATGCTGGGATTCTTCTTCTTTTTTTTTCCAAAGCAGAAACATTAACCAATTTATTTTAGTTCCTTCAGTGTCTATTGTTTTCTTTTTATATCAGATTTCAGAGAACCCTGACAGTTCAAGGAAATTGTCGTACTCGAGATCCTGTACTGAATATGGGAGAGCATTTTGTTTTTCTTTCTGCCTTAAAGATATTGACCCAGTTATGCTGACATGTACTTTTCTGTGACTCACTAACACTGTGCATGCTGTCACACTCCATCATTGAATGTTCAGATCCCAAAACTTTTGCTCAATTATTTCAATGTGAACCAACGTATCTTCAGAGCAGCAATGTTCTGGTTTCAGTTCTGACCACCACATGTGCCAGAAAAAAGGAATAGCTCAATAACATTGTCAGGTAGAGTAGTTATAAATTTGTAATGACAGGTTGCAATTTGCTACACTGCCATGCTTACCACATACCTCGTGCCAGGATAGCAAAATGCTTTGTATCCGATTAGATTGTAACAACACAACTTCCTGCTGTAGTACATTGGTGACACATCATGTGATGGAATCTACAGAATGTTCTGAAGATCAATGGATATGCTCACAAAATATGTATCATTAATTGCCATTTGCTTGTCAAATGCCTTGCTCTCATTTGCATCCTTTTCTTGTTCTTTATGCTCGCTGTGCTTTTCTCTGCATGCACAGAATACTGATTTTTTTTGGTTTGAAGAAAGAGTAATTGTACTCCCTACAGAATTTTCTCTTATATGTGTTCAGACTGGATGGCCTTTCACTTTTTACATAACAAAGTTCTTCAAATGGTTAATACATTTCAGCCATTAAAGGCTTGCTGTCTAGATATTTCCTTGGAGATGACTTAAGTATGCAGTGAGAATTTGTTTTTGAGAAGCTCTCATTGTGACCTTTCATTTATTTCACGTCATCTTCTGACAGTTTATTTGGTGGAGAATGTTTCTCCTCATTTCTTGAGAAGAAAAAGAGCCAGAAGCATTTCGCCCTTCTATAGATTAGTTCAGAGGGTCATTGTTAATACAAAGGGTGTTTAAGAAAACTTCTGACATGCCCTCAAATGAATCCCATTATTATAAAAGAAAAGCTGTTTGCATTTGTTTGCTCTTTGTTCTCATTTTTCCTGTTTCTTCTGTGCTCTGGTACAAGCACCTTTATGTGACTTAGGATAAAGCCCTATTTCTCTGTTATAGTCCTCAATTTCCCAATAATCTGAGCAAATTCTCTTTATGTCATAAACGATGAAATTCTCATTGCACTTATGTTTACACCATGTACAATCAACTCCTCATGGAGATTTGGCACTGTATTCTATCTGTTTTGTCTTGTACGCTTTTCTAGTATTGCAAAGTTTCTTACAGATGTTGAACTTCCATGTGGAGGGGCTTCCTTTTTGCCAGCAGTTTGTTTTTCTTTCTTGCAGCACGTTGAGGAGGTTCTGAAAATGAGCAATATGTAGTTAATGCCATTGGGAATTAAAATTAACAGAACGTAATTAAGCATTACCTTAATTGGATTATACCAATGTGGTTTTAGTGCTTATTACACTGCCACTTTCATAAATAAAGTCATCAACACATAATACAACATATAATAAAATAAAGCTCTCGATAGTTATTAGAGGTTGTATGCAGTCCGGAAATATTAATAACAAATAAGCAATTGATTACCTACAGCCTGCATATTTTTTGTTTAGCATTCATTGCTGAGAGATAATTGGCCCTCCCCTTCTTTTTCCCTTCCACATCTTTCACCTCACTATCATCATCTCCACCACTATTGTTGTTATTGGATGGTATCGACTTTGGATCCTTGTCTGAGTTGTGGTCTGCTTCAAAGGATGTTTTTCTGTTTCTTCATTCTTTAACACAATAAATCTCAATATTAGAATTACATTTTATGTTTGTATTTCATTATAAAATGGGTTATTTTCCCTTAAAACTAAATTATACATTTATAACTTATGCTGAAGTTAACAGCTCCATTTCATGTTGATCGGATGCATTATTGTCGAGAATAGAGTGACTGAAGGTAATTTTTTCTCCAGCATCATTATTGTTAGCCTAAAACAGCAAAACATGTGTTAAAATCTATCAATCATAAGCTAGTAAAACACATAATATTTTAACCTGCTCAACATGCACTATGATATAATATCTGAACTTAACGTATTAATATCCACACAGCCAGATTATCTACTGTCACAGCTCCACTTGTAGAATGTTGCAGAGTAACACAAATTATTTATCAGTGCATTTCTGTCATGCAATGTGTCTTTAACACATTACAAATCATTTCCAATGAACACCAAATAAATGATAGGCAACTAACACATTCTGGTTTATCTGGGAAGAATAAACTGCGATAAAAAATTCAAAATAATTATTAAGCACAATCTTGTACTATTGACACACAACTATGAACTAAAACTAGTGCACTAAATAGGCAGAGAAACAAACTAACTGGACATAGTGACTTTTGCATGGTTGAAAGTTACAAATAAAAATCACTAAGTCCCATTAATGACTTTCATCATGTTCGCAGTTAGCCAGGTAAAAGTCATTAAGTGCACTTAGTGATTTCTAGCGGTCAACATTTGTGTACACATGATTTAGTGAAAAGCTGGCTTCTCTGTAACTGTAACAGAAAGCCCAACAACTTAGTGAGTTTTACCACACTGTAGAACATTAGTTGGGGATGTTGCCATCATGTTATTTCAAAAATCAAATTTTTGGACTTTGTGACATTTGCCTGAATGTTGATGATATTGTATCAAGGTTTTCTTGATAGATTTATGTTAAGAATACAAAAATAAATCATTCATTATTCTACACGAGTCAATTTTCCATGTGGTTGCTTTAAACCATGGTATGTCCACAACTCCCTCTCCATTTTCAAGAAGTGCATTTGAAAAGTGATTTCAATTCTTGTACCTTATAAATGAAAACATTTAGTAATATTTATCACCACTTTTTTCAAAATTTCAGTAGGACTTACAGTTTAGCAGTGTTGCATTTTTTGGATTTCCCATAAAATTTTATATTTTGGACATAATGGGATTTGAAAATACTCCTCATATTTACTATAAAAAGTAGGGGCAACATTTCAGAAAAATGAAATTTTTGGAAATAGCGATCACACATACTTCTACACTGAAAATTTGCAACTTTGATGTGTTAAGATTCTTCAGAACCATAAATGTTTAATGGCAATGTTAAAACTCTCCAGAGCCATAAGTTTTCAATGTTTTAGTGCAATATTACTTAAAAAATGTGAGTACAGTAATATGTTTAGAAAATTTACAAAACAGGACTCACACTGGGTTCTTCTACCTACTCCGTCATAATCCAGGCATGCCATATCACCGAATATTTAATCTGAGCCCACCCCATCCTAAACCACAGGTGAGATAGAACACCCAGCAGGTCTAGCCACACCCCACTAACAGAATATGTCATAACTTTAACATAACACTTGATGAGAAACACAGTGAAATAGATAAAATATTAATAAAAATCTAGTGGCAACACACTCTAACTTCACTCTAGTGAAAGAGTGAAGTTAGAGTGTGTTGCCACTACATTTTTATTAATAGCATATGTCATGTTGAGGGTTTCTGTCAGTTGGCATGCACTGTCTTAGGTGGCAAAATTACCTATTATAAAAGCTCTCCGAAGGCTTTAAAAATGGCAGAATCTGAACTTTTTTAAAACAAAACAGAAATGCAATTTTTGGCGCAAATTCTTAAAGATTTAGTCATATGTATCCTTAATTATAGGGGAGGGCTTCATGAGGCTTAACAGTTTTTCATTCAAAGATAACAAATAGAAATTGCAAGATTTCTTACCGAAGAGTATAGTTGATACTGGGTAAATTTTATAGAAGGGGGGTGAGGAAGAATAAAGCCCCACTTAGGCCCTTCCTGGATCCACCTATGTTCGTCATATAATGATTTTGAGAATGTTGAAATCTAAAATTCTCAAGTGTATTACAATATGCATAATGGACATAAATACAACTCACTAATTAGGCTGATATTACTTTAATACCTAACTGAAAATGCATACTTTCTGATGCTACACACCAAAACACTCCTAGTGAAATAATTTACTCCAAAATTCAAGCAATACGCAACTAATGGCTGCAGTGACAACAAGCAACCTTTATTTATTATATTTTAAATCCTTTAGTTATTAAAGCTTGAGATGATATCCTTTATCAACAATAGTATATTTCTTCTTGAGACAAACTATCAAATTAAGAACTTGCATTTGAGTAATAAACACTCTCAAACATATCATTCAAGCAGAGAGATGACCAATACCGGAAGATAGAAGAGATCATTCACTGCCAAACTCTCATGCTTTGTGAAACATAATCCAGGAGATGTGTTTCATTTTCACTCATTTTGTTCAATGTGTTACCTATATGCACGAGGTGTACAATGCAAACAAATGTCTATGTTACATATTTGTGAAAATTTTTATTTGCAGTACAAAGGTCCATGTGTTTCCTTTTACATATTTGCACTTAGTTTGAGCAGATGGCCTCAAAAATTTCAAGTGGGAAATGGTCTTTAAAAAGCGTGGAACAAAAGTTTATGATACATACACTTCTCACATGAGCCTATACAACATTCATTCATTATCTGTTTACCCTCCACTTATGTAGGACTTACACCCCCCAGGACTTACAGGCAGGTGCCTGGGGTCAGAGGCCCGTTGAGGAGCAGACACTCATGGATCAGACAGAACATCCAGGATGGGTGATCAGCCCGATGCCTGGCATGGGATGAAGGAAGTAGATGAAACGAAATGTGGGTGAAATGGATGAAAGGAAAGGTGATGAAGGAGCAGTTGGTGGAATGAATGGCGGGGGAAACCGGAGAACCCGGAGAAAACCCGTCCAGACGCCGCTTTGTCCACCACAAATCCCACATGCAGGTCCCTGGGATTGAACCCGGGCTGTCTCAGTGGAAGGCGAGCAGTCGAACCACTCGGCCACGGCGCTGCCACCTATACAACAACAATGTGTAAAATAACATTCTTTTCAGAGAGTAAATTACCATTAGTTTGCAAACTTATTAACTTTGAAATGTTTATTATTTTCTGTGTGTATGCATTTTTGTGTATGTATGTGTCCGTGTATGTATGTGTGTGGGAGAGAGAGAGAGTGAGTGACAGAGACATGCTGACAGAGAGAGCACTTAAACATTTGTAAGATTTATAGAACATAAGTCTATGTCACTTAATATGTTATATGTTATCCTACTCTGAGGACAGCAACCAAATTGCCATTTTTTTACAAACATGCAAAACATAACATAGACGTTTACTTGCACATATACCTCATACACATAATTTGTGATGCTCAGGGCAAGGGTGCTTTTAACTCTCAAATTCTCCCTTGCTGCACCATTGATATAATACATAATATTCAATGAGCATTTCTCCAGTGTAGCATATTTAACAGTGGCCTACCATTTTATTTGTATATAATAATAATAATAATAATAATAATAATAATAATAATAATAATAATAATAAATAGGCTATGTGATGCATGTAATACTACCACGGTAATGGGCATGCTGACAAAGGAAAGAATAAATTAATAATAATAATAATAATAATAATAATAATAATAATAATAATAATAATAATGCTAAGTACATTAATAGACAATGCCAAGTGCTAAATACAATACCATGTACAACAAATTAAATACAGTAAAATACTGCAATAATGATACTAAATTGCCGGTGATTTTAACATTAATAGCACAAACGTACCTATAATAGACAAACGTCACAGTCACTGTTTTCAATACAATATATATTTGTTAGACCTATGTCATGTTTGAAAATTATTCCTATTAATATAAAACCTCTTGTATTGAATAATATGGTGTTGCAACTAAACAGTCGTATGTCTTTTGTTTAAATCTTTTAACGGGCAGAATTGTGATATTCTGTGGTAGACTACCATACAATTTTAGTCCTAACAATTCAAAGCTGTTTCCTGTTGTAAGTCTATAATACAGGACGTTAATTTGATTACTATTTCTGCCTGGGTGTACAAAAGGAGTCAAGCCAAAAAGCGTCGGAAATAAGTTTTCCACAGCTTTGATATTATTTGATCCACCCTACCTATGTGTTTAATCAGTTAAGTCGTATCACTTATGATAACCGAGTAGAATGAATGTGCAATGGGAGGTATGTCAAGAAGTCCTAAATTGCGGGTGTGCAAAGACTGTTAATCTCTGACTTTTGACTTAACTTACTTCACACCATTGAACTAGCAGTGTAAAATTGGGTAAGTCAGTTATTGAGTTGACTTAACTTACTGTGTGTGCACTACACTCGCCCAACTTGACACTACACTGGCTGGTGACCAGATATTTATTTTCATTGCAGTAATGAGAAACAGTGAGTAATAAAAACCAACTAACTCTGATTTATCAACAATACAGAAAAGGAATTATTGCAGCTGTATATATTATTTCAGTAAAGCATTGCCACCTAAAACCCAGCAATGTCCGTTTGCAGTCCCAATAATGTAGTATTGACACTGGCGGCATTTTCCTCACATTTTAATAGATCAGTGGCTCATTATTAACGTATATCTTGTGAGGTGAGGTGCTACATGATGAGTTCAAGAAGTAGAAAGCTGGTTGAACTGGCTACTAAGAAAGCTTCTAATCACAATGATATTTTAAATATTTGTTTCAGTACTTTTAAAGAGTGATCACATCTTTACAATTGCATCAAAACTGGCCCCATCGCTCAGTCAGTAGAGCACCTGCCTGCTGTGCAAGGGATCCCAGGTTCGATTCCCAACTAGGGATGGGAATTCTCTAGCCAAGGTTATTCCCTATCCTCCACTGGGTCTGGAAGTATGAATGAGAGTGTGAATTGTGAGTGATCTAATGTACAAAAACCTAAAGTAATCTAGAAATCCAATGACAAGTGCACACATGTTAACACCATTGTCAGTAAGACAATATGTTCCAAAGGTGAAAGGCTGCCTATATGATCAATGCAGTTAAAGGCGGGATATAAATGTAACAAAAAATTCCTCAAATATATTGCGACCTAGAACAAACTAACTTTCTCTTTACAGGAGAAGAGCTATTTACTACCCTCGGATGTTATACAAGCTGCTATACAGGATTCAGATGACAGCTGTAAAGATCCAGACTTCGACATTGAAGAATCCTTTAGTTTAGATTCAGAAAATGAGACAAGGAAGAAACAATCCAAAATAATGCTGGACTTAACCAATAAATCTAGAGATGTAAATGATGAACGTAATAAACTGGAAGGTGAAAATTGTGAAGTATAAAATGATTTGACTGTCACTGAAGAGGAAATAAACTAAGTGGAAGCACAATTAGCCGATGAGGATACCAGACTTGTAATGAAGAAGCAAGGATTGAAAGGGGATATGAGAAAAGCCTTGCAATGTGCAAGGAAATGTGCAAGAAACAGTGGAAAAAGATACACTACTCAGAAAGGAAAAGTAGTAGAGAGGCTAAAGTTATAAAACCCTTGAATCATGCAGGATGAAGTACAAAGAACAAATATGTGATGACACTATAAAACAAATTAATAATGATTACTGAAAGATGGGTAATTTTGATAAGAGGGTTTCATATGTATGTAACTTGATACAAATAAAACACAAAACTACTAAAATTCCAACAGCAGGGAATATACAGAAGCAATATTTTCGACAAATTACAGTTGATTATTACCTATACATAAATGGAAAATTGGAACAAGTGTGTAAATGTTGTTTTTTGAAAGTGTTCTGTGATACTAAAGCAATAGAAACTTCATAGAAACTGTAATTCAGAAGAAACAGAGTGATATTTCTGGTGTTTTAGATGATGATGATGATGATGATGAGATGCGGTTTAAGGGCGCTAAACTACTAAGGTCATCAGCGCCCTTACAATGTATAAAAATATAAAGTCCAAAATATAAAAGACGGGTAAAAAACCCGCATAAGTAAAAAACGGGACACAAACCCGCGATGTCCAAAAGCTAAAAACAATACACCAATCCCAAAAACACACTAAAAGCATAGGCAATAAAAGACTAAAACGTGTCAAAAACCGTAGAATGCGAGGGACATGAGCGCCTTATGTCCACTGGGGAGTAGAGTCCCCATTAAAACAGACACAATAAAATTATAAAGCTAAAGGTCGCTCAACACAGCAAATGCGCAGATTAAAATCACTGTCACGAATAAAACGTAAAACCATTCTACAGCACGCGCGTCGTCTGCCAAAACGTTGGCTAGGCAACAGGCAGACCCACACGAACACGCAATGCAGCTAAAACCTGATACTCCTCTAAAACGTGACGCACCGTTAAGGGCGCATCACACTGACCACAGAGTGGTGCGGGGTCACCACTGAGCAAATACCTATGACTAAAAATGCAATGTCCGATACAAAGGCGTGTTAAAATTACCTCTTCCCGACGAGAAGCACGGGAAGAGGTAGCCCAGACTAACGGGAGAGGTTTAACCTCCCGCAACTTATTCCCCCGGAGGGCCGTCCACACAGAGAGGATGCGGCGACGTAAAACAATAAACAAATCTGACGAGGGAACAATAGAGGTAAAACTTCTGGGTGATAAAATCGCCGATTTGGCAGCGGCGTCGATAGACTCGTTTACTGAGATGCCAACATGACCTGGAATCCACATGAAGGAGACGCGGATGCCAGAGAAACCAAGCGAGTGGACCAGGTCAAGTATGCGCTGTACGATTGGGTGGTAATTGTACTCTGAAGGGCACGCAAGGAGTCTGCGCAAAGAACACAGTGCTGTAAATCATGCCGCTGGATGTATAAAATTGCCTGATAGATACTAAAAAGCTCGGCGGTAGACATCTAACATTGCTCCGGTAAACGAAAGGTAAAACTATGCTGACCAAAAACAAAGGCACACCCTACTCCAACATCAGCCTTAGACCCATCACTGTATACAAAATGAAAGTTCCCGATTTTCGCCTGGAGGTCTAAAAAAGCTGATCTAAGAACTTAAGAAGGGGTCTCAGTCTTCGGCATCGACATTAGCCCAAGGTGATAGTGGGCCTCAGCGCGCAGCTATGGAGCAAAAAGCGTTTCCCCCCTGGGAAGGGCCGGCGCTGGCGCAACGTCCAAATGCCGAAGGAGTTGTCGAAATCGAACCTCTGGAGGTATTAATGCAAAAAAGCTAACTAATATTGTCGATCAAGCGAATCCTCGTAAAATAACTCGAAGGATGGGTGTTTAGGCAAGCTGGAGAGTCGACAGGCATAGCTACACAAGAGCATCTCACGCCTGAAGGACAACGGAGGCTCTGCAGCTTCAGCGTAAACACTGGGTACGGGGCTAGTTAGAAAGGCCCCTGTAGCGGCTCTTATACCACGATGATGAATGGTATTCAAGTGACGTAACACAGATGGACGTGCCAATGAATAGACAATGCACCCGTAATCAAGCTTGGATCGGACCAAGGAGCGATAAAGACGCAGAAGAACGGTACGATCAGCTCCCCAGGATGTGCCACTTAAAACACGTAAAATATTAAGAGAACGGTCACACTTTGCTTTTAAAAAGGAAACGTGAGAAGTCCAACTCAGCTTTCGATCAAAGACCAACCCCAAAAATTTCACCTCGTCTGCAAATGGAAGGACCACAGACCCAAGGTGGAGAGAGGGCGGAGAGAAAGCCTTCCGGCGCCATAAGTTGATGCAGACGGATTTCTCGGCGGAGAAATTAAAGCCGTTGGCGTTACTCCAGGAGTAGAGACGGTAGATACAGCTCTGGAGACGGCGTTCGAGCAGACAGGTCCGCCGTGAACTACAATAAATGGCAAAATCGTCAACAAAAAGGGACGATGAAATGCCAGGTGGAATACAATCAACAATGGGGTTGATAGCTATCGCAAAAAGTGTGACACTGAGTACAGAGCCCTGCGGTACTCCGTTCTCTTGAATAAAAATACTAGATAAAACCGAGTCCACACGTACACGAAAGACGCGGTCCGTCAGAAACTCCCGAAGAAAATTGGGATGACGACCGCGGAAATTCCATGCATGGAGTATACGTAAAATGCCGCCCCTCCAACAAGTGTCATATGTTTTCTCCAGGTCAAAAAATACAGCCACCGTTTGACACTTTCGCAGAAATCCGTTCATAATATGCGTCGACAGAGACACCAGATGGTCGACGGTAGAGCGATGGCGACAAAATCCACACTGAGCATTCGCCAGAAGTTTCTGAGACTCAAGCCACCATGTCAACCGCCCGTTGATCATGCGCTCCATCACCTTGCAAACGCAGCTGGTGAGGGAGATAGGACGGTAGCTGGAAGGTAGTTGGCGATCCTTACCAGGCTTAAGTATAGGGACAATGGTGGCTTCGCACAAATGGAAGGAAAAAGGCCGTCCTGCCAAATACGATTATAGTCCCGTAAGAGAAAGCGCTTACTGTCGGCTGAAAGGTTCTTTAACAGTAGAACATGAATGCCAACCGGCCCAGGAGCGGAGTGCCTAGAGCAATGAAGAGCGTGCTCCAGCTTCCTCATTGTGAAAGGTTCGTTATAATATTCAGTATTAGCAGACCGAAAATTATATGTTGCGGAATCCGGTCGGTCCTTAATAAAGCGAAAGCCGGCGGAATAATGGTCTGAACTGGAAACCGCCTCAAAGGCAGCACCCAGTTTGTTAGCATGGCAGCCGGATCCACTATGGTGGCATTGGAAACCTGAAGGCCAGAAACAGTACAATGCGACACTTTACCTGAGAAGCGACGAAGTTTATCCCATACAATAGATGAAGGCGTAAAGCGATTAAAATACTCGACAAAACCAGCCCACGACGCCTTCTTGCTATCCTGAATAATGCGACGAGCCCTGGCGCGCGATTGTTTAAAAGTAGAATTATCAAGTGTAGGGTGTCGCCGAAACACCCTAAGTGCAGTTCTGCGGGCACGAACGGCTTCCCGAAAATCCTCGTTCCACCACGGAACAGGCAGTCGCCGAGGTTGAGAGGATGAACGGGGAATTGCGCGTTCGGCGGCAGAGAAAATTGTAGACATAAGGTGCTGCACTAGTTGGTTAATGTCGGTGAACGGCTGGTCGTCAAAATGCACGAGGCTGGAATAAAAGCTCCAGTCGGCTTTTGTGAATATCCAGGTAGGTACTCTGGAATGCTGTACGTGGTGTGACAGAAGAGAAACGATACAGGGGTAATGGTCGCTGGAGTAAGTGTCAGCGACGACGTTCCACTGAAGACGACTAGCAAGCTGGAGTGAGCAAATGTCAAGGTCCAAGTGAGAAAATGTACCGGAAGAATCAGAAAGAAACGTAGGCTCACCGGTATTGAGTATAGAGAGATTGAACTGATCAAAAAGTCGGAAAGAAGAGTTCCCCTCGCACAATCCCTTGGCGAACCCCACAGGAGGTGATGGGCATTAAAATCTCCCAACAGGAGAAATGGTCTTGGGAGAGCGGACAAGAGATCTCGAATGTGTGCATTAGCAAGGGGAGACGATGGAGGTGAATATACAGAGCAAACAGAAAAGAAAAAACCGGGTAACTTCAGTCTAATGGCAACAGCTTGCAAGTCGGACGTAAGAGTGAGACGTTGAAAATGAACGTCGTTACGCACTAACAACATGACACCTCCATGAGCAGAAGTACCCTCCTCCGGTTCAAGGTCGTAGCGAACCGGAGTATACCCTCGGAGATCAAAAGGATCATGAGGGCGAAGCTTAGTCTCCTGCAAACACACGACCATAGGCGAATGGGAACGCAATAAAAGTTGCAGTTCCGCCCTATGCGATCGTACACCACGTACATTCCAGGTCAGGATAGCCATTAAGAAAAAGGGATAAACTGTCTACTTAGAAGGGCGGCTTAGAATTACCTTTTCTTTAACCTTTGGGCTCGGGCTTTTGGTATGGAGTTGGTAAGACTCCATAGCCTCCTCGAAGGGAGGACCTACGCGCTCAGAGCCAGAAACCGATTCAAGCGCCGAGATTCGGTTCTGGATGGCGATGGGTGAGGGGTGGCACTGAGCGCGGTTTGTCCCAGGAGCTTCCTGGGACTGCGACCTCCGGAGGAGAAGGTGAACTCTGCTTGCTGTGAACACGCGGAGGGTCTTTTAAAAATCTTCTCTTCGAAGTTTCTGCTTCGGCTTTTTCTCAGTGGCTTGTGACTTCATAGACTTTGGTCCAGGTTTATAGAGCTTGGTAACAGTAGCAGACATGGACGGCCGGATGGTAGTGGCGGTTAAGGCAGTCATGGTCCAAGTTTGAGTCCCAGCATCCTTCCGGGGTACTGGTGAGGCAACAACAGAACTGAATGTTCCCGATCGCAGGAGCGAAGGTTGGCGCGCATGGTAACGCCTCCGGGCTTCGGCGAAGGAGAGTTTCTCCTTTACCCGGATCTCCTGGATCGTCTTCTCGTCCAAATACCGCGGACAGTCGCCAAATGAAGCAGAATGTGACCCTTTGCAATTGACGCAGACGGGGCTGTTGAACAGGCACCTTCGTGTGAGGGCTGGCTACATGTTGCACAGATGTTAACGGCACTCTTACATGAGACTTGCGTATGCCTAAAACGTTGGCATTTAAAACAACGCAGAGGTCCAGGAATATAGGGCCTCGCCGCAATACGTTCGTACCCTGCTGTAATGCTCGTGGGCAGATCGACGCCATCAAATGTGATAAAAAGGGTACGAGTGGGTACCAATACTCCGTCGCGTTTGGCCTGCACCCGATGCACCGCTGTCACCTTTTGATCCGATAGATATTTCACTAGGTCCTCGTACGATATACCGTCGAGGCTATGGGTGGTAACGACGCCTCGACAGGAATTCAAGGTGCGGTGCTTCTCAACACGGATGGGATATCCGTGGAGAAGCGTAGCGCTCAACAAGGTCTTAGTTTGTTGATCGGACTTGCTGTGTACTAATAATGACCGGTTTCGAAGGCGAGTGCAGGACTGAACCGAACCAGCAATAGAGTCAATGCCCTTCTGTACTATAAAAGGGTTCAACCTCTCAAACGATTGTCCTTCCTCTGTTCGTGTAATAACTAAGTAACAATCAGATGTTGGCGGTGCTACTTCTGTTGCAAAAACTTTTCGGTGCTTGTTAGTAATAATGGAGAAAGGGTGCTGCATAGCGAAATAAATCCTCCACCATTGCAACCGTCTCCGACCTCGGGCTCTGACTTCCCGGGCGTTATCCTAGCTTGGGTGAGTGGCCTATCTATACCTAGCTCACCCCAGGGTCACACCTCCCAGAACATAGACAGAGGGACCCAATCGCCGTCAGAAGTCAGCAGCTCATGCAATGGCCCCCCGCGGGACTGCAGTTTAACAGCGGATACGAACACAAACCCTACATGACGACCCCGGGTGGTGGGGGTGACGCCATTACCCACTCACCCAGCTGCGCACCCAGTGCGCGTGTATCCGTCAGGCTGTGTCCACGGAGGATTTAAATAAAAGGATAAAAGGTACTAAAAGTGCGTGGGGTTTCGCACGCAAGGTAGGCCGGCGAAGAAGTAAAAGGGATGTGTAAATGAATGGGCGTGGGGCGAAATGTGCATAAGTAGAAGAGAAGAAAGAAACGATGGCGGGAGGGGACATGGAGTGAAGTGCACAGAACGCACGAGAGCCTACCTTGAGTCCCCCGTTCACGAGAAGGAACCCACCTCGACCGGACGGGGATGAAGTAATGAAGATGGCGATGAGTGGCTCGGGAACCCCCGGCAACGCCAAACCCGTACTCACATAACGTGAGCCCCTGGGGGGAGTAGATGATGATGAAAGGGGTTAGCATGAGCCTGGTAACAAATTTGACAGTGAGGTAATTGTCTCTGCCCGTAATCATTTACTTTGAATTCCAACATACGAAAGCCATTATTCCAGAAAAAACTCACAGAGAAAATATTTACCATCTCATGTCACTCTAAGTGCATTTATGTGAAGAATATTTAAATGCTGTCTCTGGAAAACATGCTAGTAGGAGGATCTATGAAACTATTTTCCATGATCTTAAACTATAAGAAAAACCAAAAGTGGACATATGCCAGAGATGTGACAGACTTCAGCTGAAGATAAAATTTCTGAAGGTGAATAAAAGCTTGGGTTCCAACGGGATAAGAAATGCATCAGGAAAAGGCTTAGCGTATGAAGAAAAGTCAACTGACAAGTCACTCCCAAGAAATGATCCTGCTATAAAAACCATAACATTCCACTTACAACAGTGCTTGCCAACTCCAGTGGTCAGTAGCTCCATTGTCTTCTCTAAAAGACAGCTACGGACCTATAACTTGACAGTCCACAATTGTGATGACCGGCAAGCCTACTGCTTCATGTGGCATGAAGGACAAGCCTTAAGAGGGGCTAATGAAATAGGTCTTGCCTTTACAAGTACCTTAAACAACTTCAATCAGGTGTAAAATATATCGCCCTGTATTCTGATTCTTGGCAAGGACAAAACAAAAACAGCCACATGGCAGTAATGTGTATGGTCACACTTCAGGAACATCCAACCCTCCAATTGATTGATCACATGTTCCTAATACCTGGTCATACACATATGGAGAGCAATGGTGATCATGCGATCATAGATACCAATGAGGATGTTGAGTGAATTTGTTTTCAGTGTTCAGTTAATATTTTGGATGGTGAAAAAATTTTCATGAAAATTTGAAGAAAAAAGAAAGTGTGTGATATTAAAGTCATAATATCTTCACTTGTATCATATTAGTGCTATGTGTAGTCAAATCTGTTAAATTTAACCTTATATTTTTTTATGAAAGGAAAAATATAATATTTCATGTGTGATTGATTATAAGGTATTATTTTCAAACATTATAATGTTATGTTTTGTTTCATTATTGTACTATTTTTATGCTATACTGTTTTGTCATATACTGTTAAATTTTAAAATACATATAAATATGTATTATTTTATCTCTGGGAAAACAAT
Source organism: Deroplatys truncata (assembly GCA_030765065.1). Taxonomy (NCBI): domain Eukaryota; kingdom Metazoa; phylum Arthropoda; class Insecta; order Mantodea; family Mantidae; genus Deroplatys; species Deroplatys truncata. Next base: position 281,870,252 of record CM060990.1, read on the forward strand.
CAGAATTGCTTACATACTTAAATATGCCATTTTCACTGTAAATTCTAGTAGCAAACAATAAATCTTCTACTGATAATGTTAATATAACATTGGTGTAAAAGCAGGTACATCAAAATGTATTGTGCAAAACTGGGTAAGTCATGTATCCACCCTCCAACCCTTCAGATAATCCTTAATAAGGGATGAAGTTGTACAGAAATTACAGCAGCCTCATATGTATATTTATAGCATTAACCGAAGACTTTTTTGTTGCTTCAAAATGTGTAGTTTTGGCACGTAAGGGATTTGGGAAATTTATTTTTCTCAGTATAAGCTTTTTTTTACTTAATTGCTTTTGCACACCCAGTCCATATTTCTGGTATTATACCCATGTTGTCCTGTCTATATTCCATCTCATAAATGGGTTTCCACATAATTTATTACAGTAAATATGTATAGGTTTACCACAGTCATAATACCTAGCTTAATACACAAAGGTTTACAGTGTTCAAGTTTGTGAGAATTTGTAATTATGTGAATAATCTTTTTCTGTAATAGAAGTAGTTCAGTCACATGGCTGCTATTTCCCCATAATAAAATGCCATAGGACTTACTGTGAAAGAAGGCGAAATTTGCAGTCCTTATATAAACATTGATTTTGTCTTGATTTTTTAAGTTTTTTAATAAATAAATGACTCTGGACAGTTTTACTGAAATACTCCTAATGTATGAGACCCAAGTTAATTATCTACTGTTGTGCCCAAGAATTTTACATTTACTTTGCAAAGATTAGGTGGTACATCCTTTAAGCTAAACATAATTTGCTGTATTTTGCTATCATATAGTAAAAATCCATTGGCCCTGAACCATATATCCACTTGTGCCTGGGTATTTTCAGCCATTTTTGTCACTTTACAATATTATGCGTTGAAATCAGGAAAAGTTGTGCTATCATCATATAAAATAGTTTGTGTGTCCATGAAAATGGCAGATCATTAATCAACAGTGTAAATAGCAATGGTCCAAGAATTGTGCCCTGCAGAACACCATAATTTAATTCTAAGATTTCTGATCTTTCCTTTCCAATGCAAAGAATCTGTGTTCTATGCTCAAGAAACGATTTTATCATTTTCAGTGGTATACCTCCTATACCATAATATTTCAGTTTGTTCAGTAAATGCACATAGTCCACACAATTGAACGCCTTGCTTAGGTCACAAAAGTTTGCTACTGCTATTTTTTTATTTTCAAGAGCTTGCAAAACATCTTTAACAAGGGAGACAATGGTGTCTGCTGTAAATCTATCTTATATGAATCCAAACTGTGACTTACTGAGTATACTCGCTTATTCAAGATAATTATACAGTTGAATACATAAAGCTTTTTCTAACACTTTAGAAAATACTGGAAAAGCGATATTGGTCTATAACTTGTTGGATATTTTCTATCCCCCTTTTAGTAAATTGGTATAACTCTTATAAGTTTTAGTGGATCTGGAAAGAACCTTCAGCCACACATCTGTTTATACAATATGTAAATGGAATCACAATAGCATCAATTTTTTTCAACAAATTGGTAGATAACTCATAGATGTTAGTACTCCCAGATGATTTAAAACTGTTTACAATGGTTAGTATATGTTCAGGTTATACAATACAAAAAACAAAACCCCCTGAATATTTCTTCTCACATACCCATCCATTATATTTGAGACTGTTTCAATTGCTTGTGCTATATTATTTCCAATTTCTTCAACAGACTTTACCCAAAACTATTGAATTCTGTTGGATCTAATTCTACTTCTCTTTTCCCTACCTTAATTATTGCACTTATTATATTCCAAACTTCTTTTACACTTATTATTAGCTGTTTCAACTTTATTGTTGCTATAGACCTTTTATGTTTCACATATTGCTTGTTTATACTCCTTTCTAGACCTGATGAGTGACACCTTAAATGTTTCCTAGCTGTCTTTCCTATACAGATTTAAATATATCAGTACTTCTTGTTTCAAGTTAGCTAGCTGATGTGTATACTATTCCTTTTTAGATACACAATTTCTCTTAATATTACAATTAGTCTTACACATTATTTGTGGCACACACATCCCATATGTGTTAATAAAAATAAACAAATCTCAGATGCAGTAAATATTTTACACAGTCGTGATTTACAAAGCAAAATATTCCACTCAATATTACACAGTGATTCCCTAAAGTGTGTTAAGTTGTCATTATTTATAAGTCTAGATATCACAGTCTTAACTGTCTTTGTAAAGTTACCTTTTGCTTTTAGATGTTTAATGTTTATCCAACTCCATCATGATCTGAGAATACAAACACTATTGTTTCACGTATAATACAGGCAAGATTTACATTTGTGAAGATGTTGTCTAGACAAGCTGCAACCCTAGTAGGTTTATTATTAATGTAATTGAATTTCAGTTGCCTGAGAATTTTTTAAGCTCAATAACACTATTTTTGTTTGTTAATACATCAAAATGTGAGTTCACATCACCACCAATACTATATTGTTTCCATCTTGGCCTGGTGATGAAATGTAATAGTTCAAGCTTTTCAATAAGTATGCTAGAGTCACCACTGGGTGATCTATATAGTGCCACTATTATTACCATGAACTCTGGATTAATTATAGATGTGGCTTCAAAATTCAATTCCATACTCACTGGCCCAAGCCCCAGCTTACTACATATTGGTACAAGATTTTCATTTACAAAAATTGCTACTCCTCCATGTATATGCTTATTCCTACAGAAATAATTTACAAGATGATACTCCTCTAAACTACAACCTAATCATTGCTCTGATTCTGTTCACTTATTTAAATAACAGCAAATACATTTTCATTAGCAAACTCATTAATTACTGCAGGTTTGTTGCCCATACCTTGCACATTAGTATAACCTATGTTAAAATCAAATTTACTGTCACATTTACTACATACATCTTGACCATCAAACCTAACCTTATCTGCTTTCATCGGAATATATGGCTTATCATTATACTTGCTTAGCTTAACCTAAATAAAAATGGATCTGATATGATGTAGTTATCCCTGCTGCTTCATCCTGTAGCATCATGTTGCTCAGCCACCTGTTCATTGTCCCAAGTCTTGTCCTTAGGAGAGAGTGGTAATGGGATTGCCTGTGTATTCTTCATCTTCTTCCATGCAGTTATTATTTTGGTTGCTAACTTCTCCTTACCTCTCCTATTGAGATGTAATCAATGTCTCGTATGTAAATCGCGATCTAAATCACTTTTATCCACTACACTCACATTATTAAATGCCATAACAATCTTCTCTGTGATTTTGTTGCACTTTTTCGTTTTTTTATTTATATACGAATTATGATCTAGATCATATCTATTAAGTAAATTTGCCAATATAACATTTGTATGCTTTAAATTCGGTAAACACTTGAACAGGTTATTTTTTACATTGATTGCATTATCATTGCCTATATATGTAATTTGCTCACCTATGATCACCACATGATCCTTGGAGGTTAGGTTTGCACATTCTTGTTTATAGTTTATCACTTCACTTATCTCTTTTCCATGACTGTCTGCGAGAACTTTAACTTTCGACTTTCGGCAGATTCATCAAAGTTGTCTGCTTTATCACACTATGTTTGTTTGATTTGCCGTCCTCTTCATTGTCTGAATTTGAGAAACTGAAAATCTGCTCTTTGTTTCAATTATCGAATCTATTGAGACACTTTTGCTCCATTAGATTTCCGCCTGGATTTTTGCCAATTAATGTCCATCTTGTTTTGTTCTATTTTCAATGCACCATCTTTCCTTTTATTTTCTTCTCGAAGACGTATTATTTCTTTGTTTGCTGCTTGTAAGTCTTTTGATAGGATATTAATTAATTGCTGCAGTGACATCTTTCACTCTCACCTTCTTTTATTTTCTTGTCTATATCCATATCATTGGAGCATGTCTCAAACTTTTCAAATTCACACCCACTATTGTCACTAATATTTCTACAGTTGCAATTACAATTGTAAATACTATTGTTGTCAGTTAAATTCTGATATTTCGTGACTTTCCTATACTTTTTGTCATAATTGCGGAGCTCCTCTCTGTAAGCCACTGCAACAGCGGCCATCTTGCCGTTGTATACTCTTTTAGTGAAAGCGCATTATTTCATTTACATTCTTTGCTATGTAAGAGATTCTTGCTTAAGTCTAAAGCACATATTTCTGCTGCACTGATGAATGACATTACCTAAGGTGATAGTAATGCTAGAAAATCTGACCACGCTAAGATTACCAAATTGTGTTTCCAACAATGTGCCATAAGTATGAGGTTAAGTTTGCTAATGGTATTTAAACCTCAAGTAAAGTGATTGTTTTTGCACATAACTGAAGCGTGCAGAAGTGGCAATGAATACTACTGAGGTTTATGAATGTGCTTTTATTTATGATTTTTTCAACCCGTCGTCAGTGTGACGCGGTTCTAAGGACCGGCAATCTGAATTGTCGTAGATAAATAATTGCTCAATAGATGGCAGACGCTGGCCCTCCTACATACAGTGGCTCTATGAACCACAGTGTGGCCATTGCCGTGTCGGATTTTATTGGCTACTATGCTCACGTGGTAGAATTTCGCCATTGGGATTCCAAACAAATGCATTTCTTATTGAAGAAGCAGAAAAGTGAGAAGTATACACTATCTTCAACTTGTTTTGTGGATATACCTCAAAGATGAGCTCATTAAGTTACCTAAGCCTGTAATGGTGTATGTGTTTCCGAGTTTTGAACCTAATCTATGTAGATTTTGAGCTATAATATGAAAATCTGAAAGCATGTGTTTTATTCACAGATCTTATACATTTCAAATGTCGAAGTTAATATTTAAGGCTTGGCATATACATATATAAGTTGGAAACTATGTTTTAGTTCTTCATGCTCCATTATTTCTATGCATTGAAACCGAGGTATTTGTTGCAGTATTCAGTATATTAGCAGGTTATGAAACAGAAGCTTTAGCAAAGAATTCAGATGTTAAGTTAGCTGTTTCGTTGGCTATTTTAGGAATACAAACAGGATTTAAAGAAATTTGGAGATGCAAATTTATTCGAAATTAACTGGACTCTACTGCTATTCTGAAAAGATAGTGAAGGATTAAATTTACTGCACTTACACCCCTTGTTATTCTATTTCTGCCTTCGACAATACACAGAAGCTGTATATCTTTAGGTGAATCTCGTGTGCAGTACACCTCCAAATTTTGCATAAATGTTAACTATTTTGGAATTGACGCAAAGAATAACGTAAAGTTTGAATGCACAAAATCGCAGAATTTGAGCTTAGTTTGCCCTGAGCATGTATTATAGCAAACATGGGTACTATTCAATGTAGCTAGATAACTAATTGTGAGCCACTTCGGGGTGTGAAGCTGCCATTGGCTGCCCGCCTGTGACGTAACTGAGAGTGAAGACGGTGAAGACGAGCGCGAGGAATACATACCCAGCGCAGTGTACACGCTAAATTCTTCCCGATCAACTCCCAATTGTTTATTATTAGCACGCTCTTCCGGTTTTGTTTAAAAGGTATATTATTTCAGAGCTTTCTACAAACATTGTGGGCATATACCATAAAGCAAAACGAATGGAAGCTGCATTGCATTAGTAATATATTTAGTATAAACAAAACTACTGGAACACATGCAGTACTTCAGTGTAAACTGTAGGAGCTACAAGAGATTCAAACATGCATCACTTTAATACTAAACGAAAATTTACAACTTCGCTAAATGGATATGCTGGTACATTTTTTTACCTGCGCTGCTAATCTCACGTTCTGACGTGATGTTCCTGTAACGCTCAGGTGGGCATCAGTGATGTGATGCACAATTGTAAGTTCTGCACTGTGTTGTGATAACAGATCCTGAATAATGTGTTTTTTAAACACAGTGTTGTCTGGTAGAACAAACCCTTCATCCAGAAAATGGTTGCGTAGGAGCTTCAGGAGCTGTGGCACATCACAATACACCCAGATTTTCCTGGGCTTCTCACTGGGGTTGTAAAAGAATGTCTTGGATACACTGACATTCAATTCGTTCCATACTTTAGAGTTTTTCCCTCCCATGTCACAAGTCACAGAGTGCACTTCAATTTGGCAGGCTTCAATTTCAATAATGATGTTGTGAAGCAACTCTGATATCATTGTGACATCAAAGTCATAGTATAAAGCTGTTTCCACTTGGAACACAATCTTCGGACCATGGGCAACTGAACATTGTTATATAGACCCAGTATTATATCGTTTGACATATCATAGCAAATGCGAGAATCTATGTCCATCTCGTCGAAGCTTTATAACAACTAGCTTTTCTAAACCTTGAAAATTCATTGCCTGTGCCCTTAAGAGATATTTTACCTCGTTCATAATACCTGGTCTGCATTTTATTTTACGCATCCACCTTTGCAAAGTCGAACAAGCAGGCAAAGGAGTGTTTACTTTTTTCAAATATTCATACGCCTTTTGAGAAAGCGCTCTTAGTGGAATGGCATTTGTTATATCCTCGGAGGACCATTTCACCATCTTATTCCCACTTAAGACACTTTATTTGCCCTGGGGTGAAACATGTTAATAGCACTTTCTTTACCCTGTTTTCCACAGAAACTCGTGTGACCTTAGCAGATGAACTTCGATTTTTTATAGCCTCGGCAAGCTTCGAACCCCGAATTCTTTTAAGAGCCGCGGTTTTTCTTTTCAATACTTCAATCCCTTTCTTGAGGTTTTCTAATTCGTTATCGCTATTTTCTATAACTGGATCGGTAATAGTGACCTGATCAAGCTTTCTTTTCTTCGGAGATACAGAAGCAATGGTGGACAAGGCTCGCTTCCTAACAGTTCGGACCTCGTGCCGCACATCTCGACCAGTGGAAACCTGCAGAACGAGCCGAAATGCTTAATTATTACATTTTCTGCAGTATTAAGACAGCAATAATTTCAGAATACATTATTCTGTTACAGGATATAAAAACGAAAAAGACATACCTGCGACATTCCACTTGTACTTGGGCCTTCACTAAGTGCATCTCTATGGCAATTGGGAGTAAACTGCGACGGAACTGCATCTGGAGCAGAATTTTCTTAACCGGCAAACCTGATAGTTCACTTTTCAAATCCCGTTTATAGTTACTAGAAAGAAAGTGCACTGAACATACACGTGAATTGTCAGCGTTAAATTTGTCAGTACGCTTACAGCGAGACACCCACACGCGCTTTAATTGCTCATTTTTTGGAAATGTTTGATAATTCACACCAACTGCTTTAAAACGTAATTACGGCATTGTGCTACAGCACAATACATTCTACTCTTAACGTTTTCACTCATTGCACACTGACTTAAACACTTCAAAGCAGAGAAAACTGAATCTATATTCAAGATTCTAGTTTTAACTATGTGTGTGCAAATTATTTGTTGAAGTAAGGGATATATAGCTGAGTGATAAGGTACAATGCGCTTTCGTACATTTGTTGTTAAGTTGTGAAGTTTCCGCCAACATAGCGAGGTAAAGTAGAATAATTTACTAAAACAGTTAAGAATATGTTATACTTTCAAAATAAAGGCAGAAGCATATATTCCCTTCAGATATATGAGTGCATCTTGATTTATTGCACTTGTACGTGACTGTTAAAACAAAGAGGACCTCAGATTAATATCTATTGCCTTTTAGGCGGTTGAGCGGCATAATTATTTTAAAAGAAATGCTGTTTGCTCTTACAGCCAAAGTTTTTCCACCCACTTTGGTTCTGGAAAGGATTATATACCTAGGAAAGCTTGCCATTTTCAGGGAAGAATACCTTTGGCCGCATTACATGTATTTACGTGTGCGGACTTATGAGTCGGCCTACCTGCCAAAAAAGGAAGTTCTACATATTCCTCTGGAATGCCTATTAAACAACATAATTGTGAGCAGAAGGTATTTGAAGAGCGAGTATCATATAAGTACAGTATGGATTTTGATAACGTGTCGTCTTTTAATTCTTGTAATAAAGGCTTTGCTTAAGTGTACATAAATTCTTATTATGGGTTCCACATTAAGAAAACATATATATTTATTAGCTCATTTTGGTAGTTTTATGCCATTTTCTATTTTGGATCATCTTTTTTTCGATTTTACATTATGAATTTGTAATTTCCTTGTCCTTTGCCTCTTTATTTAGTAATTTCCTTGCATAAGCATAGAGTATATAAAGATTTTTGGTTGGTCTGGAAAAAGTTGCTTGTGGGTGGAAGGATGGTTATTGTCTAGGAAACAGGTATAATTACTGTTATGAATTCATCTCCAGAATTAGGGACGAGAAGGTCAGTTTTCCCTTTTTTGCGTTAATAAGTGTGAACAGCCAAGATGATATTCTTCTTATTTATGTATGGCATAGGTTGTGAAGTCCTCTTCATTTGCAATGAATATTGCATAATCTGAGTTCTCAAAAGTGTTAATGCTACATCGTTTTAAGACCTGTTTCAAAACACAAATTAGAAAATAAATTGAAGTTATATTTGTTCTATGTTCTTGTTTGAAGAATCTGAAAAGGAAGGTAAAATATTTTCTTTTGTTTTCAGATTCTTCAAACAAGAACATTTTCACTACTCTTTTACCTATTTCTTCAACTTGTATAGGAGTTACATCCTTATATAAATTAATTTATAAATTTCTGTACACCAACTTTAGTAAATCAAATAAATCTCATTTTAGCTCATTTTTTTGTAATTACTAAGTCATTTTAAAGCAAATGTGGTCATTTTAAGAACAATTAGTCACTAAAATTCGGGTCCTGCTTATAAGCCATCGTTCTGACCTTATTTCCTCTCATGTATTTAATTCATCTCCTCTGTATTTGCTCACAAAATATTGATTTTTTTCGTAAAGCCTCTCCTGCCAGTTTGGCGCGAAATGTGCCCATGTTTTATACAAAATAACGAAAACTAATATACAAGTAAGTTATTACATTTTCCTTGCATAAATACTAAATATATGTACCTAATTACAATTGGCAAGTTCCTTAGACCTAGCTCCTTTTTAATAGGTCAGTGTAACATGTTTCAATGATCACCAGTATAATACACTAATACACCTCCTATTAACAACACCTGCTTATCCGTATGTGAAAACATTAAATTTGTGTGAGTAGTTATTAGATGGGGACTTTGGATACATTTGCATAATAAGGACCCCGCTAATTGATAATCCTTGTAATCCAATTGACTGTGTAATCAGATATCCCTTTGTTCCACACACCGCCGGCCACGCCATCCTCTTTGTGTTACTCTGATATGCCGCTAATGGAGGTATCATGTAGCTGTCAGGTTTGATTTGCAAGGATTTGATAACGAACGTCCATGTGTAACCCTTTGTTTCACTCTGCTTGCCCCCTCCCTCCTTTGTATCATTTACAGCTAAAGGATGTGTCATGTAGCTGTCAAATTTGATTGACGAGGGTTGATTACAATCGTCCATGTATAAGATTACATCGCTTCAAGCTTTTGCCACCGCCTAGGACCCTCAGTCGCGTGCCACCACCCACTCGTAAATTGAAACAAGAGGTTTTGGCCACAATGACACCGCCAATTAAAGTTTACAAATATTTTGACACCCTATGGCGGTATTTTTCCGACACAGGAAGTGTCCTCCTCCCACTCCGTTGTGAGGGTGAAGACCCCCCGGCGCTAAAGTTCTAAATATCTGTGTCAATCAACCAGGTAATGTTCATCCATGCATAACATCATTTAGGCTCATTGACTTCAAGATTTGAACGCCAACAAAGGCTATATTGCGTTCTAACGTCTTGGATTCCCGGGTTACGTGCTCTAAAGGGCTGGACGCAGGCCGATGATTGAAGTAACCCACCACCACTGTATTTGATTGATTAATATAATTAAGTGTATATGAATTGACTCACGCACCTGGTTGTCATCGTATATGTGTATTAGAATATGTATAACTATCACGCTCATTGGTTTTAACCTGTCCCTCAGCCCTCCCCATTGTAATGAAAAACCGGCAGCCGGCTTCAGTCTGGTAATAACAAGTTTCGATCTACATTTCACCCCCCACCACGATTGCTGCGTGACGTCACTAACAAGTCTCGACATGTAGACTAGTCCGTTTCCAATCTGTCGGCGTCGATAAAACGTATTAAAACCTGCTCACCAACGCCTTTCCTTCATATTCAAAAATCGCCAGCTGGCTTGTCTGACGGGATGAATAATAGGCGTCAACACGCATTTCACCCCTCCACACCCGCTGCGTGACGTCACGGAACAAGTGTATATAGTATATAAGGAGCTTCCGCTGGCAGAGCGGTCATTTATTGTTTTTCAGTGTTCATTCAGTGATAATCCAAATAGCTGGTGATAATCCTGCAGCTGATGTAAATGATTACTGGAGTGAGTGCGGGGAAGATTGTTATCACTACGTATACTTTCATACCAAAACCTGCAATGGTTTAATGCATTCAATATTGTGTACTCAAACATCGTATCCGGATCAGATGACTACATTTGAAGTGTGTACAGAGAGCTGTCCTGTTTTTCAAAGAGCGAGCGTGTAAGTAATATTTTTTCTATAATTCAATAATATATTGCACATATGTTAAACGAAATCTAACTGAAATTATTTTATTCTTCCAGAGAAAATCACATGGAGGAGGATGAGGATGATATTAGCAATGTCGATGAAGTTGATGTCTTTGTGACAAAACACCTGACTGAATGTGATACAGAGACGTGCACCGGATACATGCATCCTGTACTTTATACTAACCCGGCCCAACACGAGCGCATGACATCCTTCTTCCTATGTAACGACAACTGCGAGGTCTACCATCGCAGGAAAAAAAACCTTGAGTAAGTAGAAGAAACGTTAAATTACATATTCATTTACTGCTTCTAATGCTATTCTGTGTCTAAGCCAAAATTAAATTATTACAGATTGCGAATAACCGTACCTAAGGTACCCGTGACAATAGAGGAGCTGGATCCTGAGAGATGTGGTGTCAATATAGCGGAATATATAATCGCAGAGCGTCATACCAAGCCTATGGGTGAGGATGTCGCTTCATTCTCCGTCATTACTGCTCCTGATGATAAAAAAGCTACCAGGGTTGAGGAGTGGATAAATCAGACGACTCCAGATTCCTCGCTGGAGATACAGCCAGAACCTTGCAAACCTTTGAAGTGAGTATGACACTCTTAAATCATATTTTTGTGTTACATGTGAACGAGTTTTTTCTAATATATGTATTTTCTCTTTCAGGCGCATGAAATCATTGGCTAAACCTATTTCTAACATTGTTTTCAATATATGTTACAGGAGTGTGAGGAGGGATCGAAGGAAGAGGAAGAATGAGACAGTAGAGAAAAAGCAGAATCGGGGGTGTAAGAGGAGGATCCTCAACGAGGGACCCATGGTCTTCTTATTCATTGAAGATACCCTGCATTCGCCGGAGGAGCATAGAGAATCATTACTCGCGCTTGATGGCGGCAGAATATCCCCCTCCCATACCGTGAACATTGGACTATACTATGACATCCCCTCCCTCTACATAAAGCGTGAAAGTGATAAATCATTTGTTTATATTACAAAATCAGACTGGGACATAATATCCAAAAACATTCCAATGATTGAGGATTACCTACGCCAAGAAAAAAAGTTTACATGTGATGAATATTGTGACAAATGTAATCTATGCATACAATATTATTGTATTCCTTGACCATTCAATTCACTTCATAAATACTTGTTTAAATATCAACGTAATATCTTTAGACATTGACGGTGTAGGGAATCTAAAACGACTATTACCCTATTATGAAAGACACTTGAATATTTTAAAGGACTTCTACAAGTCAGGAGCATCTAGTTTTTCAGGGAGTAGGAGGGGGAAAGGGAAAATGCTTGAAATGTATGCTAAAGTCAATAAAAGAGTGTTTTAGTATATAAATTCAATTTATTATTCATAACATTATCCTAGTACAAACCTTCACAAAAAACCATACACCCATTTCCAAACACAGACACAATTATATAATTGTTTGCATCACATTAGCAAGAGGTTTGTAAGTGAATACTTTGTCATGTAGAATCAGGCAGTACAGTGACGTCTGGGCAGGGATATTTGCAGATGCTTGAATCTCGAGTTTGATGTTCACAGCTCCATTTATAACCTCCTCGAACTGATGTTCACAGCTTCATTTATAACCTCCTAGGGTTGGTGAGAACAGTTTATTACGAATAATGGTGCACGGTGAAGAAAATCCTTTCTCTTCAAGAGGGGATAATTATCTCTTTCATAATAGCAACTTTGAAATTTACAGCACATTTCATATAGTGAAGCAAACTTTGAATTTTTAAAGTCCAAGTTCAAATCATGGTAGGGGTAGCATTCACTGTTGTGGAATAGTCTCAAATTAGTAATGTTGCAGTGACCAAACTCGGAACTGTTCTTTCTATAATCACCCAATCTTGCAGTCTGCGCACGCTATGATGAAGCGAGGTTTCTCGAGCTTAGATGTTGCTACATTCCACATGAAAGATCTTGTCTGTGGTACAGCAGGCTGGGTATGAAGATCCATGGATCGAAACACGTGATGATGATGAGATGTGGTTTAAGGGGGCTCAACAGCTATGGTCATCAGCGCCCTTACAAAGGTTAAAATTCAGAGTCCAAAAATAAAATATGAGTAAAAAACCGCATAGACAAAAACAACATAAATCAAGCCATCGATGTGTAGAATTTAAAATCCAGAAATTAAAATACGGGACACAAACCCGCGTAGGCGAAACAATAAAATACATATAAAAGTCTAAAAACAACCACACTAAAACCTTTGTAAAACAAACAATACAAGAATAAAGTACGTGTCAGGATCTGTAGAAGCCAAGGGACCAGAGCGTCATATGACCCCGGGGGAGAACAGCCCCCCCATTAAAATGGACAATATAAAATCATAAAACCTAAAGACGGTCAGCGCATTAAATGCGTCGAATAAAACCGCTGTCAAGGATAAAACGTAAAAGATTTTCTACAGTATACGCGTCGTCTGCCAAAACGTTGGCTACACCAACAGGCAGAGACACACGAACGCGCAATTGTGCTAAATCCTGACACTCAGTTAAAATATGACGCACCGTTAAGGGTGCCACGCACTGAACACAGAGTGGTGCAGGATCACCACTAAGCGAATGTCTATGACTAAAAACGCAATGTCCGATACGAAGGCGTGTTAAAATCACCTCTTCCCGACGAGAAACACGAGAAGCGTTGGCCCAGATAACCGAGAGAGGTTTAACCTCCCGTAACTTGTTCCCCCTAAGGGCCGCCCAATCATCGCGCCAAAGCGAGAGGATGCGGTGCCGTAAAAGGACATAAGAATCGGAGGAGGGAACAACACAGGTAAAACATCTGGGTGATAAAATCGCCGATTTGGTAACAGCGTCGGCAGACTCGTTACCTGGAATGCCCACATGCTTCGGAATCCACACGAAGGAGAAGTGATGATGATGATGATGATGATGATGATGATGATGATGATATGCGGTTTAAGGGCGCTAAACTGCTATGGTCATCAGCGCCCTTACAAAGTATAAAATTTAAGGTCCAAAAATAAAATAGAGTAAAAAACCGCATAGTCAAAAATACTCTAAAATCAGTCATCAATAGCTAAAACCACTATAAAAGCTACGTGAAACAATGCAATAAAATAGTAAAACGTATCAAGAACCATAGAACGCATAGGACATGAGAGTCTTATGTCCATAAGGGGTAGAGCCCTCATTAAAACAGCAATATAAAATCATAACGTTAAAAGACATCAAATGCGCCGATTAAAACCACTGTGATTGATAAAACGTAAAAGACATTCTACAGCATGCGCATCGTCTGCCGAAACATTGGCTATGCCAACAGGCAGGCCCATAAGACTGCGCAATGAAGCTAAAACTTGACACGCTGTTAAAACGTGACGCACCGTTAAGGGCACAGCACACTGCTCACATACTGGTGCGGGGTCACCACTGTCCTGGTATTTATGACCAAAAAGGCAATGTCCGATTCGTAGATGAGGTAAAATCACCTCTTCCCGAAGAGAAGAACGAGAAGAGGTGCTCCAGATTAACGGAAGAGGTTTAACCTCCCGCAACTTGTTCCCTCGGAGTGCCGTCCACTCATCGCGCCATAGCGAGAGGATGCGGTGACGTAACATAACACTAAAATCAGACGAGGGAACAACAGAGGTAAAAAATCTGCAGGATAAAATCGCCGATTTGGCAGCGGCGTCGGCAGACTCGTTCCCTGAGATGCTTACATGACCTGGAATCCACACGAAGGACACGCTGATGCCAGAAGCACCAAGCGAGTGGAGCAGGTCATGAATGCGCTGTACGAGCGGGTGGTAACTGTACAGCGCGTGAAAACTCTGAAGGGCACTCAGAGAGTCCGTGCAAACAACACAACGCCGTGAGACGTGCCGCAGAATGTATAAAACACATTGATAGATACTAAAAGTTTCGGCGGTAAAAATCGAACATTGCCCGGGTAAACGAAAAGTAAAACTATGTGCACATGAAACAAAGGCCCATCCTACTCCAACATCAGTCTTAGACCCATCAGTATAAATAAAATGACAGTCCCCGAATATTACCTGTAGTTCCAAAAATGCGGATCTAAGGACTGAAGCAGGGGTCTCATTCTTCGGCATCAACGTTAACCCAAGGTGACAGTGGGCCTCAGCGCGCGACCAAGGTCCCCCCGAGGATAAGCCGGCGCTGGCGGAGCGTCTAAATTCCGAAGGAGCTGTCGAAATCGAACCACTGGAGGGAGCAAAGCAGAGGAGCTAATCAAATAGTGCCGATCAAGCGACTCCTCAAAAAATAACTCGAAAGACGGGTGGTCAGGCAAGCTTGAGAATCGACAAACATAGCTGCACAAAAGCATCTCCCGCCGGAAGGACAGCGGAGGCTCTGCAGCTTCAGAATAAAGAATAGGAACAGGGCTGGTTGGAAAGGCCCCTGTAGCGACTCTTATGCCACGATGGTGAATGGCATTCAATCGACGTAACACAGATGAAAGTGCCAACGAATAAACAGTGCACCCGTAGTCAAGCTTGGATCGGACCAAAGAGCGATAAACGCGAAGAAGGACGGTCCGATTAGCTCCCCAGGATGTGCCACTTAAAACACGTGAAATATTAAGAGAACGGTCACACTTAGCTTTTAAAAAGGAAATGTGCGAAGTCCAACACAACTTCCTATCAAAACTCAACCCCAAAAATTTCACCTCGTCTGCAAACGGAAGTATCTCCGGCCCAAGATGGAGAGAGGGCGGAGGGAAATATTTCCGGCGCGAGAAGTTGACGCAGACGGATTTCTCGGGGGAGAAATTGAAGCCCTTGGCGTTACTCCAGGCGTAGAGACGGTCGATACAGCTCTGGAGATGGCGTTTGAGTAGACAGGTCCGCCGCGAAATGCAATAAATGGCAAACTCGTCAACAAAAAGGACGATGAAATGCCAGGTGGAATGCAATCAACAATGGGGTTGATAGCAATTGTAAAATGTGTGACACTAAGAACAGAGCCCTGCGGTACTCCGTCCTCTTGAATAAAACGACTAGATAAAACCGAGCTCACACGTACACGAAAGACACGGTCCGTCATAACTCCCGAAGAAATATGGGAAGACGACCGCGGATATTCCATGCCTGAAGTGTACGTAAAATGCCGCCCCTCCAACAAGTGTCATAAGTTTTCTCCAGGTCAAAAACACAGCCACGGTTTGACACTTTCTCAGAAATCCATTCATAAGATGCGTCGACAGGGACACCAGATGGTCGACGGTAGAGCGATAGCGACGAAATCTGCACTGAGCGTTCGCTAGAAATTTCTAAGGTTCAAGCCAACATGTCAACCGCCCGTTGATCATGCGCTCCATCATCTTGCAAATGCAACTGTTGAGGGAGTTAGGGCGGTAGCTGGAAGGTAGTTGGCGATCCTTCCCAGGCTTAAGTGTAGGGACAATGGTGGCTTCGCACCAAACGGAAGGGAAAAGACCGTCTTGCCAAATACGCTTATATACCTGTAAGAGAAAGAGTTTACTGCCGGCTGAAAGGTTCTTTAACATCAGGACATGAATGCCGTCAGGCCCAGGAGCGGAGTGCCTAGAGCAATGACGTGCGTGATCCAGCTACCTCATAGTGAAAAGTTCATTATAACACTCGGTATTAGGAGACCGAAAATTATAGCTGACGGAATCCAGCCGGTCTTTGACAGAGCGAAAGCCGGCGGAATAGTGTGCTAAACTGGAAACTGCCTCAAAGGCAGCACCCAGAGTGTTAGCGATGGCAGACGGATCCACTATGGTGGCATTAGAAACCTGAAGACCAGAAACAGTACAATGGAACACTTTACCTGAGATGCGACGAAGTTTATCCCAAACAACAGATGAAGGCGTAAAGCGATTAAAAGACTCGACAAAACGAGTCCACGACGACTTCTTGCTATCCTGAATAATGCGACGAGCCCTGCCGCGCGATTATTTAAAAGTCACCAAATTATCAAGTGTAGGGTGGTGCCGAAACACCCTAAGTACAGTTCTACGGGCACGAACGGCTTCCCCACAATCCTCGTTCCACCACGGAACAGGCAGTCGTCGAGGTTGAGAGGATGAACGGGGAATTGCGCGTTCGGCGGCAGAGAAAATTGTACACGTAAGGTGCTGCAGTAGTTGGTTAATGTCGGTGAAGTGCTCGTCGTCAAAAAGCACGAGGCTGGAATACAAGCTCCAGTCGGCTTTTGTGAATATCCAGGTAGGTACTCTGGAATGCTGTACTTGATGTGATAGAAGAGAAACGATGCAGGGCTAGTGGTCGCTGGAGCAGGTGTCAGCGACGACGTTCATCTGAAGACGACTAGCAAGCTGGAGTGAGCAAACGGCAAGGTCCAAGTGAGAAAATGTACCGGAGGATTCAGAAAGAAACGTAGGCTGACCGGTATTGAGTATAGAGAGATTGAACTGATCAAAAATGTCGGAAAGAGAAGTTCCCCTCGCACAAGCCCTTGGCGAACCTCACTGGGGGTGATGGGCATTAAAAT
The DNA here is from genome assembly GCA_030765065.1 of Deroplatys truncata. Taxonomy (NCBI): domain Eukaryota; kingdom Metazoa; phylum Arthropoda; class Insecta; order Mantodea; family Mantidae; genus Deroplatys; species Deroplatys truncata. The sequence goes on from CM060990.1 coordinate 281,887,361, forward strand.
CTCCCAATAGGACAAATGGTGTTGGGAGAACGCACAAGAGATCTCGAAGGCCCGCGTTAGCGAGGGGAGACGATGGAGGTGAATATACAGAGAAACAGAAAAGAAAAAACCGGGTAACTGCAGTCTAAGGCCAACAGCTTGCATGTCGGACGTAAGAGTGAGACGTCGAAAATGAACGTCGTTACGCACTAACAACATGACACCTCCATGAGCAGGAGTACCCTCCTGCGGTTCAAGGTCGTAGCGAACCGGAGTATATCCTCGGAGATCAAAAGGATCATGAGGGCGAAGCTTAGTCTCCTGCAAAGTCACGACCATAGGCGAATGGGAACGCAATAAAAGTTGCAGTTCCGCCCTGTGCGATCGTACACCACGTACATTCCAGGTAGGGTAGCCATTAAGAAAAAAGGGATAAACTCTCTACTTAGAAGGGCGGCTTAAAATTACCTTTTGATTAGCCTTTGGGCTCGGGCTTTTTGTATGGAGTTGGTCAGACTCCATAGCCTCGTCGAAGGGAGGGCCCACGTGCTCAGAGCCAGAAACCGATTCATGCGCCGAGAATCGGTTCTGGGTGACGATGAGTGAGTGGTGCCGCTGAGCGCGGTTGGTCCCAGCAGCTTCCTGGGACTGCGACCTCCAAGGAGGAGAAAGTGAGCTCTGTTTACTGTGAACACCTGGAGGGTCCTTTAAAAAGTTTTCTCTTCGAAGTTTCTGCTTCGGCTTCTTCTCAGTGGCTGGTGACTTCATAGATTTTGGACCAGGTTCATAGGGCTTGGTAACAGTAGCAGACTTGGACGGCCGGATGGTTGTGGAGGTCAAGGCAGTCATGGTCGAAGTTTGAGTCCCAGCATCCTTCCGTGCTATTGGCGAGGCAACAATAGAACTGAATGTCCGCGATCGCAGGAAGGTTGGCGCGCATGGTAACGCCTCCGGGCTTCGGCGAAGGAGAGTTTCTCCTTTGCCCGGATCTCCTGGATTGCCTTCTCGTCCAAATACCGCGGACAGTCGCCAAATGAAGCAGAATGTGACCCTTTGCAATTAACGCAGACGGGGGCTGTTGAACAGGCACCTTCGTGTGAGGCCTGGCTACATGTTTCACAGATGCTAACGGCACTCTTACATGAGACTGGCGTATGCCCAAAACGTTGGCATTTAAAACAACGCAGAGGTTTAGGAATATAGGGCATCAAAGAAATCCGTTCGTACCCTGCGGAGATGCTCTTGGGCAGATCGACGCCATCAAATGTTAGAAACAGGGTACGAGTGGGTACCAATACGCCGTCGCGTTTGGCCTGCACTCTATGAACCGCTGTCACCTTCTGGTCTGCAAGATATTCGACCAGGTCCTCGTCCGATATGCTAGCTAGGCTATGCGTGGTGACAACGCCTCGACAAGAATTCAAGGTGCGGTGCTTCTCAACACGGATAGGATAAGCGTGGAGAAGCGTGGCGCTTAACAAGGACTTAATTGCGCCTCGGACTTGCTTTGCACTAACAACGAACCATTGCGAAGCCGAGTGGAGGAAAGAACCGGACCAGCAATTGAGTCAAAGCCCTTCTGGATGATAAAAGGGTTCACCTTCTCGAATGACTGTCCTTTCTCTGTACGGGTAATCACTAAGTATCAACCAGCTGTTGGCGGTGCTACTTCTGTTACTAAAACTTTTCGGCACTTGTTGTTTATAATGGAGAAAGGGTGCTCCATAGCGAAAAAAATCCTCCACCATTGCAACCGTCTCCGACCTCGGGCTCTGACTTACCGGTCGTTACCCCGGCTTGGGTGAGTGGCCTATCTATACCTATCTCACCCCAGGGTAACACCTATCAGAATATAGACAGAGGGACCCAATCGCCGTCAGAAGTTAGCAGCTCATGCAATCGCCCCCCGCGGAACTGCAGTTGAACAGCGGATGGGAAGACAAAGCATACATGACGACCCCGGGTGGTGGGGATGACGCCACTACCCACTCACCCAGCTGCGCACCCAGTGCGCGGGTATCCGTCAGGGTGTCCACGTGCGGATTAAAAGAAAAGATAAAATAAATAAAACTGTGTGTGCGTTTCGCACGCAAGGTAGGTCGGCGAGGAAGAAAAAGAGATGTGCGATTGCCGTGGTGTGAAATGGCCGGAAATTGAAAAGGGAAGAAAGAAACGATGGCGAGGTGCGGCATGAATGTAATGCAAATAACGCACGAGAGACTACCTTGGGTCCCCCGGTCACGAGAACGGACCCACTCGACCGGACGGAGATGAAGGGATGAAAATGGCGATGAGTGGCTCGGGAACCCCCGGTTACATCAAACCCGTACTCACATAAGGTGAGCCGCTGGGGGGTGAACGGATGAAAATGGCGAAGAGTGGCTCGGGAACCCCCGGGTACGCCAAACTCGTACTCACATAAGGTGAGCCCCTGGGGGACGAAGGATAAGCTGGTGCCAGAAACACCGAGCGAGTGGAGGAGATTATGTATGCGCTGTACGAGTGGGTGGTAATGGTACAGCGCGTTAATACTCTGAAGGACACTCGGGGAGTCTGCACATAGAACGCAGTGTTGTAACTCATGCCGCTGGATGTATAAAAGTGACTAATGAATACTTAAAAATTCGGCAGTAAAAACTGAACATTGCCCCGGTAAACGAAGGATAAAACTATGTTGACCTAAAACAAAGGCACACCCTACTCCAACATCAGTCTTAGACCCGTCTGTACATATAAAATGCACGTCCCGGAATTCTGCCTGAAGTCTAAGAACGCGGATCTAAGGACTGAAGAAGGGGTCTCATTCTTCGGCATTGGCGTTAACCCAAGGTGACAGAAGGCCTCAGCGCGCAACCTAGGAGGAAAACGAGTTTGCCCTTTGGGAAGGTCCGGCGCTGCCGTAACCTCCAAATGCCGAAGAAGCTATCGAAATCGAACCCCTGGAGGGAGCAGTGCAGAGGAGCAAACTAGATATTGACGATCAAGCGAATCCTCGTAAAACAGGTCGAAGGACGGGTGGTCAGGCAAGCTTCAGATTCGACAGGCATAGCTGCACAAACGCATCTCACGCCGGAAGGACAGCGGAGGTTCTGCAGCTTCATCATACAGACTGAGTACAGTGCTGGTTAGAAAGGCCCTGTAACGACCCTTATGCCACGATGGTGAATGGCATTCAATCGTCGTAACACAGATGTACGTGCCGAAGAATAAACAATGCACCCGTAAGCAAGTTTGGATCGGACCAAGGAGCGATAAAGACGCAGAAGAACGGTCACATCAGCTGCCCAGGATCTGCCATTTAAAACACGTAAAATACTAAGAGAACGGTCACACTTTGCTTTTAAAAAGGAAATGTGCGAAGTCCATCTCAGCTTTCTATCAAAGAACAACCCCAAAAATGTCACTTCGTCTGCAAATGGAAGGACCTCCGGCCCAATATGGAGAGAGGGCGTGGGGAAAGCCTTCCGGCGCCAGAAATTAATACAGACGGATTTTTCGGCGGAGAAATCAAAGACGTTGGCGTTACTCTAGGCTTAGAGACGGCCAATACAGCTCTGGAGACGGCGTTCGAGCAGACAGGTCCGCCGTGAACTACAATAAATGGCAAAATCGTCAACGAAAAGACCACGAAATGCCAGGTGGAATAAAATCAACAATGGTGTGGATAGCAATAGCAAAAAGTGTGACACTGAGTACAGAGCCCTGCGGTACACCGTTCTCTTGAATAAAACTACCGGATAAAATCAAGCCCACACGTACACGAAAGACGCGGTCTGTCTTAAATTCCCGAAGAAATTTGGGAAGACGACCGCGTAAATTCCATGCGTGAAGTGTACGTAAAATGCCGCACCTCCAACAAGTGTCATAAGCATTCTCTAGGTCAAAAAACACAGCCACAGTTTGACACTTTCTCAGAAACCCATTCATAATATGCGTCGACAGAGAGACCAGATGGTCGTCGGTAGAGCGGTGGCGACGAAATCCGTACTGAGCGTTCGCTAGAAGACTCTGAGACTTAAGCCACGATGTCAAAGGCCCGTTGAACATGCGCTTCATCACTTTGCAAATGCAACTGGTGAGGGTGATAGGGCGGCAGGTAGAAGGTAGTTGGCGATCCTTCCCAGGCTTAAGTATAGGGACAATGGTGGCTTCGCGCCAAACGGAAGGAAAAACGCCGCCGTGAGAAATACGGTTACAGACCTGTAAGAGAACGAGTCAAAGGAGACGATGGTGCCAGAAAAACCGAGCGAGTGGAGGAGAACATGTATGCGCTGTACGAGTGGGTGGGTGGTAATGGTACAGCGCGTTAATACTCTAAAGGACATTCAGGAAGTCTGCGCAAAGAACACAGTGCCGTAACTCATGCCGCTGGATGTATAAAAGGTTTTTGCTGAAAGGTTCCTTAACATCAAGATATGACATGAATGCCGTCCGGCCCAGGAGCGGAGTGCCTAGAGCAATGAATAACGTGCTCCAGCTCCCTCATTGTGAAAAGTTCATTATAACACTCCGTATTAGCAGACCGAAAATTATAGGTCTCGGAACCCAGCCGGTCTTTGAGTGTGCGAAAGCTGGCGGAATAATGGTCAGAAATGGAAACTGCCTCAAAGTCAGCACCCAGTGTGGTAGCAATGGCACCCGGATCCACTATGGTGGCATTGGAAACCTGAAGACCAGAAACAGTACAACACAACACTTTACCGGAGAAGTTACGACGTTTATCCCAAACAACAGAGGAAGTCGTAAAGCAACTAAAAGACTCGACAAAACGAGTCCATGACGCCTTCTTGCTATCCTGAATAATGCGACGAGCCCTGGCGCACGGTTGCTACAAAGTAACCAAATTATCAAGTGTAGGGTGTCGCCGAAACACCCTCAGTGCAGTTCTACGGGCACGAACGGCGTCCCGACAATCCCCGTTCCACCACGTAACAGGAAAACGCCGAAGGTGACAGGACGAATGGGGAATGGTACGTTCGGTGGCAGATAGCAACGTAGACGTAAGGTGCTGAACCATTTGGTTAACGTCGGTGAAGGGCTGGTCGTCAAAATGCACGAGGCTGAAATAGAATCTCCAGTCGGCTTTGCTGAATATCCAGGTAGGTACTCTGGAACGCTGGACGTGTTGAGTTAACAGAGAAACGACGCAGGGTTAATGGTCCCTGGAGTAGGTGTCACTGACGACGTTCCACTGCGGATGACTAGCAAGCTGGATGGAGCAACCGGCAAGGTCTAAGTGAGAGAATGTACCAGAAGAATCAGATAGAAAAGTAGGTTCACCTGTATTGAGAATGGAGAGGTTCGACTGATCAAAAATGTCAGAAAGAAGAATTCCCCTCGCAGAAGTCCTTGGCGAACCCCACAGGGGGTGATGGGCATTAAATTCTCCCAACAGAAGAAATGGTGTTGGGAGAGCGGACAGGAGATCTCGAATGTCCGCGATAGCGAGGGGAGGCGATGGAGGTGAATAGACAGAGCAAGTAGAAAAGAAAACGCCGGGCAATTGAAGCCTAACGGCAACAGCTTGCAAGTCGAACGGAAGAGCTAGAGTTTGAAAATGAACGTGGTTACGCACTAACAACATGGCACCTCCATGAGCAGAAGCACCCTCATCCGGTTCAAGATCGTAGCGAACCGGAGTGTACCCTCGGAGATCAAAAGGGTCGTCAGGGCGAAGCTTGGTCTCCTGCAAACACACGACCATAGGCGAATGGGAACGCAATAAAAGTTGCAGTTCCGCCCTATGCGATCGAACACCACGTAAATTCCAGATCAGGATAGCCATGAATAAAAGGGATAAACTTTCTACTTAGTAGAGCAGCTTAAAATAATCTTTTGCTTAACCTTTCGGCTCGGGCTTTTGGTATGGAGTTGGTCAGACTCCATAGGTTCCTCGAAGGAAGGGCCCACTCGCTCAGTGCCATAAACCGATTCAAGCACCGTGAATCGGTTCTGGGTGGCAATGGGTGAAGGTGGACGCTCAGTGCGGCTTGTTCCAGGAGCATCCTGGGACTTCGACCTTCGAGGAGCAGGAGAAGGTGAACATTTCTTACTGCGCGCACGCGGAGGGTCTTTCAGGAAATCTTCTTTATGAAGTTTCTGCTTTGGCTGCTTTGCAGTGCCTTGAGTCTTCAGACACTTAGGACCAGCGTTGGATGGCATGGTAACAGTACTAGAAACGGACGGCCGGATGGTAGTGGCGGTTAATGCAGTCATGGTCCAGGTCTATGTTTCGGCATCCTGTCGGGGTATTGGCGAGGCAAACACAGAACTAAATGTACCAGATCGCAGGAGAGAAGGTTGGCGCGCATAGTAACGCCTCCGGGCTTCGGCGAAGGAGAGTATCTCCTTAACCCAGGTTTCCTGGATCGCCTTCTCGTACAAATACCGCGGACAGTTGCCAAATGAAGCAGAATGAGACCCATTACAATTTACGCAGACGGGGACTAATAAACAGGTACCATCATGTACGGGCTCACTACAAGAGGCGTAGATGGAAACGGCTCTCTTGCAAGAGACTTGCGTATGCCCAAAACGTTGGCATTTAAAACAACGCTGAGGTCGAGAAATTTAGGGCCTCGCCGCTATGCGTTATTACCCTGCTGAAGTGTTCGTGGGCAGATCAACGCCATCAAATGTTATAAACAGGGTACGAGTGGGTATCATTATTTCGTCGCGTTTGGCCTGCACTCGATGAACCGCTGTCACCTTCTGGTCTGCAAGATGTTCTCCAGTTCCGCGTCCGATATACCATCGAAGCTATGCGTGGTGACAACGCCTCGACAGGAATTCATGGTGCGGTACTTCTCAACACGGATAGGATAGCCGTGGAGAAGAGTGGCGCGCAACAAGGACTTAGTCTGCTGTTCGGATTTGGCTTGAACCACCAATGAACCAATCCGAAGACGAGTGCAGGTCTGAACCGCACCTGCAATTGCGTCAATGCCTTTCTGCACAATAAAAGGGTTCACTATTTCAAAAGTTTAACCTTCCTCAGTTCGCGAAATCACTAAGTAACAACCAGTTGTTGGTGGTGCTACCTCTGTTGCAAATACTTTGCGGCGCTTGTTACTTATAATGGAGAAAGGGTGCTCCATAGCGAAATAAATCCTCCACCATTGCAACCGTCTCCGACCTCGGCCTCTGACTTCCCGGGCGTTACCCCGGCTTGGGTGAGTGGCCTATCTATACCAAACTCACACCATGGTCACACCACTCAGAACATAGACAGAGGGACCCAATCGCCGTCAGAAGTCAGCAGCTCATGCAATGGCCCCCCGCGGGACTGCAGTTGAACAGCGGATACGAACATATACACTACATGACGACCCCGGGGGTGGGGATGACGCCATTACCCACTCACCCAGCTGCACACCTAGTGCGCGGGTATCCGTCAGGCTGTGTCTACGGAGGATTAAAATAAAGCGGTAAAAGGAACTAAAAGTGCGTGGGCGTTTCGCACGCAAGGTAGGCCGGCGAAGAAGGAAAATAGATGCGTAAATGAATGGACGTGGGGCGAACTGAGCAGAAATAGAGAGAAAAAAGAAACGATGAATGAGATGCGATATGGAATGAAATGCACAGAACGCATGAGAGCCTACCCTGTATAATGCCCGCTCCTTTCAGGGCGATAACGTCCTCTCCGTTCTGAGGAAATCTTAATCAGGGATGTATAGGATTATTCCATAATAATACAAATGGATAAACATTAACTATATTTATTACCAATAATAAAATGACTGTGAATAAATGAACAGAATAAAATGCATTAATCATTAAGCTGAAGCATGTGAAGCACAAAACAATAATAGATTTCTTATATTCCTTATTACATGATTATATATGCGAAACGTACGCTCTTTATTAGATTATAATGAATACCCTGGTTACTTTTACTTCTAATAAATGCTAAACAAGTTCTCTGTACTATTTAATAACTTCTAAGGAAGTTATATTAAGTTCTCAATAAGGTCTAAATACGTTCTTAGTAAGTTCCCCACTCTCTGGCAGTATCTTAGGCTAATTCTTTACTCACTCATGATAGTTGCGATGATCAGGACCACGCCCGTCATAGTGTCTTGCAACACAGGTTTCACCCTCAACAACTAAACAGAATATGGTCAAACTTCTACTATGAATTTACATATATATATCGCTTTAAAACAATTACGCTCGTATTAGTAAGCATTCCTGCAAGAGCTCGATGACGCACATCCTTGCATAGAATTGCGTTAGATCCCTGCAGCGTTATCTTAACCGCGTCCGGTTACAAAGTGTTACTTTGAGCAAAATGTAGCAATCTATGCTCTATCACATTTAACATGCATGTTGATTTGCAATCACATTAATTAGCAATAAATGATAAATGATAATTGCCTAGATATCTGCTTCCTACCAGAGAGTTACGATGGTCACTATATTCTCCCCTACCTGAATGAAACATAAAGGTAAACAATCCTATGTTTCACCAATTTCTAATGTGACCACAATATTCGAAATACATAACCCATCCAAAAGGAATACAATAAATTTGGTTAAAGTGTAAACAATTGGTACATTTATTTCTTGTGTTTACGTGTAAGCTCTTCGTGTTCTTCGTGTATGTAATCTTCTTACTTGTACACTAGCACTATCACTTACCACTGCACTTTTTAAAATATACTATGATGATTGTAGACGATCTGCTGTTCTGTTTCTTCTATCACCTGTACTGCTGATACTCGAGTAGGTACCTCCTGCCTCGGGGTTGGAACCGGAATCCCCTGTGTTGAAGTCCCCTCAGTTTCTGTTACCTGTCCTCCCTCTCGTGGTTCTGGATAGCTCTATTAATCCCGAAAAATTTTTATACTTCTTCGAACAAAGCTGATTGAAAATTAGTTCCCTGATCTGACAAGATTTTCTCCGGAACTCCATGTTTGCATAAGACTTTCGTCACTAATGCCCTAGCTACTGTTCCTGCAGTTTGATCTGGTATTGGAATAGCCTCAGGCCACTTACTGAAATTGTCTATAACTGTTAAAATATACTTATTTCCTGAGGTCGTAACCTGTAACGGTCCTGTTATGTCTATTGAAATCAATTGAAACGGTCTGGTTGCCGTTTCCGATATTCCTAATGGTGCATTCGGTTTTCTAACTATTTTTCTTAATCCACATGTCTCGCGTAACCGAACATAATTCTTTACATCTTCTCTTATAGTTGGCCAAAAATATCTAGCTTCTATCAACTGCTTGGTGCGTTTTTCACCTTGGTGTGCACTAAATTTTGTATCATGATGTACTGTAATTACTGTTGATACTAACTCACATGGTATTACTAGTCTATCACCTTTGCTAGTAGTTCTGTAAAGTATTCCATCTTTATCCAGAAAAACAATGTTATTTCTTTTTGTCCTCATGTCATCTACTAACTGTCTACAATAAAGGTCATTCTTTTGAGCTACAAGTATAGTTTCTCTAGTCATTCCTACTTCTGGTGTTGGCTCTACTGAACTCCCTGTATCTTTGTTTGCTTCTAACAAAAGATATCGCAATCTGGAAAGCATGTCGGCCATGACATGTTGTTTACCTGGTTTATGATTTACCTCAAAATCATATTCACTTAAGGTTAAAGCCCAACGCGTTAATCTAGCGCTTAAATGAGGATTCTTTGTAGTTAATAACCATGTTAGTGCTTTATGATCTGTATATATCATAAAATGATTTCCAACCAAGTATATTCGAAATTTCTTTACCCCATATACTACACTTAAAAGTTCTTTTTCTGTGGTCGTATAATTTAGTTCTGGTGACGTTAACAGTCTACTGGCGTAACCAATTGGTCGTTCATTTCCATCCTGTTCTTGCGCAAGTACAACTCCTATTCCGTACATACTAGCGTCACAAGATAAAATAAATGTTTTCGAAAAGTCTGGATGTGCTAACACAACCTCAGACGTTAAAGCATTTACTAAGTCCTGAAAACATTTTTCTTGTTCTTGTTTCCATTCAAATTTTTGGCTCTTCTTTAATAACTGCGTTAAAGACTTACTTTTGTTTGCGAAATGTTCTATGAACGATCTATAATAGCCCACGGCTCCTAAAAATTATCTCACTTGTTTTACTGTCGTCGGTCTTTCAAATTTCCTAATGGCTTCTAACTTAGCGGGATCTGGTTTGATACCTTTCGCGCTTACTACATGTCCAACATAAACCACTTCCTTATGTGCAAAATGACATTTTTGGAGTCCTGGCTTTAATCCAGTTTCCATGAGCCTGTTAAATACCTGATCTAGTCTGTTTCCATGCCCTTCGATTGTCTTTGAATATACCAATATATCATCCATATATAGCAAACATATTAATCCTCTAAGTCCTCCCATGATTAAATCAATAGCTTTTGACCATGTCATTGGCGCTGATACGAGTCCGTACGGTAAGCGATTATACTGATAACTCCCCTCTGTACAAATAAAACTAGTTTTGGGTTTATCCTGTTCTTTTACTTTAATAGCATGATATGCTGAATCTATATCTATGATAGAGAAATAAGCATTTCCACTCAACATTGACAAATTTTCCTTAATGTCTGGAATCGGCCACGATGGTACTCTTGTAACTGCATTTAACTTCCTATAATCTATGCACAATCTATACTTAACCTCTCCATTAAGTGCTTTCTTAGGTACGAACAAACACGGACTTGCCCATTTGGATCTCGTGTGTTCGATAACTTTCCGATCTAACATGTCTTTTATCTGTCTTCTTAGCTCATCTTTCAATGCAAATGGTACTCTGTAGGGATTTTGCCTTATGGGGAGTGCATCCCCTGTATCTATTGAATGTTCCACTACATCTGTGTATGGTAATTCTCCCGTTACTGAATCCATAAACAACATTGTGTGATGACGCACAGCTGTTTCTATCACTAGTTTGTCGTGCCCTTCTAAATGTGCTAGTTTTTCTCCTATTAACTCCGTAATTTCATTGTATTGCTTTCGTCTCTCTGGGTTATCATAATCAGCATACGTTTCTCTACAGCGTTTACCTCTCGCTATTTGTCTCGTCAAATTTACCTGGCTCACTGGATAAGGTATTGATTCTACATCATTGCATATTACACATTTTAAACTAATTCTTCTTCCTGCTCTAGCACACATTGCTCTAGCATCACACCTATTCATCCAACTATGCTGTTGCTGTATCACTGGTATTCCCTGTTTATGGTGCTTTAGGGGTCTTACGCAACCTAACTCAACCAAATTCCCTCCTACATAGTGATTGTTATCTCTCGTCACAGCGCAAGAATGCTGACAACTGTCATTCCGGATCTGATCAGACTGCCCACTAACATTACTTACGACTTCGGGCAACGGATCCAACCTATTTCTCTCATCTATATTATTCTCAAACATTGGTCCGTACACAGGCCTGTAATTAATTGCCCATGGGAAAACAAGCTGCCGCTCTTTTCGATCTTCCGACCGTTCCCCTTCTATACCTCCTCCAGATATAGGAATTCTGCCCCTTGAACATATTTGAGAGTCATGTTCCTTCCATTTGCCGGAATATTCTGCACCCACACTAAATCGCCCCTCGCAGGCACGAGCAAATGGGAAATCTCTGGCCACAACTATAGGTCTATCGCCTAACTCTGTTTCACCTAAGTTCATCCCTCGAACTCTACTAGTTACTTCATTAACATCTGTCTTACTCCGCGGAATTTCTTTTAATCGCGGTACTACACCTGCATTCTCATATGTCGAAATACAAAATCTTCTACAAGGATTACACAACAATAAATTTTCTTTATCTACCATGGTAAATTCATGAGTATTGTCCCTCACTTCACTGCTAAATTCAGAAGCTTCTCCTACTTTAAGTCCTTTTTCTAACACAACCGGTTTACTACTCATGTTTAATATTCTCACTATGCCATATTTAGCATCTCTATCATATTTCGCATGAACCTGCCTCAGCCAATGAGTTTCAAGTGAAGCTTCTTTTTCTACTTCGTCTACTTTAACATTGTCTCTTTCTTTGCTAGCAAAATTTTCATTTTTACCTTTTTGTTCACCGGATACCCTTTCCTTTCCTTGTTTACCGCTTTCATTTATATCTTGATAACCTAACACTTTTGTTATCACTTTGGCCATATACACTTTATTCAACACTACCTCAACAGGTTCTACATAAACTTCTGCGGGAAAATTGGTTCTGCTTTTACTTCTAATGTGAGCGAGAGTAACATTTTCACTATACGGCTCTAGAATTTTATTTTCTGCTATTACTACATCCCAAATTATTTCTGTCGTGTCCTCTAATTTAGCATCGACTTGAAACATGAATATTCGTTCAACAAGTTCTGGGTTAGCTACTCCCTCGCGTTATCTAAGATTATTCACTCCCGATACCTCGATTTGTGAGATGGTGACTAAAGGTACACTTTCTCCTCCCATATGTAGTAGTTCATCACAGAGATTCACTCTAGCCTTTAATTTCCTCAGGATATCTAAACCTAATATCCCTGTACAGCATATTTCTACTGGTGCAATATAAAACTTATGTTCTATTACTGTGTTACCTATTGTAACCTCCACTTTCATTTCTCCGACTATGCTTAACTGAGCGCCTGTAACTCCTACTGCACGTAAGCTTGTTGGCATTACTGCATCATTAAACTTAATTACCCCCAATTTTAATACTGAGACATTAGCACCCGTATCAATTATGATATGATGACATTTCTCTTGTATCACCACTTGTACATACAACTCCTCGGCAGTCCCTGCCCCTGCGGGTCCTGAAGCTAATACTGCGCCATATCCCCGCGTCTTGGCACAGTTTTGTAGTTTCCCTGATTCGATCCTTTCCACTTACAATCTTTTATCATGTGTCCTGGCATATTACACTTATAGCACCTTTTATCTGATTTCCCCTGACTACTTGTGCCATAGGGCCTCTGTACGTCTTTCGGTTTCCAAAATTCCCCATTTGGTTTCCTAAAGCCCTGAGGTTCACCTCTCAGTAGTTTATTTACGCCTCTATAGTCTCTATTTGCGCTTTTAACTCTACAGTTTGCTGCAACGTGTCCCACTTTATGACACTTAAAACATGCTTGTGCCACCGAAAATATTTTCTTTTCTGCTCCATTCGGTTTATTTTGGCCATTGCTGCCGCCCCTTTGCTTCTCTGCGTTTTCCACAGTTGTTGCTGCACGTATGGCTTTTGTCAAAGTGTCCGGCATCTGGAAGCGAACCTGCTGACCAACCACACCCCTAAGTCCATGTATGAACGCGGCAAGAAGTCTACGTTCCGCTTCCTCGTTAATTACTTTCTGCGTCACGGATTATTTGATTGAATGATCGTTTTCTGACATAACTGCCTACATCTATCTGCAAAAACCTCTACACTTTCATAATTTTTTTGAATAGCATCCTGAAGTGCTGTATAATGGTACTGAGCTGGTAGTTTTTCCGTGAATCGATCAATAAAAGCTTTCTTGAACGCATGCCATGCAATGTCACCAACCTGCAGGTCTGGTCTACCCTTGAAACATTGTAAAGCCGTTCCACCTAATTTTGCTCTAGCTATGTTAACTTGGTCTTTCGTCCAATTTCCTACCACTGCTAAATGTTCTATGTTAGCAAGGAAATCTTTAACTGGTTTACTTTGTTTCGGATCTCCCGTAAATTCACGTATGTTATTAGCAATACTAACATCTTTGTTTCTCAATAAAGTCATCTGCCTCAATTTGTCTTCTAACTCCCGGACTTTTAATTCCGTTGCCATGACACTGTTTTAAGACTTACTACTACAATGATAAGCAAGATACACAAAGCAAGAAGTAGCAATCGCCGTGGCAATCAATATAATATAACAACCAAAATCTCTGACCATAGCGTCTACCTTCTGAACCCACATTGAAATTAACTATTAGGTAACACTTCTAACACTTCTACCTTTGCGTAGATTATAGAGTGAATGCGAAGGCTGTACTCTGGAGCTTGTTACATAATCACATAAATATTGACTATCAGTAAATAAAATGACATGTGTTAATCGCTTTCACATATAACACTGAAATACGTAATGCTACACTCTGTATATACCCAGAAGCTGAAAAAGAAAACAATTAAAACAAAACATGAATTCGTGCGTTCGTTAGATACGCATGGTTGAACGTCAGAGTCTCTCAAACTTTCAACAATTCTCCCAACAATTTTAAAACCTCCGTTAAAACTAACTCCCAACAAAATCCAGCACCGCTGCCACCAATATAATGCCCGCTCCTTTCAGGGCGATAACGACCTCTCCGTTCTGAGGAAATTGTGTTTGTTTTCTTAATCAGGAATGTATAGGATTATTCCATAATAATACAAATGGATAAACATTAACTATATTTATTACCAATAATAAAATGACTGTGAATAAATGAACAGAATAAAATGCATTAATCATTAAGCTGAAGCATGTGAAGCACAAAACAATAATAGATTTCTTATATTCCTTATTACATGATTATATATGCGAAACGTACGCTCTTTATTAGATTATAATGAATACCCTGGTTACTTTTACTTCTAATAAATGCTAAACAAGTTCTCTGTACTATTTAATAACTTCTAAGGAAGTTATATTAAGTTCTCAATAAGGTCTAAATACGTTCTTAGTAAGTTCCCCACTCTCTGGCAGTATCTTAGGCTAATTCTTTACTCACTCATGATAGTTGCGATGATCAGGACCACGCCCGTCATAGTGTCTTGCAACACAGGTTTCACCCTCAACAACTAAACAGAATATGGTCAAACTTCTACTATGAATTTACATATATATATATATATATATATATATATATATATATATATATATATATTGCTTTAAAACAATTACGCTCGTATTAGTAAGCATTCCTGCAAGAGCTCGATGACGCACATCCTTGCATAGAATTGCGTTAGATCCCTGCAGCGTTATCTTAACCGCGTCCGGTTACAAAGTGTTACTTTGAGCAAAATGTAGCAATCTATGCTCTATCACATTTAACATGCATGTTGATTTGCAATCACATTAATTAGCAATAAATGATAAATGATAATTGCCTAGATATCTGCTTCCTACCAGAGAGTTACGATGGTCACTATACCTGAGTCCCCCGGTCACGAGAACGAACCCACCTTGACCGTACGGGGGTGGAAGGATGATGGCGATGAGTGGCTCGGGAACACCCGTGTGCGCCAAAACCCATACTCACATAAGTTGAGCCCCTGTGGGGAACCGTGTAGAAGCGTGGCGCGTAACAAGGACTTACTTTGTTGTTCGGACTTGGTCTGAACTAACAAAGAACCATTCCAAAGACGGATGCAGGAATGAGCAGAACCAGGAATAGTATTAATCCCCTTTTGTATAATAAAAGGGTTCTCCCTCTCAAAGGATTCGCCTTCCTCTGTTCGGCTAATTACCACGTAACAACCAGATGTCTGTGGTGCTACTTCTGTTGCACAGACTTTTCGGCGCTTGTTATTAATAATAGAGAAATGGTGCTCCATAGCGAAAAGTCCTCCACCATTGCAACCGTCTCGGACATCGGGATCTGACTTCCCGGGCGTTACCCTGCTTGGGTGAGTGGCCTACCTTTACCAAACTCACCCCAGGGTCACACCTCCCAGAACATAGACAGAGGGACCCAATCGCCGACAGAAGTCAGCAGCTCATGCAATGCCCCCCCGCGGGACTGCAGTTGAACAGCGGATACAAACACATACACTAAATGACGACCCCGGGTGGTGGGATGACGCCATTACCCACTCATCCAGTGCGCGGGTATCTGTAAGGCTGTGTCCACGGAGGATTAAATAAAATGTAAAAGAAACTAAAATTGTGTGGGCATTTCGCACGCAAGGTAGGCCGGCAAAGAAGGAAAAATATGTATTAATGAATGGACGAGGGGGCAAAATGTGCGTAAAAAGAAGAGAAGTAAGAAACGATGGCGAGGGGCGTCATGTAATGAAATGCACAGAACGCATGAGAGCCTACCTTGAGTCCTCCGGTCACGATGACGAACCCACCTCGACCGGACGAGGGTAGAAGCATGATGATGGCGATGAAAGGCTCGGGAACCCCGGTTACGCCAAACCCGTACTCACATAAGGTGTGCCCCTGGGTAGGATTGAAAGGCGATTGTAGAGGTCTATCAGACTTGACAATTTTTAGAATGTGAATCTTTCCATCATCAGAAAGTCGAATTACGGGCATCCTCCATTAGATTCTAGTTAACTTTACATTAGCTTCCTCTCCATTTTAAGACTGGAACACAATTCTAGAATCTTTGGATCATATGAGAACCAATTCAAACTTACTGTTGAGAATAAGCTTCTTGTGGTCATCAGCAAATCCTAGGAGCATCGACAGAGGGACTGTAGCATTGAAAGCCCCATTCGAAGCATGCACTCTATCAACCTCTTCACCAGGATAGACCGATCCTGCATTCAGCAGTCGATTCGACTCCATAGGGTTGAGAGCCGCATAATTTCGTATAGTTGTAGTAATTGCAGGATTCCTTGTTCGGTCTATAGTTGTAGCATTCATATCTAGACGAATCTCATCAACATGAAGTGATGATGATGATGAGAAGCGGTTTAAGGGCGCTAAACAGCTGTGGTCATCAACGCCCTTACAAAGTATAAAATATAAAGTTCAAAAATAAAACATGGGTAAAAAACCGCATCGACAAAAACACAATAAAACAAGCCACCGAATTTTAAAAACACCATAAAAACATAGTAAATAAAACAACACAAGTGTAAAGCGACGTGTCAGGAACTGTAGAAAGCAAGGGACAAGAGCGCCAAATCTTTCCTAGGGAGAAGAGTCCATATTAAAAAACGCACAGTATAAAGTCACAAATCTAAAAGACGCTCAGCGCATCAAATGTGCCGATTAAAACCACTGTCACGGATAAAACCTAAAAGACATTCTACAGCATGCGCGTCGTCTGCCAAAACGTTGGCAACACCAACGGGCAGAGACACACGAACGCGCAATGGTGCTAAAACCTAATACTGAGCTAAAATGTGACGCACCGTTAAGGCTGCCGCACATTGAACACAGAGTGGCGCGGGATCACCACTAAGCAAATGTCTATGACTAAAAATGCAATGTCCGATACGAAGTCGTTTTAAAATCACCTCTTCCCGACGAGAAGCACGAGAAGAGGTGGCCCAGACAAACGGGAGAGGTTTAACCTCCCGCAACTTGCTCCCCCTAAGTGCCGCCCACTCATCGCGCCAACGCGGGAGGATGCTGCCGTAAAAGAATATAAGAATCGGAGGAGGGAACAACACAGGTAAAACATCTGGGTGATAAAATCGCCGATTTGGCAGCGGCGTCGGCAGACTCGTTACCTAAGATGCCCACATGACTCGGAATCCACACGAAGGAAACGATGGTGCCAAAAACACCGAGCGAGTGGATGAGATCATGTATGCGCTGTACCAGTGGGTGGTAGTGGTACAACGCGTTAATACTCAGAAGGACACTCAGGGAGTGTGCATAAAGAAAACAGTGCCGCAACTAATGCCGCTGAATGTATAAAAGTGACTGATAAATACTAAAAAGTTCGGCGGTAAAAATCGAACATTACCCCGGTAATCGAAAGGTAAAACTATGTTGACCTAAAACAAATCAACATGAAGGCTATAGCATTATTAGTTAGCTTCGCTGTAGTAGTAGGAGATCCATCTGCCTTGGTGAGAGCATATTCGATGTAGAGATAACTCTTGTTAGGTAGCGTATACAAATCTTGAGCTTGGAGGGTATTATAATTTCATAATTTACACCCAGAGCGGAAGTGTTGTACGGTAGAAAAACATGCTGCTCCTCCTTGGTGATCTTGTCATCAAAGGCCGGAACTTCTGTTACGTTTCAGATGTCCATTACAGCAGTTTGTAGCCTAGCCACTCGAAGAACTTGCGGTTAGCAAGTGTTTACTCGAGGTAGCTGGGGAGTTAGTTTGCTTCAAACGTGCTATACGTCGTCTATTATAGTATTTGCGCTGTCTTTTAAAATGTTTTGCCATTGCGCCTTATGTGGAGTCTTGTAGAGATAATGTCGTTCCTAAAGTTGATTGCCTTCCCGTGCTGATCTACCACTCGAATAGTGATCTGATCTATATAGTCTGTATCTATGACTGGTAAATATATCGGGTTCGAAGGTTTTTGAGAGGAGATCATGATGATGATAAAGATGAGATGGGGCTTAAGGGCGCTCAACTGCTGAGGTTGTTAGCGCCCTTACTATGTGTAAAATATAAAATGTAAAAGTCAAAAAGTTAAAAAACCACTCACAAACCGCTTGGTCAAAACACTAAGAAACACAACAGACCAACTACTAAGAGCTACACAGTAAAATCATGGTCAACAAGATAATAAAACAACGTGTCAAGAACTGTAGGGTGCGAGGGACACGAGCGCAGATGTCCACTGCGGTGGGGTGCCCCCATTAAAAGATAATCTAAAAGCAAACAGCCAAAAGGCGCTCAGCGCATCAAATGCGACTGCTAAAACCAATGTCAGTGATAAAACGTAAAAGACATTCTACAGTATGCGCGTCGTCTGCCAAAACGTTGGCTAGGCCAAAGGCAGACCAACACGAACGCGCAACGGAGCAAAAACTTGACACTGCTAAAATGTGACGCACCGTTAAAGGCGCCTTACACTGCCCACAGAGTGGTGCGGGGTCACCACTGAGCAAATACCTATGACTAAAATGCAATGTCCGATAGGAATGCGTGTTAAAATTACGGGAAGAGGTAGCCCAGACTAACGGGAGAGGTTTAACCTCCCGCAACTTGTTCCCCCGGAGGGCCGACCACTCATCGCTCCAAAGCGAGAGGATGCGGCGGCGTAAAACAATAAACAAATCTGATGAGGGAACAACAGAGGTAAAACTTCTGGGTGATAAAATCGCCGATGTGGCAGCGGCGTCGGCAGACTCGTTCTCTGAGATGCCAACATGACCTGGAATCCACATGAAGGAAACGCGTGTGCCAGAGACAACAAGCGAGTGGACCAGGTCATGTATGTGCTGTACGAGTGGGTGGTAATTGTACAGCGCGTTAATACTCTGAAGGGCACTCAGGGAGTCTGCGCAAAGAACACAGTGCTGTAAATTACGCCGCTGGATGTATAAAAGACCCTGATATATACTAAAAAGTTCGGCGGTAAAAATCTAACATTGCTCCGGTAAACGAAAAGTAAAAGTATATTGATCAAAAACAAAGGCACATCCTACTCCAACATCAGTCTTAGACCCACCAGTGTCTATAAAATTAAAGTTCCCGATTTTCGCCTGGAGTTCTTAAAAAGCTGATCTAAGAACTTAAGAAGGAGTCTCAGTCTTCGGCATCGACGTTAGCCCAAGGTGATAGTGGGCCTCAGCGCGCAGCCATGGAGGAAAAAGCGTTTCCCACCTGGGAAGGGCCGGCGCTGGCGCAATGTCCAAATGCCGAAGGAGTTGTCGAAATCGAACCCCTGGAGGTAGAAATGCAGAGGAACTAACTAAATATTGTCGGTCAAGCGAATCCTCGTAAAATAACTCGAAGGACGGGAGGTTAGGGAAGTTTGAGAGTCGACAAGCATAGCTGCACAAAAGCATCTCACGCCGGAAGGACCGTGGAGGCTCTGCAGCTTCTGCGTACAGAATGGGTACAGGGCTAGTTGGAAAGGCCCCTGTAGCGACTCTTATGCCACGATGGTGAATGGCATTCAATCGATGTAACACAGATGGACGTGACGACGAATAAACAATACACCCGTAATCAAGCTTGGATCAGACCAAAGAGCGATGAAGGCGAAGAAGGACGGTCCAATCAGCTCCCCAGGATGTGCTACTTAAAACACATAAGATATTAAGAGAACAGTCACACTTTGCTTTTAAAAAGGAAACGTGAGACGTCCAGCTCAGCTTCCGGTCAAAGACCAACCCCAAACATTTCACCTCGTCTGCAAATGGAAGGACTCCACCCAAGATGGAGAGAGGGCGGAGGGAAAGCCTTCCGGCGCCAGAAGTTGATGCAGACGGATTTCTCGGCGGAGAAATTAAAGCCGTTAGCGTTACTTCAGGCGTAGAGACGGTCGATACAGCTCTGGAGTCGGCGTTCGAGTAGACAGGTCCGCCGTGAACTGCAATAATTGGCAAAATCGTCAACAAAAAGGGACGATGGAATGCCAGGTGGAATACAATCAACAATGGGGTTGATAGCAGTTGCAAACTGTGTGACACTAAGTACAGAGCCCTGCGGTACTCCGTTCTCTTGAATAAAACGACTAGATAAAACCGAGCGCACACGTACACGAAAGACGCGGTCCGTCATAAACTCCCGAAGAAATATGGGAAGACGACCGCGGATATTCCATGCCTTAAGTGTACGTAAAATGCCGCCCCTCCAACAAGTGTCATAAACTTTCACGAGGTCAAAAAACACAACCACGGTTGACACTTTCTCAGAAATCCATTCATAATATGCGTCGATAGCGACACCAGATGGTCGACGGTAGAGCGATAGCACTGAGCGTTCGCTAGAAAATTCTGAGACTCAAGCCACCATGTCAACCGCCCGTTGATCATGCGCTCCATCTCCTTGCAAATGCAACTGGTGAGGGAGATATGTCGGTAGCTGGAAGGTAGTTGGGGATCCTTCCCAGGCTTAAGTATAGGGACAATGGTGGCTTCGCGCCAAACGGAAGGAAAAATGCCGTCTTGCCAAATACGGTTATAGACCTGTAAGAGAAATAGTTTACTTTCGGCTGAAAGGTTCTTTAACATCAGGACATGAATGCCGTCCGGCCCAGGAGCGGAGTGCCTAGAGCAATGAAGAGCGTGCTCCAGCTCCCTCATTGTGAAAAGTTCACTATAACGCTCATGATTAGCAGACCGAAAATTAAAGGTGTCGGAATCCAGCCGGTCTTTGATAGAGCGAAAGCCGGCGGAATAATGGTCTGAACTGGAAACCGCCTCAAAGGCAGCACCCAGAGTGTTAGCGATGGCAGCCGGATCCACTATGGTAGCATTAGAAACCTGAAAGCCAGAAACAGTACAATCCGACACTTTATCTGAGAAGCGACGAAGTTTATCCCAAGCAACGGATGAAGGCGTAAAGCGATTAAAAGACTCGACAAAACGAGTCCACGACGCTTTTTTGCTATCCTGAATAATGCGACGAGCCCTGGCGCGCGATTGTTTAAAAGTCACAAAATTATCAAGTGTAGGGTGACGCCGAAACACCCTAAGTGCAGTTCTACGGGCACGAACGGCGTCCCGACAATCCTCGTTCCACCATGGAACAGGCAGTCGCCGAGGTTGAGAGGATGAACGGGGAATTGCGTGTTCGGCAGCAGAGAAAACCGTAGACGTAAGGTGCTGCACTAGTTGGTTGATATCGGTGAAGGGCTGGTCGTCAAAATGCACGAGGCTGGAATACAAGATCCAGTCGGTTTTGTGATTGTCCAGGTAGTATAACGGGAACTATGATATATAGGGAACGCAAATGTAATAGGAATAAGCTGAGTATTGTAACATATATGTAAAATGTGAAGCTAGCTAGCCGTGAGAAGAGAAACAGGCAGGTAGAAAGGGGTTTAGAGCTGGCAACACAGCTAAACAGTCACAGGCACGGAGAGAGATAACAATAAGATGGAAAGAGAGGGAGAGAGATTTTGACACCTTGGAAATCCCAAAGTTGTCAAGACTGCAGATTCGGAGGCAAATGTTCTCATAGCACGCTTAGGGGAGAACCAATAACAGAAAAGATTAGAAAAGAGCTAGGCGAACTTAGCGTTCCCTAAGCGGGTATAAAAGCGCACACGTGCAGAGCTCACGCGTCTGTTCGTTTTCATCTGGTCCCGAAGAAGAGGTAACAATTCACGCCATATTTGTGGCGATGCGTGTGAAGTTAGATATAGGAGACATAGCTAGCTTGGGGAGGTAAATTGTTGAAGATAGGCCCCTTTGAAGTACATATAGGTTTTAAAACACGGCTAGCGGCACCACAAAACAGTATTATCACAATGCAATAAATTAAAGTTCGAGTCATATGGAGTTTCATTTCGTCTACCGTCACCACACCCTGAAAAGAGTTTAGAAATAGGGCAACACGCAAGTGTGCTAGGCTTGAATTACAGGAACCAGCCATCAACAGCTCCAAGAAGGAAGGAAGACGACGCCACGAGGAGGTCCGTCGCAGTAGGAACTTTGGAATGCTGTACGTGGTGAGACAAAAGCGAAACGATGCAGGGGTAATGGTCGCTGGAGTAGGTGTCAGCGACGACGTTCCACTGAAGACGACTAGAAAGCTGGAGTGAGCAAACGGCAAGGTCCAAGTGAGAAAATGTACCAGAAGAATCAGAAAGAAACGTAGGCTCACCTGTATTGAGTATAGAGATTTTGAACTGATCAAAAATGTCGGAAAGAAGAGTTCCCCTCGCATAAGCTCTTGGCGAACCCCACAGGGGTTGATGGGCGTTAAAATCTCCCAACAGGACAAATGGTGTTGGGAGAGCGGACAAGAGATCTCGAAGGTCCGCGTTAGCGAGGGGAAGTGAATATACAGAGCAAACAGAAAAGAAAAAACCGGGTAACTGCAGTCTATTGGCAACAGCTTGCAAGTCGGACCTAAGAGTGAGACGTTGAAAATGAACGTCGTTACGCACTAACAACATGACACCTCCATTAGCAGGAGTACCCTCCTCCGGTTCAAGGTCGTAGCGAACCGGAGTATATCCTCGGTGATCAAAAAGACCATGAGGGCGAAGCTTAGTCTCCTGCAAACAGAGGACAATAGGCGAATGGGAACGCAATAAAAGTTGCAGTTCCGCCCTATGCGATCGTACACCACGTACATTCAGGTCAGGATAGCCATTAAGAAAAAGGGATAAATTGTCTACTTAGAAGGGCGGCTTAAAATTACCTTTTGTTTAACTTTTGGGCTCGGGCTTTTGGTATGGAGTTGGTCAGACTCCATAGCCTCCCCGAAGGGAGGGCCCACGCGCTCAGAGCCAGAAACCGATCCAAGCGCCGTGAATCGGTTCTGGGTGGCGATGGGTGAGGGGTGCCGCTGAGCGCGGCTTGTTCCAGGAGCTTCCTGCGACTGCCACCTCCGAGGAGGAGGAGGAGAAGGTGAACTCTGCTTTCTGTGAACACGCGGAGGGTCTTTTAAAAAGTCTTCTCTTCGAAGTTTCTGCTTCGGTTTTTCCTCAGTGGCTTGTGACTCATAGAATTTGGACCAGGTTTACAGGGCTTGGTAACTGTAGCTTTAATGGTCGACCGGATGGTAGTGGCGCTCAATGCGATCATGGTCCAAGTTTGAGTCTCTGCATCCTTTCGGGGTACTGGTGAGGCAACAACAGAACAGAATGTTCCCGATCGCAGGAGCGAAGGTTGGCGCGCATGGTAACGCCTCCGGGCTTCGGCGAAGGAGAGTTTCTCCTTTACCCGGATCTCCTGGATCGCCTTCTCGTCCAAATACCGCGGACAGTCGCCAAATGAAGCAGAATGTGACCTTTTGCAATTGACGCTGACGGGGACTGTTTAACAGGCACCTTCGTGTGAGGGCTGGCTACATGTTGCACAGATGTTAACGGCAGTCTTACAAGAGACTTGCGTATGCCCAAATCGTTGGCATTTAAAACAACGCAGAGGTCTAGGAATATAAGGCCTCACAGAAATCCGTTCGTACCCTGCGGAGATGCTCGTGGGCAGATCGACGCCATCAAATGCTAGAAACAGGGTACGAGTGGGTACCAATACGCCGTCGTGTTTGGACTGCACTCGATGAACCGCTGTCACCTTCTGGTCTGCAAGATATTCGACAAGGTCCTCGTCCGATATGCCATTGAGGCTATGCGTGGTGACAACGCCTCGACAAGAATTCAAGGTGCGGTGCTTCTCAACACGGATAGGATAACTTACTTTGTGCCTCGGACTGGCTCTGCACTAACAACGAACCATTGCGAAGCCGAGTGCAGGAAAGAACCGGATCAGCAATTGAGTCAATGCCCTTCTGGATGAAAAAACCTTCTCGAATGATTGTCCTTCCTCTGTACGGGTAATCACTAAGTAACAATTACCAGCTGTTGGCGGTGCTACTTCTGTTACTAAAACTTTTCGGCGCTTGTTAGTAATAATTGAGAAAGGGTGCTCCATAACGAAATAAATCCTCCACCATTGCAACCGTCTCCGACCTCGTGCTCTGACTTCCCGGCGTTACCCCGGCTTGGGTGAGTGGCTTATCTATACCTATCTCACCCCAGGGTCACACCTTCCAGAACATAGACAGAGTGACCCAATCGCCGTCAGAAGTCAGCAGCTCATGCAATGGCCCCCCGCGGGACTGCAGTTTAACAGTGGATACGAACACATGCCCTACATGACGACCCCGGGTGGTGGGGATGACGCCATTACGCACTCACCCAGCTGCGCACCAAGTGCGCGGGTATCCGTCAGGCTGTGTCCACGGAGGATTTAAATAAAAAATAAAAGAAACTAAAAGTGCGTGGGCGTTTCGCACGCAAGGTAGGCCGGCGAAGAAGTAAAAGAGATGTGTAAATGAATGGGCGTGGGGCGAAATGTGCACAAATAGAAGAGAAGAAAGAAACGATGGCGAGGGGCGACATGGAGTGAAATGCACAGAACGCACGAGAGCCTACCTTGAGTCCGCCGGTCACGAGAACGAACCCACCTCGACCGGACGGGGTGAATGGGTGAAATTGGCTATGAATGTGTCGGGTACCCCGGGTGCGCCTAACCCGTACTCACAAAAGGTGAGCCCCTGGGGGGCCAAACCCGCGTGTAAACAAGCCTTAGAAGTAAAAAAATCTTGAAGCTGGAAGTGCCTTAACCTTCTTTCAAATGATTTACGTTCGCCTTGACCAAGTTATTTTTCTTGGAATGTTTAAAGGCATATCATGAAAGGCTTGCAGCAATGTTTATTTCATGGAGGAAGTGGTCATGCAGGGTATGCAAGCGTACCTTCCCTCCGTGTTAGGCGAAGAGCAGTGTAGGGGGGCTGGCTGGCAATTTAGTCGGGGCAGGTATAACAGAGACGTGTCAACATGACCTATTTCATTCCGCGTGAGATCGCTGGCGAGTACGGAAGTATACACTCAGGCTTCCGAAAAAAAAGATCAGTTTTAAAGTACGCTAGCGTCTTGCGTATTTTTTCGAGGTAGCTATTTACGCTAACTCTGCCTTTTAGTCATGGAGTTTTAATTCATCTAAGAGCTGTAATATTCTTATAAGACCCAAAAAATTGCCCTCAAAAATGAACTAAACAAGTGTTATTAGCCGTGATAATTATACACTCGTAATAATCGCCTAGTTAAGCTTTAGATTTGCGTGGGTGCGCGCGTGCTTGCGCGGCTGAGTGTGGTACTTTATCGACATCAATTCTTTATACTGTAACAAAAAAATACTTAATTGGAATAATTGTATTCATCGATCCTTTAGAGCGCAATATTGCCTTTGTTAGCGCATTAATTCCCCGAATTTCAATGATGTTATGCATGCACGAACGGTTAGTGGCGTCAAGCAGCAGTCGCAGAGGGGAGTGAAATGTAGATCGAAGTTTGTTATTGCCGGACAGAAGCCGGCTGCCGGTTTTTCATTACAATGGGGAGGGCTGATGGACAGGTTAAGACCAATGAGCGTGATAGTTATACATATCCTAATACACATATACGATGACAACCAGGTGCGCGAGCCAATTCATATACACTTAGTTACATTAATCAATCAAACACAGTGGCGATGGGATACTTCAATCAACAGCCTGCGTCTAGCACTTTAGGGGACGTAACCCGGGATTCCAAGACGTTAGAACGCAATATAGCCTTTGTTAGCGTCCAAACCTTGAAGTCGATGAGCGTAAATGATGCTATGCATGGACGAACATTACCTGATTGATTGACACAGATGTTTAAAACTTTGGCACCGGGAGACTTCACCCTCTCAACGGAGTGGGAGGAGGACACTTCCTGAGTCGAGAAAATACCGCCAAAGGGTGTTAAAACATTTGTAAACTTTAATTAGCGGTGTCTTTGTGGCGTAAACCTTTTGTTTCGATTTACGAGGGGGGTGGCGGCACGCGACTGAGGGTCCTAGGGGTGGCAAAAGCTTGAAGTGATGTAATCTTATACATGGACGATTGTTATTAACCCTCGTCAATCAAATTTGACAGCTACATGACACATCCATTAGCTGTAAGTGACACAATGGAGGGAGAGGGCGGGCGGAGTGAAACAAAGGGTTACACATGGACGATCGTTATCATACCCTTGTCGATCAAACCTGATAGCTACATGACACCTCCATTAGCGGCATATCAGAGTAACACAAAGAGGATGGTGTGGCCGGCGGTGTGCGGAACAAAGGAATATCTGATTGCACAGTCAATTGGATTACAAGGATTATGAATTAGCGGGGTCTTTATTATGCAAATATATCCAAAACCCCATTTTATTACTACTTGTGTGCTTTTTAAACATATTGGTTGCGAGCATATACTAAAACGTACAAGAAAAGTTGTTCTAAAATTAATATCTACCTAAATAGTAAGGCTAGACGCATCCTTGTTCTTACTCTTTCAAGTATGGAGAATCAAATGGGCACTATCTACAGTTAATTTGTTATTCATCAATTAAAAAATTGAAACAATTTTATACTAGAAACAATTAAGAAACTAGGTTTAGCACATTTTCATCCTAAATAATGAAGCCAAAATATCCAAATTTTGAACACATCATTCAGAATGTGCACTATTCTGTCTGATGTTCTGTTTATTTGAAAACTAGAGAATATTTGCAAGACTTGCCGTGCAGATATATGTTTTCAGCATGTGGACACAGTTTCATATGTATAAGTCAATCATTCATGTTTTTAGCAAGAAACGAAAAAAAAAGTCTCGAAAAAAATGCACATATATCAAGTTTTCAGCTATCATGACTTTTAAAACTGCTATGTTTAAATCATATTACATAATAACATGATCAACATACAGTTTACCTCATTAAGCTGTTTTTTTCACAATACATAAGCAAACAATATAATTTAATGTCGAATCAAGGTTTAAGACCCGATAGTGTATAACGTTGAACGTATTTTATTTTCGTTACTAAAATTGGCCGAATAATGCGTTATTGGTTTTCTTTAACATAATATCATTAAAGTCAAGCAAAAGCATAAACTGAGAAAATAGTATTAAACCTTGCAACTTCGAACTTCTGAACAACTTTAATATGACAAATATCTGCTTTCTATCTAAATATATTTCTTTCTTTGAATAACACATGTGCTTTAAGTCATCCTTCAAGCCCAACTATCATAAATTGACAGCATTTTATCAAATACTTCAAGGGAAAACGAAATTGGCACCACTTGGGTATTTAACTGTAAAAAGACAGGCTTGTGTTTATTATTTCCAAGACTAAGTGTAGTTATAGATGCGATTTTGTTTCAAGTGATGTAAAGTCAAATCAGATCGTATAACGAGAATATTATCCGAACTTTTGCCAAGAAGTACGGTGCAGAATACTGTCTAGCAAAACCTTCACTCTGGATGATGTCACGCAGCAGGCCAACCGAAAGCAGAACAAGCGAAAACGGTGCGGGAAGAGACCCCCTGGGTACTATTAGCAAATCTCTTAATAGGAAATGGAATTTTCTTCGCCATTGTACTTAATGTATATTATAGGTTGTATCTCATCACTTATGTTCAGAATTTAAAATAAAATTGTTGAATTTAAGAATTGTTTGTAATTTCAATATTACCTCTTAACAATTCCTGAACCTCACATATGATTTTACTTTTTCTCCCAATTAAGACACCAGCTACTTAAAATCATAAACTCCCAAATGATATTTTATGCCAGTTGAGTTCACGAAACCGTCCTCCTGCATTACATGTTGATGTGGGTAGCTCATTTGGTTAAGTATTGGTTTCTAAGCTTAAGGTCGCGGTTTCAAACCTAAGCCAGATTTTTAAGTGTGCCTAAAAAACAGCCTATGTCAGTGGATTAACTGAAATGTAAAGGCTCCTGCACACCCGTAACAATTATATGATCCTGGCAATTGACAGCATTGTTAACGAAATAAATTATACATGCATTTCTGTTGCGTTATATACATCTTATAATTGTGAGATTAACTCTAAACTCTAGTTTGTAGAGCAACACAGTGTTAAAAATAGTAGCATGTGTACAGCTTTGTGTTGCGATAAATCAGTGACTCCCTTCCCTAACATCTTTAGAGGATACGTAACTTGAAGTATAAGATTTGTTATTTCTTTGACTCTTCTCTTTTGAGCTACGCTATTCACAGACACGCGGAGCTTTTTTTAAAAACTGCCTCGTTGGATCCAAGGGATTCCAAGACGTGTATATCCACTAAAATCTCCATATGGAACTTTTGGACCTGAAAGGGGATATATTATACATATATAAGAATTGTACATATGAAAGGGGAACCATACATGTAAGAATTGTACAGTAATAATATAATTCACTAACATGTTAAAATATTCAACATCTAACATTTGTACAGAGCTGATTGTAAGAAACGGGCGAGCTAGCAAAATTCCAGGAAAAGCTTAATTCTAAGTAGAGCGTACCTTTCACCAAGCCAACAGGCAGGGAACCGGTAACGGTACGAGAAATAGAAAGAGACAGATAGAGAAAAGAAAGAAACGGAGATATGGAACTGGCTTCACAACGCTCCAAGATGACGTGATGATGAGATGGGGCTTAAGGGCGCTCAACAGCTAAGATTATTAGCGCCCTTACAAGGTATAAAACATAAAATTTAAAGGTAAAAAACTAAAAAACTACACACAGACCCGCTTGTTCAAAACCACTAAAAAACACAACAGACCAAATACTAAAATCTACACATTAAAATCATGGTCAATAAAAGACTAAAACGTGTCAAGAGCTGTAGAACGCATGGGACATGAGCGCCATATGTCCACTGGGGAGGAGTGCCCCCATTAAAAGGATAATATAAAATCAAACAGCTAAAAGGCGCTCAGCGCATCAAATGCGACGGCTAATACCAATGTCAGTGATAAAACGTAAAAGACATTCTACAGCATGGGCGGCGTCTGCCAAAACGTTGGCTATGCCAACAGGCAGACCCACACGAACGCGCAATGGAGCTAAAACTTGACACTCTGTTAAAATGTGACGCACCGTTAATGGCATATCACACTGACCACACAGTGGTGCGGGGTCACCACTAAGCAGGTATGTATGACTAAAAAGGCAATTTCCGATTCGTAGACGAGCTAAAATCACCTCTTCCCGGCGAGATGAACGAGAAGAGGTGCTTCAGATTAACGGGAGAGGTTTAACCTCCCGCAACTTTTTCCCCCGAAGGGCCGTCCACTCATCGCGCCAAAGCGAGAGGATGCGGTGACGAAAAATAACACTCAAATCAGACGCCATTACCCACTCACCCAGCTGCGCACCCAGTGCGCGGGTATCGTCGGGCTGTGTCCACGGAGGATTAAAAGAAAAGATAAAATAAATAAAACTGTGCGGGCGTTTCGCACGCAAGGTAGGCCGGCGAGAAAGTAAAAGAGATGTGCGAATGTCGTGGTGCGAAATGGCCGGAAATTGACAAGGGAAGAAAGAAACGATGGCGAGGTGCGGTATGAATGTAATGCAAAGAACGTACGAGAGCCTCCCTTGTGTCCCCCGGTCACGAAAACGAACCCACCTCGACCGGACGGGGATGAAGCGATGAAGATGGCGATGAGTGGCTCGGGAACCCCCGGGTACGCCAAAACCCGTACTCATATAAGGTGAGCCCCTGGGGGGAATTCCAGGGAACCACATATGGGATTTATGGTGGACAAAGCGGTATCTGGGTGGGTTTCCTCCGGGTTCTCCAGTTTCCCCCACCGTTCAAATTTTCTTTCCTTCATCTCATCATCATATCCTATCATCTCGTTCCTTGCTCTCATACCAGGCTTTGGGCTGATCACTCATCCTGCTGTTCTCTCTGATCCATAGTTTGTGTTCCCTGACAGGTGTCTGTCCCCAGGCACCCGCTTGTAAGTCCTGGGAGGAGTAAGTCCTAACAACAGGGAGGGTAAACAGAGAAAGAAGAAGTGCTGAAGCATAAACCTTATACTTCAAATATACATTCTCCATGAAAATGTTATAGTAATGTGTTATAATAAGCCTTAACTTTAGTCATAAAGAAAAGAAAACAAAACTAAAAATATATTAGAAATCTAAAGCTAGGTGGTACTAGTTACCAAGAGCAGGTGCTTTACCACTTCAGCCATCAGACCATCCAATCCATACATTATGCATTTTCCTGTCTGCCAAATATTGTGAAAATGAACATAGCGTGGCATTGTGTACTGTAAACACTGTATCAGTGAATGGCTTTTATATCTTCCATATTGGACTTGCTTTCTGGCTGTTGCTCACGTTTTACTTTCTCTACCATGTACATAGTAGGTAGAGAAGGTATTGTACACTAAAAAATTTGATATCAAGATTTCACCAAAAATACATGTTTTGAGGCTCCCTGAATCCAAAAAGCAGCATTTTTAGAAAAAGGTCTGTCATATGTGTGCCTGCGTAGAGCATAACTCAAAAATGAAAGGTTAGATAAATACCAAGATTGGTATTTCAGTTCAGTATCTTCCAAAGATGCGTCATGAAGATGTTCAAGAAAATCTCTCTACCCCAACTACCCTTTACAAGGAAAGGTTTTAAAAATTTTTTAATTTTCTCAAAAGTGGCCCTAACGATGCTTAATACAGATATGTACATGACAAATAAAATCTGTATCTTGAATTTTCTGCAAATAGCCTTAAGTCTTGTTCATACAGAAGGAATTTTATATTATAATCTTGTATAACTGGTAAACTTTAAGTGATAGATGAACATGTACTACACAAAACATTTGTTGACATTTACTTGTTTCTCACGATTCCACGGAAAGTGTTCGGAAATCTAAGGCCAGCATATAGCGACCATTTCTTAATTATTTGACAATTGCTGTTCTCTTTGTATCCTAACAAAATGTGTAATGTAACTATTTTTGCAAAGGTTTATGTGAATTAAAATGAAGTAGACAGACAAATAAGCTTTTATAAGCATAATTTGTATACCACTAATATATGATAGAGGTTAGAGAAAGTCATGTGAATGTAACACATCAAAGTTTTCTGTCTTAGTGGGCGCACATGGGACTCAGAAGTAGGATTAATTCAAACAACCACACTCCGCTACTATAATCAAAGTGTTACAGAGGAAGAGAAACTCTTTTGTTATAGAGACATAATCAAAGTGTTTGTAACTGGTAGCAAGTAACTGCAAACTGAGCCAGTATTAACATTGTTTATTCTGTGTGCAGTTACATCTAATGTTACTTGTAATCATCAATACATGTAACTGGGAAAGTGATAACAAGCACCTGGATATCAAAAAGCAAAACATTTACATATATATGAAGTAAGTGTAAATGAAGTATGCAATAAAAGATATATTTTAAGGTCACTATTTAATAAATTTAATTTGCTAAAATGTTTGTATATGCATTTTGTTTGTGACTTATGCCAATGGGACAATAAAACTATTGTAAGTATATCCATGTTTTATGACAAGAGTTATTGTTGCTTTAGGTAAGTACTACAGCTATGATTTCTAATGTTGATATTAAGTGTAAGTACTTAAGCTTATCAAATGAAAGGCAAAATATTTTCACTATTTTAAAGATGTTATATACTGTAGTTAAAGGAATATATTAGAAAACGTATTGCTATACACAATTTTCTGTTGCTGTCATGACCTGAAAATAAAATATACCCAAGCATTCGTAAATTAAGCTGTAGAATAAAATTGGTCCTTAAACCTTTTATTAAGTAACATAATTCGTATGCTACATACATAAAGCTGTACAGTTTGTCATTAATTGCGCTAGATTGGTCCTGATCTGATGAAATTCTCTTGTAAGCTGAGAAGGACAGTTTGATAACACAGGAAGTCACTGGTGCATATTTTAAAAGATAAAATTCAAAAATATCCTCTTGGGATTCTTCTTGTTCTCGTCCAATGATTTTGCATACAGCTAGAACATTTAAATAAGTCTGATTCCATTTCAAGGCTATATGAAGTTTATTAGAAACCCTGATGCCAATTTATTCTGTCATGGTAGGTACTACTTAGTTTGAATTTAGCATTTCCAGAGTTTTCATGATTTCCGAAGTGGAAGGCCAATGGTCTCTAGTTTGTAATGTTCTCAGTAATCCAAGCAAGATTTCTCTGAGTTTTATATTGCAAAATACACTCAGCTCATTGGATACACTTTGAGAACTGATGCTGCCAACTCTGGTGGAAATGAAGCTACAGTTCAATTAAAATGCTCATTTTAGAAACTAACATTTTGAAGTCAAGTGTCCTATTGCGTTAAGACAGGCTCACATGGCAAGGCTTTGTAGGGTAGAAGTTACATGCAATATTGACCTCTCATTGGGACTTTCACAAATACTTTTGCTGAAGTTATTAGATTAACTACGTTTGTAAAATTGGTTCCTATTTCATTAGCAACAGGTTTTAATGCATATGCTAAATGTGTGAAATGAGCAGTGCTAAGGTAACAAACTGGCAATGCTTTAGCGGCTCTCAACAACAGGCTGAAGGATCCGAATGCAAAACCACACTTGAACTGACTGTATGTTTATAGGTCAGAATAGGATTCTGGACCAAGTTTCCTAACAATAAAATTGGCTATGTAGTGTTACAAAGTGTCAGTATTTTCATCCACTGAGAAGTTCTGAATATAATTTCCATTAGACGCCAGTAAATCCTGGTGACATACATCAGCGTTATTCTTTCTAACAAGTGATGTGTGCAACCTCGAATGCTCGGAGGTATGAGGGTGTGCTTGAAATATAGGCTGCTCATCCCAGCAACAGTAGTGTGAGTCATTCCCATGCAAAACTCTGTTGTTGTCTGCTAGCGCCATTCGACGGTAGCATGTTGTACCTGCACTAACAAATACTTCCTCTAATTGTGTGATGAATATAGCTGCAGTAGGAGGCCGTCTTTTGGAATGTTTGGTTGTGGATTAGAGTGTAAACAGTGTACATCAGTATCATGAGGCGAATTAATCCCATGAATAATGTTGTCAAACTGTGAGAGGAAAAATTGCGACATGCTGAATATGGAAACGCACAGTTGAGGATATGGAGTTCGCGATTATGTTATATAGCATGATAATTTACAAATACAATGTGAATGACAGAAATGCATGAATTTATGCTGGATAAGAATAGTGATTTTGAAGGACAGGAAGCGCCTATTATTGAAGTTGGCTCTTCCAACATAAAAGACTTTCATCTCCAGAGCAACAGGGACCTTACAAACCATCTACATCAAAAAATGTCGAGGTGCAGTGTATTACAAGATATTGATGACATACTTTTATGAGAACTATTTACACTCGTGGCTTCCACTCCTACAAAAAAACTTATGAGGTGCTGTAAGTGCATTTGAAGTAAATCAAATTGGAAGTTTATATTGGATTATGTGATTAGCAAAAGACGAGATTGAGCTCACTTCAAGGGAAACAGGTTGTTAAATTAAAAACTTTGAAAGAGTATGTAATATAACAATTTGATAGGGCAAGAACGTATGGATCCTCAGTTCACTATTGGCATCTGCAAGTGTGGGCCCTAGAAGCGTTTAAAGTGGTTGGCATGGACAATTTCACACCTTTGATTACTCTTATCAACAAACTTAAGGCTAAATATGGCATTTCTTCTAGGCATATTACTACCTTTTTTAGTTTTATTTAAGGACGCTCTTTAACTGCTGTGGTCCTTAGCATTCCATTCTATATTGCTCAGAGGCCCTTTTATCAGACTTGAGGTTCTTTTACGTGCCGTAA
Organism: Deroplatys truncata; assembly: GCA_030765065.1. Lineage (NCBI taxonomy): Eukaryota > Metazoa > Arthropoda > Insecta > Mantodea > Mantidae > Deroplatys > Deroplatys truncata. The sequence continues at coordinate 281,921,269 of CM060990.1, forward strand.
ACCTGCGACACGGGACTACCGGCTTTACTTCCCTTCCGAAGGAAGCCATGCTAAGGATGTTTACGCCCGAAAAATTCCTCCGCTGGGTTTGAACCCGCGATCTCGGGAACTAAAAGCTAGCATGGTAACCACTACACCATGGAGGACGATACATATTACTACGTTAGTCACACGTAAGTACATACAAGAAGATCATAGTATTCATCTGAAGGCGCAAGGGTTTGTGAAGGAAGTTAACAAATATTAATAGACGGGAGTGTGGACAAAGAAAATGTTTGGAACAGTGACCATAGTTAATTTAATGATGAAATGTCTTCACTGTCAACACTACCTCACAGAAGAGAGAAAACTACAGCTGGTGTGTTGCAGTCTGTGCATAGCACTACACACAGCTATACAATTGATGTGGCTTTATCTATGAGTAGCAGATTAGCTAAAAGCTCTGTATCTGTTTTCAAGGGACACAAGACACTTTTGGCCTAAATGTTTCAAAGAAACTGGAAGAACATGTCCATGAAGCATTCATGTGGAGGCAAGCAAAAGTGGAAAAATTACGAAAGAGCACATAGAAATTATGTAACTACAGTCCTTGATGAACACGAACATGGTACTGGGAAGAGCCTATTGCTGTGCGATTCCTACCTAGGCCATAACTATTGTACTGTTTTAGATGAAAGTTTTCCGAACAATGGTATTACGCTCAAGATATTGCCACCAAAGATAACAAATTATTGCTACTTGATGTGTACTTCTTTAGGTAATATAAGCTCTACGTGAGAAGGATCTTTGATTTTGTACAATGTGAAAAAAGTAAAGTTACACAATCATCATTTCATCATCAGACTTCACTCTGTACCATACAATCAAACTTTCTGCACCGAAGTACAAGCTTATGTTACAATACGCTTGCCAAAAGACAGGTTATGACGTTGACATACCAATATCATTTGAAAATGTAATTAGTGTGGCTTTTGATACTGGACTGCTTGAATGCGGACATGATGTTGAATGTGAAAAAGTGGCTTTAGTCAGATGTGCATATTGTTCTCTTTCACTTTGCTTTGGCCACGTCATTGAAATCCCACACCTATACTTTGAAGACTTATCATGAATAGTTGTGCAATACCAGCAGGTCAGTAGTAGGGTTTTATGTGCAGATATCGTCATTATTGTAAGCAGAGGTAAATACAGCAATACAGTCACGGCATTGAAATATGTGTGTTTTTGGTCCTATTATATCGACATTTCGTTTCTTGAAGTTACCAAAATCCCCCTCTTAGACCTTGAATAGGTGATCATACCAATGCCTCTCGTGGTAAGACGGGCACTTTTGCAGGAGAATGACTTGCGCCACTGCTTCTAGGATGAGCGACCAACATTTCAAGCACACCTTCGTGCAGCTCCGAGGATTCGACGTCGCACACATCCCTTGTAAGTGCAGATTTGTCTGGAATTGATTTATTGCAATATTTTTTCAAGAAAAGTGTCCCTGAAGTTTGTTCCATATAACTTTTGCAGCTGTCACCGTTGGGCACAAATCTCTAAGAAATTCAACATTTGAACTTGACTGTCTACTTGCAATACCTGCTTGAAGGAACACACAATGTTTATTGTCAGTGCCCAACACGCTGCGTAAATGTTGATCACGTAGTGACTTCATGAAACAACCTGTGGTTTTATCATACACTCGGAATACTATCTACTACTTTCCTAGCCTTAGTTTTGAAGTAAGACTTCATATAACTCATATTTAACAAGTCCACCAGAACATACTCAACAACAGTAATGTATTACTGTATCACAAATTGCCGTCCTCCGTGGTGTAGGGGTTACTATGCTAGCCTCTAGTTCCCGAGGTTGCGGTTTCAAACCGGCGGAGGGCGATGGATTTTTTTCGGGCGTAAAAAATCCTTAGTATGGCTTCCTTCGGAAGGGAAGTACAGCCAGTGGTCTTGTGTGGTTGTTTTACGGTATGTAAAAGAACCTCACACCTGATAAAGAGGCCTCAGAGCAAAATTTCCGTCTTTCACAACCAATATAGAATGGGACGCTAAGGACCACAGCAGTTAAAGAGCGTCCATAAATAAAACTCAATTTCAATTAGTATCACCGAAAGAGTAGACCTCACTTTGAGGGCGCTCCATTAATGTGTATGTTCTTACTCCTGACCGCGGCGGATGTGGATGTGGTGGTGGTGGAGTGGAGTTTAAGGGCCCGTCGACAGCTAGGTCATTTGGACCCAAAGAAAAAACATAAAAACAGTTAAAACTGAAAATGCTCGATCTGAAAACGCAGTAGAAGAGACTAAAAACGAAATAGCCGTAAGATCATATATGGGGTTAAAAGAGAATAAAATTCAGGACTAAAAGTATCGGTAAAAATGGAATGAAAGCTAGGCTAAAAACACAAAGCTAAAAGGCAAGTTATACTTGTGGAAAAAATCCGATTTTGGTAACGAACCGCAGGGTCTGCCTTACTGCCACTGGGTGATCGCCTAAAACTGAGGGCAGCGTAAAACCCAGGACATAAAACTGACGATCAGGGGCGTATTTCGGACAATCAAACAGTACATGTGACACGCTAAGCGGCACAGCACACGTCGAACAGACAGGGGCCGGGGCACCACGCAGAAGATGACCGTTGGTGGCGCGCGTATGCCCGATTCTTAGGCGGGTCAGAACTATTTCTGACCGCCGTGATCCCCAGCAGGAAGTGAACCAGGGTTGTACGGTGTCCTTGATTGTCCGGAGTTGAGTGCCAGCCAGAGACTCCCATGATAGCTGCCAAGCTAAAAACAGAGGACGATGGAAGTACCGCCGAACATCCGTAGAAGGCACAGTTACGGTGGAAAACTCCGGCAAACGGCATGCGGCCTTAGCAACTGCATCCGCCTCCTCATTGCCAGGAATTCCCACATGGCTTGGAACCCATGTAAAAACGAACTGGTATCCGCGACAGATCAGCTGAGATAAAATTGTTTGTATTTTTAAAATCAAGGTGGAGGAGCCGAGAAACCGTTGCAGGTCCTGGATAGCGCTCAGAGAATTGGAGCAAATAAGAAACCGGCCAGGGACAAACGCGGAAATAAAAAGCAAGAAAGAAAAGATGGCAAACAGCTCGGCCGTAAAAACTGAACTGGCGTCTGGAAGGCGAAATTTGTGAGCTCCACCGTCATAGATAAAACCGCACCCTGTGCTACCATTCACACGGGAACCATCAGTATATACCGGGGAATAGTCCCGGTAACGGTCTAGGATCGCGGAGAAAAGCTGGCGAAACACTGGCTGCGGGATAGCGACTTTGGCATCACCCGAAAGTTCAAGATCAAACCGAGCACGTTGGAGCTGCCACGGGGGAATACGACTAAGACAGGAGCGCTCCACAGGAGGCAGTCGGAGGTCATGTGCGCAAAGAAGTTCCTGAAACCGAACACCGCATGAACGGGAGATGGTAGCATTTCGCACATAACGGTGGGCGAGTTCCGGATGAAATACACAGTGGAACGAAGGGTGACTAGGATGAGCCGCCAGCTTTGCAACATAAGAAAAGAGTAAAAACTTGCGTCGAAGAGACAGAGGTGGTTCGCCAGAATCTGCATACAAACACTCGACACGACTAGTGCGGAAGGCCCCAGTAGCAAGACGGATACCCGTATGATGAACAGTGTCTAAAAGGCGAAGTTTAGAGGCGGACGCCGCGCCATAGATAAAACTTCCGTAGTCAAGTTTCGACCTAAACAACGATCGGTACAACCGGAGCATAACGGTGCGATCGCCACCCCAAGAGGCGCCAGATAAAACCCTTAATACTCGAAGGGAACGATCGCATGATGCACGTAGGTAGCGAATATGGTGCTCCCAGGTGAGTCTATGGTCGAGGTAAAGGCCCAAAAACTTGACATGCGCAACAAACGGGAGGGGTGTGCCATCCAAATGAAGATAAGGAGGAGAGTGTACACTACGAAGGCGATTAAAATGAACACACTGTGTTTTAGCAGGAGAAAACCGAAAGCCGTTGTGAAGTGCCCAGGTGGCGAGTGAGGTAATGGCCAGCTGCAGTTGGCGTTCGATGTGCTCAAGGCTATAAGAGCGATAGTATATCGCAAAGTCATCGACATACAGTGACATCGGTATTCCGCTTCGAACTACAGTAGCGATGCCGTTGATGGCGACGGCAAAAAGTGGTACACTGAGGACCGACCCCTGGGGTACACCGTTCCCCTGGATCCTCGCCTGTGATAACGTGTCTCCAACACGGACACGAAAACGGCGAAGTTTTAAAAAGTTACAATTAAAAACAGCTAAATGACCGCGTAACCGTAAGCATGCAGATTTCGGAGGATACCATACCGCCAAGTGGTATCATAAGCCTTCTGCAAATCAAAGAAGACACCCACCACATGCTGCTTCAGGAGAAAGGCACTCTGGACAATCGCCTCAAGACGTGTGAGATGGTCAACACTGACGCAATGGCGACGAAAACCACACTGAACATTACAGACTCTAGCCACCACATCAACCGAGCGGTAATCATACGTTCAAAGATCTTACAAACGACACTCGTCAAACAGATAGGGCGGTAGCTAGAGGGAAGGTGCCGGTCTTTTCCAGCTCGGGGGTTGGGGATGACAATACCCTCTCGCCAGGAAGACGGGAAAACCCGCTCACGTCAGATACGGTTGTAAATGTCCAGCAGGAAGGAAAGCGCCTTAGGTGGAAGATGTAGAAGCATTTGTCGGTGGATGTCATCGGGGCCAGGAGAAGTATCCTTTGCTAAGGATAAAGAATGTTCCAGCTCGGCGACGGTAAAGCTTCGTTGTACGGTTCCTTACGGTCACTATTAAAATCGAGGACTATCCGCTCCGCAGCGTCTTATATAGGCAGAATACATCCATCATAGCTATCCGTTTGGCCAGCAGCAGCGAAGGAGTTGGCAAGGGCTTCGGCTATATCCCGCTCGCTGGTGAAAATGGAGTCACTAACACCAAGGCCAGGAATGATCGTCCGGCGACACTGGCCATAAATACGCCGAACAGCAGACCACACCTGCTGCGCTGAAGTACGACGGGAAAGGGAAGACACGTAAGGTTCCCAAGATTTCCGTTTTGCACTCCGAAGTACATAGCGCGCTTTAGCCCGAGAACGTTTAAATGCCACAAAGTTTTCCTCCGTAGGATGTAGCTGATAAACACGCAGGGCGCGTTTGCGCGTTCTGATGGCAAATCGGCATTCCTCGCTCCACCAAGGTACAGGAACGTGACGCGGTGTAGATGAACCTCGAAGAATGCTGGAATCTGCTGCAAGCAAGATAGTACACGTAAAAGAGTCCACCATTTCATCGATGGTTGCGAAACCATCGTCCGGGAGAGCAATGAGGGAGCGGAACCTCCTCCAGTCAGCTTTGGAAAGAATCCAGTGGGGATGTCGAGAAGGTACATGATGATGTCCTGAGAGGTGAATGTTAATGGGAAAATGATCACTCCCATACAGATCCGAAAGCACCGACCAATAAAATAGAAGAACTAATATCGGGCTGCAGTAAGCAACCTCTAAGGCTGACGGTGTACCATAGGTAGATGACAAAAAGGTAGGGACACCAGTGTTCAACAAAAGCAAGCCGGACAGATCACAAACGTCTGCTACAAGGCACCCACGAGCATCGTCAGTTTCGGAGCCCCACACAGCATTTTTGGCATTCAGATCACCAAGGAAGAGGAGCGGTGTGGGAATCTGCGCCAAAAGCGCCCGAAGATCCATCTCTTGTACGACACCGACCGGAGGCAGCTAGACATTACAGACGGAGAAACAGAGGAATCTGAGTTGGACACGCACCGCCACAGCTTGTAACGGCGTAGTAAGCGGTATGCGTGCGGCAGAGATGTTAGGCGCCACCAGGATAGCAACGCCACCGCTCGCACGCTGTCCAGCAGCAGAGTCACGCCCAAACGCTGTAAAGTCACGAAGGTGCAAAGCGCAATGAGGCCGCAAATGGGTTTCTTGTAAACAGACCAGTGAAGGGGAGCGTTGTGACACTAAATATTGTATGTCCGGAGCACAAGCCCGGAACCCATTAACATTCCACTGGATTATTTCCATAGGAAGAACCGGATTAATGGACTGTTTTGATCTTCTTTCTCACCTTGGCTGACTTCGGACCAACGATTTGAAAAGACTCCTCTGGCGACTCCTCCGAGGTTCGGGAGTCCGAAGATCCCCTGCGGCTCGTAGAGTGAGACCGGGACTGCACAGATGAAGCACTGCTATTGGTGCGACGGGAAGACCTGGAGCGACGCGGGCATGAGAAGACTGAGACTTGTTAGAGCTAGTAGACGCTTTGGCAGACGATGGTGGCACGGCGGAAGATGGAGACCGTGGTGCAGGTATGGAACGAGACAAAGAACGACTTACAGGTAAGTCGGTCTGTGTGGAAGCATCTACAACGGGCGCAGTTTGTAGGCCAAAAGTGGTAACAGGAGTGCGGCGGGCCGCAACCGAATAACCTGTAAGGACACGAGGGTTCAGCTGCTCAAAACGGCGACGCGCCTCGGCAAAAGTCAAACGTTTCTTAACACGCAACTCCTGTATACATTTCTCATCGAGGAACTTGGGATACTGTCGGGAGCTAGATGAATGGTTCCCGCCACAATTCACACAGTAAAGTGCTAGAGTACAGGCCGAGTCCTCATGGGCTGGAAGACCACAACGCTCACGAACAGCACGGTTGTTACACGACCCTTTAGTATGTCCGAAACGCTGGCACTGAAAACAGCGCATGGGGTTCGGAACATACGGACGTACGGCGGCACGCTCATAGCCACAGAAAATATAGTCAGGTAAAACAGTGCCCTTAAAGGTTAGAAATACCGTACGTAATGGTTGATCTACGCCATGCTGTTTCCGGGTTAGGCGGTACGCTTGAGAAACGCGTTGATTAGAAAGGCAGGTGACGATGTCCTCGTTTGTTAGACCGTCCAGACTGGAGGTGGTAACAACTCCCCGACAGGAATTCAACGATTTGTGTGGGGCTACACGGACAGGGTAGGATCCCAACAAAGTTGCTTTCAACAATTTCTCGGACTGGTCGGCCTTATTGGTTTCTATCAAAAGCGTACCGTCCCTTAGTCGTGTTGCCTTTTTAAATGGGGGCCACAGATACGGTCAACCTCGCGTTTGATATAAATGGGCTAATGTCCTGCATTGTTTTCCCTTCACTCGCCAGTTGCAAAATTAAAAACGTGTCAAACAAAGTAGGGGTTTTGCGCGGATGCATATTGATAAGAACCCCCTTCCGGAACCGTCGGTGTCAGCCAGCCTTCCGGGGGTTAAAGAAAAAAGACACCAGATATTCACGGTCTGAGCCGTCATGGAGACCCCTCCTATGACTCATCGCAAAGCGTACCTCAGAAGGGTTACCCTCCAATCTCCACTGCTTGTCCACATGTGTAAACCGTTCACCACGCACACACCGGCTTTAAGCCCCTACCACAGGTATAACAGCCTGTGGCTCCCCACTTTAGGCCGCGCTGCCGTTAAACACAGACACGGATTCAGGGGACTTGTGGATGATTACACCGGGTTTCCGTCAGCGGTAACACGCCCGGCCCGTGATACTAACCCAACGGCTCACGGCCGTCGGGACATTAACATAGGCCGGGCCCTTAGAGAGCTACGTGGGTGTACATAACGGTGTGGACAGGCTCCGCACCTAAGGCTACACATGGGGGCAGTGCGAAGGGTCCAACCAACTTTCACGCCTGAGATCCCCGTAGGGCACACACGTCGGAAGCCGCGCTGAAACCGTCGGAAAGGACCACGGAGATAGAAAAGATCCCTGCTGGTGAGACAGGAGTTAATAAGCCTAAGGCTGTACAAACTAAGAATCAGAATAAACCTAGAAGAGGAAGAGTGGGAAGAAATAGAGTAACATGGTACAGTTGATGCGGGTAGAGGGGGTGATATGGAGGTGAGTGGCTCGGGACCCCGGGTTCACCAAACCCGTACTCACATGAAGTGAGCCCCTGGGGGCGGGGATAAAAGGGTGAATATGGCTATGAGTGGCTCGGGAACCCCCGGGTACGCGAACACCCGTACTCACATAAGGTGAGCCCATGAGGGGGCGGATGTGGAGCAAGGAATCAAGGATAATAATAATTTGTACAACCATTCAATAAAAAATCCACTACATATGATGTTACGGTTTCACTTACCATGAGAGGGAGGTAATGAAATGGGCCGCTCGTCGGCAGAATCGCGCCTTCCTCGGCTGTGCCTGTTGAAATGCCATCCTTTGCCGTGCACTGTCCAATGTTCTATCAAACGAAATAATTACATATTTCTCATCACGGTTGCCATATCCTGACAATGAAGCTATCAATGGCTTCCACAATCAATGCTCTCAACAGCAACAATATTGATAAATTTTCTTAACGTGACTGCGCGCTTTTACACAATGATCATGTGTAATTTCTCCCATACAGACTTTGCCATTATTCAATGTAGTGAACGAGGTGGAGGAAAAGCCTTTATTGGTAATTTTCTGTTCCGACAAATTCATAATTATTTAGATCTCGCTCAAATTACAGTAATATAGAGGAATCATAACATTCTTAATGGTCATTCCATGCCAAGTCAAAACAATAATCTGGGGTTTTCAACCTTACCCCTTTAAATTTTCATGAAATTTGGTAGAATGTCTCAGAACACACGGAAATGAATCTACGTCAAATGTTAGTCCCCTGTGATACACTACGTGATCAAAAGTATCCGGACACCTGGCTGAAAATGACGTACAAGTTCGTGGCGCCCTCGATCAGTAATGTTGGAAGTCAATATGGTGTTGGCCCACCCTTAGCCTTGATGACAGCATTCACTCTTGCAAGCATACTTTCAATCAGGTGCTGGAAGGTTTCTTGGGGAATGGCAGCCCACTCTTCACGGAATGCGGAACTGAGGAAGGGTATCAATGTAGGTCGGTGAGGCCTGGCATGAAGTCGTCGTTCCAAAACATCCCAAAGGTATTCTATAGGATTCAAGTCAGGACTCTGTGCAGGCCAGTCCATTACAGGGATGCTATTGTCATGTGACCACTCCGCCACAGGGCGTGCAGTATGAACAGGTGCTCGATCGTCTTGAAAGATGCAATCGCCATCCCCGAATTGCTCTTCAACAGTGGGAAGCAAAAAGGTGCTTAAAATATCAATGTAGGTCTGCGCTGTGATCGTTCCACGCAAAACAACAAGGGATGCAAGCTCCATCCGGGATAAACACGACCTCACCATAACACCACCACCTCCGAATTTCACTGTTGGCACTACATACGCTGGCAGATGACGTTCACCGGGCATTCGCCATACCCACACCCTGCCATCGGATCGCCACATTGTGTACCGTGATTCGTCTCCACACAACGTTTTGCCACTGTTCAAGTGTGTAATGTTGACGCTCCTTACACAAAGCAGGCGTCGTTTGGCATTTTCCTGCGTGATGTGTGGCTTATGAGCAGCCGCTCGACCACGGAATCGAAGTTTTCTCACCTCACGCCTAAATGTCATAGTACTTGGAGTGGATCCTGAGGCAGTTTGGAATTCCTGTGTGATGGTCTGGATAGATGTATGCCTATTACTCTTTACGACCCTCTTCAGATGTCGGCGGTCTCTGTCAGTCAACAGACGAGGTCAGCCTGTACGCTTTTGTGCTGTACATGTCCCTTCACGTTTCCCCTTCACTATCACATCAGAAACAGTGGACATAGGTATGTTTAGGAGTGTGAAAATCTCGCGTGCAGACTTCTGACACAAGTGACACCCACTCAACTGACCACGTTCGAAGTCCGTGAGCTCCACGGAGCGTCCCATTCTGCTGTTTCACGATGTCTAATGACTACTGAGGTCGCGGATAATGAGTACCAGGCAGTAGGTGGCAGCACAATGCACCTAAGATGAAAACGTATGTTTGTGGGGGTGTACGGAAACTTTTGATCACATAGTGTACATGCTGTTTGTATTGCAGGGTTACAAACATGGTGAAAATGTTAAAATCTATGCTCGCAAGGCCCACAAAACATTAATAATTCTACTTCTAATTACGCTATAACTGTAATCTTGTGCTTGTTTTGAAGCTAAAAAAACTGGGATAGAACTAAAAAGGGCTCCATTCTAAAATATAAAATGTTAAATTCAACAAGGGTCATGCCCTTTGACCTTGTATATAAAAGAAAATGTAGGTTCAATATTTTTGGAAATAAAGTATGTTATACAGCTAAACATAAACTTTCTTTGGTGTAGGTTTAATATTGGGAAGGCCTTGGGAACATGAGTAAATGGATGTTTAAGTATGTTGCATGGGCTACTCTTGCATTAAGCAATCTTCTGAGCAATTTCTCAGGCTTGTCTCCTATACAAGCTGAGACTTGCCTAATACACACTGCCTCTGTCTTTGGAGTGGAGTTCCCAGTGTGGCTTATGTCTCTGCATTGTGAGGTATGTTATTCCTGGTGGTGTGCATTTCTTGAACTTAACAACTACATGTATATGACGATGAGGAAGAAGTACGTTAAGACACAGTGTTGCAATCCATTTGGCATTAAAAGACACTAAAACAGTAGAAAACAATTGCGGAAAGTGCTACCATGCGTGACTGAAGTCCTGCCACACATCAGAAGTGACCAGATGATTTGTGACAGTTGCAGTAAACAAATTAAGAGGGATGTTTCTTCTTCTGAAGAAGAGCCAAGCACATCAGTAGAGGACAGTCACACAGAGGGGACAGCATACAAGACTGACTCAGCTTTCTGTCTTTAAATGAAAGTTTGAGTAGTGTTGGAGGATCGCCTATAAAGAAGAAGAGAATGAAAGGAGTACAATATTGTAAAACGAAAGCCGATAAAATTTCAGAAGTTGTTAAAAAGAACATTTTGCGTGTTCCGGATAAACAGTCCTTATTTGATCATAAACAGTGTTGTGATGGTACCATATTGCAGCAGTTGAAAGACAAATTTGAAGAAACTACAAAACATTCGGTAAACGTGATTATTCTGACTCTACTTCCTAAAGATTAGAGCATCAGAAGAATATAGAAAGAATTCCTTCATGCTAGTAACTACATGATTACAAAAACAAAAGTGTTAGTGCGCGAGTCTGGGATTTTATCATCACCAAATCCTAAACTAGGAAGGGGCTTGGACCCTGATATTGTTAAGATTGTGGCGGGCTTCTATTGCAGTGATGATGTCAGCAGGATAATGCCTGGAAGAATGATTTTATTACACTGCGAAGTGGTGATACAAAAGAACATGTACAAAAGCGACTTCCTTTAAATAATCTTTCAAAAATGTAAGCTCACTTCAAACAGTCGCACTCCAATGTACAAGGCAGGATTCTCAAAATTTGCGTCCAAAACAATGTGTTCTAGTGGGAGCAAATGGTATACATACGGTATGTGTCTGTGCAGTGCATCAAAATGTGAACTGTTGTTGGAAGCATGCAAATTAAATAAACTAATGGAAGACCAGGGGCACCACCTCTTTACTTACCAACACTATATTGCAAACATGATGTGTAATCCACCCAAAGTAGCGCGTTTCTTCAAAGAATGTAGTGAATGAGCAGAAACAAGCAGTATAATGAATGAAGTTGAAAATGTGCTGGAATCAAATGCCACTGAAAGTGTTACTTTCAAACAGTGGATAGCATCACAGATATGCACACTTGAGACAACTGTGGTGACCTTTGAAGATTTCAATGACTTGCTAATAGCCAAGTTAACTCAACTACAGACACATTCTTTCATTGCTGTTTAACAGTCGTCATATTTGAAACGTTTGAAAGATGACGTAGGGATAGGTGAAGTTATTGTAGTGTGCGATTTTGCAGAAAACTATTCATTCATACTGCAAGATGATGATGATATGGAGCTTAAGGGCGCTCAACTGCATTGGTTATTAGCGCCCTTACAATGTATAAAATAGAAAATAGAAAAGTCAAAAAACTAAAAACCACACAAAAACCCGCTTAGTCAAAAACACTAAAAAACACAACAGACCAAATACTAAAATCTACACACTAAAATCATGGTCACTAAAAGAATAAAACAACGTGTCAAGAACTGTAGAATCCAAGGGACATGAGCGCCTTATGTCGGTCGGGAAGAAGAGCCCCATTAAAACTGACAATATGAAATCTCAAAGCTAAAAGACGCTCAGCGCATCAAATGCGCCGATTAAAACCAATGTCACTAGTTAAACGCAAAAGACATTCTACAGCATGCGCGTCGTCTGACAAAACGTTGGCTATGCCAACAGGCAGACCCACACGAACGCGCAGTGGAGCTAAAACTTGACACTCACATAAAATGTGACGCACCGTTAAGGGCGCATCACAATGCTGACACAGTGGAGCGGGGTCACCACTGAGCAAGTATCTATGACTAAAAAGTCAATGTCCAATTCGTAAACGGGCTAAAAGTACCTCTTCCCGACGTGTAGAACGAGAAGAGGTACGCCAGACTAACGGGACAGGCTTAATCTCCCGCAATTTGTTCCCTCGGAGCGACGTCCACTCATCGCGCCAAAGCGAAGGGATGCGGCGACGTAAAATAACACACGAATCTGACGAGGGAACAACAGAGGTAAAAAATATGGGTAATAAAATCGCCGATTTGGCAGCGGCGTCGGCTGACTCGTTCCCTGAGATGCCCACATGACCTGGAATCCACATGAAGGAGACGCTGATGCCAGAGGAACTAAGCGTGTGGACCAGGTCACGTATGCGCTGTACGAGGGGGTGGTAATTGTACAGTGCGCGAATACTTTGAGGAGCACTCAGGGAGTCTGAACAAATAAAACAGAACCGTAAGTCGTACTGCTGGACGTATAAAAGTGACTGATAAATACTAAAAAGTTCGGCGGTAAAAATCGAACATTGCCCGGATAAACGAAATGTAAAACTACGATTACCATCAACAATGGCACACCCTACTCCAACATCAGTCTTAGACCCATCAGTATATATAAAACGAAAGTCTCCGAACTGCGCCCGAAGTTCTAAAAAGGCCGATCTAAGAACTGAAGAAGGGGTCTCATTCTTCGACATTGACGTCAACCCAAGGTGACACTGTGTCTCAGCGCGCAACCATGGAGGAAAGCGCGTTTCCCCCCTGGGAAGGGCCGGCGCTGGCGTAAAGTCCAAATGCCGAAAAAGCTTTCGAAATCGAACCCCTGAAGGGAGCAAGGTGTGATGATGATGATGATGTGATAGGGCTTAAGGGCGCTCAACTGCTAGGGTTATTAGCGCCCTTACAATGTGTAAAATATAAAATCTAAAAGTCAAAAAACTAATAACCCACACACAAACCCGCTTGGTCAAAAACACTAAAAAGCACAACAGACCAAAAACTAAAATCCTCACACTAAAATCATGGTCACTAAAAGAATAAAAGAACGTGTCAGCAACTGTAGAATCCAAGGGACATGAGCGCCTTATGTCGGTCGGGGAGAAGAGCCCCATTAAAACTGACAATATAAAATCTCAAAGCTAAAAGACGCTCAGCGCATCAAATGCGCCGATTAAAACCAATGTCACTTATAAAACGTAAAAGACATACTACAGCATGCGCGTCGTCTGTCAAAACGTTGGCTATGCCAACAGGCAGACCCACGCGAACGCGCAGTGGAGCTAAAACTTGACACTCACATAAAATGTGACGCACCGATAAGGGCGCTTCACAATGATGACACAGTGGAGCGGGGTCACCACTGAGCAAGTATCTATGACTAAAAAGGCAATGTCCAATGCGTAAACGGGCTAAAAGTACCTCTTCCCAAAGTGTAGTACGAGAAGAGGTACGCCAGACTAACGGGACAGGCTTAATCTCCCGCAATTTGTTCCCCCGGAGGGACGTCCACACATCGCGCCAAAGCGAGAGGATGCGGCGACGTAAAATAACAAACAAACCTGACGAGGGAACAACAGAGGTAAACAATCTCGGTAATAAAATCGCCGATTTGGCAGCGGCGTCGGCCGACTCGTTCCCTGAGATGCCCACATGACCTGGAATCCACATGAAGGAGACGCTGATATCAGAGGCACCAAGCGAGTGGACCAGGTCATGTATGCGTTGTACGAGAGGGTGGTCATTGTACAGTACGCGAATACTTTGAAGAGCACTCAGGGAGTCTGAACAAATAAAACAAGAGTCGTAAGTCGTACCGCTGGACGTATAAAAGTGACCGATAAATACTAAAAAGTTCCGCGGTAAAAATCGAATTCTGCCCGGGTAAACGAAATGTAAAACTACGATTACCATCAACAAAGGCACACCCTACTCCAACATCAGTCTTAGACCCATCAGTATATATAAAACGAAAGTCCCCGAACTGCGCCCGATGTTCTAAAAAGGCCGATCTAAGAACTGAAGAAGGGGTGTCATTCTTCGACATTGACGTTAACCCAAGGTGACACTGGGCCTCAGCGCGCAACCATGGAGAAAAGCGCGTTTCCCCCCTGGGAAGGGCCGGCGCTGGCGTAAAGTCCAAATTCCGAAGAAGCCTTTGAAATCGAACCCCTGGAGGGAGCAAGGCAGAGGAGCTAACGAAATATTGCCGATCAAGCGAATCTTCGTAAAATACCTCGAAAGACGGGTGGTCAGGCAAGCTGGAGAGTCGACAGGCATAGATGCAAAAAAGCATCTCCCGCCGGAAGGACAGAATAGGCTCTGCAGCTTCAGAATATAGACTGGGTACAGGGCTGGTTGGAAAGGCCCCCGTAGCGAAACTTATGCCGCGATGGTGAATGGCATTCAATCGACGTAATACAGATGGACGCGCCGACGAATAGACAATGCACCCGTAATCATGCTTGGATCGGACTAAAGAGCGATAAAGATGTAAAAGGACGGTCCGATCAGCTCCCCAGGATGTGCCACTTAATACACGTAAAAGATTAAGAGAACGGTCACACTTTGCTCCTAAAAACGAAAGGTGCGAAATCCAGCTACGCTTCCTATTAAATATTAATCCCCAAAATTTCGCCTCGTCTGCAAAGGGAAGTATCCCTGGCCCAAGATGGAGAGAGGGTGGAGGGAAAGCCTTCCGGAACCAGAAATTGATACAGAGGGATTTTCGGCGGAGAAATTAAAGCCGTTGGCATTACACCAGGCGTAGAGACGGTCGATACAGCTCTGGAGACGGCGTTCGAGTAGACAGGTCCGCCGTGAACTGCAATAAATAGCAAAATTGTCAACAAAAAGGGACGATGAAATGCCAGGTGGAATACAATCAACAATGGGGTTGATAGCAATTGCAAAAAGTGTGACACTGAGTACAGAGCCCTGCGGTACTCCGTTCTCTTGAATAAAACGACTAGATAAAACCGAGCCCACACGTACACGAAAAACGCGGTCCGTCATAAACTCCAGAAGAAATATGGGAACACGACCGCGGATATTCCATGCGTGAAGTGTACGTAAAATGCCGCCCCCTCCAACAAATGTCATAAGTTTTCTCCAGGTCACAAAACACAGCCACCGTTTGACACTTTCTCAGAAATCCATTCATAATATGCGTCTACAGGTACACCAGATGGTAGACGGTAGAGCGATTGCGGCGAAATCCGCGCTGAGAGTTCGCCAGAAGTTTCTAAAACTCAATCCACCACGCCAACCGTCCGTTGATCATACGCTCCATCACCTTGCAAACGCAACTGGTGAGGGAGATAGGGCGGTAGCTGGAAGGTAGTTGGCGATCCTTCCCAGGCTTAAGTATAGGGACAATGGTGGCTTCGCGTCAAACGGAAGGAAAAAGGCCGTCTTGCCAAATACGGTTATAGACCTGTAAGAGAAAGCGCTTACTGTCGGCTGAAAGGTTCTTTAACAGCAGAACATGAATGTCATCCGGCCCAGGAGCGGAGTGCCTAGAGCAATGAAGAGCGTGCTCCAGCTCGCTCATTGCAAAAAGGGCATTATAACATTCCGCATTATCAGACCGAAAATTTTAGGTTGCGGAATCCAGCCGGTCTTTGATAGAGCTAAAGCCAGCGGAATAATCGTCTGAACTGGAAACCGCCTCAAAGGCAGCACCCAGAGTGTTAGCGATGGCAGCCGTATCCATAATGGTGGCATTGGAAACCTGAAAGCCAGAACCAGTACAATGCGACACTTTACCTGAGAAGCGACGAAATTTATCCCAAACAACAGATGAAGGCGTAAGGCGATTAAAAGACTCGACAAAACGAGTCCACGATGCCTTCTTGCTATCCTGAATAATGCGTCGAGCTCTGGCGCGCGATTGTTTAAAAGTCACCAAATTATCAAGTGTAGGGTGTCGCCGAAACACCCTAAGTGCAGTTCTACGGGACAAAACGGCGTCCCGACAATCCTCGTTCCACCACAGAACAGGCAGTCGCCGAGGTTGAGAGGATGAACGGGGAATTGCGCGTTCGGCGGCAGAGAAAATCGTAGAGGTAAGGTGCTGCACTAGCTGGTTAATGTCGTGAAGTGCTGGTCGTCAAAATGCACGAGGCTGAAATACAAGCTCCAGTCGGCTTTTCTGAAAATCCAGGTAGGTATTCTGGAATGCTGTACGTGGTGTGACAGAAGAGAAACGATGCAGGGGTAATGGTCGCTGGAGTAGGTGTGAGCGACGACGTTCCACTGCAGACGACTAGCAAGCTGGAGTGAGCAAACGGCAAGGTCCAAGTGAGAAAAAGTACCGGAACAATCAGAAAGAATCGTAGGCTTACCTGTATTGAGAACACAGTGATTGAACTGATAAAAAATGTCAGAAAGAAGAGTTCCCCTCACACAGGTCCTTGGCGGATGGGCATTAAAATCTCCCAACAGAATAAATGGTGCTGGGAGAGCGGAAAGAAGAGCTCGAATGGCCGCGGGAGCAAGGGGAGACGATGGAGGTGAATACACAGAGCAATCAGGAAAGAAACAACTGATTAACTGCAGTCTAATGGCAAGAGCTTGCAAGTCGGACGTAAGAGTGAGACGTTAAAAATGAACGTCGTTACGCACTAACAACATGACACCTCCATGAGCAGGAGCACCCTCCTCCGGTTCAAGGTCGTAGCGAATCGGAGTATATCCTCGGAGATCAAAAGCATCATGAGAGCGCAGCTTAGTCTCCTGCAAACACACGACCATAGTGAATGGGAACGCAATAAAAGTTGCAGTTCCGCCATATGCGATCGTACACCACTACATTCCAGGTCAGGATAGCCATTAAGAAAAAGGGATAAACTGTCTAATTAGAAGGGCGGCTTAAAATTACCTTTTGTTTAACCTTTGGGCTCGAGCTTGTGGTATGGAGTTAGTCAGACTACTCCATAGCCTTTTCGAAGGGAGGGCCCACGCGCTCAGAGCCAGAAACCGATTCAAGCGCCGATTCCTGGTACTGCGTCCTCCGGGGAGGAGAAGGTGAACTCTGCTTGCTGTGAACACGCGGAGGATCTTTTAAAACGTCTTCTCTTCGAAGTTTCTGCTTCGGTTTTTTCTCAGTGGCTTGTGACTACATAGACTTTGGACCAGGTTTATAGGGCTTGGTAACTGTAGCTTTAATGGACGGCCGGATGGTAGTGGCGGTCAATGCAGTCATGGTCCAAGTTTGAGTCTGCATCCTTTCGGGGTGCTGGCGAGGCAACAACAGAACAGAATGTTCCCGATCGCAGGAGCGATGCTTGGCGCTCATGGTAACGCCTCCGGGCTTCGGCGAAGGAGAGTTTCTCCTTTACCCGGATCACCTGGATCGCCTTTTCGTCCAAATACCGCGGACAGTCGCCAAATGAAGCAGAATGTGACCCTTTGCAATTGACGCAGGCGGGGGCTGTAGAACAGGCACCTTCATGTGAGGGCTGGCTACATGTTGCACAGATGCTAACGGCACTCTTACATGAGACTTGCGTATGCCCAAAACGTTGGCATTTAAAACAACGCAGAGGTCTTGGAATATAAGGCCTCACAGAAATCCGTTCTTACCCTGCGGAAATGCTCGTGGGCAGATCGACGCCATCAAAAGTTAGAAACAGGGTACGAGTGGGTACCAATACGCCGTCGCGTTTGGCCTGCACTCGATGCACTGCTGTCACCTTTTGGTCTGAAAGATAGTCTACGAGTTCATCGTCCGACATACCATCGAGGCTATGGGTGGCAATGACGCCTCGACAGGAATTCAATGTGCGGTGCTTCTCCACACGGATGGGATAGCCGCGGGCAACAAGGTCTTACTTTGGTCATCGGACTTCGTTTGTGCTAATAAGGAACCGTTCCGTAGACGAGTGCAGGACTGAACTGCACCAGCAATAGCATCAATGCCCTTTTGAATAATGAAAGAGTTCACCTTCTCAAAACTTTGCCCTTCTTCGGTTCGTGAAATGACCAAGTAACAACCAGTTGTCGGTGGTGTCACTTCTGTTACATAAACTTTTCGGCGCCTATTTGTAGTAATGGAGAAAGGGTGCTCCATAGCGAAATAAATCCTCCACCATTGCAAACGTCTCCGACCTCCGGCTCTGACTTCCCGGGCGTTACCCCGGCTTGGGTGAGTGGCCTATCTGTACCTATCTCACCCCAGGGTCACACCTCCCAGTACATAGACAGAGGGACCCAGTCGCCGTCAGAAGTCAGCAGCTCATGCAATGTCCCCCCGCGGGTCTGCAGTTGAACAGCGGATACAAACACATTACCTACATGACGACCCCGGGTGGTGGGGATGACGCCATTACCCAGTCACCCAGTTGCGCACCCAGTGTGCGGATATCCGTCAGATTGTGTCCACGGACGATTTAAATAAAAAGATAAAAGGAACTAAAAGTGCGTGGGCGTTTCGCACGCAAGGTAGGCCGGCGAAGAAGTAAAAGAGATGTGTAAATGAATGGGCGTGGGGCGAAATGTGTATAAATAGAAGAGAAGAAAGAAACGATGGCGAGAGGCGACACGGAGTGAAATGCACAGAACGCACGAGAGCCTACCTTGAGTCCCCCGGTCACGAGAACGAACCCACCTCGACCGGACGGGGATGAATGGGTGAACATGGCTATGAATGGCTCGGGTACCCCGGGTGCGCCTAACCCGTACTCACATAAGGTGAGCCCCTGGGGTATACTGCAAGATGAAGTACAGGGTTTCCATTGGAATAATTCCCAAGCCACCATTCAAAGATTTTCTATTTATTATAGACATACTGAAACATAAGATTTGTCATGTACAAATTTGGTAGTTATTTCAGACTGTTTGCAACACAATACAGTTTCTGTGCATAAATTTCAGAACTGTCTTGTACACTTCCTGAAGCAAAACATTGAAAATGTATGTGAAATATATTACTTCTCAGATGGTTTGCAGGCCAATACAAAAACCGGAAGAACTTCTAAATTTAGTGTCCCATGAAGCTGATTTTGGTATTCCAGCTGAGTGGCATTTCTTTGCCACTTCTCATGGCAAGAATTCATGTGATGGACTTGGTGTAACTGTGAAGAGATTAGCAGCTGGGGATAGCTTACAGCGTATTTATACCGGACAAGTCATGACTCCACGGCAGCTCTTCGACTGGTCAAAAGATCACATTAAGAACACGAACCTTGTGTATGTGTCTAAAGATGAAATTTTGAAGAACGGAAAGTTACTACACAAACGGCATGATGAAGCCAAGTGAGTTCTTGGTACTCAAGCACTTCACTTCCACACCTGGGGTAAGGAATAACGTAATAATTAAGCGATTTTCAGCAGATGTTACCAAGGATCTGCAAACAAGCTTCACACGCAGTACACCATCTTTGGTGTAGAAATAAAGGGCTAGGTTGCTGATGAATATGACTGTAGCATCCCAGGAGGTGTTAATAGTTTTCTCCATTCCAGTGGTGCAAACCCATCATTTGTATACTTTCACAAGTCGGACATTTTCAGTATCCCCTGTGCAAGTGTTCTGGCGAAGATTGATTCTCTCACTGAAACTGAACGAACATATATATTAAATGCTAAAGAAATCAAAGTACGAAAGCAGCGTTATAAAGGAGAAGCCAGTGACTTGTTGGTTTTCTGAAAATTTTATGTATTGGTAGCCATTATATGCCATTACTATATTATGTACTTACAAATATTTGCACATTAGATTAATCTCCATGCATTTCAATTTTTTTCTCGTCTTCCCAAAGCCTTCCCAAGATTAAACCTGCAACAAAGAAATATTATATTTAGCTGTATAACATACTATATTTCCAAAAATATTGAGCCTGTACTCTCTTTTATATTCAAAGTCAAAGGTCAATACTTGACCTTGAACTTAAAACTTATATTTTAGAACTAAACCCCTTTTAATGCCATATCAGTTCCGAACGGCAACAGCTTGGAAGTCGTACGTAAGAGCGAGAGTTTGAAAATGAACGTCGTTACGGACTAACAACATGACACCTCCATGAGGAGGATCACCCTCATCCGGCTCAAGGTCGTAGAGAACCGGAGTATACCCTCGGAGATCAAAAGAATCGTGAGGGCGAAGCTTAGTCTCCTGCAAACACACGACCGCAGGTGAATGGGAACGCAATAGAAGTTGCGGTTCCACCCTATTCGATCGTACACCACGTAAATTCCAGGAAAGGATAGCCATTAAGAGAAAGGGATATACTGTCTACTTAGAAGGGCGGCTTAAAATAACCTTTGCTTAATCTTGTTCTCGGGCTTTTGGTATGGATTTGGTCAGACTCCATAGGCTCCTCGAAGGGAGGGCCCACGCGCTCAGAGCCAGAAACCGATTCAAGCGCCGTGAATCGGTTCTGGGTGGCAATGCGTGATGGGGGTCGCTCAGTGCGTTTTGTCCCAGGAGCTTCCTGGGACTTCGACCTCCGAGGAGGAGAAGGTGACATTTCGTACCGCGCGGACGCGGAGGGTCTTTCAGAAAATCTACCTTGCGTAGTTTCTGCTTGGTCTTCTTTTCAATGAAATGTGACTTCAGCACTTTAGGACCAGGTTTAGGTGGATTATTAACTGTGCCAGGAATGGACGGCCGGATGGTTGTGGCTGTCAATGTAGTCATGTTCCAGGTCTGTGTTTCCGCATCCTTCCGGTGTACAGGCGAGGCAACAACTGAACTAAATGTGCCCGATCGCAGAAGCGAATGTTGGCGCGCATGGTAACGCCTCCGGGCTTCGGCGAAGGAGAGTTTCTCCTTTACCCGGATCTCTTGGATCGCCTTCTCGTCCAAGTACCGCGGACAGTCGGTAAATGACGCAGAATGAGACCCTTTGCAGTTAACGCAGACAGGGGCTGTTGAATAGGTACCTTCGTGTCAGGGCTGGCTACATGTCGCACAGATGGCAATGACACTCTTACATGAGACTTGCGTATGCCCAAAACGTTGCCATTTGAAACAACGTAGAGGTCTAGGGATATAGAGCCTCACAGCAATACATTCGTACCCTGCTGAAAGGCTCGTGGGTAGATCAACGCCATCAAAAGTTATAAACAGAGTACGAGTGGGTACCAAAACCCCGTCGCGTTTAGCCTGCACTCGATGCACCGCTGTCACCTTCTGGTCTGCAAGATATTCTACCAGGTCCTCCTCCGATATACCATCGAGGCTATGCGTGGTAACCACACCTCGACAGGAATTCAAGGTGCGGTGCTTCTCAACACGGATAGATAACCGTGGAGAAGCGTGGCGCGCA
Source organism: Deroplatys truncata (assembly GCA_030765065.1). Lineage (NCBI taxonomy): Eukaryota > Metazoa > Arthropoda > Insecta > Mantodea > Mantidae > Deroplatys > Deroplatys truncata. Next base: position 281,942,924 of record CM060990.1, read on the forward strand.
ACTAGGACTTACTTTGTGCATCGGACTTGTTTTGAACCAACAATGAACCATTCCGAAGACGAGTGCAGGACTGAACCGCACCCGCAACAGCGTTAATGCCCTTCTGAATAAGAAAAGGGTTCACGTTCCCAAAACTTTGTACTTCTTCAGTTCTTGTAATGACCAAGTAACAACCGGATGGCGATGGTGCTACATCTGTTACAAATACTTTACGGAGCTTGTTAGTAATGGAGAAAGAGGGCTCCATAGCGAATGAAATCCTGCACCATTGCAACCGTCTCCGACCTCGGGCTCTGACTTCCCGGGCGTTACCCCGGCTTGGGTGAGTGGCTTATCTATACCAAACTCACCTCAGGGTCATACCTCCCAGAACATAGACAGAGGGACCCAATCGCCATCAGAAGTCAGCAGCTCATGCAATTGGCATCCCCGCGGGACTGCAGTTGAACAGCGGATACAAACATATACCCTACATGACGACTCCGGGTGGTGGGGATGACGCCATTACCGAGTCACCCAGCTGCGCACCCAGTGCGTGGGTATCCTTCAGACTGTGTCCGCGGAGGATTAAAATAAAGTGTAAAATAAATGAAACTGTGTGGGCGTTTCGCACGCAAGATAGGTCGGCGAAGAAGAAAATTAGATGTGTGAATGAATGGACGTGGGGCGAAATGTGCATAAATAGAAGAGAGAATAAAGTAACTATGGCGAGGGCGTCATGGAATGAAATGCACAGAACGCACGAGAGCCTACCTTGAGTCCCCGGTCACGAGAACGAACCCACCTCGACCGGACGGGGATGAAGGGATGAAAATGGCGATGAGTGGCTCGGGCACACCCGGGTACGCCAAACCCGTACTCACATAAGGCGAGCCCCTGGGGGGTCAGAGGGGAGTTATGGGCAAGGCAATAGGGGAATGTACAGTTGCACAATTAAAACAATACTACATTTGCAGGCCTGCACCTCGCTATACCTTTCCCGGCGCAAGTTTAGGTGGCACTGTAAACAAAGTGCAAAATTGTATTCCTCTGCGAGCCTCTATGGCTGGCATAAATATGACGCCACTTAACAATGTGGTTACGTGAATTCTCATCGCCGTGTGAGTAGCTTCTGACTTTTGAACTCTGGATATATTCTACAATATAAAAAATGTAAAATGTGTGATATGCAGCGCACATTTAAATGACTAACCCCTGCTGAAATAAAACGTATTTGGTCGTCATTATCTTGGAATTGTTTAAAGCAACGTTAAATAAGCAGAATAAATAGTTTAATCGCTTTGCTTACACTTCTCACGAAATCTGGAAGGTGTGGAAGTAAAAGGGAGCACATTATCATGCAAATGTGGAACACACCTCGCGTTACCTGGAACCGTAAACAAGAGTAAAAATTATAAATAACTCATCAGAATCTAAAGAATTTCGCTACGCTAGTAAAACTCTTCTTCCTCATCGCTACCGCTGGTCTCGGCGAGTTTGGCTATTCGGTCAACAATGGCATTAGATACGCCGTCTCATTTCCAGAACGTTTCCTCTTCTCCAGCACATGACGTGTAAATTACTTCCACTTATCGGCATTGCAAGCTTTAATCCTCCTGAAGTAAGCCTCTGACTTCACTTAATTTGAAGGTTCTTTTATTTATAGCAACGTGACCTTTCACAGGGCTCCACACAGATTCCATTGGATTCAAAACACATTGATAAGGCGATAGTCTCAACACTACGTGACTAGCTTGTTCCACAACGGTAACTATAATAAACTTATCCTACTCTGTTAACGTTTGCTGCCTTCACTTGAAATATCAGCTCATCTTTCATCATGCTCATTGTGTATGCGATCCCTTTGGCATCCATCCATTCGAAAATATCCTTTTTCAGGCACTATTTAGTGGGAACGCGTTCTAACATAACACTATGATAGGATGTGTTATCCAGGATTAACACACTATTGGAAGTAAAATGAGGTAACACGTGATTTAGCCAGTTTACAGAAACTTCACCACTAATCTTTTCGCGGTAGACCACAAAAGCTTTAGATTCCATTAGCAGCTCCCCACCGTTCACAAAACCAACACCGCTTCCAATGTGGAGAAATATAAGACGCCTTCCTTTACCGGTTGGAATTTTCAGCCCAATTGTCAGTCCTGATAAAATGCCTGCTTTCTCGTTTTTATATTAGTATCTGCCCAGACTTTGGAAAGCGTATGACATTCGTTGACACACGTTTCATAAAAAAATACAACTTTCATCCCGCTCGTATGTGTTCGCGTATTTTTCTCATACAGTACCTACGCCACAATAATATACCCTCGCAATCAACAATCAAATTTGTCTTGCTTCTATGTAAAAATTCAAACCCGATCTCAGCAGTGTGAAAGCTTGTCCTCTTGAAATTGGGCAAGTCAGGATCACTGTTCACCGTTCACTGTGCAGCGAGCACTTCAGTTACTGTGGGCGGCTCATTAGAGATCAGAAATGCGCCAGCTAAGCCCGCTCATTGCCCACAATGACGGCCGCTCGCAAAGCCTACTCAGCCGACTCGTCCTTCTTGTGCTTCGGATCCGCGTTTCGAACCGACTGGATCCGCGTTTGGCGAGTATAGGTTACCTGAGTGCTCATTCAGTTCTACACCAGCGGGCATGCAGAGACTCGCCAGGCAACCTTGACCGGAAACCTGCGTTCGTGTGACATTGGAGTACGCGGAAAAGAGAATGATAGAAGGAATCAGGGCTGATGCACTAGAATTATTCGTTATTAATGCACGCTATTCTGCTATTTTATTTGAAATTAAACATTCTTAAAACCTCCTGGGAGCCAATTAACGTTTTATCTGGTTCTACAGATTTACAATATGAGATTAACTGACTATTTTCACCAATTAATAATTAAAGAATTACATGCATTTTAGAATTTAACATATTGCACAATCATATATAGAAATATGAAAAATACTTCAGTCTTTTGATATTAATACTTTAAACTAAATAATGATTTTTAGGTATCAACTACAACGCATGAATTCATAGTTTATTTCGAAAAGGCCCCCTGGTGTGAACAGAAATGAATTATTAACTACGTTCTATGTATGATAGGTATGCAGTTACGTGAATTTCGCATTAATAGTCAACAAAATGGGCATTTAAAATGATTCAAGGCCAGCTGACATTAACTGTATGTCTCTCTCGAAGTTAGCGCAGCAAGTAGGAATCATCTATGGGTCAGCACAAAAGGCGAAAAAACTACTCAAATTACGAACTTCTAAAACAGCAGAAGTGCAAGCCTTGAAGGAGAGGTACCCGCAGAGAAGAATACAGTTTTGCACCTGTTATCTGGAGTCCATGCGTAGCGGTAACATAAATCTACAATTTGTATTATTCAGTGACGAAGTGTGGTTTCACTTGAATGGACGAGTTAACTCTCAAAATAATCGCTACTCGGTAACTCAAAATCCAAAACTCGTACATCAAACTCCACTGCATGTTCCTAAGGTCGGTGTTTGGTGTCCGGTGAGTGAAACTAGAATAATTGACCCTATATTCCTTTTCACAAAACAAATAAAGCTGCAGGCTACCAAACCTTAATTTTGGAACATATTTTCCCTCAATTGACAGATAAAGAGCCAATGTACGATATATTTCAACAAGACGGAGCTACAGCCCACACAGTTCGCACTTCTTTGGATGCAATTGCTGAGATTGATCAGTGTAGGGATTTTGCCCGCTCGATCCCCAGAAACGAATTCTATTGCGACTTTTACTTGTAGGGCAATTTGAAAGACAATGTATAAATCTAATCCCCGAGCACTACAAGAAATGCAAAATGATATACAGGAAGAAATAACCAACATATCCCAAGAAACATTGCAACATGTTTATGATAATCTGTTAATTCGCTGCAATGCTTGTCTTCGAGCACAAGGAGAACATTTCCAAGATCTTGAAAAGGTAAGCGATATAAGGGAGATTCAATATTGTAATTTGTGAAGCCATAATGACTCTAGTTGAACTTGTCCGTTCATCTTATTTGTTTCGACGCATAAGACGGTCTGCGCGGGGAAAGAGTGTCGGGAGGAAAGCGGCGAGCGACCGCGATCCAGGTGCTGTTAAAAGCGTGGCCACTTAATCTGATGTCCCTGTATTGTCTCCTATAACTATTGCTTTAGTTACGGACAGTAGTTTGTTAACTAAGTTTTCTTTAGGAAATCATCATTTGGGCTTATCAAACCCAAAAGTTCATATCTTTTCCTTCCCAGTGCTTCACATTTGAAGATTATATGAGAGGCAGTTTCGTCCTTTTTGTTACATAGCCTGCATACTGTTCTGCTCTAAAGATTCCCATTGCATGTAGGTGTTTTGGTAATTTACAATGTCCCGTCAAGATCCTGGTTATCCGGTTTACTTTCAGATCTATTGAGATTAAGCACACCTTCAGTAAGTGAGGAGGATATACTGCTCATCATTCTCTTACTGTGCTTGCATCCCTCTGCTTGAAGTCATCGCAGTTGGTAGTTATGATTAATGCACTCAACAATGGTTCTTCGAACAGACTTTTAGGGATTTGCCAAAAACTGGTTCAGGTCCAGTAAATGTTTGAACAGATCCCTTTCTTGCCAGGATATGTGCTTTTTCATTGGCTAAAATACCCTTATGTCCAGGTACCCACCCAAGATTAACCTTGGCGTGTTCTGCCAATTGCATAAGGCTTTTTAGGCAGTTCCAGACTAACTCAGATGTTATCTGATAAGTGATAACTTACAATTGCTTTTAGCGTAGCCTGACTGTCAGAGGAAATTCAAACGTTACTTCCTTTGCAGCCACTTTTCACATTCTCCCTGACACAGGTTTCAATTGCATGAACTTCAGTTTAAATATAGTGATATTGTGATCAAAGACAACACAAATACCACACTTTGGTACCTCCCCATGTATTCCAGATCCAAAGTCCATTTTGGAGCAATCTGTATATCAGATTAGGCTACCTTCAGGATATTGCACCTTGTACTGACTCCATTCTAACGCCGTGTTGAATGCGTGTCAAATCATAATTTTTGTAACATATAATTACTCTCCATCTCAAGATAAGGGTTATTGATTATGTGTGTAATTCTCGTATACCCTTCGGTATTAGTGTTGTACCAGTTTAAGTTTAGATTGAGCCGATAAGCACCCAGAATAGTCTCTCTGTCTCTCTCTCTTTGATATATAAATCAATAGGAGGCAGGTCAAGGAAAACTTACATTGCGGCTGATGAGCACTTTTCATTGCCCCTGTTATACAAAGACAAGCCAACCTTTGAACACTGCAAAGTTTGTTGGCTGATTGTTTTAGACTAAATTCAGGCCGCCATACAAATGACCTATAGATGATTATGGGTCACAACTGCTTTATACTGCCTAAGCATCATCTTTGGCTTGAGTCCCCATGTTTTACCAAAGGATCTTCTAGCTAGCATTAAACCCATTTTCTCTTTGTTTGTTATTCTTTGCAGATGTAAGTTCTATGTAACTTTACTGTTTAGCAGTAAGCCCAGATGCTTAACATTGGAGATAATCTGCAATTGTTCATTAAATAGAATAGGAGTTTTAAAACCCTCTATTTTTTATATGTGAATGGAATAAGTGCTGTCTTAGAAGGGTTTACTCAAAGGCTTACTTCCTTGCACCACATTTCCACATATTTCAAAGCTTCGATCATTAGCTCAGATACAGTACTGGCATACCTACCCTGGATGAGTATGACAATGTCACCAGCAAATCCTTGGATATAGAAGCCTAGGTCGTTCAAGTTCTCCATCAGATCATCCACAACCAACCCCCAACCTGTGGGCATTCCCTGGCTGCAGATACCTGCCGAGTTTCTTAAGTACCTTAATGAATCTTCTTGGCTTCCAGCAAATTTTGATCCCCCTGCAGCAGGTGTCGTTTACCCCATGCTTTTTGGCTGCCAGGATTATAGATTCACATAATACGTTATCAAAACCAACTTCTATATCAAGAAATGCTTCAACAGTAATACCTTGATGGTTCAGTGAGTCTTCTATGCTCTTGATCAACTGATAAAAAGCTGACTCAATGATTTTCCTTGTTGATAAACATACTGATTTGGATTAAGTGGCCTCTCTATTAGTGAGGTTTCCCTACTGTGCTTATCAATAAGTTTTTCCGTTATTTCAACATAAATGATGATAAACCGATTGGTCTAAACGATTTTGCCTGATTGTGAATACAGCCAGGTTTGGGTATACAGACCACTCTTACTGATCTCCAAGATGTCGGTACATATGAGAATGGTAGACTCGTTCTTAACAGTCTGAATAGGACTGGTGTTTCTTTCCCTTTCTCCAACAGAGCTGGGAAAGCACCATTTGGACCAGGTGATTTATAAGAATCGAATGAGCCTATGACCCAAAGGATTTTGCTGTAGTCAAATATCCTTGATGCTAGTCTCCAATCTTCCTCAGATGCTTTCCTACCAAGATCCGAGGTTGTAGAGATACCATATTTGGAATGAATGGCCATTGATCCTAGGAATTGTGCCTGAATAATCAGCTGAGCTATTACCTTCCCATTTTTGTATAAGTTCCATCAGGTTTCTTTAAGGTCCCTAATGGATTACTTGGCTGTTTAGCCATAATCCTCTGTAGGCGCGCCGAATCAGAGATATTATCTCTCATGACATAGCCTCCTCCAACAGTTTTCTTTTGCTTTCCTTACCATTTTAACATACATGGTGTTGGCTTGCCTATATTCTTCTCTATCACCAGGTTTTTTGCTTTATTAAACAATTTCCTGGATTTTTTCCAGACCACAGTTCTACCAATCCTTACCCGCCATGGTGGAAACAGTTATTTGGGGATAGATATCATGATACGAGATTATGATGGCCTTTTGAAGATGTTCTGCGACTTCCCCGATTTAAATGTATTTATTATTGTACGGTTTATTGACTTTATATGGCCCACAAGCGTCCTTACATGTTGCGCCCAATTGGTTAGCCGTGGGTTATGATACACTACCGACGCCTTACTAATAGAATTGATGTCCATCATAATTTACATGTGGCCAGAGAGAGGCAGTTCAACAGACACGTGCCACTTCTCTACCATGGTGCTTATGCCTGGAGACCCAAGGGTTATATAAATAACTTCTCTTCCTCTCAGTGTTACAAAGGTGGGTTCATCTCCTCGGTTTAATATTATAAAATATAGTAATGACTTACCTCTATGGTTTATAATGGTGCTCCCCCATGCTGTATGGTGAGAGTGAGTATCTGCACCAATAATTATCGGTAGGTTATATGGCCCACAGAATTATTCCAATTTCCTCCAGTTCATCAGAGAGGGTGGAAGCGTAGAATCAAACGGCAGGTAAGCAAGGCATGTGCACCTCTCTTGTGGCCCCTGCAGTATGATATTTTAATCTTAGCGCTGTTAAATCTCTTAAACAAAATCCATTCATGGTAAGAACTTTCAAGTCATGTTTAACAGATATAAATGCTCTTGCTTTTCCAGAGTGCACATCATAAATTATGTTACCTCTGAGATTACTTAGCCCTGATATCCTTCCCTTTACGAGCCAGAATTCCTGTATCAGGGCTACACCTATGCTCCCATTTGCTAGAAGCTTCTGCAAAGAGACCAAATCATCTCATGGGTCTTACTCTGTTACGTCATAATTCAGTAAATCTTTGTTGCTGTGAACGAGTAGCATATCAACATTCCGGGGATCTAATCTACTTTCACAGCCGGTGAGTATTAAACCAGGCACACCGAGATTCCGCTCGCTAGCTGAACTGGATGCTGGAATGCTCAAAACGTTTTAGCAACTTTCACAAGAACAGGTGGAGCAGACTCATGCTTCTTCCATCATCCTAAGATGTCACTCTCTGAAGCAATGTCATCATCTACAGCTGAAGGAAGTGACATATAGAGATAAATTTCTCTAAAGTGTTCTAGTTACCTAGGATTTGCAGCATATTTTTGAAATGTAAACTGTTTGGAAGGTTTAGAAGGCCCAGGACCAGTTTCAGCAATACCAGCGAAATCTGGAAACAAATATTTCTAAAATACAAATAATACAAAAAGGAAGCTTAAAATGGTTAAAAAGTCAGTGTCAAATTAACTCAACTATAAATTTAGCGCATAGAACATCAGTGTCCTTCATAACAATATTCGTGTCTTCTGGAGTCAAGGTCACAAGATGCCGATATGGAGGACACAGCTGGTGAAAAAGGTGCAATTGAACGTTGTCGTTCTCACTTGAAAGGAAGTGCCTTCCTCTACCTTTCAGTGCTGCTATAGGAGTGCTGTCTGAAGCCGGAGGGTTAAGATGGTCTTCATATATTTTGCAGCGCCAAGGAAGAATAAGGTGTAGCGTTGCTTTTTGGTCTGCCTCAAAGTCATCAATAGTTTCTTTGAAAGGAGTTAAGAAATAAATTAGCTCACCAACAGTAGCTTCAGCTATATTCTCAAAGGACTTCGATAGCCTCTTAGCTAACCCCGCTCTTTTAAAATATGTAAACAGGGATTTACAATCATCAATTGTCTCCCTTACGCAAACTAGGTCAGTGTACACAGAGTAAATTCTGCTTAAAATGTGTTTCAGAAGTGTGCTGAAACAATAACAAACATAGGAAAGCTTAGTAAAGTCCGCAAGGTCTGCAACAATATTCGATCCCTTATCTGTAACAAAGTGTGTAGGCTTCAGACGTTCAACTTGGATTCCCAAACCTGCATATCGCTCCACTATTTCTTTCAAAGTATTGGCTGCAGTTTTCTCTTCATCGGAAAATGATGCAGTGAATAAGATTCTGTTTTCCATTTTCCAACGGTGATCAATTGTCGTTACAGTGATCGTAATGTAACTTGTTTTACGGAAATCATCCATCCACATGTCGCTTTGTAAACAAACTCGCTCATTGAGCATAGCAAGTTTAAACCTTTAACATGATTTGTGGCAGTATTTTATATTTCAACAATGTAAATGCCAGAGTGATTGTAGTGTAAATTAACATTATTGTATGACATTGATTTAAGATGTTTGTTAATTATAAGCATTGTTAGGAAATAAGTTTACACGACCTCACTGAAACTGACAATAGGAGCGGATAACAATGAGCGAGGGGGTGAGTTGTTTATCAATTAGAAGAGACAAGCAAATGACGTCAGATTAGCGCGCTTTTCTTTAGAAATGGAGGGAATATCTTCCACAGAGCATATGTGTTCGTAATTTTGATTGGATATAAAAATAGACGCTAATGTTGGCGCGTTTTATTAACCAATAGCAGCTCTGTTATAATCTTTAGGCATATCGGGGTGATGGAGTATAAATTCCGTGCCAAAGACGGGAAACGCACAGTTTAAGAGAATCATTCACGCGTTACACGTCACACAGTTCAACAGAATCATTCACGGGTTACACGTCGCGCAGTTCTACAGAATCTCTCGCGTCGTAAAGTTAGTTAAAAGATGTGAAATACGCGAATTAATAATGTGCGGCAAATAAGTGATAATCGTTACATTCGAAAATACAACAGTTTCAGTAAGGCGTGTATCAAGAGTAATTATGTGAAATGAATAAAGTGTGACGGCAATAAAAGTGTAAAAACAAATTCTTTTATCAGTGTTATCTTTTAGTAACCACTCCTTTCCGTTTACACACCCTGTTTAAGAGATTTGCTCGACTTGTAATAATAGCTAGCCGGAGGACAAAAAACCCAACATTAAAAATAGTAAAATAATAACAGGCGCTCAGCAAATAAGATAACACGAAAGATACCGCGACAGATTATACCTCTGACTGTGTCAGCTACGACAACCACTCTATTTTACAGTAGAGGAAATGGGGCAGAATCCCGCCTACACACAGAGCCGCATTTGCATATTCTGCAACAAGTGGCACAAGGGACTTCGGAAGAATTTTAAACCCTGTTTCTTGCGCTATGTTGAATGGTCGCAGATCTTCGCAACACGTTAATGCGGCAGCATCACTTATGGATACATATTTCTGAAGCAGGAATTTGGCTTTTCTTTTTTTCTGAGCTGCTTTTCAAACACTTGTGTCTCCTCATACTGGTTGTTGAATATTTTAATACACAACTTATTTATTTACAGTACACAAATTTAGTTGGTATATTATCAACGCTTTCAGCTATGGTACTGAGCAGTTTGCATACGTCACTTTTTCCTTTACTTGCATTATCCTCAGTAACGATATGCTCACAGTTGTCTAATTCATTTTTAATTTCAAAAATGGAAACCAGTTTGCCTTGATTTTCATCCAAGCTTTCCATGTCTGTTTTGCGTTTTTGACTCACACGCCAGACCCGCAGCATAGCTCTGGTAAACCTGGCTGCTTCTGCACTGCACATAGCGCTACATATCATACAACCCTTGTTCCTGCCTGGCGAAGTTTTGTGCCTGACGAGTGTGGTAGCTGTACTCGCCAGACTCATAGCGTGTGTCTGGCTGCCAGATCGCTTCGTATGTTCCGTGTTTCTGCACTGTATATAGCACCACTTTCCCTAATGCGTTTGCTCCTGCCTGGCGATAGTTTATGAAGCTTGTACAGCAGACTTATACTCGACCCGTTTCTGATCTATACGGCTCATTCCTTGTAAAATGAACATTACATCCCACAGCACTTCTCACGAACTCGTCACATTGCACTTCAGTCATTGGCGTTTGTCTCTTACACTCTTTATCTGGCATAAAAGATTACGTTTTTGCATTATCTCACTTCGAGCAGAGTTGATACTCTGGGCTGACGCACCAGTAAGCTCTGCAGTAAAACGTAGTACTTCGTAAATAGTCGAGGTTGGGTAATTCTCACAACACTTTGCAAATACGTTTAAAACAATTAGGTTTTCACCACTTCGTAATGGTTTCACCTGGTGATGCTTTACGTACTCCACGCAAACTCCAGTTTGAACAAGCTGTATGTTCCGTTCCTTCACTTCCTTCCCTGGCGGTGTGCACATGAATTACGTATTGCAGTTAAATGTGCTAATAATAATGAATATTTGCATATTGTCGTAGCCTCTTCTTATATTTACTAAAAAATGATGGGGAGCTACTCGCTTGCAAAGTATGTACCGGGAAATTAATCAAACTTATTACGCGGCGAGGCTACGACGAGGGACGCAGCTAAAGAAAGTACAGAAAATATTACTAATCCGAAACGTTACATGGCTTAAAGGAAGGGAAGGACTCTACACTAACATAATTAAAACTTCCAGAGAATGGATGGCTGATGAATTTATTATATAAAGATAGATAACCTAGTGCTTACACTCTTAGCCCACATGTCCGCCGGCGAGGCCGCATGGCAGTTGCACGTCCTTACAGCTCGAAGGTCACTCCCTGACTCGTCCCAAGTGACGCTAGCCTCAAGCGTCAGAGACGCTAAACAACTCATCCCCTCCTAAAGATTCTTAACTCTCCCTACCCCAAGTTCCAACTGCCATCTCAAATCCCGGTGACCAGAGAGACGTATGTCCTATAATCTCTGCATACGTCACATCTCCCCCTGGCCACCGAGATCGACGCCCTCGTTGACACAAGGCAAATAATCACAGAAAAGACAATAAAAAGAACAAAAAATGACATACAAAACAAACATGTGTGTTGAACACCCAAAGAAAAAAAGAACAATATAAATTGATTTCTTGTGGGCATTTATGAGTCTCGAGTCTTTTCGGATAATGTGTTAATTGAGCACTTATGCTCGAGCACCCCGCACACGCACACACACCACGCTGCCTCTGTCACACGCACACTACACTGCACCTGAGAGTGAAGGTCCGATGGAACTGTTTGTGAGTAAGTTTGTAGTGTACCCACAACGACGACTTATCCTGGCTGTAGTGTTGTTAATTCTGCAGGTCGTTGGTGATGACAACGGGGTGGGCAGTCGCTGGCTTGGACTGCCCCCAAAATAGTGGCTCCTTATGCCACGGCAGTGTAGTGGCTACCCGACAGCTCTCCTGTGGTGACTCTGGAACATCTGGTGTGACAATTGGGGTGCTCTGCTTATCCGCTCGAGCTCCGCCATCAGCAAAATAACTACAACAAAACCACAAAACAATAAAAAGGGTGCTCTAACAAACAATCACACATAAAAAACAGTATGTCATGTACAATCAAATATTTCAAATGTTTAAAAGGTTTGCACTGAAAATTCTTTTAACATGGGGCAAAGAGAGAGAAAAAAAGAAATGACTACATATTGACATAAGAACTAAATTTTATAGGGGGTTGCCATCCAAAATTTAACACACAATGCTTCACAATCCAAATAGAACATTAGAACAGAATCAGAATACATTAACATTATATCAGTAACATTGAATTTTTCATACAGTAACATGACAGGAAAAAAACATATTTGGGATCCCAATATTAATTCTTAATGACCAGCTGGTACCACTAACAAAAGAAAATAAATGCACTTACAAGACATTCACACATGACAATGAAATGGAAGCATTCATACTGACCATGGCCCAAATTATGCACAACACTCACTTAACTAGCTACTGAAAACTACTCTATGCATTACTACAAACTACAAAATAGATCCACAGTACATCCTCAAACTACACCACGTGACATGCTTTCAACTACGATTGTCATATTCTACTGTCACTAATACAATTTCTCCTCTACATTACTATCTTCCTCATCTCAATCTCAATCATATTCATAATCATCATCATCAGTATTTCAATCATCATCATTACTTCAGTCATCATCATCTTTATCTCAACTTTCAATTTTCTCTTGGACAGTAATTACTGCGAAAACAAAACATCTTCACTGACGTGTCTCATTTAACATGCTGCAAAGTCAAAAATATCTAACATAGGCATAACCTTAAAGAAAGCACATTAACATTTCAGGAATGACACAAATAACATGACATTATACTGTTGCATCCACATCCTCCGAATCAAAATTAAGCTGGAAAACAGGTGGTATTATAACTTGCTATCTAAGATGGTAATAAACTTGTTGCATAAACACAAAAAAATTATTCTCATTGCATTCACTTCAATACATTAACTCACTCGTGTGAATACATCACACATGCTATACTGGGCACGTTACAGCAACACCAATAAGCAAAATCTCTAAAATCATCACATTACATCAACTTTCCAGATACATGTAGCCCTCCTGAAAAATCAACACATTTATACAACAACTGTCGGGGTTACACTTTGGCACTTCCACCGAAGCTGACATCATCTCATCTCTTCTCCTCTCTTTACCACCGTCGGGGTTACTCTTACGCACATCCACCGAGGCAAATATCAACTCATATATCTCACATAACCTCACACTACGCCATCGGGGTTACACCTTGGCACTTCCAGCGAGTCAAATCTCACATATATCACATAACCTCAAATATACACATACATACACACACTATTCATGCAACAATTTTCTGCAAATAAAGATCACAGCATCATAATGAAACCCAAAATCAAATCAAATCGAATGCAACAAAACAAAATCACATCATTACTCAAAACAATACTGTCACAGAACATTCCTGAAAATGAAAGCTCAATTAAGCACACGGCACCCAAACATATTCCTGCAGCATAACACAACAAAACAAATGATTTGCAATTCCCAAAACATAATTCAAAATTTAAGTTACACTAAATAATAATACACTTTTAATTTAGCAGAGACATTTATATCACACATTATTCCTGAAACGCAAAGCTTAATTAAGCATCAGTCAGTGAAATAATAAAAATTTAGCATACCTGTGTGAGTTGTAAAACTGTTTCATTCGTCTAAACTTTAGCACTCACAATGTTCACATACTTACAGGTTATGTTTTTTTTCTTATTCTTTTTACCACAAAATTCCAGTGCAATTTTCCCAAAATCTGGTAACACACATATAGCTGATTCATCAACATCCACGTCGTACTGGCCCATATTAAAGGCACATCAAACCTAATTAGGTGAAGATACTGGCAAGGCTGGTAGTGGCTCCTGAAACTTTTACTTACATGAGTAATTGTGAAACATTTTTCCACAAAAATGTGCATTGCGTAACTAAATAAACCAAACTTGGCAACAGTGAAGCAAAATTATCATCATTTTCTTTACCACTATTCTTACCGCGAGTGTACAGTGCAAAAAAAATTTCAATATATATACGTGACTTCTTTCATTTTATTACTTTATTATTCTAAACAGATGCACCACACTTTTTATACACACGCAAATTTTCAACACGCAACACACGAATTTTGAACTAATTTGTTGCACTTTCGAGTCGTTAATACTTTCAATATGACGCAACCAATAAATGCAATGTTACGCACACCAGCTCACACACGCAACCACATTATCAACGTTACAAATATCACCCAATTTTCACAATTCACGAAAATATATACTTCAAAATGACCAGCACGCATAACTTTGCACAGTAATATAATTTAGTAGAAATGAAGCCAAAATAAGGGGAAAATAAAGTCAGGAGTTTTAGCATCGCGCCGGCGGACAATGGAAAAAATACAAAAATGAACTCAAAATTAAAATTTAAACACGGGACTTTCAGAAATCAAAGCAACAAAATTTAGAATATAGAAATCACAAATTATGCCATAAAAATCCTTACCCTTAAGCCAAGAAACAGATTCACATTTTTAGCGACCACGTGGAGGACCAAAAATCGTTCCATTTTATAGAGAAAAAAAATTTTGCACTTAAAAATCTCACAAAAAAATTAAATTATGCCCGGCCCTCCACCAATTGTCGTAGCCTCTTCTTATATTTACTCAAAAATGATGGGGAGCTACTCGCTTGCAAAGAATGTACCGGGAAATTAATCACTTATTACGCGGCGAGACTACGACGAGGGACGCAGCTAAAGAAAGTACAGAAAATATTACTAATCCGAAACGTTACATGGCTTAAAGGAAGGGAAGGACTCTACACTAACATAATTAAAACTTCCAGAGAATGGATGGCTCATAAATTTATTATATAAAGATAGATAACGTAGTGCTTACACTCTTAGCCCACATGTCCGCCGGCGAGGCCGCATGGCAGTTGCACGTCCTTACAGCTCGAAGGTCACTCCCTGACTCGTCCCAAGTGACGCTATCCTCAAGCGTCAGAGACGCTAAACAACTCATCCCCTCCTAAAGATTCTTAACTCTCCCTACCCCAAGTTCCAACTGTCATCTCAAATCCCGGTGACCAGAGAGACGTATGTCCTATAATCTCTGCATACGTCACATGTATTCCAATTAATCTAACTAGAAGATTTAAAGTTATTTTTACAAATAATTCTGGAGTTATTTTAAATGTAACGTTATTTTGCAAATTAGTTAGCGGACTTCACTTTCATTCGCGCCTTTTGGCACGCAAGTTGTGCGAATCGATCAACTAATGAAGTATTACTCAAACATGTGTTGTTTACATTGCAACCTAAACTAAGGCCGGGAAAGGGCCCTTCCAGGACTCGATCTAGTGGCCAAGACAAACCTAATGCCCACCAGAGCATTACCTAGTGGAATGTTAAAGGACTAGCGTGCCACGATTGGCAGATTTGATATACGACGGCACCACGTGAGTAATGTATGTCTCTGCTTAGACAAATGGATTAACGATAATCCTGCCGCTAGGGGCGCTAGTGTCACCTTTAATCCGCTCGAATGGCGGGAAATTTGAAGCGTCAGGATTAGGGTGAATCCAGATGTCTAAGCGGGACATTTTTTCTTTATTTTTCCTGATACATCTTTTATTATTTATTGACTAAATACAAACATAATATGATGGATAAATTAAATATATAAGAAATGTCCATGATGGGTAAACTTAGGAGCTAAATGGACATGGTGTAATTGTTTTACCTATGGAATAGCACTAATTGGCAAACCTTACAAACCAAAATGGTGCTTTTTTCGACAGCGCGATGCTGGCATAGCGGTGAACTTTGGAAGTAAGCGGTAAAAGCACAGCGCCAGTGCTAAGTAGGTGTACGAACTAAGGAGAGTACGTCCTAAGGAGGTTTACGTACCGAGGAGGCGTAAGTATTGGAAAGTGTATGAGAGGTGTGATGGAGGTGAAGGGATTGGGTTGGAGGCGAAGAAGAGTGCTTTTTCGGCGGTGTTTGGGGCGTGGGCGGCGGGCGCGCGCGTGGTTTGGTTGAGAGGACGAGTTGGATGTGTGGTTTGGTGGTGAAATAGGATGAAGTCATAGGTAAGGGATGTTGGCTATTGATGAATGTGGGTGAAGAGGGGTACATAAGAGAGGATGTGAGGAAATATTCGAAGCGGCAGGATGACATTCGTCGATCCAGATGTCTAAGCGGGGACATTTCTTTTCTTTTATTTATTTAATCTTTTTAACGCATGTTTTATAATTCATGCACTAGTGGTAGAATTAGGAACTAAATGGACACTGGCGGCGCATCCGGCGGCGACTTCTGGCACGCTTTCGCCGGCTCGCGAGCGTGGGGATGGCGGAGGGAAGAGTGAATCTGAGGTTAAAGACAGGTGGCCAACATGGGAGCTAAACAAGATGGCAGAGGTCGGCGGCAAGGGGACTTGATGTTAAAGAGAAGTGACCAACATGGGAGCTAAACAAGATGGCGGAGGTAAGGGGTGGGTCGAGGAGATATGAGACGCGGTGGCGAAAATGCGAACTAAAACAAGATGGCGGAGGCAAGAGCGGATGAGCAGATTTTGAGGTTAAAAATAGGAGATAAGAATGGGAGCTAAAAACCAAGATGGCGGAGGGTCGGCAACGGGGATATGCGGTGGTCAACGTGAGAGCTAAACAAGATGGCGGACGAAAGAGGAGGGTAAGGAGGTTTGAGGTTAAGATTTTTAGGTTAAAACAGGACGTAAGCATGGGAACTAAATCCAAGATGGCGCAGGCAAGGGTGCGGAGGAGGAGATGTGAGGCGCGATGGTAAAAATGGGAACTAAACAAGATGGCGGAGGTAGGAAGTCTAGGATAAAAATAGAGGTATACGTGGAGAACTAAAACCAAGATGGCGTTGGCGTGGTGGCGAAAATGGGAACAAAACAACATGGCGGAGGCAAGAGGTCGAGGGACGAGGAGATTTGAGGTTATGGGTCAACATGCGAAAGATGCCGAACGCAACAGGTGGGGACGAGAGGTTTGAGGTTATGAAAACTAAACAACGGACGCGCGTGTTCAAGGAGACTTCCCAAAAGGAAAATAAATATCATACCATAAACGAGGATGGAAGCGGCAAAGTAACTAACACGAAAGTTGAAAACAAAAAGGAAGGCAGGAAGTGACGTGGCATGTTGTGATTGGAGAAAATAAGACGATTTGTGATTGGTGGAAATGAAACGTGATTGGATTGGACAAAGGAATAAATGAGACGAAGTGCTGGTGATTTGCGGAGGTAGTGATAGTAGCTGTGATGGTTAACGCATCTGTCGGGATTGGAACCCAGTACCAAAACCCAACACATTAATAAAATTACTCCTTGGACCTTCGTTTTGAATGTGACATCACAACATCGAATTAAACGTGAACTATAACGGTATTTTAAATAGGAATGTTGGTGGAATGCGGAGTTCTTTTTATTTTGGGACTCAAACCCGGTACCAAAACACTGAACAATGTATTTCTAAGCCAAACGCTATTTTAAACAGGAATGCTGGTGGAATGTTGAGTTTGTAGTTTGGGACTCAAACCCAGTACCAAAACACTCAACGATATATTCCTACGCCATGCAGGGCCGAAAAATTACCATGCGTGTGGTACTTACCTCTTAGTAGTGTTGATGCGTTACGAAAAGCGCAGCAGTCATGAGCTTCACGCGACGCGAAAAAATAAAAGCAAACTATTTTTGAAAACGTTTAACCAGCTTTAAGATCAACCAACATCACTACGCACTGATATACCTAGGTTTTGTTTAAAACGGTACAGACGCCCTTTGCACAGACGTAATTTAGCTACACCAAAAGCCTGGTACTGGTCCATCGTAATGGTAGCTAGGGTACGTAGGAGCAGGGATCTCATTGCCAGTCAAAAGCGATCGAAAACAGTGTACGACAGACTGACAGACGTGTTTACAGTAACTACTGTCGAGGTGTGAATGAAAGAAATCTGTGGTTGCCGGCAATCCAGCAGAAGCGATAACAAACTTGGTGCTCGTTAACAGGATATTTAAAGCTGCTGATAATTCTAGCTTGCCAAGTCGGATGCGCGCCAGACTGTCGCCGGCGACTCACGGTCACGCTGGCAACAGAAGTCTGCGGCTGCCGATAAGGCTATGTGAAAACTTGGTTTACACGTGCGGTAACAGTAATGCTTTGAAGCTGACGTAACATACACACTGCATGTCATTCAATTAACGTAAAGAAACTTAACGGTTGTTTGACGATAAAGGTGCGTATTCGTTTAGCATAGGGAATGAAAGAAACTGTTGTTTTATGGCAAAAAATTGCTGGTTGGAATAGCCTAGTGAGTAACTCTTTGACTAACGCAAGTGCGAATATATAACACAGTTACAATAGAGTGAAGCATTTGCCTAGTGTAAGACAATGGAAAGCTCTACACAAAAAGTTGTGGCACCCACTCATGCAGGGCTGGAGGAGGAGATAAGTGACGATGAGGGGGTTTTGCAGCTTACTTTTAAAATTCTGCAGCATCGTCAAAGGACACTGAAGAATTTTTTTCGGGTTTTACGGAGACATAAATCTGTGTGTCCGCGATGCCACAGTATGCAGACACAGTGCAGTGGATTTCGCAGGTGTTTAATGATTTTTTAAAATTTGCGAATAAGAACCTACTAGAAAACAGCCCCGGGGTTCTGGGTTTAACCATAACGGATTCCCCTTCAAAGCCATTCAATCTCAGTGTTCGCCGTGTAGATCAAGTGAACTCAGAAGCGATATTACAAAGCATCCAAAAGGTGATGCAAAGTAACAATGTTTTTCTGATGGAGGGGCCAATCAAGATATCTTGTGTGTGGAAGAAAGAGGTCGCAGGTTCGTATTGTAAGCGCTGCGATGAATGCAGAAAGAATAAAGGCATCATAGAAATAAAAACAATGATACCTTATGTATGCCAAGAGCCATTGCAGTGAGCAAAGCACGGACAGACCACGATGTGAATTACCAAACCACTAAGCGGTCTGAGTTTCTCCAAAAGCGGAAGGCGATAGCGTTGGGTGAGGCGCTAGGGAAGACGGAATGTAGGTTTATTCTGGATGAAGTAAAGAGATTTGACACATCTTTAAAAGAGTATGCCATCACGTTCTTTGGAGACCACACTGCTTCAAACGTGCTGTACAAATCCCAGACGCCGGAAAAAAGAACATCGATGTGATGCTCCACGATGGGCATGTTAACGCCATAGTAGACCTGCACAAATGCTTTCGGTGCAGGCCTACTGCAGGAGGTGCAACCATCCGTATAAGCATAAAACGGAGTACCACCGCTGTGACCAACTATGCACGAAATGCCACAAACCGTACTTTGACAGATTTGACATTACGAGCATTGTAATGCATGTTATCGAGATTTCAAGGGACAGCTATGTTTTCCACAACACTTGGTAAAAGGGGCTCTTTATCCGAAAGGCCTGTCCGTTTGCGACGTAGAAAAGGTGAGCCGCTTGTGCAACAAACTGGTGAACACGAGGCTGAGAAAGACCTCCCACCAGTGCGGAGAAGTATTCTGTAGTAACTATAAGTTGCATGTGCTTCCCAATCACAAGTGCTGCTTTCAAGCATACCGTGCCCCCAATTGTCGAAATCGGTACCTTTTTGTATTTATCGATTTGAATGTACTCAGGAAACGCTGTATTTGGACAAAGCGGGTACGTTTGTGCACGTGCCAAACCTGTGCGTGCTTTATCAAGTTTGTCCGTTTTGCATCGACGAAGACAACAAAATACGCACTGCATGGAAAGCGGAGTCAAGGAACTGATGTTTATGGACCAATCGATAAACCGCTTGTTTGAGCACATTCCCCAGCCCAGGTTTCAAGGTTGGGACGTGATCGTCATTGCACACAACCTCAAGAGCTACGACGGACAATATCTGTTGCAGTACATGTGAGCGAGCTAAACTGGGCGCCCGAACTCATGAATGGCACAAAGATATACAAAATGAAGCACGGTGACGTCAATTTTGTGGATTCGCTCAACTTCATACCCATGCCACTGGCTCGATTTTGCGCAGACTTTTCAGTTGAAGGTAGGCAAAGGCTATTTTCCTTACCTGTTTAACAGGAAGGAAAACGAGACATACGTGGGACCCATGCCTAACGAAGATTTTACTGTCCAGAGGCCATGTCCGTAGAGGTTCGAAGAGCCTTCGACCAGTGGCACGAAGAGAAGATCGCCTCCGGATATGTTTTGACATGAAAGCCGATATAGTGACGTATTGCAAAATGGACGTGTTCCTTTTAAGTCCGGAGTATTACAGTTTAGAAAGGAGTTCCTTGACGAGAACGGCATCGATCCTTTTAGAGAATGCGTCAACATCGCACAAACGTGCATGAACGTGAACAGAAAGCGCTTCATGCCAAAAGACAAGATTGCCGTTATACCCGGAGGCGGGTACCGTCTGGCGGACAGGCAATCGCGCAAAGCGTGTATTTGGTTAATCTTGGGTGGAGCGGCAAGAAAATGTGACCATCACGCACACAATGAGTGGACGAGAACTCATTATCGAAGGTCACGGGGAATAAAACCATGGCTTCTAGATACGAGAGTACCGAGATCACGAAGAAGATGAGGGATGCCGGCCATGCCGTTGTGGAAATGTGGGAGTAAGAGTTCAACGCCATGATGAAGGCGAATGAGCAACTAGCACACCATGCCGAACATTTTCCCATTCCGCAACAATTCAACCTTAGGATGCCTGTTTCGTGGGTGGCACCAACTGTACCAAGACGTATTGCGAGACCTCTGGAAATACGAAAGTGTTTTATTACGACGTATGCGGCCTGTACCCGTTCGTGAACAAGACGAAGCCCTATTCGGTGGGTCACCCAAAGATTCACGTGGATCACTTTCCGCGCTTAAAAGACGTGCGGGGAGGCATCGTCAAGTGCACATTCTTACCGCCTCAAAGGCTTTATCACCCTGTGCTACCGGCGCGCATTAACGGAAAACTGATGTTTCCGCTGTGTCGCGCTTGTGCAGAGGCGGAAAACCAAGAGGAGTGCCATCACGAAGATAAAGACAGGTCCATGACGGGAACCTGGGTCGTTGACGAGATCAAGGTCGCCATGGAGGAAGGATAACGATTATTGCAGGTCCATGAGATATGGGAGTACGAAGTGGTGCAATACGACCCAGGCACCGGGGAGAACGGTCTCTTAGAGGACTACGTCAATGCGTTCCTAAAGATCAAGACCGAAGCCTCCGGTTGGCCCTCAGATGCCGACACCCCTGTCGCAAAGAGCAATACGTAAAGCAATCCTTTGAGCGCGAAGGCATTGCGCTGGATCCTCAAGCCATTGCCGAAAATCCTGGCAGGCGAGAACTGGCCAAGTTGATGCTCAACACCTTTCGGGGAAAATACGGCCAGAGGGACAATTTGCCTAACAGCGAGCTGTGATGATGATGAGATGCGGTTTAAGCGCGTTAAACAGCTAAGGTCATCAGCGCCCTTACAAAGTATAAAAGGTACAGTCCAAAAATAAAACTCCGATAAAAAAACCGCATAATTAAAAACGGGACACAAACTCGCGATGTCCAAAGGTAAAAAACAAAACACAAAATTCCAAAAACGACCACACTAAAAGCATGGTCAATAAAACAGTAAAACAACGTGTCTAGAACTGCAGAATGCGAGGGACACGAGCGCCAGATGTCCATTGGGGAGGAGATGCCCCATTTAAAAGACAATATAAAATCACACAGTCAAAAGACGCTCAGCGCATCAAATGCGTCGGCTAAAGCCAATGTCACTGATAAAACGTAAAAGACATTCTACAGCACGCGCGTCGTCTGCCAAAACGTTGGCTAGGCCAACAGACAGACCAACACGTGCGCGCAACGTAGCGAAAACTTGACACTCTTGTAAAATGTGCGCACCGTTAAGGGCGCATCACACTGCTCACAGAGTGGTGCGGGGTCACCACTGAGCAGGTATCTATGACTAAAAAAGCAATGTCTGATTCGTAAACGAGCTAAAAGTACCTCTTCCCGACGACACAAACGAGAAGAGGTACCCCAGACTAACGGAAGAGGTTTAACCTCCCGCAACTTGTTCCCCCTAAGACCCGCCCACTCATCGCGCCAGCGCGAGAGGATACGGTAGCGTAAAACAACATAAAAATCTGAGGAAGGAACACTACAGATAAAACATCTGGGTGATAAAATGGCCGATTTCGCAGCGGCGTCGGCAGACTCGTTGCCTGAGATGCCCACATGACCTGGAATCCACATGAAGGACACGCTGCTGCCAGAAGCACCAAGCGAGTGGAGCAGGTCATGGATGCTCTGTACGAGCGGGTGGTAACTATACAGCGCGTGAATACTCTGAAGGGCACTCAGAGAGTCCGTACAAACAACACAGCGCCGTAAGACGTGGCGCTGAATGTATAAAACACATTGATATATACTACAAAGGTCCGCGGTATAAATCGAACATTGTCCAGGTAAACGAAAAGTAAAACTCTGTGCACCAAAACCAAAGGCACATCTTACTCCAACATCAGTCTTAGACCCATCGGTATATATAAAATGACAGTCCCCGAACTGCGCCTGTAGTTCTAAAAAGGCGGATCTAAGGACAGAAGCAGGGGTCTCATTTTTCGGCATCGCGTTAACCCAAGGTGACAGTGGGCCTCAGCGCGCGACCATGGAAAAAAACGCGTTTCCCCCCGCTGAAGGGCCGGGGCTGGCGTAACGTCCAAATGCCGAAAAAGTTGACGAAATCGAACCCCTGAAGGGAGCAATGCAAAGGAGCTAACTAAATATTGCCGATCAAGCGAATCCTCGTAAACTATCGGGAAGGACGGGTGGTCAGGCAAGCTGGAGAGTCGACAAGCATAGCTGCACAAGAGCATCTCACGCCTGAAGGACAGCGGAGGCTCTGCAGCTTCAGCATATAGGCTAAGTACAGGGCTGGTTAGAAAGGCCCCTGTAGCGACCCTTATGCCACGATGGTGAATGGCATTCAATCGACGTAATACAGATGGACGCGCCGACGAATGGACAATGCACCCGTAATCAAGCTTGGATCGGACCAAAGAGCAGTAAAGGCGAAGAAGGACGGTCCGATCAGCTCCCCAGGATGTGCCACTTAAAACACGCAAAAGATTAAGAGAACGGTCGCACTTTGCTTTTAATAAGGAAACTTGCGACGTCCAACACAACATCCTATCAAAACTCAACCCCAAGAATTTCACCTCGTCTGCAAACGGAAGCATCTCCGGCCCAAGATAGAAAGAGGGCGGAGGGAAATATTTCCGGCACCAGAAGTTGACGCAGACGGATTTTTCGGCGGAAAATTTAATGCCGTTAGCGTTACTCCAGGCGTAGAGACGGGCGATATAACACTGGAGCCGGCGTTCGAGGAGACAGGTCCGCCGCGAACTGCAATAAATGGCAAAATCTTCAACAAAAAGGGACGATGAAATGCCAGGTGGAATAAATCAACAATGAGGTTGATAGCAATTGCAAAAAGTGTGACACTGTGTACAGAACCCTGCGGTACTCCGTTCTCTTGAACAAAACGACTAGATAAAACCGAGCCAACACGAACACGAAAGACGCGGTCCGTTAGAAACTCCCGAAGAAATATGGGAAGACGACCGCGGAAATTCCATGCATGGAGTGTACGTAAAATGCCGCCCCTCTAACAAGTGTCATAAGCTTTCTCCAGGTCAAAAACTACAGCCACCGGTTGACACTTTCTCAGAAATCCGTTCATAATATGCGTCGACAGAGACACCAGATGGTCGACGGTAGAGCGATGGCGACGAAATCCACACTGAGCGTTCGCCAGAAGTTTCTGAGACTCAACCCACCATGTCAACCGCCCGTTGATCATGCGCTCCATCACCTTGCAAACGCAACTAGTGAGGGAGATAGGGTGGTAACTGGAATGTAGTTGGCCATCCTTACCAGGCTTAAGTATAGGGACAATGGTGGCTTCGCGCCAAACGGAAGGAAAAAAGCCGTCATGCCAAATACGATTATAGACCCTTAAGATAAAGCGCTTACTGTCGGCTGAAAGGTTGTTTAACAGCAGAACATGAATGTCATCCGGCCCAGGAGCGGAGTGCCTAGAGCAATGAAGAGCGTGCTCGAGCTCCCTCATTGTAAAAAGGGCATTATAACTTTCCGCATTATCAGACCGAAAATTATAGGTTGCGGAATCCAGCCGGTCTTTGATAGAGCGAAAGGCATAAAGCGATTAAAAGACTCGACAAAACCAGTCCACGATGCCTTCTTGCTATCCTGAATAATGCGACGAGCCCCGGCGCGCGATTGTTTAAAAGTCACGAAATTATCAAGTGTAGGGTGTCGCCGAAACACCCTAAGTGCAGTTCTACGGGCACGAACGGCGTCCCGACAATCCTCGTTCCACCACAGAACAGGCAGTCGCCGAGGTTGATAGGATGAACGGGGAATTGCGCGTTCGGCGGCAGAGAAAATCGTAGACGTAGGGTGCTGCACTAGCTGGTTAATGTCGTGAAGTGCTGGTCGTCAAAATGCACGAGGCTGGAATACAAGCTCCAGTCGGCTTTTCTGAAAATCCAGGTAGGTATTCTGGAATGCTGTACGTGGTGTGACAGAAGAGAAACGATGCAGGGGTAATGGTCGTTGGAGTAGGTGTCAGCGACGACGTTCCACTGCAGACGACTAGCAAGCTGGAGTGAGCAAACGGCAAGGTCTAAGTTAGAAAATGTATCCGAAGAATCAGAAAGAAACGTAGGCTCACCTGTATTGAGAAGAGAGTGATTGAACTGATCAAAAATGTCAGAAAGATGAGTTCCCCTCGCACAGGCCCTTGGCGAACCCCACAGGGGGTGATGGGCATTAAAATCTCCCAACAGAATAAATGGTGTTGAGAGAGCGGACAGAAGAGCTCGAATGGCCGCGGGAGCAAGGGGAGACGATGGAGGTGAATACACAGAGCAATCAGGAAACAAAAACCCGGGTAACTGAAATCTAATGGCAACAGCTTGCACGTCGGACGTAAAAGTCAGACGTTGAAAATGAACGTCATTACGCACTAACAACATGACACCTCCATAAGCAGGAGTACCCTCCTCCGGTTCAAGGTCGTAGCGAACCGGAGTATATCCTCGGAGACCAAAACGATCATGAGGGCGAAGCTTAGTCTCCTGCAAACACACGACCATAGGCGAATGGGAACGCAAAAAAAGTTGCAGTTTCGCCATATGCGATCGTACACCACATACATTCCAGGTCAGGATAGCCATTAAAAAGGGATAAACTGTCTACTTAGAAGGGCGGCTTTAAATTACCTTTTTTTAACCTTTGGGCTCGGGCTTTTGGTATGGAGGTGGTCCGACTCAATAGCCACCTTGAAGGGAGGGACCACAGGCTCAGAGCCAGAAACGCCGAGAAGCGCTTCTGGGTGGCGATGGGTGAGGGGTGCCGCTGAGTGCGGCTTGTCCCAGGAACTTCCTGGCACTGCGACCTCCGAGGAGGAGAAGGTGAACTTTGCTTACTGTGAACACGCGGAGGGTCTTTTAAAAAGTCTTGTCTTTGAAGTTTCTGCTTCATTTTTTCTCAGTGGCTGGTGGCATCATAGACTTTCGACCAGGTTTATAGGTCTTTGTAACAGTAGCAGACTTGGAAGCCCGGATGGTAGTGGCTGTCAATGCAGTCATGGTCCAAGTTTGAGTCCCAGCATCCTTCTGGGGTACTGGAGAGGCAACAACAGAACTGAATGTTCCCGATCGCAGGAGCGAAGGTTGGCGCGCATGGTAACGCCTCCGGGCTTCGGCGAAGGAGAGTTTCTCCTTTACCCGGATCACCTGGATCGCCTTCTCGTCCAAATACCGCGGACAGTTGCCAAATGAAGCAGAATGAGACCCTTTGCAATTGACGCAGACGGGGACTGTTGAACACGCACCTTCGTGTGAGGGCTGGCTACATGTTGCACATATGTTAACGGCACCCTTACATGAGACTTGCGTATGCCCAAAACCTTGGAATTTAAAACAACGCAGAGGTCTAGGAATATAAGGCCTCCCAGAAATCCGCTCGTACCCTGCGAAAATGCTCGTGGGCAAATCGACGCCATCAAATGTTAGAATCAGGGTACGAGTGGGTACCAATACGCCGTCGTGTTTGGCCTGCACTCGATGCACTGCTGTCACCTTTTGATCGGATAGATATTCGACTAGGTCCTCGTCCGATATACCATCGAGGCTATGCGTGGTAACGACGCCCCGACAGGAATTCAATGTGCGGTGCTTCTTCACACGGATGGGATAACCGTGGAGAAGCGTAGCGTGCAACAAGGTCTTACTTAGCTGATCGGACTTAGTTTGTGCCAATAAGGAACCATTCCGTATACGAGTGCAGGACTGAACCGCACTAGCAATTGCATCAATGCCCTTCTGAATTATAAAAGGGTTCACGTTCTCAAAGCTTTGTCCTTCTTCTTTTCTTGAAATTACCAAGTAACAACCAGATGTCGGCGGCGTTACTTCCGTTACAATAACTTTACGGCGCTTGTTGGAAATAATGGAGAAAGGGGGTTCCATAGCGAAATAAATCCTTCAATATTGCAACCGTCTCCGACCTCGGGCTCTGGCTTCCCGGGCGTTACCCCGGCTTGTGTGAGTGGCCTATCTATACCAGACTCAATCCAGGGTCACATCTCCCAGAACATAGACAGAGGGACCCAATCGCCGTCAGAAGTCAGCAGCTCATGCAATGGCCCCCCTTGGGACTGCAGTTGAACAGCGGATACGAACACAAACCCTACATGACGACCCCAGGTGGTGGGGATGACGCCATTACCCACTCACCCAGCTGCGCACCCAGTGCGCGGGTATCCGTCAGGCTGTGTCCACGGAGGATTAAAAGAAAAGATAAAATAAATAAAACTGTGTGGGCGTTTCGCACGCAAGGTTGGCCGGCGAGGAAGAAAAAGAGATGTGCGAATGTCGTGGTGCGAAATGGTCGGAAAGTGACAAGGGAAGAAAAAAACGATGGCGAGGCGCGGTATGAATGTAATGCAAAGAACGCACGAGAGCCTCCCTTGTGTCCCCCGGTCACGAGAACGAACCCACCTCGACCGGACGGGAATGAAGCGATGAAGATAGCGATGAGTGGCTCGGGAACCCCCGGGTACACCAAACCCGTATTCACATAAGGTGAGCTCCTAGGGGAACAGCGAGCTGGTGGACCGCTACGATAGGCTGCTCGATTTGCTCAACGACCCGGGAGTAGAGGTGCAATCGTACATGCCTACCACGGACGAGATGATGTACGTGGTGTGGAGGTACTGCGAGCAGAGTCCCCGGTTGAACTCCACGACCAACGCTGTCATTGCGGCCTACACCACAGCACACACGCGCCTAGTGCTTTTTACATACCTGAAGCGACTTGGAGAACGGGTGTGCTACTTCGACACCGACTCCATCATCGCCACCGCGGCACCGGGGAAGTGGATGCCATCTTGGGGGCGCTTCCTGGGCGACATTACGGACGAGCTGGAGAAGTACGGGCAGGGTGCGTACATCTCTCGCTTTTCCTCCACGGGGCCACAGAGCCATAGCCTCAAGATCAAGTGTCCCGAAGACGATAAGGCCTTCTCTGTGTGCAAGATCAAGGGCATCACGCTTAATTCTGTCAACTTGAAGCGCGTGAATGCCGACGTGATTCGCGACGTGGTTCTTCGCGACCGCTTTAGGGAGGTGACCACAGGGGAACACAGATTTCTAGAAAACCCGGTTGGGATGTGGTGATCCAGCCCAATGTCAAAACCTTTCACATGGTAGTAAGCAAGCGCGTGCTAGTCGATAACTTTGACTCCTATCCTTACGGGTATAAGAGAAGGCGCGATTAAAGGTGCATCATAAAATGTGACGATCCTTCACACTGAGGTTCATTTACGCACTAAACCCACTTAGAGGCACAATGCTCTTGGGCAGAGACCCTATGTTCTCGGACAACCTCAGGCAATTTATTTTCCCCTGCAGCATGCTAATTGCTGGGAACTTCGCGATGCGGAAAGTCCACCTTTATTAAAACCTTTATACGCAACGCGCGCCACATTTTTGACTACGTGCCTAAAAAGGTCCTGTGGTGCCACCCTACGGAATATTCTCCAAAACTAGGCCGCTTTCCAGTGATATGCGAAACGCAAGCGGGCATTCCGGAATTGCGATCGGCGCGAGAGAACTACCTCGTGATTCTAGATGATCTTATGCTTGAAGGTGGAGGGAACCGCGTGTCCGTTTTTTTCACGAGACATTCGCATTACAACCGCTTTGGGATCATTTACATTCTGCAAAATGTTTCCTCAGCGAAAGAAATATAGAACTATTTCCCTAAATTCCAATTATATCGTGGTGTTTAAGAACAACCGAGACAAGATGCAGATCGAAATGCTGTGCCAGCAGATTGAACTTAGGAATTATAGGCTTCTGCTGGAAGCTTTTGTAAAGGCTACCGAGCATCCGCACGGCTATCTGGTGCTGGACTGCACACAGTATACACCCGATAGGTACAGATATCGAACTAATGTGTTGCCGGAAGATACTCTCTCTTACTTAGTGCCCAACGAGTGTAGATTTTAAATAACGCGTTAAAGTGGCAACGCTGCCATTGTGGTTCAAGCATGGCTAGAAGAAGGTTGAGCAATGCGAAACTCAGCAGTCCGCTGGTGGCGAGACAACACGGAAATTTAACTGTTACAGCATAGGCGAAGCCTACTCTGCGAAAAAAGTTACTAAAGCAGGCTAGCCCAGAACTGGTGATAGCCGTTTCAGAATGCATGTTGAACGTGACTAAGGGCAACGTGCCATTACCGGTCAAGAGCCTGAATCATTTAAAAAGCCATAAAACCGCGTGTAGAAAGTTAGTCGACAAGAAACTGTCGTTGAAGAAGAAGAAAAAAGATCTTGGTGCAAAAGCAGGGTTCTGGCCGGCATTCATTTTACTCGTGCTGGCCTCGCTAGGTAGCGCTCTCATATCAAAGTTTTCGTGATGAAGTACGGTAAGAAAATAGTGGTAGCGCCGCAGCCCAAAACGGTTGATAAGCTTCACACGATAG
Source organism: Deroplatys truncata (assembly GCA_030765065.1). Lineage (NCBI taxonomy): Eukaryota > Metazoa > Arthropoda > Insecta > Mantodea > Mantidae > Deroplatys > Deroplatys truncata. The sequence continues at coordinate 281,972,171 of CM060990.1, forward strand.
ACAAATCCATTTACAGGTTAGCCAAAGAAATGGATAGCGTGCACCGAGCAAAGCTATCCCCAACGAAAAGTGGCAACTACTGAAATATAAATTGGGAAACTATCTGAGACTCGTTACACAAGTGAGACAGCCTTACCTGCAACGTGACGATGAAGACGATGTTCATTTGGACTACGTTTACGAAGACGTAGAGGTGAAACAAGAACCGAAGATATTCCAATAATCGTCTACCAATAAGGCGAGGCCTAAACCTACGTTCCCCAGAAAACACAAGAAAACCCCCAACTATAACCTTCGCAAGCAAAGGTGGCAAACTTTGTAGAAGTAAATGATGGGGTGGACCGCCATAAAGCGCTATGACGACCGGCCAGAACACTATGCAGAGTTAGGCACCGCAAACGCGCTTCTCAAAGCCACAGGTTAACCAAAGTCTAGAACTGAGTCCTTTCTTCGAACCCAAGACAGCCACACCTTTCACAAACCGGTGAGAAAACGGTTTCCCACCAGATACTATCAAGTATGCAATATAGGCGATCTTTGGGAAGCATATCTTAACGTGATGAATACCGTCGAGGACCACAACCAACCGTACGTATACATTTTAACCGTGATTGACGTATTCTCCAAGTACGCCTGGGCAGTACCTTTACAAACAAAGGTAGGCACCGAAGTCACGCAAGCCTTTAAGACCATTATTTCCGAGCTCGTTCCGAAGGTGCTGCAAACCGACAAACGCACCGAGTTCACCAACAAGGCGTTTCGCGATTTTCTAAGCAAACACGCCGTGCAGCATTACACCACTAAAATAGGGTCAAAGCCAGCGTTGTAGAACGCTTTAACCGTACCCTTAAAATCAAGGTGTGGAAGTATTTCACGCACAAACACAGTTATAGATACGTGGAGGTTCTACCGGAGTTGGTCAAGCCGTACAACAGTTCCTATCACAGATATACAAAAATGACCCCAAAAAGACATCAACGCTTCCAACATTTTGCAAGTCTACCACAATTTTTACGCTGGCAGGCGCATGCTTGAAACCAGGGCAGTTAAATTTAAAGTCGGAGACCACGTCCGTATTTATAAAGAAAAAATGAAGTTCAATATGCGGTACGAGCAAAATTGGACAGACGAAATCTTTCAGATTCCAAGGTCGTGCACGGATCGCCGGTGGTATATAAACTGAAGGACATAGCCGACGAAGACATACACGGCAACTTCCACGCCGAGGAACTGCAAGAGGTAGCGCTTCCCAAAACGATTCAAGTAGACCACATTGTGCACACAAGAGGTAGCGGTAGCAACGAGCAGTTTTTGGTCAAGTGGAGAGGATATCCTTCCAAATTCAACTCTTGGGTTCAGGCTTCGACCGTTCAATCGCTATGATTAAAACCCAACCCTTTTCCATCACCCTTGTGAGCAACGCGTCCATGGACCATTTCACAGACAACACAGCGGCCAAATTTTCAAATATCTTGCCAGAAAGAATCGTGCTGCAGGGAGAATGGGAGGTGAAACTCCAAAAGGTTAGGTACCCCGTTAAATTTTATAATGTTGCAAAGCACATTATAAAAGCACAAAGAACACCATGACGCGCCAGCCCACGCGTTCCAAGTATAGTTTACATATGACCGAAGCCATTCAGCACCATCCAAAAGAGTTGGTAATCAGCATAAACGCTGTTATTTACGACCATCTCAATGTATAAGATTTTTTCGTGTACAACGAAGTCGAAGGAAAGGCAAGCGTGAACGATGCGGCCACTCATCCTGCTATGTTACCGACATTGCACTTGAAGGCATTGTAGAAAACGTGGTGCGTTCCAAAATGCGGCTTACCCCTGTGAAAATGGATTACCTCTGCGACGCGCCCGTCAAAACCGCAATATGCCTTGCCATCAAAACAGGAGGCTAAGCCGCTACATAGTGCGCCTAAGCCGACAGAAACTCCGCCAACCACCCCGAACGCAAACGCCCCCAAACCACAAACTGCGCCAACCACCCCGGATGTAAACCCCCCAAAACCGATGGAAGCTGCTGCACCCACCGAAACTAAGCACCTCATTTACAGTTTGCTACTGTCTCCGGCTCTAGCAAAAATGCTCGGCTTCGAGCCCTTTACCAACCTTGTGCTTCACACAGACGCTCCACACCCCGTAGATCCGCATATGGGATTTCCTTACAACATGTTCATTTACTGCAATCTAGTATTTTCACAAGTGGTGGGCGATACCTTTGTACAGTTCATAGAGGGCGTGGCGGTGGAATACGAAAAAAAGCTACAACACGTACATGACCGATGAAAAGTCATTTTTCCTCTGAATTGGGTACCTCTCATACAACAAGATTTCAAGACCGTCAACATATATTTAAGGAACGGTTTTGGCGATATGTTGCCATTTGTTGACGGACTTTCCTCCACTATAGTTCTCACCTTTCGCCCCAAACAGCAATAATGGGTGTGCATACCGCCACGCAGTACTATGTCAATCAGGCTGGTGGCGCTTTAGACGACCGAAATTTCGTTCTCTACAGAGGTAGTTGCTATCAAAAACGAAACGGCCTGCTTTCCGCCCTAGGCGGCGTTTTCAAAACCATTCTTCCGTTTCTCAAAAGCGGGGCAAAGACCGTAGTAAAGGAGGCACTGAAAGTAGGCGCAAACGTACTTCCTGACGTGGCCGCTTCCGCTTAAGGCAAGACTTAAGGAGGCAGGTTCGAATCTCAAGCGAAAAGTATACGAAAAGATGCGCTCTATGCTGGTTTCGGGCATGAGGCGCATCAAGAGAATAAAACGCATCAAGAGAATAAAACGCACAAAATCCAAGACATTCGCGTATTCTAAGCTGTAGGCGAAATGTGCAAGACATCTTTTCGTAATGGCCGAAGCAACCGTTCACATGAGCTCAGAGCTGGACCTCTTTAGAGACCTTCCTGTTCAAATCAACGTAGAGGAGATTCGTTTCATTCACCTAAATCCAGAAAATACTATCATAAAGAATGCTCTCATCACCTTCCGTTATTCCGGCAATGTCGACGATTACCTGGACATGACCTATGTGAAACTAGGGCTGTTCGTGAAGATCGTGGATGGCGAAAGAAAAGCGATCGCTTCAGAGGATAACGTCACCTTGGTCAACAACGCCCACAGTTCCCTCTTTCAGCAAGTGGAAGTGTCGCTAAACGTCATCGTTTCCATGCCGCAACCCGACTACCCTTATAGAACGTACCTCGAAACTCTGCTCAATTATTCTAAGGATGCCATGAACTCCAGTCTGGAGGCCTCCCTTTGGAAGATGGACATCGCGGGCATCATGGACACGTTTGCGGCCAATCAAGGTTTTCTGTGGCTGCAGGGAGTTACCATGGGAGGTAAAGTCATACACCTCATTGGGTGCCTCTCCAACGCACGTTTTAGACAGGAACACCTGCTCCTTAATAATGTCAGCCTCACCATAAAGTTAGCTCCCTCCTCTCCTCAGTTTTATCTGTTTACCGAAAATAAGGATTTTAAAGGGTCCGCGGAAATTCATACTGCCACCCTACAGCTGAGAGCCGTCAGGCCGTCTCCCACCATTAAACTTGCTCATCAGGTGGTCTTGGCAAAAAGCAACGCAAAGTACTATCTCAGGGAGGTCAGCTTTCACGCACTCAGCATTCCCAAGGAAAGCAGTAACATGAAGTTTCACGACGTTTTCATAGGACAAATTCCCAGAAAAGTGGTAGTTGCCATGGCGACGGACAAAGCATACAACGGCGACTATACTAAAAACCCGTACCATCTTCAGCACTTTAACTTGAATTCGTTTCAAATGTACGTCAATGGCCAGCCCTTCCCCTACCAAACCCTACGACCGAAATTTGACGATGGGCATTTCATCGAGTATTTCAAACCCTGCAAGATGATCTCGGAAATAATTTTAAACACGAAGGTCGCTCCATTTCTAGAAAACAATACCGACAGGGATACACGGTCATGGCCTTTGATCTCACTGCAGACATGAGCGCAAACGATTCCTATATCTCTGGACTTAGACATGGCACGGTGTCTATAAGTATAGGCTTTCAAAAACAGCTAACAAAGCCCATTTTCGTTCTGGTGTTGGCGGAGATACATCGCACCGTCGAAATCGATGTCAATCGATCCATTTTGATATCAAGAACACGTTTCAAATGCACAAATTTCTATCCAACTGTCCCTTTATGCGTCCCTAATTTCTTGGGGTTTACCCCTGCGATAGACCACCCATCAGACATGAAAAGCTGCTGTTGGCCCTTGTCGCCAATAGCGATCCTAGCACTAAAGCGGTTAAACATTGGGTCTGCTTCTTTGTCGGCAAGAACGGACGTGGAGAATTCTTTGATAGTTACAGTATAGGTCCAATTTCGCCTCAGTTTCTAAACTTTTTGAATCGTACCTGCGGCCCTACATGGTCGCAAAATATTAGAAAGCTGCAAGGCTACGACAGCACCACATGCGGTCATTACGTCATCGCTTACCTGCCTCACCACTGCTCCGGCCTAGCCAAAGAGAGCTTTTCCGAATTTAACGCCATCAACTACCACCGTAATGACTCGACATTCTCCACACCTACAAAGACGCGTGTCTCGCTCAGTGCTCGTATCCTTATCAAAATTTCCAGTCTTTGAAGGTGAGTATCGAAAACATAGGCTTCAACTATGCGTCGACAAAAAATGCTTTGGTACTTTCCAATATGCTTAATGTTTTGTGTCCTGTGCTTTTCAGAACGCCATTCTGCTCGTATAAGTCCACTACGTGCTGACGACGGTACGCCGCGATGTCTCAACACATGGACATGCAACACAGGTAAGGTTTCTGCACCTAGTTCAGTGCACGTTACTCTTTCTGTTTTGTCTCTAAGGGCTTAAGACGTATGTTCTTGTTGCAGTTCCATGCAGACGCCTGTAAAGAAGAAGCCAAAAGTAACCACCGACGGTGCGTTTGACCCGTACATCATAAACACACGGCAGCAGCAGCCCGAGATGGACTCAGCACACACCAGCTGCAACGTTCCGCAACCAGAGATCCTCGAGGTGCCTCCAGTTCTCGCCCAAACGTCCGAGATTCGCTGATATCGGGTGACGTGCGCCCGCATGGAGTCGTTCAACAGAGCGTACGCGTCCAAAGGACCGCTTAGCGTGGGACCATTATCGGACATTTACTTCCTCAACCACGCTCAAACCAAGTCGTGTGCGTGGGATTTTGCCTCTGCCGAAGTACCCACTGGTGGTCACCGTCGCCAGGTGCGGCATGCGCCAAGCGGCGGTCATGAACCCTGCACAGTGGCTCAGGCTTGTCGAAGCAGCACCTGTGATTCGTCGTGGCATGAGCGTCCTTTACAGGAGCTCCAGCTCGGCGGAAACCTCACCATCGTCTTTAGGAACCGTTTCGGAAGGCTAACACTCTGTATCACAGGCGCACAAAGGCATGCCGTTTCGCTTAATCTGGAGGAATGGTACGTGCTTAACGCCCTGCAGAAGATCGTCTGCGACATCCTGCATCACAAGAAGAAAGAGGAGGTGGACGTGCAGAATCACATCTTGGCTTACAAGCGGTATTGCGTTCTGCGCACGTTCACCACGAAGAAACCATGAATTTCTCCAGGTTCACAAAGTGGATACGCAGCGCCGTTTTCAGAACCTACCTGGAAGTGGAACATCATCTCAAATCGTACTACCTGCGGCACATGCAAGAGGTCGCATAAAGGAGAGGATATGACGGATCTGCAAATCAGTCTCTTCAAACACGTCTGAGCAAGCGCAGGTCATGGGATACCTCAACTACGTATCCGTGTACTGCGATGGATTTATGGTGATTAATCATTACGAGTTGCAAGGACACCCCAAAAAGAATACACTTTATGCACTGCACTTCGTCGATGAACGCTACGACGACCCATCACCGTCAAGTGCCATAGCTGCGAGGAAAAAATTCACTACGTCATATCCAACATCAGCTTGCAAGATACTGATTTTAAAGCAAGCTCCCGTGAGGTCGACAAGGGTCACAAAAGCGTCGAAGATGACGAACCAGATCAGTTATTCCAATTTGTTCCCAAGAGGAACCTATACATCGTATTCTAGGAACAATACATCTCATCGGTTAAAATGCTGCACATGAGAAACGACGGACTCACCTGCTACGGGAAATGTTTGGCCGTGCATTTCGGCAATGTCTCACTTTATATCCTATCCGATCATATCCACGGGGATTGTATGTTCAGCGCCGACGAGAAAAACAGTGTCCTCGTGCAAGATGAAGACGAAGGCATGGGAATAAGCTACTCAAAAGCAACCTCTGGTGGTCGAAACATTAAACCATTTCACCGGATATAACTGCTCCCTCCATGAGAGCACTATGACATACATCCTGTGGTTTTTTTCAAACGCGTCATATACGCATACACGACGCTCTCAGGCTCAGTTGCTGTGGATTGCTCAGGTGTGGCATGTTAGACGTGCCGTGCACAACGCATCACTGCACCAATTGCTTTCATCCAGCGTGCAGCTGCAATCTGCGAGGAGCACTCACGTACTCGTGTACCAGGTGCCATCAAGGATTCTACGAAAATCTCGTCCAACTTGCTCAGCGCATCCAGTGCTTTCTGCGCAAGTACAACAGTAGGAAGAGTACTGCACCTAGAAAATGCCGCCGCATCGAGGTTCTACGCCAAGTTCTTCTGCAAAAACGTTAAGCAGACGTCGTGTGGCACCAGCTTTCTTTAGAAGCACGAAAAAAAGTCTACGCTCCATATCGCAGGTGCAAACAACATTACAATCACCTAGACACAGGTGCTCCATTTTGTGAAAAAATTGCCGACCATGTCCCAAGACGCTCTTCGACAACTAGACAACCTAACCTGCAGCGCCAATACCGTCAGCGTGTCCGCACTACAATTAAACGTGCCGTACCTTGTTCGACAAGTCAAGTCCGTGGACACCAAGTACGGCACAAAGACCGCTGTGAAGCTCGACAACGTGATGCAGTAATTTGTATCACAAATTACTTAAATGTAAATAATGATTGTAATATGAATGTGCATTTTTGTGACATTGATTTCAGATGTTTATTAATTGTAATTATTATTGGGAAATAAGTTTATACGGCCTTACTGAAACTGTCAATAATAGCGTGCGATAATGCAGCGAGGGGGGGTGAGCTGTTTATCATTATTGGAAACGAGGAAGTTACGTAATGTTGGCGCGTTTTCGGTAGAAACTTCTGGAATATTTGCTCCCTAATGCATATGTATTCATAATTTTCATTGGATATTAAAGTAGACGCTAATGTTGGCGCGTTTTATTAGCCAATTGCAGCTCAGTTATAATCTTTAGACGTATCTGGATGACGGCGTATAAATAGGCTAGGTTTGAGGTAAAGTCAGTCAGTCCTTCAGTTCGCCGAAAGCATTCATACATTACACGTCGTATTTAGTTCAGTTCATCAAAAATCTGTGTACACTACACGTCGTCTTCAGTCAGTCAGTTCGTCGAAAGTATTAGTTCGTCATACATCGGAGATAGATTCACAAGTTACGCGCAGCAGAATTATGAAAGATCTAAAATATGGTAAAGTTAATTATACAAAAGGTTGAAGTACGTTGATTAAAAGTGATCAGTAAGAAGTTATTATAACAGTTTCAGTTTCGCGAGTATCTAGATCAATATGTAAAAGTGATAGTGAACTTGTTCGACAATAAAAATTATAAAACAAATTTCTTCATCAGTGTTCTTTTTGGATAAAAGATTCCTTTCCGTTTACACAACCCTGATCAAGACACATGTTCGACCCAAGATAAGATAATAGCTAGCCGGAGGACAATAAACAAAACTTAAAATTCTTTCGAACACTAACACTGATGCAAATTGCTAACACTAGATGGAGCTACAAACCGAACAAATGAATGACGTCACAAGATGGCTTCAACACACGTGATGTAAACAAACATTTGTAAGTAATACCGTTACAAATTGGCTACCACAACGTGGGGCTACAATAATGTTAAATAAATAAACATTTACAAGAAAACCGTCGCAAATTGGCTCCCATACGTGGGGCAGTTAAAATTATGTAACCAAACAAAACAAAAGCAGCACAATATAAGATCTTCAAGTTCTAATAATTTACGTAAAAACATATTACGTAAGCAATAATGTCAAATATAAACAACATTAATACCGTTACAAATTGGCGCCCAACGTGGGGCTACAAAACATATACAAATTACGTAAGCACAAATACTACTACAAATTGGCACCCAGAACGTGGGGCATAGTGACCAGGAAAGGAACACGATGACCAGGAAAGGATCAGCATAACCAGGAAGGAGCAGAGTGACCAGGAAAGGAACCAGGACGTGGAACGAATGCAGCAGTGAAATGATCTACAAGACGCAGATTCCAGAAACAACAGGGACGACAGACTACGATCGTAATTCCGAGATTACAAGGCAACAGGGAAATTCAAACTACAGGACAACAAAACGACGAAGATTCATCGAAGCGACATACAAATCTAGGAGAGAGGGGCAGGAAGCTGGACATCAAAGTAACAGCAACAGACAACATTACAAAGGTCAGAGTATTGTAATTTTTTTTTAGAAAACAAAAAAACAAACAATGGCTACTAATAATATTGAAGAAACAATGATGGAAGGGGATAATGTAACAGTTAGCTCTAATTCAATACAGGTTACAGAAAATAGCTCAAACACTGTAGAATTTGAGGGAGGAAATGTTAGTGCAGAAAGTGAGAATAGAATAGAAGGAAATGTTAATTCTGATACTAGTATGATTATGGAAATGTTGAGAAAATTTGGTGAAAAATTAGAAAGGAAAATAGATCAAAACAGGGAAGATATGCAAAAGAATAATGAGAAATTAGAAAAGAAAATAGATCAAAACAGGGAAGATATGCAAAAGAGTCATAGGGAATTAAGGGAAGATATTAGTAAGAGTTTAGAACAAAAACTAGATCAGAATAAGAAAGAATTAAGAGAAGAAATTGGTAAGAGTAATGAGAAATTAGAGCATAAATTAGATCAAAATAGGGAAGAGATTAAAAAGAAATTCATGGAGCTAGAAAATAGTATGATGAGAATGAGAAATGAAAATCAGGAAATGATAGCAAATGAAATAGGTGAAGTTTCAAAGAAAATGTTAGACATGAGCAGGGAAATAGGTAACAAAGAAAGTGAGGTTAATACTAAAAGTGAACATGTTGATTTAGAATGTACAGAGTCAGGTAGTAGAATGAGTAACATTGCAAGTGAGATAAGAGAGATAAATGAGGTTATGAATGTAGATGTGAATAAGGCGCAAGTTAATTCAGAGGGGAGATATCAGAAATACAGAATGCGACAGTAATGCAAAGAAATAAATTGTACCAAGATGTTCAAAATGAAAACTCCAGTCCAGTACAGTTTAGTACAGATTTGTCAGAGTACTCTCAGATTAAAGAGATAGCAGAAAAATTGAAAATGAAAGTTGTTAAAAGATGTGTTGTTCAAGAAACTGTAGATTGTTTTCAAATGTTATCATGGGACGAAATTTCATATGAATACAAGAGGTTATTCATGAACAAAAATTTGAAGGTTAGGATACGGCTACGAGTAATGTTTAGCCACACACAATTTGATCCAGGAGGGCAAATAGCAATGAGATGTAAAGTAAATGCTGGATAGTTAAAGATGACTTGCAGAGAAATGTATTGGAACGTAAGAGGGTTAATTATTTATATGTCATTTGAAGAGAGAAATAAATTAAAAAAAAAGAGAAATGTTTAAAAAAAATTAAATTTTTAGTAACTGTAACATTTGAAAATTAAGAATGCAAAGATTGAAACTTAATATGATATTAAATTAAAAGTACGTAAATACAATTCCAAGAGTATTGTTAAAATAAAGTACAAAATAACAAAAATGGGTAAAAATAATTAAAAACAAATACTTATGTAGCAAACAGAAAATGTGAAACAGTGACTAGATTTAAGAGATGAAAATATATTTGTATAAAGGGTGAACATTTTTGGTAAATATGTTTAATAATAAAAAAAAATTTTTGAATTGATAAATTTTTGTTAACAATATAAGAAAGCAAACCATTTTTTGTAACAGTAAATAAATAATTCAGGGTACAGTATTTGCTATATAAAAAAATTGTAATGTCAGATTAATATCTAAATTAATTAAACCAGAGCCAGTAAGTAGTGGCGAGATAAAAAAAAATATGTCGTGCGTTAAATGCGTGTGAAGTGTTAAGTGAAAGTGATAGCGTGTGATCCAAGATTTAGGAGACTAAAAACCCAATTATAAAATTTCCAAACAAATTGTAAATATTTATAATTATGTTTCTAGTGGGGCATATGATGCAGTAATTTGTATCACAAATTACTTAAATGTAAATAATGATTGTAATATGAATGTGCATTTTTATGCGACATTGATTTCAGATGTTTATTAATTGTAATTATTATTGGGAAATAAGTTTATACGGCCTTACTGAAACTGTCAATAATAGCGTGCGATAATGCAGCGAGGGGGGGGGTGAGCTGTTTATCATTATTGGAAACGAGGAAGTTACGTAATGTTGGCGCGTTTTCGGTAGAAACTTCTGGAATATTTGCTCCCTAATGCATATGTATTCATAATTTTCATTGGATATTAAAGTAGACGCTAATGTTGGCGCGTTTTATTAGCCAATTGCAGCTCAGTTATAATCTTTAGACGTATCTGGATGACGGCGTATAAATAGGCTAGGTTTGAGGTAAAGTCAGTCAGTCCTTCAGTTCGCCGAAAGCATTCATACATTACACGACGTATTTAGTTCAGTTCATCAAAAATCTGTGTACACTACACGTCGTCTTCAGTCAGTCAGTTCGTCGAAAGTATTAGTTCGTCATACATCGGAGATAGATTCACAAGTTACGCGCAGCAGAATTATGAAAGATCTAAAATATGGTAAAGTTAATTATACAAAAGGTTGAAGTACGTTGATTAAAGGTGATCAGTAAGGAGTTATTATAACAGTTTCAGTTTGGCGAGTATCTAGATCAATATGTAAATGTGATAGTGAACTTGTTCGACAATAAAAATTATAAAACAAATTTCTTCATCAGTGTTCTTTTTGGATAAAAGATTCCTTTCCGTTTACACAACCCTGATCAAGACACATGTTCGACCCAAGATAAGATAATAGCTAGCCGGAGGACAATAAACAAAACTTAAAATTCTTTCAAACACTGATACTAGGTACCACAAAGTGCTAACATTAGATGGAGCTACAAACCGAACAAATGAATGACGTCACAAGATGGCTTCAACACACGTGATGTAAACAAACATTTGTAAGTAATACCGTTACAAATTGGCTACCACAACGTGTGGCTACAATAATGTTAAATAAATAAACATTTACAAGAAAACCGTCGCAAATTGGCTCCCATACGTGGGGCAGTTAAAATTATGTAACCAAACAAAACAAAAGCAGCACAATATAAGATCTTCAAGTTCTAATAATTTACGTAAAAACATATTACGTAAGCAATAATGTCAAATATAAACAACATTAATACCGTTACAAACGATACAGAGATATTTCTACCCTCAAGATTCGGCAAGGCATCTCCCGAGCTCGTGCAACAGTTCAACACGGCCAACTTCTGCAACTCTCAAAAACGGCTTCAAAAGATACGCTGTCAAGTTCACGCCGTACATCTCCAATGACCTGCCAAACCGACCCCTTCAAGGCAGGAAATAACCTATATTTCAAACTCATTTTTCAAGCTCAGCTCTCCAAATCTGGAGAGTTACCCTTCCACATAAACGTCCTCTTCACCCTCGCCTCCTTCTTCGACAACATCAAAACCGTCACCGTTAAACTAGACGGCAAAGACGTCGACGTCGTCACGTCACCTGCAAATCTTTCCATTTCCATCGCCACCAAGCAGACGCACTGTGCACCGTCTACTTGGGTACCTCCAAAACATCTCCTCTATGCCACAGTCACCAATGAAGGAGGCTTCCCCATCAGCCACATCAACGAATTTGCTGTACCCGTCTACATAACCAACTTTAGCCGCGAGCTACACGACAACTTCTCTCACCTACTCATCACCTGTGTCACCACGGAAGATCTCCCATAGTTCAGCATCGGCAGCAGCAGCGAGGAAGATAGTGATCACGTGACACAAACATCATGCACCACGCACTTCAAAATCATTTTCGTGTGCGAGTGAAACAGTTCCAAAAGTCACCACCAGGTGCAACATGTAAATATCTTAGTGTTTAGTTCAAAGTTCACCGCTATGCCAACATCGCATTGTGCTAAAAACCAACGCACGCGCGCGCCCCGCCCACGACTCAAACACCGCCGAAAAAAACACTCTTCCTCGCCTCCAACCCAATCCCTTCACCTCCGTCACACCTCTGATACACTTTCCAATACTTACAGCTCTTCGGTACGTACACTTCCTCAGGATGTACTCTCCTTAGTACGTCACCTACTTAGCACTGGCGCCGTGCTTTTACCGCTTAGTTCCAAAGTTCACCGCTATGCCAGCATCGCGCTGTCGAAAAAAAACACCATTTTGGTTTTTAAAGTTTGCAAATAGTGTTATTCCATAGGAAAACAATTGCAACATGTCCATTTAGCTCGTTTGCCACACCATAGACATTTCTTGTATATGTAATGTATCCATCATATTATATTTGTATTTAATCCATAAATAGTAAAACCTGTATCAGAAAAAATAAAGAAAAAATGTCCCGCTTAGACATCTCGATCGACCGTAATCCTGCCGCTTCAAATTTCCCGCCACTCGAGCGGATTAAAGGCGACACTAGCGGTCCTAGCGGCAGGATTATCGTTAATCCAGATATCTAAGCAGGGACATACACTACTCATATGCATGCAAACTGTCAATTTCATTGCAGTGGAACGGAGTGCACGATCGAGCATCGTATTTTCATGATCAAAAGCTATTTTCGATCCGGTAGAATAGTTCCAGGAACGCTTCATTACGATGCTGCCTGCTGCGTACATGAATTTCCTTGCGCTTTCCCTGAATTTTAGCAGTTTTCGTAACAACGCCTTATAAAACGGGTTTATAGGTACGCTGACATGATCTAATCGTTAATACAACTAATGCCACTCCTAATGTCATTACTAATTACTTTTTGCATAGCAGGCATGCCATCATCTTTCGTGAGACTGGCTCAGTTACGCGAAAGAACGGGCGCTAGAAGCTGCTACAACATATAAACGCAATACGTGAAACCATGACAGAAAGTCCCAGGATATCAATACGTCAACTCAGTAGGGAAACTGATTCGTCCTATGGTTTTTACCATTCAAGGTGAAAAGATTAATAACGCTTTACCCATATAAAATTACGCGACTGCATCAGCTACGAGCTCCAAATTTTCCAGCCCGTGTCCAATTTTGCACTCATTTTCTGGAAATGTTTGAGGCTAACGAAACGCTGTTTACGTCAGATGAATGCTGTTTCACCTGACAGGCTATGTAAACACACAAAACCTCAGAATATGCGAAAGAGAACCACCTAATGCCTATGTGGAAATTGCATTATATCCTCAGAAGATCGGTGTCTGGGCTGCAATGTTGCGGCAAAGAGTTTTTGGATCGCTTTTCCTTGATTGACGATTAACCGCTAGGCGACATCGGAATGAAATATTATCCCCCTTTACTGAACAGTTGGATGCACATGAATTATCTGAAGCGTGGTTCCAACAAGATGGTGGAACCTGCTCACAGGGCCAAAGGGACCATAAACATTCTTGAAGGGTGCTTCAGCGGCAGATTGATAATAATTAACTCATGCAAACATGTCTTTTCTTACACTCTTATCATCATTTGCTTATAGTCTTCTAGATCCCCTGACCTGGCATCCCCAGTCTTTCTTTGAGGTTACCTAAATCATCGTGGGTTTAGGAGAAAAACCGACAGCATCGAGCAATTCATATTGCAGGGGATAACAGTTATCACTGCAGTGACCCCGCAAGCCGTGTATGACATGGTACGACGAGAGAAAATGTTTGGAGAACAATGGTGGACATGCAAAACAATAACAAGTTATTGTTTTAAAACGACGACAACGCCGTAGGTTGAAGTGCATTTATGCTTTAGTTGTTTTTGTAGGTTACTTAAGGGAAGTGCTCTTATGTTTTGTTTCTATTGTATTGTGAATTATTTTATCCTGCATATGTGGATGTCATTTCATATTCTTTTTCATTTACATTAGTGAACGCCCGGGTTGAAATTCCGGTAGGGATCGGATACCTGAATAAGATTTTATCAGAAACAACTCTGAGAACGTGAATATTGGGTGAATTAGTATTCTGAAAGTATGTTTAAATACGTTTATAATCTGATACGTATGATTTTATTTGTTTTATCTTAGTATCAGAGTAGGTATATTAAAATGAAGTAAAGCTTAACTACAAGCGCGATGGCCACAAAGCTGTTTGCTCATGTCATAAATTCCATTTATTCGTAGACGCGTAAGGCCCCACCTGTGAATGGGACGTTAGAACACGAATACACAAACAAAAAGACATAGGAAAGAAACGAAACAGTCGTACGGGACAAATGGCAGCCCCGAGAGCCGCTCTCACATCCATGGCGGCATCCATTTGTAGAATGCCTCTTGAGGGCTGAACGTGAGTTACTGCTACAACCATGCTAGGTCTTAGAATTAACTCACATTCAGATCGCAGAAGACACTGATATATCCATGCCAGCCTCTCGTGCTCTCCGCTACCACTATGCTCAGTCTTCAGCGGTCCACAGAACTATCCGGCTACGACAATTACGGATACGATATAGATTCGCTCTATAACAGTGACGCCACCAGTTCAAATTCTGTCGCGGTAAATGCTGAAAAAATTTCATTACTAGGTATGCGAATAATTTCTTTATCGGACTGTCCTTTCGATGATCCACCCGTTTGTTCTGTAATTGTTTAGTTTCTCTTCCCACCGCATGCACTCATTTCGTGGCCGAAAGAACAGTGCAATAGTACCGGTGCTTAGCGCACAGTAGAGTCAGAATTCCACTCAAATACTTGGACGCTTGGTTGAGGGTACATTCTCGATTCAAACTTAGAACTCGCATTCCAGAAGCCATGCCAGTGCTACCTCGCGACTTTTCATGCATATTATAGCATTTTAAGACAGCCTTAACTCTTTGTTGAAAGTTTTAGGAATATGTTATTTTGTATATTATGAAATATCGAGACGTAGTTTGCGTTAAAATGTAAATGATCCACTACTAAATAATGCTTGTTTTGATTGTACAGCCTCCATTGTAGATATAGGCGTGCATCTAACCTATCCTGGCCTATCCCGTCTGTAATTACAAAATTCCGATATTTGATGATTAGTCGATTTTGATAGTGGACCCATATGATAGGTCCATTTTATCAGAAGCGTTCTGAATTGCGTGGCTATGTATAATGCAATGTAAAAGTTAATAATATAGGCTGGAAACCCGGAATCCGCTCTCAGTAAAAGAGTCCTGTGTTTCTAAATTTACTTTAATGCCGAGTACTTTGTGTTGCTTAAATCGCGTTGCTTCCGAGTTTTGAGCTTTCTCCTACCTTAAAACGTCCAGTAGTAGTAGGTAAGCGAAGAAAATGGACTTAAGCGCAATTGCTGCTTGAAGGGTGGCCTAACTTCCAAAACAGGAAGGTGCGGCTGATTCACCTGGTATATATGGATTAAAAGAACAAGGTTTTTCTTATGAAAGAAAAAACAAGCAATGTCAGTTGCTTATTTAGAAGAGATCTGGCGAAATTTTTTGCGCTTATATGGGAAAGGAAAGGAAAAACGAGGCTGGATGCGGCGGGTCACGGAGGAAATGCGTTTATATGGAAGAGAGGGGGAATAGGGGGACTGATGCTAGGCTAGACAGTGGTAGAAGGAGGGGGAATGCGCTTTATATGAGAGAGATAGGGAATATGCGGGGAGCTGCTAGACTAGACAGATGCTGAAGGAGGTCGAATATAGGCTTATACTGGAGAGATAGGGAATACGAGGGAAGGTGCTAAGATAGACGAATGTTAAAGGTGGAATGCGCTTATACAAGTGACATAGGGAATACGAGGAAAAAAGCTAAGATAATCAGAGATCTAGTAGCGTATACGCTTATACAGGGGAAGTAGGGAAACGCTGATAGGTGCTAGGGAATGGTTAAAGAAACTGTAAACAAAGAACCGCATTATTCAAGAACTTTAGTAACAAAACGACTCGAGTATAGATCATTTGTAAGGTGTTCGAGGAGGGGCCTTTAGTGGAAAACCCCCTAAGTTAGTAGGGGAGAAATGACAGAGCTGGCCCACTTAATATGCAGGAATGTGTATTCATATGCAAATGAGGCCCCCTCCCCCACCCCCACCCCCAGCTCCTTAGTACTTTTAGTTGCAGCTGTGGGTCATAAATCTTGTTGAGTATAATGGAAGCTTCACAGTTAAGCAACTAAGGCTGACCTTCACCGGCCAAAACGAACAAAGGGGGTCGTAAATTTATGGTTCTGTAACAAAGGCGAGATGTTTTTCTACCCATTCCACATCCGACCACTTCTGCACCTGCAGCAGTTTACCCACCCCACTCACATTGTTTAACAACACCGTGCAAGAGGCTATCCATCACTGTCAAAAGGAACAAAGAGTATGCTGGACAAAGGAACAGACGTTTTGTCTCCAGCTCTATTGTTTACTTTTAGGTGAAGCCACCTGGCATCTCATTCCACTAGCATTTAACAAAAGAACAATGCTTGCCCTTCAACTGTCAAAATGAACAAAGGCCATGATAAATTAGGGTCGTGACAAAAGAGAACCTGAAGCCCGTTAACAAAGAAACGAGTTCTGTTGTGTTCTCTTTCTTTTGTCAGGGGCAAGGCTTCTTTAGAGGGACCATCTGACATTCCCATTCCACTAGCGTTTAACAAAAGAACAATGCTTGCACATCAACAGCCAAAATGAACAAAGAGTATACTGGACAAAGGAACAGATTCTACTGTGTCCCTTTCTATTGTCCGGTTCAAAGCTACTTTAGAAAGAGCACCTGGCATTCCCATTCCACTAGCGTTTAACAAAAGAACAATGCTTTCCCTTCAAGCGTCGAAATGAACAAAGGCCATGATAAATTAGGGTCGTGACAAAAGAGAACTGAAGCCCGCTAACAAGGAAACAAGTTCTATTGTATCCCCTTTCTTTTGTCCGGGGCAGGGTTCTTTAGAAAGACCCCCTGCGGGCAACCCATTCCACTACCCTATAACAAAGCTGGTCCCTTTTGATGCAGTAATTTGTATCACAAATTACTTAAATGTAAAGAATTATTGTACTATGAATATGCATTTTTATGTGACATTAATTTAAGATGTTTGTTGATTGTAATTATTGTTGAGAAGTAAGTTATACTGCCTTACTGAAACTGACAATAATAGCGTGCAATAATGCAGCGAGGGGGTGAGCTGCTTATCATTATTAGAGACGAGGAAGCTACGTAATGTTGGCGCGTTTTTCTGTAGAATTTGCTGGAACATTGTCCCTAAAGCATATGTATTCATAATTTTCATTGGATATAAAATAGACGCTAATGTTGGCGCGTTTTATTAGCCAATTGCACCTCAGTTATAATCTTTAGGCATATCGGGGTGTAGGAGTATAAAAGGCCTAGGTTAGAGATAGACCCCGTCAGTTCAACGAAAATATTTATATGCTACACGTCGCCTTCAGTCCGTCAGTTCGTCGAAAATATGTGTATGCTACACGTCGCCCTCAGTCCAGCAGAAATATGTGTAACGTATACGTCGGCTATCGATTCGCAAGTTACGCGTAGCAGAGTTAGGAAAATTCTCAAGTGTTGTAAAGTTAATTATACAAAAGGTTGAAGTACGTGAATTAAAAGTTATCAGTAACAAGTTGTTATAACAGTTTCAGTTTGGCGAGTGTCTAGATCAATGTGTAAATGTGATACTGAATGTGTTCGACAATAAAAGTGTAAAACAAATTCTTTCATCAGTGTTATCTTTGGATAAAAGACTCCTTTCCGTTTACACAACCTGTATAAAGAGATGTGCTCGACCAAAAAGATCATAGCTAGCCGGAGGACAGTAAACAAAAATTAAATAAAATAACAGTCGCATTCTTTCAAACAAACACTAATACTACCGCAAATTGCTAACACCAGATGGAGCTACAAACCTAACAAAGAATCACATCACAAAATGGCTTCACCACGTGAAGTAAACACACATACACAAACATTATAAGTATATCGCCGCAAATTGGCTCCCAAACGTGGGGCTCAACAAATTAAATATAAATAACATTAAACCATCGCACTTTCTATTGTTCGAACACCTGCGTGCTAGACAAAAGAATCTGAGGGAGGCTTTATGCTCGCTCTGTCTTTGTTTGTTCGCGTGAAAGACAGAGAGGTCTGTTTACCTGCTATACGTAAACACTTCAACAACGTCAGTCAGCCATCATGGTTTTTGCCTTGAGGGGCTGTTCTCTCCGAAGGTTTTACGAGGTCCTACGGATATACCCGAGCATAGTTAACAAGCATTCTGTTTGGCTCATTTCAAGCAGCGACTCCGAAAAAGCGCTTAATATATATTTCATTACATGCATTAAACCTCTGTGTATACTTGGATATCCGTAGAGCAGTGTTTCATTCTTACAGAAATCAAAGTTTAATGTTTTAATTGCTAATGAGAAATTGATGATTGATAATGTTATATAATTACCCTAATTAATAAAAGGGTGTTCAGAAGTCCCCTAGTTCGAATATTACTCTGCGAAACTGTAATGGTTAATAACTATTAAATTATGCGCGGTCAGATTAAAATGTTTTAACAAATATAATTGTATTTTTATATATCATTACCACGATTAATGTAGGATATTCTTTGGTGCACAGAGGACCTAGTTCGAATCCTACCTTGAAACCCTAATGCTTAATAAATACTAAATTACTGAAGCATGCATGGACAGGATTAAAATGTATTTAACAAATATAATTTAATTTCATTACGACGTTTTAATGGTGTCCTTAGGTGTCCAGAGGTCTTAGTTCGAATCCTACCAGAAACTCTAATGCTTAATATATACTAAATTATTGATGCATGCACGGACAGGTTAAAATGTATTTAACAAATTTAATTATTTATATATTCCGATGCCTAGACACGATTCTTTATTTTCTTTCTATCTTCTCGACTTGTACACATCCAACCCTTCGCATATACACATATACACGAGCACATGCACATGCATCAGCACACATACACCAGTACACCTACGAACAACACACACACCCATGCACATACACACAATACACATATGCCTGTTTACTTACACACACCAACCCACACACGTACACACACGCACGCACACACAAATGCAAGCCCATATACACACATAAACGTGTACAATTACACACAATCTCACGCACAGTCACACACGCACATACACAACCACACACACACAAATACCTGCTCACTTACACATAACAACCCACACACGTACACAAATACACACACGCACATACACAACCACACACACATATACCTGTTCACTTACACATACCAACCCACACACGTACACACATGCACATAAACAATCACACACACACCCACTCACATACACCTCATGCAAGCACATACACACACTCACATACATACACCAGTATACTTACACATTCGTACACTCACACATACGCCTGCAGGCATAGACGCATACATCAGTGTACGTACACACATGCAAGCACATACACATATACACCCATAACATTGGAAATTATTGACTTTATAGAATTCAAAAATCGTAGTGTTATTTCACTGTAACCTAGCAAAAATGTAATTCTTTTCAAGCTACCAACCTCACATGGCTTTCATCGCAACACATTTTTATAGCGTGTGTAAAGACATTATGGATGTACTCCGAGAGAGAAAGAGAGAGAGAGGAAGTGAAACAAAGAGGAATAGAAGTGCTGAAAACCTCTGCGCACGCGCAAGAGATGATAATTTCATTGGTGTAATAATCACGTGATGTGTAAGCATCACCGCCATGATGACGTGCTGGCATCGCCTGGAGGGGGTTTAGATCACTATATAAACAGATATCTGCGCATGTTAGAACTGTTGTGTACTTATTAACTTTACATTTAAGTTTTAAAGAACTTTAAAAGCAACGTAGGGTGAAGGCCATCTACACATACAGCACATATCAACACGTAACGGTGCAAGGTGAGTTTTTTACATAACTATACAAAATCACTGTTGGCTTTTACGATACATTTACTTTTCTTTAAACGTTACAGTACATGAAAGACGATTCGTTGCAAGAGCATCGTATTTTCTAATCTGTACTTTACATTCACATGGATTTCTCTGCGTACTCTTCTCCAATTCACAGGATTTTCTCGATGAATTCTTCTTCTATAAACATTGACATGATTTTCGCTACACATTCTTGTTACGTAAACATTCATAGGATTTTCTCCGCTCACTCATTGTTTCTCATTCACACGATTTTCTCTACTCGTTCTTTGTTTCTCTGCAGGTTCATCTTCCATGAACATTCACATGATTTTATGTACTTATTCTTTGTTACTCTACACATTCATATGATTTTCGCTACCAATTCTTCTATTAATATTCACACGATTTTCTCCATTTGTTCTTTGTTTCTCTACACATTTATAAGCATACTTACAAAACATTTGGTGATGCAGCACAACACGCACTTTAGTTCTAATATAAAGAAGTGTATAACTTGTTCTTCAACTTGAATAATGTAGTGAAAATAATAATTCATGTCAATGTGTGTTATAGATGTTTGAACTGATAGACTTAACAAGATGGTTGAAGAGCATAGTTTCCTACCGACTCGCCCCGTTCAAGATCTCTTAATAGGACTTAACTATGAGATAAAGTCCTTAAAGAGAGTTCAAACAAGATACGGTACCAGGATCGTATCTTCACTGGAGGATTGTGAAGTGTTCTTGCCAGAGCGCTATAATTCGTTAACCGATCAAGAGATTGCAGAAATGCCTGGGAAAGTATACATACAGTATAACGGTACGGCAGAGATGGGGAAATTTAAGACATGTAGAATGTTTTTTTTACATTCAGAGAAGGTGTGTACAAGTGTTAAGCTTAGGTATTGAATTTTCTCCTATTTTGCAATGAAAAATTCATAAATAAAATAACTGACACATTGATATTACATATAAAGATACAAAAGATGCATGTTATAGAACTTTATAAAAAATTTACGGAATCACAATATCACATGTTTTGAATTTAGTTATATCTAACGCATTGAAATAACGATAAATATCCGAATGTTTATACAAATCTTTTGTGCTTCATTTTACATGTATCGTAACAAATAATTGTAATCCTTTTCAGGTTGGCTTTACTTGACCAAGGCCGTTTAATAAGACTTTCATTGTGCAATGTTTCAGGCTGTGCAATAAGAGGAAGAAGAAGAAGAGGAATAGCCTGCAGCCATGCAAAGGAGGCTGACGCTATTGGAGGATAGAATAAGCAGCATCGACACCTTCAAGAAAGATTTCGGCAAGAAGCGGGTGCTGAGACATCTACATCACCGAAACACGTTAAGAAGGATTCTTATATAACATTAGAGCCCATACGATGAAAAAACACGGACAATTTTGTATACAATCTGATGCATAGTTGTGAGTTAGCTCAAGCGAGTCCCCCTATATTCGCTGAAAATAAGAATTGTGAACAGTAATTTAAATGATTGTGAAATACCTTTAAACAGAAGTGAAATTTGTACCCTAAAGACTTGAGCCCTGTATACGTTAACAGCATTAAGACTATTTTCCGCTCTGGAATACAAATTATGAAAATAAAGAGACTTTCATTTAAACAATAAAGAAATTTGCATAATAACAATAAATAATAACAATAACAAGAATTAATTTATGCTTTTACATGGCATTTTTATTCATTAAAAATCCTTGTATTCCTTATGAAAAATAAATCATTACAATGATTAGCTTAAGTTATGTTACAATGATCAAAAAGGGAACAGTCTTTGGTTGCATTACTCGATCTTAAAGTCAGAGCACCAAAAATGACAAATCCCGGCTTCTCCATTTTTAGATGTGGTGTCACTATTCCAGCTAAGTGTCTGTAACGCAGTAGCTTTAAGTATGCAGATCCATGGTCCTAAATGAGTGGAACAGAATCTTATCCAGCTTGGCTGTCTTGAGGATCTCAGCATCAGAAATGCGAATCACAGGCCTTCTCCACTCGATTAGTACAGGTTTAACAACAGCATTCTCTTCGCCCTGAGACGGGGTAAAGTATATAAATATTCAGCTTGACAAGGGATTCTAAACTCGTTGTTAGCGTCTAGAGCTGTTCCTCTTCTTAGTGATCTTGTCGTCGAATCTCGGTGTCATTGCGAAAGAAATGTCCCGGTAACATAAAAGATGCCCATGATTATAGGATTCTGAAGCCCAACACCTGTAGGAACTGCCAATTGCGTGATGCTAACCCGATGGAGGTCAAGTGCAGAGCATGATGTGTGCGTCGAATCACTCCATTATTATATACTAGACGTCGTTGACGTCTTCTAAAATCTATAGGCATTATGCTAATATCCTTGTTTCTATAGCCAATGATATTGCTGTCATGCTGTCCTATACTAGGGCTGTTTGCTCTATGACGCCAGAGTTTATGAATAACAGGTAAAACTTTATTTAATGGTTCTTGCAAAATATGGTATCCAAGCGTAACAGATGGGAAAACTGATAGATCGAGTGTCCACGTTTACTATCGAGGAAGGAGACTGATGCAATACTGCGCTAGATTCGTATGATGCTCAACCTAAATATATTCACTAGGAAATCAGATTCAGACAGCTGATTACCTGGAATAACTTTGTCGCTGAAGGGCCCCAGAACGTTCCTATAGAACAATCATTGGAAAAAATCAAGAGTGAAAGGACATTTTAATTACATTGCATTATTATTATTATTATTATTATTATTATTATTATTATTATTAATTGATCTAATAAAGAAGACTTTGGCATCTATACCTAGCTTATCTCTGATGTATTCATTAATGTCAGTAATCTCATAAGTTGCATCAAGTATATCAATGATCTTAATTTCATCATTGTGCATGTATTGAAATTGGAATGGAATAGACGGTATAAAAATTCAATAGAGCAACCTAATAATGACCCTTTGGATCTATCTAAAGAGGAGGATTGTAGTATGTAGTAAGAACAGTCTCGTTGACACTGACAGCGATAGTATAACTCACTGGGATAGAAATTGTAAACACAAGTGGACGCAGATGACTGAATTGAAACTCTGAAACCGCTTAACAGTGCCTTAACGCATATGAGGGATCTTTCTAACCCTTTCCTGGTTTCAAGGTTCCGCAGATGCTAATCACGCTATAAAACCACCCAGCTTTAAGTTCTGAATAATTTCGCTAATCGCATCGGAAGAGTAATTTTTATTAGGTGTATGAAGCATCATTAGTACCCTTAGCATGTTTACCAAATCATTAGGATCTGTGTAGCGGTATAGCATCTCGTCAGTATTCGCTTTGGATATATCTTCTAATCTTGGTGAGTTGACACTAGTATGCTTGCTGTCATTGGTGTGTTTATTCAGAGTTTTCTCATTCAAAGAAACTGCTCTTATTGTTTCATCTGTGGTAGCTCTTGATGTTATTATAGGATCACTTGAATTGGTTTCAAGTACGGTACATCTTGAATCCCGTTCTTCGGAACTTGAGAAGATTTCAGGATCTCGTTTGGTTATTGTAGTCAATGCACAGCTGGTCATCTCTTTACAGCATCTTCTCCTATGTTGTTTGAGCCTTGAAATTGTCCTGTTTTTTAAAGTTCTATTACATATGCAGCACTTAACAAAGCGATTCCTTCTCCCTTGGGAAACATACGAAAAATCAAGATTCTCGTAAATTGACTGTAATTGACCATCTTTATGAGTGTTCATGCTCAAACAGTATATATAAACTAGGCAATGTATACTGTAGATGTTGAATTCGTATACGATAACAGAAGACTGAACTATTTTTTAACATTTACGTATTTATATATGATCTCAGGCTTTGACGCATATAAACAGTCATATCCAAATTAGACTAAGCAAAATATTTTAGTATTCACACATAAATGTTGTAATTCCGTTAATTATAACTATTTCATTAAGCACAGGTAGATTCAAATAGCATGAAATGGATTCATAGAGGTAAAAGTGCAAGTTTTCTTGATAGCACAGAGAATGCGAGAGTTGAGTGAGATACTGGTCTACCTGGCTCGAGTCTGAAGCTCACGCATCATCCTTTAGTGAAAATGGCACACATATCTGGGAGCCTTTAGCGAGAGCGGGTCACCTTTTTCCCTGAGTGGGTCACCTGTTTCCCTGACTGGGTTACCCTTTTCCCTGAGTGGGTCACCTTTTTCCCTTTGTGGGTCACCTTTTTACCTGAGTGGGTCACCTTTTTCCTTTTGAGGGTCACCTTTTTCCCTGAGTAGATCACCTTTTTCCCTGTGTGGGTCACCTTTTTCCCTGAGCGGGTCACCTTTTTCCCTGCGTGGGTCACCTTTTTCCCTGCGTGGGTCACCTTTTCCCTGTGTGGGTCACCTTTTTACCTGAGTGGGTCACCTTTTTCCCATTGTGGGTCACTTTTTTCCCTCCGTGGGTCACTATTTGCCCTGAGTATGTCATCTTTTTTTCTGTGTGGGTCACCTTTTTCCCTTTGTGGGTCACCTTTTTCCCTGAGTGGATCACCTTTTCCCTGAATGGGTCACCTTTTTCCCTGAGTGGGTCACCTTGTTCCCTGCGTGGGTCACCTATTTCCCTGTACGGGTCACCTTTTTCCCTGTGCGGGTCACCTTTTTCCCTGAGCGGGTTACGTGATGGAGATGTCTAGAATTAGCGTTCTAACATTGACAGGAAACAGTTTTTCCACGAAGTTCGCGTCTAAAGTCGCTTTCAAAGTCTAACATATGAATAGGCTGTGAGCGTTCTTGCTTCACCCACTTTAGCTTGACAGCTAAAATAAAATAAATCGCCCTTAATGTATGTATGCTAATGAGAAAGTATAAAAGAACTATGCAGCAATAAAATCAATTAGTATACCATAAGAGCTAAGGGCGGTTAAGGTCGCAAGAGGTTTCGGTTTAATTAACTCTCTCATTAACCTGCTACCGTTTGAAGTACATTTGTCTGGTTACATATACTGAGGAACTGTGACAAAGCTAGAGAAAAGATTAAAGAGGGGAGACCCTGGAATCAGCCCGTTAGACGAATCGTGTAAACTTAACGAAATTGCCTACGCTCAGTATAAGGACTCTGCTTCGAGAAGCATTGCTAACAAGATCTTGGCTTAAACGACGTGGAAAAGAGTTCAAACATCTGATGCTACATTAGGTGAAAAAGTTGGCAGCGTAACTAGTAACAGCAATTATGAAGGTAAACGTAGCTACTGGTGTAGGATCCATGAAGAAGAAACGAGGAGGATTTCTACCTCTCATACCAATTCTTGCAGCTCTAGGCGCTGCCGCTGGAGGTGCAGCCCAAATTGCCCCAGCAGTAAATAAGAAAAAGTCAGCAGATAAATAAATCGCCGAAATGATGAGGCATAAGAGAGAAATTGAGAGAAAGGTATCTGTTGGCGGCAGGTCCAAAAAGAAGAAACGAGGAGGATTTCTACCGCTCATACCAATTATTGCAGCCCTAGGAGCCGCCACTGGAGGTGCATCACAAAAGCTAGAGCTGTAAATAAGAAAAAAGCTGCGGATATACAACTTACTGAAATGATGAGACATAACAAAGAAATTGAATCTAGAAGGAAAGGCCTACGAGTGAAGAAGAATAAGGGGAGGAACATCGAATCAAAGAGGGGACAGATCAAGAAAGGGAATCCAAAACCTCTGGCAGAGGGCTATACTTGTCCTTGAAAAAGCATTGAGTAGCATAGATCCCGACTTGCATGTCCAATGTTTTAAGAATCCTCATATTAGGATGTATATCTTCTTTATTAGATCAATTAATAATAATAATGCTATGCAATGTAATTAAAATGTCCTTTCACTCTTGATTTTTTCCAATGATTGTTCTATAGGAACCTTCTGGGGCCCTTCAGCGACAAAGTTATTCCAGCTAATCGGCTGTCTGAATCTGATATTTTAGTGAATATATTTAGGTTGACACCCATCCTGGATGCTTTATCTGATCCATGAGTGTCTGCTCCTCGACGGGCCTCTGACACCAGGCATCCGCTTTTAAGTCCTGGGGGGTGTAAATCCTACATAAGAGGAGGGTAAACAGATAATGAATGAATGAATATTTAGGTTGCGCATCATACGAATCTAGCGCAGTATTGCATCAGTCTGCTTCCTCGATAGTAAAAGTGGACACTCGATCTATCAGTTTTCCCATCTGTTACGCTTGGATACCATATTTCACAAGAACCATCAAATAAAATTTTACCTCCTATTCATAAACACTCGCTTCATAGAGCAAACAGCCCTAGTATAGGAGAGCATAACAGCAATATCATTGACTTTAAAAACAAGGATATACGCATAATGCCTATAGATTTTAGAAGAAGTCAACGACGTCGTGGATATAATAATGGAGTGATTCGACACACACATCATGATCTGCCCTTGACCTCCATCGGGTTAACATCACGCAATCGGCAGTTCCTACAGGTATTGGACTTCAGAATCCTATATTCATGGGCATCTTTAATGTTACCGGGACATTGCTTTCGTAATGACACCAAGATTCGACGACAAGGTCACTAAGAAGAGGAAAATGTGTTTTTACCATATAATACATCAGCTCTGGACGCTAACTACGAGTTTAGAATCCCTTGTCAAGTTGAACATTTATATACTTTACCCCGTCTCAGGGTGAAGAGAATGCTGTTGTTAAACCTGTACTAATCGAGTGGAGAAGGCCTGTGATTCGAATTTCTGATGCTGAGATCCTCAAGACAGCAAAGCTGGATAAGATTCTGTTCCACCCATTTAGGACCGTGGATATGCATACTCAACCTACTGCGTTATAGACACTTACCTGGAATAGTGACACCACATCTAAAATGGAGAAGCCGGGATTCGTCAATTTTGCTGCTCTGATTTTAAGATCAAATAATGCAACTAAAGACTGTTCCCTTTTTTATCGTTGTAACATAACTTAAACTAATCATTGTAATGATTTACTTTTCTTTAGGAATACAAGGATTTTTAATGAATAAAATGCTATGTAAAAGCATACCTTAATTCCTCTTATTGTTATTATTTATCTTACATTTTCATCACTTTCCTCATCCAATTCCTTGCTTCTCTATATGTCATTACAATTGTAACAGTAGGTTATGCAAATTTCTTTATTATTTAAATGAAAGTATCTTTATTTTCATAATTTGTATTCCAGCGCGGCAAACAGTCTCAATGCTGTTAATGTATACAGGGCTCAAGTCTTTTAGGGTACAAATTTCATCTCTATTTAAAAGTATTTCACAAACATTTAATTGCTGTTCACAATTCTTATTTTCAGCGAATATAGGGGGACTCGCTTGAGCTAACTCACAACTATGCATCAGATTGTATACAAAATTGTCCGTGTTTTTACATCGTATGCCCTGTAATGTTATACAACAATCCTTCTTAACATGTTTCAGTGATGTAGATGTCTCAGCACCCGCTTCTTGCCGAAATGTTTCTTGGAGGTGTCGATGCTGCTTACTCTATCCTCCAATAGCGTCAGCCTCCTTTGTATAGCTGCAGGCTGTTCTTCTTCTTCTTCCTCTTATTGCACAGCCTGAAACATTGCACAATGAAAGTCTTATAAAACGGCCTTGGTCAAGTAAAGCCAACCTGAAAAGGATTACAATTATTTGTTATGATACATGTAAAATGAAGCACAAAAGATTTGTATAAACATTCGGATATTTATCGTTATTTCAATGCGTTAGATATAACTAAACTCAAAACATGCGATATTGTGATTCCGTAAATTTTTATAAAATTCTATAACATGCATCTTTTGTAGGTTTATATGTAGTATCAATGTGTCAGTTGTTTTATTTATGAAGTTTTCATTGTAAAATAGGAGAACAATCAATACTTAAGTTTAACACTTCTACACACCTTCTCTGAATGTAAAAAAGACAATTTACATGTCTTAAACTTCCCCATGTCTGCCATACCGTTATACTGTAGGTATATTTTCCCAGGCATTTCTGCAATCTCTTGATCGGTTAGCGAATAATAACGTTCTGGCAAGAACTCTTCACAATCCTCCAGTTAAGATACGATCCTGGTACCATATATTGTTTAAACTCTCTTTAAGGACTTTATCTCATAGTTAAGACCTATTTAGAGATCTTGAACGCGGCGAGTCGGCAGGAAACTACGCTCTTCAGCCATCTTGTTAAGTCTATCAGTTAAAACATCTGTAAAACACATTAACATGAATTATTATTTTCACTACATTATTCAAGTTGAAGAATAAGTTATACACTTCTTTATATTAGAACTAAAGTGTGTGTTGTGCTGCATCACCAAATGTTTTGTAAGTATGCTTATGAATGTGTAGAGAAACAAAGAACAAATGGAGAAAATCGTGTGAATATTAATAGAAGAATTGGTAGCGAAAACCATATGAATGTGTAGAGTAACAAAGAATAAGTACAGAAAATCATGTGAATGTTCATGGAAGATGAATCTGCAGAGAAACAAGGAACGAGTAGAGAAAATCGTGTGAATGAGAAACAAAGAATGAGCGGAGAAAATCGTAAGAATGCTTATGTAAGAAGAATTTGTAGCGAAATCGTATGAATGTGTAAAGAAACAAAGAATAAGTACAGAAAATCATGTGAATGTTCATGCAAGATGAACCTGCAGAGAAACAAAGAACGAGTAGAGAAAATCGTGTGAATACGAAACAAAGAATGAGCGGAGAAAATCCTATGAATGTTTACGTAACAAGAATGTGTAGCGAAAATCATGTCAATGTTTATAGAAAAAGAATGAATCGAGAAAATCCTGTGAACTGGAGAAGAGTTCGCAGAGAAATCCATGTGAATGTAAAGTACAGATTAGAAAATACGACGCTCCTGCAACGAATCGTCTTTCATGTACTGTAACGTTTAAACAAAATTAAATGTATTGTAAAAGCCAGCAGTGATTTTGTATAGTTATGTAAAAAACTCACCTTGCATTGTTACGTGTTGATATGTGCTGTATGTGTAGATGGCCTTCACCCTACGTTGCTTTTAAAGTTCTTTAAAACTTAAATGTAAAGTTAATAAGAACACAACAGTTCTAACATGCGCAGATATCTGTTTATATAGGGATCTAAACCCCCTCCAGGCGATGCCAGCACGTCATCATGGCGGTAATGCTTACACATCACGTGATTATTACACCAATGAAATTATCATCTCTTGCGCGTGCGTAGAGCTTCTCGGCACTTCTATTCCTCTTTGTTTCACTTCCTCTCTCTCTCTCTTTCTCTCTCAGAGCACATCCATAATGTCTTTACACAAGCTATAAAAAATGTGTTGCGATGAAAGCCATGTGAGGTTGGTAGCCTGAAAAGAATTACATTTTTGCTAGGTTACAGTGAAATGAGACAACGATTTTTGAATTCTGTAAAGTCAATAATTTCCAATGTTATGGGTGTATGTGTGTATGTGCTTGCATGTGTGTACGTACACTAATGTATGCGTCTATGCCTGCAGGCGTATGTGTGAGTGTGTGAATGTGTAAGTATACTGGTGTATGTATGTGCTTGCATGAGGTGTATGTGGGTGTGTGTGTGGTTGTGTATGTGCATGTGTGTACGTGTGTACCTGTGTGGGTTGGTATGTGTAAGTGAACAGGTATATGTGTGTGTGGTTGTGTATGTGCGTGTGTGTATGTGTGTACGTGTGTGGGTTGTTATGTGTAAGCGAGCAGGTATATGTGTGTGTGTGGTTGTGTATGTGCGAGTGCGACTGTGCGTGATTTGTGTGTGTGATTGTACACGTTTGTGTGTGTATATGGGCTTGCATGTGTGTACGTGCGTGTGTGTACGTGTGTGGGTTGGTGTTGGTGTGTGTAAGTGAACAGGTATATGTGTATGTGTGTATGTGCATGGGTGTGTGTGTGTGTTGTGCGTAAGTGTACTGGTGTGTGTGTTGATATATGAGCATGTGCTCGTGTATATGTGTATATGCGAAGGGTTGGATGTGTGCAAGTCGAAAAGTTAGAAAGAAAATAAAGACTCGTGTCCAGACATCGGAATATATAAATAATTATATTTGTTATATACATTTTTAATCTGTCCGTGCATGCAACAATAATTTAGTATTTATTAAGCATTAGAGTTTCTGGTAAGATTTGAACTAAGACCTCTGAACACCTAAGGCCGCTCATTAAAACATCGTAATGAAATTAAATTATATTTTTTAAATACATTTTAATCTGTCCGTGCATGCTTCAGTAATTTAGTATTTATTTAGCATTAGGGTTTCAGGGTAAGATTCGAACTAGGACCTCTGTGCACCTAGGAATATCCTAGATTAATCGTGGTAATGATATATAAAAATTAAGTTATATTTGTTAAAAAAATGTAATCTGACCGCGCATAATTTAATAGTTATTAACCATTACAGTTTCGCTGGGTAAGATTCGAACTAGGGGGCTTCTGAACACCCTTTTTTAATTAGGGTAATTATATAATATTATCAATCATCAATTTCTCATTAGCAACTAAAACATTAAACTCTTGATTTCAGTAAGAATGGAACACTGATGTATGGATATCCAAGTATACACACAGGTTTAGTGCACGTAATGAAATATATATTAAGCGCTTTCTCGGAGTCGCTGTTTGAAATGAGCCAAACAGAATGCTTGTTAACTATGCTCGGGTATATTCGTAGGACCTCGTAAAACATTCGGAGAGAACAGCCCCTCAAGGCAAAAACCATGATGGCTGACTCTGACGCTGTTGAAGTGTTTACGTATAGCAGGTAAACAGACCTCTCTGTCTTTTACGCGAACAAACAAAGACAGAGCGAGCATAAAGCCTCTCTCAGATTCTTTTGTCTAGCACGCAGGTGTTCGAACATTGAAAAGGGACCAGCTTTGTTATAGGGCAGTGGAATGGGATGCCCGCAAGGGGTCTTTCTAAAGAACCCTTGCCCCAGACAAAAGAAAGAGGATACAATAGAACTTGTTTCTTTGTTAACGGGCTCCAGTTCTCTTTTGTCACGACCCTAATTTATCATGGCCTTTGTTCATTTCGACACTTGAAGGGAAAGCATTGTTCTTTTGTTAAACGCTAGTGGAATGGGAATGCCAGGTGCTCTTTCTAAAGTAGCTTTGAACCGGACAATAGAAGGGACACAGTAGAATCTGTTCCTTTGTCCAGCATACTCTTTGTTCATTTTGGCTGTTGATGTGCAAGCATTGTTCTTTTGTTAAATGCTAGTGGAATGGGAATGTCAGATGGTCCCTCTAAAGAAGCCTTGCCCCTGACAAAAGAAAGAGAAAACAACAGAACTCGTTTCTTTGTTAACGAGCTTCAGGTTCTCTTTTGTCACGACCCTAATTTATCATGGCCTTTGTTCATTTTGACAACTGAAGGGCAAGCATTGTTCTTTTGTTAAATGCTAGTGGAATGAGATTCCAGGTGGCTTCACCTAAAAGTAAACAATAGAGCTGGAGACAAAACGTCTGTTCCTTTGTCCAGCATACTCTTTGTTCCTTTTGACAGTGATGGATAGCCTCTTGCACGGTGTTGTTAAACAATGTGAGTGGGGTGGGTAAACTGCTGCAGGTGCAGAAGTGGTCGGATGTGGAATGGGTAGAAAAACATCTCGCCTTTGTTACAGAACCATAAATTTACGACCCCCTTTGTTCGTTTTGACAGGTGAAGGACAGCCTTAATTGCTTAACTGTCAAGCTTCCATTATACTCAACAAGATTTATGACCCACAGCTGCAACTAAAAGTACCAAGGAGCTGGGGGTGGGGATCTCATTTGCATATGAATACACATTCCTGCATATTAAGTGGGCCAGCTCTGTCATTTCCCCCTACTAACTTGGGGGGTTTTTCCACTAAAGGCCCCTCCTCGAACACCTTACAAATGATCTATACTCGAGTCGTTTTGTTGCTAAAGTTCTTGAATAATGCGGTTCTTTGTTTACAGTTTCTTTAACCATTCCCTAGCACCTATCAACGTTTCCCTACCTCCCCCGTATAAACCTATACTCTACTAGATCTCTGATTATCCTAGCTTTTTCCTCGTATTCCCTATGTCACCTGTATAAGCGCATTCCACCTTTAACATTCGTCTATCTTAGCACCTTCCCTCGTATTCTCTATCGCTCCAGTATAAGCCTATATTCCACCTCCTTCAGCATCTGTCTAGCCTAGCAGCTCTCCGCATATTCCCTATCTCTCTCATATAAAGCGCATTCCCCCTCCTCCTACCACTGTCTAGCCTAGCATCAGTCCCCCTATTCCCTATCTCTCCCATATAAACGCATTTTCCTCCGTTACCCGCCGCATCTAGCCTGTTTTCCCTATCATTTCCCATATAAACGCAAAAAACTGCGCCAGATCTCTTCTAAGTAAGCTACTAATGTCACATATTAAAATGCTCTATATTTTGTGTTTACCCCTTCATTAGGAGATTGAAAAAATTAAAAGCACACACATAAGCAAAACATTGTTGATGTCGACTGCATCCTTGTGACCAGTGCTATTAAAGACATAGCTAAGGCTTCAGTTATACACTAACAAGAATCGTAACTTAAAAGCGATAATATATAGAATATATATGGATTAATGGTACCACCTCAACATGAATATGTACTTCTGCATTGAATAATGTATCTCTTTGCAGTCACGTATTACTATTACCAATTGCTGAAAATATTGACGATAAAGTGATTTACATTATGCTTAACACAGGGAGCGGAGTTAGTATAGTTAATGTTGTTCTCCGTAACAGCTTCTTGGTATTTTGCTCAGCATAGCTCGAAAGAATTTCCTAGGTGGCCCTTATCATAGTGCTGCACTTCAGAATAAATTTCAGTATTTCAGGAAGATGTATTTGTATTAAAAATTTGGCTTATGCTTTCATTTTAAGTGATGATTTCGTAACTCCTTATAATGTCAACTATATCTATGAGCAGAATAACATTTCAATTCAGAAAATACGTTGGGGATAAAGTTAGTATAACCATTACAGGAACATTTATAGGTCCATTTGCAGACATACAAACTGTTAACCCTTTCAAAATAATAGTGATGCATCATGCAATAAAGCTTCTGTCACAAATGATGTCAAAATTCAAACATTTTCCATAGCTAACAATCATATGCAGAAATAATCTATAAATTAATATTAGAGAGTATCATGAATAACAAGCAACTCACAGTTCCACATGCTGTAGATCTTCTTACTCATGAGTACATAATTCCAGTATATAATTCCGTTCTACCATAAACTTTGTTCTTTAAAACGGTTATCGCCTATGCTCCTGGCGTACTCTCTCTGTTTCTTCACAATATGCCACTCATTTAAAGGCCCCTGACTTTAATTTTAGTGTAATTTTGAACAAGTCAAAAACCAAGAAGTCAGAGGCCTAGTATTGCAATTGAAATATGCATAGCTTTTGCTACATCCCTTCAGAACTTAAGAATCTAGCAATGTTGTCGAGTTTCACATTAAAAATTCATTAAACAAATACCTTTCAGAGTTACTAATGCAAAAACGTATATAATTTCTCAGCACGTGGAAGGAATGAAAGGTGCTGGTATTATTAGAAAATCTTAGTCACCGTGGACTCCACCCGTTGTACTGGTCAAGAAAAACGATGGTTCCATAAGGTTTTGTGTCGTTTATAGAAAGTTAGTTGCGGTGACAGTACCTTCATCTTTGCCCTTACCTCTCTTTGATGATCTACGTAGTTATCTTGGTGAAGCCAAATAGTTTACACCATTTTATCTGGTATCAGATTATATTCAGGTAAGCATTCTTGAAGATAGTAAAATACAGCTTTTGTAAAACACGAAGGAAAGTATGCATTCCAACGTTTCTCTTTTGGCCGTACTAATGCTAGAAAAATTTGCAGCCATATTGCAGAAAAAATTGACGATTTAAAATTCAAAACAGCTGTAGCGTATCTTGATAAATGTGTCTTTGCAAAATCATTTCAAGGAATCTTGGAAAATCTTGAAGCTGTCTTTCAGCGTTTACAATTGTGCAATTCTAAACTCAAATAAGGAGAACTGTTTCTTTGCTGTGGAAAGAATTAAACTATTAGGTTTTGAAGTCTCAAAGGATGAAATTTCCCAGATTCAGATAAGTTCACAGTCATTTAAAAACTGCCTCCTCTATAAATGTCAAGAGACGCTAGAAAAGTTTTAAGTCCTTCCTCCCTTTCTACAGAAAATTTATTAAGAACTATTCTAACATTGTTCAGTCTTTGATTCATTTAATAAAAACCATGGGTTTTTATGAGGTACAAATCAGCCACTTGCATTTCAAAGTTAGAAATATTCTTTGGTATTAGCTCCCGCTTTGGCTCATCACACTCTAGGTCAATATATCGAACGAACTTCACATACGCGATAATATTATGGGTATATGTTGTATTCTACTACAGAAGGTCGAAGGCGTCTTAAGACCCATTGCCTATACATCTACCCTGTCAAAATTTGAAAGGAATTACTGCGTACCAGAGTTAGAACTGTTGGATATATTTTCGATTTAAGTCATTTTGGAAACCTTTATGGGTAAAGGCCACACATTATTTCGGATCATTACCTTTGCTATCGCAATAATTAGGACCTCACAAACGTTTGGCTAGGTGGAGCCCTAAATTTCCAGAATTTGATTACTTTATATGTTACAAATCAGGCAAGAAAAATCATGATGCAGTTACCCTGTTTAGATGTCCTGTCTTACAGCCAAACGAGTATCCACTTGACCCTTTAAATAAATTAATTGCCTGTTATCTCCAACTGAAGTTTCTAATAAGCAACACTCTGATTCCGTCTTGCTTCCAATCATTGAAGCACTAAAC
This sequence comes from Deroplatys truncata, assembly GCA_030765065.1. Lineage (NCBI taxonomy): Eukaryota > Metazoa > Arthropoda > Insecta > Mantodea > Mantidae > Deroplatys > Deroplatys truncata. The sequence continues at coordinate 282,007,335 of CM060990.1, forward strand.
ATTCAAAATGTGCTCCTTCAGAAGTTCAAAGGCGAGCCGCTGCATACAATCTTAAATCTATTTTTGCAAATGTAAAAATGCAGATTCAACAGTCCTCGTAGACTCCGTGTCATGACATACCTCTTTCTGCTCATCTAGGTTTCCCGAAAACTTTTAGCAAAATTAATTCCGGGTATTACTGGGTTGGAACATTGTACAACTAGTGCACACATGTCCTAGTTGCCAGTCTAGCAAAGCACCCAGGAATCAAAGGCCTACTGGCCTTTTACAACCAATTTCAGTAACTTGTGGCCACTGAGTATGCATCTCGTTGGGTTCACGCATCCCAGCTTTCTACAATCGCAATTTCATAAGAGCACTGTTTATTCTACACAATATAATCTGCAAACATGGAGCACCTAGTATTCTTTGGTAAGATTGATCATCAGTTTTTTCTCATTTAAGTAAGCGAGGACCCTTGCGTCTCTCCCAATTTTACGAGCGCATACCATCCAGTTTGCAAGGACTCACTGAACGCCTTAATCAAACATGGTTGAACACATTGCCATTTTTTAGATTCATTCGAAAGAACTGCGTTATATCTTGCCATAGTCAATTTCTCTTATAACCCAGCACTTCCGGAAAAAGCTAAGCATTATCGCTTCTCTTTAATGTTTTGTCGTAAACCGTTTATCACAAACCAGGTGGAGTTACAGGCTACTTCCAATGATTTGTTTGTCAGGCAGCCTCCAGGCATTCAGAAAGCCCATGAGGTCGCTATCCACCATACTAACCAACGCAAATTAAAAAAACAGGCATAATGAAAAGCACATTTATATAAGGTTCAATATTGTTCAGCTAAGAGTGTTTACACAAATCGTAAGAACGGCAAACGTACCATACACTTACACAAGTATTTTGGGCTTTTCAAGTTTTTAGACAGATCACCCTGTTAGTTGTGTTGTTTGGCGTCGTAATGCACAAAGAGTTAACGAACAGTCTGTTTATGTTTCACATCTCTATCCTTCCTATGAACCTGTTGGTTCCTATTGCTTGTAAAGATTATATATTTGAGAATGCGTTTATATATGTGTGAATTTAGAATTTAACAATTTGTAGACTACCAACATTTATATTTGAAGATAAATTTTCATATTGTGTACTCATGATGTTTGTTGTAGTTTGTTATTGAAAATGTCAGGAGCTTGAAAATTCTATCCCTTATGACTTATAGTATTTCGGACTGTATTCCTTGTAGCCTACTTCGCTTCCATCTTTAAGTGTATATATATGATGTGATGATGAGATGCGGTTTAAGGGCACTAAACAGCTAAGGTCATCAGCGCCCTTACAAAGTATAAAATGTACAGTCCAAAAATAAAAGTCCGATAAAAAACAGCATAATTAAAAACGGGATACAAACCCGCGATGTCCAAAATGTAAAAAACAGAACATTAAATTCCGAAAACGAACACACTGCTCACAGAGTGGTGCGGGGTCACCACTGAGCAGGTATCTATGGTTAAAAAGACAATGTCCGATTCGTAAGCGAGCTAAAATTACCTCTTCCCGACGACACAAACGAGAAGAGGTACCCCAGATTAACGGGAGAGGCTTAACCTCCCGTAACTTGTTCATTCGGAGGGCCGTCCACTCATCCCTCCAAAGCAGGAGGATGCGGCTACGCAAAAGAACGTACAAATCTGTGGAGGGAATGATGATGATGATGATGATGATGACGATGAGGTGCGGTTTAAGGGCACTAAACAGCTAACGTCATCATCGCCCTTACAAAGTATAAAATGTACTGTCCAAAAATAAAAGTCCGATAAAAAACCGCATAATTAAAAACGGGACACAAACCCACGATGTCCAAAAGGTAAAAAACAAAACACCAAATGCCAAAAACGAACACACTAAAACCATGGTCAATAAAAGAGTAAAACAACGTGTCAAGAACTCTAGAATGTCAGGCACACGAGCGCAAGATGTCCACTGGGGAGGAGATGCCCCATTAAAAAGACAAGATAAAATTACACACTCAAAAGACGCTCAGCGCATCAAATGCGTCTGGTAAATCCAATGTCATTGATAAAACGTAAAAGACACTCTACAGCACGCGCGTCGTCTGCCAAAACGTTGACCAGCCCAAAGGGCAGACCAACACGAACGCGCAACGGAGCTAAAACTTGACACTCTGCTAAATATGACGCACCGTTAAGGGTGCATCACACTGCTCACAGAGTGGTGCGGGGTCACCACTGAGCAAGAATCTATGGCTAAAAAGACAATGTCCGACTCGTAAGCGAGCTAAAATTACCTCTTCCCGACGACAAGAACGAGAAGAGATGCCCCAGATTAACGGGAGAGGCTTAACCTCCCGTAACATGTTCCCTCGGAGGGCCGTCCACTCATCCCTCCAAAGCAGGAGGATGCGGCTACGCAAAAGAATATACAAATCTGTGGAGGGAAGAGCAAAGGTAAAATATCTGGGTAATAAAATCGCCGACCTCGCAGCGGCATCGGTAGACTCATTACCTGAGATGCCCACATGACCTGGAATCCACATGAAGGAGACGCTGATGCCAGAGACACCAAGCGAGTGGAGCAGGTCATGAATGCGCTGTACGAGCCGGTGGTAACTGTACAGCGAGCTAATACTTTGAAGAGCACTCAGGGAGTCTGAACAAATAAAACGGTGCCGTAACTCGTGCCGCTGAATGTATAAAAGAGACTGATAAATGCTAAAACGTTCGGTGGTAAAAATCGAACATTGCCCCGGTAAACGAAAAGTAAAACTATTTCCACCACAAAAGGGCACATCCTACTCCAGCTTCAGTCTTAGATCCATCAGTAAAGATAAAATGAAAGTCCCCGAATTGCGACAGAAGTTTTAAAAACGCTGATCTAAAGACTGAAGAAGGGGTCTCATTCTTCGGCATCGACGATAACCAAAGGTGACAGAGGGCCTCAGCGCGCAACCATGGAGGAAAACGCGTTTCCCCCCTTGGGAGGGCCGGCGCTGGCGTAAAGTCCAAAAGCCGAAGAAGCCTTTGAAATCGAACCCCTGGAGGTAGTAATGCAGAGGAGCTAACCAAATATTGTCGATCAAGCGAATCCTCGTAAAAAAACTCGAAGGACGGGTGGTTAGGCAAGCTTGAGTGCCGACAAGCATAGCTGCACAAAAGCATCTCACGCCGGAAGGACAGCGGAGGCTCTGCAGCTTCTGCGTACAGACTGGGTACAGGGCTAGTTGGAAAGACCCCTGTAGCGACTCTTATGCCACGATGGTGAATGTCATTCAATCGACTTAACACAGATGGGCGTGCCGAAGAATAAACAATACACCCGTAATCAAGCTTGGATCGGACCAAAGAGCGATAAAGCCGAAGAAGCACGGTCCGATCAGCTCCCCAGGATGTGCCACTTAAAACACATAAAATATTAAGAGAACGGTCACACTTTGCTTTTAAAAAGGAAACTTGAGAAGTCCAGCTCAGCTTCCGGTCAAAGACCAACCCCAAAAATTTCACCTCATCTGCAAATGGAAGGACCTCCGACCCAAGATGGAGAGAGGGCGGAGGGAAAGCCTTCCGGCGCCAGAAGTTGATGCAGACGGATTTCTCGACGGAGAAATTAAAGCCGTTGGCGTTACTCCAGGCGTAGAGACGGTCGATACAGCTCTGGAGACGGCGTTCGAGCAGACAGGTCCGCCGCGAATTACAATAAATGGCAACATCGTCAACGAAAAGGGACGATGAAATGCCAGGCGGAATACAATCAACAATGGGGTTGAGTGCAATTGCAAAAAGTGTGACACTGAGTACAGAGCCCTGCGGTACTCCGTTCTCTTGAATAAAAAGACTAGATAAAACAGAGCCCACACGTACACGAAAGACGCGGTCCGTCAGAAGCTCCCGAAGAAATATGGGAAGACGACCGCGGATATTCCATGCATGGAGTATACGTAAAATGCTGCCCCTCCAACAAGTGTCATAAGCTTTCTCCAGGTCAAAAAGTACAGCCACCGTTTGACACTTTCTCAGAAATTCGTTCATAATATGCGTCGACAGACAATAGATGGTCGACGTTAGAGCGATGGCGACGAAATCCACACTGAGCGTTCGCCAGAAGTTTCTGAGACTCAAGCCACCATGTCAACCGCCCGTTGATCATGCGCTCCATCACCTTGCAAACGCAACTGGTGAGGGAGATAGGGCGGTCGCTGGAAAATAGTTGGCGATCCTTACCAGGCTTAAGTATAGGGACAATGATGGCTTAGCGCCAAACGGAAGGGAAAAGGCCGTCCTGCCAAATACTATTATAGACCCGTAAGAGAAAGCGCTTAATGTCGGCTGAAAGGTTGTTTAACAGCAGAACATGAATGCCATCCGGCCCAGGATCGGAGTGCCTAGAGCAATGAAGAGCGTGCTCCAGCTCCCTCATTGTAAAAAGGGCATTATAACATTCCGTATTATCAGACCGAAAATTATAGGTTGCGGAATCCAGCCGGTCTTTGATAGAGCGAAAGCCGGCGGAATAATGGTCAGAACTGGAAACCACCTCAAAGGCAGACCCAGAGTGCTAGCGATGGCAGCCGTATCCACTATGGTGGCATTGGAAACCTGAAGGCCAGAAACAGTACAATGCGGCACTTCACCTGAGAAGCGACGAAGTTTATCCCAAACAACAGATGAAGGCGTAAACCGATTAAAAGACTCGACAAAACGAGTCCACGACGCCTTCTTGCTACCCTGAATAATGCGACGAGCCCTGGCGCGCGATTGTTTAAAAGTCGCCAAATTATCAAGTGTAGGGTGTCGCCGAAACACCCTAATTGCAGTTCTACGGGCACGAACGGCTTCCCGACAATCCTCATTCCACCACGGAACAGGCGGTCGCCGAGGTTAAGAGGATGAACGGGGAATTGCGCGTTCGGCGGCAGAGAAAATCGTAGACGTAAGGTACTGCACTAGTTGGTTAATGTCGGTGAAGGGCTGGTCGTCAAAATGCACGAAGCTGGAATACAACCTCCTGTCGGCTTTTGTGAATATCCAGTTAGGCACTCTCGAATGCTGTACGTGGTGTGACAGAAGAGAAACGATACAGGGGTAATGGTCGCTGGAGTAGGTGTCAGCGACGACGTTCCACTGCAGACGACTAGCAAGCTGGAGTGAGCAAACGGCAAGGTCCAAGTGAGAAAATGTACCGGAAGAATCAGAAGGAAACGTAGGCTCACCGGTATTGAGTATAGAGAGATTGAACTGATCATAAATGTCGAAAAGGAGAGTTCCCCTCGCACAAGCCCTTGTCGAACCCCACAGGGGGTGATGGGCATTAAAATCTCCCAACAGGGGAAATGGTGTTGGGAGAGCGGACAAGAGATCTCGAAGGTCCGCGTTAGCGAGGGGAGACGATGGAGGTGAATATACAGAGCAAACAGAAAAGAAAAAACCGGGTAACTGCAGTCTAATGGCAACAGCTTGCAAGTCGGACGTAAGAGTGAGACGTTGAAAATGAACGTCGTTACGCACTAACAACATGACACCTCCATGAGCAGGAGTACCCTCCTCCGGTTCAAGGTCGTAGCGAACCGGAGTATATCCTCGGAGATCAAAAGGATCATGAGGGCGAAGCTTAGTCTACTGCAAACACACGACCATAGGAGAATGGGAACACAATAAAAGTTGCAGTTCCGCCCTATGCGTTCGTACACCACGTACATTCCAGGTCAGGATGGCCATTGAGAAAAAAAAGGATAAACTGTCTACTTAGAAGGGCGGCTTAAAATTACCTTTTTTTAACCTTTGGGCTCGGGCTTTTGGTATGGAGTTGGTCAGACTCCATAGCCTCCTCGAAGGGAGGGCCCACGCGCTCAGAGCCAGAAACCGATTCAAGCGCCGAGAATCGGTTCTGGATGGCGATGGGTGAGGGGTGCCGCTGAACGTGGCTGGTCCCAGGAGCTTCCTGGGACTGCGACCTCCGAGGAGGAGAAGGTGAACTCTGCTTGCTGTGAACACGCGGAGGGTCTTTTGAAAAGTCTTCTCTTCGAAGTTTCTGCTTCGGCTTTTTCTCAGCGGCTGGTGACTTCATAGACTTTGGACCAGGTTTATAGAGCTTGGTAACAGTAGCAGACTTGGACGGCCGGATCTTAGTGGCGGTCAAGGCAGTCAAGTCCAAGTTTGAGTCCCAGCATCCTTCCAGGGTATTAGCGAGGCAAAAATAGAACTGAATGTTCCCGATCGCAGGAGCGAAGGTTGGCGTGCATGGTAACGCCTCCGGGCTTCGGCGAAGGAGAGTTTCTCCTTTACCCGGGTCTCCTGGATCGCCTTCTCGTCCAAATACCGCGGACAGTCGCCAAATGAAGCAGAATGTGACCCTTTGCAATTAACGCAGACGGGGGCTGTTGAACAGGCACCTTCGTATGAGGGCTGGCTACATGTTGCACAGATGTTAACGGCACTCTTACATGAGACTTGCGTATGCCCAAAACGTTGGCATTTAAAACAACGCAGAGGTCTAGGAATATAAGTCCTCACAGAAATCCGTTTGTACCCTGCGGAGATGCTCGTGGGCAGATCGACGCCATCAAATGTTAGAAACAGGGTACGAGTGGGTACCAATACGCCGTCGCGTTTGGCCTTCTCTCGATGAACCGCTGTCACCTTCTGGTCTACAAGATATTCGACCAGGTCCTCGTCCGATATGTCATCGAGGTAATGCGTGGCGACAACGCCTCGACAAGAACTCAAGATGCGGTGCTTTTTAACACGGATAGGATAGCCGTGGAGAAGCGTGGCGCTCAACAAGGACTTACTTTGTGCCTCGGACTTGCTTTGCACTAACAACGAACCATTGCTAAGCCGAGTGCAGGAAAGAACCGGACCAGCAATTGAGTCAATGCCCTTCTGGATGATAAAAGGGTTCACCTTCTCGAATGATTGTCCTTCCTCTGTACGGGTAATCACTAAGTAACACCAGCTGTTTGGCGGTATATATATATATATATATATATATATATATATATATATATATATATATATACCCGGGTAAAGGAGAAACTCTCCTTCGCCGAAGCCCGGAGGCGTTACCATGCACGCCAACCTTCGCTCCTGCGATCGGGAACATTCAGTTCTATTTTTGCCTCGCTAATACCCTGGAAGGATGCTGGGACTCAAACTTGGACTTGACTGCCTTGACCGCCACTAAGATCCGGCCGTCCAAGTCTGCTACTGTTACCAAGCTCTATAAACCTGGTCCAAAGTCTATGAAGTCACCAGCCGCTGAGAAAAACCGAAGCAGAAACTTCGAAGAGAAGACTTTTTAAAAGACCCTCCGCGTATATATATACAGGATGGACCATTTAAGTAGAGGCTGTACAATATCTCCAAAACTAAGCGCTGTAGAAAGAAATGACTTTAATAAAAGTTGCTTGAGATTATGGAGGAAAATAAACGCCATTAGTCGTGTTTTGTTTCGAGGACGCTATGATGATGGTCATTTTAGGGCCAATTAAATTTTTTAGAATGGAATCTACAATTAGGGTCAACGTGCTCCAACTACAACACGACTAATAACCTTCCCCCATAACATCAAACAGCTTTTATTCAAGAGATTTCTTTGCTGGTACAGAGTCCGTTATAAGAACGGAGAAGCTTGATTGGCATAACTGCAATGGGTAAACTATGTTTCCATAGGTATATGCTTTATAATGAAGTTTTCGTTCAGTGTAGATGCTGAGATGTGGTCTCTGATACAAATGTTAAATAAAGAAGTTTGAATGGTCGTTGAAGTTATTGAGGTGTGCTCGTCAATGCAGTGTTTAAAGGATATTGGTGTAAAAGTTACATTAGATTATTTTGTAGTTCATATTGACTTTGTCCAGTTTTTCAACTGTCACGTGTTTTACTTCTCACTATCAATGCTTTGATCTGGTGCAACTTTCACTGGGCTTCACTTACTTCACACTGTCACTTCACTAATAAGAACTAGTTCAATTTCCCCATTACTTCACTTTCTCGTGACATAGCCTCTTCTTCCGGACGGTTTGCTCGCTGGGGAGTCGAATACAGGACTTTTACAATCTCTCGCTCCGCAGTAGCACTCCCTGAACGTCGCAGCCGCGTCACCAAATCGTCCGGAGAGCCACACTTGATGTAGCAGAAAGGCACTCACCATCTCACTTACTCACTCACTGACCAACTCAACTCGACTGACTGCTCTCACGAGAACCCTCGCTTATATAACCAATGGAATCTTCCACAGAAAATTCTAGAACTATTTAGAAACATGTTTTGGAGGAGGTAGAAAGAAACTTCCAGAATGTCCTGGTTATCTGCCGATAGCGCTTCTGGTGCTTACGCAGGGTGAGAACACGACTTACGTTATTTCCGACTTCCTGGTGCCTACCTCCCGATAACCTTGGGCCATAGCCACTGAGTCACAATATTGATAGCACACACTTAACACTTATTATTTCACTTCTGGGGCCTTGCAACGGGCAACAAGGTACATTATTTCATTAAACGTGAGTAAAAATGCAATAAAACAGTGTGATTCATTTGGTTAATAAACGTGTCTTTAAGTATAATTAGCCCTTAATCGTTTACTTCCAATCTAATGATAATTTTCCTGGATTAGTTCAAAACATTCTTGATAGTGGTGCAATATGTCCTAAATATTGTAATACAAAAACAGGTTAAGAATTAAGCCCAAGTAAAAAAACGGTATCTAAAATTGTTTCCGACTCTCTACTGCCCCTCGGGCTAAAAGGATAAAAAATAACCTCCGATCTATTCTACCATTAACTCGAGGCACTTAAAGCTACTACGATTATCGTGAGTGTTCGACATCACCGTCAATAACATTATCATCGCAATCATCTTGATATCTGAACAACCTTCTTCATATGCTTCCACCTCTTATTTCACATCTTATGTAACATGTTCTTATTTCCACCAAACATATTACCTCTTTTTTGCATCTGATCAAGCACAGAACCTCTTATTCCAGTCAGACTGTGCAGACAACTTACTCCCGACAAACCTATTTACATGTCAGTCGTCCAGCTTTGTACCGCCTCATTCAAGATAAGCTTTCTCTGTATTACTGCTATTATTATTAATCAATTAACTACGGCTTTTTCCTATAACAATCACACGAATTTTCTTTCTTTTCTATTGCTAGAGTTTTGTGCAAGTACCAGAACAATGTTAAATGTATACGTCGCTAAAGCAGTACGAAACTTATGAAATGGCAAGCCCTGGTGATAATATCTTTGGGCTTACCTAACCTACGAAATCGGTTTGGTTTGGAGCTCACCTAGGCTTGTATTCATAAACGTTACTTCCAGTGATGACTTTTCACAGACTGCTTTGCTAGTAGATTTTAAGTTCATTCAAAGTCTTATTCATAGACGACTGTTTCAGTACTCCACCTTTGCCCCTGGAAAGGCAAGATTTCATGACCACGTTCTAATGTTGGTTAACCCGACTTCCAAATCCACAGCCCTCTATAGCAATAAAATCAATACATGCGAGTCTAAAATCAACTGACGATTGCAAAAGAGAAGGCATTGGACGAGGTGTACGCATTTCGCACTTTCCCTAAACCTCACGGCGTTCAACACGTGTGATGATTAGGTTACATCTGTGGTTAGATATATGCTGTTGTATTGTTTACGATTTTTAGTTTATTTTGGAAAGAAAGACAGCGTAGGCGGTAGTGATTCTTATAATATAAACTCACAAAGCAGGAAAACATAAAGCCCCTTCGAAAAATGGAGGACATTCTGGCTCATCTGTCAGAAAACGAAGAAAAAATCTGTTTTTAGGTATGTTAGAGGCATAGGTACAGAAGTTATGACGTCCCGCTCCTTGGGTCTTCCATTCAGTATTGACGCAACATGTTGCTGAATTAGATCCTTCTGTAAATTCAACAATTTAATTCCATACCTTTCCTTGAGAAAATTCTTACCTACTCTACCACTGATGTTCCTTTCTCTGAACGAGCTACAATGCATTTGTTTGCTACAGCTACCTTAACAAATAATCTAAGATTTTACATCTCAAATACTCATCTGTACCTTCCCTCTATTATAAATGCCTCACCTGTCTTGGATTATGTATAAAAGAGCCTACCAATAGACAGAAATTATTGACATTCTACATTCACAATGTAAAACCCGAAATGTGATGCAAACGATGCCTTCATTATTCAATATACCTAATTGTCAGAAAGCAACAATGGATTTCAATGGGAATGACGAGGCTGTTCATTTATACTCCAAATTGTTTTCTTTTAACGTGACATTTTTTAAAGACAAACTTCACTGAAGTCTCGAATTAAGATTTTCAGGCGCTCCTAGCAGTAATCCGCAATAATCTTTGCTGTATAATTCATTGTGTGGCAGAAAAGTGCCTCAAATTACAATACACACCACAACCCAACATATTTTTACTAATGTGAGATAATTTACTGAAATTACTCTTTATTGTAAACTAATAAAAATAAATGAATTCTTAACTGTAGCAAAATATCGTAGCGAAATTAATAGCTAAATGGTGGGTGGAACAAGTAATTCTCTTGATGTTTCTTTCATCCAGATAAAAAGTGCAAACATCGCCACTGTATTCATAGTCTGTTTATTAATTCTGAATCTGAATTCGTTGTCTCTATAGAACTTAAGTGGATTTTGTACATCCCAATACGCCGAGGAATACAGCATTGTCAATAACCTCCTGGATTTTTTTGCATATTTTGCAAACGCACACTCTACCAAAATGTCAGTCATTTTCGCTATTTTCTCGTAACATCATGATGAAAGTCTAGCATATCGGCGACTTCGAAGTAAAGTCCCGATCGAGGTTACATCTCTGGAAATTCTCGTTCTTGAATAACAAATTGACATTTCCGTACTTTCGAATCCCCAATTTCTTTCATTGTTTTTCATGAATACAAGCCTTAAACCTGATAACATGGAAATCTTACATTCATATAGACGATGTCTTGAATATCACAGCCTTATACATATTATTTTACACACACACACACACACACACACACACACACACACACACACACACACACTGCCGTTTGTGAAAATTGCAACACCAAGAAGGAAACGCATGAATTCAATGAATTTAGTACCACAGGTTAGGTACATAACAAGTAACAAATGATAAAAAATTTTCAAAACTATACATGGCCTTTGAGCCCTAATATTCAGTATTTAGTGTGGCCTCCATGCGCTGCAGCTAGAGCTGTTATACGCCGTGGTATTGAATCAAAAGGGTTCTGAATAAGTTCCTGAGGGATTTCCCTCTCCGCATTTTGCATTCGACCCCACAAATCCATGACACTGGTTACTGGAGGACCGTGACGCACCAGGTGCCGACCAACCACATCCTAGACATGTTTGATGGGCGACATGTCAGGCGAACGTGCAGGCCAGGGGAGCAGTGGTACCCGTCGCTCTTCGAAGAAGGCTTGTACATTCCTCGCAATATGTGGCCGGGCATTGTCCTGTTGAAATGTGGCCTGTGGAGATGTCTGAAGCAGGGGGAGTACCTGAGGCTCTACAACCACCATTAGGTACCGGCTGCTATTCAAAGTGCTCTCAATTCGTAGGAGGCGAGATCGGTTGTTGTAACCAATGGCACCCCAAACCATCACACCTGGTGTTTGTCCGCTATGCCGCTCAACAATGCAGCCCTCCAAGTTGAGCTCACCACGGTACTGCCGGACACGTGTGCGGCCATCACTGTAGGATACGTTGAAGAGGGACACGTCCGAAAAGACTACATTTTGCCACTCAGCACCCCAGTGACGGTGTTCACATGTCCATTGCAGTCGGAGGAGCTTGTGGTTTCTGGACAATGGAAGCCGACGTAATGGCATGCATGCAACCAGTCCAACCTGCAGCAGACGGCGACGAACCGTTTATGCAGAAGAGTTCACACCTGTTGCAGAGCTCCAGCGTTGAGCTGGATGAAGCTGTACGGTCCGTTATGGCCATGAGGACAATATGGCGGTCATCCCGTGCTGTGGTCATGTTCCGTGGCCCAGTATCCCTCTTCGCTGCACACGACCTTTATCTATCCACTGCTTCCACACACGCATCACTGTCGTAGCAGCATGCCCTGTGCGAGCCAAAATATCACGGTATAACAAACCCGCTTCCAGGAGACTGATCATTCTGCCCCGTTAGAGCTCACTCACATGCCGATATGGCTCCCCTTGACTCCACTTTATTGTTTCCATCTTGTTTGATAGCTCTGCACTGACTACACTGGGCGCAACACTGACATTGTCGGACCGACACGAGGGGGCTCTGCTCGTCCTAGTGTACCCCATTCTCTCTGCAAACCTAATCACTTATTGCTTGCACACTCTTCTAAACTTCCACCAAGTTTGGAGTTATTCGGGAAATTCTTTTTTGGTGATGCAATTTTCACAAACGGCAGTGTGTGTGTGTGTGTGTGTGTGTGTGTGTATACACCAAAAAGCAATTAAAAACAGGTGTTCGTTGAGTTGGACCGTTGAATCATCGAATGTCGCCTTTGTGGTCTTTACCATGGCGCCAGCAGTGACGTGCAAAAAAATTGCTGTTCGCCTCATCCTACACCTATGCTATCCATGATATACGTCTAGGAACCTTTAATGACAGTGAAACATATCTGCAGAACATTGATGATCTCAGAAATTTACATAATTACTTCTAGGATGTACATTGGCATTTATCATAGAATATTTTATATGACAATTACGTAAATACAAAATTCAATAACAATAATGATACTATTACTACTACTAATAACAATAATAATAGTAACAATAGTACAAATGTTTTGATGTGGTTCAGAGTTCTTTTGCTTCTACACCAGATCTAATTAAATACTAATCTAGGAACAGTATTTCAGTAAACGATTCAGATATAAACTGATGAAACGCACACAGGTTAGGTGATGGTACTTCATTATAAATCTCCACGTTCTCCACCTGGGAAGGACTTCCCTTTAGCAAATCCACAGTAACAAGCCTGTTTCTGACTGTCAACATAAGATTTGCATCCCATGGTCAGTGTTCCAGTGTATAGCACATCTGCTGCTGTTTTACAACCTGAAATACACACCAGAATGCAAATATTCTTAATAAACATATTTCAAAGACAATTTCAGAAGTCCCTACCTTCCTAGTATAAAATTATGTTAATTATTAATTTCTCAATAATTAAGTAATTTTAACATACAGTATTATTTAGCATAATATAAAATGAATAACAATATGAGCTTCTGTAGCTCCACATGTTGACCAATAATGCGCTATCTTAGTCTATAGTCTGCAACCCTTACTGCAGCCATTACGCTTGTGTGACCAACTCAGAGGTATACTTTCATCCTCCAAGATGGTTAGACAGTAACTGCTGACTTCTCTCCGTGGAGAGAGGTAGGCCAGTGTAGGAGGTACCACCAGCGTCGGGATGTAATATGGACCGGTCTGTGCCTGACTAAGCGCCATCGCTGTTCATTTTGAGATATTTAGTGTAATAACAAGACAGCATCGTGTTCTATTTTTTGCCACATATCAATAACAGCCTTACTGTGCGTATAAAAAGCTGTCATGAGCGAGTATGCCTGGCACTACAAGAACCACTACTTTTGTGAGCTACACATGCCTATGTGCCAACCAACATGGTGAATGTGTGCATACAACTCATAGGAATCCACTTTTCTACGTATAGCGATCATAGGACTATCAATCGGAAAGAGGAATATCCAGAAATGCATCATGTATGCATAATTTGTTTTAGCTATAGAAATATTTTATGCCAGTCCATAAAACAGATGTAAAAGCCAAGTTATCAGAGTGGCACTTAGGTGTGACACGCTTCCAGCATACCAAGACATGCTCGGTATTCATACCTGGCTACGTTCGATTCAGCTAGCGTACATTTCTTTTAACAGTGGTAGATTTAATTTAAATAAAATAATCATAACAATCATAATTTTAACAAGTAATATTTTCTCTTCTCTTTATACTTCAGATGATGAAGTCGAAATCCAGTGTGGAAGAAAACGGAAACAAAAACTCTAGCTGCCACAAAAAGTAAGCAGAAACAAAATACGAGAATGTGGACAGGCGTATACGACATCACGTGGAAAATTGTTCATGCCCGAGAAATAACAAATAAAGCATGTATCTGTTCAATTAATTGTAACATTCTGATACCGTGGGAAAGGCGACTAGCAACGTATCAGAATTTTCACATACTGGACTGCTCACTAAAGCTGCTTTCCTTGTGGGATCAATGACAGTAACTACTGTTCAAAGACATGTTACCAACGCTGACGAATCCCAAAGGAATAATAGTAGAATCTATAGATCACAATACTCTATTGGCATATATCAGTTTATCTACAAGAAATTTTACTGTGAAACACTATACATTTCATTGCTACCATTGATCCGACTTTGAAACGCAAACAGGAAGCAGGCCTTCCTGCTCCTGATTGTAGGTATACATATGCAACATAAAAAGCCTTGCCGCTACTGAAGAAAAGACACTGATTAATTTCCAACGTATTATTCACATTATGGTTCGTAAGAATAACAATAGAAGATACTTCCCGCCATACATGAACGTGTCAAAAAGTTATGAAGTAAGCTGGGTTCCTGAACTCTCGTCTTAACATGTGAAATCCTTTCCATTTCACTTTTTACAAAATCACACGAATAACTAGAAACTTATAGCCAATGCACCGTGACATCAGCCGCCGCCCAAGAAGCTACAAAACATACAAAAAAGAAATTACAATTCGAAGTATAGTAGAACAATGACGCACAGTGAGTTTGCGTATTTTTTATTTATGGACGCCCTTTAACTGCTGTGGTCCTTAGCATCTCATTCCATATTGGGCGTGAAATACCGTTAATTTTGCTCGGAGGCCTCCTTATCAGGCTTGACGGTTTTTACGTGCCGTAAATCTACGACACGGGACCACCGAATTCACTTTCCTTCCAAAGGAAAGGATTTTTACGCCCGAAAAAATCCATCGCCCACCACCGGGTTTGAACCCGCGACCTCGGGAACTAGAGGCTAGCATGGTAACCACTACAACATGGAGGACGACATAAAGCACCATGCATGAACAGGATTTGTCGTTCGTGTTTCCTTAAATCCTGGGGGGGGGTGCAATCGCATATCAATTAGGAGAGAAACACGGAAAGCAGCTACTGGGAAGAGAGAAGGATACAATACTCTGACGGGAGGAAAAACAGAAAAGGGAGAGAAACAAAAGAAAGGAACAACCACGCAGGCACACCATAACAGAAGAGACGGGAAACCACGCACATACACATCCCAGGTACACCTGGTATATAGGCACGGGTGGAGGGAGCTGAGTGGATTATCTTGGCATCGAAGAACTTGTAAGTGAAATCTCGTAGGTTCGAACGGTCTGAAGCGAAGCACAGCAATCAATGAGGGGCAATAGGCTGCGTTCAGGTCGTCGTAGACACTCACAGGGGTAGTAGAGCGACGTATCGTTTATGTGGAAAGAGGTCAACAGTTTATATGCCATGGAAACCGAAGAACTAGCACTAGAAGTTTACTGATGTTAGTTGAGACATATCACTCGCGGAGATCAGTAAAAATAACGGAATGGCGGGTTCCCTCCCGTCAACGGCGAAACTCTGCAGAATTTATTCCAAGATGACTCTGGATATCCCAGAGAGACACCAGCATTTTCCCTTGAGGACTGGCAGGAAAACTTAATGGACCGCCGCGTGCGTGAATCTCTGGAGCGGGCGAGCTGTGCGAGCGTTCGTGGGTGCACGGGCAAAACTGAAAAAACTTAGTTTTTATTTATGGACGCTCTTTAACTACTGTGGTTCTTAGCGTCCCATTCTAGATTGGGGGTGAAAGGCCGGGAATTTTGCTCAGAGGCCTCTGTATCAGGCCTGAGGTTCGTTTACGTGCTGTAAATCTACGACACGGGACCACCGGTTTTACTTCCCTTCCGAAGGAAGCCAGGCTAAGGATTATTACGCCCAAAAAATCCATCCCCCTCCGCCGGGTTTGAACCAGCGAACTCAGGAGAGGCAGGACGTCTAGGTCGATCGTGCATGAAAAACAAATAAGGGAGTATCTGGCTCAAATACAAACCCCGTGGGGGTACAAATGACTTAAGGGAAGGTGTCTTTAAGCCAAGGAAAAGTTTAGGCCGTTTACCGAAAAGGAATATAAAAGGGAAATGAAAGACGGAAGGGTACAAGAAAAAGAACAGGGAAAACGTTTCTATGAAACTTTAATAGAAATAAACTCAATAATAGGTAAGGAGAAAATTCCGATAGACATGAAAAAAAATATCTGTCCATTGCTTATTAAATTTCAAAAAGAAGAGGATGATTTAAAATTAGAAAACTTAAAAGCAAACTCAGGGGCAAAGAGCTTTATGAAAAACAATATAACAAGCAACAGTCATCCACCATGTCATTTGCCCAGGTTGCTGTATTACCGGCACCTAATGCAAAGAGCATGACATTTCAAAAGCCAGTTAATATGAAAAAACACCGTTTTCATATTATCAACCAAGAACTCAGACATTAGAAAATTGCAGAAGATTTTAACAAACATTTTAAGACCAGCAGAGTAGAAGATAAAGATAAGAAGTATGAGAGCAACAGTCAAACACCTAATTGTGGAAACAGAAACAACAAGATGCGAATAGAGTTATACAAAGCAAACATTTACAAATTAAAGAAATCAAAATTGAAATGTCAAAGAAGAAAAATCCACTGATGATACTACACCATGTGTTGGCAGAAAACAAAGACGACTTAAAAGAAAAAAAATTGAAACGGAATTTTTTAGGACTAGTGGAGGGTATAGAACTTGAAGGTTTTAAATCTAGATTTAAGACCGGTCCTAGAAGTAGGGCAACTGTTCACAACGTAGTTGAAGTGATATCCCAATTAAGGAGAATAATGCTGCAAAAAGGAAGATTATACATGGGATTCCAAGCCGTAAATATAAAGGAATATATACTGATAGCCAATTGTGCTAAGTGACAGGACTTTGGACATGTGGCGAAATTCTGCAATAATCCACAATCATGTGATATGAGGAGAATGAGAATTTGTAAGGGGAGGCAAGATTGACAACCTATAATTTTTTTCTGGGAAAGGGTGAGAAATGGAACAAATTATGACCAAAGAGAGTATAATAAGGAATAAAAAATCTAAACAAAATATGCCGAGTAGGATAAGATGAAATGTCATGAGGGTTAAGGAACATAAATTAAAACTAAATACATTAAAATCCAAAAGGATGTGTACAGGCATGGGAAAACACACTGAAGAGTTATGTGAAAATGAAGAGTTAAAATTTACAGAATAAAATTACAGGCTCCAAAATTGTTTCGAAATCTAAGGAGGAATGGACGGAAGAAAAACCACCTAAATTAAGAATAAATAAATTAACAAAAAAGGATAAACAAAACCAATAAAATAAGAATAATAAATGTAAAATTTAGTCAATTACACAAGATGACACTGCTGAAGAGACCACGGAAGAAGAGGTCGAGGAAGAAAAGGATGAAAAAACGGGAATAATATATGTAGCATATTATAGACAGAGCTGGCACACTTTTTGCGTTTATATGGAAAAAGCTAGGGAAAACTAGGGTATATACGACGGTTCTAGGAGGAAAATGCGATTATATGAGAAAGATAGGGAAAACGTAGACAGATAATAGGCTAGATAGATGCTGAATGAGGGGGAATATGGGCTTATACGGGAGAGATAGGGAATACGAGGAGAGGTGCTAGACTAGACAGGGCTTGAAGGGTAGAATATGACCTTTATATGGTAGAGATAGCAAACCGAGGAGAGGTATTAGGCTAGGAGGGTTTGAATGATAGAGTATGCGTTTATATGGAGAGACGAGGAAAACAATGGGAATATCTAGGTTGGAGGAGCGTTCAAGGAGAAAAATGCGTTTATATGGGAAAGATAAGAAAAACAAGGAGACATCGGAGGTAGAGCAGGGCTGAAGGAGGGGGAACGCCATTTATATGATAGAGATAGGGAATATGAGGAGAGGTAGTAGGTTAGACAGAGGTTGAGGTGTAGGATATACGTTTATGTGGGTAAGATATGGAAAACGGAGAGAGATACTATGCTAGGAGAGAGTTGAAGGAGGAGCAATTCGCTTTATATGAGAGAGGTAGGGAATACGAGGAGCGGTGCTAGTCTAGACAGAGGTTGAGGAGTAGAGTATGCGTTTATACGGGAAAGATATAGGGAATACGAGGAGAAGTGCTAGGCTAGACAAAGGTTGAGGAATAGAGTATGCGTTTATATAGGTAAGATAGGGAAAACGTGGAGAGATGATAGGCTAGCGGGCTAGGAGACTAGAAAATACATTTATATGTGAGAGGTAAGGAACACGCTGAGAGTTAATAGGCTAGACAGATGCTGAAGGAGGGAGGGATACGTTTTGTACGGAAGAGGAAGGGGAAACAGAGTGATGCAAGGTTAGACAGAGTTAAAGGTAGAATGTGTTTTATATGAGAGAGAGATAGCAAACCGAGGAGAGGCATTAGGCTAGGAGGGTTTGAATTGTAGAGTATGCGTTTTTATGGAGAGACGGGGAAAACGGAGAGAGATTCTATGCCAGGAGAGAGTTGAAGGAGAGGGAAATGCGTTTATATTGGAGAGATAGGGAATATGAGGGTCGAGGCAAGGCTTGACAGTATACTTTTTTTAAAATATTACAAAGTTTTTATATGTTAAACAGTTAGTGTGCGAGACGGAGAGGGATACACTGTATATTGGTTTACAGTTTTGGTGCATGTAGAAGTATTCTAAACTAAACCCACACCGAACGCCCTAATCTATCCCTATATTGCCTGCTCTGGATCATCTTCTCATTGACTATTCAATCCTATCATCGTCTAACCTAACCAAGGAAACAAGACGTAACATAAGCACGTAACAAGATGCAATATCACGTAACATAACCATGACCACGTAACGCCACGTAACATAACAACGTAACACGACGTAACACCACGCAACATGACGTAACCACGTAACAAGACGTAAGAACAACTCGTAACCAACCCATTGCTAAGACAATCTAAGCTAACCCATTCTTCATAACCAAGACAATCAGTACGCGAGTCGAGCCGAGCCGAGCCGAGCCGAGCTTAGCCTTGCCTAACCTAACCAATCCCAGGCTATCCTCTCA
Source organism: Deroplatys truncata (assembly GCA_030765065.1). Classification (NCBI taxonomy): domain Eukaryota; kingdom Metazoa; phylum Arthropoda; class Insecta; order Mantodea; family Mantidae; genus Deroplatys; species Deroplatys truncata. Next base: position 282,026,567 of record CM060990.1, read on the forward strand.
TCATCTATTCTACTCAGTCATCGTCTAACCTAATCTGGCGTCATCCTAACCTGATGCCAGGCATTCTAACTCGAAACTAGACATCTCTAATCATCGTATACCGTAACCTAGCACCAAACATCCTAACTTAGCGTAACCAGAGCTAACCTTGAGTTTCTTTTAGTGAAATAGCGGTGTTTTATTCAGGTTTTATTATTTGACAGTCTTAATTGAAAAGTTTTACGTCAACATTGCTTCATTAGATAAGGATTGTAAGGGTAGACGTCTCTCCCCTTTATCTAGGCGTGAGACTAGCACTAGGATTTGCTCCTAATGGCAGGGTTAACGTCTCCCCTTACATCTTCTTCTTTCATCACCAGGTGTCTGCTAGGTGCATACACTGCACATAAGTAAACTTCTATTTTTTAAGATTGTAGACTCGCGGAGAAAATATTCATCTTGAGATCCAGGTTACATTCTTTTAAGCACTGTTTGTAATACGATAATGTCCATAGGTATATGTAGTTATTCCATCCTCGGCAATAACTCTTTTATCATCAAAAGGAGTTAATGCGCTTTTATTCACTTGCACGGTGGTAACAGCATGCTCACGTGATAGGATCATATTCAGCGGCGTTCTTATGATTTCTCGGGTTTTAAGACAGTCTGTATATCTGTAAAATGTAATGCGTTACGTGGTTACATGGTTATGTTACGTGTTGTTACGTTTAGCTACGTTTCTGGTTACGTCATGTTATGCGGTGTTACGTGATGTTAAGTGGTTATGTTACGTGGTGTTACCCCTTGTCACGTGGTTACGTGCTTATTTTACGTCTTGTTACGTGATGTTACGCCTTGCTACGTGGTGTTATGTCTTATTAAGTGGTTATGTGCTTATGATACGTGGTTTACGTCTTGTTACGTGGTTATGTTAGTGGTGTTACGTCTTGCCATGTGGTCACGTGCATATGTTACATCGTGTTACGTAGTTATATTACGTGGTGTTACGTCTTGTTACGTGGTTATGTTTCCGGATACGTCATGTTACCTGGTGTTACGTCGTGTTACATGGTTACGTGGTTATGTTATGTGGTGTTACTTGTTGTTACGCCGTTACGTGCTTATGTTACGTGGTGTTACGTCTTGTTACGTGGTTATGTTACGTGATGTTACGTCTTGTTATGTGGTTATGTTACGTGGTGTTACGTTGGTTAGGTTAGACGATGATAGGATTGAATAGACAATGAGAAGATGATCCAGAGCAGGCAAGATAGGGGTAGGTTAGGGCTTTCAGTGTGAGGTTAGTTTAGAATACTTCTACATGCACCAAAACTGTAAACCAATATACAGTTTATCCCTCTCCGTCTCGCACAATAACTGTTTAACATGTAAAAAGTTTGTAAGATTTAGAAAAGAAAAAAGTATACTGTCAAGCCAAGCATCGACCCTCGTATTCCCTATCTCTCCAATATAAACGCATTTCCCTCTCAACTCTCTCTTAGCATAGGATCTCTTTCCGTTTTCCCCGTCTCTGCATAAAATCGAATACTCTACCATTCAAACCCTCCTAGCCTAATACCGCTCCTCGGTTTGCTATCTCTCTCTCATATAAAACACATTCCACCTTTAACTCTGTGTAGCCTAGCATCATTCTACGTTTCCCCTATCTCTTCCGTACAAAGCGTATCCCTCCGTCCTTCAGCATCTGTCTAGCCCAGCCATGGCGAAACAGTGCTTCGCGAGTCAATTTGCGCTTCAGTTGACTCGCGCACTACCCCTCCGCAGCCCAAACAGTGGCGGCTAGCAATGCCGTTTGCAAAGCAACGTTCGAAGTGCAGAACATTTCATGGAACGGGAGGAGAAGTTCTTCGTTGAGGATGGTGGCAATGCAAAATGTTTAATATGTCCCAAAGCGGAGTAATGCAATTCAACATGAAACGCCATTACAATGCTTATCATTCCGAATATGCCAAGTTACAGGGCAAGTTGGGTCTGTAATTATTATTATTAAACATTTTATTTAATGAGACTTTAAGTTTTATTTAAACTACAAGTCAGACTGATAATTTTCGATATGTTCACAGGACGCGAAAGAACGCAGGAATTTTTGAAATTGATAAAAAAACAATGGACCTAAACCAACTAAAAAGACTAAAACTATGGCAGAGAAAAGAAATCACGCTAGTTATATTGTTACCTGGGAAATTGCAAAGGCCTTAAGGCATTTCAGGAAGGAGAATTTATTAAAACATGTTTAATAAAAATTGCTGGGTTTTTATGTCCTCAACAGGTCCATAATTTCGAGTGTTGGCATATTTTCCGACAAACCATTGCAAAGAAAGTTGAAGTGCTTTCTGCCGACGTAATAAGGTAGATGGATTTGAAAATGGCTGACTTTGTGAAGTTTTCTCTTGCACTGGACGAGAGTACAGATGTAACTGACACCTCAATTGGCCATTTTCATTCGAGGTGTTGGTAAGGAACGTAATGTTAAAGAGTATTTGCTCGATTTAGTCCCACTAAAAGGCAGTACTACTGGCGAGGAGATATTTAAAGCTCTAAAAATTAGTACTGTAAGATATTGTTTACAATGGTCAAAATTAGTACTGTAAGATATTGTTTACAATGGTCAAAATTAGTTTCAAACGGAGCAAAGGCCATGGTTGGGGAAAAAGTGGGTTGATTGACAGGTTAAAACATTTTTTCAGTGATAAAGGTATTTCGAGCAATTTTTATGCTTGCCATTGTCTGTTGCATCAAGAAGCACTTTGTGCCAAGGCAGTTACACTACAATAGTGATGGATTGTGTTGTGAACAAAATAAAAGGAAGTGCTTTGAAACACCGACAGTTTCGAAATATGTATACTTAAACATATGAGAGAATCATTTAAGATATCAAGTATTTGTGTGATGTTAGATGGCTTAGCAGAGGTGCAATGTTACGTCGGTTCTTCGACCTCAGAGATGCATTCCCCAGATTCATGAAAGAAAAGGCAATTTATTTTAGCTTTACATTTGCATTATTCTCATATGCTTTAAGGTCATTTTATTGTAATTTTATTGTATCCTTTTTTTAGGGAATGAAAATTTAGGAACTAAATAACGAGGTATGGGTCTGTGACTTAGCTTTCTTATGCGATATATGTACGCACTTAAACAAACTGAATACTACATTTCAACGACGCAATCAAAATATTGTTGATAAGTATAGTTCAGTGCAGACGTTCGTAAACACACTTTCACTCTGGGTAGATCACTTGAAAGAGGGGCAGGTGTACTACTTTCCATGTTTAAATCTCCTTTCAAATTTCTCCTCAGATAAATTCAGTACTTGCATTAGTATTCTCTTAACACTTAAAAGTGAATTTTGTGATTTCAGATTTCCAGATTTCAGGGTTTTTAAATATGATATATCAGTGTATGTCTATCCATTAAACATAGACGTAAGAAAGGCCAGAATCAATCTGCAAGAGGAGCTGATTCATTTAGAGTCTGACGAAATCATGAAAGTCAGATGCAAGGATTTAATAGGAGTGGAATGTTTTAAAATCTTATGCAACAATAAATATCCGAAGCTTCGATCATATACAATTTCCATGAAAGAAATGTTTTGTACAACGTAGTCTATAAATAGTTATTTTCCATGATTAAATTAGTAAAAAGCAAATGCAGATCCCGACAGACGAACGAACATTTATGACCAGTTACGTCAAGCTGTAAACAACATAATTCCCGATTTCGAATCTCTCATTGTAAACGACATCGGAGAAGCTTAATTTACTTTAAATACAGAGTACAGGACGCCACTGAATCAGTTCGTTCTTTACCATTACCCCACTCGCCTTCCAAATTTTCCCCCTTCCATAGCTTTGTTATCCAGGTTGCATCAAGGTGCTTCGGGGCAAGCTTACAGTCTCGCCATGCCTTGTCTACCCTATTACCTCTCAGCGTATTCCTTACCTCTCACATATAAATGCCTTATCTAGTCTCCTAGCCCGCTAGCCTATCATCTCTCCACGTTTTCCCTATATTATCTATATAAACGCATACTCTACTCCTCAACCTCTGTCTAGCCTAGCACTTCTCGTACACCCTATATCTTTCCCGTATAATTTAAATTGAGTTTTATTTATGGACGCTCTTTAACTACTATGGTTCTTAGCGTCCCATTCCATATTGGGCGTGAAAGACCGGTAATTTTGCTGTATAAACGCATACTCTACTCCTCAACCTCTATCAAGACTAGCACCGCTCCTCGTATCCCCTACCTATCTCATACAAACGCATTCTACCTTTAACATCTCCTTAGCTTAGCACCTCCCCTCGTATTCCTTACCTCTCGCATATAAAGCGCATTCCCCTCTTTCAGCATTTGTCTAGCCTATCATCTCTCAACGTTTTCCCTATCTTACCTATATAAACGCATACTCTACTCCTCAATCTCCGTCTAGCCTAGCACATCTCCTCTTATTCCCTATATCTTTCCCGTATAAACGCATACTCTACTCCTCAACCTCTGTCTAGACTAGCACCTCTCCTCGTATTCTCTACATCTCTCATATAAAGCGCATTGCTCCTCCCTCAACTCTCTCTTAGCATAGAATCTCTCTCCGTTTTCCGTATCTTATCCACATAAACGTACATCCTACACCTCAACCTCTGTCTAACCTACTACCTCCCCTCGTATTCCCTACCTCTATCATATAAAGGACGTTCCCCCTCCTTCATCCCTGCTCTACCTTCGATCTCTCCTCGTTTTTCTTATCTTTCCCATATAAACGTAGTTTCCTCCTTGAACACTCCTCCAACCTAGCTACTCACATCGTTTTCCTCGTCTCTCCATAGAAACGCATATTCTACCATTCAAACCCTCCTAGCTAATACCTCTCCTCGGTTTGCTATCTCTCCCATACAAAGGTCATATTCTACGCTTCAAGCCCTGTCTCGTCTAGCACCTCTCCTCGTATTTCCTATCTCTCCCACATAAGCCCATATTCCCCTCCTTCAGCATCTGTCTAGCCTATTATCTGTCTACGTTCTCCCTATCTTTCCCATATAAGCGGATTTTCCTCTTTGAACCGTCGTATCTACCCTCGTTTTCCCTATCTTTTCCCACATAAACGCAAAAAAGTGTGGCAGCTCTCTCTATAATATGCTACTAATATAAATACCGTTAAAGCAGCAATGAGAAGAGGATTGTTAAATATATTATGGAAAAAGGGAGAAAAAATAGATGACTACTAAAAGTCTTGGAACAGTTGAGGATTTAACAGAAGAAACAGGTGAGGAAGAAACACAAGAATTTGAAGTACAGGATGAAATAAAGTTCAATCACAAGCTGGATGATAAAACTACTACATGAAATGAAGAAGTGAACATATACGCTCAGCAGTTCAGTGCAGCTGTGCAAAAACACCGGCAGCGGAAGGAAGGACAATAACCCAGCCCGATGTTAGCAAAATTTACTCGCGACTTGAGAACACGTATCAACTTAGCAGCCTGGAAAAGAAACAAAATTTTATTTGCAGCACTGCGGTACGTACAAGAAAACGGCAATTCAATAGTATTTCGCGTACCCAATGCCATAGACCGACTAGAACTCCGAATACATAATATAACCACTGAACCCAACGAATTATTTAAACAATTAGAAACCGTTTTTAAAAGAAGGGATGACGATCTAGATTTGGGAGAAATTCATAATCACTTTGCAAAGAGTTATGGTCGCATTGCGTTTACTGTAACCAGAAATGGTCACATTGCTACGTATATGTACAGACGGCCACAAATGTTTTCCGTTCCACCTGTAGCGGGGTAAGCGGGGTGTCTTATCGAGAAGTTAACTTAGGTACCTTATTTCATACCGGTTCTACAAGGTTAGGGAATGCTAACGGGTAGTGCTAAAGAAAATATCATTCCAACACATTTCCCTTAGACTTGGGTGTAAGAATGTAATAACTGTGAAAAGAAAACAGCAATAACATTACAACACAGCGACATAAGCAGTATATAAACCAGTTTTAGGAATTAGAGGCATCACATTATTGTATAATAAGCAAGTGTTAAAACAAAATGGTATGGTTTTCAATATTCACTGCTTTCTCTACCCGTTATTAACTAGCACATGTTCTTTATTTATCATAGTGTCCTTATAAAGTATGGTTTAACTGTGCACTTTACCTTAATCGTTACAACAGTTTAGGCCAAAAGTTATTTTAAGTTACAGTCTAAGTTACACTTTTCCATACTTGGTTGCAGGCAAGATGTCATAACGACAAACAGCCGCTTATCTATACCACAACTCATCCTTTTACTGTCTCTACTATTTACCTATAATAAGTAGGGAAAGTATTGTATACCACCCAAAAATTCAATAAATAGATTCACCGCAAATGCACGTTTTGAGGCCCCCTGAAACTAAAGAAAGCGTTTTTACTTTATTCTACTACGTAGTTAAAGGAGGTAGAGAAAGTATTGTGTTCCACCCAAAAACGCAATAAAGAGATTCATCGGAAATACACGTTTTGACACCCCTGAACTCAAAGTAAGCATTTTTACTTTCTTTACTACATAGCTTCAGAAAGTAGGGAAAGTTGTGTTCCACCGAAAAATTGAATAACGAGATTCACCGGAAATACATGTTTTGAGACCCCCGGAAACGATAGAAAGCGCTTTTATTTTCTCTACTACGTAGCTGCAGCAAGTAAAGAAGGTATTGTGTTTCACCCAAAAATTCAATAAAGAGATTGACTGGAAATACATATTTTGAGACTCGCTGAAACAAAAGAAAGCGTTTTTGCTTTCTCTACTACGTAGCTATAGGAGGTAGAGAAAGCATTGTATTCCACCCAAAAATTGAATAACGAGATTCATCGGAAATACACGTTTTGAGAACCCTGAATACAAAGTAAGCATTTTTACTTTCTCCACTACGTAGATACAGTAAGTAGAGAAAGTATTATGTTCCACCCAAAAATTGAACGAGATTCACCGGAAATACACGTTTTGAAACCCCATGAATCCCAAGTAAGCATTTTTTAGCATTACCACGTAGCTACAGTAAGTAGAGGAAGTATTGTGTTCCACCTAAAAATTCAATGTCGTAATTTCATCAGAAATCACGTTTGCGACTCCCTGAATCCAGTGAATTTATGTTTAGAAAAAGGTCCAAGTGTATGTGTGTGTGTGTGTGTGTGTGTGTGTGTGTGCCGCGAGCAGCATAACTCAAAAACAAAAAGTTGGTTAAAAACCAAACTTAGTGAGTAGATACATTAGAGGAATTCGAGGCCACGTTTGGGCATATATGGGAAAGGATAGGGAAAACAAGGCTAGATGGGGTGGGGGTTCAAGGAGGAAAATGGGTTTATATAGGAGACATAGGGAATACGACAACTGATATTAGGCTAGACAAGTGTTGAAGGAGGGAAGTTCGTTTATATGGAAGAGATAGTGGAGAGGTGTTAGGCTAGATAAAGGTTGAGCAGTAGAGTATGGTTTAAATGAGAGGTATAGGAAAACGAGCCGAGGTGTAGGACTATACAGAGGTCTAGGAGTAGAGCATGTCTTTTATATAAGAGAGGTAAGGAATACGAGGAGAGGTGTTAGGCTAGACAGAGGTCGAGGAGTAGAGTATGGTTTATATGAGAGATATAGGAAAACGAGGAGAGGTATTAGGCTAGGAGGGTTTGACTGTGTGTTTGTAAGAAGAGATGAGAAAACGGAGAGATCCTATGCTAGGATAGACAGATGTTTAAGGTAGAATGTGTTTTATATAGGTTAGATAGGAAACCAAGGGGAGATACACAGCTAGACAGGGGACAGGAGGGAAATGCGCTTTATAAGAGGTAGGGATACGAGGAGAAATGCTAGACTAGACAGAGGTTGAGAGTAGAGTATGCGTTTGTATGTATGAGAGGTATAGGAACGGTAAGAGAGGTGATAGGCTAGATAGAGGTTGAGCAGTAGAGTATGGTTTAAATGAGAGGTATAGGAAAACGAGCAGAGGTGTAGGGCTAGACAGAGGTCGAGGTGTAGAGCATGTCTTTTATATGAGAGAGGTAAGGAATACGAGGAAAGGTGTTAGGCTAGACAAAGGTCGAGGAGTAGGGTATGGTTTATATGAGAGATATGGGAAAACGAGGAGAGGTATTAGGCTAGGAGGGTTTGACTGTGTGTTTATAAGGAGAGACGAGAAAACGGAGAGATCCTATGCTAGGATAGACAGATGTTAAAGGTAGAATGTGTTTTATATAGACTAGATAGGAAACCACGGAGAGATACTCAGCTAGATAGGGGAGCAGGAATGGAATGTGCTTTATGAGTGGTAAGGGATACGGGGAGAGATGCTAGACTAGACAGAGGTTTAGAGTAGAGTATGCGTTTATATGTATGAGGGGTATAGGAACAGGAGGAGGAGGGATGTTAGGCTAGACAGAGTCGAAGGGTAGAGTATGTCCTTTATATGAGAGGTGTAGGAAAACGAGGAGAGGTGTTAGGCTAGACATAGGTAGAGGAGTAGAGTATGATTTATATCAGAGGTATAGGAACAGGAGGAGAGGTGTTAGGCTAGACAGATACTGAAGGTGTTGCAATATGGGTTTATATACAGGATAGATAGGGAATAGGAGGGGAGGTGCTAGACTTTGAAAGTGACTTTAGACGAGAACTTCCTGGAAAGCTGTTTGTTGTCAATGCTAGGACACAAATTCTAGACGGCTGCAGCACGTAACCCACTCAGGGAAAAAGGTGACCCACCAAGGGAAAAAAGGTGGCCCGCTCAGGGAAAAAGGTGAACCGCAAAGGGAAACAGGTGACCCACAAAGGGAAAAAGGTGAACCACAAAGGGAAAAAGGTGACCCGTACAGGGAAAAAGGTGACCCACAAAGGGAAAAAGGTGACCCACAAAGGGAAAAGGTGACCCACTAACGCAAAAAGCTGACCCGCACACACTAACAGGTAAGTAATTTAGTTAGTATCTCAGGGTAAGACAGATCCCGGGAAGCGCGTGTAGCATAGTTCCGCATGATGTTACAGGTAATTCAGATAGTATCGGGGGTATTTAGAATAATTCAAGTATCATAGGTATTTAGAGTCACTCAGCTGGATTCCAGAGACAGGGCGTATCATAGCTTTATATGATTTCACAGGCAATTCAGCTAGTATCGTGGGCATTTAAGCTAATTCAGCTAGTATCACAGGAGGCTAGATTCCAGAGGCTAACTGCATCATAGCTGTGCGTGATTTCACAGGTAATTCAGCTAGTATCGTAGGTATTTAGGCTAATTCAGCTAGTATCACAGGAGGATAGATTCCAGGGTTGGTATAGCATAGTTTCGTATTTCACAGGTAATTCAGAGAGTATCGTAGGTATTTAGGATATTTCAAGTAACATATGTGTTTAGAGTCACTCAGCTAGTATCACAGGAGGCTAGTTTCCAGGGGCAGGACGTATCATAGCTGCATATTTTTCATAGGCAATTCAGCTAGTATCGGGGGCATTTAAGCTAATTCAGCTAGTATTACAAGAGGCTGACTGCATCATAGCTGTGTATGATTTCACAGGTAATTCAGTTAGTATTGTAGGTATTTAGGCTAATTCATCTAGTATCACAGGAGGATAGATTCAAGGGGTTGGGTATAGCGTAGTTTCGCATTTCACAGGTAATTCAGCTAGTATCCTAGGTATTTAGCATAATTCAAGTATCATAGGTGTTTAGAGTAATTAAGCTAGCACTACAGGAGGGTAGGTTCCAGGGGTCGGTTATAAGGTAGTTTCGTATTTCACAGATAGTTCAGGTAATATCGTAAGTATTTGAGTAATCAGCATAGTTTCACAGATACTCGTGATAATTTCGATCAGAGATTTGTATCACAGGTGATTCAGGTTTTGTCAATGGTATTTGAGTCATTTTAACAGGTAATTCATCTAGTATCATTGATATTTAGGGCAAACCAGATAGTATCACAGGTGCTTGTGCTAATTTAGAGCAGGAATTCGTATCAGAGCTGGTTAAGGTAATTTTACATGATTAGGGTAGTATCACAGGTATTTAAGTCATAGCAGCAGCATCATTACATAAAAGCTGTAGCAGAAACAGCAGCAAATCCAACAACTGTAGATTCAGCATCCTCAGCAACAGGAAGCATCACAACAGCAAATGCGACAGATGTAGTAGCTGATACAGCATCTATAGCAACAGCAGCTACAATGATAGCAGTAATAGATCCTACAGCTACAGAAACTTCAGCCGCAGCCTGTACAATAGACGTAGCAGTAGCAAATACAACAGCTACCGTAGCAGATACAGCAGCTATACAGCAATAGATGTAACAGATCCTACAGCTGTAGCAACATCTACTACAATAATAGCAGTGACAACAACCGGTTACATAACAGCTGTAGCAGCAGCAGTCATCACGGCAGCTGTAGCATCAAATACGAGAGCTGTAGTAGTAGATACAAGGCTGTAACATCAGCTACAAAAATAACAGCATCAGATCAGCTAGCTGTAGCAGCATTAGACGCAATCAGCACAATAGCTGTAGCAGAAGCAAATACATCAGCTATCGTAGCAGATACAGAGACTGTACAACGATGACTAGCAGATCCTACAGCAGCAGCGTCTGCTACAACAATAGCAGCAGTAGCAGTCGCATTACATAACAGCTGTAGATTCAGTATCCTCAGCGACAGCAAGCATCACAACAACAGCAACAGCAAATACGACAGATGTAGTAGCAGATACAGCATCTATAGCAACAGCAGCTACAACGATAGCAGCAATAGATCCCACAACTACAGAAACAGCCTACAGCCTGCACAATAGCCGTAACAGAAGCAAATACAACAGCTACCGTAGCAGATACAGCAGCTGTACAATAATGGATGTAACAGATCTTACAGCTGTAACAACATCTGCTACAATAATAACAGAGATAACAACCGGTTTGTTCAGCAACAGCAAATACGGCAGATGTAGTAGCAGATACAGCATCTATAGAAACTGCAGCTACAATGATAGCAGAAATAGATCCTACAGCTAGAGAAACATCAGCCGCAGGCTGCATAATAGCCGTAGCAGATGCAAATACAACAGCTACCGTAGCAGATACAGCAGCTGTAATATAATAGATGTAACAAATCTTGCAGCTGTAGTAACTTCTGCTACATTAATAGCAACAACAACCAGTTACATAACAGCTGTAACAGCAGCTAATCTAACAGCTACAGATTTTGCAGTCTTAGCAATAGCAAGCATCACAGCAATGATAGTCCAGCTGTAGATTCACCCACCACAGCAACAGCAGTCATCAAATACGAGAGCTGTAGTAGTAGTTACAATGCTATAACATCGACTACAACTATAACAGCAATAGATCCTACAGCTGTAGCAGCATTAGACACAGTCAGCACAATAGCTGTAGGAGAAGCAAATACAGGAGCTTTCGTAGCAGATACAGAGCCTGTACAACAATAGCTGTAACAGATCCTACATCTGTAGCATCTGCTACAACAATAACAGCAGCAGTTGCATTACATAACAGCTGTAGCAGCAGCAACAGCAAGCATCACAACAACAGCAAATACGACAGATGAAGTAACAGATACAACATCTATAGCAACAGCAGCTACAATGATAGCAGCAATAGATCCTGCAGCTACAGAAACATCAGCCGCAGCCTGCACAATAGCTGTAACAGAAGCAAATACAATAGCTACCGTAGCAGATACAGCATCTGTACGACAATAGATGTAACAGATCTTACAGCTGTAGCAAAATCTGCTACAATAGTATCAGCGACAACAACCAGTTACATAACAGCTGTAGGAGCAGCAGCTATAGATTTAGCACTCTTAGCAATAACAGGCATCACAGCAATGATATTCCAGCTGTTGATTCAGCAACAGCAGCCATCACGGCAGCTGTGACATCAAATATGAGAGCTGAAGTTATAGATAAAACACTGTAACATCAGCTACAACAATAACAGTATCAGATTAGGTAGCTGTAACAGCATTAGACATAGTCAGCACAATAGCTATAGCAGAAGGAAATACAGCAGCTATCGTAGCAGATGCGGAAACTGTACAACAATAGCTGTAACAGACCCTACAGCTGTAGCAGCATCTGCTATAACAATATCAGCAGCTGTTGAATTACATAACAACTGCAGCAGCAGCTAGAGATTTAGCAGTGTTAGCAATAGCAAGCATCACAGCAATGATATTCCAGCTGTAGATTCACCTACCACAGCAACAGCAGTCATCACAACAACATCAACAAAGATAGCAGCAATAGATCCTGCAGCCGTAGCAGCATTAGACACAGTCAGCACAATAGCCGTAGCAAAAGCAAATACAATTACTATTGTAGAAGATACAGCAGCTGTACAACAATAGATGTAACAGATCCTACAGCTGTAGCAACATGTAATACAATAATAGCAGCGACAACAACCGGTTACATTACAGCTGTAGCAGCAGCTAATCCATTTTTTGTTCAAATGTAGCAGCTCTATCAGTTATATCATTGCTTCATTAAACAAGGATTGTAAGGGTAGAGGTCTCTTCCCTTTATATAGGCCTGAGACTAACACTAGTATTTGCTCCTAATGACAATGGTTACCGCCTCCCCTTCCATCTTCTCCTTTCTTCACCATTTGTCTGCTATGTGCATACACAGCACATGAGCAAACTGTAATTTTTTTAACATTGTAGACTCGCGGAGATCATCAAAGGGATTCAATGTAATTTTACTCACTTGCACAGCAGTAACAGCGTGCTTTCGTAATAAGATTAGATTCATTGGCGTTCTGATGATTTCACAGGTTTTAAGGCAGTCTGTATGGATGTGAAACGTAATGTACTGCTTAATAGCACTATGTTTTATATCCTTAATCCTTTTTACCATTGAGCCATGGATATCTAAGGCCTTCATCTTAGCTCGTAGTCCGACAAAGCGCGGGAAGATTTTACCATTAGCCTCATCTTTAGATTTTCCAAGCACTTTTTTAGAGCTGAATAGCATATATAGTTGTAGGATAATCAGCAGTATCCAGATGCTCAAGCAAACGTAACATGTCATGCTACACATCTCCAGTTGTTACACGATGAATGAATGAATGAATGAATAAGTATTCATGTACATAAGCTTCAGGTTTCCAGCTCCGTAATATGGTAACAGCACATCATAATGATGGTGATACATTGTCTTGGAAATGTCCAACACACTCACACCAATGTATATGGGCTTATTGACTACAATCTGTCGAGAGGCCATATGTACAACAGCTAGAATAGCAGCATATATTGTCCTATCGATAAACGTAGGCTTGGCGATCAGCTTCTCTAGAGTCTTCTCATTTATCACCAGTCGTATATCCATACGATCAGGCAGATTCTCCGTAGTTTTTTCCAAACATGACGTTGTTAAAGAGCTTGTAGAGGTACTTCTCGAAATCCTTTGCAGCTTATTGTAGTAGCCTGTTGTTAAATTCCACATAAGATTTTAACCACTGTGACTCTTGGAATTGCAGCACACGATGGATTTTACTCAAACGTAACCCATGATTAAGAGCTTGCTTCAAAGCCATGTAATGTACTACATACTTCTTTCGAGGTCCAAGACGAGGTATCAGTTTCTTTGTATATGATTTCAATGGTTTCATACACTCAGGCAGGAAAGGTAGATCGTTGCGTAGATCGTGAAGTTCTATAGGATGTTCGATGTCTATGACGTCACACCCAGAGACAGGATGTCTGGAAGTATCAAACATATTTAAACTCGTCTCGTAACTACCTGTATATGCTGTTACACCAACCAGAGAAGTATTCCCTCACGCTCATTCAGTCAGATGTTCCATTCAAAGCCTACCACAACAGCCATCGCCATCACCGCTACCACTATCCATTGCGCCAAGGTTAACTCCAGCTCTATTATCACAATACATAAAAGTAAAAGCTTAAAAGGAAACCTTGAAGATTTTCCCCCTTATTTAGTTAAATGTATGTATATACTGTATTATTTCATGTTTTCATTCCCTTTTCAATTCTTCCTTTCCATCTTCTCCCAGAAAGACCATAACATTTCACTACAATCACGAGCAAAGCAATTTTTCCAGAGTTACAGATATTCTAAGCTTCTAGAATTGAACTCGGTAATACTTTTAATAAATGTATTTTAGTAATTTAACCTCCCCGCATCAGCATCAACCATTTAATCTTTCCTCAAACCTGACCTGATCAATAGGCTTGAAGATATATGAAATCACCCCTTAGGGATTCGATCAGAGTAGTTTAAAGTAATTTTTGTTATGATAACGATATTTAGGAACTAGGTACTCTACGTTTTACTTGACGTGTCTATCTAAATTAAATTACGAGTTATTATATTTCTAAGTAAATTTCATTGAATCGGTATTCGAATCCTGAACACCAGGAACAAAATTATTTATAATATTAATTTGGTATGTTAAAAACAGCTGTATTCAGTTACGCCATCAATCTAAGTGATATATTCTAGAGTATAGAGGAAAATTAAGGAAGCCATTAAAAGATAGGGAATCGAACCAAGCACAACTGATTGGCAATTATATACAGCATTAATCACACAGTAGAGAACCTATCAACCATGCTTTGGTCCACTCCTCTACCTCACTTAGTTACCGAATAAATAAAGATTTAAAAATTAAGGATCGAACCCAGGACGTCAGGTATCTAGCTATACATTCACAAGATATTACCTAATAACATAAACGCAATAAACTTTATTTGGCGTCTTTATTTTAATTAGTTTAGGAGTTATTAAATTTATAATTTAATTACATTTTATCGGTATTCGAACCCAGATCACCAGAAACAAAATTATTTACAATATTAGTTTGACATGTTTCAAAGAGCTGTATGCAGTTACAGCATCAAACTAAGTGATATATTCTAGAGTATAGAGAAAAATTAAGGAAGTCATTGAAAGATCGGGATTCGAACTAGGGACAACTGATTGAAAGTTATATACAGTATTAATTAACCATCACAGGAGCTATCAATAAATTTAATAACTCCTAAACTAATTAAAATAAAGACGCCAAATAAACTTTACTGCGTTTATCTTATTAGGTAGTATCTTATGAATTTGTAACTAGATACCTGACGTCCTGGGTTCGATCCTTAATTTTTAAATCTTCATTTATTCGGTAACTAAGTGAGGTAGAGGAGTGGACCAAAGCATGATTGATAGGTTCTGTACTGGGTGATTAATGCTGTATATAATTGCTAATCAGTTGTGCTTGGTTCGATTCCCTATCTTTTAATGGCTTCCTTAATTTTCCTCTATACTCTAGAATATATCACTTAGATTGATGGCGTAACTGAATACAGCTGTTTTTAACATACCAAATTAATATTATAAATAATTTTGTTCCTGGTGTTCAGGATTCGAATACCGATTCAATGAAGTTTACTTACAAATATAATAACTCGTAATTTAATTTAGATACACACGTCAAGTAAAACGTAAGAATACCTAGTTCCTAAATATCGTTATCATAACAAAAATTACTTTAAACTACTCAGATCGAATCCCTAAGGGGTGATTTCATATATCTTCAAGCCTATTGATCAGGCCAGGTTTGAGGAAAGATTAAATGGTTGATGCTGATGCGAGGAAGTTAAATTACTAAAATACATTTATTAAAAGTATTACCGAGTTCGATTCTAGAAGCTTAGAATCTCTGTAACTCTGGAAAAATTGCTTTGCTCGTGATTGTAGTGAAATGTAACGGTCTTTCTGGGAGAAGATGAAAAGGAAGAATTGAAAAGGGAATGAAAACATGAAATAGTACAGCATATACATACATTTAACTAAATAAGGGGGAAAATCTTCTAGCGTGAGGGAATAATTCTCTTGTTGGTGTCACAGCATATACAGGTAGTTACGGGACGAGTTTAAATATGTTTGATACTGCCAGACATCCTGTCTCTGGGTGTGACGTCATAGACACAGAACATCCTATAGAACTTCACGATCTACGCAACTATCTACCTTTCCTGCCTGAGTGTATGAAACCATTGAAATCATATACAAAGAAACTGATACCTCGTCTTGGACTTCGAAAGAAGTATGTAGTACATTACATGGCTTTGAAGCAAGCTCTTAATCATGGGTTACGTTTGAGTAAAATCCATCGTGTGCTGCAATTCCTAAAGTCACAGTGGCTAAAACCTTATGTGGAATTTAACAACAGGCTACTACAATAAGCTGCAAATGATTTCGAGAAGGACCTCTACAAGCTCTTTAACAACGTCATGTTTGGAAAAACTATGGAGAATCTGCCTGATCGTATGGATATACGACTGGTGATAAATGAGAAGACTCTAGAGAAGCTGATCGCCAAGCCTACGTTTATCGATAGGACAATATATGCTGCTATTCTAGCTGTTGTACATATGGCCTCTCGACAGATTGTAGTCAATAAGCCCATATACATTGGTGTGAGTGTGTTGGACATCTCCAAGACAATGTATCACCATCATTATGATGTGCTGTTACCATATTACGGAGCTGGAAACCTGAAGCTTATGTACATGAATACTTATTCATTCATTCATTCATTCATCGTGTAACAACTGGAGATGTGTAGCATGACATGTTACGTTTGCTTGAGCATCTGGATACTGCTGATTATCCTACAACTATATATGCTATTCAGCTCTAAAAAAGTGCTTGGAAAATCTAAAGATGAGGCTAATGGTAAAATCTTCCCGCGCTTTGTCGGACTACGAGCTAAGATGTAGGCCTTAGATATCCATGGCTCTATTGTAAAAAAATAAGGGTATAAAACGTAGTGCTATTAAGCAGTACATTACGTTTGACATCTATACAGACTGCCTTAAAACCTGTGAAATCATCAGAACGCCAATGAATCTAATCTTATCACGAAAGCACGCTGTTACTGCTGTGCAAGTGAATAAAATTACATTGAATCCCTTTGATGATCTCCGCGAGTCTACAATGTTAAAAAAATTACAGTTTGCTCATGTGCTGTGTATGCACATAGCAGACAAATGGTGAAGAAAGGAGAAGATGGAAGGGGAGGCGGTAACCATTGTCATAAGAAGCAAATACTAGTGTTAGTCTCAGGCCTATATAAATGGAAGAGACGTCTACCCTTACAATCCTTGTTTAACCCTCCGTCAGGCGCGCGCTTTGGTAGAACGCCGTTAGTCGCGCGGGGCCTAGTAGACCCGCGCTATATTTTTGTTGTTATTCTTTGTATTTTTGTTTTCTTTCGTTTATTTTATATTTTCCTTTGTTTACCTTTATTTAGATTAAGCGTACAAGGCTTTCATTAGTAAGTATTATGTTACAACATAAAAATACAAGCTAAAATACGAGTATATATACGTTATAAATTGCATTACAGTAAGTATAAAGAAATACATTGCCATTTCCAGGTATACATACAACTTGTAATTTCAAATGTTCAGTTACTCAGAATCATCTACTATCTCACCCGTGTTTTACCCGACTAAGCAACTTTCGCAAATAATTTTAGCATGTTTACTCTAACACAGGGGGTGTTGCATTTCCCACATGCATATTTAGTTTTGCAGTTCATTTTGTCTTTGTTGTAGACTGCACATCGTTTCCTTTTCAATGTGCATAGTGGTGTATTTGACAATTCATCTACCCCGGATTCTTCAGGTTTATATTTTGTCAAAAGGCCTTTCAAATCACCGGGTAGATTTGATGCTGTTGCTCTCCTTTGTAGCTGTTGTAACAGTAAAGCTAAAGATAGTGCTTTCAAATACTCTTTCCTTGTGGAATATTTATTTTGGTTTCCAAGGAAGATAACCCTAGAATTAATACCTGCAATGTTCAAGATATGGTAAAAAATTACCATGGGCCACCTTCTCGTTCTTACTACATTGTATGTAGCACACAATTTATCTACTACATCAACTCCAGATTTAGTGTCGTTGTAATGCAGGATTATTTCAGGCTTTTTCTCAGCACCTTTGATAACTGTGTGGATGAAACATGTAGACTTGAGAGCAAAACTACTGTTTTACCACTTTTTGGAATATATGAAACAAGTGTTTCATTTTTTGTGAGGCCAAATATGCTTTCGTACTGACTGCGATCTTTTGGAGAAGTGAAATTAGTGGATAATTCTTTTTTGTTCTTTCGCACTGTACCGACGAAAGAAACTTGTCTTTTGCGCAATTCATTCACCAGCGATACAGTGGTAAACAAATTATCTGCAGTGACGTTTCGTCCAGTGCCAGATATTGGTTCAGTTAGTCGCAGTACTACAGCCTCTGCCGAGTTAGTTTGCAAATATGCTCCGTCCGGCTGCTGTCCACGACAAATCTCCATGTTAGCTGTATAAAACAGTTTTACATCACTCAAACAGAATTTATTTATGCCACATTTATTTGGCTTGGATGGTATATATTGTCTAAAACCACATCGACCACGAAATGCCGGCAACGGTTCGTCGACAGTGACATTTTGTCCAAGAGAATAATGGTTCTGACAGTTGTTTAGAAACAATGTAAACATTTCTCTAACAGCAGCCAATTTACCCAATCTTCGTCGCACCAGTCTTGAGCTTATGTCATCAAAGCGAATACAGCGTATTAGAAAATGAATCGTTTTTCGGCCATTCGGAATAAAGGAATTCCAAGATCATCGGTTCTCCAAAACTCGCGAATATTCTGGATCCACCACGAAAAATTCCTGCCAGGTACAATAAACCTAGGAAAGCTTTTATTTCTATTACATCTGTAGGTCTGTTGTCTCTTTCACGATCAAATTTGTGCTGCACACTGCTAATGTAAGTATTTGAGTTTTCGACATTCAAATCAACTATATCTTCGGTAACAAAAATCAATTTCCGTTTTCGCATTTTTGGCAGCTCCTACCACACCAGGAATTTTGGTCAATATATAGGGAGCTCTTGTCTGTGTTATATTCCAAGGTGTTTTTTTCATTGTTGTTCCATCTCTTCGTGTAAATAACAATAGAATGTATTGTCAATAATAATAATAAGAAGAAGAAGAATTAGTATGATAAGCGTATGATGTTACCTATAAAATACATGTTATCACACAAGCTGTTTTCCTCGTCCTCTTCTTCATCTTCATGCTCAGTTTCTGAATCTAAAGATCTCGTTTCTAGTTTATCTTCTGAATCAGAATCACCTGATTCATATAAGTTGTCATCCACAAGCAAGGCATCATAATCGAAAAGTAGGCGATGTACTTCTCCCAAATTATTCGGATTCTGTAGATCGTACCTTTTACTCGTATTCATGACGAAGCAGTAACAGCTCCTTGCAATAGCAAAGCAATATTGTACAAAAGCTAATGAGAAACAAATTTGTCAACAATATGTAACGAGAGCAGGCGCGCGGGGCCTGGTTGACCTGTGCGATTCGTAACTGCTGATTAGTCATTCCTCCAGCCAAACAAATAAACAGATAAGGTTATCGCTGCAGCAAATAATCGCGCAAGGTGTAATGTTAGATGTCCTAGTCAGGCAGTTGCATAGGTGCGTTCGTTCGAAAATTATAACATTTATATAATGCCAGGGATCTCTCAGGCCCCTAGCGACTGACGGAGGGTTAATGAAGCAATGATTTAACTGATAAAGATGCTACATTTGAACAAAAAATGGATTAGCTGCTGCTGCTACAGTTTTAATGTAACCGGTTGTTGTCACTGCTATTACTGTATCAGATGTTGCTACAGCTGTAGAATCCGTTACATCTATTGTTGTACAGCTGCTGTATCTGCTACGATAGTAATTACATTTGCTTTTGCTACAGCTATTGTGCTGACTGTGTCTAATGCTGCTACGGCTGCAGGATCTATTGCTGCTATCGTAGCTGCTGTTGCTGTAGATGCTGTATCTGCTACTACATCTGTCGTATTTACTGTTGATGTTGTTGTGATGACTGCTGTTGCTGTGGTAGCTGAATCTACAGCTGTTATGTAATGCGACTGCTGCTGCTATTGTTGTAGCAGACGCTGCTGCTGTAGGATCTGCTAGTCATCGTTGTACAGTCTCTCTATCTGCTACGATAGCTGATGTATTTGCTTCTGCTACAGCTATTGTGCTGATTGCGTCTAATGCTGCTACAGCTAGCTGATCTGATGGTGTTATTTTTGTAGCTGATGTTACAGCCTTGTATCTACTACTACAGCTCTCGTATTTGATGTTACAGCTGCTATGATGACTGCTGCTACAACTATTATGTAACCAGTCGTTGTCACTGCTATTATTGTAGCAGATGTTGCTACAGCTGTAGGATCTGTTACATCTATTGCTGTATAGCTGCTGTATCTGCTACGGTAGCTGTTGTATTTGTTTCTGCTACGTCTATTGTACAGGCTGCGGCTGAAGTTTCTGTAGCTGTAGGATCTATTGCTGCTATCATTGTAGCTGCTGTTGCCATAGATGCTGTATCAGCTACTACATCTGTCGCATTTGCTGTTGTGATGCTTCCTGTTGCTGAGGATGCTGAATCTACAGTTGTTGGATTTGCTGCTGTTTCTGCTACAGCTTTTATGTAATGATGCTGCTGCTATGACTTAAATACCTGTGATACTACCCTAATCATGTAAAATTACCTTAACTAGCTCTGATACGAATTCCTGCTCTAAATTAGCACGAGCACCTGTGATACTATCTGGTTTGCCCTAAATATCAATGATACTAGATGAATTACCTGTTAAAATGACTCAAATACCATTGATACAACCTGAATCACCTGCATTTACCTTAAATAGCTGTGATACAAATCTCTGATCGAAATTATCACGAGTATCTGTGAAACTATGCTGATTACTCAAATACTTACGATATTACCTGAACTATCTGTGAAATACGAAACTACCTTATAACCGACCCCTGGAACCTACCCTCCTGCATTGCTAGCTTAATTACACTAAGCCTATGATACTTGAATTATGCTAAATACCTAGGATACTAGCTGAATTACCTGTGAAATGCGAAACTACGCTATACACAACCCCTCGAATCTATCCTCCTGTGATACTAGATGAATTAGCCTAAATACCTACAATACTAACTGAATTACCTGTGAAATCATACACAGCTATGATGCAGTCAGCCTCTTGTAATACTAGCTGAATTAGCTTAAATGCCCCCGATACTAGCTGAATTGCCTGTGAAAAATATGCAGCTATGATACGTCCTGCCCCTGGAAACTAGCCTCCTGTGATAGCAGCTGAGTGACTCTAAACACCTATGTTACTTGAAATATCCTAAATACCTACGATACTCGCTGAATTACCTGTGAAATACGAAACTATGCTATACCCAACCCTGGAATCTATCCTCCTGTGATACTAGCTGAATTAGCCTAAATACCTACGATACTAGCTGAATTACCTGTGAAATCACGCACAGCTATGATGCAGTTAGCCTCTGGAATCTAGTCTCCTGTGATACTAGCTGAATTAGCTTAAATGTCCACGATACTAGCTGAATTGCCTGTGAAATCATATACAGCCATGATACGCCCTGTCTCTGGAATCTAGCCTCCTGTGATACTAGCTGAGTGACTCTAAACACCAATGTTACTTGAAATATCCTAAAACCTACGATACTCTCTGAATTACCTGTGAAATACGAAACTATGCTATACCCAACCCTGGAATCTATCCTCCTGTGATACTAGCTGAATTAGCCTAAATACCTACGATACCAGCTGAATTACCTGTGAAATCACGCACAGCTATGATGCAGTTAGCCTCTGGAATCTAGTCTCCTGTGATACTAGCTGAATTAGCTTAAATGCCCACGATACTAGCTGAATTGCCTGTGAAATCATATACGCCATGATACGCCCTGTCTCTGGAATCTAGCCTCCTGTGATACTAGCTGAGTGACTCTAAATACGTATGATATTTGAATTATTCTAAATACCCGCGATACTATCTGAATTACCTGTAACATCATGCGGAACTATGCTATATGCGCTTCCCGGGATCTGTCTTACCCTGAGATACTAACTAAATTACTAGCCTGTTAGTGTGTGCGGGTCAGCTTTTTGCGTTAGTGGGTCAACTTTTTCCCTTTGTGGGTCACCTTTTTTGCTTGAGTGGGTCACCTTTTTCCCTTTGTGGGTCACCCTTTTCCCTGTGTGGGTCACCTTTTTCCCTTCGTGGGTCACCTTTTTTCCCTTTATGGGTCACCTTTTTCCTTTTGTGGGTCACCTGTTTCCCTTTGCGGGTCACCTTTTTGCCCGAGCGGGCCACCTTTTTTCCCTGAGTGGGTTATGTGCTGCAGCTGTCTAGAATTTGTGTCCTAGCATTGACAACAAACAGCTTTCCAGGAATTTCTCGTCTAAAGTCACTTTCAAAGTCTAGCACCTCCCCTCCTATTACCTATCTATCCTGTATATAAACCCATATTGCTACACCTTCAGTATCTGACTATCCTAACACTTCTCCTCCTGTTCCTATACCTCTCATATAAACCATACTCTACTCCTCTACCTCTGTCTAGCCTAACACCTCTCCTCGTTTTCCTACACCTCTCAAATAAAGGACATACTCTACCCTTCGACTCTGTCTAGCCTAACATCCCTCCTCCTCCTGTTCCTATACCCCTCATACATATAAACGCATACTCTACTCTCAACCTCTGTCTAGTCTAGCATCTCTCCCCGTATCCCTTACCACTCATAAAGCACATTCCCCTCCTGCTCCCCTATCTAGCTGAGTATCTCTCCGTGGTTTCCTATCTAGTCTATATAAAACACATTCTACTTTTAACATCTGTCTATCCTAGCATAGGATCTCTCCGTTTTCTCGTCTCTCCTTATAAACACACAGTCAAACACTCCTAGCCTAATACCTCTCCTCGTTTTCCTATATCTCTCATATAAACCATACCCTACTCCTCGACCTCTGTCTAGAGTAACACCTCTGCTCGTATTGCTTACCTCTCTCATATAAAAGACATGCTCTACTCCTAGACTTCTGTCTAGCCCTACACCTCTGCTCGTTGTCCTATACCTCTCATTTAAACCATACTCTACTGCTCAACCTCTATCTAGCCTAACACCTCTCCACTATCTCTTCCATATAAACGAATTTCCCTCCTTCAACACTTGTCTAGCCTAGTATCAGTTGTCGTATTCCCTATGTCTCCTATATAAACCCATTTTCCTCCTTGAACCCCTCCCCCCGCATCTAGCCTCGTTTTCCCTATCCTTTCCCATATATGCCCAAATGTGGCCTCGAATTCCTGTAATGTATCTACTTTAGTGTTTAAGTTCAACTTTTTCCAAGAATGCTACACGAGATTTAAAGAAAATCCCCCACTCGAAACTGCCCTTTACATTGGGCATTTTCCCACATTTTTTATTCTTTCAAAAATGGCTCTAAGGATTTAGATTAAAATACATTTGTTTAAGCCAATTTTAGTAATAGCTAAAATGTATATCTTTAATCTTCTAGGAGTAGTCTGTAAAATAGTCTTTGTTGTGAATGACTTTTGATAACTATAAATCCTAAGAGAGAGACAAAATCTTACTGCGCAACAAATGTAGATCCTGATTACGCACAAAATTTGTATCAAATAACATTTTTATTTTTATGTAAAATAACATTTTTATATTTTGCCTATTCTGAAATATTCTTTGTTATTAGTTTGAATTTTTAAATACCTTATACTTCTCTCAAATGCAAATAGCTATTGTTTTTCTTTCCTTACTTCCTTATTCCCCTTACTTCCGTTCTACCCTTCATTCTTCCCTTAATTCCTTCCTCACTTACTTCCTTACTTCTTTCCCTCATTCCTTCTTTCCTTTCTTTCTTTCTTTCTTTCTTTCTTGTGTTCATACATTCAGAACAGAATCTCAGAGATATCACGTCTCTGGCTCGCATTCGAGAGGTCGTGGGTACGATTCCTGTGGCCGACCTTCCTGATTCATGGTTTTTTTCGGGAGGTTTTCCCGGGTCACCTGGCGAAAGCTCGGAAGGATTCTCACCTCCCCAAATTTCCTGAACCACCATCTCATCTCCATTCTCATTTCCCTTCATGTTTCATCCGTTAGTTTCTTTCAGGGTTGGAAGTATCAGCGATGGTGTTTCGGTACAATTTGGCAGGGGAAAAGGATGCTCTTTGTGACTCTCTCCGTCCCTCAGCTTTCGGATGGCTATCGCTGTATCCTCACCCTCTTGAGGGGCGTTAGATCCCCTCTTTGATGATGAGATGCGGTTTAAGGGCGCTAAATAGATAAGGTCATCAGCGCCCTTACAAAGTTTAAAATGTACAGTCCAACAATAAAAGTCCGATAAAAAACCGCATAATTAAAAACGCGACACAAACCCGCGATGTCCAAAAGGTAAAAGACAAAACATTAAATTCCAAAAACGAACACACTAAAACCATGGTCAATAAAAGAGTA
Source organism: Deroplatys truncata (assembly GCA_030765065.1). NCBI lineage: Eukaryota > Metazoa > Arthropoda > Insecta > Mantodea > Mantidae > Deroplatys > Deroplatys truncata. The sequence goes on from CM060990.1 coordinate 282,050,993, forward strand.
AAACAACGTATCAAGAACTGTAGAATGCGAGGGACACGAGCGCCAGATGTCCACTGGGGAGGAGATGCCCCATTAAAAAGACAAGATAAAATCACACAGTCAAAAGACGCTCAGCGCATCAAATGCGTCTGGTAAATCCAATGTCACTGATAAAACGTAAAATACACTCTACAGCAGGCGCGACGTCTGCCAAAACGTTGGCTAAGCCAACAGGCAGATCAACACGAACGCGCAACGGAGCTAAAACTTGACACTCTGCTAAAATGTGACGCACCCTTAAAGGCGCATCACACTGCTCACAGAGTGGTGCGGGGTCACCACTGAGCAGGTATCTATGGCTAAAAAGACAATGTCCGATACGTAAGCGAGCTAAAATTACCTCTTCCCGACGACACGAACGAGAAGAGGTGCCCCAGATTAACGAGAGAGGCTTAACCTCCCGTAACTTGTTCCCTCGGAGCGCCGTCTAATCATCCCTCCAATGCAGGAATATGCGGCTACGCAAAAGAAAAAACAAATCTGTGGAGGGAACAACAGAGGTAAATTATCTGGGTAATAAAATCGCCGACCTGGCAGCGGCGTCGGCAGACTCATTACCTGAGATGCCCACATGACCTGGATTCCACATGAAGGAGACGATGATGTCAGACACACCAAGCGAGTGGAGCAGGTCATGAATGCGCTGTACGAGCGGGTGGTAACTGTACAGCGAGCTAATACTTTGAAGAGTACTCAAGCAGTCTGAACAAATAAAACAGTGCCGTAAGTCGTGCCGCTGAATGTATAAAAGAGACTGATAAATGCTAAAAGGTTCGGCGGTAAAAATCGAACATTGCCCCGGTAAACGAAAAGTAAAACTATTTCCACCACAAAAAAGGCACATCCTACTCCAGCATTAGTCTTAGATCCACCAGTAAAGATAAAATGAAAGTCCCCGAATTGCGACTGAAGTTCTAAAAATGTTGATCTAAAGACTGAAGAATGGGTCTCATTCTTCGGCATCGACGATAACCCAAGGTGACAAAGGGCCTCAGCGCGCAACCATGGAGGAAAACGCGTTTCCCCCCTTGGAAGGGCCGGCGCTGGCGTAACGTCCAAAAGCCGAAGAAGTTGACGAAATCGAACCCCTGGAGGGAGCAATGCCGAGGAGCTAACTAAATATTGCCGATCAAGCGAATCCTCGTAAAATATCGCGAAGGACGGGTGGTCAGGCAAGCTTGAGAGTCGACAGGCATAGCTACACAAGAGCATCCCACGCCTGAAGGACAGCGGAGGCTCTGCACCTTCAGCGTAAAGACTGGGTACGGGGCTAGTTGGAAAGGCCCCTGTAGCGACCCTAATACCACGATGATGAATGTGATTCAAGCGACGTAACACAGACGGAAGTGCCGATGAATAGACAATGCACCCGCAATTAAGTTTGGATCGGACCAAAGAGCGATAAAGACGCAGAAGAACGGTCCGATCAGCTCCCCAGGATGTGCCACTTAAAACACGTAAACGATTAAGAGAACGGTCACACTTTGCTTTTAAAAAGGAAACGTGAGAGGTCCTGCTCAGCTTTCCATCAAAGATCAACCCCAAAAATTTTACCACGTCTGCTAACGGAAGGACCTCAGGCCCAAGATGGAGAGAGGGCGGAGGAAAGCCTTCCGGCGCCAGAAAGTAATACAGACGGATTTCTCGGCGGAGAAATTAAAGCCGTTGGCGTTACTCCAGGCGTAGAGACGGTCGATACAGCTCTGGAGACGGCGTTCGAGTAGACAGGTCCGTCGTGAACTGCAATAAGTGGCAAAATCGTCAACGAAAAGGGACGATGAAATGCCAGGTGGAATACGATCAACAATGGGGTTGATAGCAATAGCAAAAAGTGTGACACTGAGTACAGAGTTCTGCGGTACTCCGTTCTCTTGAATAAAAAGACTAGATATAACCGAGCCCACACGTACACGAAAGACGCGGTCCGTCATAAACTCCCGAAGAAATATGGGAAGACGACCGCGGATATTCCATGCGTGAAGTGTACGTAAAATTCCGCCCCTCTAACAAGTGTCATAAGCTTTCTCCAGGTCAAAAAACACAGCCACGGTTTGAAACTTTCTCAGAAATCCATTCATAATATGCGTCGACAGGGACACCAGGTGGTCGACGGTAGAGCGATGTCGACGAAATCCACACTAAGCGTTCGCTAGAAGCTTCTGAGAATCAAGCCACCATATCAACCGCCCCTTAATCATCCGCTCCATCACCTTGCAAACGCAACTGGTGAGGGAGATAGGGTGGTAGCTGGAAGGTAGTTGGCGATCCTTACCAGGCTTAAGTATAGGGACAATGGTGGCTTGGTACCAAACGGAAGGAAAAATACCGTCTTGCCAAATACGGTTATAGACCTGTAAGAGAAAGAGTTTACTGTCGGCTGAAAGGTTCTGTAGCATCAGGACATGAATGCCGTCCGGCCCAGGAGCGGAGTGCCGAGAGCAATGAAAAGCGTGCTCCAGCTCCCTCATTGTGAAAAGTTCGCTATAGCATTCATTATTAGCAGATCGAAAATTATATGATGCGGAATGCAGCCGGTCTTTAATAGAGCGAAAGCCGGCGGAATAATGGTCTGAACTGGAAACCGCCTCAAAGGCACTACACAGAGCGTTAACAATGGCAGCCGGATCCACTATGGTGGCATTGGAAACCTGAAGGCCAGACACAGTACAATGCGACAGCTGCAGAAAGTTGCAGTTCCGCCCTATGCGATCGTACACCACGTACATTCCAGGTCAGGATAGCCATTAAGAAAAAGGGATAAACTGTCTATTTAGAAGACGGCTTAAAATTTCCTTTTGTTTAACCTTTGGGCTCGGGCTTTTGGTATGGAGGTGGTCAGACTCCATAGCCTCCTCGAAGGGAGGGCCCAAGCGCTCAGAGCCAGAAACCGATTCAAGCGCCGAGAATCGGTTCTGGGTGGTGATGGGTGAGGGGTGCCGCTGAGCGCAGCTTGTCCCAGGAGCTTTCTGGGACGGCGACCTCCGAGGAGGAGAAGGTGAACTCTGCTTGCTGTGAACACGCGGAGGGTCTTTTAAAAAGTCTTCTCTTTGAAGTTTCTGCTTCGGCTTTTTCTCAGTGGCTGGTGACTACATAGACTTTGACATAGACTACATAGACCAGGTTTATAGGGCTTTGTAACAATAGCAGACATGGACGACCGGATGATAGTGGCGGTCAAGGCAGTCATGGTCCAAGTTTGAGTCCCAGTATCCTTCCGGGGTACTGGCGAAACAACAGAACTGAATGTTCCCGATCGCAGGAGCGAAGGTTGGCGCGCATGGTAACACCTCCGGGCTTCGGCGAAGGAGAGTTTCTGCTTTACCCGGATCTCCTGGATCGCCTTCTCGTCCAAATACCGCGGACAGTTGCCAAACGTAGCAGAATGTGACACTTTGCAATTGACGCAGACGGGGGCTGTTGAACAGGCATCTTCGTGTGAGGGCTGGATACATGTTGCATAGGTGTTAACGGCACCCTTACATGAGACTTGCGTATGCCCAAAACGTTGGCATTTAAAACAACGCAGAGGTCTAGGAATATGGGGCCTCACCGCAATACGTTCGTACTCTGCTGTAATGCTCGTGGGCACATCGACGCCATCAAATGTGATAAAAAAAGGTACGAGTGGGTACCAATACTCCGTCGTGTTTGGCCTGCACCCGATGCACTGCTGTCACCTTTTGATCCAATAGATATTTCACTAGATCCTCGCCCGATATACCGTCGAGTCTATGGGTGGCAACGACGCCTCGACAAGAATTCAAGGTGCGGTGCTTCTCAACACGGATGGGATAACCGTGGAGAAGCGTAACGCTCAACAAGGTCTTAGTTTGTTGATCGGACTTGCTGTGTACCAATAATGACTCGTTTCGAAGGCGAGTGCAGGACTGAACCGAACCAGCAATAGAGTCAATGCCCTTCTGTACTATAAAAGAGTTCACCTTCTCAAACGATTGTCCTTCCTCTGTTCGTATAATAACTATGCAACAACCAGATTTTGGCAGTGCTACTTCTGTTGCAAAACCGTTTCGGCGCTTGTTAGTAATAATGGGGAAAGGGTGATCCATAGCGAAAAAAATTCTCCACCATTTCAACCGTCTCCGACCTCGGGCTCTGGCTTCCCGGGCGTTACCCCGGCTTGGGTGAGTGGACTATCTATACCTAGCTCACCCCAGGGTCACACCTTCCAGAACATAGACAGAGGAACCCAATCGCCGTCAGAAGTCAGTAGCTCATGCAATGGCCCACCCCCCGCGGGACAGCATTTGAACAGCGGATACGACACAAACCCTACATGACGACCCCGGGTTGTGGGGTTGACACCATTACCCACTCACCCAGGTGCGCACCCAGTGCGTGGGTATCCGTCAGGCTGTGTCCACGGAGGATTTAAATAAAACGATAAAAGAAACTAAAAGTGCGTGGGCGTTTCGCATGCAAGGTAGGCCGGCGAAGAAGTAAAAGAGATGTGTAAATGAATGGGCGTGGGGCGAAATGTGCATAAATAGAAGAGAAGAAAGAAACGATGGTGAGGGGCGACATGGAATGAAATGCACAGAACGCACGAGAGGCTACCTTGAGTCCCCGGTCACGAGAACGAACCCACCTCGACCGGACGGGGGTGGAAGGATGATGATGGCGATGATTGGCTCGGGAACCCCCGGGTACGCCAAACCCCTACTCACATAAGGTGAGCCCCTGGGGGATCCCCTCTGTGCGGGGTGGGTTCCCCCGGTCTGCCTGTCCATCTGACAGGGAGTCTCTATCTGAAAACTTAGGGACCCTTCCATTCCTGTGTCGTCTCTCCTAGTTCCGGCCACAAGGTGTCCCCTCTCACCTCATCCTTCCTCCCGGAGACGCCGCTTGTTAGGAGTAGGCAGAATATCCACTATGTGGATCAGTGCCAAGTCCCCTCCGTAGCCAACCAATCCAAAGCTATCACACAGCGATCAGCTTTAACGGTTTTGCAATCGCTTTAGCTTAATATGTTCTATTTATACCTACAACGAATTGAGTAAATAAGCGATGAAGGTTTATCTGTATTAACAGAAATAGATGCAAGAATAAGCTTTGTAAGATAAGTTCGTGGAAGAGTGAGTAGATGAAGTCATGTGAATGCAACACATATTTTATAGCAAAAGCTCCATATGCTTGTAAACAACCTAACTCCAGAACGAAAAGTCGGTTAAATACCAAACTTGATATTTAAGTTCACCATCCTTCAAAGATGTGACACAAAGATTTTCAAGAAAATCTCCCCTTCTCGGAACAACCCTTTACATGGAAAAGTGTTCGAAATTTTCCATTTTCTCAAAAATGTAACGAGTTTGATTAAAATACTCTCTGTTTAAGTTATTTTCACGACAAACGAAATATATATTTTGAACTTACTGAGAAGAGTCTCTCAAGTATTCTTCGTTCTGAATCACCTTTGTATAACTGTTAAACTGAAAAGATGGACAAGAAATGCAGACCCCATTAAAGTAGGCATTTTGTCACGATATATTTTATGAGATTAACTATTTCCCAGATATTTTTGTATTGGTTTGAATACTTTTTGTAACTGAGAAGTCGCTATTCCTTTTGTTTTTGTCGCGGTCAGTAGTAACAGTCCCGGATGAGCCAATTGTTTTAACGATAATCCTGCCGCTAGGGGTGCTCGTGTCGCTAGTGTCGCTGCGTGCGACGGCGGCGGCGGTAAGTTTGAAAAGCGCCCTGAGCGGTAGGATTATCGTTATTGCAATTGGCTCATCCGGGACTGTTTTCTTTATTTATAATTTGAATACAGTACATTGTATAAAGATATGTATACATAGTTTTGATTAACATAATGTATTATTTGCTTAACATATAAATACATAGTTTGAGAATAATATAATGGATTATTTGATTACAGGAGATTAACATATGAATACAATAAATGGACAATATAAGAAATATTAGGAGAAAAAAACACATTAAAATTCATAGTTTTTGTTGAGGCACTAGGACACACAGATTTCGCGCACAACAATGATTTTAAAGTACGTGGTGCACTTTGAGTCCTCGTCATCGCTGCTGCTGCTATCGGCGGTAAATTGGTGGATAGGTTTGGTAATGCAGGTGAGGAGCAGGTGAGAGAAACTTTCGTTGACGAACTCGGTGAAGGTTGGTATATAGATGGGGATGGTAAATTCGTTGTAATGGCTGGTTGAGAAGCATCCTGTGAATGTGACTTTGTTGGTTAGAGCAGAAATGTTGCTGTTGCCGAGGTATATGACGCATAGTGCGTCTTGTTTATGCTGGTGCACTTTGGTAGGTACGCATTTGACGTGGACGGCGTGAGCCCCTTGGACGTCGAGTGTGATGGTGACAACTCTGCTGTTGCGGAAATAGGAGTTGGAGATGCAGAGGATACGGATAGGTGAAGCTGCGTTGAGAATGAGTTGTAGGTTAAGATTGTTCCCCACGGGGACGGGATAGGTTTCGTCGGACATTATTTAGGGTTATATGGGGAGAACGTGACGATGTGACGTTTGAAACCGCTGCGTAGTTTTTCCTCGCCTGCGTATATGATGCAGAATGAGGTAGAGTTGAGTTTGTTGACGAGTTCTGGAGAGGCTTTTGCAAATCTTGTTGGTAGGAAATCTTCTGTGTCGTTGTCGAGTTTGGCGACGAGCTTTGTACCGTGAACGGTGTCGATTGTTTTGACGCCGACGACACGATATGGTACGTGCTGTTGAAGCGTAGATACGCTGAGAGTGTGGGCGCTGCTGGAAAGTTCTTCTAGCTCTTTAAGGACGTCCTGTGACATTCTGACGGCACAGATGGCAGTTTTTGATAAACGGGGGAGGACCGTCTATATGAGTGGTTTGATGAGGAAGGCTGTAGTGTTGTTTACACCTGCGATAAGGTGCGCAAACTACCTGTGCGTCTGTGGGAAGTTGGTTCCACACAAGGTCGACGTCGCTTGGGGGATAACGTTCGAAGATGTATATGCCGTTCTGAAGCAGCACTTGGCGTTCCCTGGGCAGTAGCAGGTGGATTCTTCGTCCGTTATCGAGATACCGAAAGAGCACGATGAAGCAGTTCATGTGGTGTTTCTAGCGGAGTACCTTCGAAGGAATTGTTGAATTTGCTTGTTGAGATGATCGAGGTCTTCGTAGAAACCGAGTTGACACTGCGTGCACAGGAGGGTGAGACGGTGCTTAAGTTCGCAGCTGCACGTTTGGTGAAAGCAAAACGAGCAGTGGAAGTCTTTACACGACGGTCCTGGCATTCCCCACGGCTGGCTAGCACCGAATGAAGGGGAAAAGAATGCGCGTGCATAAATATAACCCAACTGCCGGAAGCAGGAAATCACTGGTGGGGGAAAAGTTCGTTGGAGATTTACCACATCAGGGGAAGCACTGGTGGGGGAAAAGTTCGTTGGAGAAACACCACATCAGGGGAAGCAGTGGTGGGGGGGGGGAACGTTCGTTGGAGGTTGGCTACCTACGCCGGAAGCGCTTAGCGATTATTGCACAACATCCGCAGGAAAAACACTGTGTCCGTTAATTTAACGGTTTTCGTCTTGGAGGAGAACTCTGTTTTGAACGGTGCTGAACATGCAAACGACCACATCAGGGGGAAGCACTGGTGGGGGAAAAGTTGGTTGGAGAATTACCACATCAGGGGAAGCACTGGTGGGGAAACGTTCGTTGGAGGTTCACTACATCCGCCGGAAGCGCTTAGCGATTATTGCACAACATCCGCAGGAAAAACACTGTGTCCGTTGATTTAACGGTTTTCGACTTGGAGGAGAACTCTGTTTTGAACGGTGCTGAACATGCAAACGCCGTGAATGTGATCGGGTATGATATAGGATGCTTCGCGACCCAAATGTGGGAGCGAAGGGCGCGAGATGTTTGGGAGAGGTGCGGTTGGAACGCTGGTAGAAATACATGCGCACTAAGGATTATTTTGTGAGATGCGCAGTGCGAAATGGGTGTTGAGGAAATGATGAACCTCGAGGAATGTTCTAAAATTGGCGCACCGTATGTACTTGGTGAACTGCGTGAAATTCATGTCATGTAAGGGAACGTTGGAGGCATGGTTGTGAAGCATGTACTTGTGGTATGCCATGATTTGATTTTGCACGTCCGTCTCTTCCTTCTTTTTGTGATACATGATGTCGGTAATGATGCGCTGCAGGGTATGCAACACGTGCCATTCTTGTTGGTTGAGCGTAACGGATGCGCCTTGCGGTTCTTTGAAAACGAGCTTTAGCTTTCCGAACACAAACTTAAACACGATGGTGACGCTGTCGCTGAACTGAAATTGCTGTAGACGTCCCTGCGGGTCATTCAAGCGTTTATGAATGATGGGGATGGCTTCGACGAGTTTGTGCCACTGCGAGGAACTCATGACGACTGCGTTGTGCTGTCCACATTTGGCAATGGTGACGACGAGATGGTGCGGCGGCTGGGGGGAGAATCCCACACTGACGAATTTAGTTTGTTGCGGGTTGAGGAAGTAGATATCCGCCAGAGGACCCACAACTGCACTGTGTTGGAACTGTGCTGGCGGAGCAGGGCTGTCGGGATGCTGCTGGAGGTCGAAGATGGGTAGTTTTCTTTTTTCCCCGGGTTTTTAGGTGGTCATGGTTTGACATCCGGTTATACTGGAACACACAAAACAATAATAATAATGTGAGGGATAGAGAGATAAACGGGATAGAAAAAAGCAAGCTAATACATAGGTGCGGACCTACCTGGTCGGCGTGCTGCATGGCAGCAGGACTGTATCCGCGTGCTGCATGGTACACTCTGAATGAGGCGATCGGCACCGTGACGTTGCTTTTTATATGAGCAGGAGCGTCTTCTGAAAGCACGTGCAAGACGATGGATTAGCTTAGATGTGCTGTATAGTGACACACACACACACATACACGTACACACCTTCAAGGGTTGACAAGTTTGCTGAGCGTCAGAGCACTTTGCGCGGCATGCGTTTTTGAACGTTTTGCGAATGACGACATCATTATGCGCGTGATTGCTGACGTGAAATTTTGAGAAGAATGTATGCTTAGGTAAGCCGGAGCAGCGGTGGGTGAGGTAGGCGATGACGTAATGACCGCAAGTGGTGCTGTCGAAACCTTGCAGCCTTCTGGCGTTGGTGGACCAACGCGTCCCGCAGACCGAATTTAAGAACCGGAGAAAATGGGGCGAAAGCGGTCCTATGCCGTAACTGTCAAAATATTCAGCATGCGAGTTTTTGTCCACAAAGATGCAAACCCAGTGTTGCCCGGATTTGGTGCTGGGGTCGGTGTTAGCCCTTAGCGCCAAGGGAGGCGTTCGAATGCCGTGAAGTACGGGTAGTTTATCGCACGGGTAGACGCCTAAAAAGTGAGAGCGCGTAGAGGGGCATGTCGATAGAAACCGTTGAATTTGAAAGGTGTTCATGATACCAAAATGGATCGGTTGGCGTCGATTTCGACCGTGCGATGTATTTCCGCTAGCAGCAGAAGTATGACCGGTTCTGTCAATTTATCGGCAAAACCGATGCTTATAGAGACGGTTCCGTGGCGCTGACCCGAGATGTGAGACTCGTTAGCGCTCATGTCTGCAGCGAGATCGAAAACCATTATCGTATACCCTTGCGGGTAGGTTTCTCTGGAGATGGAGTGTCCCTCGTCCTTGAAATGAATGCCTAGGCCGTCCTGCAGGGTTTGAAAGCATTGCAAATAGTGTCCCTTTGTAAAGTCGGGTTGCAGAGGTTGGGAGGGAACGGGTTGCCCGTTCACGTAGAGCTGAAAGAAGTTCATTTTTAAATGTTTCAAGTTGTACGGATTTGAGTTAAAATGGCCGGAATAGGCCTTGTCGGTGACCATGGCTACTACCACTCTCCTTGGAACTTGCCCTACGCACACGTCGCTAAACGTCATTGCCCTGGACTCCTTGGGGATGCTGAGAGCGTGAAAGCTGACGTCTTTGAGATGGTACTTTGCGTTGCCCTTTGCGAGCACGGCCTGGTGCGCGAGCTTTATGGTCGGCGAGGGCCGCACCGATTTTAAGCGCAGCGTGGCAGACACGATGTCGGCGTACCCCTTAAAGGTATCTACGTCGGAAAACAGATAAAACTGGGGAGAGGCGGGAGTGAGCTTGACGGTCATGCTAACGTTGTTCAAAAGCAGCTTCTCCTGTCTAAAAAGAGCGTTGGACAGAGGACCGATGAGCTGTACGACGTTGCTCCCTTTGGTAAACCCCTGACGCCACTGAAAACCCGCATTGGCGATAAAAGTGTCCATGAGGCCTGCCGTGTCCTTTCTCCAGAGGGTAGATTCTAGTTTGGTGTTCATGGCATCTTCGGAGTAATTGAGAAGCGTCTCGAGGTAGGTTCTATAGGGGTAACCGGCTTGCGGCATGGAGACGATGACGTTATTGAGGGTTACCTCCATCTGTTGAAACAGGGAATTTAAGGCGTTGTTGACCAGAGTGGCGTTAGCGTCAGCGTTTAAGGCCTCTCCTTTGTCATCTACAACGCGCACCATGAGTCCGAGTACGACGTAGGTCAAATCTAGGTAATCGTCCGCATTTCCGGAATAATGAAAGGTGATGGGGGCATTTTTCATTAAAGTGTTTTGAGGGTTTAGGTATAGGAACCGTGACTCCTCGATGCTCATCTGAACCGGCACCTCTGTAAAGAGGTGCAGTTCGGAACTCATGTGGACGGTCGCGTCTGCCATTACGAAAATACGTCTTGCACCTTGCGCCTACCGCGTTTCAGCTTGGACTGCTTGCTCTTTCTGGATTTGCTCGGTTTTATTCTCTTGAGACGCCTGGCGCCGGAACCGAGCATAGCATCGAGCTTTTCGTCGGCTTTTCGCTTTAAATTGTATCCGGACTCCTTGAGCCTCCGCTGGAGCGCTTGCTTCGGCGCTGCTCCCGCCACAGTCACATCGGACAGAACGTGGGCGCCCGCCTTTAAGGCCTCCTTTCCGACTGCTTTTGCTCCGCTCTTTAAAAACGGTAGCAACCTTCTGAAGAGTCCTCCGAGGGCTGAAAAGAGACCGCTGCTTCTTTGGTAGCGCTTGCCCCTGTAGAGAGTGAAATCGCGATGGTGGAACGCGCCGCCGGTCTGATTGAGGTAGTACCGCGTTACGGCGTGCACGTCCATTACGCCTGTTTCGGACGAAAAGCGAGAACTACAGTAGAGGAAAATCCGTCGGCGAATGGCAAGAGATCGCCGTAACCGTTCCTTAAATCTATGTTGACCGTCTTGAAGTCTTGCTGAATCAAGGGTACCCAATTTTGGGGAAAAAACGTCTTTTCGTCGCTCATGTAAGTGTTGTTGCTTCTTTCGTATTCCACGGCCGCGCTCTCTATGACTTGGGCGAAGGTGTCGCCCACGACTTGCGGGGACACTAGATTACAGTAGACGAACATTTCGTAAGGAAACCCCATATAAGGATCTACGGGGTGTTTAGCAGCTTTTTCGAGAATGACGTTGACGTAGGGCTCGAAACCCAACATTTATGCCATAGCGGGCGTTAAGAGCAAACTGTGGATGCGGTGTAGAGGTCCCGGAGGGTCCTCCGATTTTGAAACGTCTCGTTTGGGTCTGACGGAACGAGCCGCCGCGGGTTTCTGCTGCCCCGAAGCCCGGGGCTTCGGTTTCGGTTTCGGCTTGGGTCTCTGGTGGGGCGCATCGTTGAGAGCTTCGTATTCGCCGACCGCGTACGGTACGACCGTGCGCGCGACATTTTCCACAAACCCGTCGAACGGAATGTCGGGTAGTGGTTCGGGATGGGCGACGGCGGCATTCACGCCCACCGTCTGCTTGCGCTCGTCGAAGAGGAAGAAGTTTTCCACGTGCAAGTGTTCGAGTAGAACGGCGTTGACGAGGTTCACCAAGTCTTTGGGATTGTGCACGATGCCTTGCGGCATTTGCAAACTGAATTTGGAATGCGTGGGGAGGAGCGTCATGGTGTACTTGGTGCCCGCCAGACGGGCATCGTTTGGCGAAAGGTTATAAAATTTCACCGGATACCTGACCTTTTGCAGGGCGACCTCCCATTCTCCCTGCAGAACGATTTTCTCGGGCAAGATGTTAGAAAATCTGGCCGTGGTGTTGTCGGTAAAGTGTTCCATGGAAGCGTTGCTCACGAGAGTGTTGGAGAAGGGCTCGGTCTTAATCATGTCGAATCGACGGTCGAAGCCAGAACCCACGAGTTAAACTTTGCCGGATACCCCTTCCACTTTACCAAGACCTGCTTGCGGCGCCCTCGGCCCTTGGTCTGTAAAACGCGCTCGATCTTAAACGTCCGAGGTAGCGCGACCTTTTGTAGCTCCTGGGTGTAAAATGTGCCGTCTATGGCTTCTCCGGCCAGATCCTTCAACTTATATACCACCGGCCGACCGCGCACCACCTCGGCTATCCGAAATATTTCGTCCGTCCAATTCTGCTCGTAGCCCTTGTCGAATTTCATTTTTTCTTTAGAGATGGGCACGTGATCGCCGACGGAAAATGTGGGTTTCCCTGCGCGAGGTAGGGTCCTATTTCCGTAGAGATTGCGGTACACTCGTAAAATGTTCACGACCTTCGGAGCCATTTTTAGGACCTGTGATGCGAGCTATTGTACGACTCGAGTAAGGCCGGAAGGACCTCCAGGTATCTGTAACTGTTTTTGTGCGTGAAATACCTCCACATCTTGGTTTTTAAGGTGCGGTTGAAGAGCTCCACGACGCTGGCTTTAACGTTATTTTTGGTTGTGTAATGTTTCACGTCGTGTTTCTTCAGAAAGTCGCGAAAAGACTTGTTGGTAAACTCGGTTCCCTTGTCCGTCTGGAGGACCCTGGGGACGCGTTGGGAGAATATGGAGCGAAACGCTTGCGCGACCTCGGTACCCAGCTTCGATTTCAGGGGTACGGCCCAAGCATATTTGGAAAATACGTCGATAACGGTCAGAATGTACACGTAAGGTTTGTTATGTTCCCTCACGCTGTTCATGACGTTTAGATCGGACTCCCAAAGATCGTCCATATTCGTCACGTGATAACATCTGGTGGGGAACCGCTTTCTGACCGGTTTGTGCAGAGTGTAACTGTCCCGGGTTCGAAGGAAGGACTCGATGTTCGCCTTAGACGCACCCGTGGCCTTTCGAAGGGGCTTGACCGTGCCCAAACCGGCATAGTGTTCCGGTCTGGCATAGTATCGCCTTAGCGCCTTCCATTCCTTCATGCTTTACTTGTACAGGGGTTGCCAGACGCGCTTGCGAAAATGGTACGACGCGGAAGGCGATTTCGATTTCTTTTTCGGAGTGGCAGGGTTCGCCCTCTTCTTTTTGCGAGGCGAGAGGAGGATGAACTTTATGGTTCGGGGTTCGACCTCCTGCTTCACCGGCACGCGCTCGTGCACGTCTTCGTAATCGTCGTCGTCGTCGTCGCCGTGGAAGGGCTTTCTGACTTGTGCCACGAGATCGAGGTAGTTGTCCAATTTATGTTTTACGAGCCGCCACTTTTCGTCGGCAGAGAGCTTTGCGCTCTGCAGGTTCTGAATTTCTTTAGCCAATCTGGATATGGTGCGGTCTACAGCGTGAAGCCTGTCGACGGTCTTCGGTTGCGGTGCAACGAGGATCTGCCTGCCGTACTTCATCCTGTTAATTTCGACACTAGCGCGCCGCCGAGCGATGCCAAGACGGGTAGGAGGAATGCCGGCAAAAAACCTCCTTTTTAACCAAGATGCTCTTCTTCTTCTTCAGAGGAACCCGTTTATCCGTCAACTTCCTCCAAGAAGCCTTGTGCTTCATTAGGCGACCCAAGCACTTTGCGGGAAGTTGCACGTGACCTCTGCACACCTTGAGCATGCATTCGCTAATGGCCTTGATCAGATCGCCGTCGGCATTTTTTAACAACTTTTTGCGCAGAGGGGCCTTTGCCTTGGCCAGAGCCGCCAAATTACCGTGCTGTCTCGCTATGCGAGGACTGGTCAGCGTCGCGAGCCTTGACCTACCTCTAGCCATGCTTGCGCGATAATGACGTTCGCTCCGAAAGCGGTACTTTTTATTTAGACTCGACGGCCTCAGTCGGGCAAGACCCTGCCGGGATAATATAGAACGAAACGAACCCGAGTCCTCTCGGCGGTCTCAGTTGGGTACGAAATAAGAGAGGTTTTCCCCCGGCAGCACGCCGGTTCGATACCTGTATCGGGAGGGCGTGTACTGAGTGCAGTCCAACACGAGATACCCGTGAGGGCGATCGGTGGCCTTCTCGAAGGCCTCCAAGAGAAACCTAGAGTTCCTGGGTTCGATCTGCTGGCACAGTCTCTCGATCTGCATCTTGTCCCGGTTGTTCTTGAAGACCACGACGTAGTTCGCATTCAGAGAGATGTTGCGATATTTCTGACCCTGCGGAAACACGTTCTGCAGGATGTAGACGATGCCGAAGCGCTTGTGATGAGAGTCTCTGGTGAAAAAATTGGACACGTCCTTCCCGCCACCCTCCAGCATCAGATCGTCGAGGACGACGAGGTCGTTCTCGCCCACCGAAGCAAGTTCGGGTATGCCCGCGTGGGTCTCGCAACGCAGAGCCGAGGGTTCGAGTCTCGGCGAATACTCCGGAGGGTGGCACCACAGCACCCTCCTGGGGCGCACGTCGAACATCCGGAGCGCGTGGCGCAACAGGTTTTTCACGAAGGTCGACTTACCGCAGCGCGACGGCCCCGCCACGAGCATCTTGCTGGGAAACTTGAATCGCCCCAGGTCTCGGGGACCGGGCATCGTCTCCTCAGGGCGCCCGGTTCGAAATGACTTTGGCGCGGCTGTGGACGTCTCATTTATGCGTTCCTCTTGAACCCGTAGGGATAGGAATCGTGATCGCCGGCGAGCACGCGCTTGTTGACCACCGTCCTAAACGTCTTCGAGCTGGGTTCGGTGACGACGGTTCAAGACGGTTTCCGCGAAATCTGCGTGCCCGCCAGCTTCACCGCGCGGTCGTTGTCCCTGAGCACCACGTCGCGAATCACCTCCGCGTTCACCAGCTCCAGGTTGCCCGAATTGAGCGTGATCCCCTTCACCTTGCACACCGAGGAGGTCTTGCCCGTCTCGGGGCATACGATCTCCATGCAGTAGCTCTTGGGCCCCGTGGAGGAGAACCGGGCGATGTAAGAGCCCCTCCCGTACTTCTCCAGCTCGTCCGTCATGTCCCCCAGGAGGCGTCCGACGGACGGCATCCAGTCGCCCCGAGCGGCGGCGACGACGACGGAATCGTTGTCGAAGTAGCAGACCCGTTCTCCCAGCCTCTTGAGGTAGGAGTAGAGCACCAGGCGCGCGTGAGCCGTGGTGTAGGCCGCCAGGACGGCGTTGGCGGCGGTGTTGACCTTGCGGCACTGCTCGCAGTACCTCCACACCGCGTACACGATCCGGTCGGTGACGGGCACGTAGGTCTGCACTTCCACGCCCGGGTCGTTGAGCAGCTCCAGGAGGCGGTCGTACCGGTCCACCAGCTCGCACGTGGGGAGGTTTTCCCTCTGCCCCAGTTTGCCCCAGAAGCTGTTGAGCATCAGCTTGGCCAGCTCCCGCCTGCCGGGGTTGGTGGCGACGGCCTGGGGATCCAGGGCTACGCCTTCGTGTTCGAAGAATTGCTCCACGTACTGCTGCTTCGCGGCAGGATCGTCGCAATCCGAGGGCCAGCCGGAGGCTTCGGTCTTGATCTTCAGGAACTGATTCACGTAGTCCTCGAAGAGACCCTTGGCTCCGGTGGTCGGTTCGTGCCGCACCGCGTCGTACTCCCAGATCTCGTGGACCCTGAGGAGGCGGTACCCCTCCTCCAGGGCGACCTTCATCTCGTCGACCACCCAGGTACCAGACAACGCCCTCTCGCGCTCTCCGTGGTGGCACTCGTCTTGGTTCTCTGCCTCCGCGCAAGCGCGGCATAGCGGGAACATGAGCTTGCCGCCGATGCGCGCCGGTAGCACCGGGTGGTACAGGTGTTGCGGCGGTAGAACCTCGCACTTCACCAACCCGCCCCCCACGTCTTCCAAGCGCGGGAATCGATCCACGTGGATCTTGGGGTGGCCCGCGGGGTAGGATTTCGTCTTGTTCACGTACGGGTACAGGCTGCATACGTCGTAGTAGTAGATCTTGCTATCCCCCTTCGCCTCGCAGTACGTCTTGGTGCAGTTGGTGCGACCTCCGTAGAAGGCGTCTCTGGGGTTCAGGGGTTCGGGTACCGGAAAGTCCCTTGCGTGGCGCGCGAGGTCCTGGTCGGCCTTCATCGCGGCGTCGAACTCGCACTCCCACATTTCCACCACGGCGTAGCCGGTGGCCTTGATCTTGGCCGTGACCTTCTCGGTGCTCTCTAACCTGGAGGCCATGGTTTCGTGTCCCGAGTTGTATATCGCCGCATGGCGATTGTGAAAGCACCGCCTGCAGCCGTGGTAAAAGCAGCCGTGGAAAAAGTACGCGGTTTTTTCGGCCTCTCTGTACCCGTCCACCTTGTGCCCCGCGATTTTGACTTCGCGTCCTCGCATGGCGTGCTGGATGACGATGCGGTTTTGCGTCTCTAGCCAAGTTAGCCATATGCATGCGGCGCGAGACTGACGGTCCGCTAGTCGATACCCGCCCGCTGGCAAGAGGGCAATTTTTTTAAGCGGCATGAAGCGCTTTCTATACACGCACATGCACGCCTGCGCGATGGTGACGCATTCTCTGAACGGGTCTATTCCGTTCTCGTCCAAGAATTCCCTTCTGAATTTGGAAACTCCCTGACTGAGGAGAAATACGTCCATCTTGCAATACGCCACCATTTCCGCCCTCATGTCGAAGACGTGCCCGGAGGACGCCTTTTCTTCGTGCCACTGCTCGAAGGCTTTCCGACCCTCCGCCGACATGCCCTCCGGGCAGTAATGCCTTTTGTCGGGAATCGAACCCACGTACCGCTCGTTTTCCTTCGTGTTAAACAGGTACGGGAAATAACCTTTGCATTCCTTCAATCCGAAGGTCTTGGAAAAGCGGGAGAGTGGCATGGGTATGAAGTTCAGCGAGTCTAGAAATGTGACGTCACCGTACCTCATCCTGTAGATCTTGCTCCCGTTCATGATGAGCTCCGGCACCCAGTCTAACTGCACCACCATGTACTTTAATAAAAACTGCCCGTCGTAAGCTCTGAGGTTATGCGCCACGACGTAGACGTCCCAGGCTTCGAACCTCGCCTGCGCGATGTGCTCGAAAAGCTGCTTCACGGGTTCGTCCATGAACACCCATTCTTTGCAACCGCATTCGGTGCAGTATGCCGTCTTCCGGCGTTCGTCGATGCAGTGCGGGCAGGCTTGGTACAACACGCACAAGTTAGGTACATGCTCGTATGTGTCCTTTTTGCCGGTATATGGAATGTTTTGCGTGCATTTGAAGTCGATGAACATAAACACGTACCGGTTTCTTTTGTTCTTTGCGGCATACGGCTGCATATAGCACATGTGGCTAGATCTCACGTGTGTCTTGCAATGATAGCAGTACTTTTCCCCGCACTCGTGCGCGGTTTTTCTGTACCTCGCATTCACGAGCTTATTGCAAGACGTGCACACCTTTTCTACATCGCACACCGACAGCGCCTTTGGGTAAAAAACGCCTTTCTTTGCGTGGTTTGCAAAGAATGCCGGTCCCTTAAAATCTCTGTTGCACCCGGCGCAGCGTATGTAGGCGTCAAATCGCGCATCGCACTGCTGATGGCATTTAGCACACCTGGCGTCGCACCTGTGAAATTCTTTTTTGTGTGCCGAGGGATGATGACACCGGCGGCAATACCATTTGCATTTAAAGCACTTGTGAAGGTTCACGATAGCGTTAAAGTGCCCGGCGTGGAGCATGACGTCGATGTATTTATCGCATTTCTTATCCGACGCGTACAGCACGTGCTTTCCCGTATGATCGCCAAACACCGTCACAGCGTAGCCCTTTAACGCAGCGTCAAAGCGTCTGACGTCATCTATCGTGCAGCTGTCGTGGCCTTGACCGATGCTCGCGCACAAGGCCACGGCCTTCGATTTTTGCAGATAGTCGGAGCGCGTAATCGTTCTATAGTTGACGTCGCGATCCACTTTGGCTTTGACTACAACAATGGCTCTTGCTAAACACAAGTTGTCTTTGTTGGCTATTTCGACAATGCCTTTGTTGCCCCTACAGGCATCGCAAGGCTGGTGGCACGAACCCGAGACCTCCTTGGTCCACACAAACGTCACGTGAAGAGGCCCGCTTAGCAAGAATTGTTGGTTACTTTGCATTACTTTTTCGATGCTTCCAACAATGACATCCGCATTCAATTGGTCTACGCGCCTAACGCTCATGTTGAAGGCTTTGGACGTCTCCTTTTCGTCTGTTATGGATATGCCTAAATATCCGGGTTCGTTTTCTAACAGGTTCTCTTTCGCAAAGTTTAGAATATCGTTAAACAAATGCGATACCCATTGCTCAGGGTTAACATCTCTGGGGACCGGGTTTACGGTAATTTGAGACTCTGTAAAGCCGGAAAAAAGCTTTGGCAGCCTTCTCTGCTTGTGTCCTATAATTTCTAACGTAGGCTGCAAGGTGCCATCGCGACTTCCATCGGATTGCAGCTCCATCTTATCGTCCGAATGCACCGATCGCTCTTTCCCTGCAAAGTGCTGCTGCTGCTATTTTGTTTTTATTTTAAACTATTTTTCGTCAAATAGAACGATTTTGTAGAAAAATCCGCTATCGCTCTCGTTTCTCACTACGGGCGTTTGCTCTTGGCACCGGGTTTTTATAAGCTCGCTTATCGCAACTGCTGTTTTCAACATGCGCGTCGAGTTAAATGCCTCATTTCGCCACAAAATTGTCAAGTTGTAAAAAAACGCGGTCATCCTGTCACGATCCGCCACTGCGCGACCGCTACCATAGGCAATAAGGCTGCATAAACGCTGACGAACATCCTTTCTCACGCTCGATTTACACTTACATCAGCACACGTTCCTTGCGCAGTGCTGTGCGTGGGAAATGACAAGAGAGCAGCGTTTTAACGTTTGTACACCCGCATCAGTGCAATATTTAAAACTACGAGTGCCGTGTGTAGTGTTTTTGTGTTGTGCAGTGCATACGTGTTATGTAAAATGTGAGAATTAAATAGAAGCAGCAGATACTTCCTTTCTAAGGAGTAACACCAACTGTTGAATAAAAATTCTCAAGTGTTACGTTCGTATGACCTCTACCCTCTATCTCTTATAGGTGAGTACGAAAGTTTATTTTCATATCCACTTAATTTTAATCCGGATAAACTTTTCGGGAAATGGGTGCATTGCACATCCGTTATACATCCGAAGGGACGCTATACACTGGCCTTAAAATTCTAAATTCTTTCCATCAACATGGCGAGCAAGAACTGAAAAGCGACATGCCTTTAAAAAAGAATGGCTAAGCATTGTACAATTCGAACCATTTATAACAGATATCTCGGAAATGGCTGACGTCACAAAAAAGTTATTTCAAATAAATTGTGTGTGTTTTTAAAGAGATTTAAATTTTTTGTATAGTATGTTTTTTCTCAAACCTTAGCAGTTATACAAGATCATAGAAAATTTCTTCCGAATCAAGAGGACTTCACAGGCTATTTCCACAAAATTCAAGATATACGTTTTATTTTTTCATATAAATGTCTTTAATATATGGTGTTGTAATTAAAATCGTCAGAGACAGTTTTAGAAAATAAAACATTTCGGAAAATAGTTCATGTAATGGGTAGTTTTGGGTGGAGGGACTTTCTTGAAAATCTCTGTGTCGTAACTTTGGAAGGTACTCAACCTAAATACCAAGTTTTAGTATTTATCCGACTTTTCATTTTTGAGTTATGCTGCTCTGACACATACACACAGAATTTTCTAAAAATGTTTTTTATTCAGGGGACCTCAAAACAAGTATTTAGTTTTCCGGTGAAATCTCAATATTGAATATTTGGATGCAATGCATACCTCCTCTACCTACTATTTTACGTGGTAGAGAAAGCCCCTAAATCAATATTATTACATGCAGTTGTGAAAAATATTACAGCTATGATTAATAAATTCTGGGATTACGAGAAATTTGTTAATATTAGTTTAAATGTATATAGTTGCAAGAAAAGTGAGTATAGCTAGCTCGAAACTTAGCGTTGTTGTCACAAATAAACGATATAGAGAAAACTCTGATTTTCATAAAAGTAAGATTAAAACTACTTGCTTAAGGTAAAATGCTTGTCTCATATTAAGGATTATTCTCAGATATTCGGAGAATGGCGCGAAAGTTGAGTCTGACGCCTTGTTATTTTTATTCCGTTTTTTCTTCAAGTGGGTTTCTCTATTGTTACATCTGTATAGTCACTGTAACTATTTTTATTTTCTCCACCACGTACATAGCAGATACAGGAGAAATTGCATTGCACTCAAAGATTCCATACCGGGATTTCGCCAGAAATACATCTATAGATTTGCACATTTCAACTTATTACATAATTGGCTTATATTGTGCATGATGTTTCATTTAAATACCCACAAACTGGGTCTGTGATTATTACTTATTGTTTTTTATGTGTTTCAGTGGGTGAATAATAATTAGTTTGTTGGTATCGTTATCACAGTACTGTTTCACTTGTGAAATTCCGTTCTCTTTGTATGAAAATGAAAAAAGAAAAGTTAAAAGAATGACGAGTTTTAGTGAGAAAGGTCTAAAGCTTTTAAACATTAAAATCAACATGGAAACTTTGTAAATAGACAACGCCACAAAGTAATAATAATAATAATAATAATAATAATAATAATAATAATAATACACATAAATTGCGTGCTTTAACGTTCTTGTACAGTAAGGCTTCGTTTCCTACGGTTTAATAGTTGTACAAAAGACATTCACAATGAGACTACTTCACAGCTATTCCCAGAAAATTGAAGCTATACATTTTATTTGTCATGCAGATATCTTAAACATACCGTACCGTAATCAAAAGGGGTTAGAGCCATTTTTAAGACAATAAAAATAACGAACTTTCTCCCGCTAAACGGGTAGTTTGCGGTGTGGGAATTTTCTTGAAAATCTAAGGTTTGTTAAATTTTTTTTATACGCTACTATTTTAGTGTGTGTGTGTGTGCGCGCGAGTACGTGCCTAGTATCCGTGCGCCACAAGCCAAAACGACGACATTATAGAAAAACTTTATCATTTGCCTACCGGACAGGGACAACCGCGAAAAACCTGAAAAAAAGCTCTAAGAGTATTCTAACGCTTACCGATCTGGAAAACCCATGAAAACAAGATAGTACACTTTTTTTGCCGCTTTCAACCGGCAATGAGAACCCTGCTCCTACGTACGCTAGCGACCAGGTTCTTGGTATAGTTAAATTACGTCTGTGCAAAGGGCGTCTGTACCGCTTTAAAAAACCTAGGTATATCAGTGCGTAGTGATGTTGGTTGATCTTAAAGCTGGTTAAGCATTTTTCAAAAACAGTTTGCTACACACTACTATTAAATGTGTGTGTGTGTGCGCGCGCGAGTACGTGCCTAGTATCCGTGCGCCACAAGCCAAAACGACGACATTATAGAAAAACTTTATCATTTGCCTACCGGACAGGGACAACCACTAAAAAACCTGAGAAAACCTCGAAAATTAGAAACGGCTTCGTCAACCACTACAGAAAACGCCTACCAACCAGGGAAAACCTATGAAAAAGCACAAAGAGTTTGCATTCGTTTACCAACCGCAGAAAACTCCCAAAAAACTAGTTATGTTTAAAAAAAACGAAAAAACAAAAAGAAAAAAAAAGAAAAAAAGGAAAAGACGAATAATATAAGTATGGCAACTGCAACGATTGTGTGTGTGTGTGCGCGCGAGTATGTGCCTAGTATCCGTGCGCCGACAAGGTAAAACTTCATCATTTGCCTACCGGGCAGGGACAACCGCTAAAAAACCTGAGAAAACCTCGAAAATTAGAAACGCCTTCGTCAACCAGTACAGAAAACGCCTACCAACCAGGGAAAACCTATGAAAAAGCAGAAAGAGCTTGCATTCGTTTACCATCCGCAGAAAACCCCAAAAAACTAGTTATTTTTAAAAAAAACGAAAAAAAAGGAAAAGACGAATAATATAAGTATGGCAGAAACAGCTTGCATTCGTCTACCAACCAGAGAAAACCCCGAAACACTAGTTATTTAAAATTGCTGATGAGTTCTGGATAGGCTTTTGCAAATGTTGTTGGTAGCAAAACTTACCTTTTCCATCACCTCCAACATACCCCACTCCCACACCTTTTTTCTTTCCACCAATCATAATCTCTCTTATTCTCACCAATCAACAACTTTCATTTGTTCCTTTCCACCAATAACATCACTTCTTATCCCCACCAATCACAACTTCACACGTCACTTTCTGTTATACTTTTTATCCCTCGTTCGCCATCTTTCCCCCTCTTTCAGCCCCCAACCTCCGCACAGACAACACCTCACCGCTCCTTAACGTCAACTTCATGCCTCCGCCATCTTATTTAGTTCCCATTTTTACCACCGCGCCTCTCATCTTCCAACCAGATTGCCGGCAAGAACAGATCTCGTTCATTCGCACCTCGACGGTTGACTCGGCAGCAACTACTGCGAACACCTACGTCGTACACGTTTTTGACCGCTTTCGACCGGCTATGAGAACCCTGCTCCTACGTACGCTAGCGACCATCACGATGGTCCAGTACCAGGTTTTTGGTATAGTTAAATTACGCCTCTGCAAAGGGTGTCTGTACCGCTTTAAAAACCTAGGTATATCAGTGCGTAGTGATGTTGGTTGATCTTAAAGCTGGTTAAGCATTTTCAAAAACAGTTTGCTTTTATTTTTTCGCGTCGCGTGCCGCGCTTTTGGTGACGCATCCGCACCGGTAACAGGTAAGTACCACACGCATAATTATTTTTCGGACCTGCTTGGCGTAGGAATATATCCTTTCGTGTTTTGGTACTGTAACCTCAAACCTCCTTACCCACCTCTTGCGTCCGCCATCTTGTTTAGTTCTCACCGCATTTCCTTGTCGCAGACCCTCCGCCATTTTTAGTTCCCACTATTTTAACCTCAAAATCTACTCTTCTAAACTCTTGCTACCGCCATCTTCTTTTAGTTCCCATTCTCACCACCGCGTCTCCTTACCCCCACCTCTTGCGACCGCCATGTTCACCACTAACCTCCAAATTTCCTCGTCCTTAAACCTCTTGTCTCGATCACCTTGTTTAGTTCCCATTTTCGCCACCGCATCTCATATCGCCCCATCTCTCTATCCACTCAAGAAAACTACCATCCAACGTTCAAAAAATTGCTGATCAGTTCACGACAGGCTTTTGCAAATCTTGCTGCTACCAAAACTTACCTTTCCCATCACCTCCAACATACCCCACTCCCACACCTTTTTCTTTCCACCAATCATAATCTCTCTTATTCTTACCAATCAACAACTCTCATTTGTTCCTTCCCACCAATAACATCACTTCTTATTCCCACCAATCACAACTTCACACGTGACTTTCTGTTACAATTTTTATCCCTCGCTCCCCATCTTTTCCCTCTTTCAGTACCGACCTCCGCACAGACAACACCTCGCCACCCAGCTCCTCTCCATCACGCGACCTCCATACTCTTCCATCTTCCTTCCTTCATCTTCCACCCGAATTAACGAACCAATCAAAATACTCCACGTCACTTCCTCAATTTTTTCAACTCGTCCCGGATGAGCCAATCGGTTTAACGATAATCCTACCGCTCAGGGCGCTTTTCAAACTTACCGCCGCCGCCGTCGCACGCAGCGACACTAGCGACACGAGCGCCCCTAGCGGCAGGATTATCGTTAAAACAATTGGCTCATCCGGGACTATTACTACTGCGGTCATACAAACGGCATGGAATTCCAAAGCATCACGTAGTGACATGCTTTTTGAAAATATGACTATCGCTTTATCTCGTATACTACAACGACAAATGTAAATGCGAGCTTCTTCTTTTGGTATTTAATTAGAGTCCTTTAACTGGGTAGGCCATTACGGACGGTGTATGAATGAAATAGTTAAAATGGTGCTCAAATGAGCTCGAGGTCCCTAGAGCTTAGAGTTATCTGACATTCATCTTCCCAGGATAAGAAGAAACCCTGGAAAAAGCTTTATCCAGGTAACTCACTCAAACCGAAATTCGAACTCGGAAGCTTTTGAATGTGAGCCAGACCCCCACACCACAGAGATGCGCTATATGTGACTTGTAAGTTTATCTAGATTATAAGAAGTAGACAGAAAAATAAGATTTAGTAAACATAATTTGTAGAATGGCGAGAAGAGAAAGTTATGTGACTGCAACACGTTAGATTTTCTCGTGGTAACGTAAAGAGCGTGGAGTTTCAAATGCACCACATAAAAATCTGCCTATCGTTTGAGGTACTGCAATCTTCTTATACTTACAACGAAGTTTGTAATCGCAGTTCATCTCAATTAACAGGAAGACTCTTTCAACCAATCCGCGTGCAAGAAAAGGTTGGAAACATAGAATCGGATTGAAAAATTCAGTCATAGCCGAGATTTGAACCGCCGATCTACCAGTTTCCTTCCAGGTGGCGCCGCGATAACGCGTGCGACTCGTATTCGAAAGATCCCTAGTTCGCCTCCCGGCGAAAGCCCACTCTGACCCAAGGGTTTTTCGGGAGTTTTCATGGGTCGTCAGGCGAATACTGAATCTCTCGTTTCATTCCTCATTTCATTCATCCTTAACCCCATTAGGTCTGAGTAGTGTATAATTGGGAGTTCTGGGACAAGAAGCGACCTATGGGGCAATTTTGTAAAACAGGGTTTAGTGGAAAAGCGACCCAAATAACATGAGACTTCTGGCACACGTCACGTGATCTTTGGTATTGGAAGGGGCTTTAATTGGTTATAATTGGGTTTAATTGGTCTTTAGAGGAAAGGGGACCTAAAGTACATGAGCGTTCTGGTACAAGAACCGAC
Source organism: Deroplatys truncata (assembly GCA_030765065.1). Classification (NCBI taxonomy): domain Eukaryota; kingdom Metazoa; phylum Arthropoda; class Insecta; order Mantodea; family Mantidae; genus Deroplatys; species Deroplatys truncata. The sequence continues at coordinate 282,075,985 of CM060990.1, forward strand.
CTAAGGGACAATTTCCCTTCCACGTGCCGGCTTTTAGAGAACGATCCGACCTAAACGACACGTATGTTGACCATCAAATCAAGGATACTGGTGGAATTGGTAATTGTGAGGGTCGTTTACATGACCACGTGGTGGCTTCTAGTGGAAGAAACACTTAAAAGTTGCGTCCCTCCTCAAGCAAAGTACTGGCTTTGGATGGGGGAGGTAATCAAAATAACGTCTGCATTTCCAGCCAGCTATGAGACATGGTTCAGCCACCATAAAGTACACAGCGTTAATTATAATCACGCAACTCATATACAGCACATAAAAATACCAGCTTCAAATTCTGTCGCGAACACGCCTAACGAAGGAAAATGTTTTAAAAATCAAAAGGTTTCATTTTCACCATGTAAGAGTTTATTGCCGACAGTTGTTGCTTTGTACGGGTCGAATAACACGATAGAGGAGAGTTCCGAAAGGCATCTTAGGATGGCTAGTATACGGTGTTCGGTAACTAAAGTATGCCACTTTATTACCGTGAGACGAACTTCAATTTTTGTTGCGAACACGCCTAACGAAGGAAAATGTTTTAAAAATCAAAAGGATCACAAAATTTTCACAAAACCGTGTATGTATACGAGCGACGTCTCCCTCCATGTTTAAGTTTAAAAGACGATTGCCCGACTCTTCAGTCGCGCCCCTATGTCTGGGAATTTCAATCATGGAAGTATAGTGTATCCCGAAAGAACGTTCACCCTACTATGGATAAAGAGTACACTGTTATCAAAAATATGTATGTATTAAGTATCTGTTGCGAGTAGCTCTACCTCCCATGAGTTAGTGTTTAGAGGTTACGACAATATATCGCCTCTCTCTCATGCACACACATACACACATACCCACAAATAATCAGTCTTAACACGCTACAACAGTATATGTATAGCAATGTTTGGGACAGACAGTCCCTATAATGCCGGTGATTAAGGCTATTGACTCACCCTTCGTATAAGGGCGGCGGGAAGACGGGCATCTATTGTCAGAGTCGTCCCCTACTAAAAGTTCACATTCTCCCGGCAGAGGCCAGAAGGCTACAGAACTAACACTTGTAATTCATATCTGGCAGTACAGATACCGACAGTATCCAGTCTGCTATTGATTTTTAATTGAAAACTGCACGAGAGTCAAACACACATTAAATTATAATGAAAAAAGTTTCTTTATAGAGATAGCTGATTACACTGTTACAAGGTGTATGTACAGTGAAATAAAAACGAATCAAATTTAAAAAATTCTCATATGTTATACTCACATGACTTTCTCTACTCTTGTACAAACTTTTTTTTTACAAACGCTTATTCTCCTTTGCTTATTGTAGGTGCAAGAAGATTATGGTAGGTTTTAAGCATTAGTCAAATCTTTTAAGAGCTGGTTGCTATGTGACGCATTCCATTCTCTTTGCATGTCTAGGACATAAAAAATGAATAACGAATTCGAGAAGAATATAATTATTGGAAAATTTAAGAGAATAACAAGCAATATCTCGAAAATAGTTCTCAATAAAACAGGGACCTCAAAACATAAATATCCGGTGAAATCTTGTTATCGAATTTTTGGGTGGAATACAATACTTCTCTTACTTACTCTACATAGTGGAGAAATTAAAAATACTTAGATATAACAGCGGGAAAGATGACTTGCATCTTTTTCCCACGAGGTGTATGATTCATACAAGGTAATTGAACACTGCCTTTATTATTTCATTAACAGTAGACCAAAAGGCAGCTGCAATCATCAAAAAGTTCCCACCTTTAAGTTACTTAAGTTCATGAAGATTTACAGTTTCCTGTCTAAGTACAATTTAGCTTAACAGTTCTCACGAAAAAATAGGACTCCCACCCGTATACATGTTCACAGCGTAAAATAATAGGTGTTAACTTTTGGCATTTATCATTCATTTAAAGCCTCCCTTTCAGATGCACGTGGGATATGGATATCATCCGTATGCTGGCGCCATTCAATAAGGATAGCGTTCTGCATAGCAAGCCAATGAATTCCCCATTAAAGCTCGTTTTTTTTCTCGCAGAGACCCCAGAGATAAGTTAAGCGACATTTACGAACACGTCACTATTCTTATAGCAAGAAACATTTAAATGACACCCTCATGTTTCTGTTATAGTTTCATACTCATTTATGCGGTCTAGGTAATAATAATAATAAAAAATTGTATACATTTCCAGATTGTCAGGGGACATGTGACATTCATCCCTCCCTGTTTCTCACCAATGAACTGGCATAAGCTATTAAAAAAATGATTTTTTTTCCTTAGCCCACGCGGAAGGGGTGTGATATTGAAAGACGCACTATATAAACCGTCTACATATGCCCCGCACTTCACAGTTTTCATAAAGGGACTCCTTACTTGTGCCAGTTTCTGAACAGAAACCACAAAGAGTTTTAAAAAAACCTATTGAAGTGCTTCACTACCATTTTTGGAAAAGAGTTCTTCATTTTCATCATCAATTGGATATACACTTTGCAAGATAAGAAATTGCTTACGTTGCCTTATCATTCGGCTATTCAAAGTTCATCATCCTTTCATTGCAAGGCATTAAATATTTCTCTTTAAGCAACAAATTTACAACTACTTAACTACACCCGAGTGATATTTGAAGCGTTTCATATATATATATATATATATATATATATATATATATATAGGTAGGCTAAATGCATACCCTGTGGGAGCTATATATTAATCATAAATCATCACATCGATTTCAGCCATCAATAATATCACGATAGAGATAATCGAGACTGTAATACTCATGATTCTTCTATAATTGATTTTTACTTTCTCTATTTTTAATTAGCATCTGTAGCGAAATTAAATTAAATTTTTACATTCTTACATATCTTCTTGCTTCAATTTTTTAAGCAATTACGTGCATTATTACACGAATAAGCTATCCAATCTGAAAGATTCCCTAATTGGGATGTTTCTTTTTATGCGTACTCTAAGAAATGGAGAATACAGTCACAAGCAAACCATACAGCGGAGCAGTCGCTTGCGACATATCGATTATGGAGAAATTCCTCAAGGATCTAGTCCAGTTAGATCAACGCTCATCACAGTATCATAATCAACAGGAATTCAACCAATACGCAGACAGTGAATCAAATCTTTTCACCCGAAGACATTGCCCACACTCTGAACCAAATCGTGTCACACGAAGACATTGCCCACCCTCTGAACCAAATATTTTCACACGAAAACATTGCCCACACTCTGAACCAAATATTTTCACACGAAGACATTGCCCACCCTCTGAACCAAATCTTTTCACACGAAGACATCAGCATTTCACAAACATCCGACACCAAAACATAAATTCATACGATTTGCATCCACAAACCACCACCAACACCACCACCACCACCGCCACCACCACCACCACCAACACCACTACTACTACACGTCCTGGATCAATATCATCCCAAACCACAATTCATATCATTGAGATTTCACCACCCCCATTAATCAGAATAACATAGAGATCATTGATCTCACTCATCCGACTCCGAAAAAAACAAAACACAACCACGCATTATCATCACAACCACAGCATATTTCACCACTATCAGGCATTATACCATTATCATCATCACCACCCCATTCCAGAAATGTACACGCGATTCGAAGATGTGTCACACGGAGAAGGCTAAATTTTGAACATATGCCACCTCTCCTACCTCCATTTCCCCTATTATTCCGCATCCCCTCCTACGGTAGAAGAAAACACCTTAACAACCCACAATAAAAACAAACAAACCAAAAAAACTCGATCACTCTCAATACAGCATACATACATACATACATACATACATACATACATACATGACAATGCACAGCCAGCAATGTTCACACTCACATTTATGCATTCACAGTTTCATTAATATCTATCCTGGACAGGGCCAAACTAAGGAAAGAAACAAGGTAACATTCATCATGGCTATTATTCTATCAAATATTAGAATCATAGAACAATATAAAAACATTACTGATAATTGTCAATATGAGGTCCCTCACATCTAGTTCTCTACAGGAGAACAATTATTAAAACGATAAATGCAATTCTTTCAACACAATGTGTAATGTTTCAGGACTGCCAGCAACGATTCATCTTTAACACAGCAAAAGACCCAGGCCCTCACCGCATCGCTCAATGCTTGCAATGAATAATATATCCATCAGCCATTGTCTCCATCGAGTAAAAACAAAAAAGGTGAGAATTACTCTTACATTATTTGAACATTGCTCTAGTTACTGTTTCTCTTAATAGCGACATTCCCATTAACGATCATTCACGCCTAAAAGACATCACCTTATTATCTTTAATCCTATAACGACGTATTTCTTTCAGGACACCTAGCATTTATCTTTCAAATCATGACAACTAATGGTTCATTTGTTATGTTTCAGACTCCTAGGAAAAGCAACAAATAAGAAGAACGCCAAGAATACCATAATGATGTCCACTGAGTTCGCTTATGAAAGAGCGAAATATCCACATCTTCACACGTCGACAGATGAAAACGCCACCAATGCTTCAAGATCAGCGAATCACAATGCAGCAGTGACAAATTGGATTATTCTGTGAATACTACGGTGTGACTGATAAAAACTGTAATAATGAAATCATATACCCATCCTTATTTGTGTGGGGGAAAAAGACTCATAGTATTCGAAAGATATCTGATTATGAAAAAGCAAGGGGACAATTAATTCACTTAACTTATTCTGTCATCATATAATTTCATTGATTCTGGAAATGAAACAGACTTTTATTATACTGAACTCATAAATACAGTAAAAAATAAAAACTTTATTTAATAAAAATAACAGTGACATTTATTGACAGGTATTGCATTTATTCACTCATAATGTATAAAGTCATGCTAATAGTTATTTTGCTGGAATAAATGTCATGTACCAATGTAAAAATCAATAAAGTGAAAAATAATAGATTACACAACATTTCCATGCATTATGATCCATTTCAATACCTAAAATACATTCGAAAATTTTATAAAGGGCATTAAAATTCCTGGACCCCAAACACTCGGATTACATGTATCAAGACCCGAAATACCCGCATAGATGTAAATTTCACCAATAAAATACAACTGTACTTATACCCTGAAATTGCATGCTACAATTTTCTAAAACTTCCTCTGAAACACCTGAAACCTTCATTCAAGTATATCGGGATGTTCTTAAAGTCTGTACTCATAGCTGATTCCATAAGCTGAAATACCTTTAAAGAGTCACATATATGCACATGAAAACTTCGGAAATGAATACTCTCGGAAGTGTTACAATAATTTAAAAGAACATAAAATGACACAGGATAATCTAAAAAACCAGTCATTCTAAAACAGTTAACATACTTTAAAAGCATATGCCAATGACATAAAAAACAGCCGCTACGCCTTCCAAAAGCCGATAAAACAGCCGCTGCGCAATCCAAAAGCCGATAAAACAGCCGCTACGATTTCCAAAAGCCGATAAATCAGCCACTACGCTTTCCAAAAGCCGATAAAACAGCCGCTATGCATTCCAAAAGCCGATAAAACAGCCGCTACGCCTTCCAAAGGCCCATAAAACAGCCACTACGATTTCCAAAAGCCGATAAAGCAGCCGCTACGATTTCCAAAAGCCGATAAAACAGCCACTACGCCTTCCAAAAGCCTATAAAACAGCCGTTGCGCTTTCCAATAGCTGATAAAACAGCCGCTACACATTCCAAAAGCCGCTAAAAACAGCCGCTACGCCTTCCAAAAGCCGATAAAACAGCCACTTCACTTTCCAAAAGCCGATAAAACAGCCACTTCACTTTCCAAAACCCCTTCAGGAACTCTTAATGGCATAAAAAAAGCCGCTACACTTTCCGAAAAAGCCCTTCAGAAAAAAATAATATTCAACGCTCTTAGAATCTTTTTAAAAAATAAATAAATAAATAAATAAAAAGTTTTATCAATATACTTAAATGAATTCTCATATTTCCAGAAACACATGAAATTCTCATACCACTTTCGGACTATCCGAAATACCTATACCAAGAACCGGGGCTTCTATTACTACTGTCCCCCTCATCTGTTTACTATAAAAAGGCGATTCCATCTCTTCTTCTGTCATGGGTCAAAGCGCAAAGGGATAATGATCGCGCCCCCTGTGTTTGCGGGCTTCAATGTTAGCAACGATGTATAATATATTCCGAAAGAACGCTCACTCTTATAAGACTTTTAAGCAGAGAGATGAGAATGTTATTTTCTTTACTTGTTATAAGTAGACAGGTATGGGAGAGATTTTAAATGCAAGCGATCAATGAAGTACAGTACATTTATCGTCAAAATACCCCTGAAAATAATTTCTCATATTTCCAGAAGGATCAGAAATTCTCATTCCACTATACCAGAATTTTCTAAAAGGCTATATCCATTCCATAGTCTAAAAATCCTTAAAGAGACTCAAATACTTGTCAAAAGCACGTTAAATACAATACTTTAAATTGCTAAAACAAGTCTTTCCGCTAGCATGAAGTATCTGATACATTTCAGCTGTCAATTTCTTGAATTTCGTTTCCAATCTAGAGTATGAAACGGTGGAATCGCAGCTTAAGGGTAGCAAGTGGGCTTTGCTTGCTGTGGAAGGAGTTCGGCTCCGTATCAATAAGTATAACCCGTCACGAGGAAGCAGCTACATACCCCTACCACCATCTGATGGAAATAGAAAAGCGTGTATAAACATCTTGAAGTAATGTGATGTGCTTAATATATATTCAGTGCTATACAAAGCCGTCGGGATTGAACCCTGGACCTTTCGAATACGAATCGCAAACGATAGCGCTAGGCCATCACGTCTCGTTTTAGATGCATCTGTTTATATTTGACGATAATATATTTATAGTGCAGATACGCTAATATGTTTTTTGATTGGCTGTATGCTGAATGCTTGCTTAGGGGAAGCATTAGCCTTGCTTCAATGTTAACAATCATAGACTTAGCTATGAGTGGATGCATAGGATGAATATTGTATTTGTTAGGAATACATAATTGCTATTTTGATAACTTTGTGCACAAATCAATGAATTGAGAACGGATAATGAATAAGGAATCGGTTTTCAGGGAAGAGGAATGGTGCTAAGTACGGATTAGTATATAAAGTTAATGTTTTGCTAACATGTGATTGGAGTTGGTACCGTTTCGAGGCCAAATACTATATTGCGTGAATGCCTTGTATCTTCAGGTGCTTCTAATGAGTGATTGCGTCTGGAAATGTTAGAGACTTCTGCGCATCTCTATGGAAATGAAATTTGTGAATTGTAGTGTCAGGCAATGAGTTGCTTAAATTATCACCTATTTACCGTTAGAAGAATCTCTTGTATAGTAATGTATATGGCTCGGGTTTTAAGATGTCATCTCTATTTCAAGTCTTAAAGAACGCTGCCAAATATGCGATAATGAATCATTGCCAATGAGCTATTTATGTATCTGAGGGTGTTAGAAACTGTATCAGATATTTCATGCTAGCGGAAAGGCTTGTTTTAGCATTGTATTTAACGTGCTTTGGACAAGTATTTGAGTCTTTTAAGGAATTTTAGAATATGGAATGGATATAGTCTTTTAGAACATTCTGGTATAGTGGAATGAGAATTTCTGATCCTTCTGGAAATATGAGAAATCATTTTCAGGGGTATTTTGACGATAAATGTACTGTACTTCATTGATCGCTTGCATTTAAAATCTCTCCCTTACCTGTCTACTTATAACAAGTAAAGAAAATAACATTCTCATCTCTTTGCTTAAAAGTGTTATAAGAGTGAGCGTTCTTTCGGAATACATTATACATCGTTGCTAACATTAAAGCCCGCAAACACAGGGGGCGCGATCATTATCCCTTTGCGCTTTGTCCCATGACAGAAGAAGAGATGGAATCGCCTTTTTATAGTAAACAGATGAGGGGGACAGTAGTAATAGAAGCCCCGGTTCTTGATATAGGTATTTCGGATAGCCCGAAAGTGGTATGAGAATTTCATGTGTTTCTGGAAATATAAGAATTCATTTAAGTATATTGATAAAACTTTTTATTGATTTATTTATTTTTTAAAAGGATTCTAAGAGCGTTGAATATGATTTTTTTCTGAGGGGCTTTTTCGGAAAGTGTAGCGGCTTTTTTATGCTATTAAGAGTTCCTGAAGGGCTTTTGGAAAGTGAAGTGGCTGTTTTATCGGCTTTTGGAAAGTGAAGTGGCTGTTTTATCGGCTTTTGGAAGGCGTAGCGGCTGTTTTTAGCGGCTTTTGGAATGTGTAGCGGCTGTTTTATCAGCTATTGGAAAGCGCAACGGCAGTTTTATCGGCTTTTGGAACGCGTAGTGGCTTTTTTATCGGCTTTTGGAAATCGTAATGGCTGTTTTATCGGCTTTTGGAAATCGTAGTGGCTGTTTTATCGGCTTTTGGAAGGCGTAGCGGCTGTTTTATCGGCTTTTGGAATGCGTAGCGGCTGTTTTATCGGCTTTTGGAAATCGTAGCAGCTGTTTTATCGGCTTTTGGAATGCGCAGCTGCTGTTTTATCGGCTTTTGGAAGGCGTAGCGGCTGTTTTTTATGTCATTGGCATATGCTTTCAAGTATGTTAACTGTTTTAGAATGACTGGTTTTTCAGATTATCCTGTGTCATTTTATGTTCTTTTAAATTATTGTAACACTTCCGAGGGTATTCATTTCCGAAGTTTTCATGTGCATATTTGTGACTCTTTAAAGGTATTTCAGCTTATGAAATCAGCTATGAGTACAGGCTTTAAGAACATCCCGATATACTTGAATGAAGGTTTCAGGTGTTTCAAAGGAATTTTTAGAAAATTGTAGCATGCAATTTCAGGGTATAAGTACAGTTGTATTTTATTGGTGAAATTTACATCTATGCGGATATTTCGGGTCTTGGTATATGTAATCCGAGTGTTTGGGGTCCAGGAATTTTAATGCACCTTTATAAAATTTTCGAATGTATTTTAAGTATTGAAATGGATGATAATGCATGGAAATGTTGTGTAATCTATTATTTTTCACTTTATTGATTTTTACATTGATACATGACATTCATTAAAGCAAAATAACTATTAGGATGCCTTTATACATTATGAGTGAATAAATACAATACCTGTCAATAAATTTCATTGTCATTTTTATTAAATAAAGTTTTTATCTTTTACTGTATTCATGAGTTCAGTATGATAAAAGTCTATTTGTTTCATTTCCAGAATCAATGAACTTATATGATGACACAATAAGTTAAGTGAATTAATTGTCCCCTTGCTATTTCATAATCAGATATTCTTCGAATACTATGAGTCTTTTTCCCCCACACAAATAATGATGTGTATATGATTTCATTACTACATTTTTTATCAGTCACACCGTAGTATTCACAGAATAATCCAATTTGTCACTGCTGCATTGTGATTCGCTGATCTTGAAGTATTGGTGGCGTTTTCATCTGTCGACGTGTGAAGATGTGGATATTTCGCTCTTTCATAAGCGAACTCAGTGGACATCATTATGGTATTCTTGGCGTTCTTCTTATTTTTTGCTTTTCCTAAAAGTCTGAAACATAACAAATGAACCATTAGTTGTCATGATTTGAAAGATAAATGCTAGGTGTCCTGAAAGAAATACATCGTTATAGGATTAAAGATAATAAGGTGATGTCTTTTAGGCGTGAATGACCGTTAATGAGAATGTCGCTATTAAGAGAAACAGTAACTAGAGCAATGTTCAAATAATGTAAGAGTAATTCTCACCTTTTTTGTATTTTTACTCGATGGAGACAATGGCTGATGGATATATTATTCATTGCAGGAACTGAGCGATGCGGTGGGGGCCTGGGTCTTTTGCTGTGCTAAAGATGAAGCGTTGCTGGCAGTCCTGAAACATTGCACATTGTGTTGAAAGAATTACATTTATCGATGTAATACGTGTTCTCCTGTAGAGAACTAGATGTGAGGGAGCTCATATTGACAATTATCAGTAATGTTTTTATATTGTTCTATGATTCTAATATTTGATAGAATAATAGCCATGATGAATGTTACCTTGTTTCTTTCCTTAGTTTATGTGCAGGATAGATATTAATGAAACCGTGAATGCATGAATGTGAGTGTGAACATTGCTGGTTGTGCATTGTCATGTATGTATGTATGCTGTATTTAGAGTGATCGAGTTTTTTTGTTTCTTTCTTTTTATTGTGGGTTGTTAAGGTGTTTTCTTCTACCGTAGGAGGGGATGCGGACTAATGGGGGTAATGGAGGTAGGAGAGATTGCATATGTTCAAAATTTAGCCTTCTCCGTGTGACAAGTCTTCGAATCGCGTGTACATTTCTGGAATGGGGTGGTGATGATGATAATGGTATAATGCCTGATAGTGGTGAAATGTGCTGTGGTTGTGATGATAATGCGTGGTTGTGTTTTGTTTTTTTCGGAGTCGGATGAGTGAGATCAATGATCTCTATGTTATTCTGATTAATGGGGGGTGGTGAAATCTCAATGATATGAATTGTGGTTTGGAATGATATTGATCTAGGGCGTGTAGTAGTGGTGGTGGTGGTGTTGTTGGTGGTGGTGGTGTTGGTAAATGCAAATCGTATGGATTTATGTTTTGGTGTCGGATGTTTGTGAAATGCTGATGTCTTCGTGTGAAAAGATTTGGTTCAGAGGGTGGGCAATGTCTTCGTGTGAAAAGATTTGGTTCAGAGGGTGGACATTGTCTTCGTGTTGTGAAAATATTTGGTTCAGAGGGTGGGCAATGTCTTCGTGTGAAAATATTTGGTTCAGAAGGCGGGAAATGTCCTCGTGTGAAAAGATTTGGTTCAGAGAGCGGGAAATGTCTTCGTGTGAAAAGATTTGGTTCAGAGGGTGGGCAATGTCTTCGTGTGAAAAGATTTGGTGCAGAGGGTGGGCAATGTCTTCAGGTGAAAAGATTTGGTTCACTGTCTGCGTATTGGTTGAATTCCTGGTGATTATGATACTGTGATGAGCGTTGATCTAACTGGACTAGATCCTTGAGGAATTTCTCCATAATGGAGTTGACGCAAGCGACTGCTGCGCTGTAGGGTTTGCTTGTCACTGTATTCTCCATTTCTAGATTATGCATAAAAAGAAACATCCAAATTAGAGAATCTTTCAGATTGGATAGCTTATTCATGTAATAATGCATGTAATTGCTTAAAAAATTGAAGCAAGAAGATATGTAAGAATCTAAAAATTGAATTTAATTTCGCTACAGATGCTAATTAAAAATAGAGAAAGTAAAAATCAATTATAGAAGAATCATGAGTTTTACAGTCTCGATTATCTCTATCGTGATATTATTGATGGCTGAAATCGATGTGATGATTTATGATTAATATATAGCTCCCTCAGTGTATGCATTTAGCCTACCTATATATATATATATATATATATATATATATATATATGAAACGCTTCAAATATCACTCGGGTGTAGTTAAGTAGTTGTAAATTTGTTGCTTAAAGAGAAATATTTAATGCCTTGCAATGAAAGGATGATGAACTTTGAATAGCCGAATGATAAGACAACGTAAGCAATTTCTTATCTTGCAAAGTGTATATCCAATTGATGATGAAAATGAAGAACTCTTTTCCAAAAATGGTAGTGAAGCACTTCAATAGGTTTTTTAAAACTCTTTGTGGTTTCTGTTCAGAAACTGGCACAAGTAAGGAGTCCCTTTATGAAAACTGTGAAGTGCGGGGCATATGTAGACGGGTTATATAGTGCGTCTTTCAATATCACACCTCTTCCGCGTGGGCTAAGGAAAGAAAAAAATCATTTTTTAGTAGCTTATGCCAGTTCATTGGTGAGAAACAGGGAGGGATGATTGTCACATGTCCCCTGACAATCTGGAAATGTATACAATTTTTTATTAATATTATTGCCTAGACCGCATAAATGAGTATGAAACTATAATAGAAACATGAGGGTGTCATTTAAATGTTTCTTGCTATAAGATTAGTGACGTGTCCGTAAATGTCTCTTAACTTATCTCTGGGGTCTCTGCGAGAAAAAAACGAGCTTTAATGGGGAATTCATTGGCTTGCTATGCAGAACCCTATCCTTATTGAATGGCGCCAGCATGGGGATGAGATCCTTATCCCACGTGCATCTGAGAGGGAGGCTTTAAATGAATGATAAATGCCAAAAGTTAACACGTATTATTTTACGCTGTGAAAATGTATACGGGTAAGAGTCCTATTTTTTCTTGAGAACTGTTAAGCTAAATTGTGCTTAGACAGGAAATTGTAAATCTTCATGAACTTAAGTAACTTAATGATGGGAACTTTTTGATGATTGCAGCTGCCTTTTAGTGTACTGTTAATGAAATAATAAAGGCAGTGTTCAATTACCTTGTATGAAACATACATCTCGTGGGAAAAAGATGCAAGTCATCTTTCCCGCTGTTATAACTAAGTATTTTAAATTCCTCTATTATGTAGAGTAAGTAAGAGAAGTATTGTATTCCACCCAAAAATTCGATAACAAGATTTCACCGGATATTTATGTTTTGAGGTCCCTGTTTTATTGAGAACTATTTTCGAGATATTGCTTGTTATTCCCTTAAATTTTCCAATGATTATATTTTTCTCGAATTCGTTATTCATTTTTATGTCCTAGACATGCAAAGAGAATGGAATGCGTCACATAGCAACCAGCTCTTAAAAGATTTGACTAATGCTTAAAGCCTACCATATTCGTCTTGCACCTACAAGAAGCAAAGGAGAATAAGCGTTTGTAAAAAAAAAAGTTTGTACAAGAGTAGAGAAAGTCATGTGAGTGTAACATATGAGAATTTTTTAAATGTGATTCGGTTTTATTTCACTGTACATACACCATGTAACAGTGTAATTAGCCATCTCTATAAAGAAACTTTTTTTATTATAATTTAATGTGTGTTTGACTCTCGTGCAGTTTTCAATTAAAAATCTATAGCAGACTGGATACTGTCGGTATCTATACTGCCAGATATGAATTACAAGTGTTAGTTCTGTAGCCTTCTGGCCTCTGTCGGGAGAATGTGAACTTTTAGTAGGGGACGACTCTGACAATAGATGCCCGTCTCTCCGCCGGCCTTATACGAAGGGTGAGTCAATAGCCTTAATCACCGGCATTATAGGGACTGTCTGTCCCAAACATTGCTATACATATACTGTTGTAGCGTGTTAAGACTGATTATGAGTGGGTATGTGTGTGTATGTGTGTGCATGAGAGAGAGGCGATATATTGTCGTAACCTCTAAACACTAACTCATGGGAGGTAGAGCTACTCGCAACAGATACTTAATACATACATATTTTTGATAACAGTGTACTCTTTATCCATAGCAGGGTGAACGTTCTTTCGGGATACACTATACTTCCATGATTGAAATTCCCAGACATAGGGGCGCGACTGAAGAGTCGGGCAATCGTCTTTTAAACTTAAACATGGAGAGAGACGTCGCTCGTATACATACACGGTTTTGTGAAAATTTTGTGATCCTTTTGATTTTTAAAACATTTTCCTTCGTTAGGCGTGTTCGCAACAAAAATTGAAGTTCGTCTCACGGTAATAAAGTGGCATACTTTAGTTACCGAACACCGTATACTAGCCATCCTAAGATGCCTTTCGGAACTCTCCTCTATCGTGTTATTCGACCCGTACAAAGCAACAACTGTCGGCAATAAACTATTACATGGTGAAAATGAAACCTTTTGATTTTTAAAACATTTTCCTTCGTTAGGCGTGTTCGCGACAGAAATTGAAGCTGGTAGTTTCATGTGCTGTATATGAGTTGCGTGATTATAATTAACGCTGTGTACTTTATGGTGGCTGAACCATGTCTCATAGCTGGCTGGAAATGCAGACATTATTTTGATTACCTCCCCCACCCAAAGCCAGTGCTTTGCTTGAGGAGAGACGCGACTTTTAAGTGTTTCTTCCACTAAAATCCAGCACGTGGTCATGTAAACGACCTTCACAATTACCAATTCCACCAGTATCCTTGATTTGATGGTGAACATACGTGTCGTTTAGGTCGGTCTTCCTCTAAAAGCCGGCACGTGGAAGGGAAATTGTCCCTTAGGTCGGTTCTTGTGCCAGAACGCTCATGTACTTTAGGTCCCCTTTCCTCTAAAAACCAATTAAACCCAATTAAAACCAATTAAAGCCCCTTCCAATACCAAAGATCACGTGACCTGTGCCAGAAGTCTCATGTTATTTGGGTCGCTTTTCCATTAAACCCTGTTTTACAAAATTGCCCCATAGGTCGTTTCTTGTGCCAGAGCTCCCAATTATACACTACTGCTCTGTTTCAGGGTTGGAAGTGTCGGCGATGGTGTTGCGGAGCGGCGTGGCAGGGAAACAGAATGATCTCTGTGGAACCTCATCCGTCTGTCGATCTTCAGCTGGTTGCCGGCGTATACGCCTCTTGGAGGGCGTTGGAACTCTGTGTGGGGTGGCATCCCTGGTTTGCCTGCCCGACTGTCGGGGCGTCTCAATCTAGAAACCTTAGGGAACATTGTCATTGTTGTGCAGTCACTCCTGGTTCCCGCTGCCCGGTGTCCGTCCCTCGGCACCCCTTCTCGAGGGGCACAAGCACAATATCCTCATTCACTGGATCGGGGTTGAATCCCTTCCGTTACACATTCCATTTCATACCAGACCAGGGAAGGGAAGCATTTTAAGAATTCAGAACGTGAATCGTAATACAAAGTATCTAAATCTTTTTTTTTTTTTTTGCTTTCTTCAGATTTGTAATTTGAAAGCAATTTAATTTTCAGAATAGAAAGCTTTCGAATGAAGCAATTGCAACAAAAGCGCATCAACCATTCTGCATTAATACTTTCGGATCACTATTTTGAAAATATAGCTTATCTGTTATCCTAACCGAATAAAACAGCTATATAGAAACTGCATATTTTGCGCTAAACGTAGTTTCTTCGTATCTATTAACATTTTCTCCTTTTAGATACATTAGCTGTTTTTACTCTACATCCACTGTACTGTTGGCACGGAATTTCTTCCTTTGTCTTGTGAGTGTGTGAAGGAGGAATTAAGTTTGAAATAAAACAATTTATATTCGTTTTTCAGTAACAGACGCAAAATAAATCTCATTTTGAAGAAAACTGAATGTTGCACTTAATTGTGCTCAAACTGCTTCAACAGTTTGACATTAATATTATTAATAGTAATTATGAAACGATTATTGTTGTTATTATTATTAGCAGCAACAAACGTAAAAAAGCTAGATATTTTTCATGTGCACCTTGTTCTCAAGAAAATTACTGAATAATGCATGTTAAACTTCTGAATCACCCGCATAAATAGTGCAATATTTTATTTTTAAACAACATATTATATAAAGAAAATTTTAATTTATTTCGCTTGTATAGATCTAGTAAGCAAAAAAGTATTTCGTTTCGTCTTGTTTCCTCTTAAAGTCAGGTCGCTGAATTATACGGGCATACAAAAAAGTAAACGTGACCTTTGAGTTGGCACTTACTGTCGGCTATACCCAGGCATGACTAGTCGAAAAGACATTCCCTCCATTCCTCTACACTTCCTGGTCCATCGGAAAACATTTGGAGCCTTCTGTATGGACGACTACAAATGGTTTCCGTTCCACCTGTAGGGGGTACGCGGGGTATCGTATCGAGACGTTATACCAGGTGCCTTAGCTCATACCCGCTCTACAAGGTTAGAGGATGTAATAGTGCTAAAGAAAATATAATTCCAACACCTATCCCTTAGACTTGGCTGTAAGAAAGTAATAGCTGTACTTACAACACAGCCAGAAAAGCAGTATACAAATCAATTCTTAGATATTAGAGACATTATTGTATAATAAGCACGTGCTAAAACGAAATAGTTTGGTTTTCAATATTTACTATTTCTCTACTCATTATCAACTAACCTATGTTCTATATTTTCATAATGTCCTTGTAAAGTATGGTTCTTCCGTGCACTTTACCTTAATCTGACAAAAATTTAGGCCAGAAATAATTTCAAGTAGCAGTCTAAGTTATACTTTTCCGCATTTGGTTGCACGCAAGACGCCGTAACGTTATGCAGCCGTTTTTCTTTTTACTGTCTCTACTATTTACCTATAATAAGTAGGGTAAGTATAGAACTCCACCCAAAAATTGAATAACGAGATTCACTGGAAATTCACGTTTTGAGACCCTTGAATACAAAGAAAGCATTTTTAATTTCTCTACTACGTAGTTACATGAGGTAGAGAAAGTATTGTATTTCACCCAAAAATTCAATGATATTCACCGGGAATACTCATTTTGAGACTCCCTGAATCTAAAGAGAGCATTTTTACTGCATCTACTACGTAGTTACAGTAAGTAGAGCAAGTATTGTATTCCACCCAAAACTTCAATAAAGAGATTCACCGGATATACACGTTTTGAGACTCCCTGAATCCAAACAAAACATTTTTACTTTCTTTACTACGTAGCTACAGGAGGTAGGGAAAGTTTATTGTTCCACCCAAAAACTCAATAACGAGATTCACCGGATACACACGTTTTGAGACTCCTGAACCCAAAGAAAGCATTTTTACCTTCTCTACTCCGTGGTTACAGTAAGTAGAGCAAGTATTGTATTCCACCCAAAAATGTAATAACGAGATTAATACTGGGAACGGATATACTCTTTTTCAGACTCCCTGAAACCAAAGAAAGCATTTTTACTTTCTCTACTACGTACGTACAGTAAGTAGAGGAAGTTTTGTGTTTCACCCAAAAATTCCATAAAAGATTCATCGGTAATAGACGTTTTGAGACTCCCTGAATACAAAGAAAGCATTTGAACTTTCTCTACTACGTGGCTACAGGAGATAGAGAAAGTATTGTGTTCCACCCAAAAACTGAATAAAGAGATTCACCGGAAATACACGTTTTGAGACTCCCTGAAACCAAAGGAAGCGCTTTTACTTTTTCTACTACGTAGCTGCAGAAGGTAGAGAAATTGTTGCATTCCATCACTAAATTCAATAAAGAGATTCACCAAAAATAGACGTTTTGAAAGTCCTTGAATCCGAAGGAAGCATTTTTCCTTTCTCTACTAAGTAACAGTAAGTAGTCTCAGTATTGTGTTCCATCCTAAAACTGAATAACAAGATTCACCAGAAATACACGTTTTGAGACTCCCTGAAACCAAAGGAAGCGCTTTTACTTTTTCTACTACGTAGCTGCAGAAGGTAGAGAAATTATTGCATTCCATCACTAAATTCAATAAAGAGATTCACTAAAAATAGACGTTTTGAAACTCCTTGATTCCGAAGGAAGCATTTTTACTTTCTCTACTAAGTAACAGTAAGTAGTGTCAGTATTGTGTTCCATCCTAAAACTGAATAACAAGATTCACCAGAAATACACGTTTTGAGACTCCCTGAAACCAAAGGAAGCGTTTTTACCGTCTCTACTACGTAGTTACAGTAAGTAGAGCCAGTATTGTATTCCACCCAAAAATTGAATAACGAGATTCAAAGGAAATACACGTTTTAAGACTCCCTGAATCCAAAGAAGGCATTTTTACTTGCTCTACTACGTAGTTACAGTAATTAGAGCAAGTATTGCGTTCCACCCAAAAATAGAATAACGAGATTCAACGGAAATACACGTTTTGAGACCCCTGAATCCAAAGTAAGCATTTTTGCTTTCTCTACTACGTAGCTACAATAAGTAGAGAAAGTATTCTGTTGCAAAGAAATCAATGTCGTAATTTCACCAGAAATCACGTTTGCGACTCCCTTAATCCAATAAATTTATTTTTAGAAAAAGGTTCAAGTGTGTGTGTCCACGAACAGCATAACTCAAAAGCAAAAAGTTGGTTAAAAACCGAACTTAGTGTTTAAGTTCAACTTCTTCCAAGAATGCGACACTGAGATTTCAAAGAAAATCTCCCACTCCAAACTAAATACATATGTTTAAGCTATTTTCATAATAAATAGAATGTATATCTTGTATTTTCTAGGAATAGCCTGGAGATAAGTCTTTATTGTGAATGACTTTTGATAATTAGTAAATCGTAAGAGAGAGACAAAATCATACTGCACAACTGCAGATCTTGTTAAAGCACAAAATTTACACTACGTGAACAAAAGTATCCGGACACCTGGCTGAAAATGATGTACAAGTTCGTGGCGCCCTCCATCGGTAATGCTGGAAGTCAATATGGTGTTGGCCCACTCTTAGCCTTGATGACAGCGTTCACTCTAGCAGGCATACTTTCAATCAGGTGTTGGAAGATTTCCTGGGGAATGGCAGCCCATTCTTCACGGAGTGCGGAAGGAACTGAGGAGAGGTATCTATGTAGGTCGGTGAGGCCTGGCACGAAGTTGCCGATCCAAAATATCCCAAAGGTGTTCTATTGGATTCAAGTCAGGACTCGGTGCAGGCCAGTTTATTACAGGGATGTTATTGTCGTGTAACCACTCCACCACAGGGCGTGCAGTATGAACAGGTGCTCGATCGTGTTGAAAGATACAATCGCCATCCCCGAATTGCTCTTCAACAGAGGGAAGCAAGAAGGTGCTTAACATATCAATGTAGGTCTGCGCTGCGATCGTGTCACGAAAAACAACAAGGGGTGCAAGCCCCCTCCAGGAAAAACACGATCACACCATAACACCACCATCTCCGAATTTCACTGTTGGCACTACACACGCTGGCAGATGGCGTTCACCGGGCATTCGCCATACCCACACCCTGCCATCGGATCGGCACATTGTGTACCGTGATTCGTCACTCCACACGATTTGTCACTGTTCAGTCGTGTAATGTTGACGCTCCTTACACCAAGCGAGGCGTCGTTTGGCATTTTCCTGTGTGATGTGTGGCCTATGAGCAGTCGCTCGACCATGGAATCCAAATTTTCTCACCTCACGCCTAACTGTCATAGTACTTGGAGTGGATACTGATGCAGTTTGGAATTCCTGTGTGATGGTCTGGATAGATGTCTGCCTATTACTCTTTACGACCCTCGTTGTCAGTCAACAGACGAGGTTGGCCTGTACGCTTTTGTGCTGTACATGTCCCTTCACGTTTCCACTTCACGATCACATCAGAAACAGTGGACCTAGGGATGTTTAGGAGTGTGGAAATCTCGCATACAGACTTCTGACACAAGTGACGCCCAATCACCTGACTACGTTCTAAGTCCGTGAGTTCCACGGAGCGTCCCATTCTGCTGTTTCACGATGTCTAATGACTACTGAGGTCGCGGATAATGAGTACCAGGCAGTAGGTGGCAGCACAATGCACCTACGATGAAAAACGCATGTTTGTGGGGTGTCCGAAAACTTTTGATCACATAGTGTATATCAAATAACATTTTTATTTTATGTCAAATAACTTTTATGTTTTACCATTTCTGAAATATTCTTTGTTATTAGTTTGAATTTTCAAATATCTTATGCTTCTCTCAAATGCAAATAGCTATTGTTTTTATTTTCTTTCTTTCTTTTTTCCATTTATTGGGGGAGCTGTTCTCCCCGGGGTCATATGACGCTCTGGTCCCTTGGCTTCTACAGATCCTGACACGTAGTTTACTCTTTTATTGTTTGATTTACAACGCTTTTAGTGTGGTTGTTTTTAGACTTTGATATGTATTTTATTGTTTCGACTACGCGGGTTTGTGTCCAGTATTTTAATTTCTGGATTTTAAATTTTATACATAGATGGCTTGTTTTATAGTGTTTTTGTCTATGCGGTTTTTTACCCATATTTTATTTTTGGACCTTATATTTTATACATTGTAAGGGCGCTGATGACCATAGCTGTTGAGCGCCCTTAAAACGCATCTCGTCATCATCACACCGGCATAAACAGCTGTCATTCGTGAATATGGGCAACTAATTGATCGCTATATTTTATGGCCACTCTTCCTTTCTGCTATAATATATGACTTCCCCGGTTCCAGATCGAAAATTTCAGTGTAGATGGAAACTTACGCCCTAGGTTGATTTCATTTATCTGGGTCTATATACTTGCTGTAAACGAAAATGTTCATTTATTAATTACTAGCTCAAACTGGTTTCATATACTCTGAACATCCATTATGTACAATAAAAATGCATTTCCATACATATTTACAATAAAGACTCATAAGCACATTATGCATAGGCTAAAAATTTAAAACTTCATTTATCAAGACTAAACATTTACGGCAGTAGAATATACTAGGGGGAGCGAGCTCACTTTTTGCGTTTATATGGGAAAGGATAGGGAAAACGAGGGTATATGATAGGTTATGAGGCCCTTCAAGGGGGAAAATGCGTTTATATGGGGAAGATAGGGACTACGAGGGTTGATGGTAGGCTAGGCAGGGGTTGAAGGAGTGTGGATGTGCTTCATACGGTAGAGATAGGGAATACGAGGAGAAGTGCTAGACTAGACAGGGCTTGAAAGATAGAATGAGGGTTTTATATGGAAGAGCTAGTAAATCGAGGAGAGGTATTAGGCCAAGAGGTGTTGAAGAGACGAGGAAAACGATGGTAGATTCTAGGTTGAGAGAGCCTTCAAGGAGGAAAATGCGTTTATATGGGGAGATAGGGAAACGAGATGAGATCCGAGGTAGGGCAGGTGTTCCGCTCTTTATATGATAGAGGTAAGGAATACTAGGAGAGGTAGTAGGTTATGAAGCTGGAGAATGCGTCATATATGATAGAGGTAGGGAATATGAGGAGAAGTGCTAGACTAGACAGGGCTTGAAGGATAGAATGTGGGTTTTATATGGAAGAGCTAGTAAATCGAGGAGCGGTATTAGGCTGGGAGGGATTGAATAGTAGATTATGCGTTTATATGAAGAGACGAGGAAAACGATAGTAGATGCTAGGTTGAGTGAGCCTTCAAGGAGGAAAATGCGTTTATATGGAGGAGATAGGTAAATGAGGTGAGGTCCGAGGTAGGATAGGGGTTGAAGGAGGGAAATAGCCTTTATATGATAGAGGTAAGGAATGCGAGGAGAGGTAGTAGACTAGGCAGTGGTTGAGGAGTACGGTATGCATTTATGTATGGAAGATATGGAAAACGGAAAGAGATCCTATGCTAGGAGAGAGTTGAAGGATGGGGTGATGTGCTTTATATGCGAGAGGTTAAGAATACGCTGAGAGATAATAGGCTAGACAGATGCTGAAGGAGGGAAGGATTCACTTTATACGGGCAGAGATAGGGGAAACGTTGAGAAGTGCTAGACTAGACAGAGTTAAATGTAGAATGTGTTTTATATGAGAGAGATAGCAAATCGAGGAGAGGTATTAGGATAGCAAGGGTTGAATGGTAGAGTATGCGTTTATATGAGAGAGACGAGGAAGCACTTAAGAAAGTAACAAGACGTAACACCACGTAACAAGACGAAACGTAAACACGTAACTACGTGACAAGACGTAACACCGTGTAACACCACGTAACAAGACGTATCACCACGTAACATACACATCCACGTAACAAGACGTGACACCATGTAACAAGACGTGACACCATGTAACAAGACGTAACACCACATGACAAAAGCACGTAAGCACGTAACACTACGTAAGAAAGTAACAAGACGTAACATCGTGTAACACCACGTAACAAGACGTAACACCTCGTAACAAGACGTAACACCTCGTAACCAGACGTGACACCACGTAACAAGACGTGACACCGTGTAACACCACGTAACAAGACGTAACACCTCGTAACAAACACGTAACCAACGCAACACAACGTAACACGACGTAATGCCACGTGACCTAACTACGTGACAAGACGTAACACCACGTATCCTAACCACGTTTCAAGACGTAACACTACGTAAGAAAGTAACAAGACGTAACACATCGTAACATATACACATAACCACACAACAAGACGTAACACTACGTAAGAAAGTAACATAAGCACGTAAAAAGACGTAACATAACCAAAAGACGTAACACCTAATCTCCCTAACCAGAGATAACCTCGAGTTGTTTTAGTGAAATTGAAACGTTTTATTCAGGTTTTATTATTATTATTTGAGAGTCTTAATTGAAAAGTTTTACATAAACATACCTTTATTTTAGTTCGTTGTAGGTGTCTCTCCCCTTTTTATCTAGGCTTGAGACTAGCACTAGGATTGCTCCTAATGGCAGGGTTACCACCTTCCCTTCCATCTTCTTCTTTCTTCATCGGTCGTCAGCTAGCTGCATATACAGCACACGGATAACCTCCATTTTTTAAGATTGTAGACTCACGAGAAAATCTTCATATTCGACTTACATTCTCTTATGCACTGCTTGTAATGCTGTAATGTCCATAGGCGTATGTCGTTATACCGTCCTCAGCAATAATTCTTTTATCGTCGTATGGTGTCAATGTAATTTTATTCATATTCTACTGTGGCAAGAGCATGCTGTCGCGACAGGATCAGATTCATGGGCGTTCTGATAATTTCTCTGGTTTTAAGGCAGTCAGTATAGCTCTCGAACGTGACGTACTGCTTAATAGCACTACGTTTTATACCTTTAATCTTTTTTATCATTGAACCGTCGATATCTAGGGCATACATTTTAGGTCGTAGCCCTACAAGGCGTTGAATGATTTTACCATTAGCCTCATCTTTAAATTTCCCAAGTACCTTCTTGTTTAGAGGTGAATAGCATATATGGCTTGTAGGATAATCAGCAGTATCTAGGTGCTCAAGAAAACGTAGCTTATCCTGGTACACATCTTCAGTTGTAACACGATGAATGAACGAATCAGTGTCCATATACATTAGCTTCAGGTTTTCAGCTCCATAATACGGTAACAACACATCATAGTGATACCGGTACATTAATGTCTTGGAGATATCCAGCACACTCATAGCGATTTATATAGGCTTGTTGAACACGATCTGTCGGGAGGCCATATGTACAGCAGCTGGATTAGAAGCATATATAGTCCTGTCGATAAACGTTGGCTTTGCAATTGACTTTTCCAGAGTCTTCTCATTTGTCACCAGCCGTATATCCATACGATTACGCAGGTTCTCCATAGTTTTTCCGAACATAGCAATGTTGAACAATTTGTAGAGATCCTTCTCAAAATCATTTGCGGCCTGTTGTAGTAGTCTGTTGTTAAATTCCACATACGGCTTTAACCATCGAGACTGTTGGAATTGTAGCACAAGATGGATTTTTGTTAGCCGTAGTCCATGATCAAGAGCTTGCTTCAACGCCATGTAATGTAGTACATACTTATTTCGAGGTCCTAGATGAGGTATCGGTTTCTTTGTAGGAGATTCCTTAGGCGTCATACACTCAGGCAGGAAAGGTAGATCGTTGTGTAGATCGTGAAGTTCTGCAGGATACTCGATGTCGACTTCTAATATGTAGCCGTAAGGATCATCTTCTTGTTGTCTTTCTAAGTCAATTTTTTCAGGCGATACCCACTCAAATCCACCATAAGGGAGAGCGTGACTCATTGCCCACCCATATTGGTTGCTGGCGTCCTCATAGGTAATAAATTGGGTTGGTCTCGACGGATCATACTTCTCCATGTAGGTGTTATTAGCCTCTGCATAGCGGTGGGAAAGTTGACATAAACCTCCTCTTATACCAGATTCCACCATGAGTAATTGATCATAATCCTATAACAATTCCAGCTGAATTCCAGTGTACAGTAACATGGCATCCCATGTAAGTCCTGGAGAGGTGAAATAATGTGCAGGGTCGACTTTGTGTGTTTCGAGTGTTTGCTCCCTAAATGTCTCAAAGACATCAGCTAGGAGAAGCACATCAGAGATTAAGTAGAGGTCGCTGTACTCGCCCAGGTTTCTGACATTAAACAGCTCCCATACATTTTTAGCATGATCGTAGTCAGCATCACTAATTTCCTCTTCATTTAATTTATTGTAGAAGGAGTCCTTAGGACGCAAGCAGGTTTCGTTCAAAACATCCCATGAAGTGATGTAATCATAGGGAAATACCCCCTTACGAGTCATCAACTTCAACTTGTCTTCTCCGAAGTGTTTCAGTGTTTCAGGATACAATGTCAGATTTTTCACCAGCTTATCCAGGCTTGTACTGAGGAATCGGAAGCTATCCACAAACCGGAGCTTTATATCTCCCACATACTTGGAGAATGATATATAGCTTTCTTCAGAGCTAGGAATTACTTCCACCCTCTCACTAGTGCATCCCAGCTCCTTAACAATGAAGTGTGAGTCATATCCACTGAGGTTGTGCATGAGGACTGGAATGTATTTAGGTGTTTTGCAAGCTAAATTACATTCATTATGTAGACTTCCACGATATTCCCCGCTGATGTGATCATGGTCGCGTACTTTGTAGTTCTCTTCAGTAAAGGTTTTTCCACACAAGTAGTACACTGTAGAGGAGTTGAAATCCAGCTGCTGTTGATCTGTAAGTTTCAGAGGCATGACAGATTTGTATATATTATTATTTTCCTTTGCAAGGAACGAGAGGTATTCCATAAACTTCTGAGCAGCATCAACACCACGATGTACATAGGGATGCTTAGGAAGACCAGTTTCGAGATGTTCAACGTCGGATGACGGTTTAACGTAAACGCAGAAACTCATGGGTACATGCTGCTGATAAGGAGCTGTATATGAAGTTTCAGGATTGGGGAGACATGTATGACATGAAGCGAGAATGCTTTCAAAGTCAGCGTAGATGACGTAAGGTAGTTTCAGCATCCTTTCAACATTTTTAAACTGTACAATCGATTTCTCCTTTGTAGGCATAACTACCCTTGCAATACCATGTTGATTACAGACGGATGCATGTTCTTCTTGTAGTTTTTCCAGTCCACTTCGTCCGCATTGATCATCAAAATGTGTAAAACAAAGCTTACAGGTATAAACACGTGTATTATGCTTAGTTTTCTGACGTCGAATAAGTTTATCAAAATTCTTTATATATACGTAGTGATGTTTTCCACTACAGTCACTCAATAGGAGGAGGTCACGGTGTTCAGTTAGTTCAGTCTCAGCTACCTTTATCGGGTACACTTCTTGCTTCTCATCCAAGCCGAAGACATTGATAGACATACTGTTAAGCTTCTCAAATTTAGGTATCTGAGAAAGCGGAGTTGGACAAGTAACACAGCTGACGTCATATTTATTTTTAAGCTGCTTGTATTTGCTCGGCCGTAGCGCATTCTTCTCAACAAATTTGGCCAATACAGAATATATAAAACATTGCTCATCCTTATAGATTTGGACGTTAATGCAAGCTTCTTTAGCTCCAACAGATGGAGGTAGGGGTATGTAGCTACTTCCTCGTAGCGGATTGTACTTGTTAATACGAAGGCGCACCCCTTCCACAGCAAGCAGAGCCCAGTTGCTTCCCTTTAGTTGTGATTCCTCCATTTCAGTAACCAGTTTCTTCATTTTGGGTTCCAGAATAGAGTCCAGATCCGTTTCTAGGAAAACAGCTTGATTTCTGGTTTTAAATGTCTTGTCACAGGTTTCTCCGATACTGTTAACAAATCTACACTCAGCTAACAGAATAATTTTCAAACTCTTGTGAATACCAAGTTCTTTATGCACGGCCTGGATTATCCGCTGTTTTGCTTCATGCAGATACATATTAAGATCCTTAGTTGATTCACAGCGTATAAAATACGATTTCAAGCGTCCATGGAATGAAGTTTCATATTCTTTCATGTCACACTCCTCCATTGTAGATAACTCTTGTTTTGTAGGTTCTAATCTACGTTTCTTCTCAGGCATGGTTATTTCGCACGCATCTTCGTGTCGTCGGCCCTTATAACTGTCTTTGAAGACTGCATTACAGTATTTACACTTGAAGAGCTTCTTACAACGTACCTCATGCCTTCTCTTATCATAACCACGAACAAACCCTTTGCCGCATTTACCACAAGAATATCCTGTTGCACTAGGAATGATATCCTTATATGCGGACTTATTCATCTTTACTGCGATGCAATAACGTATTAATCCTTCTTCAAGGTAATGTACTCCTCTTCACCTTGATAACACTTTATATTATTTTCTGAGAGAACGAAGTTGTCACCTCGGAGATACCTAGGAGAATGAAGTTCAATGTAGGGGATCCTGCTATTTATAGAGGAGGCACGTACCTTTTTTGATTAATTGTCTAACGTATTAATCCTTCTTCAAGGAAATGTACTCTTCTTCACATTGATAACACTTTAGATTATTTTCTGAGAGAACGATGTTATCACCTCGGAGATACCTAGCAGAATGAACTCCAATGTCAGAGATCCTGCTATTTATAGAGGAGGCACGTGCCTTTTTTGATTAATTGTATAACGTATTAATCCTTCTTCAAGGAAATGTACACCTCTTCACCTTGATAACACTTTATATTGTTTTCTGAGAGATCAACGATGTTAACACGTCAGAGATAGCTAGCAGAATGAAGGCCAATGCCCGAGATCGTGCTATTTAAAGAGGAGACACAGACCTTTTTTGATAGGTTATGTATTGGATTTTTAATACTAAAATGATGATTAAGCGTCTAAACTCATATATTTCAAAAAAAAAGGTGTTACAGATGTTCGGAAGTATTCGTAGGTCTTCGAGCATGTTCGGGTATTTAGAGCGTTGATCAGAGGTATTTATGTATGTTTATACATGATTGCAGGTGTGTGCGTTCGCATGTGTGAGGAGATGCAGAGTAGCTAGTAAGGCTGATGAACGATCTGTTAACAGAGGAAGGAACAAGTGTTTCTAAGCAAACAATCAGCCAGAAAAACAAAGATTCAAATGAAAGGAAATCGTGATAGCAAACAGCTACAGCATTCGACAGCAGCCAAGCGAAAACCATGAAAATATCTGTGATCAGAGTAAACGACAGACAGAAATCTAACCCCTGAACCCTAGAAATTTACGTGAAAGGTGTAAATAAAAATGGATTGAAAGGGAATCGTGACAGCAAATACCACTACAGCATTCGACAACAGACCAGAGGAAAAACCAAGAATAATCGAGATCAGAGTAAACGACAGACAGAAATCTAACCCCTGAACCCTAGAAATTTACGTGAAAAATGTAAATAAAATGGATTGAAAGGGAATCGTGACAGCAAATACCACTACAGCATTCGACAGCAGACCAGAGGAAAAACCATGAAAAATCGAGATCAGAGTAAACGACAGACACAAATATAACCCCTGAACCCTAGAAATTTACGTGAAAAATGCAAATAAAATGGATTGAAAGGGAATCGTGATACCAAATACCACTACAGCATTCGAGAGCAGACCAGCGAAAACCATGAAAAGATCCGCGATCAGAGTAAACAATCTTTGGAAATCTAACCCTGAACCCTAGAAATTTACGTGAAAAATACAAATAAAATGGATTGAGAGGGAATTGTGATAGCAAATACCACTACAGTATTCGCCCGCAGACCAGGGAAAACCATGAAAAGATCCGCGATCAGAGTAAACAATCGTTGGAAATCTAACCCTGAACCCCAGAAATTTACGTGAAAAATGCACATAAAATGGATTGAAAGGGAATCGTGATAGCAAATCCACTACAGCATTCGACAGCAGACCAGCGAAAACCATGAAAAGATCCGCGATCGGAGTAAACAATCGTTGGAAATCTAACCCCTGAACCCTAGAAATTTACGTGAAAAATGCAAATAAAATGGTTTGAAAGGGAATCGTGATAGCAAATGCCACTACAGCATTCGACAGCAGACCAGCGAAAATCGTGAGAAACCTAAGGCCAGAGTACTCGTCCCTACAGGAATCGAATCCGAGACCTCTCGAATGCAAAGTGCTGACGTTATTGACTGAACAAAACAGTAAAAACAGACCTCATTATCAGTCGACAATGCTTAAACATGTTAACTTTCACCATATGACGTCACAGTTGGGGACAGTTTGACTATCGCCGACATGTCGAGACATGCACATTTTAGGCATCTCATAACAAGAGAAGCATATTCTAGCGTCATATACAGAAGTTTCATGCAAACGTAATCACTACGCTCGCAAGGATAATCTAAAATTTCATCGTTGAAATACTTTGGAAATAGCGTAGAAGTTTTTCCACCCTTATTTAATTAAATTCATGTATATACCCTATTATTTAGTGATTTTTTCAATAGTTTCTTCCTCTCATCTCAATCATTCTTCAAAGAATCGGTGTACAATATGCATTTTTATACGTTTTAATGTCCGTTTATTTTTAAAACCGCTGCATTTGCCTGTAATTACGAGCAATATTTTTTTTCAGATTTACACCGATTTTTAACTTGTAGAAAAGAATTAGGAAATGCTTTAATAAATGAATTGTATTTTTTTAGCTTAAAGTATCTACATTTTTAAAGTTAGCATGCCCGTTATTTGTATTTAGCGTAAAGATTATCATATATCATTTTTAAATCCCTCTTCTTAAATATAATGTATCGCAATCCATTTTTAAAATCAAATCATACATGCGTTTAATGCATATAATGAATGTCTTCATATACCCAATATGGCTGCCATGCACGTATAACATTCAATATGGACGCGTCAGGCATCTTTTTCATTGAACATGCTTCCGACTCTCTCCGCTAGGTGGAGCGCATGATGCCTGCTACGACGATGGAGGGGGACAAAACAGATTTATTTACGCCAGCATTGAAGATAGCGTACCAGTCAGCCTGAGAGCCTCGTTCAGGGAGGTCGTATAGTTCTCGCAGCCATGTTAATACGCGTCGTCGAATCGCGTGTTCGTTACCTAATTTTTTTTGTTTTTACCTTGCTTAGTCATACATTCATCTAAGAGATATAATATTCGTCAGGATGACAGATGTCTAAATATACATAACAAAGAAATTAGTTACTGATGTAAATGTAATATCGTACGTGCACCATTTTATTTTAATTACTTTTTTATTTTATTCGAGGATGACTTTGTATTCATGTCACTGGATTCAATCCTAGTCCTCCAGCCCGACTTGGAACAACAATCAATAACGCGCGACATTCCAAGGATATAATCGGTAATAATAAAAAAATTTTTTTGGTAAAGACCGTCAAATAGAAAGCTCTGTAAACGTATGTATTTCCCCTCACTTCCCCTCTTCCCGCCACCCCATAGTAGACATATTAGGCCGATTCCAGCACAAGGAGATACCGACAACTGATAAGATTCTTTGTTGTATACCGACAAGCCCCGCCCCCCCCTTTGAGGCCTCACATGCCGTCTTGTCGCTCGTGCTGCTAGCCCCGCCCCCATCCCTTTGTGGGCTTACCTAATCCCGCCGGTCGCGTGCTGGCGTCCACCCCTCCCCCA